>OY757001.1:7625000-8917563 GCA_963580505.1 Ennomos erosarius | reverse complement strand
CAAAACGCTTTGTACGTATTCGAGGAATTCGGTATCACATCCCGAGACCGGTATGCCACTAGAACTTTCATCTCTTCGCTTGGATGTGGTGAGAGCCAGCTAAAGGCACATTAAAATCTTCTGCGATCACCAAGCTGCCTGACTATCTAGCAAGGTGATTATGGCAACTCCCTATGATGAACGTCCAAAGAGACATTTTATGAGAGAGACAAAGCGCTCCTGTGACCTCTAAAAAAGTGGTAATTACTTACAACTGAGCACTACCACGCCTCCTGCCTACTGTAGTGGGTAAAAGTTGTCGCCTAGAAGTTTCTGACTTGGCTTAACAACTACTCATCATCATCATTAACAGTCCGAAAACGTCCACTGCTGAACATAGGCCTCCCCCATAGAGCGCCACCTTGAGCGGCTGCTCGCCTCCTGCATCAATCGGAGCAGTTTTCACCAGATCGTTGGTCCACCTAGTCGCCACTCAATAGTCGTTACTATTGAGTGATGGCAACCCTAGATCAGTTACGAAAGTGAAGAATTTCCGGGATTGGTTATATTTGTAGATACTGGAATTACATCATTTTCGCCGGACAATGTAGAAATTCAGTTATTATTACACTGGCTGAGTTCTGTCATTTGGATTTACGCCTTAGAAAGCTACAATGTGCAAAAAATAAAATACTATTTTGAGCTTTCACGGTTTTAGGTTTGCCGGTTGGTTAGTACGGTAATTCGGTTCGTTGCATGAACTATTAAAAATGTGCAAATAGTTATTTTCACCTCAGCAGCTCGAACAGGCACCGTTTGCTGCGAGAAAACAGTGTGCAAAATCGTATTTTGCTCACTGCGTGAGACAAAGTGATTTTTTTAATATTATGACTTTGCGGTAATTCTAAGTTAGAATCCTGAGCGAGCGAGGGATTCAAAGGCACGAGATGCATAAACTTTGCTCTCGAGTAGGACATACAACTTTTCACCTCAGCAGTGAGAATATCATTACAGGTAGGTACTTACCTAATAACGAAACACTATCGCTTTCCCGCCAAAAGTATGACAAAGAAAAAAAAAGAAAAAATATTCATGTTCTCTCCAAAACTCCATATAAATGTAACCTAAAGCTGGCTAAATACACTTACCCTAAAGTCATAATATTAAAAAATCACTTTGTCTCACGCAGTGAGCAAAATACAAAGGGTGCCATTTCGAGCTGCTGAAGTGAAAAAATTGTTTTTCCTTCCCTTCAATTAAATTCCCTTCATCATCAACAGTTTGAAGACGTGCTAAACATAGTTCAATTGGCAGAACTGCCAACTGAACTACTGAGAATGATAATGATGATGATGATGATGATGTCCTCCTTGTCGGCTTTCGACAACGGCCACCCTTTCATTCACTTCCTAGCACGAGCCCTAATGTGGCTTGCCACACCAAATTTGATTTCAAACGTGCGATCACATGCACTGTAGTAGAGTTGGCCAGTACTGTTGTAAGTATACGCGTAGGAGGGCAGAAACTTGAAAAGCTTATTACTCCGTGATTTATTTACCGATTTTACTAATTCTTTCAATTATTGCTTTAATCTTTAACCTACTTTATCAAAATAATATTAACTTGTTCATTTTTAATAGCAGGATACAAGCCTATTGAACTGTTAATTGAACTACTGAGAATAGACGATCGAGCTTCTCACGCTAAGATTCATTTTTAAGATCCTTCGTTACGACCCCGAACTTCATCTTACAACATAAAATATTTATGTAACACATGGTACTTAAATTGTATGGCACTGATATGTTCTGTTGAATAATTTAATAGCAACTTATAGCTCACTGTGTCGGTACATACGTTTAAATATTTATGAGCTTTTCTTTAGACTGTGGTCGCGTTACTTGAAATGCTGTCAGCATTTCTTACTCTGTGGTATACTGATGAATTATTAAATATCGTTTGCGTTCCGTCAAGGCTAAGTTATGTTATCGCAAAGCTTTCTGGTAGTAGTTGATGTATTGGTGTAGATTTTCAGTCTATTGTAATTTCAGAGATTAAAAAATTTTGTTTGTTGTATGGGAGCCCCCTTTATATATTTAATTTATTCTGTTTCTTAGTATTCTTTGTTATAGCGCCAACATATATTGTAAGTTCATCATCATATTAAATTGTCAACTGAAGTTGTGAAATTTTCAACTATCTAACTATCACCGTTCATGAGATTCAGCCTGGTGACAAATGGACAAACAGACAGACGGACGGACAGCGGATCCTTAGTAATAGGGTCCGTTTTACCCTTTCGGTACGGAACCCTAAAAGCAAGTTTTATCTCGTGTTTCTGATCGCATCTAATTTTCATTTTTATTATCATTTGTCTACATCTGCCATCAGTTTCTGATTGCTATCATTTGCGAAAGTACGGTCGTCATCGAAATATGGGATTATTTCGATGACGGTCGTCTATACTTTGTACGTTTTATTTCCTTCAAAATTGGTTTATCATAGAGTAAATTGCCGTCATTTGAAAACTATTTCGACAACGCCCAGCCCTCATTGATAAAAGTTAAACTCCTTTAAGTTTGTACATAAAATCTTCGTGATGAGGCAAATAATAGATGTTAATAAGTTCCTGTAGGTTCCTAGATGCAGGGCACCCTAACCTAATAGGGTCCAGGACCTATGTATGGGATCGTTGGATGTTAGTATTATAATCATCATCACCATCATCATCATCATCATCATCATCATTATCATCATCAACAGCTACAACAGCCTGAAGACATCCACCGCTGAACATACGCCTCCCCTAAAAAGTGTCACCTTGAGTGGCAGCTTACCTTCTGCATCAATCGGCTCCCGCGGTTTTATTATAGGGATGCTTTGCCATAATCATCACGCTAGGCTTCGTGATTGGAGATTTTAATGTACCGAGGAAAATGTTGCTGCCTATTCATTGGTTACCCCAATTACGAAACGGGACGAAACGAACAACCCACCTTAGTATGAACTTTTCTGAAGATAGTCTCATTACGACAAACATCACATCCGTACATATTAATTAATGTAACAGCCACCCAAATTAATATCAAAATGACGCGGAGTTTCCAAATGAGGAATATTATTCCAGGCACGTGCCTCTACTTACACCAGAACATCAGACCAACTTCAGAATATACGAGGCTGCATTTAGAAGCACACCTAAGTACTCACGTGGTATATCTAGGTTTTAATGAGACTTATTTTTGTTCTGTGTCTCTAAAATGACATTTCGGTGAAATGAGCTTTCGATGAACTACAATGCCGTTTCATCAAAAGGCTAAATGCTTTGAGTATTCATTACCAACAAAATTACTACCAAGATTAAGACGACGTGAGTGCTATGTACGATAAAATTCGTAACAATTAGTTACCTACATTAAACTGTTCAATAACTTTCATGAAACTTAAACACCATCACAGAATATAACTGTCTAACTTCAATTTGAACTAATCCAACAATGTCATATTCCAAACCTCAAGCTCTTAGCTTCGAACACAAACATAAAATGTCTTCATTAAACCGACTCCGCAATTTCAACCGCAAATATGTTTAGGAAGTCCCATCATACTTTCGAGTTAATTTCTCAAGAAAATGCACGCATTTAAGGAGCAAAGTTAACAAATTTCTGTAATGTAACGCGGGGGAGTAACCAAGTATGTGTCAAAGTAACCGCGCCTTGTACGCATGGGATTTGAGCTGAGAGTTACGTGAATTGAGGGGAATGTGTCACACGAGTTTACGGTTTAAATTCGTTTAGTCGCTTCACACAATGTTTGGAATACAATACATCGATGAAGCATTTCATCTTTCTTCAGTTTTTCGATCAAATGTTTTTCAACCATTTGGTTACCTCAAAGATTCATTCGACAAAATTTCGTTTAGTTAATCGTTTGTTTGGTCGGTTATAAGCCATGGTTGACTGGTGTTCTCGATATAATGTTAAACGGATAACGGATTGGCCATAACCACCATACTTCGCCAATGGATGCAGAAGGTGAGTAGCCGCTCAAAGTGAGAGACCTAGCAGTGGACGTTTTCAGGCTGTTGATGATGATGATGATGACCACACTTGGCAGGCATCCAGGGATCGTAGTAGATTATAATGCGACTGAAGATAATGCCCTTCTCATGCTCTGGATATTCCTTTAACTGGCTATTACGGCACCCATGGCAAGAGATAAGGTGGTCTAATTCTTACTCCGGAAACACACGGCTAATCTACAAAATGCTCTCAGATCATGGCTATCACACGTAACTATCAGCCAAACTCTGTAAAAGATACAACGCGGTATGTTGAATCACACGCTTTCTTTTTCAAAGGATTATTCAGTTACGCAAAAGACGCAAGCCAACGATAAAAGAAAACACACAAAATTCACACGTCAAGACAACCTTTTCTCCACATGCCGGTCTCATTATGCAGGATGCCCTCAGGGGTCCGGATGTCCGGAGACACCGTAAACACACAATAAAAGGCCCCCAAATACTTGCATAAACAATTTATCAAAACGGAAATTGTGCCCTGAGCCCCCAGCACAAAGGGGCCAACTGAAAGGGCTAAGTAGGTCGATTGACAACTATGATTCTGCGGATTTTCAATTTTAGAGTTGTGACATTCAGCGACTATGATCGGTCCGGCTAGTACTCCGGCTGATATTTAAAACTGGGTGTCATCCAATGGTAAGAAAGCAACCTCCGTCTCCGTGGATATTTTAAATTTCATTATCATCAGCCCGTTCCTCTGTCTATTTTTGAGCCCGATCTTCGATTTTTTTCACCCAGATGCAGGTAGCTGACACCCTGCATAAAATAAATAAAAAAGTGTGTTTCCTAGATTACATTTGCCAGATTGAACTTTATTCAAGAACGCGTCTACCCAACGCTTGTAAATATTACGGAAAATTTTGAAATTTCTACGCTACTGTGTACGGCAAAGCGGGCAACCCATCGAAATAAGTGTAGCAGCCCAAGAATGTAATTGTAGTTGTAACCTATATACAGAACTCGCTCCACTTTAGCCATCAATTTTTTTTGTTATTACGAGCAAGACATGCTTAGTTTAAGTCGGTCCAAGACCGTCTACAGAAAGAACATATTTTTATTTGCAAGAGTAACTAACACAAAGTGATTGCCTGGTTGATAGTGTCATTTTTCTTATTTTAAATTTCCCAATACATTTTCCGGCTAAACCAGCTATTACCACATTCCTATAATCCGTATTCACTAGTTTTCAAAAGAGTTTCTTGTTCACTTACGGATGTTTAAGAATTTGATTCTACCATACAATATTAGGAAAGAAAGGTTCCCGAGTGGCGACTTTGGACCGGAAGACGCAGCGTAGGCCGGCCTCTACTAGGAGTAGACTGACGATCGACCGACAGGGGCCGATGGATGCAGGAGGCGAGCAGCCGTTCAAGGTAGCACTCTGTGGGGAAGGCCTATGTTCAGCATTGGACGGATAATACAAGATAGACTGATAATCCTTTTTTTGTTTTCTTTTTCAGAGTATTTGTGTTTAATTCTACACTTTACTTGGTCTTTCTCTACTTTATTGCTTTTAAACTCTTCTTTCCGATAAAATATAATACAACGAAAGTTAAATGTTATTTTTTTTTATTTTGTTCGAATCAATTTGTTTTACAATATCCCGGTGAGTTCGTAAATCCACACAAGCTTTCCCCATCACCATTTGTGTGGAATTTTTCGTTCATAAACTTCCAATCATTTTCCCCATTGTACGGATGGATGAGGATTTGCAGACAAAGATACGCCAATCCTTAGGTATTGGGCATTTGCCATACTTATTCCATTTTACTAAAACATTGTTACACTATTCATATTTTTTTTCTTTGTTCTCTAAAAATGATACAAAAAAATTAAAAAATGTGCAAAATTCCTTGGTTTTGACGCTTCAAAGACTGCCTCTCGCATAAAACATTGTCTCGCTAATAAATTAATTCAAATATTTCCGTTGCTAATTTCGAAAATTCTTCAAAAACTTTCCCCAAAACTCAAGTCCACGTGAAAACCCTTTGATTTGCAAGTGAAAGGGGTGCCCTGGAGACTGGAGTCCATTAAGCCGTAATGACGGGCCGGAATTAAACAAGGCGAAAGTTTCAAGCAAAGAAAGTTGAAAGTTTCCAGATTTTAACAAGGATGTAGATTGTTGCTGTAACTTTGTAAATTATGAATTATTTTAACGGACTCTTTGAATGAAGCAGGTTAAAGAAATTAGTCGAAAAATAGGGGTAATGGGGCGTTTCACACCACAAGTGGTTCCCACCACGGTGTGAATCGCCCAAGTACCCTAAATGAATAGGCTCTTTCGCACCGCGGTGTGAACCGCCTACGTATTTATTTTGGTTTGGGACATTCGCACCACTATCGAAAGAAAACAAAATATTTTACGTTTTGGACTCTTGTACTGGCGCGTAGAAAATGCTTAGTGCAAACAACCTAAATACAGAAATGTCAATACAATTTTGTCAATGAGGCGTTTTATTTAAAATAAAGGACGTAAAAGCTGGCTTAGTGGTGTGCCTTGGGAGAGCCAATGTTCAGCATTAGTTTAAGCTGATAATGATAATTTTATTATGATAGAGAAAAAACTGGCCGTGAGTCAGCCTCGGGCAAAGTGTTCCGTAACATTTTATAAAAACGAGCAAAGTAATCCTTGTGTGGGAGCTCTCTTAAATATTTTTTTTGTTAATTATTTCTTAGTTTTTAAAAATCAGCTCTTAATGGGGTTAATTTTTATACACTCTTTTTGTAGTTAAAGTTTCGATGGAATTCTCATTAATTCTTTTTTTTTATGTAGACTAAGCCTGTGTTTGACTACATCTCACCTGATGGAAAGCGACGATGCAGTGGAAGGTGGAGCATGCAGACTCATGAGGTACCTATTCACTCTTGTTTTAAAAGACCCAGGTTATACTTGTTAGGAAACAAGAACGACGGGAGCAAATTCCATTTCCTAGCAGTCCGCATAATGAAGGACTCAGCGAAACGCTTGGTGCGGCATGTTGGCAAATCTACTACATAGGGATGAAACGACTCCCCGCGCCTCGTAGTTCTGTGGCGGAATGGAGATGGTGGGATTAGCTCGTGCAGCTTTTGACAGTACAATACTAAAATTTGGATTGCCTAAAGAACGTAAAAAATAAATAGATATGAGTCGTGGCGTTTTTGAAACTACATTCCTTAAAGGGGTAAAATAAATGGTTTCAGAGAAATGGATAGTCCACGCAGGTGAAGCGGCGGGGTAGAAGCTAGTGTATAACAGATTGATATGTGCTATAATTTGAGTTGATTCGATATAATGTATTAAGAAATTATAGTGAAGCTATTTGAACCAAAAAAACAATTTACCACTACCACATATTCATTCCTACCCTATATAGAGCATTTTCAACAGAAAACAAACTCATAAAAAATGTAATAAAATTCTTATAAAAACATCATAAGGGCAGAAACCGTCATTTAGAGGCTGGCGACATGAATACATAAAAATATATTAATTTTGCCACCATGTGCGTGGTGGTGATATGAATTTTTATGAGCGTATGTATAATTAAAAAGATGTATGATCGACCGCGCCATATTGTGGCCATGATTGGGCTGACAAAGGGGAATTTTAATAATACCTGTAAAGTGTCATTTTGGATAGACATTGAACGTATAGGCATGATGACTACTATTAAAAATGAACAAGTAAATATTACTTTCATAAAGAAGATTAAAAATGAATGCAATAGTTGAAAAAATAAGCCAAATCGGTAAATAAATCACGGAGTAATAAGCTTTTAAAGTTTCTACAGGAGGCACCTCTTGTCCCTTTCTCGCGAAACAGAGCGCCCCCACAGTTACTATGAAAAATCTACTCGTGACGTCACATGCCAAAGAGATTGTATGAAAAGCTACCACAGCCTAGTAATGAGGTACTGAAACGACCTTCCTCTGACGTCACTGGCCGTTTGAGTTATCTCTTTCTATTCCGGTTTTTAAAATGCTTGTAACTTTGTCATTTATTAAGATATTTTATTTTTGTTTTTACAAATGTTTATCTTTTGAGGAATATAGTTAATATATCAAAAAAAAATTATAGTCATCATGCCTATTGCCAAAATAGCAGTTGTAAGCAGTTAGGTATTTAAAGAATGGTTTCCGATTTAAAATGTACAAACAGGCATAAAAAGGTATAACATAGTTAGTAAACATTTTGCGAACAATTTTAAGATTCTCATTTAAGTGTGCTTTGGACACGTGCGTCTAGGTCCATACAAATTACTTTTGGCACAATTTTTGATAAGCCCAAATAAAAAATCTCCCTTAATTAATTAGTAGTAAAATGTTTTTATGATGACACTACATGCAAAGCAAAAAAACTACGAGATTGACAAAAAAGCTGAAAAATAAAAATGCAGAATGACTAATAACCAGAAAGTTTTAAATGCAAATTGACTAAAATGCTGCCAGACTAACGCAGGCTAATCCTAATCGCGTTTGGCTGATTTTTTTAGTTTAAAATTCGACGTAATAGCTAAAATTCGTAAAACGTTTATAAATAATACTGTAGAAGCACCCTGTATTTTCTTCGTGGTTTAAATGAAGTTTTCATAGAACACTTACCCTGTTTCTAACAAAATACGCTGAGTTTTCCGTCTGGTTATTAAAATATTTATAATGCTGTACTTTACACCAGGTCTTTGAGAAAAACTGGCTATGAGAATAAAAATAAAAACTAGTTGGCAAGACTTAGCTAAAACAGAATTAAAAAACTAGGTAAAAAAAGGAATAAAATTACCAGCTTTGTTGTTAACTTAAATCAATTTATTAAAAAAAATACTGAAACTCGTTATCGACCACTAAAGATAGTATTTGCGCATCATCAGTTCTAGGCCTAGCACGAATCTTTACGCGTAAGTAAGTGTAACGTTAACGTAAGCCAGTTGTATGACATGTGATCAGCGCCCGATACAACTGACTTACGTTAACTTTACGCTTACTTTCGCGTAAAGATTCGTGGTAGGCATACAGCACCCCATACAATTGACGTACGTTAACGTTACACTTACATTCGCCTAAAGATTCGTTAGGCGTATAGTCATTCATCATTCTCGATTTTTCGTAATAGGATCAACAATGCAATGCAGTGGGGCTATTATTATTACCTTCGGACTCCACTAACGATTTAACGAAAGTTATATTATGACCGTGCGCGGTCGGCAAGCGGTTGTAAGCTTGTGTTCTACAACGCGGCCTTGTTAGCGCGAGTTTTCATTTCGAGTTGTTTTGTAGTACCTCGTTGACCGGTTCAATTATAGTTTGTTATAAAGCCATATGAAGAAGTTGGCACTACTGGATACATAAAACTACTCGTCTATCCGTAATAGGTCAATGGCAATTTTCGAAAAATGTGATCTGTTTTGTGGTATCCGTTGGGGCCCAACCAATTTTATTTATGTAGTTTCTTTTTATGCCACCGTCATTAATTCCTGACCTAATCTAAAAGACTTTAGGGATACAGTTTTTTTTATAACATACGTAAATCCTGGACTCCAACTAGGATTCCAGGGAGTCAGGAACTACGAGGACCCTGCTCCTCGTACACCAAAATACAGAACAAGTATTTGTGATTTTTTTGTGCAAAGACTTGTTCTGTCACGGGAATCGAACCCGCCGCTTCCGGGTTATGAGCTGACCTATTTCCCACCACACCATGGAGGAGAGTTAACCGGTACCTTTTAGACAAGCATGTTCCAGCGTCAACCGCATCATCACTTACCATCATAGTTATGAGATCGTGGTGAAATGTAAACCTATTTATGGCAACAAAAATAATGCACCACACGATAAAACACAAAGTTCTTTTTATTATTTTACGCCAGCACCTTACAATTTTCCGTTCCTGGTCCTTTGATTGTTACACAAAAACTGGTAGAAATTCCGCTATGGTAGAAACTATAAAGTATAAAATCAACCTACCGTTTTTAATCTACCATTTGCAACAGCTATTTTCGAACTAACATGCATTCGGAAGTTAGGATCGTTTGAAACTCCCTTATGGCTGGATCCGTTCCAGGATTTTAATTAATTTCCCTCGTGTTAGCCGGGTTTACTTACTTCTCACTAACTATGTTTGCCCGGTACTTCAAGTACACTCTGAGGTACTATTATTTCATTTGTGGGTTAGTAACAACTGACTAAAGTAACCGATATAGCTCGTAGGATTAGCAAATTGAAACGGCAATGGGCAGGTCACATCGCTCGTAGAACTGACAACCGATGGGGAAGAAAGGTTCTCGAGTAGTGACCACGAAATGGAGGACGCATTGTAGGCCCCTACTAGTTGGACCGACGATCTGGTGAAAACCGCGGAGTGCTGAAATATGCAGGAAGCGAGCAGCCATTCAAGGTGGCGCTATGTTGGAGAAGGTTATGTTCAGCTGTGGACGTCTTAAGGCTTTTGATTATAACGAACAGCTTCGAAAAACTTTAGAAAGAAAAGAAAGAAAATACAAAAAATATAATAATAAAAAAATATATATATAAATAATTCGTGACAGTGGCACACAACATAACACATCTAGACATGGCCCGACATGCCCTTGGCAAGTTGTATAAAAATATTGTGATAGTGGTTGAGTATCAATCAGCTCACAACTCGGAGGCGGTGGGTTCGAGTCCCGCTATAAGACAAGTATTTGTGAACTGGAAAAATTGCTAACAATAATATGTGATGTTAATGTGGGTGGAACCATAGTTCTCGTATTTATCGGGCCTGATAGCTCAGTTGGTAGTATCCCTGCCTTCTGAATTTAGGTCTGTGGGTTCGATTCCTACCCAAGACAAACATTTGTGTGATGAACATAGATGTTTGTTCTGCGTCTGGGTGTTATATTCTATTCTATGTATGTATTTACAAACAAAAAAGTATATTAGTAAGTTATCTAGTTCCCATAGTACTAGCTATGCTTAGTTTGGGGCTAGATGGCGCTGTGTGAAATGTCCACACATATTTATTTATTTATTTAGTTATTCGCGGTCCTTAGATACAGGGCATCCTAATTAAAGTCATATTTTATACGTGCTTCTCTGTCTACAACAGTAGATAAATCATCTTCAGTAACTCAACTGAAAACAAAACAAAGACAAATTGAAAAGTTTATTCATCATTTTTGTATGTAGAGTGCCAAATTGTGAATAATTTTAGTTTTCCAATCACAGTTTCGAATTATTCAAACAATTTTATTTACATCCGAATGAAAAATCGCGTAGCACGGTATTTACATAATATAAAGGCAGTATGGGCAATATCGAGCTGATCAGAACCGCGTGGAGCCGATGGACGCGAGAGGCAAGCAGCCGCTCAAAGTGGCGCTCTTTGGGAGAGGCCTATGTTCAGCAGTAGACGTCTTCAGGCTTATGATGATGATGATGATGATGATGAGCAATGTTTGTTATACCAAATATGTAGCATTTATAACGAAGCCTGACTGTTATGTTCGTAAAGTTAAGCAACGTTCGTTGCAGGTATCACTTGGATGGATGACTGCTACAAAAAGTGGTATTTAAAACACCGTTTTAAACTTTCACGGTTGTTTACCACGTTTTTAATAGTACTTACGGGATATTTACCGTGATTAGAATCATTTTTGAGCTCCCGATATTTCGGCACAGTTACATGCACCATTTTCACGGGTAGACTGAAGATGCGGGTGGATGAAAATGATGAAAATGATTCTAATCACGGTAAATATCCCGTAAGTACTATTAAAAACGTGGTATTTAAAGTATCGTAGGTACCTGTATTTATCCTTATTTAGTCACTTTTAGTTATTTGACGTTTCTGGTTGGCAATAATGCGTGTGATAAGATAAAACGTAGTCTACAGTAGCCATTTTGCACTTTTTTTATGAGCATTTATAACTGCTGTATAGTATAATTATGTGCGATTACTTTCCATAGGGTCCACTCCTCCATCGGACGTAGCCTTCTCGATCCTCTTAGTCAATAGTCAATAGTCAATAGTAATTTATTCATAAAAACTTATTTACATGTCAACACTTAAATAATAATCAGAAATAATAATAATAATGGGATAGGTATACATAATTGTACAACGTCCAAATAAGTATAATTTATAAAAATAATTAAGGATGATAATCCTCTTATCCCGGCAACAGCCCAATCCGAGGCTCGCACCCCAACTAGCTCAAGGGCACCCGCCCTTGAGCTAGTTGCCCCCCACTTTTGTCCGCTGGGTGCCTTAAGCGCCTTCCCTCCCGCCCGGTGACGATGTAAAAGTCGATAGAGACCAACAGCATTGGCCCGTTCAAACAAAAAAAATTATGTGCAAATAATACAGACATTTAGTGTAAAGAGATACCTACATGCAGCGTTTATGCAGTATCCTAAAATTCGTAGAGCATCTATAAATGGAGATGTTAACGTTATAATCCGCAAGAACCATTTTTCTGCCATTTTCTACGGGGGACGAGGTAGACATGTACACACACGCGCAAACCCCGCGTGTAATCGCACGCCGCACACCATCTTAAAACACGCACACCGTTATATAAACTAGCGTAGTTACACAGTGTCCACACGCACATTATGATATTGTAGATGACCAAGTAGCGCCATATGACCGGCAGAGGCGAACGCCTTGCCTTGCCACCTCTTTTTTTAAATGCTCTAAGCCTAAAACCAGTAACCTAAGTAGTGTTACTTGGGTTACTGTAACTATTTTTTTTGTAGGTGTGAAACATGAATGTGGTAGATAAAACGTATTTATATTGACTGGCAGAAAAATATCAATAGTGAGTCTTTATGACATGACTGTCCTCTTGATTTTTATTGATAGTTTTATTTTTATTTTAACTACATCTCGAGGTAACATTATTAGTGTTTTAGTATAAGTAGTAAGAATCTCTAATATTTTTAGAATATAATAATAATTATGTCACCCGTAGAAAGTGCAGCTTCCCAACAGTGAAAGAACTTTTAAAATCGGTTTAGTAGTTTTGGAGCTTATCAATACAACAAACAAACATGCTATAATATTATGCTCAAAGTCGCGCAACGAGCTATGGAGAGAGCAATGCTCGGTGTTTCCCTGCGAGATAGGATCCGAAATGAGGAGATCCGCAGGAGAACTAAAGTGACCGATGTAGCTCTTAGGATTGGCAAGTTGAAATGGCAATGGGCAGGCCACATCGCTCGTAGAACTGACAACCGATGGGGAAGAAAGGTTCTCGAGTGGCGACCACGAACTGGAAGACGCAGCGTAGGCCGACCCCCCACTAGGTGGACCGACGACCTGGTGAAAGCCGCGGGGAGCCGATGGATGCAGGAGGCGAGCAGCCGCTCTAAGTGGCGCTCCCTGGGGGAGGCCTATGTTCAGCAGTGGACGTCTTCAGGCTGTTAATGATGATGATGATGATGATGATAATATTATGTTGTAATATAGAAAAAGGCCCACATTTATTTTGACCGCAATCTCACCTGATGGAAAGTGGCAACTTTATTGTGAATACTACTAGCTGTATTACCTACTACAAAAATTATTTGGAATGTTACAGTCCAAATGCTCCAACCCACTTAGCATACTTACAGTGGTATTCATAGTCAAGGGGTAACAAAGCCCCAAAATCTATCATTCAACTTTCATATAGAGGTTGAATGTTGAATCATTTTTCTTTCACTTTCATATTGACAATGTCAGAATTGTTAGATTGTTGGCTACTTAATTTTGTTTCTGAAATGCATAAAACTAGACTTCGCCACACAGCGCCTGAATCTTCCTCCATAGGAGCCTCCACCTTGACTATTAATTCCAGTGTTAATGTACTGGTAATTTGTATTAAGAAAGAAACAAATTATTTTCAATTAACACAGTTAATAATTACCTGTCTAATTAGATAACTTACCCCAAAGCCACTTACAAAAGTCCTACCCTAATAAACAAACCCCTAAATAAAGGAGTTCGTTTTGTCCCTTTTCAAAACGTACGCAATAATAATATTGTTGGTATATTTTGCCCTCCACCCTTATTAGCTGTATCAAAAGTTAAGTTCGCATAAAAAATAACTATTAACCTAACATTTCTTGTGACTGTATTTAATTTTGTACTTTATTGCGAAGTTATTAAAGCCGCTATTTATTTAAACGTGTTTGCGTTTATTATAAATGTAGGTATTAGGTATTATTAGTGTTTGTTTTTAATTATCTCAGGAGTTGATAGTACCTAAGTATAATATGTGACTATGTACGCACATGCAATGCAATGTGTTTGTCTTGCGAGATAAAATCTGAAATGAAGAGATCCACAGGAAAACTAATGTCACATACTCGTATAGCTCTTAGAATTAGCAAGTTGAAATGGCAATAGGCAGGCCACATGGCTCGTAGAACTGATAACCAATGGGGCAGGTTCTCGATCGGCGACCACGAACCGGAAGCAGCGTAGGCCCCCCCACTAGGTGGAACGATGAAACTACGGAGAGCTGTTGGAATCAAACTTGGGTGTACACACGGGCTTATGATTATGCTACTCATCATCATCATCATTAACAGCCTGAAGACGTCCACTGCTGAACATAGGCCTCCCCCAGGGAGCGCCACTTAGAGCGGCTGCTCGCCTCCTGCATCCATCGGCTCCCCGCGGCTTTCACCAGGTCGTCGGTCTACCTAGTGGGGGGCCGGCCTACGCTGCGTCCTCCAGTTCGTGGTCGCCACTCGAGAACCTTTCTTCCCCATCGGTTGTCAGTTCTACGAGCGATGTGGCCTGCCCATTGCCATTTCAACTTGCCAATCCTAAGAGCTACATCGGTCACCGATTATGCTACTGCGGCTTTGATATTATTGTTTTTTATTTTCTTATCTCTTCTGACGTGTTAGGATATACCGGCTCAGGCTGGCCAATAAATACCGAAATAAAATGAATAACGCCCAACGATCACATACATTGATCCTGGACCTAACTAAATTTCCCTGTATCTAGGGACCCAGGAACTACAAGGACCATGGTCCTACAACACCCAGACACAGAACAAGTATTTGTTTTTCTTCCCTTTCCACGAATACTTGTCCTGTGGGAATCTAACCCGCCGCCTCCGGGTTGTGAGCCGACCTGCTCAACCACCACACCACGGAGGCTGTCAATCATGATGTATAATTTAGCTTTAAGTATAGAATAATAATAAAAGTGCGCAATACGGATAAAAAAGATTGAGTATTTAAAATATGTATACAGCATAAGATTTAGAAAAGGATAACTTTTAGAATTTTTCATTTACAGCCAGACGAGACGTAAACAAAAAGTAAATAAAATATAGCGTAAAATAACTTTTAGGAATAACCTTTAGAATAACTTTTAGCTACGTAGGCGCAAAGTTACAATAACTAGCGTCCCGTGCTCAGACTTTTTAATGGATATTACATTTATAATGATCTAAGTTATACATCTCAAGAAATAATTATACCGAAAATCAAATTTTGTAGTTTGAAATTAAATTGAAGATATAGCTGTATAAGTCAGCTTCTTAGAGCATCTATTATCGGAGATGTCAACGTTATAATCCACAAGCACAAATTTTATGCCAATTTCTACGGGGGACGAGGTAAACACGCATTAGCACACGCGCGAACCGCGCGTGTAAACGCACGCCGCACACTATCTTAAAACACGCACACTGTTATATAATATAACGTAGCCACGCAGTGTCTACACGCACATTATGATATTGTAGATGACCAAATAGCGCCATATGACCGGCAGAGGGGAACGCCTTGCCTTGCTGCCTCCTTTTACAAATGCTCTAAGGTCTGCGTACCAGACAGTTCATAGTTCATGTATCAAACAATATTATTTGAATTCATTGTGATAAAATAAAATTTGAACACAGTTTATTAATATTACTGAAATAAAGTTCAAATAAGAACATATGAGATATTCATTTATTTACATAAGATCTGTCTTAAACTAGAAGAAAATAAATAACTAATATTTAAACTTACACGTTAGTAAAAACAGTAATTTATTGAAATATTCTATTTTATACCAAATACCCGGGTAGGTACCCAGGAGGCGAGCAGCCGCTCAAAGTGGCGCTCTCTGCGGGATATGTTCAGCAGTGGACGTCTACGGGCTCTTGATGATGATGATAATGATGATGATGACCCGGGTATTAATAATAGAATATTTTAAAATAGAATATGTATTACTATTTCCACCCTTTTGGGTATACCTAATAGTTTTACTAGTGTCACATATACTACAGTTACCCGAAGATTCTTAGAAACTTAGAAACGCTAATGATCATAACAAAATGTTTATTCTGGGTAGAAATCAAGCCCACAGCGTATAATACAGCAGAATGTGACAGAACGCAGAGCTACTGCCTAACCTACCTACCTTCTAATAGTACGAAACTGAGTGTGATTGTAGGCCAGTCTGCCAAACACACAAACATCAAATAATAAACCAAAATCATAATGCCAAGTCAATCCTATATCCGATCAGATACTAAATTAGGCATCCGGATATTGCCCGAACCCGGATATCCGCTTCATATCTCAAGCTGCCATCGGTGGTCGTCTCTAACCGGATGAGCTGTATTATAGCATGTTATAAGCTGTTTAGAGCGTAGATCGACTGAGCTATATCTCTTGGTCACTCAATTGGAACGATTACATACATAATAACCTTTTCAATAGTTACTTTTAATAGGATTAAGGCAGTTTAAATCGTCATCGTTATCATCCTCAAGACGTCCACGGCTGAACACAGGCATCCCATAGAAATCGCTACTTTGAGCGGATGCTCGCTCACTGCATCCATCGGCTCCCCGGCCCAAGTGGCTTCGATGATATTTTTTTTTCATAATTGAGCACGACTACGCTGATATTCGCAGCAATTTCTAAATATTTTAGGAAAAATAGAAATAAAACCATCTGCACGTAGCCGTTGTAAAAGTGTAATCAATCTGACAAGCAAGTATCCAAATTCTATGTACAAAAACGAATATCAAAAACATTTAAAAATAAAAAAGAGTAAAACAAGGATGCATGGTGGCATTAGGCCACATACTCCCCTCTTTTAAGCGGAACAAGCTTTTTTACGGGGCGACGTAATATTCCCGCTTGGGTCCGCACATCTACTACCCGCACTATGCCATCTCGCCCTGGATACACGGCCTCAATCACGCCCCGGGGCAAAGTTCCCCTTGGCAGTTCTCCGTCGCCAATTAGTACTGGGTCCCCAATGCTAACCGAAACAGGTGTACCGAGGACGCGACGGGGTGCCAAGGTGGGCAAATATTCTCGAACCCAGCGGCGCCAAAAATGGTCGGCAAGGCGAAGTGCTTTTCGCCAACTGCTCCTGCCACACAAGTCCGAGTCGCTAAATTCCATCGTGTCCATGGTTGTTCTTCTTGATGACTCGCCGAGCAGAAAATGGTTTGGCGTGAGTGCCTCTGGGTAGTCCGCATCCGGGGAAATGTGTGTAAGTGGCCTTGTGTTCACAACTGATTCCGCTTCTGCTAACAGCGTGACCAGGGTTTCATCTTTGGGTGCCCTTTCTCGTAAGGTCACATGAAGTGCTGTTTTTTTGCTCTTAACCAGTCGCTCCCAGGCTCCACCCATAAAAGGTGCTGAGGGTGGAATAAAACGCCACCTGATTTGATTGTTTACTGCAAAATCAGAGACAACGTTGTTGCAAAGTGTTCGTAGCTGTCTATTTGCTCCCACGAAAGCTGTACCGTTGTCCGAGTATATGGTATCTGGAGTGCCACGACGGGCGATGAATCGACGCAGGCACATGATGGCAGAATCTGCAGACAAACTATGCACAACTTCCAAGTGGACTGCTCGCGTGACCATGCAGGTGAATAGCGCCACCCATCTCTTTTCTCGTCTGCGACCAACTGCGACTTGCAAGGGACCAAAGTAATCAAGCCCGACGACAGTGAACGGTTTTCTGTGGTGTGCAAGTCTTGCTTCTGGCAGGTCTCCCATGGGGGGTTGCATTGTGGGTACACGTAACAGCTTACACATCTGACAGCTATGGATTATTGATCTTACTGCGTTTCTCACTCCCAAGATCCAATATCGCTGACGCAGTTCATTTATGACCGTCTCGGTATTTGCATGAGCAAACTTGACATGAAAATGTTTAATGAGGAGACGAACTGTTGGCTCATTGCCGTCAAGTATGATGGGATGTTTCACTTCAAGATCGACATCAGCGGCGGCAGATATGCGTCCAGACAGGTAGATCAAACCTCTTTCGTTCAAAAGGGGAGACAGGGTGGAGAGGCGACTCTTCTTTGGTATGAGTTCTCCGCGGATCAAACAAAGCAGCTCCATTCCAAAAGAGTTTATTTGGCTTTTCATCAGCGCGTGAGATTCCGCTCGGTGGATCGCCTCCGCGTCTAGGGATCTTACTGTGGCAGAAGCAGTTGCCGCTACATGACGTGCGCTCTGCGTAAAAAAGTTTGATATTATTTCTTCGATCATAGGATTAGCAGACATGACCACGATTTTGAAAAATGAGTGCGATGAACTGGTGGAGTCGTGCAGTTGCTCTTAACATTCTAATCCATGAACTAAAATGAATGATATCTACAACTGCGGGTAAGGGCAACTGACGCGTGTGATTAAAATGTACGGCTTCTGAGGTAGCAAGCGAAGATGGTGATGAAGTCGGCTTTAATGATTTAGATCGGAAACATGGCTTTAGCTCTTCCTCCCCTAAAGAAAAGGTGGTCTGTGGTTCACAGGGCCACTCAGAGGAGGGAGATAATAAAAAATTTGGGCCAGCTATCCAGCGCGACTCAACATCGAGTGTTTTTAATTTACCCCTCGTTGCATCATCAGCTACATTGAGTTCAGTTGGAACCCAACGCCACTCATTTACGTCACTACTCTCAATGATTTCTCCCACACGATGAGACACAAATGGTTTATAATTTCTGGCGTCACTACGCAACCAACCCAGCACTGTCATTGAATCGCACCAGAAATAGCGTTGTTTAGGCTTGTATCGATGGGCGTTACAAATGAAATTTGCGAGACGAGTGGCTATTAGAGCACCTTGCAACTCTAGACGCGGGATAGATGTTGGCTTTAGTGGAGAAACAAGTATTTTGCTAGAAATGAGTGCAAGTTTAACATCACCGTTGATGAAAACAAAACGCCAGTAGGCGACAGCTACGTGGGCTAGCTCACTTGCATCGCAAAATACATGCAACTCAAGCTCAAAATCATTGATGCCCGACAGATTGTAGCATCTAGGGATTTGCAGGTTCACTAAAGAGTTGAGACTGTTGTACCACTCTAACCAAACGTTTTTATCAGGTTCTGATAGACACTCATCCCATTCAAGACCCTTCCTCCACAAATTTTGAAATAAAATACGCCCTGTAGCTACTAATGGCGCTAAGATGCCTAATGGGTCGTAAATGCGCATGATTTGTGCTAAAACTACTCGTTTAGTCAATCGATTTGGCAGCGGATTTTTCAATCCTATGTTGAAACTGATTAAATCAGGAATGGGTTGCCAAATCAACCCCAACGTGCGCGTGAAGGTGGGTGAACCAAGTTCTACACCTACATTATGTGGGTCACTACCGACTACATCGGACAACAACTCGCTTGGCAATAAATTGCGCTCGCACTTGGTTTATTGGATACCCAACCGCGCATGATGAAGCCACCATGTTCGTGGATTTTTGTTATGTCAGCAGCCAAGCGAGCTGCATTTTCGACAATGTCAACGCTACCTATATAGTCATCCATATAGGTGTCTGTGGTTATCGCACGAACCGCGTCTGGAAATTCGCCTTGGAGTTTTGATGCGTTAAGGTTTGTAATAAATATGGCAGTGGAAGGGCTAGAGCAGGCACCAAAAATCATCGACGACATTCGATAAGTTTTGATTGGTGACAGAGGATCATCGCGCCAAAGAAAACGTTGCGCATCCCTGTCTTGTTCGCGAATTTTGACCTGCGGAAACATTTCCTTAATATCAGCGGTTAATGCCACTTTTCCTTCCCTGAACCGCATCAAGATGCCAAGTAAGCACTGTAAAAAATCAGGTCCCGGTAGCAACAACGAGTTGAGGGACACTCCCTGCGATTTCGCGGCGACGTCATGAACTATGCGCACTTTCAAAGGTTTGTTGGGATTTACGACACCAAAATGAGGTAAATACCAACAAACAGAATTGGATGTCAAAGTTGGACACGGCTCTGCGTACCCTTTATCCAGTGTGTCATGAATATTTTGACGATACCGCTTAGCATAGTGTGGATCACGTAGCATCTGCCTCTCAAGACTTTTGAACCTAGCTAAAGCCAAGGGATAACTGTCAGGTACTACTGGATTATCGTCCTTCCAGAGCAAACCTACCTCAAAATGACCGCTAGGTAATTGGCGAGCGGTTGAATCTAAAATTTTGAGTGCCCGTTGATCCTTAGCACTGCGAGGTTGATGCTTAGTGATCCCTATAGCGTCTAATTTGTACTGTTCCTTTATTAAAGTTTCTAACTCATGACGAGGATCGCTATGTTGCCTAAGGTTTACGTGATAAGCAAATTCCAAAGGTTTAGTCCTACTACTCGACAGTCCAAAAACAACCCAACCTAACACGGTTTTTATAGCAACGGGTTGCGATTTAGTGCCTTGCCTAGTCTCAGATGCAACACTCAAATGCCAGTTGTCTACACCTATCACTAGAGTAGGTTTTGCGTCTACGTAGCACAACTCTTCTGTTAGATCGCACAAATGAGGATATGAGCTTATGTTGGCATGTGTGGCTGACTGTCGTAACAAACCTAAATTTTGAATGGAACGTGCCCTGCGAATCAAAAATGTTTCAGATGTGTGTTTGCCTTTTATTTTAAAATCAACATATTCTACAGCACTAACGCGAGACAAACCTCCTACGCAATCAAGGTGAATTTGTGCTGCAGGCCCTTTTGCACCTATCTGGTTGGCAACCTCAGAGTCAATAAAAGTCGCCGTAGACCCATCGTCCAATAGTGCAAATGTATCGACGCTTCCTGCAGGTCCGGACACCGTCACAGCAACTATTTTTAATAAAGGACGAAGTGTGCAGGCATCACCGGGTGTAGCAGTAGTGTTAACTATTACCTGTTCAGATTCAGACCTCTCGAGCTGCTGCACAGATGTAGATAGTTCGTGTTCATTAATCTCGCTTATGTGTACCGATGTGATACGATTATAATTCGGATTATGTAACAATGTATGGTGTTTCCGATTACAACCTTTTATTGCACAGTTCATTTTATTTTTGTTGCAAAACCTAAAATTGTGTGAACCTTGTTTTAGACAACGATAACAGACTTTATTTTCTTTTATGAAATGCCATCTGTCATCGACTGACATTGTCTTAAACTTGTCACATTTTGACAACGTATGGTCTTGTTTACAAAACAAACAACACGAATGATTTTCGCTGCTTTTCTTGTTTGATGCTACTTTAGCACTGGAACCCCTTTCAAGTCCCGAACTAGAGTCCGATACGGCGTGCGTACGCTCACGGTGCGATGGAGCGGCAGCTGCCGCGACAAAACCAAACTTCATTGTGAGATCGACTTCGTTCGAAAGAAAATCGGATAGTAATTCTACTTTGGACTGGCCTGACCAATTATTTTTAGCATAATCTAGCCACCGTGTGCGTAAAAGTTGCGGCAGCTTACATAATAATGCTGCAAAAAGCTCTGGAGATCGTAAGTAGTCGTGGTGCTCCAATAACTTAGCAACCTCAACACAATTGCGCACACGGGTGGCGAAAATGTTTAGGTCCCTTACCTCGTTACCCAGTTTAGGTAAGGCTCGGATTGAATTTACCTCCTGTACTACGATTTCTTCCGGTCGACCGAAGCGTCGATCTAGCGCCTCAATCACGTCGGAAGCCCGTCGCGCCATCACCAGCACCATGCACACTGCTTCGCGCGCAGCGCCTTTCAAAGCCTGACTGAGTCGAGCTAGGTTCTCAACCGTAGAGTAGGAACCTTCGGTATCAAGAAAAGCACGCTTAAACATTAGCCAATCTAATGGCGATCTGCCATCAAATGTGGGGAGTGAAATATTATTATGTTTCGCTCTACTATGTGGCGGCCCATTCCTCTGTACTAAAACCTCAAGAGCATCGATGAGTCGCGATGTGCAGTCGTTTCCTCTATAATTGTCAGTAGCGGGCACCCCGCCTCCGCAAATATTGGGCCGAGACGTTGTAGGGTGCGGATTGGCCGCACTGAGAGGGACATGATCGTGACGGTAACCCTGAGGAGATAAGGAAATATTATTTATAGGCTCTACCAGCATTTCAATATTGGTGGACTGTATTGGGTGATAATTGTTATGGTGGGGTGATAAGGTGGTAGTATGGTTATTTACAACATAATGATCTTTATTACCTTCGCATTGGTGTAACCATTCTCTTATGCTTTTATCGCTCCTGCCACTATGAGAGCGGGCGCTTTTTTCAGCGTCAATTGCGGCAAGCTCTGCGCGCAATTCCAGCTCGGCAGTTTTGCGTTCCAACTGTAATTCGGCAGCCCTACGTTCCGACTCTATCTCTAAGGCTTTACTCTCAGATAGTGCGCGCATCTCCGCAATCTCCAATTGGGCGAGGTGGCGAGCATGCTGAGCCTCTGCTGCGAGTTTTTTCGCAACAGCCGTCGCCGAAGAGCGGCTTGTATGCGTGGACACAGAGTGAGCACGGCTAGTAGGCAATGTACTGTGAATAGGGGGCTGTTGAACACTACTACTTGTTGGTGCATTTTCAAAGGACAATGGTTGTTCCTGTGGTTTATTATGCAAAAGGTTTTTTGGTGATTTTATTACTACCATTATTATCTTCACTGGGTTAACTTACTTTGCTCGAAGGACAAATGAGCACGACTACGCTGATATTCGCAGCAATTTCTAAATATTTTAGAAAAATAGAAATAAAACCATCTGCACGTAGCCGTTGTAAAAGTGTAATCAATCTGACAAGCAAGTATCCAAATTCTATGTACAAAAACGAATATCAAAAACATTTAAAAATAAAAAAGAGTAAAACAAGGATGCATGGTGGCATTAGGCCACAATAATAACCGATCAAGTTTGATAAAACTTCTGTAGGATCATATTATTATCGTTTTTCCCGCGGGGAGCCGATGGATGCAGAAGGCGAGCAGAGCAGCCGCTCAAAATGGGCTCTCTGAGGGAGGCCTATGTTCAGCAGTGGACATCTATGGGCTGATGATGATGATGATGATGATGATATCGTTTTCCACGCAGTCCAACTACACCTTTTTCGGGCTTCTCTACCTAACAGTCAGTATTCAAGTCTCTTGGTGATGTAGCTTTGATCACTGCGCATGACACGAGCACCAACTCTAGCACAATATATAATTATAATCTAGGAGTTTAAGGCTAGAGTGAATTGGGATCTTCTAGGTAAACATGTTCCATCGTCGACCGCGTCGTCACTTACCATCAGGCGAGACCCTGGTCAAATACTTACTGGGTGTAATTGAATTCATTAGCATCCTTTGAAACTAGATACCTACTCCTGATCCCGGTCACGTGTGAACCAAAATTATTGAATTCTAACACATTGGTTTGGTAATAATAATAACTCCAAAAAATGGAATAACTTACTTATTCAAATGCTACGATACAAAATTTAATTAAAATAATGTATTACTGTTTTTAATAAGTACATACAAGGTATAAAAACGTTTATGTGTCAAAATCATCCGTGCCAACTGCGTTAGGCGCTGCGGAAATCTTCATAATTTTCAATAAAAATTATTTCATTTACACTCTTTACTCTTTAATAATCATCTATAAATGATGTTCTATCATGGGCTCAATTTATGCTAATGAATTAAATTACATCCTGTATAAGCATAAAAACCCTGTTGCTGCTCAACTTTTTCATTACCGGTGCCACTTTCAGGCTACCCTTTACGTACTCATTTTTTTATCATCGATAGGCTAACATTTGACCACGGTCTCACCTGATGGTAAGTGATGACGCGATCAACGATGAAGCATGCTTGCCTAGAAGGTACCGGTTCACTCTGACCTTAAAATCTCCCAGATTATATTTGTCAGGAAACAATGACGCTGGTATGGTGTTCCATAGTCCATCGCTTCAAATCTGTTTTATTTAATTATCGCCTAACGATCACATACTGGGCCCTTACTAGGATTCCCTGTATCTAGGGACCCAGGAATTACGACCATAGTCCCACAACACCACACACAAGAACAAATATTAGCACTTTTTTTCTGAGCACAAATACTTGTTCTGTCGTGGGAATCGAACTCGCAGCCTCCGGGTTATGAGCCAACCTGCTCAACTACCAGACCACAGAGGCTGTCGACTGTCGTGTGTCACTCTTGTTACACAACACAATCTAGAGTAAGTCATAACTATGGAACTAATTCTCTGTGGCCGTAACATAGTGTTGTTGCCTTCAGACCTAGATGAGTATAGCAATGGGAATTATGACCGCTGCACCCTTTCATAATCCGATCACGTAACATGGCGGCTAGCTATGAATATTCAGCTCTAGCGGGATAGCGAGGAGCTTATAATCAAAATCAAAATGGCGCTGGAAAAGACCAATGTAATAAATAAAGGACACAAGATAGTATACCTACTTTTTTTATATTTCGTACCTCATAATTATATCCGTAATTTCAACGAATTGATTTGGAAAAATTCCTTTTTTATCATTTATTTGAAAGGCCACCGCATTGCCAGTTTATCTGCCGCGAAGCAGTAGTTTGCAAGCACTACTGTGTTTTGGTTTAAAGGGCATTGTAGCTGGTGAAATTACTGGGCTAATGAGACTTTACGATCTGATCACACAGTCTAGTAATCTGATTACTAAACTGTAAGATATCTCAGGATGACGTGCACACTGCACAGTGCAGTGTCACGCAAAACTTTACTATTTTAAAATTCCGAGTGATACTGCAACTGTCACGGGCAGACGTTTCACTCACAGATTAGAGAAAAAATAACGGTGGTGTCACATAACATCGGGTGAACGACTAGCTTCTCGAGTCATTCATTCTCATAAAAAAATCTATAATTTCAAATTAGTCGCATAGAGATTTCATCAAAATAGTTTCATTAAGTACTTTGGTTATAAATCCACTGATTACTGACTGATTACTAGACTGTGTGATGTCTCAGGATGACGTGCGCAGTGCAGTGTCACGCGAAACTTTACTATTTTAAAATTCCGAGTGATACTGCAACTATCATGGGCAGCCGTGTCACATAACATCGGGTGAACCACTAGCTTCTCAAGTCATTCGTTCTCATAAAAAAGTCTATAATTTCAAATTAGTCGCATAGAAATTTCATCAAAATAGTCTCATTAAGTACTTTGGTTATATAATTATCAATTGGTTAAGCGCCTAAAGTTTTCAAAGACTAGAAGATGAGAAGGATATTTAATAAATAATTTTCTTTCCGTGGTCCACCTCATGATGAGTGTGAAACAAACTCAGTGGCGGCTGCGAAGTTTGTTACAGCATTTTGCAGTGCCATGTGCACGCACGCTGCGCACACCGTTTACCTCTGCCCGCGGATATTTCATATTTGCTAGCTCTGTGTTTCATGCTGACTTCACAGCCGCCATTGAGTCTGAACTTCACACCGTACCAGGGGTTTTTATAAAACGATGAATACCTGCACGAAATAGGTCATGCAAATCCGATAAGATGAACGCATATTGCGCTGGCTTAACCTAAATACGCCATCTCTGGTTCACGTAAACTAACTTAATCAAGTTAAGTTTTAACTTAACTGAGCTTTAGCCCAGGAATAGTTTCCTAATCACATGTGTTAAGTTTAACTCATATACCATTTATTAGAATGTGTTTGTTTATACAGTAGTTAAGGTCACGTGATTGTTTGACCTGCATCGCTTATATTTGTCTGAGAAACTAGGGCGCTGTTTTTCGATAGAAACTTATTTCTGGGATAACGCCACACATTGTGATAGTTTTAGTCATCATCATCATCATCATCATCACCATCATCATCTTAATCATCATTATCATCATCATCATCATCATCATCATGGTCATCATCAGCTTGAAGACATTCATTGCTAAGCGTAATCCTCCCCCATAGAACACCATTTTTACCGGCTGCTAGCCTCCTGCATCCATCGGCTCCCCGCGGTTCTGACCAGATCGTCGGTCCACCTAGTACACAACGCTCAACAACACACAAAACACACAACGCACTAAAACGCACATTACACTATTTTTTATAATTTGTAGGCACATAGCATTTGAACACTGTCTCACCTGATGGTAAGTGATGACGCGGCCTACGGTGGTGCATGCGACGGTGAAGGCAAACATTAGGAAAACAGGATTTCAAATAAAATTCGTTCATACTTAAACACAGTAGTGCTTGCATATGATATGTACCTACCTACTACCGCTTGGCGACAAAATATCAAGCAAAGAACTGGTTAATGAAGAATAAGAACTGTAGTTGATGAAAAGAATGTCGGGTACTTTTTAAATTACGAACAAAATTACCCACTTGTATTTTAGTTGTACAGAGCAGCTCCTATAAGTAAAATTAAATACTTAGTGTTCTCTACAGTTGGATCACGAATCCAAAATGAAAAGAAAAAGAAAGCAAGAAAGAAAAATGTTTTATTCATGACAACAGCAGATATAAATTAGTTGACTATTTTTTAAGTACACTAACAGATACACATCTGACAGTTGCCACGAATCGGTCCCAACTCAGCTCAACATACTGTTGGTCGCACGTCGTACACCAACGCTGGTCTTCCGTTGGGGCCGTTTCGGAATCGTCACGGCTCAGCTTACAAAAATACACATATAAGTACTAAAACATATGAAAAACAAATAAAATAATAATAATAAGACACATAACAGGAAGATAAGTAAGTAAACAAAAATAAGTGCTAAAAAAAAGAAACAGTAATATATTCCATACAGTGGTAATGTAACCAACATAAAAAATAAAAAATGTTTTTATGAACATCAAATACTGTAACGATCTTATATAAACAGTAAAACATTAGCTGTTTGCAATCAAGGAGTATTCAAACCACACTCAAACTTGGGATCGTGAATTTTGGAGTAAAACTAATGCAGGCTGACTATGAAGGGAGGCCTTAAAACATAATGTATTATACATTTATGCAAGACAATTTGTGTGGTAGGTACATCTTGTATTGAGCGTCTTCGGTGGCTAACTAAATACTTGTTTTATTTGCCGATCATGATCATCAAAAGCCTGAAAACGTTCACTGCTGAACATTGGCCTCCTCTGTAAAGCTGCTTGCTTCCTGCATCCATCGGCTCCAGCGGGTTTAACCTAATCGTCGGTTCACTTAGTGGGGGGCCTTCGTTACGTCACCCGGTTCGTGGTTGCCACTCATTGCCACTTGAGAGCTTTTCTTCCCCACCAATTGTCCGTTCAGCGAGCGATGTGGCCTACCCATTGGCATTTCAAATTGCTAATTCTAAGAGCTAGTACCTACCGGAACCTATACATAAGGTACTAACGGTAATTATATCGAGCCGCCAACGAGGGAGAAAATCGGGTACTTTCAGCTTCGGTTTCGGGTAGCAGTGCAAAGTATACAAACATTTAATTAATGCCATTTCCATACACTTTTATTTAACGAATTTCGAATCAAAGAGATGGACCGACAATCTGGTGAAAACTGTGGAGAGCCAGTGGATGCAAGAGGCGACTCTCGGGGGGAGGCATATTATTGTGTTCAGCAATGGATGTTTTCAGGCTGTTGATGATAATAAAGTCGAATCAAAGTATTGCGCCTAAAAGTGAGATTTAAAATAATGACAAAAGGTAGATAAAACAGTTTACAATTCCGGCAGAACGTGAGTTGGCTGGTGGCCAGACGAGACGATTTGTAGTACAAGTAAACAGATAACTTATTGAGGAATTCTGCAGTTTAACGTGCTTGTTAATACACTCTTTAAACACATTTATCACATCCACTTTATTCATGAGAAATCATGTACCCAAACTCATAGCAAATAAATAAATTTGATTTGAATTTGAAAATTTGATTATGTCCTAATGAATAGGATTTTATGTCCATTTGCTCTAAAATTTTACAGCTCTTAAGTTCACACCTATCTCTCTGGACCGTACCCAATTGCAATAGGAACGTCTTAAAGAGATACCTAGGAGTTTATTTCTTTATTTATTTATTGCATTTTTGGAAGACTTTTTTTGTTATAATATTATATTCAACAAATTACACAAAAATAAGCCAGTTAAAGGTCCTCACGGATAGATGTTACAAAAAAAACAGTAAATTGAAATGAAGTGAACACCTAAGAACTAGTGTTCACACTACACACTAACCAAACTAAACACATACCATTATTAAGTAATAATAGTATAGTTGCCAAACATTAGTGCATGTAGACAGGCATTATAAATTCGTAAGATTATTGTGCTTGTAAGCTTGTAACTTGGACTCCACTCAAATTTAAGTGAGTACAGGCCACGAGCTTGCGAAAAAGCGCATCAGCTCACGCTCAAATCCAATGGCCAAAATTTGCATCTTTATAGTATTTGTAATTTTTTATGTACTGCCAGCAATTACACTTTGTAATTAGAAGCATAATTTTATTATAACTGTACTGTACCTATGACCTAACGTCAGACTCGGTAAGTGTGGGTTACTCCCTAAGTACACCGAGGTCCACGTCCCGGAGGACCACGATTTTTGTCGTTTGTACTGAGTTTACTCAATAAAAAATCATCATCAATCAGTAGTTAAGTAGGTACCTTAATGGAAGAAAGGTTAAGTAAGGTGAAGGGTTTTATGTTAAAAAAGAAATGAGTTAATTATGAAATAGTTTTTTTTTTCGGACAATATGCCTTTATTACTCAAGCTAACTACTACAATAATAAAAACTAAACTAAACTAAAACTAACTACACTACACACTAACTAGCTACACTATATCTACTACAAAGGCCTTACAGCGTAGAGAAATTCATTCCGAAACTGATATAATTTTAACTTTATGTACTGGTGTATTTAAGTAATTTTTATTCAATAACTATTTATAATGTGATTATGTTATTAATTATATTTATTTGAAGATAACATTAAATAATATAAAAAACACTCAGATACTAAACTATTACACTAAACAACTAAACTAATTTATAAAACTAAACTACTACCAAACTAAAACTATAAAATTAACAATACCTATAAAATTATATTATTTCATTTTAATTTTATATGTAATACTGACTGAATGACCTGTAATTTTTTATAATTATCAATAAAATTATCATTATCAAGAACATATGGACTGTACAATGGCCTATAGACAGTCCAAATGCTCCAGCCCACTGCCGGTAGGTAGCGTACCCAAAATGCTGGCAGCATTGCCTCGTTGAATTGTTGCGTTGCAATGCTGATGCGTTGAGCCAAAGAAGTGTCAGCTATTAAATAAATAAAATAAATAAATAAATATGTGTGGACATTTCACACAGCGGCCATCTAGCCCCAAACTAAGCATAGCCTGTACTATGTTGTTGTTGTCGATGTTGTTGTGTTGTTTATTATTGAACATCGTTTAGTAATCTTCATCATCATCATCAGCCTGAAGACGTCCACTGCTGAACATAGCCTCGCCCAAAGAGCGACACTTTGAGCGGCTGCTTGCCTCACATTCTTCGGCTCCGTACGTAATTAAAAATCAGTTTACCTCAAAAGTAATGACAGCAAAAGAATTGTTAATAAAATTTAATAAAACAAACCAAAAAAAAATAGTGTAGGTACTTATCCGCAAAAGACAGAGTCCTACATACGAACTGGACTGGCAGATCAATCAAAGCAGGGAATTTTCACCTCAAATAACAAATTGTAGGATGTCAATAAAACCTAGAATGGTATATCAGCAGCATACTTCAGTCTTGATTAATACCGGGGTCGAGTCCCGGACACAGGTGGCGTTAGATTTTTGCCTCGCCTGATCGATGGGCCGAGAAAACTTTTTACGATGATAAAACGAGAATATTTTATCAGGAGAAAAGTGTTGGCTACTGTCGACGAACATCTGGTTATGTTTTTGTGAACAGATGCTCTGTTGAGCAGTTGTTTGACGGGGTTGTTTATTTCCTTTTGTTTTGTTTGTTTTTTGTGTTGAATAAGAAATGTGTTTTGATGCAAATGTTTTGGGATATTATAGACCAAGCGAACAAAAACGAAATTTTTGCTTCAACTGCGTCGTGTTTACTTTCATCTACCCTGGATCTAGATCTGGGTAGATCCAGATTTATTTTTGTTGGTACCTACTTAAGGTCAAATACAGGTTGTATTTTCCAATGAACCCTGGCGAACCTTCTATATAGATAAAGGGTTTACAAATTTTATTCCGTCGAAATTTTTGCTTGGGCGTTTCAGCGTAAAACTTCAATATTGGGTTCATTGCCTGCATTGTACCTTTGCACTTATTTTTTCCTAAATCTGAGAGTGTAAACCTCAGAAAAAGCGAGAGGGAGAGAGAGAGAGAGAGAGAGAAAGCCACCATCACCACCTGTACCCGCGTCTTCCCATTCACCGCATCTTCTCATTCAATCTACACTTATAAACAAGTTGTATTGTTATTTTTGGAACTAATTTAATTGTATAAGAACCCATCATCATCATCATTATCATCATCATCACCTACAGTCTGAAAACGTCCACTGCTCAACATAGGCCTCCCCCAGAGAGCACCACTTCGAGCGACTGCTCGCCTCCTGCATTCATCTGCGGTTTTCACCAGATCGTCGGAGATATGAGATCTAAGGACCGTTATATTTCAGCTTAAACATATCTGCTAATTTGTTAAAAATAGCCCGTTTGCTCTAGCCCTGGAGCCCCGCTCTAGTTAAACAAAAGTATATTGCATAGTTCTAGAGAATAGTGCAAAAAGCTGTTGATCTCAGCGTTAATTACATCGGATACCAAAGAGGTATGATGTACTACGTACTAGAGAAGCAATAGGAAGCACAAAGAGTTTCCATTTTTGGTATATGTCAACTAAAATCTGCTACATCAAACTGTCTAACCACACGATCACAACATGCAGCGCTAGTGCTTGTAGGTTGTGTTGTTTGGTCAGGTACATTCACTATTGTCAATAGGCAGCCAGCGCGTTCTGGCGCCATTATAAATTGACAAAAGTAATATTTGATTCATGTTTATTTTGTACCAAATTCTAAACTTACTGTTCAAGTAATTCCGACTCGTTTGCTTGTTTCCCCTGACTGGGTTTTGTAGTATCTGAGCATGCAAGATGGCATTTGCAGATCATAATTTTTTTAAAATACACGTGCAGTCGCTTTGAGCGCCGAGCATTGTATGAGCGAGAAGATGCCATATGGCTTATTTGTAGTGGCCGACAGTGCAAGTTAGAGATGTACCATCATGATTGTATAACATAGAGGTCTCTCGATACTGAAACGTTTTGCGACTGTTTGAATTTCATGGAAATTGTCCACTAGAAACTTTGTCGTGTACGCACTCGGATTAGGGTGACCAGTCGTTGAACCTTGTTAGAAGCCATCACACACAGCATTATAAACCTAAAGTCCAGTAATAACCGTACACAGCTTAAATAAGTATAGACATATTGACACTATGTAAATGTTTTACATTAACTATGCAGTAGCGAGTAACTGTGTGTGAGTAAAGAACAGAAATTAATTACTTAAAGAAACTAATGACAGCAAACTTAAAAGATATAAAACTACACGAAAACATGTCTCTGGGATCGGTTAATCCATCATATGTGCGACACATCCTAAGTAAAGGATCATTCCGTGAAACATTGTTGTAGGTAGGTGGCATGTTAAATAGCTGAAAATTACGTACAGAACGTGAGGGTACTTTGAAATTGACATTCATTAAAAGATGACAATAGAATAACAATGCATGATTGTTCGATATCGAGTCGAGATTATAATACTAAGGAATTCCCCTCGATATATTAAAATGATGTATTACCTAGTGCAAAAAATGTTCATAATTATTTCGTGTATGCCTATTTCGTGATCATGATTTTTCGTTTACTGTTTTTGTTGTTATCTTTAACACATATTTTTTAAAATTCAGTCGCAACGTTAGACGTTGAACGCAACAACGAATCCAAATTATTTATCCTGCCTTGTCCTTTAATTACCCAAATCATAGTCACCATCACCAGGGATACCAGCATTTTCTGTTGAACTTGCAAGCCCCTGTACTAACTTTTTTCAACTAAAATACCTTTTTTCCATTCTTTACTTAATTTAACGCAATGATGGATACTTTTACGAGGTCATTATTTCTTTTGAAGCACGGTTTTGATCTCGAAACTCCAAATGGATCTCACTTTCTGTATGTAGGTCAAGAGGAAGCGTGTATTTTATCGGGGTCCATCTTGTAATTAAATTCAGGTTTATATCTCTGGGAAATCTTAAAAAATATTATTATTTAGGCAAATAAAATATTTAAAATTGAATCAACAGCTGCGTTGATTTTTAATGTACTTATATGGAGATAATGTATAATTTTGGTTATTATAAATATTTAAAAAATTCAGTTTGTGTTTTAAACTTTTGGAAATTGGTGATAAAATGTTTTTTTTATTTTTCTTCAATTGAAAATTCCTAAATAATATTACAATCAATCAATCAATCAATCAATCAATTCATCAATCAATCAATCAATCAATTAATCAATCAATCAATCATTCAATCAATCATCCAACCAACCCATCATTCAATAAATCAAATAATTATTTGTGAGAACAATGCACAATTCACTGTGAAGGTCTTAAATTACGTGAGCACATTAATAAATATCACCTCCAATAGAACTTGTGAATCAACTTATCGCTGACAGCTTCTACATTTGATATTTATGTTCTCTCGCACAAATTGATTCAGTACCAGTTTAAATTTAATTTCAAACTTGATAGTTTTCTCATCTTCGATTGAGTAAACAAGATAATTAATCATCTATTAATTTACTGTGTAAATTGAATTTAGGTTATGTTTACGTTTTACATTTTTGTGTGAAACAACACTTTGTTTAGAAACAAATAATCAAACTCTTTAATGACGTTAAAATAACAAGATACAAAACCGGAAAACAAATTATCAATAAGTAATTTATATGGCCTATCGTTTTGGAGGAGGCTTATTTTCAGCAGTGGACGTCTTCAGGCTATTAATGATGATGATGAATTTATAACAATATGATGCGGATGTATCTCTAAAAAGCGATCTCATTCAGATGACCCTTACATGGATAGAAATCCCTAGAACAAACCTAATGCCAAGAATTCTTGTTGTTATTTTATGTAGTTCTTTATTTTTTTGGACGTTTCTGAGTTGTCTGAAAGAGACCGATGTGAGAAATCATTCCTTCCTTTTCGATTAACTTAGGCAAGTGGTCAGCCTTATAGTAAGAATCCTTAAGTCACTCAAAGCTAACGACTATTTCAAGACAACTGCTACTGCTTCTCTAGGTCATAGTTTAAAAAACCCAAACCATATTGAAAACTAGCCCCTATTTCAATGTCAATAAACGCCTCACCCTTGAACCAACTGAATAACCGGCATCATCTGTTTATGTCCACAGAATGTCAATACAAAGTTATCCTTACCCTATAACACATGCTCCTTTTCATTACATTGCAATATATTCGGCCTCTGTTTACGTAAGTACTACACACACACAGTTGTGTCAGTAAAACATGTGAATATATTGAAAAGCTGCTTTCAGATGGCAGAACCGTCACTCAGTTTCAGTTTAGTTACAAAAACACTTATTAATAGTACAACAGGGGGCCTACCACAACTTCTTATAGCATTATTTCAATCATACATTGAAAAATGACACAAAAGTAAGAATACTTTAATGTTGCAGAGGCAGAGCAGTTCTGATGACGTCACGTTAAATCGTATCATGCATGAGTTAAATTATAAAAAAAAGACAATAACACTCATGTTCTAATCCTTCACGTTTTACGATCTACTTACGGGATTGGGGTTGGGGAGGCGATGCTGCTATAAAATCATAAATCTTGAATTAAATAATCTGACAAAGAAGTGCTTTATCATTTTATAATTGAGTAAGGTTCCGATAATATACAGTTGTTTTCATTTATTTTATTGACATTCAATTCAGTATGAAAGAGCCGGTATCACATACTGGTTTAAAAAGTACTGTGTATTGTTTTTGTACGCCACGTTTTCATTACAAGGGCAAGTATGAAATCTCTTCTTATTCGAAAAATAGAAAGGCACTTTGATTTGGTTGCTGAAGATGTAGATTTGACACATGATAGACGTATTTTTATTTTATATCTTAACCTACCATGTTTTTGTCAAAATATTTAATATTAATAAATTGTTTCTCAATAAATAAAAATACAATTATAGCGGATATAAGAATAACTGTGTTCCATACCTACGTTTACGATGCTATATGATAATATGTATAATGACCTAATTATTAAAACGTGCACCATTTGTAGTGAACCTATGTATGGGTAGCACAACCTGCACAACGTTGATTGAAGCATTTGCTAAGTCAAGACGTCAAACATGGAGTAGTTCCATATAGGGCTCCAAAAAAACTAAATTATGAATACTATTATCATACGCAGTCCTCCAATGTATGAATATCTGTGATGTCATCTTATTTCATTTGCGATTGACCGAGTAGAGTGTAATAGCTGTAGGCACCTTTCAAGATCTGAAAATAAATAAATAAAATATTCGTCCTATCATAATTTTCATCGTCATCTCATCAAAAAGTGACAGATGACCAGTAATCAGAAATTGACGTACCTCAAAGTGCAGCTGAGGTCCACAACTTTCTTTTCCTGTCATCGCCTCTTTCATTCTCAATCATCATCATCATCATCATCATCATCATCATCATCATCATTATCATCGTCATCATCATCACCACCTTGAGCGGCTGCTCGCCTCATGCATCCATCGGCTCTCCGTGGTTTTCACCAGATCGTCAGTCCACCTAAGGAGGCATACCTACGCTGCGTCTTCCGGTTCGTGCTCGCCGCTTGAGAACCTTTTCCTTTTTTTTTAATTGTCAATAGTGCCTGTTTATTTTACAGATAAGAGAAACATTACTTACACTGATAAAAGTGTCAACAGTGAGCTTACTGAACGGCCCTGCGGAGAATACAATTCTCTTCCTGTACTGGGCCGTCAAAATGTACAAATTCTTACGGCACTTAACATCACGGGTAAACCACGCACTTTCAAAGGGACCTCGCATTAGATCTTGGCTCTGGAATTTGGAAAAAGTACTAAAGAGTATATCCTTAAGTTTTGGGAAACATCATACAAAATCGGCTCTGCTTTTTGTGCGTCTTTTGTTTTATGTATATGTGGCCCAGGTGTAAGATTTTTTTAAGCGTGAATGCCTCGGTGCTAGATAATATTAACTTGCGGATGGAAAGCACAATAATTCCTTAATTATCATCATCCAGAAGAAATTCACTGCTGAATATATTTTATACCTCCCTTATGTTACCCCAAAGCGATTGCCTATAGTAAATACATCCGTGATTTTGACCAGATCGTTTGCCGATCTCGTGGCGGTCCAGCCTACATTGCATCTTGTGGTTCATAGTCGCCCGCCACTCGTAAAACTTTCTTTTACATCGGTATGATTTCATTGGCCAATGTTAATCTTGCATTATTTACCGCATACAGCACATCATTGCTATGCCAGCAGTATATGAATAACTGTGCCACTCCAAACACTAAGTACTCCGTAGTCAAAAATCGCTGCATTGGGCTCGTCTCGATCTGAAATAAAACCGAAACCAAGTAGAGTAATGAATGTCTGCTAAATTGAGTCCACGTTTACAATTTTCCACGTTTATAATACTAAAAAACACAATAAATGATGTAATAACTCTGCACAGTATAAATTATAAAGTTAGTTCGAACAAGAGCATAGGTATATTCATCATCATCAGCCTGTATCAGTCCACTGTGCCGGACAGAAGCCTCTCCTAACGCACGCCACTTAGCCTGATCCTCGGCTAATCTCATCCAGCTGCCGCCAGCCACTTGTGCGTATAGCGTCGCTTCACCTAGTCGGAGGGCGTCCTACACTACGTTTGCCGAGTCGCAGTCTCCACTCAAGAATACTGCTGCTACTATGATAACAACTTTGTTTGAAGTCTACTAAGTCTGCTACTCACGGTTATTTGGTAAGCGGTGACACAGAGCATCACAGAACACACAAACATGTAGAGAAGCATAATCGGAGACAAACAAGAGTCAAAAATACGGGCAAACCTGTAAAAATAGTTTGTATTACTGGAAGGAATGGGACTCTACCTATATCTATATTTCCAAACACCTATAATTGAAAGTCTTCAAGAGAAGAGTGACCAAGTTTGTTTTTAGGCAAGTCAGACTTACAGTTACAAAGCATAAAGGGATAATAATTATTCATTTCAAAATACTCCCAAAACATATTTTTTTCATTACCCATCTAGGAATGCGATTGCATCCTATCTAAGACTCTAAGATGCGTCAAGTGCATATACACAACATTCTATTATGCTGTCATAATGGCTGCTTCAGTGCTTCACGTTTAACCAAATATCAGAAAATAGCTCAAACCCATTTACGGGGTTGAAGACAACCAGAACCTTCAAATTGCCACCGCTATAAGTGATATTTCAAAATAATTTTATTGACGGATTTGCTTATTTAGATGACTTCATTATGTCTAGATCTAAATAATTTATTTATTATAATATACCACGATAATTTTATCAGAAAATTTCCAACTACATCAGCCCATTATAATTTATAATTGACACGTCATTAAAATTTCACACCCACTTACATAGTATACACAGAAAAAGTTTCAGCTCACGCGCAATTAAATTTCCAAAGCTCACTACCCAGCACAATAAAAACACCCTGGAACAAGAATTCTCCGGGTGTTGCCACCCTAAATGTTAATCTCCTCGGGAAACTCATAAAGAAGTTCACCCTAAGAATTTATCGCTAAACGCTACTGTACAAGTTAGATTGACTTCTCTCCTGCTAATGGGAATTTTGCTCTTATGCTCTGTATCTGTACACAAAGTTGTAGGTGAATACGGAATTCGATAACAAATTTTGAAACTGTCATTACGGTTTATATTTAGAATGTTATTAAGTAATGTTTACAACTTTTTTACACGATCCAATAGTATGATTACAGGAACACAACACCACTCATACTACATCTGGTATGTACTATAAATATTAATGAAGCACATAATTGTTTCATCTTGGTTTGTATTTGTTATCTTTTCTACTAGCTTTATAATTATGTCATCATTGCATAACAAATACAGCCCTTTGCAAATCAAATGATGAATATGAAAGCAAGAGTTTTAAGGAAGCAAATGCCCGTCACCTGTAATTGCCACAGTCAACCCGGAAACCATTCTTAGAAAGTAGAAATGGACACTGCTTAAGTAGCCAGCTAAGCTAGTCATCGATAAATTCGCCTCTATTATCAGAAAGATAGACTAATTTAAATTTGTAAGTCTTCTAATTATTAAAGCTGATAAGTGTGAAATATTAACTTGTAAAGCACTTTACTTGACCAGTTCCACGTGTCTTCTGTGACAATCCTTTAGTCTCGCCAAAGCTGTTCTATCAACAACAGGCTTTGCTTCGGTTCCAAATATGCCAGCAGAGTCAATCCTCAGCAGTTCCAATTCTGCTCTGAAGAACACCATAATGACCATTGCATTGGAATCAAAGGACGTTATCCAACCTCCACCATAAATGGCCGCATAGCTTTGGTAGACTGATGCTGCTAAATATCCTGGGATGGATCTCTTGTCAAATGGTACCCAGGAGCTTACTACCTGTAAAAGTTATGGGCTGACAGAAGTTGTAAACCCTTTTTAGACCATATTTAGTGGTACTTATAAACAGCTTACATCGAATGAGAAAGAAGAGTCTATCAAATTGTACTTTGATGATTAATACGTTCCCATTGTAAAAAACTAAAGTGGTTAAACATTCTTAAAAAATATATGACAATAATGAGATCTAGACTAGAAGTCAAAAATTTAAACAAGCTTTTAAGCTGACATACCACCCTTATGATTATTTACAAAAAAATATGATTATAATGTGATGAGTAATAAAGCAATAATGATGGTTAAGATATTTTACTTACCTCAAGGTACATCTCAGTGCCATTCTTAACATTCTCTCGATAGCTCTCTGATGAAAAAAACTTGACGATCGGCTGCGTCATCACGATAACAACTGTAGTGTACATCAAAGACCAATACAGATAAGTAATCTTCCTACAGTAGACTGTGAAACGATTAATCATATCGATTTTCCTCTCATCTCTTGTCTCTCGCTGTACCAGGTCAGCTCGAGTTACGTACTCAATAACGTCTTTCCAGCGTTTCTGCCAGTAGAGAAAAGTGCTGACTTTGCACACGCTTACAGTTGCTAACATTGTGATTTTTAAGTTGTTCAACAGCAAGTTCAAGTCTGACTTTACGAACCATACATCCACGTACTCGGTTGCGGTGAAAAAAGTAACAGCGAGATGCATGAACAGGTAAAAACATTTCTTTTTGTTGCTATCTGGTAATAACAACCCCCAGAATTTTAAAGCCTTCACGTTTGGACCGAGCAAAGGACGGTTAGGGTTTTCTAATTTAGAGAGAATATTTTTCAGCATTTTGTTAGAATAGCACAATGTTGGAATGTCTCTAATCATCTGGTTGGTGGCAAAGAAATCCGTGTGACAATTATAATAAGTTGAAGCGGTGCTTAGAAATATTTAATTAGTGAGACCGAGACTTCATTCATAGAGATGGGAAATGGGTGTTTGCCTCAAACATTTTTTTATCGATATGTTTTTAAATTTATGGTAAAAGTATTTATCACAGCTACTTCTTATGTGTTGTAGATAAGGTGTGCTCCATGTACTAGCAAATTGATTTACTGAATGACAAAGCCTAGTAATTGATTCATGACCGTCTGTACTAAACCTTGTCAGTTCGTAAGTTTGCACTTAATCCTTCTATGACGTGCCTACAGCAACGCATTTGAATACTTACGTCCTAGACAGATAAGTGAAATTTTAAGAGCAGTACAATTTAAATGCAAGTGGGCATTATTTAAATAAAAAATAGGCCTTTAAACTATAAATGCTATAAATGTTAACATATTGTTTATTAACGGGGTAATAAAATATCGGCCACTCGAAAGAAATAAATTACATAGTAAATATCCCGTTAATAAACAATATTTGCCGCCCAAAAAACCGCAGGGCCTGAAAATAAAGGTTTTCAATCAGTGTGTGTTGCCAGTGATGATATATGGAACTGAAACGTGTTCTCTTACTGTTGGCCTCATTACTAAGCTCAAAGTCGCGCAACGAGCTATGGACAGAGCTATGCTCGGTGTTTCCCTGCGAGATAAGATCCGGAACGAGGAAATCCGCAGAAGGACTAAAGTGACCGATATAGCCCTTAAAGTTGCAAGTTGAAATGGCAATGGGCAGGCCACATTGCTCGCAGAACTGACAACCGATGGGGAAGAAAGGTTCTCGAGTGGCGACCACAAACCGGAAGGCGCAGCGTAGGCAGACCCCCCACTAGGTGGACCCACGACCTGGTGAAAACCGCGGGGAACCGATATGGATGCAGGAGGCGAGCAGCCGCTCAAAGTGGCGCTCTCTGGGGTAGGCCTATGTTCAGCAGTGGACATCTACGGGCTGATGATAATTATGATGATGATGATGATGATGATGATGATGATGAAACTTTAGTAATGTTAGTGACCATGAAAGTTTAAAATCGTATAATATAAATTTTATTATAATAAGAACGTCACTATGGATATATTAACATTATAGATTTATTTCATGTAGATTATGAAAAGTATAGGAGCTTATCAATAAACACAAAGCCGACCATTACTTACATAATTATAGTAAAGTAAATAAGTCAACAGTGCACGCGAAACAGTGTCATGTGTCTATAAAGTTGAACTTAATTTTTATCGAAGTTCATATTTTCCCCAACACTAGTCTTACGTGAAATTAAAATCATAAGTAGGAATTACGTAGGCACCGAATAGATGTGTCATTTCAAAATAATTTCAATGTCTTAATCAAATTAATAGTATGAAATTATTTCATTGTAATTATTATGTGGCTTTTCACGCCAAAGAAAGGTAAGATATTATTATATCTGACAAATTATTGTGTAGTGTGTAGTAGAAAGTAGTATTATTTAAAATAATAAAATATTCAACTGATTTATAAAACCGACCAAGTGCGAGTCAGACTCGCGCACGAAGGGTGCTGTACCATCATCTATACCTAAAAACAAGAAAAAAATTAGGTTTTTTGAATGAGAGCCCCTTAAATATTTATTTTATCCTGTTTTCTAAAATTTGTTGTTATAACGGCAACAGAAATACATCATCTAAATATGGGCCAGTGAAGTACTACTTGTAATTACTTTTATTAAACGCGAACGATAAATTGCCAGTTTAAAAAAATGCACTAAAAAAAACATTTTTTCATTCGGACACTAAAAAGGTTTTTGCTAATGGCTTTTTAATTGTACATTGTAGGCCTAAAGTAAAATCTGTCTTAAAAAGAACAGGTCATTGTTACTGGCAGCTTTTGTTAGGATTTAGTTATAAGATAGTGTTTGAAAATGGCTAGATTTGTGGCCGAACAAAACCGAATTTAGCGGCTTGGCGAACTAACAACCTATATACGCTATGAATAAATGGAGCGATGACCGATATGCTGCAGTTATAAGAGAGTAATAGGATAATGAAATGAGGAGATCGACAAGAGAATTAAAGTCACCATTCTGAAAGGTATATTTTCAGAATTAGCAAGTTGAAATGGCAATGGGCAGGCCACATCGCTCGTAGAACTGACAACCGATGGGGAAGAAAGGTTCTCGAGTGGCGGCCACGATCTGGAAGACGCAGCGTAGGCCGGCCCCCCACTAGGTGGACCGACGACTTGGTGAAAGCCGCGGGGAGCCGATGGATGCAGGAGGCGAGCAGCCGCTCTATGTGGCGCTCCCTGGGGGAGGCCTATGTTCAGCAGTGGACGTCTTCAGGCTGTTAATGATGATGATGATGATGATGAGACTTTTGTAGATATTTATTATGCCCCATTTTAACTAGAGAAGCTGTAGTTCGTATAACAATGCCGAAACTGAACCCGAATTTGGTAACACAAATCTAAGACATCACTGTTCGCATTAGCAGCTAAACCTAATACCATTCCGTGTACGAAAGAAAGAGATCTTTTTTTCTATTCATGATGAATATCTCTCTACCAAACAAAAGGGGCTTATAAGCTTAACATGTATCGTAGCTCGCAAACGGATCATCATCTGACAGCATGAAGACGTTCACTGTTGAACATAGGCCTCCCCCATAGAGCGCTATTTTGAGCGGCTGCTTGCCTCCTGCATCCATCGACTCCCGCGGTTCTAACGATTAACGGTTCCAGTTGGTGTTATTTTTGTTATTTTCGATCACAAAAAGTGGTTTCACTAGCAATAAAAGTGATCACTGTGAGAGTCTTTGACAGTTTGAATGTGATCGTTTTTTTCGTTCTTGGAATTCTTAGCAGCTACTGGAATCCGCCCTTAGTTGGGAGCCTACGCTGTGTCTTCCGGTTCGTGGTTGCCACTCAAGAATCTTTGTTTTCCATTGGTTATGTGGCATGCCCATTGCCATTTCAACTTGCTAATTCTAAGAGCTATATCGATCACTTTAGTTCTGTTGATCCTCATTTCGGATCTTATCTCGCAAGGAATCTCCGAGTAACTATAGCTCTCTCTAAAATATTTTGCCTAGTTATATCAAATTATAACCTTGGTTGTTACCTAATACGTAAATCTACTCTTCACTTAGAGCATTTAATCAATGGAAATGATAACGTTATACCTAATCCGCAAGCATTATGTTCTGCCGATTTTTTACGGACGAGGTAAACATGCATAGCACACGCGCTAACCATGCGTGTGAACGCACGCCGCACACCATCTTAAAACACGCACACCGTTATATAAACTAGCGTAGTTACGCAGTATTTACACGCACATTATGATGATGTGTATGACCAAATAGCACCATATGACCGGCAGAGGGATACGCCTTGCCACGCCACCCCATTTATAAATGCTCTAAGACTCTTCAGCAAAATTAACCCCATTTCGCTTCCAATATATCAACATCAATCATGTCAACAAGCTGCTGATAATACCGATAGTATATCAGATTTCTGAGGCCTTTGAAATGCCGCTTATTTACTTACCGACTTCCCTTTGAAGTTTCACCGCTAAATTCTTTTACCGGAAATATGTTGCAGGAATACGTGGGTGGGTAAATGTCAATGTTTTTGGGGTTCCGCACGGGAAGAGTTTAGCGAATTCAATAATGGCTGAGATGAAAAAATGTTCGTCCGTCTAATGTCACAGAGCATCAGGAATTAAATTACGGTCGTGGCGGTAGAGACACATTTCTTCATTTCATATATTTCAAACGTGTCGCGTTTAAAATATTAAAGTCAAAATCATTGCAAATCACACCTAGCACTTGTACAAGTCATATTAAGTTAAATTATAATAATTACTAAGCAGATAAAATCACAAATGTAATTTTTTTTATATAATAGCAAGCCCACAGAGCTATGAAACAAATGATGCTTCGCCTATAGATAGAGACGAAATTAATCATATTATTGCTGCCAAACTTCGGTACGGGGTACTCTTCTGTGTCAGTTTGATATTATAGGGTAATTTCGCTAGTTTCCGACCACTTAGTGGAGTTGTAAAGTTTATGCATAATAAAATGTACCAGTATCATTTTTTGACTTGATGCTACTAAGCTACGTTTCAAATATTATACTCTATATTTTTATCAGATTATCAATCATTTTTTATAATAACCGACCCTTTTATAAATATCTAAACCAAAGGCTAATAGTAACTATTTTGCTAGTTTTCGATCACTAAATTATGTTTACGACCACTTTTTCGCTAGTTTCCTACCACTATAAATTGAAAGACGTAGGTGCCTGACTGCTTGTGGTAAATAAATGATAGAAACAATGATCAGAAAGGCTTCTTTAGATCCTCTGTCTTGTATTTTCATGATTTCTCCAGCTTTGAGGCACTTACTCATATAAAAAAGCATGATCTTTTTTCTTACTGAGACCGCCAAAAATTATTTAAAGATATGGCTAAAATATCAGCTATAACAAAAAAAAATTGGCTAACGTAGTTTATAAACATAGTTATGTTTACAAGCTAAATACGCTACTTTTTTTGTAATAAAGCCAGCCCACATTAGACCCTGGGCGAGAAATATTCAATGATGGTTCGATCAGTTGGTCACGCCTATTTTGCGACCACCAGCATTAATCGTTTTTTTTTTAAATCGTGTCTGGTCTAATTAGTTAAACTTACAAAGTAATCGACTATTTATGTACTTTTATATGTAAATAAATACGTATTTATAATGTTTTTGATATAGTTTGCTTTTGCGGTCGAATAGCATTTTTCTGCAGCTGGATTAGTTTTCGACCACGAGCGATTTTGGGTATCTGTAGTTTTTAAACCAGATGGTGGAAAACCTGGTCGAAAACTGGCAGTTAAAATGTATGTGCTTTTAAGTTCCAAAGCTTTAAAATAGAATTGGGGATTTCTCGTATAATATTTGTTACAAAACAGAACCTATTTGGACATAAGATGTGTTCACCGCAAGCTTTTTATTTTTTGTATTTTTTCATCAAATGTACATTAAACGGTCGGATATAGGAAGTGGTCGCAAAACCGGCGAACTTACCCTATGGCAGAAGTACCGATAGTGATGTAATGCGTTGGTTAACCTTATAATTATCGACACATCGATAGTTTCTATTATGCCATCCGGAATTTTGTTACAATAAGTTTTAAATGTTTTCAATTTATTTTGTGGTTAGATTGACTTCTACTAATTAAACTTTTAATATCTTTTATGTTTATTAGGTTTCCTACAGATCCTGATATAAAAGATAAATAGATATTCGCAACTGGACAGTGCAATTGGTTTCCTCAAAAACATGATACGGTTTGCTCTCAGCATTTTGAAGCTGAATGTTTTATGAAAATGTCTAACCATATACGTTTATATTTTGACGCTATTCCCACATTGAAACTCTATCCTATTTTTAACGAGGTACTCTAATTTCTCCCCACTAGGTGGACCGATGACCTGGTGAAAACCGCGGGGAGCCGATGGATGCAGGAGGCGAGCAGCCGTTCAAAGTGGCGCTTTCTGGGGGAGGCTTATGTTCAGCTGTGGACATCTACGGGCTGATGATGATGACTATAATTTCTCTTATCCGCATTTATTATTTGATGAGGACATTATAATGATGTGGCGTGCTCGCCCATGAAAGAGTTTTCATGTAGCCTCCATGGAGCTATTAAAAAAAGAAGGAGGGAATCCCGTCTGATCCGAAACTGAAGCTCCCTTAGGAAGCCGGTCGCCCTACTTTCAGCTGACACACATATGTAATATGTCCGCCATTTTGGGCTTCAGTTCGATGTCAATCAAAACTCAATCCTTTTTTTTTTATTTCATCCATGGTAGCCTCATAGAAAACCATTGCTCTTGGTTGCTAAAGACAACTGATCTCCTTGATTCTACGGAAGAATCTACGTCTTAGTCGATATTGAATGAAAAATTCACTTGCTTTTTATTTTGTAAACAGCTGTAAATTAAAATATACATCGCATGGTGAGCTGAAAAATTACCTTTATTTACTGCCAAACTAAGGACCTCCTTCTATTAAATAAGTGTTTACCTACAACACCTCAATGATACTCAATATTATTATTATTTTTCCTAAAAATTCATCTGAAAATTGTATTGTTGTGTGTTTTTGTTTCTTCTATTTCAAACTTTAGTTTATAGATATAATAATACTATCACACATCATCAGCCGGCAGACGTCTACTGCTAAACATTGCCTCCCCCATAAAACCTCACTTTGGACGCCTATCGGATTTGCTTATAAACTTAATCTTTATAACCATAAACTGACGATAAACTACCTCTATACTTACACACATTACATTTGCCATAAAATAGGTGAGGTGGACTGTATATCCGTGACGCGAACATGACGTACCTACCGATACCAATACATTCAATTTTATTTATTTTGGATTATACCGGTATGTTTATCGGCTGGCCATTGTTGACCCGGAATAGAGTATAATAGAATAAAATAACACTATTACACATAGAAATACGCACAAAAGGCACAAAAGATATAGGTAGGTACTAAAGTGTACCTAATGATACAATCAGGTAAGAGGTACCTTACCGCGTACTTAACTCATATCAAACTATCGATAAAAATATATCGACTCAACCCACAGCACGTTTTGCTGACAGCAGTGGCACTAATGACAAGACAATTGCTATATATGTCATCTGCGCAGGTAAACCATAGAGGTTTCATTGTAATACCTGACACGCTTGAATTGTATGAGAAGTGTCGAAAAGGCGCCTCTATGTAGAGGGAAGCGTTTTTTTTTTTTTTGCTCTGTGAGCAAGCCTATTGCAATAAGTATAAAATAAAAAAAGAAGTTCTCTCTTCCACTACAGGTGCAAGCAATCCGGCACAATAGACAACTCCGATCCGTAGCTTCGATTACACCTGTAAAGAAGAAGCTACAAGAAACTTTACAGTGACGTGATTTATGTTTCAATTAGGTATAATTATATAGTATTATAATTATAATTTAATTAGAAACAGGTATAGTCACTGAACAGTCAAAGTTTAGGTAACGCAGAAGAAGTATTTAATGTATCCAGTCTTGTTATTAATAAGCTCTCAGCTTGATTGGTTTGAATATTATTGATACTTTTACCTCTATTGGGGCACGAGCGTTATTTTAATTTCCCTGCTCTGTGGCCCGTGCTGTCAAAAAGCAAAGTCTGGACAAACCTAACCTAGGTTGAAGGCATATTTTACAAAACAAGCTGTATTTTTTGTGGTTAAATGAAAAAAAGAAAAAATCATAGAAAAAGATACTTATCACCTATCTATCATTGTTAATAGGTAGATTTATTATCTACTCTTTTGTAGTCACATACAATAGAAGTACCTACATACTTAAAAATAATCAGGATTTTTATTTTAAAAATGACCAATATCTGACAGTTAGTTTTAGCTTTTACCATAAATATACCAACTACTACTGTTTTTAGGTTTTGGGCCACACTAACTCCCAGTTCCAGATAATATTGAATTACCTACTCAATTGGAACTTTTAAATGACGTAAGTACCTACAAAATTATGGCGCAATATTCATTAACAGAAGGATTCAATGCCCCAGTCACTTTATTTTAGAAGTAAGTAAACTGGTTTCATAAGGAACCCAGAGTTCGTATAACTACTCGCTCTTAACCGGTTTCATTTTTGAACGTAGTCTAAGTTTTTTTTTTTTTTTTTATTTATTGTATAGAACACAAAATCTTACTCTAACTAACAACATACTGCCAAACTGCTGAGCAGTTTGTCGGCAGACACAAACTCTCATTTCTTTCCCTGACAGAGATTTATAATTGTCACTTACTCCCTTTTTGCCCATCAAATAAAAGATTTTAGTTTAATAATGCACTACAAGAAATAATGATTTAAAAGGTAAATACGTGCTGTTTTTTCTGTGGAATAGATAGTATTTCATAGCGTCTAATCCGAATTAGTCCCAATAGTTCCATTGCCTTAGTTCCCTGATGGAACTAGGTGTTTAATTAGGTGAGGCTGAACACAGAATTCGCCCTGGGCTGAAGCTTAACTCTCTCTAAAGCTTTCATAGGTCCTGTTCAATTCACTTACGGTGTATTACCTATTATAATAAAAGCGTATATTCATTACCGTTTCATAGAAAACGAGCAAATGGTATATTAAGCAGGCGTAGCCGCGGGCGAAGGTTAATGATTTTGATAAATTCTTCCGTATCCAAGAGCAATTCCAAGATCCAATCGCTAAAAAGCTGAACAAAAATCGCTAAATAAGCCGAGAGATCCCATTCAATTATTTTCTCTTCAATTTGCGAAATTTCGTTTTCGCTGGAAAAATTGGCCTCAGTATGGTCAGATTATTCTGTTAACCAATTTCCTGTGCAGGGTTTTTTTTTCTAGAGGGCTTTGGACAGAGTTGGAGTTAGGGCAGTCTATGACAGGGGTAAGGGGCTGAACTTGACTTGCACTTTTTGATTCAGGTGACACGTACCTACATAACACAGCAATCAATGACAGTCCTAATTAAGGGTTAAGTTTTACTACTGCCACAGGCGTTGAGTTAAGGCAGATAATAGGACAGGGGGTAAGGAAATTGGATTTTAGTATTGAAATTCTTATGAGTGTGATTCATTTTAAATAGGTATTATTTAACCGACTGAGTTACAGTCGGTTAAATTAATATTTGTGTGGAGTTTTGATATTGGTTTGTAGCTATTGTTATATTGTTTAAAAGCGTTCTATTTAACTTTAAGACATGTCTGACGCTGGCACCATCTAAGGACATAGGCCTTGTGTGCACTGTCAATATTTATACAAACGTCATGTTTTGAATCGTTACGCTACCAATATTTCCAGCAGTTAATAATTTTTTTTTTTCGATATTTTTAGGAAACTTTTCTTATATCGTAAAAAAATTAAACTGAAAAATGAATACGCTGAATCTTGCTTGTGTCATGCTATACTGCTGAAGTCTGCATTTCTTCCCCAATTTAACCTTGAGTACGTCCCGTCTTGTACCCATAAACACTGACCATTCTGACAGATTCTCGATACAACAAACTGTTTTTGCTACCTCGAATTTATCGAGATACCCCCTGACCCGTAACTTTACTGATGCATTTATTTAAACAGTAGCGTAACTCACGCCGTCTTTAAAATTATTTGCGAGAGATTCCAACTTGATTTATAACTGAACTGGTATTTTTTGAATGTAGGTACATCATGCCGGTAAAGAAATTAACTATTAACAATTGAAATTTAAGGAGTTTTGAAGAGCATGTTTTTCCATTAGGTATAACCACATAATGTCATCAGTTTTTTTGCGTACACTGCTCAACGTAAGCCTCCCTATTTCCGGATTTTCTTAATTCTGCTTTACCACAGACACCTGGGTCCGTGCTCTTTGTTAATTTATCATTTATTTTTCATTTTATTTTTTATTTCCCATCTTCCCATTTCTGGGTTGGGTTTACCATAATCAACTTGCTCAGTATGTGACTTGGTGATGGCAGAAGAATTTAATGTATAGGGGAATTCTCCCCTATCCCATTCTTGCTGACGTTTACGGCACCCGCGGGAAGAGATGGAGTGGTCTTATTCTCACACCACCCGAGACACACGGATAAATTATTATTAATCATCATCGTCATTAACAGTCTAAAGATAGCTGAACATAGGCCTCCCCCAAGAAGCGCCACTTTAAGCGGCTGCTTGCCTCCTGCATCCATCGGCTTCCCGCGGCTTTTACCAGATCGTCGGTCCACCGAGTGGGGGGCCGGCCTACGCTGCGTCTTCCGGTTCGTGGTCGCCACTCGAGAACCTTTCTTCCCCATCAAATTATTATTCAAATTATTAATTATTGAGCACTGTTTATCTTTTGGCCGGGAGTCATAAAATAAAGAAATAACCCGACGCATACAGCTAGGCTGGGCCGCCTTTAAAAAGCTAGAAGACATTTTTAAGGCTCGTAATTTACCGCAAAGTCTCTTAGTCTAACCAATGTGTGCTGCCTACCCTTACTTATAGTACAGAAACATGGTCGCTCAAACAAGACAATATGCACAAAATGAAAGTAGCCTAACGTGCCATGGAGCGTGCCACGCCATCTCTCTGAGAGATAGAGTTCCTAATGTGGAAATCCGACGTCAGACGCGTGTGATTGATGTTTGACAACGCATTACGGAGCTCAAATGGAGGTGGGCAGGACACTTGGCTAGGAGAAGAGACGGTAGGTGGACAAGCGCGGTGACAGAATGGTGGCCCCAGAGATGCAAAGAGACCAGTAGGCAGACCACCAGCCAGATGGGTAGATGATATCGTCAGGATTCAAGGCAGGACGTGGACGAGATCGGCACAGGACCGGAAAAAGTGGTGTGATAAAGAAGAGGCCTATGTCCAGCAGTGGATTGATACAGGTTGAAATGATGATGATGATGATGATTAATTATTATTGGATCTCTGTCTCTGTTTTCCACTGACACTTGAGCTCTGAATTATTTTTTCGCCCGCAAATAAAAATTGCGGGTAGGCGTGATCATGCCGCTTATTTATTGGAACTGCTATTTCTCTGAAGACTTTATGAGGATCAATGCTACGACGCTTCCAAATTCTTAATCCGAGAATATTTATGTGTTGGGGCCGATTTTTTTACCGTCCACTAAATACTTGGAATCCGATCTGTACAGCGTTTAGACGTGGAAAAGTATTGCTTAAGTACCAAAGACATATATATTAAGGACAGGCCTAATGACTGGTTAAAACGTCGCTTCAAAGTGGGAGCAAATTTCACAGATTGGCATCCACTAGCGCTGTCTGTGATGGAAGTTAGAAGGCATCGGTCGAATGTCACAAACATAATATGCCAAGTTGTATTGTGAAGGGTTGCACAATCTATACTCAAAAGTGCAGTAAAAAGAAAGACCAAGTTTCTTACCTCAAGTAATTCAATATTTTCAATATTACACTCTGTTTTGTAACAAAATAATCGAATTTATATTTGGAATAATCATTGTAAACATAAACATTGACGGACATAATGGCAGCGATAGGCATCTAATTTTCTCAACTTGTCGTAGTTCACGCGAAATCTAATAGATGGCGCTGACTTTTCCCACGCCATTTTGACAAAATAAAATGTTCCTTCGGGCATATCCTGATATATAAATCTATGTTATGTACACAGAGTTTGGCTTAAATTATTTCTTTTTTATGTGAACCAATGACAGGGCCATTTATAATTCACCTTAAATCTTTAAGGTAGTTCACATCATTAAAGAAAAAACAAGTTTTGTTCTTAGGCGTTTTTATTGACTTTATATTTTTACCAAAGTAATGAGTTACATCTTTGCATATACTGTAATTTCTTCCTTTTAGGGTTCCGTACCCAGAGAGTAAACCGAACCCTATTAATAAGGCGCCGCTGTCCGTCTGTCTGTCACCAGGCTGTATCCCATGAAGACAGTTGAAATTTTCACAGATATTTTTCTGTTACCGCTATAACAAATAATAATAAAACAATAAAATAAATATTTAAGGGGGTTCCTATAAGTACATCAGACATGATTTTTGCTCATTTATTTGTTTTATTTTTCGTACCGAACCCTTCGTTCTCTCTGTAGAGATAGGATTCTGTTGGGATAGGAATCTGCAGAGATAGGAATCTGTAGAGATAGGAATCTGTAGAGATAGAAATCTGTAGAGATAAGAATCTGTTGAGATAGGAATCTGTAGAATTGCGAGCAATTCCATTCTATCCCTCAAAAACACACAATCCGCTCTATTGCAACCAAAACTCAATCCACATTCTAAAGATCAAGCCGTCAACAACTAATAATCGCTCCCAAGATATTTTCTTTAGAATTTTCTTTTGTAAAATATGAAGTGGAATAATTTTCTGGCAGCTGTCAAATGTTGTTAGCGTCTTTTAAATAATTCTTTTCTCGAAGGATTATGAGAGCTGACAAGTTTATTGTTTCCCAAGTTTGAAGGTCTTTATTAACACAGAAAATTTTAATTAGAACAACATTTCTCTTATTTTATCTCATAATTAGCCCTAGTGTTTGAGAATATAAACCGGTTCTAAAGGCTACTACGGACTATTTGTAGGTACGGCTAATAGGTATGAGCTATAAAAACGACATAATAGGCTTGGGTCCTGCTATTAAAAATTAACAAGTTTATATTATTTTAATAAAGTAGGTTAACGAATAATGCAATAATAAAATTGAAAGAATTAGTAAAATTGGTAAATAAATCATGGAGTAATAAGCTTTTAAAGTTTCTGCGGAGGGGGCATCACCTGTCCCTATCCCGCAGAATAGAGCATCCCCACAGCTACTATGTAACTTTGGGATATAACGTTACATGCCAAAGAGATTGTATGTAAATCTACCACAGCTTAGTAATAAGGTCCTGTGAAGGTGGAAGAAGTGACGTCACTGGGTGTTTGAACTGTCTCGTTTTATTCCTGCTTGTAACTTTGTCATTTTTTGAGATATTTAATTTTTGTTTTCACGAGTGTTCATTTTTTGAAGAAAAAATTAACTCTTCACTCTTTTTTGATTTTTTTTTGATTAATTTATGCAATAAAAAAATAGCAAGACTCAAGCCTATTATCTTTTTTCTCTAGAAATATTAATTACATCATTTTATGCATGGCCATGTTTTACGTACCAACAAGATAATACAGAGATTTTATGGATATAGGTTATGTACTAACATAACCTCAACCTCAACCTAACTAACCTCAATTAAGTATTTATTTTTCTCAACCTATATAGTACTCAGTACTCCTAATAGCTTAGTACTCGAATCGTATGTTAAAATTTCTTCTATGTTGGTATTCGCATTAAAGAGTTTTTGTATTCTATTCTACGTTCTGTTTGCTTTTTTGATGTTTTATTGATGTATTAAAAATATTTATGCTACAGATAAGCGTCGTCGAAAAAGCTGGGTCTAAAAATACATGAAAGCCGCCATCCTTCTTTTTTTGACCGAATGCTACGTCCATAATGTAAGTGTTCAGTATTCTAGAAGAATTTTGATGTCTGGTTTGCTTAGGATCCGGAATAATAAAAATAATTATTATTGAGTATTTATTTATGATTTTTAAGAAATTTCATACCAAAATAATATACGGCAACATCATTATTTATCCAGATTTTATTCATTCTAGAGATCAAAGGATTAACTCATACTCATATCTTTCATCTAAGTAGCTCAGTACAAACTTACACGGAAAGATCTATTTATTAAATCACTACTAAAGACAAAGCGCTGATTTATAAAACGTGAAACTCAAACTAAAGTTAAGAGGAGAACACGGTAAATCGACTGCACTTTGCTTTACTTTGGAAAATCGACGAGCAAGAGCCAAACAATTCAAGTGTTTTTGCTTTTTTTCTAAAACTTCTTTGCTTACTCTGTCATCTTTTTTAACCAGCGCATTGCTAAAGAAGGTTGCAAAAAACAAGCTTTGCAAAAACTTTTTTTTGTTACTTTGATAGTGATAAAAAGCTTCATATTTATTAAGGATCGATTATGACCTACCTATATTGAATAATTAGATAGACTTACATCCTTACATCAAAATATTGCAAAAAAGGGTATGCATCTGATGAGGTCTGTTCTCATTGTCATCAACAGCCTGAAGACGTCAACTGCTTACAATGACTCCCCCATGGAGCGTTACTTTGAGCGGATGCTTGCTTACTCGTGGTTTCTATCAGAGAGCCTAGTCCGAATTTATTTGATAGTTGCCCCGTCTCACGGTGCACGGTGCGTGATGCGTTTTTGTATGGTGAATCACGTGCATTCTGTAGTTCACAATTCGCTCACTAAAGGCGCTTATCGTGAAACCATACATAAATGCATCACTCACCATACACCGTGACACGTGAAAACTATTAAATAAACTAGAACTAGGCTCTCAGATCATTGGTCTACCTAGCTATCTATGTTTGCAGAACTACTTAACTCTCTAACTCCCAGCGACCCGATATTGTACACATATGCATTGTTATTCAATTGTCATCTTAATGCTGGGGTTCCAGAAGATATTAAATCAATTAATACCTCCAAGGTGTGGTGGTTGAGCAGGTCGGCTCATAACCTGTAGGTGGCGGGTTCGATTCCCGCGACAGGACAAGTATTTGTACCCGGAAAAAGAGCAAATACTTGTTCTGTGGGTGTTGTTGGACCATGGTCCTCGTAGTTCCTGGGTCCCTAGATACAGGGAATCCTACTTAAGGTCTAGAATCTATGTATGTGATCGTTGGGCGTTATTATTTATTTATTTATTCAATTAAACCTTAAAAATTAGTTGCCATAAATATTATAATTATGTCTACGAATTAAATGCTATGTACCAGCATAGGCTTTTTCAGTTGGTTTATAATTATGCAGTCTGGTAGTTATAATTGTATACCACTAGCGACTTTACGTGCGCCAATTTGGACGTTTTTCCACCCAGCTTCTAACCCCTTTCTACAACTTATCAGTTATCTTTAAAGTTCTTATTTATCTCTAAGGGCTAGCCCACCAACTAGTTGCTAATACAAATCAAGATGAATTTATAATATTAAGCAAACATTTAAATAGAACATCACCTAAAAGATTATTTGTGCAATATGTACACTAACATCCAGTCTAGAACCTTAGGGGTACGTGTCCACACAACAATCACGTCAAAGTCACGTCAAAGTCAAGTCAAAGTTCATCATCAATAGCCTTAAGACGTCCACTGCAGAGGCCTCGCCCAAAGAGCGCCACGAGCGGTTGCTTGTTTCCTGCAGCCATCGGCTCCCCGCGGTTTTTACAAGATCGTCCGTCCACCTAGGGGGCCTACGCTGCGTCTTCTAGTTTGCGGTCGCCACTCTACAACCTTTTTTTATTTATTTTTTTGACATTTTGGACATTTCACACACCGCCATCTAGCCTTTTTTCCCCATCGGTTGTCAGATCTACGAGCGATGTGGCACTTTAGTCAAATTTCAGTCACAGAAAACAGCAACAAGAACAGCGTTATCACAATAAGATGGTTGTGGTTTTATTAACGGATTTTGTTTCTTGGTGGCTAACGTGCAGTAGTTGACCTAACTTACAGTGGTATTCATATCTTTTGAACTATCAAAAGTCCCGCCAAAATGTCATCCGTCACGATACTCACACTTTGTGTGCCTATTTTGTGTTAAATATATTATTTTAACTTGTAAATGTTGAAGAAACGGAACCGATATACCTTATTCGTATTTTAAATACCACTTCACAAAATAATAAAATAACACGAAATGAAAGCAAGTGGACCGATTGGTTGACGAAATTCGGACAATCAGCATTCAGCCTCGGATCATGCCAGATTGGGGGCTGCTTTTGTTTATGAAATGCATAAAGCTAGAATTTGCCGCACGCGCCTTAATCATCCTCTAGAAGAGCTCCCACCTTGACTAATGAATTCCAGTGTTAGTTACTTAATTTTGACGGATCGGAACGGCTTGACGGTGACGTGACTGATAAGTGTGCACGTACCTTAAAATATGAATGCCGTGCGAGAAAGCCTACAGTCCACCACTAGCAAAACGGCATTACTAGATTTTAAATGCAGACAAAATTCCTCCTTAAAATTATCAAATAGAGTCGTATTTCATTTATTTTGTTACCAACGTTGTGTCAATCCATTTGCTAAGTATTTTGGACAGATGCCAGCAGCTAAAATCTGAAACTAAGCTAGGTTTTAATCTAAATTATTTGAGCCTAGAATCATAATAATTTTCCTAATAAAGTTTATGTTAGTAGAAACGTTCGTGAAACAAAATGTTTTGCTTAGGTTGTGTTTCATTGCAGAAATAATAGACAGAAGATAAATACCAACTATTATTTAATATTTTGCCAAGTTAGTACAATTAACTGTAATGTTGCTAGGTCTACCTTACTTTACTACTATGATGATTATAAGTACCATCAAGGTATAATATTGTGTTTATAGTCCGAGTTTATACTCAAACTAATTTTGAATTGTTAATCATACTAATATAGATAGAACAGTATAGATCTAGAACAGTCTTTGAGACACTTTATCGAAGGTACTTAGGTACATTGGCAATGCCAGTTTCTAAGTTTTAGGATATTTTTTTCCATCGACAGTCAATCAATTGACATTGAATTTTCCGCCCAAAATTATTCGTAGTTAGTAAGTAGGTTTTAAATTTTGTATTTATTTTTCCCCATAAATTATATTTTTGCGAACAGCTTATTTATCATATCGATGACTTAATTAAAAAAGTATATGGTAAAGACTCCAACAAATTTAATAAACGAAACATCAAACATTTACCAATCATAGCGTGCAAACGAAAACAAAATGCTAAATTTATCAAATAAAATTCCGGTAAGAAAAATACAAACATTTAAAAAGGGCAAAGTTCTGTGAAAACATCAAAACAAAGACAATCGCGTGTTCATCAACAATCTTTAGGTATTTTACGAGGACCTGTCAGACGTCGTAAAAATTCACGATACGGTAAAGCAAAACCGGTAAAACATGGCGGTTATTTTGCTGAACGATATTAAAAATTGGTATAATCATTTTACAGTGGCCTTATCACTCGTAGAACTGACAACCGATGGAGAAAAAAGGTTTTCGAGTGGCGACCATGAACCGGAAGACAAAGCTTTGGCAACCCACTGGGTAGGCCGACGACATGGGGGTCTATCAAAGATCCCAAACGCTAACGCTAACCGCTAGCTCCAAAATTTATTGGAATGACATTTCTGAAATAGCTTAATTTTCCGCAGCGAATGTCATTTCAATACAATTTTAGAGTTAGCGTTTGGCGTTAAGTTTAGTGGTTGGTATCTTTGCTAGACCCCTTCGCCTATTACGAAGGAGCTAGCAGCGCTGCTGACGCGCGTCTGCCGCTCAACTGCTGTCAAAATTGTACGAAAATAGTTACTTTGGAAATGATAACGGACATCAAACGGACATAGTCAACGTCCAACACAACACTCAAAAAATATATCTCAGGCAAGTAGCTTAATAATTGTGTAAAATCGTTCCTCAAAATCAACCATACTTCGTTTCCTAAAGGTATACCTCCCAATACTTTCGGTTTCATTCGAACTGAAGGAGGCAAGTAAACGACAGGTAAATAAGAAGTAACTGCTGGTTTTCAGTCGTCAAGAGTGCCATTTAGATTTCATTACGATGTTTTGAAACCATTGTTGTTTTTGCTAGGAAATGGTAGGTAAACAGAAAAACAAGATTTCAGTGTTTATGCAGCTCTGAAATTGTAACCGTAGGTGGTCATTTGTATCTCATCACTTTTATAATCCAGTATAGGCTATTAAGTGTCATCTTTCTGCCCTGAGTGGTAGCTGGATGGACATTGGTAAGATGTGATCCACTTAGGGATTAAATGTTCAAAAATCCTTTCTTAACGCACTGTTTTATTAGGTGGTAAGACTTTTCTGCAAAGTTCGTCTAGGTAGGTACCACCGCTTTGCCAGTTATACTGCCGCCAAGCAGTACTGTGCAAGCACTACTGTGTTCCGGTTTGAACGGCATTGTAGCTAGTGAAAATACTGGGCAAATGAGACTTTATGACCTGATTACACAGTGTGGTAATATGACTGTGTGATGTCTCAGGATGACGTGCGCAGTGCAGTAACACGTGAAACTTTATTATTTTAAAGTTCCGAGTGACACTGCCACTGTTATGGGCGGCCGTGTCACATAACATCAGGTGAACGACAAGCTCGCCACGTCATTTATTCTCATAAAAAAAACAACGCTTACGTCATATAAAAAGCCACCTTCCAAACAAGTCTTTACGTTCAGTGACTTGGGCTGTACGTTGCCTCTCAGTCAGTCAGGACAAAACCTTTAATATAATAGAATAAATTTCTAAGCATGCCGCGTCGTCACTTACATCAGGTGAGACCGTGGTCAAATGTAAGCCTGTCGTTGATAAGAAAAAGATGAGAAATCCATCCATCTTTCATTAAATATTTTTTCATGAATAAGGTGTCGATTTTCGGGATTAGGTATGCGATGATTCTCATCATGAGAATTTTCATAATTTTGCAGATATTAAAATAAATTTCGTGGAAACTGATACATTTCAAAATAAACAATTTCAGTAGTATATTTCTGAATGGCGCCATTAATGCACAATAACTCCATTCCGAACCATTGATTATGCCTGTATCGTCATCAAAATGAAACTCTTGTATAATTAATATTTTTGCGACAATTTCGTATTAATTTTAAATAACACTTTAAAATTATCTGACCATTTCTACCTACATTCAAAAGCTTTTTGTTTAATGATATTTTGGTAATGAAGGCATGAGAGATAATGACCACAGCTTTGCCAGTTATTCTGCCGCCAAACAGTAGTGTGCAAGCATTGCTGTGTTCCGGTTTGAAGGGCACTGTAACTAGTGAAATTACTGGGCTAATGAGACTGTGAGATCAGGTCATCAAGTCTCATCAGTGCAGTGCAGTGTCACGCGAAACTTTTATTTCAAAGTTCTCAGTGACACTGCAACTATTATGGGTAGTCGTGTCGCTTAACACCAGGCGAACGACTAGCTCGTCACATTATTCATTCACATAAAAAAAATGATTTAAAAATATTCAATATCCAATTTTGATGAAAACTCTATGGACCAATTAAAAGCTTTTCAAAATAAAAAAAAATCTTAATCGTTTTTTTATGACTGAGTTTATTATGAAACATTAAAAATACATACAAAAAAAAATGACACATGAGTTTTGGCGGGAACGCGGAAAGTTCACGTCGTTGCATTGTATTGTTTCTCAAAACTTGTGCTTTTTCCAGTGTTAATGTTTAAAATTGATGGCGTTTTACGCATTAAGTGCTGAATTACGAACATGAGTGTGGGCAAGTGATATAATGTGAAACGTGATTTTCCGTGTTGCTTCCAAAATTCCATAGAAGCTTCTAGTAAACTTGCCACCACTTTACTGGAGCATGACTTAGACTGGAATATGACTACCTGACTGGACTATGACTAAGACTTGACTTCACGTGAAATATTCTATTAATATGATGAAAAATTACAATACTTGACACTGGCTAAATGCACTATGTGTGGAGCCAAAATTAAAAAAAAATGGATACCTTCTCTTTTAAAGTCGGTTTAGTATAGTTATTTATGGCTATTGTTTTGAGAGTTTAATCATAAACAAAGCACTACTTTTAGTCATGTTTATGATTCTCCTCATGAATATCGTATCCACGTCTGCACCTTCAGGTCTCCGTGGAATCTTTAAATAGTTTAAGATTTTAATACACAGATGGTTACAAGTGTAATCCGAAACGATGTTGAACTGAAACCACGATCCCGCAGTTTCTCTAACTTTCACCCAACTTTTTGCGAAGTGTAGAGCTAAAGGTTTACTACTAAATATGGAAAGGTAATGAGAAAAAAGGATTCTGGTGTGAGACCCCCAGCTTGGTCAGACCCGCGGGGAGCCAAAGGATGCAAGGGCAAGCAGCTGCTCAAAGTGGTGCTCTATACGTCTTCAGGCTGTTCGAAGTCAGGTCGAATTTTGTCTTAAACATGTCGCTTTCCTCACCATGTTTTTCTTGTACCAGCGAATGCGAATTCTGCTCTAACTTGAAAAAATCATGGTGGAACCTGGAACGCGCATAATACTCGATGTCATAAATCAATTTTGAATTTGAAATGAAAATATTTTTTTTACGGGCAATATGCTTTTATTACTCAAGCTAACTACTACAATAATAAAAACTAAACTAAACTAAAACTAACTACACTACACACTAACTAGCTATACTATACCTACTACAAAGAACATATGAACTGTATAATAGACCGCGATGGCCTATAGACAGTCCAAATGCTCTAGCCCAATGCCGGTAGGTAGCGTACCCAACATTTGAACTTAAATAAGTGCCAGTTCTGAAGTAAACGCATTAAAAAATCACAATCGAATTTAAAACCTCGTGTTTTAAATCTGATTAAAATATTGCGACAAAAATTCACCATTTCTGGCTTCTTCTATAGCTTTATGACTTCGAGCTATAAAAAGTAATAAACTATTTGATCTGCTCCATGCATTGAACTTTGCAGTGAGTTTTTATGCAGGCCCCAGAGACTGGATCGTAAAGTTTAATATGCGTCTTAAGTTTTAGAAACTTAGGACTTACTTTTCAAAGTATAAACTTGCACGTAAATGCAACTTTTCAGCGATATGGGCATACAGATAATAAGTTTTTTTTTTTTAAATATTATTCATGTTTTATGTGTCCTAAGCGTGGTGATTATGGAAAACCCCTAACACATTTATTGTAAACGGATGTCGTGTCGAGCTAGTCATTTGCCTGATGTTAAGCGTCATGGCTGCCCATAACAGATTGCAATCACTTGGAACTCTAAATTAATATTTGACGGGCCCGATAGCTCAGTTGGTAGTATCCCTGCCTTCTGAACTGGGGGCTGTGGATTTGATTCCTACCCAGGACAAAAATGATGTTTGTTCTGCGTCTGGGTGATATATTTTATTCTATGTATGTATTTACAAACAAAAAAGTATATAATTATTGTATCAGTTATCTGGTTCCCATAATACAAGCTATGCATAATTTGGGGCTAGATGGCACTGTGTGAAATGTCCACCCATATTTTTTATTATTTATATTTATTATTATTATTTCGCGTTACACTGTATTGCGCACGTTATCCTGAGACATCACACAGTCTAAAATATATAAAATTAAAGGGTTTTATTGCAAATAGGCTATTCATAGCACATTTACAAGTCAAGTCAAATTGCTGAGCAGATAGAATCACAAAGTGCACAATGTCAAATATTATAACTATTTATAGCTAGCCTATTACAATAAGCGTTTGAAAAAAAAGAAGTTCTCTCTTCCTCAGTAATACGGCATAATGCAATAGACAACTCCGATCCGTAGCTTCAATTACACCTGTAAACAAGAAGCTACAAGAAACTTTACAGATAGACTGTAAGGTTAGTTCATAAGTCTCATTTGCCCAGTAAATTCACTACGCTAAGTACTGTTAAGCGTCCAAAGTGACGTTTTTTGGGGTAGTATGAAATTGATGTACTTATTTCATAATATTCCTATGTGGGGTATTAAGCAGTAAACGTTCCCCGGCTGATAATGTAATGTGATGTGTATTTATCCGCTCAGGCGCTTCAACCACATGAGCGGCCGGCATCGCGCAACGTGGACCGCTCCCCACCACAATTGTGGCTTACAGCTGATTGCGCTACTAGGGATGGCAATCAATTTTTAGAGTTTAGAGTGTTATAAATCGACTAAAATTGAAACTAGTTGAACATCACTATCGAATAAAGTAAAAGTCTCTATGGTTCAGGAGAAAAAAAAATGCCTCAGTCTAAATTGCGTCTCGCGCCGAGCCGGCACGCGCCGGCGACGGAGTAATTTCCTTTAGGTACGGCGGAGCGTCAATTATTATGCGTAGTGTTGTTGTGTGTGTTTTTTATACTGCAACACACGTAAAAATGCATTTGTTTAGATAGCCAAGTAATGCTACTTATCAAAACTAGTTTTGAAATTTTAAAACACTGCTTAGTTTATTCGTATAAACCGTAAATATGCAAAACCATAACGCGCTATTTGAGGAGCGCTTTGGGACCTACCTACGCCCGCCGCACCGCGCCTGAGTGGTTAGAAACCTGATTTTTTTATGCAAACGAAGGACGTGACAAGCTAGTCATTCACCTGGTGTTAAGCATCACGGTGGGTGTTTAGCCTAATTTAGTGATACTATTAACCACCGACGCAATTAGAGGGGTGTGATAAGTTTGATGTGTGTCTATCTGCGGCATCGTAACTCTAAAACGGATGGCTTCTCGATTCGATTTTATTATATTTTTTTCCTTTTGGATTGAGCAGAGTTAAATACTGAATGTAAACTAAAACACCCCTAACCACTTGTTAACAAATATCGTACATCACATCCCTTATGTTTTTACTGTGGTAAACTTTCCTTGTCTACAGGTCAGCCGTTTCTTCCCAGTTATTGCATCACAACTTTATAACCGCATTAACAAGGATCTCAATATATACCCACTTACTAAACACGAAGTAAAATTTAAGATTATAAAATGGTTATTAAACCTAGACTATGCAAATACTGAGCAAATGTTACAATTTTAAGTCCCCCAAAGTCAATTAGAGAGACAGTAATATGGTTCATATTAATATCGCACTCATCAAACATACACATACCTAATAGGTACACACCCATTCACACTGCATGCATTCATACAGAATCATACACAGGATAATTACTGGCTGTCAATAGCAGTAATTATCATACATGCAAGAAACACACACAGTACACACATACAATTAAAATAACAAGCACACATTTCCATAGTAACTCAAACTAAACTAGATAACGTGATACTGTTAGTAATACATATTTACATATATATATAGTATGTATCTTTGTTTTTATTGTTATCTTAATGCTTTGTTCTTGAAAAACCGCATTGGTCTGTTTTTCGACAGAAGTACTTTAACTTCGAAATTTTTGTTTTTTTTTTTATCGATGCCTTTACTCAGGTTCTTTAGAACCTTGAAGGGCATTTTTATAAGAGTAGATATACCTACCTATATAAACCGCATAAAATACTTTACCATATCTTACAATCACTATATATAGGTATCATTAGCAACTTGTAAATCTTGTGACCAATGCACAATATTGTCACCGAATTCTACTTGTGCACGTAACCATGATAATTATGTATGTAGACAGTAGCTTTAACATCAAGAGGTATAACTGCGATGCATATTTCTCTTGTTTATGTTGCTATTGGATGGTGGAGTCCGGACCCTGAGACACAAGTTCATTCTTAGTTCGGGGACGGACTCTACTCCTAGTAGTGCAGTTTCAGGCGGACGAGCATCGCAGTAGGTACCTTTTTAGACTGGTGTGTTTTTCTGTTTCTTGGTTTATTGTGTAAAGATTTATAAGGGCCCAAATATCTGAATAGGTACCTATATATACTTTAGTTCATGAAAGTTCTAGCTTCTACTCCCTGTATGTAATATTATTTTATGAAGTAAATATATTTGAATTTGATTTGAATTTGAAGTATAAGCAGTAAGGACGATTGGTATAATATGTAAAAATTAATAGTTGTCTGGTGTTGTTTGTGTGGCGTTCACGCTAAAATTACTTAATTGATTTGTGGGGATCGAGTGCTTACAAAATTAACAAAAACCTTTCGGAAAGACTGATCGCGGCAACACGTGACCATAATGCTGGTCTCTATATGGCGCAAAGACTAAGCATTGCCATACAACGAGGCAATGCCGCCAGCATTTTGGGCACATTGCCCACTGGTAGCGGCTTCTTAGATTAAGTTTATTTACTTTAGTTTTAGATAGTTCATTTTAGTTTAGATTTAATTTAGTTTTAGTCCTTTTTTTAAGTAGGTATTATTAATCTTTTATGTTATTTATTATTTAAGTTGTCGAGTAAATAAAAGGGTACTTGCTTGATAAACAAAAAAAAATAGATTGATTTAAATATTTACACACGCATGTTTATTTTTTTTTTGCATATGATAAAAGTAAGATATTTTTTCCTGGAACATAATAGTACTTTCACACTTTTCCAGCACTATACTGCTTGGCCGCTGTATAAAACAGTATAATTGCTTGGTGGCAGTATATTTGAAATAAAATAAAAATATATAAATAAATATAATCTGGTAAAGCGGTTGTATAGCTACTCCTAGATGAACTTTGAAACAACAGGAAATTCCTATCACCTACTATGGTTAGCATTATTAAGTAAGGTCTAAAGTATTGGCCCAAATTTTTGGTACACAAAAATATGAAATTTCCTTACTGCACATGTGTGTATTTATTTCATATGCATACGTTAATGTACGGGCAGTAAAAAGTTTGCATAAACCGGATGGGACCGTTCCTGAAGTGTTACCGGAAACAAACCGGAACCGGAAGCACGTTTCAGACAGTTCCAGTGTGTTTAAAGCTTGGTATACTTCTTTAACACCGGTTTGAAATAATAGTACCTTTTATAACTCTCGATTTGCGTTGAAAAGCTTGTTTTAAAATTGTTGTTGCTGTCTCACATCCACTAATTAGTTAGAAAGTATAGTGGGGATGAGACAGAATTAGAAATGTTGGGTCTTTTCATCATCATCATCATAACCTTCAAGACATCACCATCATTATCATAATTATCATCATCTGACTAGCCTCATAGCGCAGTTGGTAGTAACTCTGCCTTCTGTACTTGTAGGTCTTGGGTTCGATTCCCACCCAGAACTAACACTTGTGTAATGAACATCGATGTTTGTTCTTAGTAATACCCCAGATAATATAATGCCTACGTAATACGTACTACAGGTAACTACTATTTTAGTATCTGTGGTTCTGAATCTGGGTTTTTATTTCAATATTCAAACAATAATTTGGTTCCCATGGCACAGGCTTTACTTACTTTGGAGCTAGATGGCGCTGAGTATAATTTTTACAAAACAAGGTTTTCATTTATTTATTTTATCATCATATCTATCAAATGGTACCTTTAAGTTAAATTATACTAATATTAATGAATTTTTTTATTCTTTTCGTTTGATACCTTGCCATTGCATGTACATTTATAAATACTGTACCACAGATTACTAAATAAATAGTTATACTATACGTCAAAGTTCCTAATAATTCCCCGAGACGCGGAAATGTCTCCAAACTTACAAGTACAGCTGTTAAAACTGCATTTGCTATGCTAGTAATAAAGTTAACACCTATCTATCTTAACTTAATTGCTAAACTTTTTGAGTAAAGGAACATTCACTTAGCTTATTTACCGATTAACAAAATGGCAATCATTTTCAACCGACGGAAAGAAAAGTTCTCAAATGGCGACCACGAACTGGTAGATGCAGTGTAAGTCGCACCACTAGGTGGACCATGATGGTCGAAACCTGGAGCTAATGGATGCAGGTGTAGCCGTTAAATGAAGCTCTGTGTGCATTCTGTGTGAGCCTATGTTCAGCGGCGGTCGTCTTCAGGCTGCTGACAATCACCCAAATGTTCGTGAATAAATTTGACTTAGTTCAACGCGCGTTGGGTCTAGGCCTTTTTTCTTTTTTTTTTCTTATATTTTGGCTTTACACATAGTGTAGGTAGATATTTAGCCAGAGGTCCCATCAGGTACAAACGAAAAATATCCCGAACTTGAAAAAAAATTAGTAATAGTGTCCAGAGAGTTATTAGTTAATGTCCAGTGTATTCATTAGGTCAATACTTCATTATGCAGACGCAATCTTGCGTTACGCAGATATAAAAAAAATCGGAAAATAGCCCGCGTTATTCCGTTGTATGGGATGAGGCATCTGTACTGTAGGTATTATATTATCTGGGGCTAGTGTCAATTGTACCTTGTAATTTTTTTAACGACTTAGTTTTATGCTGGCATCTTTACTAGAAGCTTCTATGGAATTTTGGAAGCAACACGATAAACCACGTTACACCACATTATATCACTTGCCCACACTCATGCTCGTAATTCAGCACATGCGTAAAACGCCACCAATTTAAACATTAACACTAGAATAAACACAAGTTTTAAAAACTATTACATACACAACTACATGAACTTTTCCGAGTTCCCACCAAAACTCCGCCCTAAGTCTTATTTTGTGCTTTAAACACCAGTCTATACAACACCCCTATCAATCTTCCTTGGAAAATTCAATAGACTCCATTCAATAATTCCAAGTGAATGGCAAATTTCAAAACAGATTGCTTGAGACTATAAAGGCGACAATGCTTTGACGTCAACTCTGACAAATCGCCCTTTCTCCACGGTAAGAACAAACCCGTGTACTTTATTAGGTACTTGAGAACCTTAAATAAACTTTTTATTTAATAATAAGAATATTTTCGTAACTTTCTGGGCTGCGCGTAATCAATTCTAACATACCTACCTGATTTTGATTTGGTAGAAATTCCTAGAGTACGTACAAAGCGTTTTGATTCCTCGTTTATAATTCGGACAGCAAAAGAATGGAACACCTTACCCACGTCATTGTTTTCTGACAAATATAATCTGGGATTATTTAAGGGTAGAGAGAACCGGTTAAAAAAATACGTAAAAGATGAAGGATAAAGGACAAGCTTGAGGTCGTCACTCGAGAACCGTGCTTCTCCATCGGTTGTCAGTTCTACGAGCGATGTAGCCCATTGCCAATGTGGAGCTCTGTAGGAGAGGCTTATATTTTGTATTGGACGTTTTCAGGGTGTTGATGATGAAAGGAAAAATAGTGGAGTGGGAGCTGGTCCTTAGCACTATATTTAAGTCCGCACCGTTGTGCCGTGGCGACATTTATAGATCTAACATAACGCATTATCATCAACAGCATCAACCGTCTGAAGACGTCCACTGCTGAACATAGGCTTCCCCCATAGAACGCAGTGGCTGCTCACCTTCTGCATCAAGCGGCTTCCCGCAGCTTTCACCAGATCGTCGGTCCACCCAATGGGGGGCCTACGCTGCGCCTTCCGGTTCGTGGTTGCCACTCGAAAACCTATCGCGTTTTGTTGTCCTTTTTTGTCAGATAGGTGAGCCAGCTTCAAATCTTTGATTTTTAACTCAAAGATTTGAAACCAATTACAGCACTAACTAATCCCAAACAGTAGTGTAGGTACCTCAACAACCGCTAAACCTAACAAAACAACAGTACATCTATTACAAAACCACTTTAAAGTCTAGCCTAAATTAATGTGGTGACAGAGATGGATGGGTCCCTTCCTCGGATAGTGACGAAATATCATTTACAATCGAAATAAGGTACTGTTGAATCCACTATACTACTTATAGTACGCAAGATTAGATAGATTGAGCAAGTGTACGTGTGGCTTAGCGGGAGAACATGCAACTTCCAAACAGAAATAAAAATAAATAAAATATGTGTGAACATTTCACACATCGCCATCTAGCCCCAAACTAAGCATAGCTTGTACTATGGGAACCAGATAACGGATATAATACTTATATACTTTTTTGTTTGTAAATACATACATAGAATACAATATAACACCCAGACGCAGAACAAACATCTATGTTCATCACACAAATGTTTGTCCTGGGTAGGAATCGAACCCACAGCCCTCAGTTCAGAAGGCAGGGGTACTACCAACTGAGCTATCGGGCCCGTCAGAGGCATCCTAGTTCGAATCCTGGTTTGTACCTTGACTTTGTTTTGTTATACGGAATTTGCACTTGCTCTTACAACGGCGGCGGAAAACGTGGACAAACCGGCACGTTGAAGAAATTAAAATAATTATAAAGATTACAAAATAGAATACACTTAATATTAGCATAATATTACCTAAATAGATATATTAAAATAAAATATTGATAGCTTTAAATTAAAAAAATAAACACACGATGTCCAAAAAGTGTTCCAAGAATGTTTTTCCTTTTGTTCAATTATCACGAAACTTAATAAAAATACATGCAATCGTAAAGGACGTCTTTAAATTTTTTTTTATATATCAAGTACAGTCAGCTTCAGTACAATATGATACACAAAATCTATCAATCCAATCATAAATTGTTTACTAGCAGTATCGTAAGGTTACGAGGTACCCAACACATAAAATTATGTAAGCGACACGGTGCATACGCCGAAAGGATTTTATGATACATTTTTATAGTTTTTTCACTCTTTTTTTATGGGATATTATGGGCCTAACAATATTTTTTCGGCATTCGTATAGAAACCATATTGTTTTTGTTTTACTTTGAAAAATTTATTTATTAGGCTAAAACGAAATAAAATAAAACGAGCCAGTTCGCAAGTTGAAGTGGTAGCGGGCAGGCTATGTCGTTCGTAGAACTGACAATTGATGTCCACTCATCAACTCGAGTGGTGACCACGAACCGGAAGACGCAGCGTATCCGCAATCATCTGATAAGAGTTCATCAACTGTCTAACTATCACGGTTCTTGAGATACAGCCTGTTAACAGATGGACAGACAGACGGAGATAGACAGACGGACAGCGGAGCCTTAATAATAGCTTCCGTTTTTACCCTTTGGATACAGAACTCTAAAAATCATTTCACGTGAAATCAGTGTAATCTCACAGTGTAACGAATAGCGCAGGAAACGAATGGCTTATGTTACAATCTTGGAAGAGGTCCCGCGATCATTCAAACTTAGCCAATTTTCTGTGCCGTGAACTAGGGTAGAGTGGGCTAAAGTGGACTTTTCTTTCTGTTATAACCCTTTTGTTTTTGTTTTCACCATCTAATTATGTATGTAATAAATGTATTTTCTTTCTTTCTTTTCTTTTAAACTAAAGTTAAACCCACTTCAATCACTTTTAAATTTCATACTGAAAACATCCTTGGATGAATATAATACATTCTCTTATTTTCAGTTATTTTGATTTTGAAACCAAATCACTAAATTGATTTTGATTAAATTTCTACAAGATTAATCTGAAAGTATACCTTTCAAAATAAACAACATAATATTGTGTAATCGGTTTATAAATAACGATGATAAGAAGTAACAAACATAAAAAATAAATAAATGGATAACCTTCGACGTTGTAAAGTCGATTGAAAATTTACTTAAATTATTTGAATTTAAATTTTATTCCATATTGAATGGTATTTAGTTTCAGTTACCTATCGAATATACCTATAATTAATATTCAGCGAATTTAAAACGTTTGCTTAAGACTGTAAATATACATTAAATTAAGAAACAGCTCAAATTACACCGTTATTTGAATCACATAGCTTGATTAATTTGCTTATTTTTGGAACTAATAATGATTATTAAACTACAGCTATTTAATCTCTCGACGGCGTTCTTAATTATTATGTCGTTCACTATGATAATATTACATAAAAATATTTATGATTTTTATAGCAGTATCACCTGCTTAGCGTAATCCGCAGGTTATTTCGTAAAGGAAAAATGCGGATAAATGCGGGTCAATTCCCGCTCGTGACTCTAATTTTTCCTTTACAAAATAATCTGCAATATTACAAGAATTTATTTAACGTTCTTTGTCACCAAATACAAGGAAATTCAAATAAATACTTTATCATTATAATAGCTAAACGCTATCAGCATTGCTATTGAAACAAATGGGGCAATGCTGCAATATTTGGACACGCTATCTATATTGGCAATGGATTGGAGCATTTGGAGAGCCTCTTACCCCCGTAGAGCGTACCCACCGTAGGTTAGCAAGAACGCTCGCGACTTTCCATAGGGTCCACTCCTCCAGCGGACGTAACTCTCCCCTTATCCCGGCAACAGCCCAAGCCGTGGCTCGCACCCCAGGGGTGCCCTTGAGCCAGTTGCCCCCCCACTTTTGTGGGCTGGGCGAATTAAGCACCTGCCCTCCCTCTCTCTCACCTCGCCGCTCGGTGACGCTGTAAAGGTCGGTAGAGAGTAGACCAATAGCATTTCGGATGAAGCTGTATTAACTGTCGCGTAAACAGTATTTAATTTTGCTTGTTCCCAAAAGCATTTGGACTATCCATCTACAAGGTGATCTTGAATTTATATGTTATCCCGAAAGGGGGTAAATCTACACCCCAAGGTAGACAATGTTTCTTCTACGACTTAACTAAATTAATAGGTTTTCATTAAAGAAATACCATGTAAACTTTACGTTCGAAAATAGCCTTAGCGCAGCTGGGTGGTTGAACTTCGTCCTTGACCGAGTCCACATAAATGAGTTTAACGACCTGTGTTTAGAAATGAATTTATAGTATCTTGTTAACTGTCGTAGCGACCGCATGTGCAATTTTGCGAGTGGATTTATTTTTTACCATGGAAGTTTGGAAACACCCAGTTTCAAGTAAGACTCTCACAACTTGTAGGGTATCATGGTCTCAGTCCCTCCATTTCGGGATAACATACTAATTCAAGGCCACCTTGTATAAGCCATCGTGGCCAATTATCGTAGTCCTAACCTGGGAGTTTTCAAATCAAGGGTGAGTAAGTTTTTTCTAGGCAAGTATCTCCGTAGTACCTAGACCAAGCCATCATTTCATATCAGGCGAGACATTGGTAAAACTTGGCTCAAAACCAATAAAAACACTTTGAAATGGTTGTTTAATGAATTAGCAGTTGTTTTTATAATTGTAGTAGTTTCCGCCCAAAAGTCACACACATAAACCCAGGATCCTATCTAGCATTTCCTGTATCTAAGGACCAGAAACTACGAGGTAACAAGTCTATTGCTTTCTTTTTACAGTGCAAAAAATATAGGTACTTACATCTAAAGAATAAAGACACATTACAATTTCACGTTTAAAAAATCGGTACCATTTTACCCTAACTCACCCTCGAAGCGAAACGAGAAGGATAGCTCATTTTATAACGGTAAAAGGAAAAAAATTATATCATTTTTAACTTTAACGCGAAAAGGGAAATTGGGTGTTGTTATTTTATTTCTGTACATCTCAATAGGTATTTTCGTTCAGTGAATAGGTTTCGGAAGCCTCTTTATGTTATTTATTTTTGCGAGGTACTAGAAGCTTGGGGTCTGATATTTGAGCCTGCTTATATAATGGTCGGCTGTTAGAATTAAGGTATATTTCGGATAACAATGTACGCCTTACGTGACTTTTAAAATTCAATTCTCCTGATTTTAACACACAGTTATTTTTTGACATACAACTTGGTCAAAACGTCGAGGTATATAAATATCTAGGTTTTATCTTTCTCAGTCTTTCTGTATGTATTTCTAAGTTTCTTCTCCTTCTCCCCCTCCCCCACTTTGTTTCACTTGCTTGCTCTCTCTCGTGTTTTTTCACTCAAGTTTGCCGTCGATTCAGTCTTCTTTCATAAATAACAATTTGTACGACAGACGAACCTTACCTCATGAAATTACTGCAATGCCTTACCTCTAGCTTCTTTTCTGTTTTCCTCTTGTTAAGCTGGTATACTGTTGTTGTCGTATGCGGTAGCCTATTGACATTTACATCGGTCGCCGTCGTGTTTAACCGAAATATACCATTTCAAATGAAGCGTGTTTTGAAGGTCGACTGTTCTGTTATATTGTGCTTAGAGGAAGATAAAATTTGTTTTTGTATTTATTGTAATTGTTTTAGTATTTAGTGATATATTTGGGTAACCAATTTATTACTGTAGGCTTATGGGAGTGGTATTAGGAAAGTTTAGAATAATTTATAATGAATAATATATTTTGTAGAAGTATCTCTACATTTATGGTTTTTATGTCTGGATGTTATGTGGACCATGTTTTGTTCTATATATATTCTGAGACCATGCTCTCTTTTTAACTGACGGTAACATTTTGTTGCTTTTAAATTTTGATTCTCCTTTGATTACTAACCTCTTGCCAAGTTACACCAAAATCAGTTCGATCAATTAATATTTTTTTTAAATAAATAATCATTTCTAATTTTGTTTTTTAAGTTAATAATTTTATTTCAGCCTAGTAATTCAATGTTCAGAACATTATCACTGATGGTTGCGTAAAAATTTCATTTTGACACTTGTATCTATTTTTCTCCAGTACTTGTATTTGTCTGGAACTATTTCTCCGAAACCGGCTACGAGTTTTAATCTCACAAATTCGTCGGTTTCAGTTCAGACACTGTTTACCTACACGCAAAGCATAAGCGATAGCGTTTTGTGCAATTTGGTAAACGCATTATGTATAGGAAGCCTATCAAAGAGTATCAAATCGAAAATTTATTTTGGGGTTCGTCTGGGTATTATTGTCTGGGTAGTTGCTCTTTTTATCGGTAGTTTATTAAATAATTTCTCATTTGCGAATAAATAAGTATCAATTAATATTATAGATGCTAACGATTTTTTCACATTTTGTCTAAATTTTAATCAAAATTACTCACCATTGTTGTTATAACAGTGAAAGTCTCAATTTTTCTTTTGACAATATTTTTTGAGTTTTAAAGAAGTTATTATTTAAAAATTATCATTTTTGCCCCACTACTACTGCACGCATCATATTTTGGATGATTCCAATTCGAATATCGCAAACATCCTAATTCTTGTCCCCCGCCTTGAGAGGGTGAAGCGGGAGCGGTCCCCACATAACAATCGTAGCTATTTGACATTAACGAGCGAACTTCACCCATTAGATGAGATTACTCCAGTTAAAATACTTAGACGGCATTAGATGCAGTGATTGAACTTTCCATATGTCACTGGGTTTGTTGATGGCAAGCACGTAGATATTTTTCTGCGTAGCAGGGCGGGATAGCTATGCACTAGTTTCAACCCCGTTGAGTTTTTTATACCGTGCCATGTCTGGTTCAAGCCGCAACGTAAGCTCTCGATCTAGTCAAAACTACGGGGAGCCATTGGATACAAGAGGCAAACAGCTGTTCCAAGTAGTGCTCTATGAGTCTATGAGCTGAACATTATGCATATAGTGGGCCTATGTTCAGCAATGATAGTGTTCAGGCTGCTGATGATGGCGATGATGATTATAATGAAAACGATTTTTCTGACATACAGAATTTTTAACACGCACTCCATTGACAGTCATAAAGGCGTTGGGAAACTAAAGTGCATGCTCCGAAGGAAACTTGCATGATGTCTCATTAAAAAATAACGTAAAAGATGAAGTACTGTTTGATGTTTTCTCTATGCTTCACGACGGCAGCAAGCTCTTGAAAAATGTCATTGAATTTTCACTCAAAAGCAGATTGAGTGAAACTGTTAAGGGTCGAGGGTCATTTTAAAAGTTCATTGCACGCCTATAGAAATAACGATAATACTTTATTTCGAAAGTAATGATATATTTTGGAATGTTTAGTATTTGTTTGTTAAATTAATTGTTTGTTTGTTGTCGTAGTCCTTTTATGTCCTATAATCTCTCTTTTTCTCCTAGTGAAGACTTATGTCTTAGTTGGGGGAATATAAAAGATGACCAATCCACAGTAATTATAAATTATTATTACTACACTAAAATTGAACTACGAAATAAATTCCTGACAAGAAAAACGTTTAGAAAAGGTTGCTCGAAACCACCATACCTATTTGTTATTTACAAATAGCGGCAATTATGAAAAATTAGTTCCTGTGGAAGTATGCTTAAAATGTTATTCGTTTTGGAGGTATTTCGTGTAATATAGCATCCATTTTGGAAATTCGCGTTTCTGTTAATAGAATTTAAAAGCGAGCCGTTTGAATTCGACGATTCGCTAAAACATATAATATGTTCGCAGGTGATAGATTTATTTTCGAAAGGTATGAGTGATTTTTTATTTAATCTAAAATCCATTAGATTGTTTCCACATTCAAGTTTTTATGTCCTCATATTTTCATAGTACCTACCGTTTGAAAATTTTTACATATCTAGCCTTTGCTCTGTCTGGTGATAAGAAAAAAAAACACGAAAAAAATACTGGTGGGACTCATATTGAGAACTGGACATTTTTAGTAACGAAAAATTTGGGAAACTGAAAATTACGGATTTGGGTCTATTGAAAGTGGACATTTTGCGAAGTGGTCTTTATGAAACCTAAAGAACTAGAAATATACCGGCAACGGCTAAATGTGGACTTAATAATTGGACGGTGTAATCTTTTTATTGCGTACAAAAAGGACAAGATTTGTGTTAAAGAAGTATCTTCGAAAATTCAAAGAGATTGTATGAAGAAACGCATGTATGAAAAAGTAGCGCACTTCCAGTAGAAAACATAGTCGAAGGTGGATGATAATGATTATGATGATGATGATGATGATGATGATGCAGAGGATGAGGATATACAACCAAAAACAAATCTCTACGAAACCCCTAAAACCAAAGTAATTATGCAAAAACTCTCCCAAACAATTTAGTCTATTGTTCGTATCTTTATCTAAATTAGAGCAGCCTGCTTGTATCAAGTTTCTTACTTAACGACTTAATTAGAGATTCAAGTTCAAGTAATTTGTAGTACTTAACTTAGGTAGATACGAATAAGTCGCGAAGTTTAGGTACGCAGAGCTTGAGAAGCTGTGTCAAGAAAATGTTTGTTATTAATTTGTGTATAATGTTAATTAACCTTTTAATAGTATTATAATATTTTGTCGTATCCATGCCGACAGCTCTTATAAGAAGGATAACTAACAATATTTTGCTTGTTTTTATTTTGCTGATACTGCACCCCATACCAGTTCGGTTAAAACATACCATAACAAAACTGTTTACGACGGTGTATTTTCAAAATGAATGTATACAAAACTCCATGTTTTGAATCCATTAATAGGGTAGCAACAATACAGATTACTTAACAGTATGAGATCTACAAAAAAAAAAGATATTTTGCACTTACAAAATATTACAATGCGAGCGCTACAAAAGAAGTCATGAGAATTTCAGAGGTCGAAAATTGGGGTATTAAATGAACCAAATAACCAATTTTAATTAGTAGGTTTCTATTTTTTTATTTTCTTTATTTATTTATTCCACAGCTCATCTTAATAAACACAATGAACCAATTCTTACTTAAATTTACAGCCAAAAAAAGGAATAACATTTTTTAAAACAGTATAACTTAATATCGTTGATCAGCGACAAGTGACTTAGTACCTGCAAAGCCTAGGTAAGTAATTAAAGAAAATTATATTCAGAGTTCCTGACGTTACAGTTATAGGTAAAACAATGTAATATTATTTTACACATATACACAAATATTAATAAATAATCTTAAATGTGTTAGAATCGAAGGTACTTGGATAAAAAAATACTAATAACAGCTTTAGTTGTGTTTTTGTACATATAATTGCACGTGAAATTAAGGGTGACATGTGCATTTTAAAAGGGTATAGGTACTTGTGTGCTATTAGCCTTTGTTACTCAATATATCTAAAACAGAGTTTCTAAAAACCTGTCTACCACAGCAGAACAGGTCGTATCTTCTACTAACTATTAATATTATATACCCAGCTATTTCAAAGGCTTTCAATGGAACCCAGCTGTATTATGTAAAAATTTATACAGCAGTATCTTAGCAACAGCAGAACAGGTCGTATCTTCTACTAACTATTAATATTATATACCCAGCTATTTCAAAGGCTTTCAATGGAACCCAGCTGTATTATGTAAAAATTTATACAGCAGTATCTTAGCAACAGCAGAACAGGTCGTATCTTCTACTAACTATTAATATTATATACCCAGCTATTTCAAAGGCTTTCAATGGAACCCAGCTGTATTATGTAAAAAATTATACAGCAGTATCTTAGCAACAGCAGCAGCAAAGCGATAGCAAACACTTAGAAACCGGTCGCAAGATGTCACTGGAAATCGTAAATTACCTGACAGTTGCTCGCCTGTCGCTGAATACACTTTGCCCTTTGATACTAGCACCACTAGCAACAGAAGAAGAAAGAAAGAAAGAAGAAGAAAAATAATTTATTTGTGACAAAAAACAAAAACTTGTAGGTACAAATTTTTTTTATGTGATTAGATGACGTTACGAGCCAGTCAGTCACCTGATTTAAGCGACACGGCCGCCCATAGCAATTGTAGTGTCACTCGGAACTTTAAAAAAAAAGTTTTTCGTGACACTGCACTGCGCACGTCATCCTGAGACATCACACAGTCTAGTAATCAGATTATTACACTGCGAGATCAGGTCATAAAGTCTCATTTGCCCAGTAATTTCACTAGCTACAATGCCCTTGAAACTGGAACACAGTAGTGCTTGCACACTACTGCTTGGCGGCAGAATAACTGGCAAAGCGGTGGTACTTACCTAGACGAACTTTGCAGAAAAGTCCAACCACCTAGTAAAATATGATTGACAACAAAAAAATTAACATTTGCCACAAATCGGTCCTAATTCAGCATAATGCTGGTCGTAAAACCAGCGCTGGTCTTCCGTTGGGGCCGGTTCAGTGTCGTCACGGTGCGGTTACATTTTACAGCTACGGATTTACTTGGCTACATATTAAATATAACTAAATTACTAAAAATTATACATACTATGATATGACAATCAGAAAAATTCTACCAAATCTACCAAACTAAAAGGAGATAAAGAAGTGCAAGAAAAGTCTGCAGCAACTTACAAATTATAAAAATTAAAATAAGCAAGTAACTAGGTATGTCAGTATAGTATTATGATGGCTGAGAACAATAGATGGATACAAAATAATGAACTTTTTAGTTCATCGATTATCCGACAGACTGTGATTGACAGCAATGATTGCGAAATTCACCCCAGTGTGGTTTTTGTCTAAAGAAAATCGTCTCTATCAAAAGCGTTTGACCATAGTTATTTTTATTATCTTTCGGTTCATTTTCCGTAAATATCTATTTGTACAGGCGTCAATAACACAACAAACTATGTTACTGGTCAATTAACCATTTATTTTGTCAGCCGAGACATTATTTCTGAAAGAAAACAAAGTGTAATTGCTCGCTTCCCCCATTATTTTCCAATTAGAGAATGGTTAAAGTCATGATAACAGTATGGGTGAAAACCAAAAAGTAGAATCCACAGAACTGAGGTAAAAAATACAGTTTCCTTCTATCATCATCATCAATAGCCTGAAGACGTCCACTGCTGAACATAGGCCTCCCCAGGGAGGGCCACTTTGCATGGCTGCTCACCTACTGCATCCATCGGCTCCCCATGGGTTCAAGCAGATCGTCGGTTCCTATACCGTCGGGCCTATGAGTCTTCCGGTTCATGATCGCCACTAGAGAACCTTTCTTCCCCATCGGTCCTCAGTTCTACGAGCGATGTGGCCTGCCCATTGCCATTTCAACTTGCTAATTCTAAGAGCTATATCGGTCACTTTGGTTCTCCTGCGGATCTCCCCTCCTTTATTTCTCTAACCTAATAATTAAGTATTACTATCGGTCCCTGGTTTTTTCGTAAGACAATATTCGATAAACCAAATCAGAAGATCACTTGCCTACACGACAAAAAGAAGAAGGGAGTTTTGGCGGGATCGCGGAAATGTACACGTCGTTGCATTGTATTATTTTTCAAAACTAGTGCTTTATCATGTGTTAATGTTTAAAATTGATGGCGTTTTACGCATTAAGTGCTGAATTACGAGCATGAGTGAGGGCAAGTGATATAATGTGGTGAAACGTGGTTTTTCGTGTTGCTTCAAAAACTCCATAGAAGCTTCTAGTAAAGTTGCCACCACTTTGCATGACTTAGACTGGACTATAACTATGACTAGGACATGACTTTGCGTGAAATATTTTATAAAACGATGAAATTATAATACTTGACACTGGCTAAATACACTATGTGTAGAGCCCAAATATAACAAAAAAAAAGTATGTTCACCACAGACATTGGTAAAGACTGAATGTTCACCTCTCATGTATGGTACAAATATACTATAGGTACATGTATAGTATTTTCGATAGCTATTTAAAGTAGCTCTACATCATATTTCCATTTTAAAATTACTGAACTATTCTTTCAGCAAAGTTGACATAACAAAAAGAACGTATTATGGCAACTTTGTTGGCCCATCAACTGTGTTGGACCATCTTGAACTTCCAGACCTGGAACTCTTGAATACCTTTGAATAATTTTAGCTTCAACGTAATATCGGAAGTTATAGAAAGATACCGTAGTTTTTAGGTTCCGTGCCATACGGTAAAACGGACCCTATTACTAAGGCTCCGCTGTCCGTTCGTCTGTCAGTCTGTCTGTCTGTATACCTGTCTATCTCTGTCTGTCTCAGGCTGTATCTCATGAACCGTGATATAGACTTTGTGGTTAAATAGTCGAAATTTTCACAGATAGTTACTTCTGTTGCTGCTATAACAAAAAATACTAAAAACAGAAAAAAATATATACATATAAGTGATTTAGTTTAACGTAACTTTCTTGCTCGTTTTTTATAGAATGATACGGAACCCTCCGTGCGCGAGTCCGACTCGCACCAGGCCAGCTTTTATTGGGTTGTAGAGACTGGCCGGATGCTATTGTATTGTCTTTTATTCTGCTGCCGCAAAGTGGGTACTTTAAAGTTTTAAAATAGAGCGCATTGAATTTATTTTATGTTAGGGCATGACGGCACGAGCAATTTTTTCCTGAAAAAGCGCCAAAGCCCCATAATAGTCGGATATTTAAAATAAAAAGTTGTAATTAGATAGATTACTATCATTAATAAGATACTAAGTTATAGCTTTATTTTATTTCCATTATGAACTTATGATTGTTATATTTTTAAAATGTTTGAATATCGAATCATTGCATAATATACATTATATTGAATTGGGTATCATGAAAAATAATTAGCTACTTTCGTACCTACTTTTAACAGCCTGAAGACGTCCACTGCTGAACATAGGATCCCCTAGAGAGCGCCACTTAGAGCGGCTGCTCGCCTCCTGCATCCAACGGCTCCCCGCGGCTTTCACCAGGTCGTCGGTTGTCGGAACAGTGGACGTCTTCAGGCTGTTAATGATGATGATGGTGATGATGGTGATGATGATGATGATGATGATGATGATGATGATGATGATGATGATGATGATGATGACGATGATGAAGATAATGTACCTACTTTTATGTGAAAACAGCATCTCCGATGCACCTATTCCACCAAATACTTCACTGAACTTATTTCAAATGCTACGCGTTCAATATTTTGTGATTTTTATATTAAATTCAGGAAATGTACCGACTCGTGATAAAATACGCTGACTAGAGATTCGGCAGCAAGTTCTGAGGATAGGGTGACCATTTATTTTACAAGTTAGTGACCGAATAAAGCTCGGTATTAATATTTTATTTTATATTGTTCCGTACCCAAATGGTAAAACGAACTCGGAACTAAAGCTCCGCTGTCCGTCCATCTCTCTATCTGTCCGTCAGTCACCAGTAGGCCTAGCACGAATATTTACGCGGGAGTAAGTGTAACGTTAACGTAAGTCAGTTGTATGGGGCGCTGATCAAATGCCATACAGCTGACGTACGCTAACGTTACACTTACTCCCGCATAAATATTCGTGCTAGGCCCACAGGCTATATGTCTCATGAATCGAAATAGACAGTTAAAATTTTCTCACATGGTGTAGATATTCCTTTTGCTGCTATAATAACAAGCTAGGGTATGTTAGTCATATAAGAGCTAAACACTAAGGCTCCTAAAGTAACAGAAAAAGGTTGCCATAGCCCAAAAAGCCTGGATGATTATTATTATAACAACGAATACTACAAAAACAGACCAAAAAACTTATTAATTTAAGGGGCTCCCATACAACAAACGTGATTTTGTTTGCTCGTTTTTATAGATAATGGTACGAAACCCTTCGTGTGCGAGTCCGACTCGTACTTTTTTTTTTTTTTATTAAATCTGCTTTACCACAGACACCTGGATCTGTGCTCTTTGTTAATTTATCATTTATTGTTATTTTTATTTTATTTTTATTTTTTTAAATACTCCGACTCGTACTTGGCCAGTTTTACTTAATATTTTTAAAATAAATAATTTATTATATTTTAAAATATATTCTCAAAAAGTAAAAAGTAAAGTTAAAAGGTATAGTAATGCCTTTTAACTTTACTTTTTGATAATATATTTTATAAGTTTTTTTTTTAAATTTAATTTCCCAATAAACTTGGACACTTGGTCGCACGATCTGTAACGCAGAAATCAGGTATCAGGTTTTCGAGTTTTGGAATTCAATAACTCCACGTCTGTGCCAACTTTATGAACGTTTTGACTTTGATGTTTTTAGATTGATAGTTGTAGAACTGCACAGGTAACGAGCTTTAGAGTAGAAGTTACATCTTTTTCACAAGCATTTGACCAATGAACGATCACGCGGATCACGTCATAAACACTTTTGCTGAGCTTTCATTGGTCAAACTGTAGTCACTAGAAAAATGTCTGGCATACTGCAGGGTTGCTCTTGACCTCAGATAATATAATACCTACAGTACAGATGCCTCATCCCATACAACGGAATAACGCGGGCTAGTTTACGAATTATTTTATTTCTGCATAACGCAAGATTATCAAGCGACATTTTTCAAGGGCCTAATTTGGGATTTGGAACGAAATTGTGGCATTTGGTACTCTTAAATCCGATACTAGCGCTCGATTGGCATCTTAGTCCAAGGACTTTTATGGAACTAAATGTAACCGACTCATTTGTACACCATCCGCTTATTTACCAAATTATTTAATAGAACTGGGAATTGATTCGGATTAGAATTTGAGTGAAATTAGGATTGCTCGATGGATGCAGGAGGCGAGCAGCCGCTCAAAGTGGTAGTAAATTAGCATTTCGCAAATTAAATGTAGTTGTGAAATTCTGTGAAATATGAAATTTCATTTCAATTAATTTAGTTCATTTTAAATTTAATTTTTAATATAAAGTTTCAATTTATGTTTCGTTTCATTTTTCTTTTCGTTTTTTATTTCATTTTTCATTTCATTTTAGCAAATAGCATAGTAATAGCAATTCGCATGCTAAGACTCGTGAATTAGCATGTTTATGAAATTTACGCAAAATCGCATTAATTGCCATCGCTACGAAGCGGCCTATCTTCAGCAGTGGACGTCTTCAGGCTGTTAATGATGAGACTGTGCTGATGTCTCAGGATGACATGCGTGTTGCATCGCACGGAAAACCATATAATTATATTTTAGGGATCAGTTATATTCTAAGTTCTATAGCTACGACGTGACGTCGATCATTTACGCAAAAGAAATATCTCTACTGTAAGAATGTTACAAAACAAACACGAATATTTTCCTCATTCAAGCGTCAACATTAATGAAATGCTAATGAAATATGTGCCTTCGTATCAGGACGTGACAAATGGTGATGAATACTTTATTCAAATGAGGCATGTGACCGCCATCTTACCTGACGGATATAGATGACGCGGCCGAGGCAAGGTACCGCCTAATTTGAAAGTAATTCTTTCGGTTCTTGCCAGATTTGAATGAAAAATCGATGGGTGTCCCCAAAATAGTGGGGAACGTGCCTTAGAACTTCGTTTACGTGTTTTCTCCTTAATATTTTTTTTATGAGAATGACTGACGTGACGAGCTCGTCGTTCATCTGATGTTAAGCGATACTGCCGCCCATAATAGTTGCAGTGCTACTCGGAACTTTAAAATAATAAAGTTCCGCGTGACACTGCACTGCGCACGTCATCCTGAGACATCACACAGTCTAGTAATCAGATTACTACACTGTGTAATCAGGTCACCAAGTCTCATTGGCCAGTAATTTCACTAGCTACAATGCCCTTCAAACCGGAACACAGTAGTGCTTGCACACCACTGCTTGGCGGCAGAATAACTGGCAAAGCAGTGGTACCTACCTAGACGAACTTTGCAGAAAAGTCCTACCACCTAATGTAATAATAATAATAAATAACGCCCAACGATCACATACATAGATCCTGGACCCTAACTAGGATTCCCTGTACCTAGGGACCCAGGAACTACGATGACCATGGTCCCACAACACCCAGACACAGAACAAATATTTGCGCTTTTTTTTTCGGGCACAAATACTTGTGCTGTCGCGGGAATCGAACCCGCCACCTCCAGGTTATGAGCCAACTTGTTCAACCACCACACCACGGAGGCTGTCTATGAAATAATGAATTATTTTAATAAAGAATTAGTGTTATGTCTTCATTTTTCATCTGTCTTTTTGTGTCCACTGCTGATTACCTATATGGCCAACATCATTAACAGCCTGAAGACATCCACTGCTGAACAATATATACCCATCTGAACTATAAGGCCATCAGTGAAGATTTAAGGCGCTGAATGCTCCCAAATCGTCTATTTTGAACGTGATTATCTCAAAACGTATACCATTTACAGGATTGAAAAAAATGCACGTTAATACTGGTCATATCTTCTTTCCATCTGCCGAAACCGAAACACGTTTACAAAAAGTTTCCTCCCGCTGCCCTGCCCTCGCGCCTGGTGACGCTGTAAAGGTCGGTAGCGAACAACTAAATAAATTATAAAATTACATATATTTATTTTCATCTTCCAACATTCTAGTCTAATTCATCAGGGTTCCCAATAGTTTTAGTTCCACGAAGTATAACATAGGGCAATCAACTTGTCTGACCAATACTCTCGTCCTGACACGCTCAAGTCAGTGCTGCCAACCTAAAATAGTCAATGCACCCAAATTAATAAGAATAACAACTGCAACTGTTATGGGCGGCCGTGTACGCTTAACATCAGGTGAACGACTAGCTCGTCACGTCATTCATTCTCATAAAAAAATTAATAAGTCCACATTGTCACGTGCAGAGCCTACTGCTTAAGAAAAGTTACCTACCTGACGGAACTTTGGTAAATTAGACAGCAGGTTGTGAACACTGAATTTGTTTTGCCACAAGTTCTATCACAGCGGTAGGGGCAAATAGCGTGGGTTAGGGCCTAGACACTTCTATCTTTTTCTTCTTGGTACTGGTACTGCCCTGGAGTGCGAGTCGCAGTGTAGGTAGGTGCTCAAAGTTCGTCCAGTCCAGGGGTGGAAGTCAGCTGGTGGTGTGCCGGAGCGTCGGCGCTTACAGTCCAGGAGATGCCGGGAAGCTACCAACGTAATAGTCCGTTGCTGGTTTGAAGTGGGCTGTGTGGCCCAATTTTGGAAGTCCAATTTTGTAGTAGGAATCTTGGACCCTGGAACACGCATAAAGAATATGGCGTTAAAGCCAGATCCATCAAGTTGTGAATACCCACGGCGACAGCGGAGGGAAAGCACTATGCAGTAGTGATGCCGTGGATGTTCAATCAGATACGGAGATTACAAATGAGGCGGAAATGAAATTAAAATTAATAAATTGAGAAAAGAGATGCGAGGGTAGGTGTTGGAGAGTTAAGATAAAATTGGTGAAATTTGGTAGAATTAATGAGAAATGATAGACTATAAATACACAGTAATTAAAGTCATAATAATAAGCACCTTTTAAAGCCCAAGCATTTGAAGCTACAAATACAAATACAAACGCGTAGTGACGTAAGTATTTGGCCGCGGTTACGTTAATCATAAAATAATTACAAAAATAAACGTATCAGAGACCGCGACCGATAACGTGCGTTCTTTCCAGACGATTGTTTTGCAATGTGAGGGTGGCTGGCGGCGCCGGCGATGAGACCACGGCCGCGCCTGCGCATGCGCATGAACCACGGAATACAAAATGTAGTATATAGAACTGTTGGCTAAAATGAAGCTCGACTTATAAAGACGGGTTGATGAAATTATTATATTTTTTCAAAGTAGTTTATTTAAGTAATTGTTCATAGTTTTAGTTAGTTTTAAATAGTGTTCAGTTTTTATTAATATTAGATTTATATAAAAAAATAATATTATCTTAAAATTATTTATGTAACGTAAGTACAACGTTACAACATTACAGGCCCAAAATATCACAGTCTCATTAAAACGGAGAGTTATTAACAAAAGTCCCGCGCGTCAAATAAACGAGGATGATTTAGATAAATCGCAGTGCTCCACATATCACCACGTCAAGGTTCCTGCGGATACGGAAACGGAAGTCGAGCTTATCTCCCGTCTTTCTGATGGGAGTCGTTGAGAGAGGGGTGGTAGCGGGCTGTGGGAATGATGACAATGGCCTTGTATTTAGCCTCTGCATTCAACTTGGTGTTAATCTCGGAAAAGTAATATTGTTCTGTGGTGTTAAGCCATTTCAATTGTTTATGGGTTACGTTGACCATTGGTCAAGTTAGCTATTTCGCCCGTATTCCCGATAGGTCACTTTCACAATACGTCACCATGAGCATCTAGTCAGTGTCCGTTACTCGTTTCATGCTGTATTTCGACTCTTTCCTCGTCTAACGCCTTTTTCGATGTAAAACCACACTGTACATTGAATAAATCGTAACGTATGCAAAAAACATCAACTCGATCATAGACCTAGGACGTACAAGACCAACAAAGACAGTTTAACGGCGGGATGAGAAATCATAAGAAATTATGTATGTGAAAAATACTTTTTAGGATCGTCAATATTTGAGAAAAGTTAACTGCAGTACCTACTTGCTAAATATTGAACCTAGCTATTGTCTACAATAATAGCATGGTAAAAGTAAAAGAATGCAATTATAATATATATTAGGGAACTTTCATCATCATCGTCAATATCCTGAAGATGTTCACTACTGTACAATTGTACATAGGCCTCCCTCACAGATCGCCATTATGGGCGGCTGCTTGCTTCTTGTAACCTTCGGCCCCCTGCGGTGTAAAGGCAGTAAATTTAAAATGAGATTAGGTAATGACAATGAAAATCATTCCTCTCTAAACGGGTCAAAAAAATCGATAAAGAAAATAATGGGAATTTTTTAAGTCATTACAGAAATCGCTAACAGCTTTTGACTTACAGCATAGACTTAACAACGTTGTACACGAGTTCGTTATAGCGACTTCTGTAGCTATTTTATAACGTAATTATTAAGTCTTCAGGAAGATTGTTCTGTTTATATTAGGTAACATAAAGGCATAATTTATGGCTTATAATTAGGGAGGGAGAGAATAATTTGGCCGGATAATAATTCCAATGAATTGAGTAATTTCATTATATTTTTGTACCATAATTATTGTTACCATCAGAAAAATAATACGTGTTTTGTTTTTATTTCTTCTCTATTTTCTCTCTCTTTCTGTCTTTCTCTATTTTATAGTTGTTTCATTGGATTCATCTATTTAATTAAAATAGAAAAGATGAAATATGAAAAATAACAAAGAACCGCGTAAATAATTTTCCATATGAAAGGAAGACACTCGTTTTAAGCGATAGGTTTGAAAAATTAAGATCACAATATTTATTTTTTTAATCTGTGGTTGATGTGATCGATCGGTAATACCAAACTAGCTACTACCCGCGAATTCTTTTGCTTAAACTTAGAGTTACAGCGATTATAACTGAATTAGGAGGTATATTTACTTACTCAACAACTTAAATAATAAATAACATAAAAGATTAATAATACCTACTTAAAAAATGACTAAAACTAAATTAAATCTGAAATATAGTAACAAAAATTTATTTATTTAAGCGATGGGTGGATGCGCGTTCAATCCCTGCTCGTGATTCTAATTTTTCTCATACAAATTAACCTGTTGTAGTAAGTAGTTGCAAAACCTACCGGATGGTGGGAATATTGCCGGATCTTTCCTATCCCTACTTATAATGTAATTGGGAGATCACCAAATACTGTTAATTTCGTAGGAGAAAGTGGTATATAATTAAGTTCACAATTTAGCTTTCGGGGCGTATTAAATTATTCATATCGCGTTATACTATGTTTTGTTAGCGTAATTGCGAGTGTTCTTTGTAAGGACAATGGGCGTTTTTGTACACACCGTGCCCTAAATTTGTAACGTAATAGCGCCTAGTTTTTGCCTGTACAATGTTATTTTCATAAGTTTTACTCTATCAGCCTTATTAATAAACGCGTAGTGGCTTTGGATTATTTACTCCAACTTTTGTTTTTGTTTATTATGAGAATAAATAACGTGACGAGCTAGTCGTTCACCTGGTGTTAAGCGACACGGCCGCCCATAACAGTTGCAGTGTCGTTTTAATGAATCAGTCAAAGACTTAACCTCAACTTTTTTAATTTTGATAAATTCTTAAAAATAAATATATTAGACAATATACTGGTACCTACTCTAGCGGGTAACGTACATAATAAATGATTAATACTAGATCCAGAAACAACCAAGTAAAGAATTCGTCGTTGAGTGAGACAGGTAGTCCTTTGTAGATCAACGACTAGACCCACAGAGATATGAACAACTACTACTACTTCGCACTTAGAGGAAAGCGTTTTTCTTTGCTCTGTTGCTAAACCAAAACCGTCGGCAATCGTTGTGGATGCACAATGACAAGAGAGCAACGGGCATGTTGGCGCTTAGTGGCATTTTATGGGGAGTTTCAGCAATAACTCTGAGATATTCAACGGCGTAAAAAATTTACTCTATCTTTAAAAAATTGACCAAAATCAAGCAACCATTTCAAACAACCGTATCTCAAATGAAGCATAAACTCTGTCCTTTAGAAATAAGTTTAAAGTCTTAGTAAAAATGCGTTATTTAAGAAATTACGCTATAATTCTTGTCTCATAAGTGCTTTATCTTCTCGGGATATTATCCTTTATTTTTCCCAGCTTAGGGAATTTGAGATAATTTATTTCCGGTACTACACGAAATGGAAACGAAGCGTATGAACAGTAAGGGCGTACCTGAACGTTGCAAAACTGACAAGTAAGATCATTGACTCCAGTTGACAACTTCCTCTCATACGAAAGTTGGTGGTATATTTCAAACGCGAATTCTATGACTGAGAGGAAATGGGACACCCATTGTGTCTTTTGGAGGATGTAGGATGTACATCCTGCTCTATTTATTGTAATTTCGTATATGCTTGGCTTGGCTTTGTCTCGTTTTGTTACTTCGCCCACTGCCCGCTGTTTGTAGGAGATAATTATTATGTTCACGTGCTATCAACAGGTTTTATGATTTTTTAATAATTTAATGCACTGCAATGGTTATGGGTAGCCATGGCGTATAACATCAGGCAAACGACTAGCTCGTCCCATTATTCGTTTACATAAAAAAAACTTCTATAATAAACAAATCTGACGGGCCCGGGCAGCTTAGTTGGTATAGTAACTTCTTCAAATCAAATAATCATATTGACATAGAAGGGTTTACACATCTTAATGAGTCCAATAAATATATTTACAAAACAAAAAATATCTAAGTATAATATCCGTTATCTGGTTCCCATAGTACAAGCTATGCTTAGTTTGGGGCTAGATGGCGCTGTGTGAAAAAAAACTTGAGATAAAGCGTTATCGTCCATACTGCTTTTACATGACGCTACAAGTTTTGAAGTATTTCCCTGGAGCTATGTAAAATTTTCCTCGTCGGATCTTTTTTTGCTGAGTAATAGTGTTTTGTAATTTATATTAAATTATTTGTACTTAAATCATTTTAAATGCTTTTTTTATTACATTTTATTACTCAGTTCGAAACCAGAAGATTTGTTTTATTTTAGGCTCATTCATTCATAAGGGCAAGGCATTTAATTATTATGTCATGTCAATATTTTCACCATTTCTCTAATAAATGGTGTACGAAAATGGAAATACCGGCAGTTTTATTTGAAAATGGTTTTTTAGATGTGGCTCCTGTAGTTTCAGTGCTCGACAGACTGCCAAGTCAGTACAGCGATAATAATATTAAGCTATATTCCGTCGCAAGTTAGTAGGAGTAAATAATAGGTATAAAATTTATAGTGGAATGATTACCGATATAACATGGTTTCTCTTACCCACTAGAGGCCAGCACCATACAATAAAATAGGTGAAGAGACAGTGCGCGTTGAGCATTTTTCATATTAGGACACCAGTAAACAGAGTTTATTATTTTGTACAGTGCATGTTTGTTTGGTTAGTTAATACCACAAAGCATTGAAAAAAATGACGCTTCGGGGAAAAGCGTATTTTTTGTGCTCTGTGGTTTATCATCAACAGCCTGAAGATATCCGCTGCTGAACATAGGCCCCAGAGAGCGCCACTTTGAGCGGCTGCTGCGGTGCTTTGTGTTTGATCCGTTGAAATAGAAAGATGTATTATATTGCGCAGGAGCAAGAACTGACACAAACATGAAGCTAATTATGTTCTAAATTTAAAAATTTAAAGAAAGTCAATTATTTCAAACAATCGACTAGAACTGACCGCTGCTGCTACCCTTATTTCCCAAATCAGTACTGTCAAGCTAAGATTTACAGTAGATACCTCTGACCCGGGACAGTGGCTGGGACATCGGAAACGGTACATCCCGTTTAATTGTGCCCCCGGGAAATTTGTCCCGCGTTTTATTTGAATCCGTTTAATCCGCGTTTTGGACGCATCGGGACTTCGAATCGATGTTGAAATTAACTGCGGGATTTTATTGTTTTGACCACTTTTTATCATCGTTTGGTTTTATAATTGTTTCCGGTCAAATGACAAGATTGTGAGCATTTTATAGCTCGTGATGTTAGTTCATTCACGAATGAGGTGAATGTGATAAGGATTTTAAAGAATTGGTTTCGTGATCGACGGGAATACCGTTAAGCTGCTGGACTCCTTCAATACCATTTCGGTTGGCAAAACTGGCGGAAGGGGCGTCAGCTAAACCATTCGCCAATCATGATGGTTGCCGGATAGTTCCGGTAAAATAATATTGAGTTTAGGCGGACCCAAAAACAGTCAATTCTGTTTAATCAGCGGAAGCGTCAAGAGTCCTGCTAGTTGGTTGTGTATTGAACATTTGTACAAGAAACCAGAAATATACAAAATGGATGAAGTTTTCTATGTGTTTTACTTCAACAGCATAATTATGTCATACCTAGCCTACTTGGGGCATGCTATAGTCACCACGCTTAGCCGCTTAGGCGCTTCTGTCACATTTATAGCCCGCTTCGAAAAACCTAAAGTGCATAGAGGCCAAAATAGTGGCTCACAGCTGATTGCAATACCTAGGGATGTCAAAACGTCGACTGTTTAATTTTTAGTAAAAATGCATTTGTTTAGAAAGCCAAGTAATGCTACTTACCAAAACTAGTTTTGAAATATTAAAACACTGCTTAGTTTTTTCGTATAAACTGTAAATATGCAAAACCATACCGCGCTATTTGAGGTTAGTAAAGTCTAATTTACTTTGGATCGCTTTGGGACCTACCTACGCCCGCCGCGCCGCGGCTGATTGGTTAGCAGGCAGCTTGGTGATTGCACATTTTAAACTACTGAAAAGAATGCTGCTTCCCTTTTTCTAGATAGTCCCTTAGCTTTTACTGCTCCCACGGGAAGAGATGCAGGTCTCCATTGGGACTACATAACGATGGCAAAATTAGTCCTGATATTGTCTATTCATCAGTAATTATACCAGAGCTTAAATCTATCTACCTAGACTTAGAATAGTCTAGCCCTTTAGTTATCATATTCAGTATATGTACTATTATCATTACCTGTACCCTAACGGACACAGCTCATTACACTGCCCCAGCACCTGACCAGCCTCGCCTCGAGCGGTTAGTATTCTTTATATGAACTTGTATAGGCATGCGCTCATTACATCAACTCCGTATCGTCACCCGATCGCCACGGTCGAAAGCACTCCATGCGTGGACGGCGAGTGGACCACTCGGGGACAATTTGCTTTGATCACACGACGTTTACAAGTACCAACGCGTCGCCCACCCGTGGACTACCTCTCGACACCGAGCAACGAGGTGGTGCTGGTCGGGTGCCGGGCGGTGTAATGAGCTGCGACCTTAACACAGCGTTTGATACTAATTGATAATTGCTAATTTAATATCCGCTTCGTGAGCCGTATATCATTGGGTCATGTCCTGTAATTAATGCAGAACGGCATTAGGATTGTATGAAGTACTGTTTAGTTTAGATCACAATCAAGTCAAAAGACACAGCCTAGTACAGTATAACTTAATATAGGTACCTGCTGATAAACATTTCACTGTTATTATGTTATTAACAAGTCTGCGTGATTACTGCTTTGCTAATGGTATAATATTTTAATGTTTAACTTACCTAATAATTAATATACAGGGTTACAGGAAAAATCGTGCTAGATCCATTAAGGGCGTGGAGTACCCATCATTTCAGACTTATTTCACTATGAAACACTCTAGCCTAAACTTAACTCTTTTCCAGATATTCGACTTTTAATTTTTTTATTGAAAATTGCCGTTTTTTAGGCTACAAAATTTAATTTTGTTTATTTTGTGTGTCTTATTACTATTATTATTGCATTTTTATATGTGTAATAATATGCTTTAGGACGTCAATCATTAAAATAGTACATAAGTTAATTGAATAGGCCGTAGTAGACAAGTGAAAGTTAAGAAATAAACAAAAAAATTATAAACTGTGTTGTTCTCTAAAGGATATCTAAAAAAAATATTATGGCAGTAGTTCGGCAAATGTATTTTAAAATATCTACGTTTCATCAGCTATCTAACGAGGTATAATAATCTAGGATTTTATTCAAATGCATTGAAAAAAAATTAGTTTCATAGGCGACAGTGGAGAAGAAAATTTATACTTAGCCCTAAAAAGTAAAATAAAACAATAGGTAAGCATGCAATGTCAGTTATTAAAGGTTTTCACACAATTTTTTCTTATTCTACAGTTCATGTTCAACATAGCCGTCTCTATTTCTGATACATTGTCGCATCCTTCTACGGAGACCAGTCTTCACTACTCCAGTGGTCAACGTGGTCCTCATTTTATTTGCTGCATCCACAATCCTTTCTCTTAAGTCTGCGACAGACGAAAGTGGATTTAGCTCGCTGTACACAAGACTTTTCATGAGCCCCCATACATGAAAATCCATAGGGGTTAGGTCCGGACTTCTTGCTGGCCATGGCAACGGCCCACCTCGTCTAATCCATTTGGTTTGGTAATTTGTGTCCAGCCAGTCTCTGACACTTCTCCTGAAATGGGCAGGGCAGCCATCGTGTTGGAACCACATGTCCCTGATCAGGTTGAGTGGCAGATCATCCAGCATATCACTCAAGTCTGCTCTCAGGAAATTTTCGTAGCTTTCCCCATTTACATTATCCGGGAGAAAGTAAGGTCCAATCAAATGATTGGATATTGGGATTCCTTAGTTATTTTGGGGCCCAGTAATGGGTGGGCCTTGTGATAGTTAGTTATGTCATCTTTATCAAATTTGGACTCATTCGTTCACAAGATATTTCTTAGAAAATCTGGGTCTTCTACGTCAGCATTTAGCATAAATCTGCAAAAGTCCAATCTTCTCGCAGGGTCTCAAAACAGAGCCAGTTTCTCGAAGTTTTCGATAAGCTCTGTCAAGAACGGCCACATCCGGCACTCGACGACCGGGGTAGCGAGTTATGTATTCGTTGCGAGCTTGCGCAGACACACAATCGCAGTATCCGTAACAAATAAGCATATCAGCATATTCCTCAGGTGTGTAGGACGTCATCTTCAACACTTCCGTATCACAGGTACAAATCAGAGTCCGGTTAACAAGCATAGTAATCACAAATCAGAAGAAATAGTCCAGAATCACAGCCAAGTCGAGAAATAGAGCAAAACGATATCACATCTACTATGTACGAAGCACAAAAGCAGTCTGACAACCAAGATACCGAGACCGTTAGAACTGCTATCTGGAGCGTTCCAACTATTTTTTTACACGAAATGTAATACAAACCCTAGATTATTATACCTCGTTAGAAAGCTGATGAAACGTAGATATTTTATAACCCATCTGCCGAACAACTGCCATAATATTTTTTTTAGATATCCTTTAGAGAACAATACAGTTTATAATTTTTTTGTTTATTTCTTAACTTTCACTTGTCTACTACGGTCTATTCAATTAACTTATGTACTATTTTAATGATTGACGTCCTAAAGCATATTATTACACATATAAAAATGCAATAATAATAGTAATAAGACACACAAAATAAACAAAATTAAATTTTGTAGCCTAAAAAACGGCAATTTTCAATAAAAAAATTAAAAGTCGAATATCTGGAAAAGAGTTAAGTTTAGGCTAGAGTGTTTCATAGTGAAATAAGTCTGAAATGATGGGTACTCCACGCCCTTAATGGATCTAGCACGATTTTTCCTGTAACCCTGTATATTGTTTTCCCGCAGCACTGTTTGCAGTAGCAGAATCTTTTACTCCGTATGTACTTACCTACCTCGAGCCAAGTCAATGTTTTTTTTGCCTGTAGTCATCAATTTGTTATCATTCATTTGTTTTTCATTTAGTACCTAAGTTACCTAGCTTCTCCTAATTGGCTGTAAAATATGTCCAAAATACAAAATGTAGATTCGATTTGGCTCAAGTTCAACATTGCATGTAACTGTATTACATATAGTGGAAATAGTAATAGGCTGTGAATCTGAGAAGACTAAGTTTGGCCATACAACGAGGTAATGTCGCCAGCTTTTTGGGCACCTTACCCGCAGACAGCGACTTAAACGCAGTTTTTTATTTATAAGTGTATATTATAAGTTTAGATAGTTTTAGTTTTAGATAAGTACTTAGTTTAGATTTAATTTAGTTTTTAGTAATTGTATTGTATTTTTTAGAAAGTAAATAAAGTTATTGAATCATCTGTCATCTGAGATAAATAAATAAATAAATAAAAATATAAAAATACTCAATATAGTTCTTAATTTTATTTCAAATTGCGTTTATAATATTAGTGTGACTAGCTTATCCGCCCCGGCTTCGTACGGGTGAAGTAGTTTTACGCCTTATCCCAGAAAGAGAAATAGATGAGAGATCTTGATTATCGGATGTCACGGACTTTTATTTTATGAAGGATGCATCTCGCCGCTATTTGCTATTTTGACGCGGCCCCTCATCACGCTAACCCTCTCGTAGTCCAAGCATCAAGCTACCTACAGACATGACAGACCCTCCACCCCGTCGTCGCCGCCCAAGATACGTCTAGAGCGACCCAGAAAACCCTATAGTAGCCGTTGTTTCGGCTGCGCTAGGATCACCGAACCAGTCGAGCCCTTCTGGCTCAGGTACCGATTGCGGCACCGGTATAGGATACCAGCGTAACACAACCCCACCGGCGAGATCGACGTACCCCCGTAGGTTAGCTAGAATGGCCGCAACTTTCCATATGGTCCACTCCTCCAGCGGACGTAGCCTTCTCGATCCTCTTATCCCAGCAACAGCCCAAGCTGAGGCTCGCACCCCATGGGTGCCCTTGAGCTAGTTGCCCCCACTTTTGTCGGCTGGGTGCCTTAAGCGCCTGCCCTCCCGCCCGGTGACGCTGTAAAGGTCGGTAGAGACCAACAGCATTAGCCTGTTCAAAAAAAACTTGTCTCTACATATCGAATAAAGCGTTTTGATTCCTCGCTTACAATTCGGACAGCAAAAAACAGGAACACCTTATCAGCATCATTGTTTCCTGACAAATATACCTAATCCGAGTTTTTGGGCTACAGTGAACCGGTATCTTCTAGGCAAGCATGCTGCATCATCGACCGCGTCGTCATTTACCATCAGGTGAGATCTTTTAGAGAATCACACATTTTCTTGATTTATGAATAAGAACACAAATTACGATCAAGTCACAAAAATTTATCTGAAATATACTGTTACTTAGTATATTTCACTCTTAATTAAGTTACCCTAATTTAATAACCCTAATGTAATTTTAAATATTCGATTCTAAATAGACGAAAAATCTAGTCGCCTCACTATCGCCTTCAATCTCGCCAACTTCGCAACTTCAAAGAAAAACCAAACTTATAATACCTACTTTCCACAAAGTTGTTCGATTCCGCTGCTCCTTAGAGATTATATCTCACACCGTCTCACTCTAATCATCAAAGTTAGAAAAGGACTTAAGACCTGGAGTCCGTTCATTTACATCCAACTTTTTAATACCTTTCCGCAAGTCACAAGATAATGTTAAACTAAAGGCTTAGTGTGGGGCCATGAAAGTTGAGGGCTTCACTTTTAGATTGAATTAAAGTGACCGATATAGCCCTTGGAGTTGAAATATTAAATCGCTCGTAGAACTGACAACCGATTGGGAAGAATGGTTCTCAAGTGACGACCACGAAGCTGAAGACGCGGCGTAACTGGCCCCTCACGGGTGACCGACGATCTGGTGAAAACCATGGGGCGGGTCCCCATGGATGCAGGAGGAGAGCAGTCGCTCAAGGTGGAGTTCTAGCCTATGTTCAGCAGTGGACATCTTCAGGCTGTTCATGATGATGATGATGATGATGATGATGATGATGTCATTCGATTAAATTGTAAAAACGGAGTGGTGGCAGGTGGTACACTAACGGGTATTTACCTTCCCTCACATATAAAAATGGCCAAGTGCGAGTCGGATTCGCGCACGTAGAGTGCCGTACCATTATCTATAAATAGACTTCGTTCACCGCTCAAATATGTGTTTCTTAGTAAACACCACAACAAACAAGTAAAAGCAACCGCTTTTTGCAACTATAATCAGGTCTCTCGTTTAGTTATGTGCATACATAACTACTAATAAGTTATACCCCAGATAATATACATGATACCTACAGTACTTATACTGTCTTGTTTGAACGATTTTGTCTTCATTAGTAAGCTATATACGAATGGCACAACGAGCTATGGAGAGAAATAAATAGGTGGTTTCCTTGCAAGATAAAATCCGAAATGAAGAGATCTGGATCGCAAATTCAACAAAAACCCCTTTTTAAAAACCCAGTGCGACGGAAGAAACAACGTAATCAAATGAAAATTTGCGTACATAGAGTATTTACGTGTGCTATTTTTTAGTGTTTTTTACATTTTAAGCAAAGCGTACTAGAGACCCCTTCAAAAACATAAAAGTCGTAATGAGTCGTTACCTTTGAGTTTTGACTGTATTATACTCAAAGGTCTTTACCCTAAATCGAAACAGCAACGTGGTCTTTGCAGCACGAGCCAATAGGCATGATGACTACTATTTAAAATGAACAAGTAAATATTACTTTCATAAAGAAGATTAAAATGAATGCAATAATTGAAAAAATAAGCAAAATTGGTAAATAAATCACCGAGTAATAAGCTTTTAAAGTGTCTACAGGAGGCATCTCTTGTCCCTTTCTCGCGAAACAGAGCGCCTCCACAGTTACTATGAAAAATCCACTTGTGACGTCACATGCCAAAAAGACTGTTTGAAAAGCTACCACAGCTTAGTAATGAGGTACTATGAACGTACCTTCCTCTGACGTCACTGGCCGTTTGAGCTATCTCTTCCTATTCCTGTTTTTAAAATGCTTGTAACTTGGCCATTTTTTTGAGATATTTAATTTTTGTTTTCACAAATGTTTATCTTTTCAAGAATATAATTAATTTAACCAAAAAAAAAATTTTTTCGTCATGCCTATTTACAAGTCTGTGAATGCGAGCAAGAGGGCACACAATCAACATCTCCACCAGAATTACACGATGGTCTAGCAAAGATAAACTTTCCATTAGCGTTAACGCCAAATGATAAACTCAAAATGTATGGGGGATGAAATTTCGGAAATCACTTTCTTTTCCGCAGGTAATGTCATTCTAATACATTTTGGGGGTAGTTTTTGGCGTTAACATTAGTTAAATAATAATAATAATAATATTAACGCAGGGGCGGCTTTGTGGCGAGCCGTCAGTGAGTGGCGACACCGCGTACCCTGATTCCAAGGGGCTAAGTGAGACCCCTGCCCCCCAGCTTGCCTTAACCGGCTGTCTGGGGGTGGAAGTCACAAGAGCTAAAACCTAAGCTCCAGGGTGGAAGTGTTAAAGGGCATAATGCCGCGAGTAGCGTTCAGTGAAAGTGCAGCACACCTCTCGGCATCCTAAGCCACCCACACCAATGTTGCTTCCTCAGCACCAATATGCGGTAGCCACTAGGAGGCCCATTTAGTGGGTGGCAAGTCATCACCTGCCTCAAACATTTTGATATGAGACAAAATTGGCAGGTGCCGTTCTCTCATTCCATAACCCAATGTCACCATCCATCCAAAAGTTCACCATAATAGCCCAGATTTATTTTATACCTATACGAAAAATAGTCTATAATAATGCCAAACCATGCATCTGTTGTAATAATTAATCATGTATTCAAAAGGGCCTCTTGGTGTTAGCTTCGGCCCCACCAATGCCTTCCAAATGTCCGGGCTAGACCCGAGAGTCTAAAGACAAAAAAATAATAATATTATATCATTTATTTCATCTCAAGAATACAACATGTTCGGTACATTCTAGGTGATAACGTAAACTTAGAGCTAGACCCTCTGGCTATTTTTCGGTTTCTAGTGAAATTTTTTTGCAAGTCGCCGTTTTAATGGCCACACTTACAATCTGCGGACTTTTGGTCTTAACTCGGACTTAGGCCGAACTTAAAGGCTCCAGCAGACGATAAGACCGTGAACGGTAAAAACCGGAATTAAAAGTTCCTTTAACATTTTTCACATAAAACGGAGATTTTTGGTATTTGGTCCAATATATCTTAATATATCTTAATCTTCTTGACGGCTAATTAAATTGAGGTTTTTAAGCGGGACAAGTCTATTAATTTTACTGTGGTGTATAGACATTTTATAACCATTTCAGTTACGATCTTGTCATTTTGCGGTCTTGTCATTTTACAATCAAGTCATTTTAAAACCATTGTCATTTTACAACCATGTCATTTTACAATTTTGTAATATCGTCTTTGTCATTTTGCCACTTCTATGTTGGCATTATTCATTATGAGACGGACTGGACAGAAAAGGATTATAACTGTGTCATTTTACAATCATGTCATTTTAAAACCATGTCATTTTACAAACATGTCATTTTACAAACATAACCTTTTAGAACCGTGTCATTTTACAACCATGTCATTTTACAATCTTGTAATATCCACCTAGTCATTTTGCCACTTCCGTGTTGGCATTAATCATTATGAGACGGACTGGACAGAAAAGGATTATAACTGTGGTTTATATTGAATTTAAATTAAAAAATGTACTAGGTGGCAGTACTTTTCTACATGTTCGTAAAGGTATGTATAACATGTGCCATTAAAGAAACGAATTTGACGCAAACATGAAACTCTTATTTTCCCTCTTCCACTAATGGGTTTAAGAGCAGAGGGGGTGAGACAGCAATAGAAATGTTTGCTCTTTTCAGCTTTTCTTTATTGAATCATACCTCCACTATGCCATTCTAGTATTGATTCGATTAATTCTTTCAACGCCTTGTTTATTAATAATAGCTGTAAGCCAATTATTTTGTAAGTTGTAACATATTTCTAGTTGTAGACCATCTGTGATCACAGATTATTAGAGGATAAAATTGACTATAATTAGGCAGCCCCCATGGTGTGGTGGTTGATCAGGTCGGCTCATAAGCCGGAGGCGGCGAGCTCGATTCCCGCGACAGGTCAAGTATATGTGCAACGGAAAAAAGCGCAAATACTTATTCTGTTTCTGGGTGTCGCGGGACTACCATATTTTTTTTATGAGAATGAATGACTTGACGAGCTGGTCGTTCACCTGATGTTAAGCAATACGGCCGCCCATAACAGATACAGTGTCACTCGGAACTTAAAAATAATAAAGTTTCGCGTGACACTGCACTGCGCACGTCATCCTGAGACATCACACAGTCTAGTAATCAGATTACTACACTGTGTAATCAGGTCATAGTCTCATTTGCCCAGTAATTTCACTAGCTGCAATGCCCTTCAAACCGGAACACAGTAGTGCTTGCACACTACTGCTTGGCGGCAGAATAACTGACAAAGCGGTGGTAGGTACCTAGACGAATTTTGCAGAAAAGTCCTACCACCTAGTATATACGGTCCTTGTAATTTCTGGGAATTCTAGTTAGGGTCCAGGGTATATATGTGTGTGATCGTTGGGCGTTATTTATTTATTTAATGGTTGGTTAAGCTGAATACCCGAAACTGCCCCTGTCCCAAAATGTCTCGTCTGAGCAGTAAATACGTCTAAGATTCTAAGCACCTCAATGTTTTACCGTCACCAACCTCAAAATGAATACGCCGCGGCGTGAAGTTAACTAAATAATGTAGGTTGTTATACTTCGTAGCAGTAAACTCGTAGACAGGAGATGAAGTCACGCGTTTCCCAAAAAATGGCCGCCGTGAGTGTTACCATCTCCCGCGAGAGTTTCGAAGAATATAATTTGTGATGTAAATATTTTTCACGGATTATGAATTCTTCCTTTACAAATTAATCTGTACATACACAAAACATTAACTTTTCAATAGGTATTTGTTTTACTAAATTCACTTATTGTTTTACTGTGTTTTATTAAATTCAATGATAAACCTAATTAATATTTATTTGATTAAAAATCCTCAGTTAAATTATAGTACGTTACGTTGTGGCAGTAAGGTTGTGGAATTCCTTGCCTAAGGAATTAAAAAAGGTTACCTCTAAAGAAGTCTTTAAAAAGCAAGTTCGCAGCCATTACATTAAAAATTATTACGCTGAATAAGCCTCCCCTAATAATTAGTATCTATGCTATGACCTCTGCATCACCCATTAAATATAATGAATCATGCACTCCTTATTCCTATATAAGTATACTAAATAGTAAGTTTTTCTTTTTATGTAAGTGTATTTATTATAATTATGTAAGTAGGTGTATATTATATTATTTGTATGAGTAAGTATATATTAGTATGTAGTATTTTTATTTTTATTTATATTATTTTTATTATAAGCATTTTTATTTTATCCTTGATTCTAACATTACTTTTACTGCATCGCTACCATTTTTTTTCTTGCACATCCAGGTTGACTGGTAGATAATGCTCCGTAGCATTAAGTCATCCTTGTACATTATTTTGTGCTAAAGTATAAATAAATAAATAAACGTATAAATAATGAATTACTTAACTGTCTAACGTTGCTCGAATTTAACTTTTGTTTGGGGACCTATCTTTTCCTCTGTAATACCATATAATTTGATTGACGTGATCTCTAACTGGCCTAATTAGTAAGGTTAAAGTCGCGTCATGAGCATAAAGAAACGGCAGCTGTATTACGTAAAAATTGTAACAGCAGTAGTAAAGCAACAGCAGTAGCAATGCGACACCTAGCAACACCTGTCGCTGAATGTACTTTGGCCTTAGACACTAGCGCCACTGGCAACAGAACAGCAACGAATGAAAACAAAATAATGTAAGTTTTAGTTCATCGATTGTCCGACAGTCGGAAATCTAGCGCTCGATCTCTTTCTGCTCTGTCAAAGTGACGTTTGACAGGCTGTCAAACGTCACAATGATTGCGCAATTTGCGCCTGTTGCAAACTGATTGCAAGTTACATAATAACCCCGCGGGTCGGGGTATAAGTAGTCTTTATGATATAAGGAAAGCTAAAAGCCGCAAAGCACGTGGCCTAGCCAACATAGCGTATTAGCTGATACTAGTGTTAGTATTTGGGAATAAGCTTTTTCAGTAAACCAGAGATACTGTTTTCTAATGATGTATTACGTCATTCATCTCGCTCTGACAGCACTTTCTAATACTGCGTCTCTTTCACGCGCGACCTTGAGGAAAACTGAGCAGCGTTTCGTTAGGTGGTTCAAGTTAAAAGAGCTTAAATAACTCATAATTATTAAAAGTTAATGGATTATTTAGTAAATAATTGACTACGTCATTCAAAGGCTCTTTTTGATGAGTAGGCATTTGTAATTCAAAAATTTTGATTTTAACTAAAATGAATCAAATTTTCCCAAAAATCATATAATTTTCATAACGATAATTTTTTTTAAGTTTCCATACCCATAGCGTAAAACGGACCAAGGCTCCGCTATTTGTCCTTCTGTCTGTCCGTCTGTCACCAGGCTGATCTCATGAACCATGATAGTTACTTAGTTGAAATTTTTACAAATGATGTATTTTGGTTGCCGGTATAACCAAAAATACCTAGTAATAAAGCGGAATAAAATAAATATTTAAAAGGGCTCTAATACAACAAACGTGATTTTTTCGTTTATATAGATATAATGGTACGGAACCCTTTGTGCACGAGTCCAACTCGCACTTGGCGTTATTTATTTACAAAACGCTTTCTTCTTCACCTTGCACCAATTCACAAACGCGGTCACAAACACGACGGCATAACTCGCGAGCTTACATTAATTCACGCACTCGGTCAAGTTTGATGCGTTTATAGGGGCTTTGTTTACGTTAGTTTTTATTGTAGCCCTTTGAAGGGATTGTGGGTAGTTTCCACGGTTCTCAGTGTATGCTTGTGTGTTAGCAAAAGCTACAACAATAGTAAACAAAGCATCTAAATCTGTAGGCCTAGCACGAATATTTACGCGCGCGTAAGTGTAACGTTAACGTAAGCCAGATGTATGGCATTTGATCTGCCCCCCTATTACGATTGAGCTAGTAGCGCTCCTGACGCGCGGCTGCCGCTCACCGGCTGTCAAAATTGTATGAACTTTGACAGCAGTTGAGCGGCAGACGCAATCGTAATACGTTAACGTTACACTTACGCGCACGTAAATATTCGTGCTAGGCTTACTGGTGACACGGAGTTACAGTAACATGTCATGTATCAGATACTGAATCAATTTACAAGTGGGTTTTCGCTCGTCCATTATTAAAGTTGGGCGTTATATTGTATAGCGAAAATGGTCGCCACTCAAGTGCATTTCTTCCCCATCGGTTGTCAGTTCTACGAGCGATGTAGCCTACCCTACTAAAATGGCATAAACCCATAGACATATATAATTATTAACTATGCATAAACCTATGAAATTCTTTACATAGACAGATTTATCTTACAAAATTCTACGTGTTTGGGCTTGACCTAGAGCTCTGTTTAAGTTTGTTTATATCGACATTATTCATGTTAAACATAACGAATGGGAGTCATTTTGCAAAATCACGTTTCAAATGGGATTACGAAATTGTAGGGAAATATTTTGTTAAATTTGAACTTCCATAGGTAAATCGACCAAAATAGCGAATTGCTATTTAGATGTTTGGTACTTGGTTAATTTGGTCATACACCAGAATATAAGACCTACAGGTCGTATAGATTAACACTACTGCTACAAAAATGAAAAATATTTATTTGGTCGTCTTGGTTAGCAGTTCTGATACGACTAGGTATGATTTTAGACATTTGGTTTCCATTTTGGCTTTTGTTTTAGATTTAAAACGCGTTGTCTGGTAATAGGACTTGTGTTTTATTAGGACCAAGGTGCAGTTTGTTTGCTAAGCCATTCACTGTGGAGGTAAATATTATACCAGTGGATAATAACGAAATTGTAAATGCTTACTCACGATGCAATTTTGTCACCGAAATTGTTTTTCGTCGCCGTGACCTAAGTTTTCTTATTTTAGCGAAATTGCTTGGATTCAAAAGGATTGTTTGGACCTGGCTTTTCTATAATCTGGTAATCATTGGATAAAATAAAATACTGTGGACTTAAGGTGTAATTTTCGTAAGCTGATTGTAAAGGTAGGTATAGAAATAATAATTTTTTGTATTAGTCGTTTGAATAATTTTAATTGACTAGATGCAGCCATGGTTTTATTCTGTAAATCTGTAAACTGGTCGGTGACCTGCCCTAAGAGCTCCATAACAAGATCCTTGCCAAAGTTACGTTTTTGTGGTGGCGAGGAGGTCTTAGGGGCAGCTCCCAGGATGGGAAGGATTTAATAAGCGCATGCGGCGCCAGGTGCAGACTACGCTGTTTTGGCGCGGCGATGGGTGGAGGACCTGGCTCTACCGGTCCCTTGGCAACCGCTCCACGAGTCGCTGACCTTCCAATTGGTGCACGTGCTTTCCTGGCATGGATGCTTCAGAAAGTACCTGCGCTAGATTGCAAAATGGAAGATGACCCCCGTCTGCTATTGAGTGTTTAGGACGGTATCCTCCGGCCTCCACACTCTGTATGTTTATGCCAAATTGAGCTCACAGCAGCACACAGTCTCGGTGGCAGTAGGCCCCAATTTCACGCTGCATGGTGAAGGCCGTGCTCAACAGCGATGAGTCGTGGAAGACAGTGAACTCCTTTTCGTCGAAGACTTTACGGTGCAGGAGACGTAGCGGATTAAAGAGCTCCACACCACGCCACGGGAGCTGACCAGCGCTGATGTACGTGAGACGAAGTGCGAGGGAAAATCATAACAGTTCCAAAAACCACTGGAGCGAGAAGGGTCTGTCTGTTTGGATAGCCTGGACCAGTCCACTGGCGGGTGCTGATAAAAGTGGGCTAATAGATCAATTTGTAAAGGAAAAATTAGAATCACGAGTGGGACTTGAATCCATCCATCCCTGAAGCCGCGATATGCTTTACTTAAGCTACCGTGACCAAGTGGTCTCATATCCGAATTCTTCCTTTCACCTTTAACAACCAACTTATGGGGTACTGTACTGCTATAAAAATCATAAACAGTGAGCCAATAGCTCAATAAAAAAACAATTGCACTCTATATAGGGATGCCCTTGATTTAAGGTCTACCCATGTACTTTACAAAGATGGGTAAAAACAAACACAAATTACCCATTAGGTTTTGATCTACTGAAAATTAAGTTCATTAATAAAAAGATTATTTTCAGGAAATGACATCTTTCGTTCGTTTAACGACTACAAAATGCGTCTACCATTAAATCGCAAATTATTTAATTTAAACACTGATCATTTCGTTAAAACGTTGTAATTATCATCTTGGCGTTGAAACCAGCTGCTGTAAAGTAGGACTGCAAAAGAAGCGTGCGACTCAACAAAATGTTTTTTTAAATTCAATCTTGACTAGATAATCCTCCACCTTGCTATGCCATAACATACAGTGTAAATTAAAATCTTTCGTTCTATTTTTTATTTTGTGAAAATATTGTATGTTTAGCCTGTCCACTGCTGAACATAGGCCTTCCCCATAGGTCTTCCCACTTTGAGTGGCTGCTTGCCTCCTGCATCCATCGTGTTTCCGTGATTTTAACCAGGTCGTCGCTCCACTTAGTGGGCGGCCTATGCGTCTTCTGTTTTGTAAAGATTATAGACCTTTAAAGACAAAATTGTATCGCACCTTATTAACTCAGCTACACTTTACCACCACCGTAACGCTATCCGTAGAGTTGCGAAAGTGTCAGACAGTCCAGCGATAGTTAGTAGAGTGAGCCAGTGCGGCTTCAGTACTGACTAGTGTGGTGCTACAATGTGGTGGTTATTTTTGTTTTGTGCCACTAATGTGCTGTGCCAAAATGTCTCGGAGATTACAGGTAGATTAATAATATAAATTGAAAATATTTCAATCGTCATCATCATCATCAAAAGATAAATTATTTATTACCTTATAAAAAAGCTTCAAAAATTTATTGAGAAGTACTTGGATGATATTATTATCCTGGTTTTTTTCACATTTATTTATTTATTTTGATTTTAAACCAAACTACTGAACCGTTTTTGATGTTTTTATGCGACTAATTTGAGTCAATTGCTCATAATATTAGTAGCATATGAATTTATTTAATAAAAAATATTAATTTACGTTAAATGAAAAGGGCAAGGTAAGCACTAATTGAATAGGAAAAACTTAAAGGATAGCTTGGAGTTTGGAAGTGCTCATCCTGTCGAAGGGTAGAAAGAAGGGAAAGGGAAAAACGTAGGGGAAAAGGATGACTGGGTGGGGCGGCAACAGAAGGAGGCATACATTCATCCTTTTCCCTTTTCGCTTCCCTGTTCCCATGAACAGGGTTAGGACTTAGGTAGACCTACAACTATTTACCCGAGTGAAGCCGGGGTGGGTCAGCTAGTAATAAATATGTGTGGACATTTCACACAGTGCCATTTAGCCCTCCTCCGAGTATGACATGACTAGACCATACCACTTTAGCCTGTTAATTCCCAACTTTTGTCACCCCGGTGGCTTTCTCAACCCCTTACGTAGGCTTACACACGGGCCCGATAGCTCAGTTGGTAGTATCCCTGCCTTCTGAACTGAGGGCTGTGGGTTCGATTCCTACCCAGGACAAACACATGTGTGATGAACATCGGCGTTTGTTCTGCGTCTGGGTGTTATATTATATTCTATGTATGTATTTACAAACAAAAAAGTATATAAGTATTGTATCCGTTATCTGGTTCCCATAGTACAAGCTATGCTTAGTTTGGGGCTAGATGGCGCTGTGTGAAATGTCCACACATATTTATTTATTTATTTATTTATTATTACAAAGGTATTATAATTCATAAAATGTTCCTTAAGGCAAAGGGTAAGGGGGCAAACAAGGTGTTTTTGGCACGTTTCTTCGTTAACTTCGTTGTGATGACCGCAAATACATGATAAATAAATTCAGTTCTATAGAAAAAAATCGCAAACATACCTCAAAAAATTTGATGTTTCTATCGAATATATTTTTACAAAAAAAATAATAGTCCATCCCAACAAACATTCACATTATGATGAATTCATAATTTTGTGAAATGCCCTAATAAAGATAATAATAATTATATTATTATTGATTATTTATTATTATTATTGATGCTATAGATAATAATTCAAAACCTCCAAAATCCGTCATTTTCTGCGTTGTCTTTGTCGTAAGCGCCACGTGAAAGTTCAGATTGAATTGATATTTAAGTCTACGACGTTAAGGTGGCTGTTTCTTTGAACGACCTGCTTATCTGGCCCTACGCTTTAAGTGTGTTTGGGCTAGTATTAGAATGGCTTGGTCTCCTTCTGCGAAGATGTGACGGTGCAGAAGGAGACTGCAGAGCGGGTCAAAGAGGATGCCATGGGAGCTGATCAGCTTCGCGCACCTCCTCCTTCCTCCATAGTGGGGCTACTGGTGGATAGTCGGGGGACTTTCCACCGTATAGCATGGTCCCCAAAAGTCAGGTGGGTGACCTTGGAAAACAAGGTCATCCGCCCCTAGGTGCAAAAAGGCTCGAAAAGGCCTACCGCCGCCGGGGCGGGGTGGCCCGACTGCTAACGCGCCCCATGCGGGGCAAAATGGGGTCGCGTTTGCATGGGGAGGCTTTTAGTGGGTTTAAGTCCCACATAAAACGCGTGGGCATTTTCCTCCCCGCAAGAATAAAGTATTAGAATGGCTAGATCGCAAAATGACTTCATCTCACTTAGCCCACTTAAGCCATATATTAAAATATCCACCATTCGCAATTCACGAGCCGCTATTTGAATAACTTAGTCCACATTTCAAAATGTCTAATTAGTAAAATAACCATATCGCTTTTAGTCATCATCACAAAAAGTACAATTTACACTACTAATAAATCGATTCCTTACGTAGGTATTCATTTCTTATTTAGTGATAAATTTCATGAAAATTTTATAGCATCATGATTACATGGTACATTGGTCTTAATATTGGTATTCATTACAATTAATACAATTAATACCTATAAATTCTTTCAGCGAACCTCGGGCCTCCATAAATTTATTATAATTGTATGTAAATCGTAAACGACTCAAATAATCTGGATAGCACTTGATATAACAAACTTATTAAAATATCTTTACATTATAATATTACCTATACTTACATAAATTATTATATGCGCTATCCCAGATAATACAATACCTACAGTACAGATGCCTCATCCCATACAACGGAATAACGCGGGCTATTTTACGAATTATTTTATTTCTGCATAAGTAACGCAAGATTATCAAGCGACTTTTATTGCGTATTGGCGAAGTATTGGGCCAAACGTATACACTGGAAACTAACTAGTAACTCTCTAGACACGATTACTACATTTTTTTCAAGTTCGGACTATTTTTTTTGTACCTGATGGGACTCATGGCGCTATTAAGGAGTTATTTGGCTAAATGGAACCAGATGTCAAAGTTAGCAAATAGACTATTTCGGCACCTTTTTGAAGTTAAACAACATTAGCGGCCATAAACAACATAATTAATAAATTAGTCACTCGAACTTTTGTCTTTGGAATATTGACCTCCACCACAGAGCATTGAAACATTATTGAAACTAATGACGCTTTGCGCCTAGGCGAAGTGTCGACCTCGACGGAAAAGCCAGAAGCCAGTCAACACTACTACACATTTATTAATATGACCGTAGAAAATAAAAATAAAAACGACTTCCAGTAAATAGGGTATAGGAGGCTTAGTTTGCGACAAGATGGCGCTGTGTTCACGCACAAATATTTTATTATTTTACACCTACCTTTCTATACCATCTAATCTATGGGTAGGTACACCCACAGATTAGAGAAAAACAATCTACGGTGTACCTTACGCCTTTATACTTAGACACTTTAGGTATTCTAACAGTAACCTGTTTCGTGTCTCAATGCAGTCCTTACACAATCAGTAACTAGATATACTTCAAGCCTAGACGCCTGGACCTAGTACCTACTAACTTTACGCAAGCTTTTGCGGAAATATGGTTCAAATTCCTATTTTATTTTTTATGTGAGTAGATGAGTTGACAAGCCAGTCGTTCACCTGATGTTAAGCGACACGGCCGCCCATAACAGTTGCAGTGTCACTCGGAACTTAAAAATAATAAAGTTTTGCGTGACACTGCACTGCGCAGTCGCACGTCATCCTGACACATCACACAGTCTAGTAATCTGATTACTCTGATTAGTCATACAGTCTCATTTGCCCAGTAATTTCAGTAGCTACAATGCCCTTCAAACCGGAACACAGTAGTGCTTGCACACCACTGCTTGGCGGCAGAATAACTGGCAAAGTACCTACCTAGACGAACTTTGCAGAAAATTCCTACCACCTAGTGAAGTTTGCGTAGTCAAGAGGTTCAAATTGATAAGCAACGCCTAATGAGCACTATAGAACCTTGAGCCTAAGTAGGATTTTCTGAACCCAAGAATTATTAGGTACATACGTACGACCGTGGTCCATTAGGAGTTCTGCCTGTATAGGCACAGCCAATTTTTAGGGTTCCGTGTTGCATCTAAAAGTTAAAGCGAACCTTATTAATAGACTTGTGTAACTCCGGAACGAGTCGTTCCTAGGAACTGCTCCGTTGTGGTGAACGAAAGGAACTCGTTCGCCTCCACGGACTGTTTTCGTTCAGTCGTTCCCAGTTCCCAGGTCCAACTCGGTGAACTCGAGCGAGCGCCTCCTCACTCCTGGGACTGGGAGTTGCGTGCGCCCACGCAACTCCCCAGTCCCAGGAGTGATTTCGTTCACAGTATTGGGAACTTTGAACCTTGAAGCCTCTTTGCAAAGGATTGAGAATGGATGAGATTGAATTCGATATTTTGCTCATACACATACGTATTTCCGGTCATAAATAGCTTACTCTCTAAACGAGTCGTCATTCTTGACACATTAGTCAATTTTGTGGTCTATTCTATAACGGAGTAAGTTGAAGTTCATTTACATCTATTATTAAAAAACATAGTAACTAACGTTGTTAAATGTGTACTACGGTCATTGTTTTAAAGTCGAAACTAATTTATTACTTATACATAAAATAAGAACATTAATTTTTTCATAACTGCTACAGTATAAGTAAATCATGTATTTACACTACACATATTATCTAAGTATAGATAAAAGATCTGATTAGCACAGTCACGTACATTATAATTATTAATCAACTCCTAACTCCTTGCAAAAAAATCGTTGTTCTGTGAATCCGAACGAGTCGCAGAGACTCGCACATCATCTAGTTCCGACGGAGTTACTGAACGAAAGGAGTTACGGGAACTTCTAACTCCTTGCAACAAAATCGTTCCGCAGTTCAGCAGTTCAGTGAATCCGAACGAGTTGCAGAGACTCGCACATCGTCTCGTTCGTTCGGATTCACAGAACGAAAGGAGTTACTGAACGAGTTAGAAGAACGAGTTCCTTGTCCGGAACGAGATTTGAAGAACGAGATCGCAATAGTGAACGAGTTTGCCCAAGCCTACTTATTAATAAGGCTCCGCTGTTCGTTTGTTTGTCTGTTTTATTCGTAGGTAGGTGGTACTCAAACACTTGTCCTATCGCGGAGAATTTGTGTGAAGTAACCTGCCGGTGCATGCTGGCAAGGTTGTCTTGCTGTAATCGAGGTTGATCCTTTTGCCAGAATTCTGGTAACTTGTAGATTCGAGGCCATTGTTACCTCCAGCTATCACACAACTGAGTAATTCACCTAAAATCTTGTCCAAACTATTTACTTAGCAGAAGTGAATGCGAAGTACGTATTGCTAACTTCAATTTCATAATAACTAAGTAAGTACTCAATCATACACTTACGGCACCCGTAATGCATGACCACTCGTTTTAAACAACATCCTGTATATTGCAACTGAGCTGTTCTACTGATGGAAATCCGTTTTTTACTTTTCTATTCAGTTGTTGAGGTCATAAAATAAGTGATAGGCAAAAATAGCTGCGAGCCTGTTGTCCAATATAAATAACCAGTACTACGAGTTAATTAATAACTTTTAAGTTAATTTTTTGAAGGCTTTAGTTGACTGTATTTAAAATACTAAAAATATATCCGTCTCTTACATTCCCGTCTGTTTGACAAGAACAGCAACAGTTTTAGTAATTTTAGATCTGTCAACTAAAGCCTTCAAAATTGGCTACATATGTCGATAAAATTTGGAATATTTTTACGAGACAAGGGGTCTAGCAATGATATCCAACGCTAACGTTAACGCCAAACACTAAATCCAAAAATCTATATTGATGTATTGATTGTTGTATTGTATTCGCTGCGGAAAAGTAAGCGATTCCCGAAATGTCATTCCAGTACATTTTGCAGTTAGCGTTTGGCGTTAGCATTAGCGTTTGTGATCTTGGCTAGACCTTCAGATAATTCTATAATGAGACCGGGTCATTTCATTATGAAACCGGGTCATTACATGACGATACCAGGTCATTTCAAGATAGGTATGGCTGGGTAATTTAATTATCAGACCGGGTCATGTAATGATGACACGATGATACCGGGTCATTTCATGAAGAGATCAGGTCATTTAAAGAAATAAACCATTGTGTAAAATTACAGGGTAACTTTAAAACTTCTTTAACGTTTAACACCTCTTTCCTTGTCCACAGAATCTCCAGAAGTTCAACTGGACTACCAATCGATGCCACTTCTGACAGAGCTGGATGACTTCGACCTATGCTTGAAGAAGCCCGACTCGGTCTACTGTATAGTAGACATGGAGCTGATGGAAGATGATACGCCACTCTATCAGTTCATTAAGGTAACCAGCTTTACTGTTGAATCATCATCATCATCATCATCATCAACAACAACAGCCTGAAGACGTCCACTGCTGAACATAGGCCTCCCCCAAGGAGCGCCACTTTGAGTGGCTGCTCGCCTTCTGCATCCATCGGCTTTCCGCGGATTTCATCAGATAAGCGGTACCATCTGTTGAATTATTTGTTTTAAAGTAAAGGAATTACGCGAGGTGCTAGTCATTCGTCTAATGTTAAGCGTCACGGCTGCTAGTAATTTAATGACGTGGGCAGTGCAGTGTCTCAAAATTTTATAATTTAGTTTCGAGTGGCACTGCACTATACGCACATCATGGACGGGCCCGATAGCTCAGTTGGTAGTATCCCTGCCTTCTGAACTGGGGGCTGTGGGTTCGATGCCTACCCGGAACAAACATTTGTGTGATGAACATAGATGTTTGTTCTGCGTCTGGGTGTTATATTGTATTCTATGTATGTATTTACAAACAAAAAAAAAGTATATAAGTATTGTATCAGTTATCTGGTTCCCATAGTACAAGCTATGCTTAGTTAGGGGCTAGATGGCGCTGTGTGAAATGACCACACATATTTATTTATTTTTATTTATCATCGTCACTCCACTCGTTTTGCCGATGATGTAGCGGAGTCGCTCGATGATCTCAGCACCATGCTCAACGACCTCAGTAGAGTCTCCCGACAGGTTTGTCTTAAGATGAACATGGACAAGACGAAAATCATGTCAAATGCCCATGTTCCACCTATACCGGTAATTGTTGGGAACGACACTCTCGAAGTTGTCGACAAATACGTCTATCTAGGGCAGACTGTCCAATTGGGTAGGTACAACTTCGACAAAGAGGTCGCCCGAAGAATCCAGCTCGGCTGGGCAGCGTTCGGGAAGCTTCGACCTATCTTTTCGTCCAAAATACCATTAAGCCTGAAAACAAAAGTTTTCAATCAATGTGTGTTGCCAGTGATGACTTATGGAACTGAAACGTGGTCTCTAACTGTTGGCCTCATTACTAAGCTCAGAGTCGCACAACGGGCTATGGAGAGAGCAATGCTCGGTGTTTCCCTGCGAGATAAGATCCGTAATGAGGAGATCCGCAGGAGAACTAAAGTGACCGATGTAGCTCTTAGGATTAGCAAGTTGAAATGGCAATGGGCAGGCCACATCGCTCTTAGAACTGACAACCGATGGGGAAGAAAGGTTCTCGAGTGGCGACCACGAACTGGAAGACGCAGCGTAGGCCGGCCCCCCACTAGGTGGACCGACGACCTGGTGAAAGCCGCGGGGAGCCGATGGATGCAGGAGGCGAGCAGCCGCTCTAAGTGGACGACTTCAGGCTGTTAATGATGATGATTATGATCATCGTCACTCTGAAACATCAGCACAATCTATTAGTAGGTAGGTACTACATAATATTAAGATTAGGTCATAAAGTCTACCTAGTCATTTCAGAAGCTACTGTGCTCTTCGAACACGGTAGTACTTGCACCCTACCCTAGTATTGGTTGCTGAATGACTGACAATAGCGGAGAGCCGATGGATGCAGGAGGCTCTTTGGGGGCCTTTTCTCAGTGAACGTCTTCAGGTTGTTGATGTTGATGATGTTGATGATGATGATGATAACTAGCCGCAATCAGCCGCATTTACCTAAAGAACTATTAATCCTAATGCTCCAGCGCAGGACTTTAATAACCTGAGCTAAAAATTCAACAACAGTATTCCCGGAACATAACAAACCTGATCTCAATTTAAGCCAAATTCGCGGTTGATTTATCTAAGTCCGGGGAGATTGATTACAATCTGAAAATTGGCAACGTTGACCGAACGCGGCGTATTATCCGCCGGAAGTCTCCTTGATGGATACCCTCGTTAGAAACATTTTAAATACGGGTAGAGGAAGAACAAGGAATGTTTGTGGGCAAGTAATGTTTTATAAATGGTATGTAGATAAAGCACGTAACATATTAATAAAGGTTTCTTTACAGGGTTATTTTTAAATTATGAAACTTTTTTAGGTTTGAGTTGAGTTATCACATTACAGAAACAAACAACTTTTGTTCTACAACTTTCAAAAATTTAAGATTTTTTTACTTTTTATTTTACATAGATACCAAGAATGGGTAATTGGGTGCTCAATGAAAGAGAATAATAAGCTATGTAGCCTTTATAATGTGTCTAACATGCAAAAAAAGGGAAATCACAAGAAAATATTACAAAGTTGTAACAAATTGTATTAGCGAAAATATTGTTTAAAAAAAAAACGGCAAAACAAAAAGTTGTTTTTTAAATGATGTAAGTTTAAAAACCCTGAAACCCTAAAGGGGTTTTAATACATGAACACCCTGTATAGGCAATTGTGTTTGTTCATTTTAGACTGCATTATCAAATAACAGCAGGTACCTAACAAGAATACAGTTTATTACTTATAGCACCCATGGGAAGAAGTAGGGACTTCATTAATAATTACCTACAGAACACTGAATTTTCTACATAAATAATGGTTTTGCAGTATCACAATTCATTTTAATAAGACAAATCTTCATTTTCCTTACCCAACAGAACTTCTCGTCATTCTCCTACAAGAATTATATGCACTCAAAACTGCATAGAGGAGTGTGCGCATCCCAACATTGTGGACTGAACATCAGCCATGCCAACGCTAGCGAGTCTACTGCAGAAGCTTTAAAGGAGTGCTTCAATAGGACCATTCATGAAGGATATGGACTGCAGGTAAGGACAATAACAGAACTAGTAATATAAAGAATAAGGTCTAAGGAATAACTATAATAGTAAGGAAAACAGACAAGCTTTGTGGTGTAGTGGTGGAGCAGGTCAGCTCATTATCTGGAGGCGGCGGGTTCGATTTTCACGACAGATCAAGTGTTTGTGAACAAAAAACACACATTAATACTTGTGCTGCGGGATCCTGGTTATCGTAGTTCTTAGGTCCCTAGATACAGGGAATCCTATTTAGGATCCAGGTTTTATGCATGTCATCGGTGGGCATTATAATTGTATATCTTTTGCCATGAATAAAAAATTTCTTTCTTTCTTTCTTTCTTCTTTCATTATATTTTATTTTAGGTAGGAATCAAGCATTTTCATTCATCATCATCATCATCATCAGCGTGAAGACGTCCACTGCTGAACATAGGCCTCCCTCAAAAAGCGCAACTTTGAGCGGCTACTTGCCTCTTGCATCATTTTGTCTGTCATGAGGAGGGGGAGGGGGGGGGGGCTTGCCATGATCACCACGCTTGGCAGGCGTCGCTGCGGCCCATTCTCTGTATATTCCCTTAGCCGACTCCTATGGCACTATCGGGAAGACATGGGGAGACATTAATATTAATAATAATGTAATAATAACGCCTAACGACCACATACATAGACCCTAGAACTAATATTCCCTGTACTTAACGCATTAACTACAAGGACAACACCCAAACACAGAACCAGTATTTGTGCTTTCTTCTGTGCACAAATTACTGTGCGCAAAAACCGATTTGCTCTTTTGCGGGAATCGAATCCACAGCTTTTAGGACGCTGACCTGCTCAACGAGGCTGTCATCAGCATAATCTTCAGCCTATACTATCACACTGCTGGAAGCTGCACCTTTTCCCACAGAGGCAGGGTAGAGCAAAATGCACCTGACCGAGTGCTGATTGACCAGTTTCTTAAATTAAGACAAGTGATTCTTGACTTCTGGAATTCCAGCATTTCCATAACAATAGAATGACAATGTATACTGGCTCGCTAACAAGCCGCTGGGAGTCTAGGGGTGAAACTTGGTTTCCTCACGATTTTTGTGGATGGAGGCCAGATTCGAAACGTGATCTCATTATCTTTTTGTCACTAGGTGGGATCTCTATCAGTTAGGTACTGCAAGACCCAAAATGATAGTGCACCTGTAGATGCCTTGGACTTCACCATTGGAACCTTGATCTTGCTTCTGCTTTTAGTCAATATTGGCTGTTCTGCGCACTACTTCTTTTGGCCAGCAGAGGCTGGAGAAGGTATGACATTCTTGTACTTTAAACAATTGGTCCAGACTATTGTCTTATGTATGAAAACTAATAATAATTGAAGGTAGTTTAAAAATGGCAGTACCAAGGCTAATTTTTTATTATTTTATCATCCAACCGCATCTTCAGTGAACGTGGTAGATGTAACTGCGCCGAAATGTTGGGAAATCAGAAATGTTTCTAGTCACGGTAATGATCTCGTAGCTATTAGAAATGTACCCCTCAATGCCTTAATGTGCTAACCATTTGTTTCATTAAGTTCATTCAAGCCTCTGTCCTTCAAGAGTGATTATCGGCATTAAAAAGTCCATAATGAACCTCTGTTAGCAATCAAGGGGCAGATGAAACTTCAAATCTATCAAAAGTATGTCCTCCAAAAACGGGCCAGATTATAAATTATATTTCCGCCCCCTAAGAGGAAATATTAGAGGGACAAATGGTAATAGTTCACTGCACAAGAAGAGAGGAATACTTTCAATCAATCAATCAATCAATCAATCAAATCGTTTATTTGCTAAAATACATGTATAGTATAGGTCTTACAAAAAGTTTTGCTCATGTATTCAGTCTGCAAGCAGACGTGCAAATGTTATTTAATTACTAATCACAATTTTTATAATTTACAAGTAATTATTTGTACAGAATTCATTATAATCTTTAACACTATAAAAACAGTTGCATCGAAGCCAGTCAGTCAGACATTTCTTAAACTTACCACCCTCTAATATTTTTATGTCATTTGGAATGTTATTATATACTACACTTTGATAAGTTTACGCCACGGGAAGCATCATCAAAGTACCCATGTACATAATTATTATGGCACATTATGCGTCTACACAAGCCGTAAGTCTGATAGAGCAACAAAGTTTAACGTCAGTGTTCTAAGATTTTCAATATGAATACTAAACTAAATGCATTATCACCTTATTAAATATGTAAGGAACTGCGCTATACTTTTCTACTTAGCGAAGTAACTTTGGCTATGTGGTCCCAAAGCGCCGAGACTCACTATAGGTACTCTCTCTGTGTGTGTATACGATTACCCCATATCATACCGTCGGTGCTGGCTAAGGGGCCATCCTGAGATAAGGCAGCAGAATCATTGACTATTCATCAACAGCCTGAAGACGTCCATTGCCGAACAATGAACAGACCTTCCTCAGGGAGCGCCACTCCCTGCTCCTGCTCGCCTACTGCATCCGTCGCTATTGCAAAATTAATATGTCACCGAGATATTAAGTTAGCAAGTTGAACTGGCAATGGGCAGGCCACATCACTCGCAGAACTGACCACTGATGGGGAAGAAAGGTTCTCGAGTGGCGACAACGAACTGGAAGACACAGCGTAAGCAGACCCCCCACTAGGTGGACCGACGACCTGGTGAAAACCGCGGGGAGCCGATGGATGCAGGAGGCGAGCAGCCACTCAAAGTGAGTCTCTCTGGGGGAGGCCTATGTTCAGCAGTGGATATCTACGAGCTGATGATGATGATGATATAAACTCTGAACTTCCAAAATCGTAATTCAAAATGAAAATTTTCAGGCAACAGGCTCATGCTAGCTTTCTGCGTACAGAAGAATTGGAAAGCTTTGAAATATGGAGGCAGTGCAGACGGTGGACTGTTCAAGTGTTTCCAAGCATTAAGGTAAAGAACCCTACAAATTATTGAAAAATAAGCCATCAAGGTAGCTCAAAGAGAATTAAACCAGAATAGGTGGTAGAACGAATTCGAATATTGAAAGTTTAGACAGTGGTAAACGTTAAAAAAGTGGGAACAGAGGCTACATCTTTGACGATAGAAGTAAGAGGACGCGGCATAAAGCGAACTACACAGAATATGTTAGTTATCAGGTCAACTTCGTTAAAGAATGAACAAAAATAGGCGCATTTCATTTTATTAACGTGCTAAAAAGAGACAAGTATACCTTTTTAACTTTCATTTTTGATAATAATATGTTGCTGACGTCACTTGAGACCACCCTGCGGCGAAAAATCCGCCATGTTCAGCTAGTACATCAGTCGTCAACTAGCGTCAACTGTCAAACGCAGTAAGAAAATGGGGCGGAGTGGGGATTGTGGTGAAAAAGTGCCGCACGTCACGTGACCATGTGTCCGATCCTCTTACATCCCTCATCAAAGGGCTTTATAAGTACTCAAGTAAATAAACGATTTTTGGCAGATTCTACACAATGGCAATGATCCTCGGCCTCCATTCCATGATATTCATCGGCTACGGATACACCGCAAACCCCGAATTTATGGAACAGGTCAGTTAAAAATTATAATTTTAAGTAAATTGAAAATTTATCCTATGATGAGTAGATAGATAGATCCGCAGGAGAACTAAAGTGACTGATATCTCTTAGAATTAATTAGCAAGTTGAAATAAATAAAAAAAAATGTGTGGACATTTCACACAGCTCTATCTAGCCCCAATATTTATTACACTATGCCCAAACTAAGCAAAGCTTGTACTATGGGAACCAGATAACTGATATAATACCTACTTAGATACTTTTTTGTTAATATAACACCCAGACGCAGAACATGTTCATCACACAAATGTTTGTCCTGGGTAGGAATTGAACCCACAGCCCTCAGTTCAGAAGGCAGGGCTACTACCAACTAGATCTGTAGGTTATTTACTATCATGATTAATGATTTGCTTGTTTGAGGATTTTAGGGTTCATGTTATGTACTGTACGCTTACATTACCTATATACATATTCGTTGGAAGTTATAGGTACCTACTAGGAAGAGGTAATTAGGCAATACTAAAACTACTTACACTATTTAATAAATAAATAAATAAATAAATAAATATGTGTGGACATTTCACACAGCGCCATCTAGCCCCAAACTAAGCATAGCTTGTACTATGGGAACCAGACAACTGATACAATACTTATATACTTTTTTTTGTTTGTAAATACATACATAGAATACAATATAACACCCAGACGCAGAACAAACATCTATGTTCATCACACAAATGGTTGTCCTGGGTAGGAATCGAACCCACAGCCCTCAGTTCAGAAGGCAGGGATACTACCAACTGAGCTATCGGACCCGCCCGTTAATGAAACAGTGTTGTATTAGGCACCAACTGATAAGCAGTATTGTATTATTGTGTATTATTTAAATTCTTGTTAACTACACTATTTACTCTATTACCTCTAACGCTGTTGGAATTGACGGCATTAGTCGTAATATGCTTATTCCTATACTTGATTACGTACTCCCCGTTCTTTGTAGCATTCTTAATTTTTCTATTTCCCACGCTGCGTTTCCTTCCTTGTGGAAAGAAGCTCAGATTATTCTCTTACCTAAAAAATCTAATCCTAAAACCTTTTCTGAATACCGTCCCATATCTATCCTTCCTTTCCTTTCTAAGGTTCTAGAACGACTGGTTCATAACCAGATCAATTCGTTCTTGACCAGGCATGACCTTCTCAATCCCTTCCAATCCGGGTTTCGCCCGGGTCACAGCACGGTTACTGCATTAGTCAAAATCACTGATGACATTCGTCTTAAGATGGAGAAGGGTCAGTTAACCGTGCTGACGCTCCTGGATTTCAGTAACGCCTTTAACACGGTCGATTTTGATATCCTTCTTGCCATACTTAGCTCTCTTAACATATCTCCAACTGTAATTGACTGGTTTCATAGTTACCTGTATGGGCGCCGGCAACGTGTTCGCCTTGAAGAATCCTTTTCTTCATGGTGCAACACATCAGTTGGTGTTCCTCAGGGTGGCGTCCTTTCTCCTCTACTTTTTGCCATATTTATAAATTCTATCTCTCATAATCTCACTTCTTCCTACCACCTATATGCAGATGATCTACAACTGTATCGCCATACTCCGCTTAACCAATTATCTGAAGCAATTGAAGCCACAAACCTTGACCTGTTAAAAATTTCAGAGTGGAGCAAAGCGTACGGTTTAAAAGTGAATCCTCTGAAAACACAAGTTATTGTAGTAGGTAGTTCTCGGACTACTTGCAAAATTAATTGGGACTTAACCCCAAAAGTAGTGTTTGATGGTGTCACCATACCATTTAGTGATACCGTCAAAAATCTGGGTATAACTATAGACCGGTCGTTAAGCTGGGACCCTCAACTAGCTGCCACTAGCCGAAAGGTATTTGCTTCAGCTGCTTCGTTGCGCAGGCTACGAAACTTTCTTCCTACTACCACTAAGATTGCGCTCGCACAATCTCTCTTACTTCCGATTCTAGATTATGCTGACGCCAGCTATCTTGACCTTAGGGAGGACCAGTTAAATAAGCTTGAGCGTCTCCAAAATGTATGCATTAGGTTCATATTTGGCTTGCGCAAATATGACCATGTTTCTGAGTTTCGTGCTAAGCTCAAGTGGCTTCCGATTCGCCGTCGCCGGAATGCTCATGTACTGTCTCTTCTCTACAGTGTTCTGTTCAATCCTTCTTCCCCGCGCTACCTTCAGGAACGATTTAACTTCCTTCATACTTGTCACTCACGTTCTCTAAGATCATCGGAGAACCTGATGCTAAACATGCCAGTACACTCGACAAAATTCTATGATTGCTCATTTACTGTGGAAGCTGTTCGACTATGGAATGCTTTACCCACTGACATTAAGCAAGCACCTTCGCTGAACATTTTTAAAGATCGCGTTAAACAGTTTTATCTTTCGCTCTAGCTATCTGATACTATTGTCTACTTAGCTCTTTTTATTCCTATAATAATTATCTGCTATTTACTTAGGAATATATCTATTTATTTTTATTGATATAAGTATAATATGTAAAATATGTAATATGTATACTTATAAGTATTATGTCTATTATGAATATGTATTAAGTTTATGCAGTTTTTATGATGTTTATTGTATATTATTGTATAGTATGTACGTTTATGAACAGCTTTTTGGGGAAACCACCGTCCATATATTTTTGCGTTATTCCTTTCCATGCATGGTTGTCTGGAAGAGATCGCTTTAAGCGATAAGACCGCCAATTGTAACACTTCCGTTAAATTTGTACTTTTATTTATAATTTGTGTGTTTCAATAAAGAGTTTATCTATCTATCTATCTATCTATTTAGTTAGCAGCAGTTTATTTTTCCTATCTATTTTAAGTAATAGTATTATGTACTGAATTAAGCAAAACTATGTGCCTACCTAGTATGAAATAAATAAATCATTTCATTTCATTTCAACTGAGCTATCGGGCCCGTCATTGGCCATGAGCAGCCCACATCGCTCGCAGAACTGACAACCGATGGGGAAGAAAGGTTCTCGAGTGGCGACCACGAACTGGAAGACGCAGCGTAGGCCGGCCGCAATAGGTGGGCCATCGATCTGGTGACAACCACGGGCAGCCACTCAAAGTGGCGTTTTTTGAAGTAGGCCAATGTTCAGCACCCCCCACTAGAGTACCCTTTAGGGCCTATGCTGCGTCTTCCGGTACATAATCACTATTTCTAAACATAATTATAGTTAGAATGATTCCGAAACGAATTTAACATCAACTTGAAACAGATATAATCAGGGACTGAGTACCTTAATTGCGAAAGTCGAGCCCACGAAATATTTCGCAAGACAGTGGCCGTTATGATGTATGTATATTGTTTTATTTGAGCGTGCAATATGTACTTGAGCTTTATTTGTGTATGTAAAATGGTGGAATTTTAATCTGCTTATACTGGGTGTAATTGAATTAATTAGCATCCTTTGAAACTAAGTACCTACTCCTGATACCGGTTACGTCTGGATCAAAATTTTTGAATTCTAACACATTGGTTTAGTAATAATTATAACTCCAAAAAATTGAATAACTTACTTAATCAAATGCTACAATACAAAATTTAATTAAAATAATGTAGTACTGTTTTTAATTAGTACATACGAGGTATAAAAACGTTTAAATGTATCAAAATCATCCGCGCCAACTGTGTTAGGCGCCGCGGCAATCTTCATAATTTTCAATAAAAATATTTTCATTTACACACTTTTACTCTTTAATAATCATCTATAAATGAGATAGTACATCATTTATAGATGGGCTCAATTTATGCTAATGAATTAAATTACATCCTGTAGATTGCCTTATCTAGGGAGATATTTTATAACTTCAAACGACAGTTACTGTCCATATGACTTATAGATACGTACCCAAAAAATACGTAGCCGTGCCAGATCCAGGTACTACTGATAGGTGCTACAATACGCAGAACAACATACAAACATATTATTTTTCGACTGGTTCGAATCGCTCAGTTGGTAGTAGCTCTACCTTCTAAACTGTAGGTTGTGGGGTCGATTCCCACCCAGGACAATGTGATGAACATAGGTGTTTGTTCTGTGTGTGGTTGTTATATTTGCAAACAAAAAGTATCTAAGCATTGTATCAGTTATCTGGTTTCCGTAGTACAAGCTATGCTTAGTTTGGGGCTAGATGGCGCTGTGTGAAATGTCCATATAAATATTTGTTTACTTTATTTAATATTATAATGAGAAATACTTGGAGCATTTTAAAATCGGAATAAATGATGGAGCTATCAGATAACAAAAATAAAACTCAACCTAATTAATTGTTAAACTCCTTTTTTAAAGTCGGAATAGAAAAATCAATAAATAAATAAGACAATCTAAATAAAATATGTGTGGACATTTCACACAGCGCCATCTAGCCCCAAACTAAGCATAGCTTAACTGATACAATACTTATATACTTTTTGTTTGTAAATACATACATAGAATACAATATAATACAAAATAAAACCACTATAGAGAAAGCAAACGCGACTGCACACTAATTCTACCCAGCTGTCACAATGAATAAATTCCTGCAAGTCATTCAATCAACAGTCTTACAAACATCAATAAACCAGCAAAAATGTCGACAGATCTGAAAGCCTTGAGACTGGCCAATGGACATTCTAGATTCAGTGCCCAAACTTACTTCACTAATAGAAAAAAAAAACTCTTCACGGTTAATGGAACTCGCGGTAGACTAGTGCAATCGATGTACCAATAATGTGAGTTACTTATTAGTAAATCTAGTACAGTTACCGCTGGAGATAATGGGCTTTGTAGAGCGTCCTCTCTGTCACTCACCCAGACCATCTACATTTGGGTGACAGAAACAACTTTCTATCAAAAATACGTTTCTGGTAAATTTTATTGCAACGGGCTTGGTAGAGCGTCCTCTCTGTCACTCACATAGACATCTCCCTTTGGGTGACAGAAACGACGTTCTACTAAAAAAACGTTTCTGGTAAAATTTTTATATAGCAAATGCAATGTCTACCAAACATCCTTTATAACCAACGATTACATACATAGATCCTGGACCTTAATTAGGGTGCCTTGTATCTAGGGACCCGGACACTACTCACATTCTCACACAACACACCGACACAGAAGTATTTACGCTTTTATCTCTGCACAAATACTTTTTCGGTCGCGGAAATCGAACCCCCAACCTCCGGGCTATTAGCTGACCTGCTCAACCACCACACCGCAGTGGCTGTCGCGTTACTTTTTACGCCAAATTATTTTGAGAACCATTAAGTATACTGAGACTACGAAATAGACACATTAAAAAAACAAATTTTTAAGGTATTTTTACTTTTTCGGCTATGTATTAGTAGTACAAAGTACTAATACAGGATAAAGATCTTTCTAAAACTGAATAATTTTATTTGTATACGTTTTTGTTAGAGAAATGTCAACAGCTTCTATATGAGAAAAAGCACTCAAAGAAGCTAGATAGCCATTTCTACAATTATAGTTAAAGGCGAAGACGTACTAGAACTGTCAAATAAAAATAGCAGAAACTTTGTACCGTTAGCAAACGAAATGTTTGCAGCATAATAAGGATTTTCTTTTTCTTATTTCCTTCATTTATTGTTTTTATTTTATGACTAGTGGGTATGTGCAACCCACTAACCATTAAATGCACTAGTCTATTTCCACAGAATCTTTCTTACAAAAATTTTTTTTTGTTATTATTTTTTTACACTCTCTGCCTGTGAGAGAAGGCCAATGTCCAACAGTGGGAACGTATTAAAAGCAAAATACTCGATCGGGCCCAACCACCGACCAAGGTCACATTTGTCTCACCTTGGTCGGATTGGTGAAAAATCCAACCGTGTGGATTGGCGACCGAATGAAGACACCAACCACCAACGGTTGGATTTTACACCAACCCGACCAAGATGAGACAAATGTGACCTTGGTCGGTGGTTGGTGCCGATTGTCTATTTTGTTCATTAAGGGCTAATAACATTGACTTACCGTATTAATTCATTGAATGGCCGGCATTGATGCATAATAATAGAACAACAATAACCGCAAGTCGCGATATCGCGACCATGGGAGTCCAGAGAAATGTGTTAAACATTAAACACCACGCACTACAAAAATATACATGTTAAAAGATTTAGTTAATTTTAATTTAAATAACAAAATAATTTGAACTATTTTCATGCATGTTTCATTGCCAATTTTTTAAATGTCAACTAGTAACACTCTATTAAAAAAACACGGCAATTTTTTTTAAATTTAAACTTTTGTTTCTGTCCTTACACCGCACTAGGTCATTGACACTTCTAGGTCAAGTATACAATTTTCTCGGTTGAAGTTTGTCGTTATTTTTCAGTAGCGATGTGGTTTCGCTATGCTATTTACTTGACGGTGTGCACGACCTTTATTTAGGTAAACAGTAGTTATTGCTGTTGTTGTTTGTATTTGGAACAAAAACATCTTGTATAATGATGATAAGGATAGTAGGATGCGGCTATCGATATAGTGGCATCTCATCGGATGGCTGGTATAATAGGAGCGGGATGCAAAAAGCCGAAGACCTGGCTCCTACAAAAAAACAATGACTGACTGGCCTAATAGCTCACTCCCCTCTCAGTTGCACTCTGCCTTCTGGCTGTGGATTCGATTCCCACCCAGAACAAATATTTGAGTGATGAACATCGATGTTTGTTCTGTGTCTGGGTGTTATATTGTATTGAATTTACAAACAAAAAGTATATAAGTATTCAATCAATTAACTTTGCTTGCATGGCGCTGTGTGAATTATTGCCCACAGGTCCACACACATAATTATTTTATTAATTTAATAAAGTAGTATAGACTTATGATGATTATAATGATGATGACGAATAGAAGAAAAGTTCCTGAGTGGTGACCATGAACCGGAAGAGGCAGCGTACATTTCCTACTAAGTAGACTCACGTTCTGTTCAAAATCGCGGAGAGTCGTATGCGAGAGCCAAGCAGCCACTCTATGGGGGAGGCCTATGTTCAGCAGTGAACGTCTTGAGGCTAATGATGATGATGACGTTCTTAGATTTACTATTTCTAAATAGACCCATTTTACAAATAGTCCAGTTCTCCAAACATAATTTCCCGACTCTTTTACCTAAGATACTAACGTAATTGCGCAGCACCTGCGTGAATTCATTACTTAACTGCACCAGACCGCAACAGCTTAGCTTAACTGCCCATAAGTAATATTTGTCGCGTGCAATACGTGAGGTATGGTCAGTTGCATAATTTGTATGATCACCTGCTTTACCAGATGTTAGGAACATTTTTACTATACTATTTGGCTGGAAGACTTTACATTTCTTTAGTACATAATCTACCCTCTGGTTTCTGGCACGTTGGTTAAAGTTCAGCTGATCATCATCATCATCACCTAGTGGGAGACCTACGCCGCCTACGCTGCGTCTTTCGGTTCATGGTCACCACTCGAGAATCTTTCTTCCCCATCCAAGAAACCAAAGATCAAAGTTAAACTGATGTCAACTTTAAAATACTGAATGCTCATTGGTTGCCCGATTGGGTGTCTTCAATCATACTGTACGTTTTTGATTTGATAAGTGAAGTTAACATAATAATTATGTTTGACAAATGTACCGAGAAACAATCTCGAACGTTTAATCCGTCAAAGACACCATCCACCCATCCTTATTAAGATGACAATTCTTAATAACCAAGTATGCAATTTTGTCTAAATGGTTAGTAAGGACCCTAATGATATATTTTGTCAAGAAAGCTGATCAGAATCTCTCATAAATTCCACGTGAAAAGTAACCGCTAAGTGTTTTCTTGCTCAACCAGCCTACTAGCTCTCGTTCAAATCCAAACCTTATAATTCTAATTCTATACCGGGATTATCCATTTCCTCCTGCCAGCATCTACCCGAGCCATCCCAGCTCCTTAAAATAGCAGAGTGTGGCTCTAGGCTGCTGGCACAGCTGCTCCAGTGTAATCTTCAACCTTTTAAATCACCTTTTTGCTCCACAGTCATACGACGATTTCTTCAAATGTCTACTCTTCAACGCTCGCATCATCGTCCAGATATTCTTCGTGATGGGAGGGTTCCTCATGGCTTATAAGATGCTTGTGTACGCTGAAAGCCATCCTTTCAGCTTGAAGACTGTGCCAATGGCTCTGGTGAATAGATGGATAAGGTAAGCTGTCATTTTATATCCATAAAATAGTATGCTCTTCCAGTAACAGTATTTCCTCATGAGTAATTGGGTATATACAAGGTGACCTTGAATTTGTATGTTATCCCGAAATGGGGGGACTGGGACCATGATACCCTACAAGTTGTGAGAGCCTTATTTGAAAACTTTCATGGTAAAAAATAAATCCACTCGCAAAATTGCACGTGTGATCGCTACGAGAGTTTACAAGATACTATAAATTCATTTCTAAACACAGGTCGTTAAACTCATTTATGTGCACTCGGTCAAGGACGAAGTTCAACCACCCAGCTGCACTAAGGCTATTTTCGAACGTAAACCTTACATGGCATTTCTTCAATGAAAAACTATTAATTTAGTAAAGTCGTAGAAGAAACATTGTCTACCTTGGGGTGCATATTTACCCCCTTTCGGGATAACATACCAATTCAAGGTCACCTTGTATATCCTGGGTCTTTCCAATTCAAGAGTGAATAGGTATCTCATTGGCAAACGTGCTCGACCCTAGTTGTTGTTAAACGTATGCCCGTTTTAGCATGAAAAAATGTTAAGTAAAACATGACGAAAAGTTCTCAAGTCGCGACCACGAACCGGAAGACACAGTGTAGACTGGTCCTCCTCTGTTTAGCAGTGGACGTCTTCAGGCTTTTGATGATGATAATAACGATGACCGAGTGACCGTTGTAGCTCTTAGGATTAGCAAGTTGAAATGGCAATGGGCAGGCCACATCGCTCATAGAACTGACAACCCATGGGGAAGAAAGGTTCTCGAGTGGCGACCACGAATACGCAGCGTAGGCCGGGCCCCCACTAGGTGGACCGACGACCTGGTGAAAGCCGCGGGGAGCCGATGGATGCAGGAGCCGCTCTAAGTGGCGCTCCCTGGGGGAGGCCTATGTTCAGCAGTGGACGTCTTCAGGCTGTTATTGATGATGATGATGATGATGAATAACGATGATAAAGAACGCAGTAGTGGCGGAAAATGTCCAGTGTTGAACATCTTAGCCCCCATTATCATAGGGGGGTTTGCCAGTATCACGACGCTTGGCTGCCGTCTTGGTGGTCGCAGAAGGATTTCCGAAGAAAATGCTGCTGCTTCCCTGGATGTTCTCTTGGACAGTTCTTACAGCACCCGCGGAATGATATGGGTGCTAAATATTCTTACAATGAGAACACAATGCGTTGACTTCAATTCTAAATTAAACTCGCTGCGTTTACAGTTAAATCCTCTGTATGACCTAATTTGAATTTCAAGATCGTGATTATTATCGCAAACAAGTGAAAATGTAACCCTTTGATGAGGGATTCAAAGATGTAACCTTATTACCATTTCTGTCATCTATGTAATCAAAAGATGAAGCGGAAATCGAATTTTGTTATTATTTTCCTGAAATTTCTGTAATTAAATAAATGTTCAAAAAAGGCTTCTGGAACCCACTTTTATGTTTCTGACACTTCATTTGAGGAAATCTAGAAAACCGACTATCGTTTTAACGCGATCTTTCTTCAAATAACTAGGTAGGTACTAGGTGGTAGGACTTATCTGCAAAGTTCGTCTAGGTAGTTACCAACGCTCTGCCAGTTATTCTGCCACCAAGCAGTAGTGTGCAAGCACTACTATGTTCCGGTTTAAAGGTTGTAGCTAGTGAAATTACTGGGAAAATGAGACTTTGATTACACAGTGTAGTAATCTGATTACTAGACTGTGTGATGTCTCAGGATGACGTGCGCAGTGCAGTAACACGTGAAACTTTATTATGTTAAAGTTCCGAGTGACACTGCAACTGTTATGGGCGGCCGTGTCACATAACATCAGGTGAATGACTAGCTCGTCACGTCATTCGTTCTCATAAAAAAATCTCAATGTTAATTTTTTTTCAGATTAGTCCCAGCAGTGCTAGTCGTGATGGGTCTGGCGATGACCTGGGTCCCACACTTGGGTTCAGGTCCTATGTGGGACGCTGTTGTGGGCAGAGAACGTGAAATGTGTCGAGCGAACTGGTGGCAGCTGGTGATTCTGATGCCCAATCTGTTCCCGTTCGAACATCTATGTCTGCCCCAGGCTTGGTGAGTAACCCAAAGTTTCTGATACGTTTGTTTAGCTAAACTCGTGTCAACCTAAAAATACTGAATGCTCATTGGTTGACATCATCGGCTATCATCCAATGACCGTAGGTACAGTGTTAAATACTGTACGCTGATTGGTTGACGGTAGCCGATAAATTTTGGTAAGTTAATATGGGTTCGACAAATGTACGAGAAACTGGGGGTAGGTATACGTCTTTCTCTAGCATGAGGCTGTCAGTTTCAGAGTTTAGACTAAAGCAAAGAGAGAACTTTAGGGTCAACCGTACCAGTTTTTTGAAATTTTTTATATTATGATGTGGACATTTTGAAGTAAATGAGACTGACGTTCTGAATGATCCCTCCCTCCCTTAGGTCTATACTCTAAGGTCAGTTCCCAATAAATGGTTTGTTTCTTTTAATTCCGGATAACTAAGTTTTTTTACGTGAATATACGAAATCGGGCCTTTTAGTGCTAAAGTAGCTTCTATAATATTGTATATTGTGTTATAATATTGTTACATTGTATTCTATGTATGTATTTACAAACAAAAAAGCATATAAGTATTGTATCAGTTATCTGGTTCCCATAGTACAAGCTATGCTTAGTTTGGGGCTAGATGGCGCTGCGTGAAATGTCCACACAATTCATTTATTTATTTATCATATAGACCCAGGATGTACAGATTGCATTGATTAAATGCGCGTGACCGATTGCTAAAAGAACAGGGATCGGATGTTGCAGCACATTGCAGTGGCATTGCAGTTGCAGTGATGCGTGCAGTTGCGTGTATGCTTGTCATTATAATGCGAGATTTAGTAAGAGGCTACTTAGGTCTGAGTCTATAGGTACCTTCCTGATTTACGTGCTATTCGGCACACCGTAACTTACTTCCCATCGGGTGAGTTGCATGATCACAGGTAAAAAAATTATAAAGAAACTGGCTACTATGAGAATGTATTTATTCTTTAAATCTACAATAATAAAACTATTACTATGGGTAAGTTTTTTAATCCGTAGTTAAAGTAACCAATGGTTAAAAAATGTTTACTTTAAGGATCAAACAGCCCATCCTAGATACAATAAATAATCAGGACTAGTGTCTAGTGTTGTTTAGACTTAGACCACAGAGCAAAACAAAACGCTTCAGGTGCGAATGAAAAGTTACGATGAAGTCTGCGATAGTATATGCTTGCCTAGAAAATAAAAGTTAATTTAGCGCTGGCCATATAAAACAAAAGAAATAGAAAATAAGACACCATAATAATAAAACAATCACGATGTCCTTACTTTATTGCCTAACTTAAGAAAACTGAACCAAGGTTCATTAGAATCACGACAAGTGGTCAGGTTTCACAATGTGGACACTTGCTGTGAAACGGAGGCAAATATTCGTAGCTAATATTTGCTTTACAACTGTGAAGGTTAATGTGATGGTAAGATTTTTTTTAATGAAATAAATGACGTGACGAGCTAGTCGTCCACCTGATGTTAAGCGAAACGGCCGTCGATAACAGTTGCAGTGTCACTCGAAACTTTAAAGTAATAATGTTTGGCGTGACACTGCACTGCGCACGTCATCCTGAGACATCACACAGTCTAGTAATCAGATTACTACACTGTGTTATCAGGTCATAAAGCCTTATTTGCCCAATAATAGTCTGGTGCTTTTAATACATCGTTATGATCCATAACATACAATTACGTACAATACAATACAAAAATTGTATTATACTACACCAGACTACTAATAGGTGGTAGAACTTTTCTGCAAAGTTCGTCTAGGTAGGTACCACCGCTTTGCCAATTATTCTGCCGCCAAGCAGTATTGTGCAAGCTCTACTGTGTTCCGGTTTGAAGGGCATTGTAGCCAGTTAAATTATTATTACTGACTAGACTTTAATATGATCTCTTATCACATTCTGTAGCTCAGTAGGTACTAGACTGTTATGATATGTGTGATGTCTCAGGATTGCGTGCGCAGTGCAGTGTTATACGAAGCTTTATTAATTTAGAGTTTCAAGTGATACTGCGAACGAATAGATCTTTACGTAATTCGTTTACATAAAAAATGTGTGTACATTTCACACAGCGCCATCTAGCCCCAAACTAAGCATAGCTTGTACTATGGGGACCAGATAACTGATACAATACTTAGATTTTTTGTAGTATGTTTTTTGTTTTTTTTTATGTTTTTATGTATTGTTTTTTGTTCATAGAATACAATATAACACCCAGACACAAAACAATCACCTATGTTCATCACACAAATGTTTGTCCCGGGTGGGAATCGAACCCACAGCCTATACTTAGTTCAGAAGGCAAAGTTAACAGGCCAGTCAAAATACTTAACTGTTATTAAAAACATTTTCAAAATAGTTTCTCTTATCATTCCCTGTCACCCTCAGGTATCTCGGCACAGACACACAGCTGTTCCTGATGACGCTGGTGATCATGCTCATCATCTGGCGCTGGCCGAGGAGTGGGATCCCAGTCCTGACTTCCGTAATGGTCATCAGTCTCCTGATTCCATTCTTGCAGAGCTACTTCATGAATTTGATGCCGATTAGAACTAGCTTATTCCCTGAGTAAGTAGCCTACAGTGTTCATCATCATCATCATCATCATCATCAACAACACTCTGAAGTTTATTTATTTATTTATTTTTTATGAGAATGAATGATGCGACGAGCTAGTCGTTCACCTGATGTTAAGCGACACGGCCGCCCATAACAGTTGCAGTGTCACTCAGAACTTTAAAATAATAAAGTTTCGCGTGACACTGCACCGCGCACGTCATCCTGAGACATCACACAGTCTAGTAATCAGATTACTACACTGTGTAATCAGGTCATAAAGTCTTATTTGCCCAGTAATTTCACTAGCTACGATGCCCTTCAAACCGGAACACAGTAGTGCTTGCACACTACTGCTTGGCGGCAGAATAACTGGCAAAGCGGTGGTACCTACCTAGACGAACTTTGCAGAAAAGTCCTACCAGTAAGAAGACGTCCACTGCTGAACATAGGCCTCCCTCAAAGAGCGCCACTTTGAGCGGCTGCTCGCCTCCTACATCCATCGGCTCCCCGCGGTTTTCACCAGATCGTCGGTCCACCTAGGGGGGGCTGGCCTATGTTGAGCGTTCCGGTTGGTACTTTCATGGTCGCCACTCGAGAACCTTTCTTCCCCATCGGTTATCATTTCTGGGAGCGATGTGGCTTGCCCATTGCTATTTCAATTTGCTAATTTTAAGGGCTATACCTGTCTAATACAGTTCTTGTTACTGTCACATAGTCCCAAAGATTTTCGTAGCCAGGGGGCATGTGATCATAGCTCAGTTGGTAGAGCGTCCAATTCGGTGAGTTGGAGGGCGCGAGTGCAAATCCCGCTGGATGCTAAAAAAATCATTACTATCTGTATGGACCATCTAATACAATGGACAGGCGATATCGCTCACAGAACTGACAAACGATGGGGAAGAAAGGTTCTCGAGTGGCGACCACGAACCGGAAGACGCATGGTAGGCCGATGCCGATGGATGCAGGAGGCGAGCAGCCGCTCGAGTTGGCGGTCTCTGGGTGAGGCCTATAATCAGCAGAGGACGTGTTCAGGCTGATGAGACCATATATGTTGTTATTGATTCGTAACTTCACAGTTTTAGTATTTCTAATCTAACTAATCCCAATTGACCTAAAACATTGCCAGTAAAATACTCAAGGCGTTGGATAAAATATATTGGTCAGTAAAAAGTTTATAGGGTTACCACATGGTTCGTTTATGAACACTTTCACTCAGGTCCGTTGTATAGGAACAATTCAAGATTTATGTGGTTTACAGCAGTAGTTGCTGAAACCATCCTAATTTCTGCGTAGCAGCCCTGGTAACAGTAACTGAAGTCGACCAACATGTCATAAGGCTCTTGCTCGATAAACGATTGGTCAAATTCAAAAGGCAGTATAACTCCTCGACACGGCACGTAATTGTCAGGTTTCTCACTCTGCAGCTCCGACCACCGGTAGGCCTAGCACGAATATTTACGCGCGCGTAAGTGTAACGTTAACGTAAAACCCCCTATTACGATTGCGTCTGCCGCTCAACTGTGTCAAAGTTCATACAATTTTGACAGCAGTTGAGCGGCAGACGCGAGTCAGCAGCGCTGCTAGCTCAATCGTAATAGGGGGGCAGATCAAATGCCATACAACTGGCTTACGTTAACGTTACACTTACGCGCGCGTAAATATTCGTGCTAGGCCCACGGTAGCTTGGATCCTACCTCGCTTCCAGCGGCACTCTAGGTTATTCTAGAATATTTTTGCAATGTATTTTTATAATCATATGGTAAAAATACACATGCATTTTTAACTAAAAAAATGAATAAATGAAAAACTTACTAAAATAATAGTATTAAATAACTCTGGTATCTAATCCTTATTCAGTCTAGATTACAACATAAGTACTAAAACTAATCAAAACTTTATCCACGTTTTATTTATTTATCCTCCATCTATATTATTCTTGAATCCAATTTTCGTATTAAATACTCATTCGTAGTCTCAAAAGTTTTATGATATCTCACTCAATTAAAGGAGAAGATTTAATTATATTCGTTTTGTTATCTTCCAAAACTGTGGTCATTTGAATGTTATGTCTAATTTTAGGTAGCGTTTAACAGACGTGGTACAACAGTATACCTATTATTTTATACACCGGAATCATCATCATCATCATCATCATTAACAGCCTGAAGACGTCCACTGCTGAGCATAAACCTCCCCCCAGAACGCCACATTGAGCGGCTGACGCCTCCTGCATCCATCGGCTCTCGCGGCTCACCAATACACCGGGATATGAACAATAAAAATTATATTATCAAAATTAAGTGTTAAAAATTACCTTAAATATTTATAGATGAAGGCTCAAAAAATTCCCAGATTGCTAGCTGCATTGCTATATAAAAATACTTACTTATAGCCCACTTGTAGTAAATACCTGTATTATATTATACTGGATACAAAGAAAAAAACATTTTAAAAGTTTGTCAATTATTATAATAATTATATTATAAAAGACTATATAAAAATAAGATTCAATCATGTGTAGTCCGTTATAAATAGATCTTACGTTACGATACGATACCCAAAGATACATGTTATATCGTACGATATAACATACCAAATAGTACCACGTGACCGCACCCTTATCTCTTTTAATGAATATGCAAAATTACGTTTGAAGTCTATTCATTTTGAAATGTTGAAAACAGATATTGAAAAAGTTTTATTTCAAAACTTTTGGGTTCGCACTTGGTCGGTATATAGCTTTGCTCTCAAGTATCATTTATTCTATGAATAATGTATGTAAAAATATATTGATATCGTCTATCGCTTTGAAAATGCTGTTTTTCTTTCAAACTATTCTAGTTTTTAGGTTTGAAATCTTTTTTATTTCTTGAAAGTTAAGACCCACATTATTATTTGATGTGTATTGGCGACATCTGCTTTTTAAGAAAGACATATTAAAATTTTATTACAATTATAAATAACATTATATTGTATTGCTAAAATAAAAACAAGAATCGTCAAAAGCTTTTGGGTGGCTTACAAAATTTACAAAGCCAGTCGTTGCTACGCAAGAAGTGCGCAAAGACACCTGTAATTTTATTTCCAGATCCATAAGAGACATATTTGGGTATAACGATACGTTCTACCATGCCTATGTCTCAGCTCAAGGCAATTGGGCCGGTTACCATCTCGGAGTGCTGACAGCTTACTTCTACCACAAGGCACAGGCTAAGAAATGGGACTTGGGAGAGTCTATGGTAAGCTTTTTGTATCTCTCTACAAACCTTCGATTGAATAAACCAAATTAAACAGTTCTTGAAACCTAGAAAAGTAAAATATGTTTTTAGAAAACATCTTGGTAATAACTGAACCTTCAAATTTTTACCTAAAACTACATTTTTAGCTGAAGTTATTTGGCAAATGGAAGGTGGCATCCAGCATGATAGCATCACGCTATGTCTGGATTAGGATCTACCTTTCAAGTTTCCAGAACATATTGTTAAGTTAAAAAAATAAAGTTCTTAGGGACCAGCGCACCTGCCACGTAACCATTCTGGTAATGAACATCGTCTGCCATCCCTCACGCGCCAATTTACAAGTCCAGTGAGTGTGAGCAAGAGAGCACACGATTACAATTGCCACCAGACTTACACGATAAGGTCTATACAATATTCTGAAACCTTCTTCGTCGATAGAATGCTTCATCGTTATTTGTCGTGTTGTTCGCACTTTTCATTGATGATCACTTTTAGAAAAATATCTTTATCCAATAGAACTATCCTCAGAAGACAGATCGTTAATTTGAGGGTGGTATCAAGCTAGGCAAGCACTAAAAGCTACCTATCATCATCAGCCGAATTACTTACACTACTGAACAGGCCTCTCCTATAGAGCGTCACTTGGCGTACTTGCTTCTTGTATATTTGTATATGCAACGGTTACCCGTGGTTTTGACCGGCCGTCGGTCCAGTGTGAGGGCGGCCTATATACGCTGTGCCTTCCAGAACATTATATTCCCTATTGTTTGTCGTAACTATGAGCGTCAGAGTTATGGCCTACCTAAGCTATTGCCATTTGAAGCTTCCCACTATGATAAAAGAAAGTTCGAACTTATCACATCCGCAACCCGCGAACTGCTAGGATATTTTTTAACTATCGGATATCATTTCCTTTCAGCTAATGAAACTCCTCACCGTATCGTCAATCCCCATCGCTGCTGGCTCAGTTCTGATGGGCTGGGACCTCCATCACAGAGAAGCTTCTGCCTTCGAATCAGCCGTCTTCAACGCGTTGAACCAGAACTTCTTCGCGTTAGCTATTTGTGTCTTCATTATTGGATACTTCTACAGATGTAACAGTAAGTGTTATTATGGAATTGCCATTGTAAACATAATTTTTATCTTCATCATTACCATCTTCATCATCATCACCACCGTCATGATGAGTCTCAACGTCATCACTGATTAATCATAACTGAACCATGCATTGGAATAAATTAAGCGTTCGGTCATACTTACTTGTTGTCGTCGTAAGCCATACTTTTTAAGCCAAATGAACTAAGCTTTAGGTGGTTTAACAATTCTGACAACAACGTTAACAATATGCTTACGTAAAAAAATAGCTAAAATGATATAATATTATCTTTCAGGAATCTACGTCGGGTCAGTGGAGTGGGGACCGATCCAGCCACTAGGGAGACTGTCGTATTGTGCCATGTTGTTGCACGCGACTGTTCTCAGGACCTATGGAGGTCAAATGAGGACGAGCTTCTATGCCACTGATTATACTGCTGTAAGTATATTTTAACATGATAAATCATCGCTCGTAGAACTGACAACCGATGGGGAAGAAAGGTTCTCGGGTGGTGACCATGAACCAGCAGTCGAGCATGAGCTGCCACTCAAAGTGACACTCTCTGGGGGAGACTATGTTCAGCAGTGGAGATCTTCAGGCTGTTAATTATGAGATGATGATTATGACCATGAACCGGAAGGCCCCCCCACTAGGTGGACCGACGATGTGGGTAAAACCACGAGGAGTAGTCGCTCAAAGTGGTACAAGTGGCAGTGAGGAGGCCTAATTACAGCAGTGGACGTCTTCAGGTTGATGATAATGAAAAATGAGGACATAGTCTACAATGGTTCATGCTTGCCCAGAAGATACCTAACTAATTTTATAAGACACTTTTTCTTTAGACATTTTGGGACTGGACGAAATAGGAGACTAGGCTTTTTAGCATTCTAGAATATTCCATGACATTGTTAGCCTGAAGTTTATATAGTAATAGACCATATTTTGGCCGAACGGCTTTGTCAACTGGTAATTCTGGTAAACTGGTAAAATCATCATCATCATCATTAACAGCCTGAAGACGTCCACTGCTGAACATAGGTCTCCCCCAGGGAGCGCCACTTAGAGCGGCTGCTCGCCTCCTGCATCCATCGGCTCCCCGCGGCTTTCACCAGGTCGTCAGTCCACCTAGTGGGGGGCCGGCCTACGCTGCGTCTTCCAGTTCGTGGTCGCCACTCGAGAACCTTTCTTCCCCATCGGTTGTCAGTTCTACGAGCGATGTGGCCTGCCCATTGCCACTTCAACTTGCTAATCCTAAGAGCTACATCGATCACTTTAGTTCTCCTGCGGATCTCCTCATTTCGGATCTTATCTCGCAGGGAAACACCGAGCATTGCTCTCTCCATAGCTCGTTGCGCGACTCTGAGCTTAGTAATGAGGCCAACAGTTAGAGACCACGTCTCAGTTCCATAAGTCATCATTGGCACACATTGATTGAAAACTTTTGTTTTCAGGCTTTGTGGTATTTTGGACGAAAAGATAGGTCGAAGCTTCCCGAACGCTGCCCAGCCGAGTTGGATTCTTCGGGCGACCTCTTTGTCGAAGGTGGACCTACCCAATTGGACAGTCTGCCCTAGATAGACGTATTTGTCGACAACTTCGAGAGTATCGTTCCCAACAATTACCGGTATAGGTGGAACATGGGCATTTGACATGATTTTCGTCTTATCCATGTTCGTCTTAAGACCAACCTCTCGGGAGACTCTACTGAGGTCGTTGAGCATGGTGCTGAGATCATCGATCGACTCCGCCATTATGACTATATCATCGGCAAAACGAAGGTTAGTGATATACTCGCCATTTATGTTGATGCCAAATCTTTTCCACTCCAAGAGCTTGAACACATCCTCCAATGCGTTTGTGAACAGTTTCGGAGAAATAACGTCTCCCTGTCTCACGCCTCTCTGCAATGGGATCTGTTCCGTACTCTGGTCCTGTAGTCGGACTGACATAGTGGCCTTACTGTACAAACACTTCAACACTTCGATATACCTATAGTCAATTTGGCATCGCTGTAAGGACTGCAGCACCGCCCAAGTCTCGATTGAATTGAAGGCTTTCTCATAGTCCACAAACGCTAGGCATAGCGGCCGAATATTCTCTTCGGTCTTCTGTATAATCTGGCGTAGTGTATGGATGTGGTCTATGGTGCTAAAGCCTTTCCGGAAACCGGCTTGTTCGGGAGGCTGGAATTCATCAAACCTGCGTGCGAGACGATTCGTAATGACCCTCGAAAACAGCTTATACACATGACTCAAGAGCGAGATGGGCCTATAGTTCTTCAATAAGGTGTTATCACCTTTTTTGAAGAAGAGCACCACCACGCTCTTGTGCCACGCCTCCGGCGTTGTACCTTCAAGGATGACAGAATTGAATAACTTCTGGAGGACTATAAGTACCGGTCTATCACCCGCTCTCAGAAGTTCGGTCGTAATTCCATCCTCACCTGGCGCCTTGTTGTTTTTAAGCTGTTTGAGGGCCATTCTAATCTCGTACAGGCTGACGTCCGGGATATTTTCGGTATAGTGTCGGACTAACTTGGCTCTGGTGTCCTGAGCTGTGGTAGTAGCGGGCTCACGTGTCGAGGTGTATAACTGTCCATAGAAGTTCTCAATCTCTCTCAGAATCTCAGGCTTGGATGAAATGACACTACCATTCTCGGTCTTCAGTTTTGTCATTTGGCTTTGCCCAATAGACGAATCTTTTGCGAACACCTTAGAGCCTTGGTTCCGCTCAATTGCGGCATCAATACGTGAAGTACTAAAAGCACGCAAGTCGTGTCGCATGGAACTCCAGATACGTCTATTGAGTTCACCGTAGGCTGACATATCAACTGAAACTGTAGTTTCATTTCGCTCCGGTCTGCCATTAATTTAAGAGTGTTTCCTGAGAGTTTCTGAGTCCTCTTTCGGCGTTGGATCTTGAAGAACTCAGCTCCAACAGCTTGGACAGTTTCCACCAACCCGTTGTTCAACTCGTCCACTGTGTTGCAATCGGCAAGGCACTGGAAGCGATTTTGGAGTTCTAGCTGAAAGCCTTCGGAGTTTTGGATTTGGACAAGATTTGGACGGAGCGTAGACTTCACCAGACGCGACCTTTCAAGCTTAACATTGATATTCAATGTGCCTCTTACAATACGGTGATCGCTACCGGTTTTAACCTTGCTGATCACAGAGACATCATCGAATATGCGCTTCTTGGTCGTCATCATGAAGTTTATCTCATTTTTCGTGGAACCGTCGGGGCTTATCTATGTCCACTTCCTGGATGGCCGCTTCTTGTAGAAGGAGTTCATCATAAAGAGTGATCCTTCTCCATGAAGTCAGCCAGCCTTTGTCCCCGAGGGTTCCGCTGTCCGTATCCAAATGGCCCCACCCTCAGCTCATTGCCATTCCTTGTGCCCAACTTTGCATTAAAGTCTCCCATCACAACGGTGAAGTAAATTTCGGAAGTATGCATGGCTTCGGATATATCCTCATACATAGCTTCTACTTCATCGTCGGAGTGTGCCGAGGTCGGTGCGTATACCTGGATGACCTTCAACGAATACCGTTTTGGTTATTCTGAGTATCAGGTACGCTACCCTGGTCGACACACTGTCGACTTTGATCAAGTTGTTGACGAGAGACTTGCGGAAGAGGAACCCGACACCACCTTGGGAAAGTTGGTCTCCCTCCCGGTAGAAGAATAAGTTACCGGAATTTAGGATTATCGTGTCCTGTCCCTGTCTTCGGACTTCTGACAATCCCATTACATCCCAGCGTAACTTACTCATCTCCTCCTCCAATTCGACCATCCTTTCGTCAGCCCTCAACGTGCGCACGCTATAAGTTGCCAGGGCCAGGGGTCGTGTTTGGTGGGGTTGGTAGCCGGGCGTCTTCCGGTGATTCTTCGCACCCCCTGCCCTGCCGTTACCGTGACCGCTACCGGAGCCACGGGATAGCAGAGCCGCCGGGGACTGGGGGCTGTTATTGTTTGTGCTTGTCATTAGGGGGGGGTTTGCCATAATCACCACGCTTGCGCAAGGCAACGCAAGGCAGGCGGCTTGGTGATCGCAGTAGATTATGATGGTGGAGACCAAGGAGAATGCTGCAGCCCATTCCCTGGAAAAACTGGTAAAATAATTCCTCGTTATTACTTTTCAGATTATGTTATACGCCGGCATTGTAACCACGACTTACCTCGTATCCCTACCTTTACATCTCTTCGTTGAAGCACCAGCATGTCAGCTGCAGAAAGTCCTTCTTGGCCCTAAAAGAAGGCCTAAGAAGGAGACAGAAGACTCCAACGGAAATCACGTGAAGCCTGGAATATCAACGGTTTCTGTGTCTACTGTGTCTACTCATATTTAGGTTTTTTTACTGATTCTTTTTCATGTTTCACTTTTAAATATTAAAATGACTGAAATTAGCAGAATTTTTTAAAAGCAAGAGCATACTTAATTACAGCTGTGGTTAAACAATTAATAGAAGTGATTTGTCTCGCTACGCTACAGTTCCTTATATAGATTGAAAAAAAAATACAAAATAGACCAACAAATACAAATAGATTAAATCGATATTGTAGATGCAAAACATTAACAGAAATGTTTCAGGCGTTCACATATGAATTTTACGTTTTATAACAAAGTTACTTAGTTTCAACTATATGCAGTCAATGTAGTCAAGACTAAATTTCTCAATTGCGACATCACGTCTGCATAATCATTCCCATCCAAATTCGATCACAATTTCAATAGCTGGCCTAGATCTTGATAATTTTTGCCACACTTACCACAAAATAAATAAATTAGTCTTATGCCCGTCTCTATTAAAGTGTGACAAGCTCTTATGTTTGGACTTATCTCTATATAACGTACCCAAATGTAGTGCAGTTGTACGTCATAGAGGGATCTTCTTTCTTTCTTGTCGTTCCCTCACTGATGAGGATCATGACCATGTACAAATAAGGCCCTCCAAATTATTAATATTATAATATTAAATATTAGACAGCCTCCGTGGTGTGGTGGTCGAGCAGGTCGGCTCATAACCCGGAGGTAGCGGGTTCGATTCCCGCAACAAGACAAGTATTTGTGCCCGAAAAAAAAAGCGCAAATACTTTTCCTGTGTCTGGGTGTTGTGGGACCATGGTCCTCGTAGTTCTTGGGTCCCTAGATACAGGGAATCCTAGTTAGGGTCCAGGATCTATGTATGTGATCGTTGGTCTTGTGCCAGAGCAGTCGTCCGCTGTAGAGTTTATCTTGTTGCCTCCTTAATGCTATCAGACCATCGTACTGGTGGACCCCTGGGGCGTTTTCCCTGCATTTGACCGCTAGGTATTAGTAATTTTTCGTCGTGTCTCTGAGATTGCATAATGTGGCCGAAGAAGCTTGCCTGACGCAAACTTTGAAGCTGTCAATCATAGTATAGGTACAGACGGGCATAACATAGATAAGATTATCTGGCTATGAGTAATTACTTATTTCTTTTCTCGCGCTGTTTGTAATTGAGATTGAGACGATATGCAGTTGCGTGCGAATGAATTTTCAATTGACAAGCTTATTACATTATTATTATTATGGTTTACAAAACTGTGTACCTATCTGTTAAGTTTAGTATATTATGTGTTTTGGTATAGTTATGTAATTGTTTTTTATAATAAAGCTCAAAATGTTACCGTTGTAAAAGAGTCACGAGCTATCACAATTGTTTTAAGTGGAATAAGCGACTTTGTAAATAATTAAGTGAGGTGTGGTGTTTTTTATAATTATAAAAATAAATAAGAATATTTTTTTTGTTTGGTCTGTCTGCCTGTCTATCTGCATCTTGGCATGAGCATCACGCTGAAACTACTCAATAGATTAAAATGAAACTTGACAGGATTTGACTTCATATTACAAGGTAGCCCTGGAATAAGCCCCGAAATTCAGCACGGCAAGCAACTAATACCTAAGTCTTGACACTCAAACAGTTCAACAACCTAAAATCTGACTCCTTAATACCTCTTCAACGAGCGTACCCACACGACATCCTATTCTGAAATTCTCTGGAAGCAGGTTCGTTTTACGATCTCATTTTACGTATTCACATCATAAAGCCGTAACGTTTCATGACAAGCTCCTTTTTAACAAGCTTTGATGGCGTAAATTTCAGTCCGAACATAATAAGTAAATCTGGTGTTGAATGTAAGGGTGAAAACATACTAAAAAGTTAATACAGCTAAGGTATTTTTGTAGTAAGCTGAATTCAACTGAACGCCTGATGATAAGCGGTTACCATCGCCTATAAATTCTGACACTTATAGGCCTAGCACGAACGAGATTAAGCGTAACGTTAACTTAAGTCAATTGTATGCGCCCCATACAACTGACTTACGTTAACGTTACACTTACTTTCGCGTAAAGATTCGTGCTAGGCCTACAGCGCTGGCCACTTGCCTACACGAGAAAACGAATAAATACAGCCTAGCAGGACATCTGCACCACCAACCAAGGGCATTGCCGACTAGGTATATTGAGAGGACTCTAGGTATATATCAAAAGTATATAATTACTTTTCTTGAAGCTGCAGTAGGTACCTAAGAGGTACCAAAGAGGTACCTGCAGCTAATATAATACAATATACTACCACCATACTACTACAATATCTTCTTACTACAATATTTTAGATTGATTTTACAAGATGTAAGTATGGTTACATTTTTATTCATGAGATTTATATGAAAACAACAATATAGCTGACGGACGCAATAAAACCATCTCTACCTTTAGGTTAGGATCGCAAATTTAATTTCAGAAACGTCTGGTCTATTCTAGGAATTCTAGGGCATACAATGAACGCTAACGAGGCGCTAGAGCGTATATTTCGGACCACCCAAGTGTAAATTTGTCAGAATCGGAAATCAAATTTACCTTTAGGACTTACAATGTGGGTTACGAGAAATGTTACAATGGAATGTTTGGAGCCTTGAATATCTATTACGATTCATCATCATCATCATCATCATCATCAGCCTGAAGACCACGTCGTAATACATCCACTTTATAACATAGACATCCTCTATAGAGCAACACTTTGAGCGGCTGCTTGCATTTTGCATCCAACGGCTCTCCGCGGCGTTGTTCAAGTCTTTGGTTCATTTAGTGCCTACTTACGCTGTGTCTTCCGGTTCGTGATCGCCACTCGAGAACCGTTTTTCCCCAGCGGTTTTATTGCTACGAGCGATGTGGCCTAGTGGAATCCCAGATCTACACATTCTGTGCACTTTTAATGTAAATATGTTTGAAGTAAACCCCTGCTATTTGTACATTTTAGCCATTTTAGTCCATCGATCTAGGATAGATAGATAGATAGAAAATGCTTTATTGCACAAGAGTAAATCAAGTACATAGGCGAACTTAATGCTAAGTAGTATTTTCTTCCATTAGGAGACGAGCAGCCACTCAAAGTAGTGCTCTATAGAGGATGTCTACACGCAGTAGACGTCTTCAGGCTCATGATGATGATGATGATGATGATGATGATGATGGATTTGAGTTTTTAATAAATGTTTAATAGCTTGTGTTTGAGTAGGTAGACTATTAAATAGATATTAAATGAAAGCTTATTTAAAATAAAAGCATCGGGTTAAATCCTACGCTACGACCGCAATTTCCGACAGGTATTTCACGCAAATGGATCAGATATTCGATCCGAACCCGAGTTGTATAGTGCTTTATGAAATCATTTCGTATCCAGCATTGGTTAAAGATGGGGTGATTGTGGTTTGGCCGGATAGCATGGACCCTCAGAACTCCAGATGGTGGATCGATTTTTCCACGGCTTACTTATTTAGCTTTAATCAGAAGACCCCTGCCTAAAACAAATCAATTTAGGGTACACTAAGGAAAATCTAGTAATAGCAGTAGAAAGGTTTTAATAAATTATTATCATTTATCATAATATAACTATCTACCTAAGGTAGGGATCGATGAGCCTTGGCCTTGACCTTGAGTTGCGAGTCGGTATTTGCACAGTTTAAATTTTTAAAACTTTTATTATCAACACCCCTACCCCCCCACACCTACGCTATTTTCAAAAAAAATCCGATAAAATCCATTATAATGTAGTTATCACCAAATTTTGAATGTTACGAACACTGAATATGTAACTACGTAACCCAAGCTGGACATTTACTGGAAAATGTGACCGGACTGTTTCCCATCCCTAGTATCGATATCGATAGTTCCGATATAATCGTCGCCGAGTATCGAATGACCGCAGAATTTACAATTTCCTCCATTGGGACATATAGAAGAGTAATCGGAGCTTTTGCATCGTGACCACACGTTGTTTAAATTTTTGGGACAACACTACTCACTACCTATGTGCTATAGGTAAATTTCACTTAAGTGGTAAGCCCAATACATTCCCACTGCTGGGTCACGGGCCTTCTTCCACTTAAAGAGTGAAGGCCATAATCCACCACGCTGGCGAAGTGCGGGTTGGTGGATGACACGTAATGTTTTCGAATTTTACTGATTCGTGAACATCCTAGTTTCGTCACCATGTTGTTGATTATGTATGTGTTGTTGAAAAAATTCAAAAGTTCCTCAAAAATATTCATCTTGCCCTAAAATTTTTGGTGTGTCAAACTTTCTTTGCTCTTCCGCAATGCTTAGAAAACTATCCGAAGACAGAATCCATACCGTCTCCAATCTTGACGAGAAAAACAGTATAAAGACAAAATCGTTCAAGAAAAACGACGCGAAGAAGAAGCCAAGAACTGCTAATTATGTGATTAGAAACTACAGCAGCTCTCAACGCAAAGATAACGCAAAGACAGTACCTTAAATTACAAATCTGTATAAAATTTCCAGCTGATGATGATGACTCAAGTGATAGCAAACTTTGCTTAACTTTACCGCTCGGTTACCAACCCTTATTTAGCTACTTTTATGTGTGTGCGTCACCAAACATTATTTTTCGGTTATTCCCAAATGGGCAATGATTATTCACATATTTCATAAGCGAACCTGTCTTTATTATACAGGTACTACTTATACTAAGCTCAGTAGGCAGGTAAACTATGCTTTAAAAATGGTCTACAGTCACCATTAGGCATTATCGTCATTAACTATTAATAGATTACACTCCTATCCCACTGCTAGACACTCAAGGCACGCCACAGCTCTTGATAATGTGTCACGAGACAATAGACGATTAGCTTATCTAAATGCCTATGAAGAACAGAATTCAATCTTTTGAGAAACTTTTTTGAAATATTCTGTGGAAAATATCACAATAAAACGCAATGACAAACGACAACACAGTAAAATGAACATAAATAAAAGTCATTAAAGTCCCCCTTGTACATTATGTTACTTATTTTTCATTATCATATTCAATAATGAAACGTAAGTCACTGTTTTCACTTATATAGAATGCCCCTCGTTATGAAAGAAACTAACGAGAGATCTAGTTATATGAAGCTTTGAGGAGAGAATCATTGTTGAGGAAAATAGTTAATGAAGTACCCATTGTCTGACATGTTCAGCCACGTAAACCTACGTAATAAATTACACTAACTTATTTTATAGCGCGGTCATACAAACATACTGACGTCCCGCCTGATGGTTTAAGCAAAGCAGCTGTCGTCTATAGACATTGTAAAAACAGGGGCACTGCCGATTCGTTGCCTACCCTAAAGCTATTTCCGTCATTTGGGTACCACGTTCTAAATTTTGTTCTTGCAAGATGTTGATTGCCCTTCCCTCATCTGATATGTGGCAGAAATAATCTTTAAAAGCTATATGAATAAAAACGACTACGTGGCACATGATATACGTTTTTGACTATTATTATTTCAATACCTTAGGTACAACTTAAAGAAAGTTTATTTCTGAATCTGACATAAATATACCCCTGAAGGCATTTTACCGTGACAAAGGATGCCCGTTTAGTTCGCTATCCCATGAAACTCTTCGATTGTTGGACAATTGGCGCAAAAATCCAATATAAATGCCTTCCTGATCAATACAAACGGAATCACTACGGGCACGGGTGATTTGAATATCGCACTGGCCTTTGCGAAGATTTCTTAGGACAGAGTGAATGGAAACGGACTGATATATTTTAAATTATTGCTGTGTGTTATTTTAAGGCATCATGACTTTGGGCATTTAGATCTAAGATTTATTCAACGAACCTACACAGTCATTAGTCATTGTCAACTTATTTTATTCGGTTCTATTATAAGATGTTGAATCATGCATAACGTAAATTGTTACAAATAGTGAACTTTTAACACTTTAAAAGTCAAAATAAGAATACATATTATTCAATTGACCCAGGCATCATTTCGCTGAAGTTCATCTTAAATACGGTTTAATTCGACTCAAGCGAGCGGGCGCACTTAAAGCGGAGCGAAATTGAACAAGATATTTCGGTATCATTTTCTGTGTCTTTCAGATTCACCTATCCTCTCTTACCTTTATCAAAATCCTTTGAAAGTGTCTTCGTATAGTGTGTTCATGGCCCTTGAACCTCCAAGATAGAACAATAAATTAATGTTCTAAGCTAGAAATTCCTTTTCCATAGTGTTTAGCTTTCCAGTTCTTACAATAGGAGTCAAAGCTCCGAGATAGGAGCAAGAAAAAGCAATACGGTTGAATAGTCATTTATTTAAACGTATTTAGGATGTATTTTGTGTTGAAACTTGGTTTTTCCGGCGGAGTTGTTCGGCAGACGACGTCTAATGTAACAATGAGTGGCTGATGCTTATGATTATGGTGATGACTTGCTTATCATAGGAACCTATATTATCGATCGCTTAAAACTTGGTAACAATGTACAAGCTGCGTGGTTTTGATCACCTCATCTCTTCACGTGGGTTTCGTAAGGGAATATTCAGGGAATCGGCAGTAGCATTCTCCTTGGTCCGCATCAGAATCTACTGTGATAATCACAATGCCTACCGATCATGGTGATTATGGCATCCAATGGGATCCAATGTTCATTAGACGCAAAATGACTGATGATGTGTCGGTATAACTATACCAATTCTATCTTGGTCGATTTACAATCTGTGCTGGCTTAAAGATGTGAATCCTGTAATGAACTTGAGGTTTTGGTGAGGGATAACATCGCTATAAAATAGTATGATACGGTATTTCCCAGTTTTCATCTCATCCGGCTAGCTGAATCTGTCGCCAAGCAGTCAATAGTGCGTTCTGGCACCTCACATTTACGTGCTTGACAACCTGATTCTGACAGTTTTACTTAGAGTTAAGTTCTCAATTTAAGCTTAACATGACTAATTGGCTAACTTTGGTTGTATCATTTAAAATCAGGTGAATAATTCAATCCCTACTTTTTCTAATATAAGAAGGTAATTACTTATCTAGATGATCTTTTTCCCTCAACAACCATATTTTTGGGATTCAAACTTACGATATGAACTGCTCCACCATGCTGACATCGCTGGGTTTCATTATAATAATTCATTCATGCATACATAGTACACGGTATAATGTATCCCAGTACTTTAATTCCAACATCTCGTTGTTCACGAAACATAAACTGCATTTATTTACTGCGCACATGGAAATGAGACTGCATGGTGCGTAGAAATTGATAGAGTGACTCATCTACAATGAAAACGGTACTACTCAAAACTTGGGGTTGTTCCTGTTTGTCCCCTCGTGCTGTCCCCGAGAGAGGACGACAGGAATACGAATGAAAAAGAATTCCTGTTTGTCCCCGAATTCAAATTCGGGGACAAACAAGAAAAAATAATTCTTGTCTGTCCCCGATTTTAAATTCGATGACGATTCGGGGACAGGCAGGAATTATTTTTTCTTGATTGTCCCCGAATTTAAATTAGGCGACGAGTAAACCGATATCGAAATTAGAAAATAAGTTATATTTCCTTTTATCGCCTCTATGTCAGTAGTACTAATTTACTAGTTTTCATAGTATAAGTGAAAACTCTGTTCTAGTTACCCCGACTGTAGGATAGGCTATGTTTAAACTTATCAAAATGTGACTACTTTATATCATAAGTACCAAGAAGTAAGATATTACTCGTAATTGTAACTGTTAGTAACAGAACTTGCAACCGACCTAACGAAAAAGTATTGCATTTTGACAGCTCTCATTTCCACAGTATTTATAATACTTGATACATGCCTTATTTTGATGATCTAATCACCGAATAATGAACTAAAATTGTTTTACTGCCTGTAAGTCAGTAAATATCATTGATGTTAACTAGCGATGTAATAATATTCACGATGTTACCACTGATCACGTACCTAAATTAAATCGCTTATTGACTTTATTCACTGGAAACATCTTAGTCACAAATTTCTGAATTAGATTTCTCTAGGGCTTAGGTAAATCTAAACTTCTAGGTTTAGATTTACACTAAATTCTGCCGTTACTTAGCACAAATTAATGATATTGACTATATAACCAGTGGCGTCATAGTGGTGTAAAAAAACCCCCATACAGCCGACATTAAAAAATTTAGTAATAATTGTAGGAGAATTTTGCGTGGGGCCGGGAAGAAAAATACTGATTTCGTGGCAAAACTTGGATTTATTTAATTAAATCGATATAACAAAACTTTACACGTCCTAACGTCATTCAATCGTCTTCCATTCTCCCTTTCAGCTATCTCTTTCCTTAAGCATCCATTCATCCTTCTAGTCACCCGTCCTTTTTCTTCACACTTACGTTCCTAACCACACAGAAAATCCTACATAATTATAATAAATAATAAAGCAATCAAATATTTTTGTATTTATATCATACCTTACCTATTATGAATATTTAATAAATTAAACTATAACAGACTCGATCGGGTTTTCATTACAAAACACGTCGAAAATATCTTGGGTTATGACCCTAAAAGCGGTAAGATAAAAGCCACTTTACGAGCAACTGTGATGAAAAATAAGTTTTCTGATTCTTGTATTTATTCTTACAACAAACAATCAATTCAATGTCAACTAGGGTATTTGGATAGCAACTGCGGGAACTTATTTTTCATCACAGTTGCTCGTCGATTGGCTCTTATCATACCGCTTTTAGAATAATAATCCAAGAAATTTCCGACGTGTGCTTTTTACTTTACATTACACCACTAGTGGTTTATGATGATAACACGATTCAGTTAAGTTTGTGTCTCGCTTCAAGTAATACCTATACAAAAGAAGAATTTTTAATATACCCGGCTTATACAGATTCAGTATTACTCACAGGCACAGATTAGAGAGAAAAAAAATACCCCTAGACCTGCCCCCCTATTACGAACGAGCTAGCAGCGTTGCTGCCGAGTGTCTGCCGCTCAACTGCTGTCAATTTTCATACAATTTTGACAGCAGTTGAGCGGCAGACGCCCGTCAGCAGCGCTGCTAACTCCTTCGTAATAGGGGGGCAGCACCCCTTTTCTAAATCTATTGAAAACGTTTTGATTCAAAACTTACGCTATCCGTCTTTTTCATCTACATTTAGAATGAAAGAGGTGGAGAGTGTAGATTTCGTTTCATTTTGATGCGTTCAGAATAGGGGTGTTAGAATATTTTCGTAACTGGTATTACCACAGATTAGAGAAAAACAAAAATCTGACAGGTACCTCGTTAGTAAAAATTTAATTTTATGAATTATTCACAGTAAGTTATGTTTTTAATACATTGTTATTTGCTTTATTATATTTCTTCTACATATTTCTTAAATTATTATGGCTGCATCGATATTGTTCGCACCACTATAACAAATCTTTTTTTTCTAATCGGTGATTGGCTCACCACTTATAACCTTTAGTTACTACTAGGTATTATATAATACCCTTTGGTTACTACTGTGTTTACTAGGTAATTACGGCGCGTGAGAATAAGAAACTACACGTTTTTTAGCAATAAAATGCACGCCCCCTTGCTTACCTCTCTAACCAGCCGCCATCTTGTTTTTTTCACTTGCACGGCCACCTTTCAAACCTATGCTAATGTGCAGAGGACATTCATGCAATTCGTACCACAGTATTTGTATAGTACTTCTTTTCTAATTTTGATATACGTCTATTAATCGCCTTATTTAATTTCGGGGACAAACAAGAAAAAATAATTCCTGTCTGTCCCCGTAATTAAATTCGGGGACAGACAGGAATTATTATTTCTTGTTTGTCCCCGAATTTGCATTCGGTGACAATTCGGGAACAAACAGGAATTATTTCTCATTCGTATTCTTGTCTGTCCCCTCTCGGGGACAAAACGAGGGGACAAACAGGAACAACCCAAACTTGCAACTTTTATTTTTATTCTGGCACAATATTAACTTATTTGCAATAGCCGATTTACGATCCTTGTATCATAATGTAAATAATACATTTCATGTATTGGCGTGTTATATTGTAGCTAGCATAAAAGCAAGCGTAAGGCTGGTAGCAAAGCAGTAGGCAAAAAAGCAGCAAGTAGGCTGGCAGGTAGACAACAGGTAGTGAGACAGCAAGTAAGCAGGCAGACGCAGCAGCGATCAAAGTAAAGGTGAGTAAACAATAGAATGTCTGACTTTGTGGATCAATACTTTTTGCTCACTCTGTTTGATATAATACTGAAGAAGTGGCGAAAACGTGTCACAAAATCGAATAAAGCAGGTTATTTAGCTCGCTCTTTAATATTTATACTAATTTCAAGTCCGAACAGTTTATTCAGAAAGTCCATGTACTGTTGACATATCGTATACGACGGTACTTAGTCAAGTTAAATGTGTCGTGAATAATAGAGAAGTTGTTTGCTTAAAGGTCTAAGTAGTACAGATCGTGTTGGGAAGAATAAAACTACGTTGAGCATTTAATAGGGAAAGTTTCAGGGTTCATTAGAACGAAACGTTGATATTAGTGTGATGTCTAATACAAGGAACTTATACGGAGGTATATTATAGTATACTTAAAACTTCCTTGGTCTAATAGTACTTATTTAGGTTTGGGTCTTATTTGTGCCATTATCAACAGTTAGTATTGTAATACGAGAAAATACTCGGATACTCGGAGTCTTTATTGCAGCGTTGAGATTAAAATATACAGTTTCATGCTAGTTACAAACTTACTGTTTACCCAAGGCTGCCTATATATATACCTATCTACATAATATCCTGGTATTTGTGAATAGGAAAAAAGCGTAAATACTCGTTATGTGTATGAGTGTTGTAGAACCACGGTTGGTTTCTGGGTCCCTAGATAATATGTAGATACAGGGAATCCTAGTTAGGGCCCAGGATCTTGCATGTGGTTGTGATAGTTGGGCGTTATTTTTTATCTATAGCTTATCAATTCATTGATACATTAGGTGACCGGTCTGATGCATAGCAATGTGTTTGTTATTTTTAAGTCTAGATTCGCTTTACTATTAGTCAGTTATAGTAATTTTAGGTTTCTTGGAAATTTAGCATCACCCACAACATCGACCACAATGTCGAAATGGCCGATCATAATCTTGACAGCCTACTTACTCAGTACAAGAAAGTTCTTGTGAGAGTAGTGGTAACGAATTACTCTGTCATATCTATTAATCTATTTGCAATAAAACACTCACTCGTGTTTAATTTTGATTTTATCTGTGTTTTGAAATGGCATCTATAGAGTTTTTGGATGGACTTGTGATTGAGAATACAATGGCAATCGCTATGATGTTCAAGGAAGAAAAATATCAAATTATACAAAAGTTTCTAACATTTCTACCTTCCTATTCTTTTACAACTCAACACGAATAAAGCATTAATAAATCAGAACGTAATATTTCAGAAATCTTATCCCCACTTAAGGATGTACATCAAAAATTACCCGGCCATGTCTTAATAAAGGGGGGGTGCCCGTTATTTTTCTTTTGTACAGTCGTGGACACAAGAGAACCATTATGTGTTACAATGGAAATGATTATAAGCAATGTATGTCAATTGGAAGAAATGAGCTAAAAAGATGGATTCGAAAATAGAATGCATAAAATTACAACTAGAAATGGTAATGCCACTTGATGATAGGGTTGGACCGATAACCTGCCCGGCTAGCATGCGTACCGTGACGATATTTTCTCGACACTATCTTGTGAGAGACCGTGGCAATACTATGGTAGCGCCTAAAGCGTGTCTCTCTCTCTCAGCGACGACAAGTTTTCTCGCGTTGCACATGCTAGGCGGTGAATGTACATAGCATTCACACTGCCACAAAATTTTCTCGACACTTTTCCCGTGAGAGACCGTGACAAGGCGCGTTTAAGTGTGTCTCACTCTGCCAACGACCACAAGTTTTCTCGCGGTGAGCAAGCTAGGCGTGGTAGTAAGAACTACGGGGATGTAAGAAGCAAGTGCCGTTCAAAACGGTGATTTATAGGGAGACCTATGTTCAGCAGTAGACGTCTCAGTAAATACAAGTAAACTATGTAAAGTTTGATTGTAGGTACATACAAATCCATCATAGAAAATTCGGCCTTGTGTACTCGTCTGTACAAAGGAAAAAGGATAAATTGCGCGCGTTGCTCCTGACAGAGCAGTCGTTATGGTGGAGTTTTATGTGGCGCGCTTTATCACGGGATGAACGAAAAGACGGATGCTACTACTAGATTCCGATTTACGATGAGAACTCGATGAATAACATTCATTTGTTACCTATTAACATCTGTTGAAAATAGATTTAAATAACTATACCGTCCATTAGAACTATAACTATTTTTTTTTTATGCTTGATAGGCTTGCGCTTGACCACTATCCCACCTGATGGGAAGTGACGATGCGGTCTAGGATGTAACGCGCTTGCCTAGAAGATACCTGTTCACTCTCGATTTGAAGACCCCCAGGATTATTTACTTTAAGCTAAAGATAAAAATACAAAATATCGTCATTTAACTTTAACTCTATTGTAAGTAAGTAATAGGCGTGTTATTTGATAGCTATTTTCAGTGATCGAATTTCAGTAATGAGCAAAATAGACGATCGGGCCCAACCACCGACCAAGGTCACATTTGTCTCACCTTGGTCGAATTTTAAAGTAAACGAGTAAAAAACGACCATGTCGGTGGTGGTTGGTGTCTTTATTTGGTCGGCCAATCAATCGACCTTGGTTGTATGCGCAATGCGCATCCACACGGTCGGTTTTTACACCAACCCGACCTTGGGCCGTACTGTGTGCTCTAAGCGCGATTCAAAAGAGAGCCTATTTTGGGTCGCGTGTCAAAATATTCATACAAAAAAAACATTGCTATCCAAGATACGCTCTGATTTGATCGCGCTAAGAGCTCACAGTACGGCCCCTGGTCGGTGGTTGGCCCGATCGTGTATTTTAACCATAAGTCTCTAATTAATTAAGCTATTGTACCTACCAGAAACCTGAAGAGCAATTTTTGCATCTACATTGTAAAGATCGACACGTTTACATGTCTTTTTATTTCGGAAACCAACGGTTCTATTTCCGATCTCACGTTTACAACTAAATTCGAGAGCAAATAGTAGACCCCAAAACGGATTGTTAAGGATTTTTTTTCCAGCCTTTTGTGTGATGAGTTAAATAAATAAGGTTTTTACGTTACTTACTTAGTGACCTGTTTGAAAGTCAAAGGAAATGGAAGGAAAAATGCGGTAATGAAGCAATTTTGTATGGGTTCAGGCCTTGATCCTTTGTAGGGGAGGTTTTGTTGAAGAATAGGTTTTCTACAAAATTACTTCGGAAATTTTCTTGTGTTAATTTCTTAAGATTCATGATAATTATTAAGACGGCCTAAGTCAGGTAGTACATACTTTGAAGTGCTCCGAAAACTATACTCCCTAGTTTTATATAGATAGGGCTAGTGTTTGAAGTCTTATACAACCTTAAACTGAACCTCATCTTTGCACAAAGCCTCTTATAGTATTTACCCTTGATTGGTGCTATAGAACTTCTACTAATCCTTAACAAGTCATCAAAAAGAACTTAAATAGTAACCAATTCAACAGCTAAATCCACGCGAAGCCACGTGCGGTGAACTAGCTAAGTAATAATATCAATACAAACAGGCAGACTGACGTAACGACGTCGATTGATGGTGGATACATGCACGATGTGGCAGTTGGATCTACTCCCGTCAATTTAGAGCTTAGGCTGCTTATTACACCGTAGTGTAACAAGCACTTTGGTCTAACCTTACTTATCAAAGAAGTTCAATAAAAGTCAGCCCTATAGCTCAGTTGGTAGTATCCCTGCCTTCTGAACTGCGGGCCGTGGATTCGATTCCTACCCGGGACAAACATTTGTGTGATGAACATAGATGTGTGTTCTGCATCTGGGTGTTATATTGTATTCTATGTATGTATTTATAAACAAAAAAAGTATATAAGTATTATATCAGTTATCTGGTTCCCATAGTACAAGCTATGCTTAGTTTCGGGCTAGATGGCGCTGTGTGAAATGTCCACATATATTTATTATTATTATTATTCACTCATTTATTTTCTTTTCTTAAGTTTAAGTTTTTTTTATAATATTGATATAAAAATATGTTACAAAAATAATATAAAAAACCTAAGCCTAGAGTGCCGCCGGCAGCGGGGCAGGGCTTGGGCCTTACCGGTGGTCAGGGCTGCAGAGTGAGGACCCCCTAACAATACGTGCCGTGTCAAGGAGTACCGCCTTCTGAATCTGACCCTTGATCCAGCCGTCTAGCGAGAGCCTCTCGAGGTGTTGGTCGAGGCTCTTCGCTATAAGACCGTTCGCTGAAACGACTATCGGGACAATGCTTGTTGAGTCAACATTCCACATGGCGGTAACCTATTATTATTATTATTATTATTACTTTTAGCAGAGTTTCTCAGCCATGAAGCGATTGACTTTCGAAGCAATTGTTGGTTAAGTCGATTAGATCCTGTAACCTCAATCCTCGGTAATAACGGACAAGAAAGAGAGACAGAGAGGTAAAGGGATAGAAAGAGAGAGATAGTAATAAACCAAACCCTCCCCTACGTTGTCATGGGTGATCCTATCGCAGTGGTAGTATCGATTGCGCTAAGATCGTCGGACCAATAGCCATTGACTATACAAACCTTTGAGTATAGCCCTTCTGACTCAGGTACCAGCACTGGTATAGGATATCAGCGTAACACAATCAGATATTAACCTTGTCGCAGCACTGAGTTCGCTAGAACGGTCGTGACTTTACATTGGGTTCACTCTTCCGTCTTAACAATGCTTGATTCTCTTGTCTCTGCTATGGCCCAAAATGATGCTCGCCCCCAGGGGTGCCTCTTGTTGCCTCCATTTAAACATCTTAAGAAGAAAGAAGAAACAAGAAAGAATTAAGAAAGATGCTCTGAAAAAAATTTGTCGCTTTATATCTTGCTACTAACAGCTTTCCCGCTTCGGTGTAACAGTTAGCCTGATCACACGTCATGCCGACGACAACCCTTGCACTCTGAATTAGGGTAATCCCGTGTAAGTGCCGGAGTAGCTGTCGATGTCGATTTAATCGATATGCATCCGGTACATCACTATTTCTAACCGAGACCTTATTTCAAGGTTGATAAGTTTCATTTTAGTAAAGGGTGTTTAGGTTGAAGGTGTTTGTTTGACAACGAAGTACGTAGTTCAATTTTTTTTGTTGCCATAGAATATAAAAATTAAAACTCATTAAAATCATTCATGTTTATTTAAGTTTTAATTAATTTTCAACTGCGTAACGCAGTAGATATATTTTTTATGAGATTGATTGACATGACGAGCTTGTCGTTCACCTGATGTTAAGCGACACAGCCGCCCATAACAGTTGCAGTGTCACTCGGAACTTTAAAATAATAAAGTTTCGCGTGACACTGCACTGCGCACGTCATCCTGAGACATCACACAGTCTAGCAATCAATCAGATTACTGCACTGCGTGTTCCCATATTTATTAGAAATAAGTATTTAATTATTATTATCGATTTTCGTGTCTGGAAAAATACGTAGAATTAAGAAGAAAAAATAATTATAGTAATTTTATTCACACAGAAACTTTCTCGACCATTTTAAAAATGTTCTTAGTCCTTCTTTGTAAGTGAATGGACGACATTTACTAAATTTAGTGCTTTTGCTTTAGGCTGAAAAATTGATCTTCACGGTCCCTAAACTTAGCTTTCATTCCAGTTTTTCAGTTGTGATTTTATTTTTAGAGAGAAAACTGCTGAAAAGATTTTGTTATTAACTTTTGGTTTTTTTTATATTCTACAATGCAAATCTCTACAATCATTCTATGCTCAATGTAACTTTATACTATGGTTAAGGTTTAATTTAATTCTTTATGTGGATTTGTTTTTTTAAATTACTTATAAATAAATTTTAATTTCACTATAATGAAAACCTATCACAAATTATTATATAATATAATAATATAAAAATTATTGGCGCCGATACGCATGATGACTACTATTAAAAATGAATGCAATAATTGAAAAAATAAGTAAAATCGGTAAATAAATCACGGAGTAATAAGGTTTTAAAGTTTCTACAGGAGGCACCTCCTGTCCCTTTCTCGCGAAACAGAGCGCCGCCACAGTTACTATGAAAAATCCACTTGTGACGTCACATGCCAAAGATATAGTTAAGTATGTAAAGCTACCACAGCTTAGTAATGAGGTACTATGACGAAATTCCTCTGACGTCACTGGCCGTTTGAGCTATCTCTTTCTATTCCCGTTTATAAAATGCTTGTAACTTTATAGTTTTTTTGATATTTTATTTTTGTTTTCACAAATGTTTATCTTTTGAGGATTATTTTTAATTTATGCAAAAAAAAAATTTTAGTCATCATGCATATTCGCATAGTGTCACAGCTGCCCATACACAGCGCCGCGTACGTTGTCTTGAGAATTAATAAGATTAGGTACCAGACTAAGAGATGAGCTCTTAAAGTCTCATTTGCCCAGTAACTTCACTAGCTACAGTGTCTTTCAAACCAGAACATTGTAGTGCTTGCACACTACTGCTTGGCGGCAGAATAACGGGCAAAGCGGTGGTAATTATCAAAGACGAAACAGATTGGCCCTTCCACTTAATAAAATAATAAACACACATCATTTTTTTCGTAAGCTGTGCTGTGTATGTTGTTTTAAAATTATATGTTAGATAATACTCATAGCTTACTCTGAACAAATACAAACTCTGTTTAAAAAGTATTAATTAATTATTTAGTTTTTAGATCTATTTTATTTTAAGTATGTATGTGTAATTTGTAATTACTAGGTGACATTGAATTAGTATGTTATCCCGAAAAGGGTTAATCTACACCCCAAGGTAGACAATGTTTCTTCTACGATTTTACTAAATTAATAGTTTTTCATTGAAGAAATGCCATGTAAAGTTTACGTTCGAAAATAGCCTTAGCGCAGCTGAGTGGCTGAACTTAGTTCTTGACCGAGTGCACATAAATGAGTTCAACGACCTGTGTTTCGAAATGAATTTATAGTATCTTGTTGACTCTCGTAGCGATCGCACGTGCAATTTTGCGAGTGGATTTAATTTTTCCATGGCGGTTTTGAAACACCCAGTTTCAAGTAAGGCTCTCACAACTTGTAGGGTATCATGGTCCCAGTCCCCCCATTTCAGGATAATATACCAATTCAAGGTCAACTTGTATGTTATAAATTTAGGCTTTTACATCTAATAAACGTATTAGTATATTTGTATAAACTCCTAGATAATTAGTGAATAACTCGAAATCCCAGGTGCACTTTAAAATTTAATTTAAATTAAAAAATTCTAGAGGCCTGCAAAACTCAATTTAGGTATAAGAAAATTGTGCTAATTCTCGTAATTCATTATAATAATTTATGCCTCGCTAAAATCTGAAACCTAATTATGCTGCTCTCACTCTGACTAATTAATTACGAAAGTGTCTAAACCTATTTAGGCTGATGTTACTCAATCATTTAAGAAGTTACGAATCTTATTTTAGGTCAGTAATGAGGCGTTTTATTAAAAAAAAAAGCTGTAATTTTATAAAGACCCAATAGATGGCGGTAAAATGGGGATTTTAAGTTCTGTCATTGTTAAGATAATTAAGTATCGAGTTTAATATCCTATCCTTATTTTATGGAAGACATACTCTAATGGCTTTCTATCGACAAATCGACAACGTGTCATTTCAACTGAATTTGACAGTTCCTTGTACTCTGTGTATTGAAACTACAACCATGTTTGAAATACGTCGTTAGTACGCCATCTAGTAACAGAAGCCGAAACAGGTTGTTTTTTTAAATAAAACTCCTCATTGAGTAGTTTTATGAGTACCCACTATTTGAAAAATGCGACCTGTATGCAAGACAGATGAAAGCAAAAATCCCGAGGTGAAACGGAGACTTTCGCTCATTTTGTTCGCTGGATCAATAATCCACTACTTGCGCCCCGCGGTTTCACTCACACATAAAGAGTATCCTGAGTTAATCCAGCGTATAAGCTGTCTCTATTCAAAATTATATCAAAACCAGTTCAGTCTTTACAGAGATTAATGGTAACAATGGTTGCTTGGATCCGTTTTTGATATCGACTTTAGTAACTAGTTACGATAGAGAGCTATTATGTTCATTGTTTCGAAACTTATTACCTAAACTCTACCTTAAAATATATCGTATTTCATTAAGACACTCGCTTTAATAATACAGCCAAGAATTTTCAAAGACAATATTATGACGCTATTTCTAACAATTAAAACGATACATTCATCAAATACAGACTTGAAAATAATTTATCACTCAAAATAGAGACTGTGTAAACTGTGTTGAAATCTTATAATGAAAAAAAATCACCCAAAGCCATAACTATTTTGTCATTTCCACACTAGGGAGAATATGCCAATTTTATCACCCACTTATACATTTAAGTATAGATCCCATCCCAGGGGGAACCGATGGATGCAGGATGGATGGATGGATGCGAGCAGCCGCACAAGGTGGCGCTCTTTAGGGGAGGCCTATGTCCAGCAGTGGACGTCTTCAGGCTGTTCATGATGATGATAATTATATAGATAGAAATTCTGTTGCGGTTCTATAGTATAGACCATAATTAGGTATTTTTTTATGAGAATGAATGTCTTGACGAGCTATTCGTTGACCTGATGTTAAGTGACACGGCCCATAACAGTTGCAATGTCACTCGAAACTTTGAAATAATAAAGTTTCGCATGACACTGCATTGCGCACGTCATCCTGAGACGTCACACAATCAAGTAATCAGATTACTACACTGTATAATCAGGTCAACAAGTCTCATTTGCCCAGTAATTTCGCTAGCTACAATGCCCTTCAAACCGGAACACAGTAGTCCTTGCACACTACTGCTTGGCGGCAGAATAACTGGCAAAGCAGTGGTCAAGGTATAGCTAATATTTAGCGTCAATGCCCGACAGTAGGTAGGTATAATGCTTTATCTCTCCATCTGGTTTTTCTTACATCAATGGTTTGAATTTACAACTACTAGATAAAACAAAAAGACAATTTTGTTGACCAAAATAATTTCTAGAAAGTCAGTAATGAAACAATTATTCGTTTCTATACTTTTGACTTTTATTTGGAAAATTAGAAAAGTTTTGTGTTATTGAAATGTTTGAAAATAGAAATAGAAAATAAGAATATTTAAAACAATAGGTGTTTTAGTGTAGGAGTATTTTTAATGATTACTTTTGATATTGTGGCATTAGACTGCTTTGCTATCAGCAGCGCCATTTCTTCTATCTGAAAGGTTTTTAATATAAATAAATTACGTGACGAACCAGGGCGGGTTTTTTCATCAATAGTTAAGGTAACCAATGGTTTAAAACTCTACCAAATTCTAACCAATAGTCAAAATTTGTTACGGTTTTTAACCGTTGGTTACCTTAACAATTGGTAAAAATCCCATCCTAATGCGTTTCCCTGATGTTAAGATGTAAAAAAGTTATAAACTTATTATCACTCTCAAACTTTCGCATTAGGATAGGAGTTAAGTAAAGTTAAAACCATCGAACTATTGTACCCAATGGTTCGAGAAGGCAACCTTATAGACCTCTTAGAGCTAGTGTCAGTGGTCCGGAAATCTTATATTTTACACCTCGATTATTTTCCTTCAAGTATTCAGGCGACGCTTCTGTTTTTTACGCGAACGACCACAGATTAGCACGACTGTCTAAAATTCTATTAACTTAGCAAACTTCGCGGAAGTTCAGAATCAAGGAAGTATTAGCTCTGGAAAAAGACCATTGGTGGAAGCTCATTTTTTTTTGAACGGGTTGTCTCTACCGACCTTTACAGCGTCACCGGGTGGGAGGGCAGGCGCTTAAGGCACGATGGGAGACGTATATTTTCAGCAGTAGATATGATAGTAGTGTTCACGCTGGTAATGAAGCTTTGGTAAGTACCTGAATTTTTATCATCATCATCATCATCATCAGCTCGTAGATGTCCCCTGCTGAACATTGACATCCCCCAGACAGCGCCACTTTAAGCAGCTCCTCGCCTCCTGCATCCATCGGCTCCGTGCGATTTTCACCAGGTCGTCGGTCCACCTAGTGGGGGGGTCTGCCTACGCTGCGCCTTCCGGCAATTTTCATCAAAATACCTAAATTATAAAAAGCAAGGATGCACCATCAAAGACTGCGACATCACTTTCCATCAGGTGAGACAGTGGTCAAATGCGTTGCCTTTAAATAATTTAAAAAAAACTTTACAGTTTAAAATAAAACTTTTATAAACCGCATAAAACCCCATTTCCATTCCCCACGTATCCCTGATAAAAATTAAAGGTGAGTGTCCACTTGAAATTCAAAACTCGTCAGCTCAATCTGGTCGCTATTATCAGAGCTAGTATTAATTTGAACGGAGCACGATATGAGAGATATTTGAACTGAATTACTGGACCGCCCCCACATCGAATGCTCACTCGGGTCAGTGGTAGTGCTGTGTGCACAGGGTTTTAAAGGTTTTTTATAATTTATAGGCAAAGCATTTTTTGACACAATTTAATTGATGTTTTATAACTTTTGGGGATCATGACTTCGATGAACGTACATTGAACTCATCATTTCTCTTAGATATCAAACAGATAAAAAAATAGTTAGTGTACATGTCACACCTTTAAATTTTACGTCAGGCAAATGTCACCTTTTTGAAAAGTTTTGGGCATTTATTTTTACCAGTCTTTTTTATGATAAAAAGATGGCGCGATGATTTGACACAGAGTTTAAGTAAAGATTACCTAAAAATTGATTGCGTTTCAAAAATGTAATGGCATCATCCCCTGAGTGTCTCTGCAACTGTTATGGGCGGCCGTGTCGCTTAAGGCCCTGACAGGACCCTATGCGAGCACGTTTATTACAGCAGACAAACTTGAAACTTATTTTGTACGTTATAAGGTCGCTTTATGCATAGCAAAAATATAGGGATTACGTTGCGTTGCACTTCGACTTTTCCATTTTTCGGTACAAATAATTAGTTATAAAAGAAATGCTTATTGTTATAAAAAAAATAAGCTTATAGACGGATGCATTGAAACATAACTTATCACTATGATTTATTTCAATGGGCTGTCTTATTATAATCTAACATTTTAGGACGTTTGAATGATTTTTTAGAGGTCACTTCACGATTTTTTTCTATCCAGAAAACTTTTCGTAAACGTCTTTCGGTTTCAACAAATGGAAAGAAGATATGACCATTATTAACATGCATTTTTTTCAATCCTGTTAATGGTATACGTTTTGAGATAATCACGTTCAATATAGTCGATTTGGGAGCATTCAGCGCCTTAACATCAGGGCCCGAAGTCTGCTATTTCAATTGTGTCATAATGGTACATGAATGGTACCATAATGACAGATTTTGACACTAATAGTAGTCTAATTAGGGTTTGTAGACTACTACTGACAGATTTCGACATGAATAGTAATCTACTTATGGTTTGTAGACTACCATTGGTGTCAAAATGTGTCATTATGGTACCATTATGACACAATTGAAATAGCAGACTTCAGGCCCTGGTGAATCACTGGCTCGTCATGTCATTCATTATCATAAAAAAAACATCATCAACAGCCTGAAAACGTCCACTGCTGAACATAGGCCTCCCCACCAAGCACAACTATTCGCACCTACATATGTCTCTCTGCCTCCTTCTGGGCGATTATTCTCTATGGAAACACAGATTCCACACGATACGAAACCACGTCGCTATCGTGTCTTGTTCAAATCGTGTCACAGTATCAGATATACCTTCACTTTACATTAAAGTTATCTTTATTTTGAATAAAATATATTGACATAAGTGGTCAAATCTTTTGATGTGCTTATGTTTCGGAACGCGTCTCGGTAAAACGTACGATTTTTGACAGTTTAAACCGCGCTAATTCCAAATTCATTTCGCGGGGTATTTTTTTCGTTTAATAGAGAATACAGCTTTGCAGATTTCTTATGTAAGACAAGGAATTCGCGTGGTTTCGAAGTAAGGAATCGATACGGAATAATGGCCCAGCTCTCCACGATCTTGACCAGATCTTCTATACACCACCACCGATGGTGTATGATTTCTTCTAAATGTTAATGTAAGGTAGATTTTGCGATAATTTTTTTAGCTTTTTCACATATTCTAAACTAGCCCTTACAAAGTAATGCGCACGTAAGTATAAGGTAATGGCATCACGTTCCAGCCGTCCCAGAGACAAACTTGTGAAAGATGATCGCAGCCACATTTCAGGACCTAGCCAGGAGCCCAAGAAATTATGAGGGTTTGAAGAGGCTTCTAAGGTGATTTGTGAATTTTTGACTTCATTGTCATTTTTGGGTTCCGTACCTCGAACGGTAGAAATGGAACCCTAGTACTAAGCATCGCGTGTCTGTCTATCTGTCCGACCTAAAACGGCTGTAATAGGTAGCTGGCTGAAATTCTCACAGAATATGCGTTACGGTGGATTACTTAACATAGGAAAAAGAAATGGAGTCCCCAAAAGACAATATTGCCCACGATGGTGATGGTTCCGTAAAAGAAAAGATACAACGTGCGATATAAAAAGAAGCTTGTATTGTGAAAAAACCAATGAAAAATAAAAATTAAATAATATTACGTAGAAAAATAAGCAAGTTGAAATGGCAATGGGCAGGTCACATCGCTCGTAGAACTGACAATCGATGGGGAAGAAAGGTTCTCGAGTGGCGACTACGAACTGGAAGACGCAGCGTAGGCCGGCCCCCCACTAGGTGGACCGACGACCTGGTGAAAGCCGCGGGGAGCCGATGGATGCAGGAGGCGAGCTGCCGCTCTGAGTGGCGCTCCCGGGGGGAGGCCTATGTTCAGCAGTGGACGTCTTCAGGCTGTTAATGATGATGATGATGATGATGATGATGACATAGAAAAATTAGGGCAACATCTTTTCTTTCTCAATGTCAACTAAAAATCTATCTCTTTTTTGTAAAACAAAAAACTAAATTAATGAGGCTAATACGAACCAACCTCCGTGTCGCTCACAGAAAAGTTGTTTTTTTAAAAACTCATTATCATATCTCAAAAACGGTATAGAAACAAAAATACTAAAAATCAGCCAGGTGCGTCGAGTTAGAATGCCATAGAGGTTTTCAACCACTACTCAATTTAAGGAGCTATTTTACTTGGTCTTATCACATATAAGTATATGGTACGGGACCCTCAGGGCACGAGCCCGACTCGCACTCGATAAGTTTTTTTGTCTAAATCTAGACCACATCATTTTTAACTCAGGTGAGATGGTAAAGCTTTGACATAGCTTTATTAGAGGTGCAAAAAGTTATATTCTCCAGTAGGCCTAGCACGATTATTAACGCGCGCGTAAGTGTAACGTTAACGTAAGTCAGTTGTATGGCATTTGATCAGTGCCCCATACAACTGCCTTACGTTAACGTTACACTTACGCGCGCATAATTATACGTGCTAGGCCTACTGTTCTTTTTCATTTTTGCTATTTTGTTGCTCTACGTCCATAAAAAATGAATTGAATCATCTTCGTCACCACAAGATGTAGCCAGCCCAATGCCATTTCAACTTGCTAATACTAAAAGATTTATCTATTGGTGACTAGTTTACATAGTAGGTAACATATTCAGTTATCTGGCTTTAGTTCTCCTGCGGTTCTTCTCATTTCGGGTCTTATCTCGCTAGGAAACCCCGAGCACAGCAATCTCCATAGCTCGTTGCGCGACTTTGAGAAAGGAGGCTAACAGTGTGAGAGACACAAAGAGCCGTGATATTGTCGAAGAAATATATAGGTAAAAAATACAGGTAAGCATATTTTTATGTAAAATCAACTAAGTAAATATTTCCACGCTAGCAGTTAAAATGCACTTTTGCACTTTGAAAGATAAATAGAATCTATCTTAGCTTGTGAGGTGAAATAGCTTTTTTCTAAGCTTGTAAGGTGAAAAGTAAATTAAATATCTAGGGAATAAAAAGATTTTTCTCGAACCAGAAACACCTCAACAAAATAAATAGATCTGTTACTAAAGTTACTGCCCTAAACCGTTGGTAATCACTTAAACCTGGACCCCTAACGACACCTTACGCTGTTTTTACACCCCTTCCTGAGGATTTTACGCCTTTTCTCTGTCGTAAATTTTGGGCCATTATAAATTGAGCTGCCTTAATTTTCTATGAAACAAATAAAACTTTTATGTAATAATAATGACAACCTTTTCTTATTTTTAGAAGCCATATTAATATGTTTTTTATGCTGAACATAGGGCCTATGTTCAGCAGTGAACGTACTCTCACCGCCACTTTGACCGACTGCTCACCTCCTGCATCCACCGGCTCCCCGCAGTTTTCACCAGGTCGTCGGTCCACCTACTCCGCTGTCCACACTGGGTCTTCCGGTTTATGGTCGCAACTCCGGAACCTTTCTTCCCCGTCTGTTGTCAGTTCTACGAACGATGTGGTCTGCCCATTGCCATTTTAACTTGCTAATTCTCAAAGCTTTAGTGGTCACTTTAGTTCTCCAGCGGATTACCTCATTGCATTTGCACTAATTGCTTGCCCTAACTGTAACTGTCTTCTTCTTTTTTATATTCAGCTCATGTTTTCTAAATTTGACGCAAAAATGCAATATTTAAATATTGTCAAAACAGAGAGCTCAAGTTACGCTGTTCGTATGTCTTAGGGAAGCAATCTCCTGATAGATCCGATGTCGGTCCGTTTAACGATGTCTGTGGACATTCACACCGACAGTAAGGGATGTACAAACATTCAACAGAATAAAGTAAAAAAATGTGGTAAATGATGACTTCTATTGCGTAAGAGGACCGTCGTAACATTTGATAATGTTCAACTTCAACTCTTGGTTAATGGCCTTTGTGGAGAGGTGACGACAATTTTGCCAGTGTCACGTGGACTAAGATAGAACATCAAACGAAGATTGTTCAGTGGGAAATTTTGGTAATGAGTATGAAGACAGCTATGAGCTACGAGTAGTGATGAATCTAAAATTTGAAAATGTTATTGCCGTTGCTCTGCTCTCTACATACTCATAGAGACGTATATCGTCTAATGACTGAATTTACCGACATTTTAGCGACTCGAGCGCCCTCTAAAATATAAACTTTTGATTGTGGTGTCGTTAGGATAGATTATTATATTGATACGGCTTGATTCTATTAAAAATATGTTTCATGTTCGAGTTAGAACTAATTTTCTTTGTGGATATTTTTATTCTGGACAACACTATAAAAAATCATCGAAATTGAACCTAACATTTAGAGATAAAAAGCGTTGGTAAGATGCTCTATTTTGAAAATGTCTGTAATGTCCGTACTGCCCGCTTTATATACGATTCTCAGTGCCAATGTTTTGATATCAAATAGATGGGTTTCACACAGCGCCCGTGTTTTATTAGCTCCGTAAACAATCCTTACAATGTTCGAAAGGATTTTCGCACGAACTTTGTATGTTGGCATATTTTGTTGGCTTTTGTTGTATTTCGATAAAAAATTGCCACTCAATGACATGTTCTTTACCTTTACTCGCAGAGAAGTAAGAATTCTCAGAACAAAATTGTGGATGAAATTGTTCAAAATTAAAAAGGCTTTGCCCTAAATGTAACCACAGTTGCAGTATCACTCGGAACTATAAAATAATATTGTTTCGCGTGACACTACACTGCGCACGTCATCCAGAGACATTACAAAGTCTAGTAATCAGATTACTAGACTGAGTGATCAGGTCGTAAAATCTCATTTGCCCAGTAATTTCACTAGCTACAATGCCCTTCAAACCGAAACACAGCAGTTTGCACACTACTGCTTGATGGCAGAATAAGCGGTGGTACCTACCTAGACGAACTTTGCAGAAAAGTCCTACCACCTTGGTTTTTGTTGAAGGGGGTAATGCTGTTGGTCTCTATCGACATTTACAGCGTTACTGGGTCGGGAAAGCTTATAATAGCATTTCCAGCTGATACTGTGGTGTGTCTGATACTTGATGAAACCTACTAATGCACCCCAATCACGCTCAGTAGTCAGTACCTAAGTAAACACAAAGTTGTTTATCTTTTTACTTTTATCTATGTAGGTTTTTTAGTATTTTACTAACCTACTGTATCCTCAAATTATTATTCTTTCTGATAATTCATATTTGCAAAACATTCGCAGAAATTCTACGAATGCGAATGCGAATATGCGAAAATGCGCGAATATTCGCTAATGCGAATGCGAATATTCGTTACATCACTAGTAGGTACCTATTTGGATAGACTAGGATAAACTACTTTGGTCGTTCTGTAGTAATGACGGTGGTACATCAGGAGTATTGATGTCAGGAGAATACTTACGAAAAGTCGATACACCTGAGGATCATTTTATAACATAGTAAAATTATTGTTGCATGAAATTCGATACGACCGGTGCGAGATAGCTTTTAAGAAAGCGCTGCACGAGCTTTTAGTAAACCTTCAGAAAGGATCACACTAGTAGGAATCAGCGCTTGCACACTACTGCAAATCAAAGCACACTACTTAAGTAAAGCATATCCCGGCTTGAGGAATGGATGGATGCGGGTTCAGTCCCCGCTCGTGATTCTAATTTTTCCTTTACAAATTAATCTGTAGATTACGCTGAGCAGGCGATACTGCTATAAAAATCATAAATATTGCACACTACTGCTTGTCAAAGTATCCAATAAAGTGGTGGTACCTGGGTAATACTTAAAAAAACCACTACCACATTAAAAAAATCATAGTCAAATCAAAGAGTCAAAATCTCAGTCCAGTGCACCACAACCTTAATCCCTGATTGATTCCAGAATCAATACGGGTTTCAAGCCGAGTCTACGATAGCCTATTATTAATTCTTTTAGAATTACATGGATGCTAGACCTATCTACTGTAGTGATGGATTAATTAGCATTCGCATTAATTTTTAGCATGCAAAATCTCAATTAGCATTTTGCAAATGAAATGTAGTTGCGAAATTCTGTGAAATATTAAATTTCATTTGAATTCATTTGGTTGATTTTGAATTTATTTTTTAATAAAAGTTTCATTTCAATTTTAATTTATGGTTCATTTCATTTTTCATTTCAATTATCATTTCATATTTCATTTCGTTTTTAATTTCCATTTCATTTCATTTTAGCAAAAAGCATAGCAATAGCAATTAGCATGCTAAGACTTGTGAATTAGCATGTTTATGAAATTTACGCAAAATCGCATTAATTGCCATCGCTAGTATCTAGGTACTAATAGGTAATCTACGAATGGGTCTTACAAATAGAAATTACTTGACAATGAGCTTGACATCTAACCATACCTATATCTATACCAGCTGTATTTATTTTCTAATACGTAAGGCATTTGGATCCGCGCTGACTTGGCCAGCGGGGCTAAGCAGGAGTTGGCATAACGGGAATTCGATATAGAACGAACTCTCGTTGAGTGACTTCGATGTGGCAGAAACGCTTGTGGAGTGAATTCGACGTGGAAGGAACTCGACGTCGAGTGAATCTATCGCTGTTATTCAGACTGACACTTTGTTACGTTATAGGGTTAATAATACGCACAGATCATCATATTTCTTTTAATAGGACCTAGACAATTCTATTAAGTTATCTTAAAAAAATATAGGATCATCCGTGGGACCTACGATGCCAGCACGAGCTTCAGACAAACAGAGACTTTGCTATTAATGTGGGCCTAATCATAGATTAGACAAAAAACAGAGTTGACAGGCCCGCCATCACTGGTTGGACCGACGCCGACTGGGTCAGAATCACGGGGGGCCGATGGATGCAAGAGTCCACTCAAAGTGGCGGGTTTTCTGGGGGAGACCTGTGATCAGCATGGACGTCTATTAGTGATAATGATGAGACAAAAACAATTGACATAACCAAATTCGATGGAGTAGGCAAGATGAGAAAACCCAATTTGACATTTATAAAGGTAAAATACAGTAGGTTGGTACATATAATATAGCCGTACTAGACTAGGCATAAGCTTTGGACCCTTGCCCAAAATTACCGACGAACGAGACAAAATGCTAAGTGAAGAAACTAATTCGCAATACCAATTTCGTCTCATTTATTTATTAGTCTGTGGGTTCTTCATAGAAAAGTAGAGAAAAACCTTTATACATTTTCGGGGTTCTGTTGCCAACTTGCGTTGGTTATTGCCGGCTTCCGTTTAAAGGGTAAATAAGCACTACGTAATGGGCTTAGAGAATCTATTTTGATCGTAGTAATAACAATAAAATGTAACAAAACAATGGTCTCATTTCATAGTCTTTTGTCTCGTACCAAGTGGAAAGTAATTTAATCTCTCGTGCTCTAGGAACCTTCTTTAAAAATACTTCAGATTTCTATAAAAATAGGGCGAATACTGTGCTTGGAACTTACAAAAAGGAAACATTGGTGTATTTATATTCCAAAAAATCCATTTTATTGGCTTAGTAAATTTAACAGTAATTTCATTATCGGGCCCGATAGCTCAGTTGGTAGTATCCCTGCCTTCTGAACTGAGGGCTGTGGGTTCGATTCCTACCCAGGACAAACATTTGTGTGATGAACATAGATGTTTGTTCTGCATCTGGGTGTTATATTGTATTCTATGTATGTATTTACAAACAAAAAAGTATCTAAGTATTATATCAGTTATCTGGTTCCCATAGTACAAGCTATGCTTAGTTTGGGGCTAGATGGCGCTGTGTGAAATGTCCACACATATTTATTATTATTATTATTTATTTATTATCATCGTCATCGAAAGCCTGATGTCCACTGCTGATCTAGATCTCCACAGGCTGCTTGTCTCCTGCAGCCATTGTACCTACTCCCGCAGTTTTAACCAGAGCCCCAGTCCAGCTAGCTACGCTGTGTTTTCCGGTTCATGGCCATTTGAGAACTTTTCTTCCCCATCGGTTTTCAATTCTACAAGCAATGTGGCCTGCTTTCAACTTGTTAATTCTAAGAGCTGTAAGTAGGTACCTATCTGTAAATTCTGTAATCCTAAAAATGAGTATAATATAGTTATTTTTATGTTTTATTAATTAGTGTTTTTTTTGTATTGATTGTACTACATCTTTATTTGCTATGTGTTTATGCCAAATCTGGAGTTCGTGATGTCATGACTAAGGGTTCCGCCTGAAAATCAGTCGCGTAAGGTCACGAGCTGACCTTAATCATATGCTGAGTCGGGACCTGGGTCATGACATCTCACAACCTTACATTTTTATCTTTTGTTTCTCTAGTGTAAATTTTAGTGTATGTTTCCTATAATGTAATGTTGTGTGATGTCCTGAATAAATGTTATTTTCTTTCTTTTCTTTTTTATCTTAGCTGGGGAGCTAGAGAGGAATGAAACCCGAAAGATAAACCCGAAATGAGGAGATCCGTAGGGGTACGGATCTCCTCATTTCGGGTCTTATCTAACAGACAAACACTGAAATCTTTCTATAACTCGCAACAGCTATTTCTTACTTTTTAATATTCTGTTTCTATTTCTTAAATAAACAAGCGATCCAAACAAGATCTCGGTCAAACTGAGCTCAGTTCCTGCATCTCCTGCATTATAAAGATAGCCAAACATATTTTTCGAGTAAGAATTCTCGAGGGTTACGCAAATATGATGTCCCGGGAATACGTAGAGTGCATGGAATTGAGAACGCTTTAGGAATGTACGGTCTCATGTCAATTGCATTCTAAGTTCGGGTTCTTGGATATTTTTGATGTAGCTGTACGTATATTTTTACATTAAATTAAATTATCTAACAAACATATATAAATATTAACCTCTAAAGTAGGCCCTTCACTAGGTGTACCAATGACCTGGGGCCACAGAACTAGCCCTATTTACAAGTAAACTGCCTTGTAAACTTGTGGACTTGTAAACTGGCGCGTGCAGGATAGCAGGCAAAATCCATGGCCACAGTTACTCGATAGGGGTGTTGGTCAAAACTAGCATGGGGAGCCGATTGATGCAAGAGGCAATCAGCTCTAAGTGGCGCTCAATGGGGAAGCCTAGATGTTCAGAAGAAGCCGTCTTCTGCCTGTTGATGATAGAGTGAAACCCTGGGGCTTCGCCAGCTACAACTAAGGTTGCCATCCGTCCGTGTTTTCCCGTATTTGTCCTAGTTTAGATGGCGCCCGGGCCGGACTTTTCTTGTAGTCCGGGTTTAAAAATTTAGTCTTGGGCCGCCCGTAGCCTACAGCCAACAAAACAAACATAAAAACATGAAACGAACTCAAAAACGAAAGCCCAATCTATCTATACTCTATACATAAGTATAATAAAACTGTAAAGATAAAAAAATCTATAAATGCAAGATATCGAAAAAAAAATGACACAGGTTGGCCTGAAATTTTTCGCTGATCACGTTAACCTACTTTTTAGACATTTTGTCTGTTTGTTTGTTTGTTTGTTTGTTTGTTTGTTTGTTTGTTACGGCACAAGTCCGAAAATACTGAACGGATTTTCATGCGGTTTTCACTAATAAGCTTAGAAAACCCGGCGCAAAACATAGGATATATTAAATTTTATATATCGTTAATTTTTTTTTGGTGAAAATGATTAAGATTTCATTATAAAACGGAACGGGATTTTAATAAGATGGCCGCTTGGAGGTTTAGTAATAAGGATTTACTCTTTGAGTACGGAACTCCTATATTTTTGTATTTCATTCTGAACAATCCCCACTGCACTAAGCAATACGGAAGTAATTTAATGCATGTTTTACAACAGTAAATAACAATTGGTGCACCTGCATTACCGGCAGTGTATCACACATTTCGGGCTACGGCGAAATACAATGCGCGATAACTTCGTCTGCGCTCGATGCAATGCAGATTAGAGAAAAACAATGTGTTCATTATGTAAGTACCTATACCCGAAAAAATCATATGTATTTACATATAGATAAGTTTTTTCGTTAATGTGTGGTCTAAACTAAAAAAAGAGGATAGGTATGAGAACCTTCTTGAATATGAGCACGACACAGAGAACAAGGAATTTAAAAAACTAAAAACTTCTTAGACTTTTTATAAGTTTTAAGGCTTCACGCGATATCATATTTAGCCAATATTGAAACACAACTAAATTATTATTCATGTTTTTGATTTATTGGGTTCTGGAGAGGGCAATATTCTTTATTGGCGATCTGGTATTATGTATTAGTTTTCAAAAATCTACTACGCGTTACCATTCGAAATAAGTATTTAAAATAACACCTATAGCTTAACCTTTAGTAGTGACATATTCAGTAATCTGTGCCCATTGACCCTTGCTTTTGCTACGCATTGTAAACCCTTTCTTATTTTGGCATTAGACAAAATTTGTATTTAGCCAATGATAGGAAGTATTTTATGAAAACTGTTTAAAAAGGGTAGGTACTTAACCTTTTTAGAATTATTCATACACGATTATCATACTTAGCCAATATTGAAGCTTACATTTTTATTCAAGTTTTCGATTTATAGGGTTTTGGCGGGAGTAATGTTCTTTATTGGCGATCTGGTAAAATGTATTTTTTACATGAAATAACTACACAATACCATTCTAATTAGGTAGATAAAATTATTTTAGCGCTAATGCTACATTCTTGATCAACCCCAAGGAAGTTTTAAGGTACCTGGGGGTCTAGCAAAGAAACCAACCACTAACGCTAACTCCAAAATGTACTAGGATGACATTTCGGAAATCCCTTGCTGTTGCACAGCTAATGTCATTTCAATACAGTTTTGGAGTTAGCGTTTGGCGTTAGCGTTAGTGGTTGATATCTTTGCTAGACCCCCTGTAGTACTTATAGCTACCCCCCCCCCCCCCTTATCATTGCTACGCATTTGGAACCTTTTTTATTTTGGTATTAAAGTAAGCCGGAGGTGCTATTATTTGTATTCAGCCAATGATACGAAATATTTGATGAAAAATGTTTAAAAAGGGTAGGTACTTAGATATAATAATTAATATGTAGGTATTCATTATGGCAATAAAATTGTTTCCTCGAATTAACAACATGGCGCGTAACGTTCGTTCGTTTTCGATTTGTTCTTCTTCTTGCATGTTGAAATAAGTTTTTAATAGTTAAAATATTTTAAATCTGTGGGCTTTTAAATAAACCACGGGAGCAGAAAATGATTGATTACTCGGTTACTTCAAGAAGGTTATAGTTATAGTAGATAAGTAACTTTGGGTTTTAGTAATAATTAAGTAATGATGATTTAACCTACTTCCTCACTTTCATCACTAGGTAGGTATGTTGGGAATGAGACAGCGTGGAAAATAGTGGACATAATAATAATTATAATTGTCGATTCTTTAAGGAGTGGTGGTTTAGTATTTGTAATTCCTAATTAGTATTAAGAAAATTAATTATGTACGCGTCGTACAGGTAAATGCATATCTCCAGCGATTTATAAACTTATTATTGACACTGGCTATGTGTAGGTAGTTAGGTACTCAATTCGTATGGAACCAAACTTAAGAAGGTAAAAAAAATGTGGTAAATCGAACAAAAAGCGCGCGGATAATATTTATGTAACACTGAGCAAAACAGGATCATCGTGTGTGATTCTTCCATATTTTTCTAAACTGTACCTGCCTGCTTAGGTAACTACTACCTGAACAAAACTTACTGAAACTTCTGTTAAAGACCTGAGTGAAGTGATGATGATTTCTTTTTGTTGTAATATGAAGAGGTACTTATAAAATTGTAGTTTTTTGTTTGAAACTTCTTTTACTGTTAAAATCTATATTAGACTCAAAACATTTAATTTTATGTAATAGCTTAAATAGCTTCCACTCACGGCTATGCTTGCGTTATACGTATTGGTTACTGTGCGCAGCTTCGAAAAGATTTAGTGGATTTTGTTGTTTGGTACGAAATGCGTGATCTATTATTAGACTATAACGTAAAAATAACATAACACAAGCGTGCGAAGCCGCGGGCAAAAGCTAGTTGAATACTAAAATCGGAACATTAAAAATTACTCAGTCAAAATCCTTGCCTAAAGAACACCGTTACTTTAATCTATTTGCCTGTAAAATTTCCGACGAGAATTATTGTTTCAACAAAACTTTGGCCAAGTTTTATTTCGTGAAATCCTTTAAGATAAACGTTGAGAACGCTTGAAAAGATCTTCAAGTAGGGTGACCATGATGATGTTTTTGCATAAATCTCCTAGAACACGACTTTAAGGAGATAGGAATTTAAAAATAACGCTCTAATTTTGTCGTCCTTCTTCCGTCTATGTCTATCTAACCGTAATAACCACGCCTTAGCAGAGTTTAGTGATCGCAATAAATTACAATGCACAGAATAGTATGCTGCCCATTCTCTGCATATTCCCTCAGCTGGCTCTCATCGCGCCTACGGGAAGAGATGGTATCCTATCCTTACGCCAAGGCGACACTGCAAAGACAAAATAAACATTGCAAATAAACAATTGTTTTCTTTATGAGAATGCACATACGCCGTGACGAGCTAGTATTAGTTGTTGTCGTTTTTACTTAAGGCCATGACAGGACCCAATGCGAGCATGTTTATTACAGCAGACAAACTTGAAACTTATTTTGTACTTTATAGGGTCGCTTTATGCATAGCAAAAATATGGCGATTACGTTGCGTTGCACTTCAACTTTTCCATTTTTCGGTACAAATAATTAGTTATAAAAGAAATGCTTATTGTTATAAAAAAAAGCTTATAGACGGATGCATTGAAACATAGCTTATCACTATGATTTATTTCAATGGGGTGTCTTATTATAATGTAACATTTTAGGACGTATGAATGATTTTTTAGAGGTCACTTCACAATGTTTTACTATCGAGAAAACATTTCGTAAACGTGTTTTGGTTTCAGCAGATGGAAAGAAGATATGACCAGTATTAACGTGAATTTTTTCCAATCCTGTAAATGGTATACGTTTTGAGATAATCACGTTCTAAATAGTCGATTTGGGAGAATTCAGCGCCTTAATGACCGCAACACACATTTCCAAGCAATAGGCATGATGACTACTATTAAAAATGAACAAGTAAATATTACTTTCATAAAGAAGATTAAAAATGAATGCAATAATTGAAAAAATAAGCAAAATCGGCAAATAAATCACGGAGTAATAAGCTTTTAAACCCCCACAGTTACAATGAAAAATCTACTCGTGACGTCACATGCCAAAGAGATTGTATGAAAAGCTCCACAGCTTAGTAATGAGGTACTATAACGACATTGCTCTGACGTCACTGGCCGTTTGAACTATCTCTTTCTATTCCGGTTTTGAAAATGCTTGTAACTTGGTCATTTTTTGTGATATTTAATTTATGTTTTCACAAATGTTTATCTTCTGAGGAATATAATTGGTTTATCCAAAAAAAATGTTAGTCGTCATGCCTATTACAAAGTTTAGGCATTGTTATATAATCTGCTTCTTAGGCTGAGTTGCACCAGCTTACTTTAACTCTAACTTTAACGCTAACTATAACCGTTCCACGCTTTGCAGGTTGGGCTTATGTCAAAATTTGACCGTAACTTTAACCGTGATTATGGTGCAACTCAGCCTTAGTCAATTCACGTTATAGGCAAAATTCTGCAGTGGCATCTTTCATTTGAGGCCATGAGCTCAAAACCATTATGAAATAAATAGATAATGCCCAACGATCACATACATAGATCCTGGACCGTAACTAGGATCCCCAGTATCTAGGGACCCAGGAACTACGAGTACTATGGTCCCACAATACCCAGACACAGAACAAGTAATTAGGCTTTTTGCTGCGCACATATACTTGTCCTGTTGCGGGAATTGAACCCACCGACTACGGTATAAGCCGACCTTCTCAACCACCACACCACAGTGGCTGTCTAAAATTTTCAATACAATCCTGTCTCTTCCTTAACTATGGACTCCCTACTTCGAACAATTTTTCATTGCTTATCAAGCGGGTTTACGTTGGCTAGGTTGTACATTTGAAAAGGTTTGCACGCTGGGTTCCGCTGATCTAGGTTGGATCTGGTTCTGACAGCCCAGTGAATTGGTTGAAGGGTTGGTTTTCTTCCGCGAGATTTGGTGAAGTTTTCCGATAAATTATTGACTGGGAATTTAGGTATCCGTCAACATTTAGAATCTAGTCGGCTTTCGTTTAGCCATTTTCAGTTTCTTTATGCACAAAATATTTTATGAGCTGACATTTTGATTAAAAACCTATATAAGACTGATGAAGGATCTATAAGAATACAGTTGATCATCCCATCTCTTGCCGCAGATGCCGTAAGAACAGGCTCAAGGAATAGGTAAATATAAATCTAAGGAATGGATAGGAGCATTATTTTAGGCATGCAAACACTGCAAGAGGCAACTGCTCAAAGTAGCACTCTACGGAGAGCCTATGATTATGATGATGATTATGATGAAGATGATGATGATGATGATGTTAATGGAAATCGGTCTATCACTTTTGAAGCTGCACACAGACTGATAAGTGCAAACCTGAAATAACCATCGTCATTGCAACATTGGGTTTAAAAAGTGCAATATTACAAGTGCACTTCGAGTTTTTCCACGCTTAGGTACCTCTTACTCCAACCTTAGCGTAAAACAAGCTTGCTTATGCCACTTTAACATCATCATCATCATTAACAGCCTGAAGACGTCCACTGCTGAACATAAGCCACAGAACGTCAGTTTGAGCGGCTGCTTGGCTTCTGCATGCATCGTCTCCCCGCAGTTCTAACGATCGTCTGTCCACCTAGTGAGGAAGCCTACGCTACGTCTTCCGGTTCGTGGTCGCCACTCGAGAAAATTCTTCCTCATCGGTTGTCAGTTCTGCGAGTGATGTGGCCACATCACCGCTTTTATATTTTACACCAACTTCTCGAAGTGAGGGCGTGAGTTTGGAACAGGTGAAAAGTAACCAATTTTACGGTTTAAAAACGTTGTGGGTGAAACGGTTTGAGCGGGTTTGGTTCCGTAGTAGTTATATTTTTTTAGAAAAGACTGTAAGAGAAGTCGGTGCCACTGTTCTATCAGTTCCCGTAGGCTTTACTTAGTTTGCGGCTAGAGTGCTGTATGAAATTTCACAACTATTTTATTATTTGACTATACCTAAGTTAATCCCTGACCGGTCCTTTTTGACGTGAGAGCCGAACATACGTTATTATTAGAAAAGCCAGGGTTTTGTCATGATTTTTTACCTTTTCTTCATAAAAAGTAAAATCTTATTGCTCTAGTGAACTTGAGGATAATTTCATTCCCGATTCTGTCTTACAGATCCCTGAAATCATAAAACCGTATTACCTCTTTAACCACCCCGTCCCCGTCGTCGGCTATCGGCTGCGCCCAATTTTAATATTTCACAGCTCAACGCTGGAACAAACCCTGCTTCCTATTGAAAAAAAAAGCTAGGTTAGGTTGGAGGAAGCTTTTCTTTAAGTTGTGGAAGAATTTATTATACTTATATAGGTACTTTGAACTGAAATTGTACGCGTACAGAGGTAACTTCTTTTCAAAAACGCAACGCAATGTTTTAAGATCTTCTCTGTAAAATTGGGTTTTAGCAAATAATTATTTGGTATGGTTTCATTATATCATCAACAGCGTAAGACGTGCACTGGTGAACATAAGCTTCCCCACAGAACGCCACCACTTTAAGCCGCTGCTTTGTGGTCGCCACTCAACAACCTGAACCTGATTCGATTTGATCAATTCAAGGTAGGAAAGAGGAATAATTTAAAGTAAGTATATAATTAATTTTTGTGAAGAATTAGCCTTCCTTTGATAACGATTTACAACAGTTTTTTTTTTTTGAAAATGCAATCTCCATTCTTACCCAACACTACTAAGTGCCCAACTCGCCGATCACCGGAAGTGGCCGGAACTGTCGCTTCGTTATCGCGCGATATTAGCTAGAGATATCTCAACGATGGGACTCAAGCTTTATTAGTACATTGTTGAGATTACCTACGTAATTTTTGTTATATGACAAGTAGCAAAATGATGTATACGGGTCACGTAATGGTAATTGGTCATCTCTTCCTATGGATGGGCCTGATAGCTCAGTTGGTAGTAATCCTGACTTCTGAACTGAGTGAGGGCTGTGGGTTCGATTCCCACCCAGGACCCAGGATTTGTGTGATGAACATAGATGTCTTTTGATATAGATGTCATACATTTCATTGTATTCTATGTATGTATTAACAAACAAAAAAGTATCTAAGTATTATCAGTTATCTGTTTCCCATAGTACGAGCTATGCTTCGTTTGGGGCTAGATGGCGCTGTGTGAAACGTCCACACATATTTATTTGCGACATCAGGGGGTCTAGCAAAGCTCACGCTAACGCTATCGCCAAGCGCTAACTCCAAAATTTACTGAAATGACATTTCGGAAATCGCTAAATTTCGGTAGCGAATGTCATTTCAATACATTTTTGGAGTCAGTGTGAGGCGTTAGCGTTAGCGATTGTGATCTTTGCTAGACCCCCTGGACCGCTGATGGTGCATTGCAAACGCTGCAAGACACTATTGATGGATTTATTTAAAAAAATACAAACATTACCTACCTAGTTTCAAAATTAAATTTTATTATAAAACATTTCGGTTGGTAAATTTTGGTGAATGAGGATGATGATGCTAATTACTTACTTAAAAAAATAACGCCAACGATCACGTAAATAGATCCTGGACCCAATCTAGGATTCCTGTATCTAGGGACCCAGGAACTACGAGGACCATGCTCCCACAACTAGACACAGAACAAAAGTATTTGCGTTTTTGTCCACTAACACTTGTCCTGTCACGGAAATGGAAACCTTGTAATATAACCTCCAGATTTTGTAAAATAAATCAATTAATACTTGTCCTGTCACGGAAATGGAAACCTTGTAATATAACCTCCAGATTTTGTAAAATAAATCAATTAATATGTGGATATGTTAATTGGTTTATTAAACCAACCCTTTTATCTTTAAACCCCGCTATCTGGGGTAAGTTTCCATCTATATCACATTGAGTTACGAGGTACAACGCGCAGTAAAGTAGAGATACAACTTTGTTGCGGTGGTTTACGTTGTTGGACTGTTTTGCAACGTAGATTGGAGCATTTACGAGAAAATTTTCAAAGTATAGATTAAGAGAATATTTTATCATTTACTCTTTTAAATTACTAGGAAAGTTGATTTTACTGACACTTTGGATCGATATAATTTTGGCTATAGGATCAGATGGGACTGCGATTATTGGTTCTTGAGATCAAATAGGCATTTTTGAAAAATTCCAATCTGGCGTTTTATCGAAAGCCATTTTAGCTTTAGCACGTCCTAGTTCAACAATGCTGCTTAACCGAAAGCCTTATTATATCATCGAGATATTATTATTATTATCATCGAAACAATAGCCGTGTACTTACTTATTCTTTCGCACGAAAAATTTGGCTCATTTCATATTGTTTAAGCGGATTTCTTTTAGTTAATTCTAGGCACCATACACTCCACAAAAAACCAATGGGAAAGATAGGTTCTCGAGTAGTGACCACAAACCAGAAGACGCAGGCTAGCCCCCACTAGGTGGACCGACGAACTGGTGAAAGCCGCGGGGAGTCGATGGATGCAGGACGTCTTCAAACTTTTGATGATGAAGATCCACTCCACATGAAACGATGTTCAAATAAAATACCTATTTCATAGTTAACTCATTTCCTTTTAACATTAAACCTTACGCCTTACTTATCCTTTCTTCCATTAAGGTACCTACTTAACTACTTTCGAATAGACAAGCTAATAAACCTAGTATCTTATTCATTACGACTACCTATTTCACGGAACATAAACCGGACTTAGTAATCTAAGCGATCTGAAAGTCTGAAACAAAGTGATTCTACACAAAGAAGGATAAGGTTCGTTTGCACTGATCCAGTAGCTGGAACAAACTTGTCTTCTGGATTTGGGTAGAGTGTAAAACAATGGTGGCTGTGGATTTCGCTGCAAGCGCCACGCTGCACACACCGCTTGCCTCTTCCCGTACTCATTTAATTTTTGTACTGTGCATCCATTCGCGCTGACTTCACAGCCGCCATTGAGTTTGATTCACACTCTAATAATTATGCATTCTATTTGTATTACAAACAAGAAAGTATCCTGGTACAAGCTTTGCTCAAGCGCTTCTGTGTTCCAGTTTGAAGGACATAATAGCTGCTGAAATGGCTAAGAAAATCAGACTTTACAAGGTGACCTTGAATTGGTATGTTATCCCGAAATGGGGGGACTGGGACCATGATACCCTACAAGTTGTGAGAGTCTTACTTGAAACTGGGTGTTTCAAAACCTCCATGGTAAAAAATAAATCCATTCGCAAAATTGCACGTGCGATCGCTACGAGAGTTAACAAGATACTATAAATTCATTTCTATACACAGGTCGTTAAACTCCTTTATGTGCACTCGGTCAAGGACGAAGTACAACCACCCAGCTGCGCTGAGGCTATTTACGAACGTAAACTTTACATGGAATTTCTTCAATGAAAAACTATTAATTTAGTAAAGTCGTAGAAGAAACATTGTCTACCTTGGGGTGTAGATTTACCCCCTTCCGGGATAACATCCTAATTCAAGGTCACCATGTAGTGATCTCACAGCAGGTGCGGATCCATTATTGTGGGTACAATGGGCTGGCCTATAATCCTTATCGGGGCCGATTAGCTGATAAAAATTACTTATATTGCCTAGTGGACCTATAAGATTTTGGCCGACTTTACAAATATTTTGTAAACGTCGTACTTAGGAATGCAATGTATTGATCGTAAGCAAGTCCGTACCCAACTAGCACTTGCTTCGAATGAGTTGGCCGTGAATACAACTTTTCTTAAGGACTGGATCCTCACCTGTTTCATTGTCTAGGAAACACTTACTGGACCGTGCTGATTTATTTATTTATTTATTTAAGATGATGATGTGTCAGGGCGGTTATTCTCTATGGAAACACAGATTCCACAAGATATGAAACCACGTCGTTATCGTGTCTTTTTCAAATCATGTCACAGCGTTAGATATACTTTCACTTTACATTAAAGTTATCTTTATTTTGAATAAAATGTATTGACATAAGTGGTCATATCTTTCGATGTGTTGATGTTTAGGAACGCGTCTCGGTAAAACATACAATTTTTGACAATTCAAATCGCGCCAATTCCAAATTCATTTCGCGCGGTTTCGTTTTCGTTTCACAGAAAATACACTTTTGCCGATTTCTTATGTAAGACAAGGAATTCGCGTGGTTTCGAAGTAAGGAACCGATACGCAATAAGGGCTCAGAAAGTGAAGTGTCAAGGGAAACTTTATATTTAAAGTTCCAAGTAGCGTCGCAACTGTTATAAGCGGGCGTGAAATCATCAAGCGAACGACTAGCTCGTATCGCCATTCATTAACACTAAGACAGGACATGATTATTCCAGTAGATGATCAAGTAAGTGGAACAGTGTAAACTAACGGTCGTAAGTGAGGAGTAGTAAGGTTGTAGTTTCATAGGACTATAAAGACTAAGGTAAGGATTTATCTTCAGCTAAAGTATATGCTGTTGTTAATGAATCTTACAATATCTGGACGGAAATGGAGTTTAGATGGAAGACGTAATTTTAGAAGTGCTGGCTTCTTCGAGTCAATGTTGAACGAACATGCCACAAAGCTCCACTTTTTGAATGGCTGCTTGCATCTTCATCCAATTCTCCACAGTATTCTTTACCCGTCAACATTTTTGAAAGTCGATATCTTTGTCGTTTTATATAGACATATCTGGTGTGGTGGTTAAGTACGTTGGCTCATAACCTGGAATTTGGGATTGATTCTCGAGACAGAACAAGTTTGTACACAAAAAAGCGCAAATAGTTAGATAGATAGATAGATAAATAGAAAATGCTTTATTGCACAATCAACAAAAATGTAGGTACATAGACGAACTTAATGCTAGAGAGCATTATCTTCCAGTTAAGCTGGGTGTAACTTAAAAAATTTATGTGGCAGTACAACGCAGCTTACAATAGTTTGAGAGGTTGGTTTGAAGGGCATTGTAGCTAGTGAAATTACTGGGCAAATGAGACTTTTTGACCTGATTACACAGTGTAGTAATCTGATTACTAGACTGTGTGATGTCTCAGGATGACGTGCGCAGTGCAGTGGCACGCAAACTTTATTATTTTAAAGTTCCGAGTGACACTGCAACTGTTATGGGCGGCGTATTGCTTAACATCAGGTGAACGACAAGCTCGCCACGTCATTCATTCTCATAAAAAAAAAAGTTGTTATGGGACCAGGATCCTGGAAGAATACTAATAAATATAGAGATCTAGTGCAGAGATTAAATATTATATCATCATGATCAATATCAGACTGAAGACAGGCTGAACATAGGCCTCCCCCAAAGAGCGCCACTTTGAACGGCTGCTTGCCTCTGGCATCCATCTTGCCCACAATCTTTATTTTTTTATTAAAAATATTACCGTCATTGTGATCAAACAAAAAACAATAAAATCAAATCAATGTACCAATCATCACCAAAACGTAAAATATGGCTGACGCCATTTTCAACTTAAGCTATCCAGGGGTAAGCAAATTCAGTACATCTGTTTATCTTACGATTAGACATGGGATGTTTAATATGGATATGTTTTATGCCGGATGGCCGGAATATAGTCAGGCCGTTATCCGTCATAAAACATCAGTTTTTGTGGCAAATGATACCTGTGTATACGATAACTATAGATTTATATATGAGGATATGCCATTGAACACATTATTTTGGAACATTTTATTTTGTCAAAATGGCGTGGGAAAAGTCAGCGCCATCTATTAGATTTCACGTGAACTACGACAAGTTGAGAAAATTAGGTGCCTATCGCTGTCATTATGTCCGTCAATGTTTATGTTTACAATGATTATTCCAAATATAAATTCGATTATTTTGTTACAAAACAGAGTGTAATATTGAAAATATTGAATTACTTGAGGTAAAAACCTTGGTCTTTCTTTTTACTGCACTTTTGAGTATAGAACAATACAACTTGGCATATTTTGTTTGTGACATTCGACCGATGCCTTCTAACTTCCATCACAGACTGAGCGCTAGTGGATGCCAATCTGTGAAATTGGCTCCCACTTTGAAGCGACGTTTTAACCTGTCATTAGGCCTGTCCTTAATATATATGTCTATGACAATAACCCACTTTATCGCTGCCTAATTAAATAAATAAAACAAAATAAATGTGTGAACATTACACACAGCGCCATCTAGCCCCAAACTAAGCATAGCTTGTACTATCGGAACCATACAACAGATATAATTCTTAGATACTTTTTGTTACATTGAATACAATATAACAACCGACAACCGATGGGGAAGAAAGGTTATCGAGTGGTGACCACGAACTGGAAGACGCAGCGTAGGCCGGCCCCCCACTAGGTAGACCGACGACCTGGTGAATGCCGCGGGGAGCCGACGGATGCAGGAGGCGAGCAGCCGCTCTAAGTGGTGCTTCCTGGGGGAGGCCTATGTTCAGCAGTGGACGTCTTCAGGCTGTTAATGATGATGATGTTGATGATGACAATATAACACCCAGACAGAACACACACCTAGCTGAGAAGGTAGAGCTACTACCAACTGAGCCATCAGGCCAGTCAACACAAAGCCACTAACACAACATTATTATCATCACTAGAAGACTTCCACTTGTACTTTAGTACTTTGCGGAAAGATAACAAAATCCATATTTATTAGAATGCGTATTTATCATTTATCATTTATTTATCATTTAGTTATTACTCATTTATTTTTATAATTATTGTTTTTTTTTTGTTTTCTTTCCTACGGTTGAATATGTACATCTCGTTACTCGGCGCAAACACAAGTATTATTGGTAACTAGTGATATTGGGCACCCAAGATACAGGCTTAGCCTAGTTTGGGGCCCGTTGTAACTCATATCATATTACAGTAGCAGTCAATCTTTTAATTGATATTGTAATGTACATTTAATTATGATTCTTTGTAATGTAAATGTTTCTGGAAATATTTTTTTCTTATTCTTATTCTTATTCCACTGCTGAACATTGGCCACAAAGCGCCCCTTTGGGCGGCTGCTTGCCTCCAGGTTTATGTCCAGCAGTGGTCGTCTTCAGGCTGTTAGTGACGATCCAGTTTCCTAAAACCCGACCAAAACTTTTAGCTCTTCATCTCTATTGATTTGATTATAAAGTTGTTGTAAAATTTCGCGCAGATTAAATAAAAGCATCGCCAAAAAAACACCGCCAAGAGAGAGAGGGAATTATGGTTTGGGTTCCGTCGGAATTAGAGTTTGAATTTTTAAGTTATCTTCTTTTGACCCTGTGTATCACTCGGAAATTGTAGATCTACTAAAATCTGAAAATTACATCGTGGGGAATAATTATGGTGGTATACCTTATGATCTTATGATCATGATTAATAGCAAATTATTTATTTACTTTTTTATTAACATAAAATATAACATTACAGAGTATTCCAATACGTTACATTTTATCACTAAATTACTAACTTCTAACACTTACTTACATTACTTTCTCTACTTCTATTATTATTATTTAAACTTAAATAATTAATCAATCCTGCCAGAATAAAACTGCTTTGTGATGTGACACGCTGTCTCTACTCTGACTATTACGGCACCCACTTCAAAGTCAAAGTCAACGTCAACGTCAACGTCAACGTCAACGTCAACGTCAACGTCAAAGTCAAAATCAAAGTGTTTTATTGCAAATAGGCTATTCATAGCACTTTTACAAGTTATATAAATTAAATTATTATAATTACTAAGCAGATAAAATCACAAAGTGCACAATGTCAATCATTTATTATATCAAGCACGCCTATTACAGCAGTTTGAAAAAAAAAATACAAAGGGACAAGGGGAGGTACAAGACATAGGGTGGTCCTATTTTCATACCAAGATCACACGCCTCAAAAGCCTACGGAACCCTAAAGTCTGTAAAAGTTTACTTTACGCGCCAACAGCTAATTTCCACGTCAAATATAATTTTTGGCACGAAACGTATTTTTTCCTTGTGAAGTTAATTTATCTTGTTTGATTTTAATAATTCAATTTATTATTAATTTCTCAAGGATATTTAATAAATTTTATAATTATATTCTTATGCTTAGCATTTTTTTTGAAGCCTGTTTAGACTTGTACACAGTACTAACAAGACTAAATATTTATTGCAAATAAGTAAGCTGTTTTACCACTTTTAAAATTCAAAATCAGAATGTAAAAAAAATCCCGGAGAGGATTATTGTCCGTCTGCACTAAGTTTGACAACTTTTAAGTTTGTCCTTATCTCTTAGGACGTACACAAATGAGTGCAGTAAGTGCGTCATCCGACTATGAAAGCCGCTGGGAGCCGATGGATGCAGGAGGCGAGCAGCCGCTCAAAGTAATGCTCGCTGGGAGACCTATGTTCAGCAGTGGATGTATTCAGGCTGTTAATGATCATGATGAAGTGCGTCATACTCTTTAGGAATAAATTCCAACTTAAGCGCTGTCAACCTTTAGTGCAGAGGGGCATTTATCTTCTAAAAACCTTGATTCTTACTATAGCCGTTTCTTTAAAAGAAAGACGGCAAACAGTACACGGAGATATACGAAAATCTTAAACCCCCTTTAGACAGATCGTTAAAGAAGAAGGGCAAAGAAACGCCAAAGTTAACGGAACCCACACAGCCATTACTTATCAGAAACATTCATTCCACAAATACATATTTAACCTAATTCTGTATTCCAAGTGCTTACAAAAACATCTGAGTTTTATACAAAAAGTAAAGCAATATTTTGAGATAAAAAGCCAAGTTACGGTTGAAGCACGAAGGGCTGTTAGCCGCGGATAACTAACAAAAAGAAAGCCACTACAAGTTTTGGTATAAAACCCCTTTTTATTGGTTGGTGTAGACGAAGAGGTCATCCTGTGTCCTTTATGGTGTGGAACAAGTTAAAAGAGAATGGTTTACTTTAGTTTAGTGAAATAATTCACTGAAGCTCTCTATGGGAAGTTCTATTCTGTATTGTCTCTAAGTAAAGGAAAACGCACAGATTAAATAAAATGAATTATTATTGGAAAAACCCTTTTTTTGCTTAGATTGGGAAAAAATAATTGACTACAACAATTATTTATGTATGTTTTGTACGCTGTATTTGGCGTATTGTATTTTGACTTTAACTAAAAACCACCTAAAAGTATCACGTCTCGCTCTCGCAAAGAACTTGAATGGCGTTTGAACAGGGTTTCAAAAAGATCGCCTCTTCTTTATCATTCATATCAGCACAGTCACCAGTTTAGGACTTTTATTTAGCACTTAGGCTTAGCAGTTAGTGTCTTTCTACTACTGACTTTTGCAGAAGCGCAACCGAAGGTCGCCTTCTTGAGTGCCTCTTGTAAACCCTGGTTTCATCTTCTGTGCTCATTGTGGATCTGTGGGACTTATCGCAGATAATAAATTGATTCACCCACAGAGACACAATTCTTTTTGTTGATCTGTGATACTCACTCACAACTCCCCAAACCTCTAAACCTACCTACCTGTAGTCTTTATAGGTTACACTCTTGAGTGCAAATATTCAGCTTAGGATTTTGTCGGGAGCAAAGGGAGAGCCACCACATTGTGTGTGGTTGTTGTTATTGTACGTGTATACCTACTTTCAAGTCTCAAGAGGATCGCATACCCACTCTATGCTTCAATTTGCACCAAACTATAAGGGCCAGGGCAGACAGAGATAATAAAATACAAGGCGGTGTCGCGGCCGTAAAGCGCAGATTTTCCAACAACTCTCTGACTAAAAGAATAACTAGATGATCCACATGAACAAGGAAGTGACTCCAACATATAAAGTATACTAAATAAAAACGTAGCACAGTAATAGCAGAACCATAAGCCAATCTAAAGGTTTACGAAGCGGATTGTCTAGTGACAACAACCATAGGACCCACAGCCAAAAAGTGTTAAAAGGGTCTTCTCTAAGAATAGGCGCGCGGTATCGAGCTCGTGCATCATGTCCATAGGCGGTGCTGACCACATAGATACCATCAGGTCCACCGTCTTTTTCAACACATTTTTTTAAGAACACAGTAATGTTCTTGTAAACGTCTTAGCAGAAACACTCTAAGTTTAAAGACTACAGCAATATGGGTTGGCATATCAGAGAGGGTAAAAGTCCCTAACCTAAATAAACTAAGAATAAAAACAAGAGCCCATAAAATGTTATAGGTTAGGTGTTACCATTAAACCTACTACTGTACTACTCCTACGATCTACTACGGACTGGTGTAGATTTAAGGAGCTGGGTACCTCATCTACCATTTTAAGTAATTAAGCATACATCTATGGCTTTAGTTTTAAGTCTTCTCCGCCTCTCTCATCTATTTTTTTTCTAAGTCTGGGTACGGACAATACCCACCGTTCGTTTTTATTTTGTTACGAGTGACACTTGTACGGTATCGAGAGGATTGTATAGGTTTTTAGTGTTTTCATAGCGATCGGTTCTTGCAGGCCAGCGCGCAGCGGAATCGTATGAGGTATAAAAGAGTATGGTGCTGTTGATGGTGGTGGTGAACGGTGGCGACTTACGAGGCAAAGTTTACTTTTCTGTGTTATGCCACAGAATACATGATAGTAGTCAAAGCGTCTACTTTTCGTTTGTTGTAATATTTTTTGTAAAACTATATTTCTTTTTGAGTTTTGGCAAAATTCACTTCGTTGCATTGTATTATTTTTCAAAACTTGTGCTTTTTTCTGTGTTAATGTTTAAAATAGGTGGCGTTTTACGCATTAAGTGCTGAAGTACGAGCATGAGTGAGGGCAAGTGATATAATGTGGTGAAACGCAATTTTTCGTGTTGCTTCCAAAACTCCATAGAAGCTTGTAGTAAAGTTGCCACCACTTTGCTGGAGCATGACTTAGACTGGACTATGACTAGGACATGACTGCGTGAAATATTTTATAACACGATGAAATTATAATACTTGACACTGGCTAAATACACTATGTGTGGAGCCAAAATATAACAAAAAAAAACTATATTTCTTTTCTAAAACATTAACTCCTCGCTATTTACTATTAAGTACTACTAGATTAGTATAATCATAATCCTATAAGGTGGTAATCACCATCGTAGCGAGGTCTAATAAGAACATTTAATTCTATTATTTTTTCATTAATCACTGAAACACATTTCACTTCAAATTAATCACGCTAGCTCTCAAAATTTAACAGCATTCCATTAAATAACCTTAATTAATTAACAGCAATTTCAGCATTTTATAACCGTTAATAACGTTGCAAACAATCCATTATTCGTTGTAAAATAACGTTTTATTGCAACGTTTTAGCAAATAACGACTTCACTGTTATAACAGTGTCGTTATAACAGTGTGCCCGTAAATTGTACTTTGGCAGGTGGCTACTTTGTTTACTGTGGCCGTTAAAATGGACGTAGTCAGGTTGGAAATAAGGGGGCCGGGAACACTAAAAAAAAATAGGACTTAACCCATATTTAATATGAGTTAAATTCTCAATGTAAATACCAATGTGAAAAGCGAAGGGGCAATACTCTCTACCCTGTGACCCTGCAATTATCGGTAGAAATGAATTATTTTAGCAATATCACGTCCAAAACGACGGGCCCATAGCTCAGTTGGTAGTATCTCTGCCTTCTGAACCGAGGGCTGTGGGTTCGATTCCTACCCAGGACAAACATTTGTGTGAAGAACATAGATGTTTGCTCTGCGTCTGGGTGTTATATTGTATTCTATGTATGTATTTACAAACAAAAAAGTATATAAGTATTGTATCAGTTATCTGGTTCCCATAGTACAAGATATGCTTAGTTTGGGGCTAGATGGCGCTGTGTGAAATGTCCACACATATTTATATATTTATTTAAAAGAAAAAATTTTTTTAGTATTCTACGTAAGTATTTGTCATTATTTTATAGACAGCAGTCTGAAACCTGTACTGTAGGTACATACTGCAATAATCAGAGGACATACAAAACAAAATTAATATAATTTACGCTGAGCAGGCGATACTGATATATAAATCAAAATCTAAGTAGATACGTACATAGTATGTGTGTCTACATACTATTAACTATTATTGAGGGTTAATCTCAAACTAAGCACAAAAAAATAAGACAGGTTAATAACACTACCGATTGGGGGCTTATAGACATCGCCCCATTCTTATCCCTAAGTAGGTACCCAAACGAAAAGGCATGTTGCGGAATTTCTCAAATTACATGAAGTTTTATTATCAATAAAATAGCTTTGCCGACTTTTATGTATATTTGGATGTTGATAATTAATTATTGTTGCCTGTTGGTTTTCCAATAAATAAATAAATAAAATAAATAGAATTGTGAAAAATAATCTAGGGCTTCCAATCTTCCATGCTAAACTTGAATAGGTATGGTGCAGGCCATTTTAGTAAGGTGCGTTTCACGTGTCTTCCTACATGAGATAGGTATAGGTACGTAGGTATAATTTTCGTGGCAGTTACTCTATAATTAAATATACCAATAAATTATATTTATAAACAGTTTCATAAGGTTCTTTTATTTTGTATTTATACTTATTATTGTATAAGTACATTAACATGCACACTCATTCCTTATTTGTTTTTGAGTAAAATTATTATTCACGTACTTTTCAGATGTAACGTGTCCATTACTTTCATTCCGCGCCATCTGTAGACCGGGCTTGTAACTACATCAAAAGCTTGGTTTCAGAAAGAATTTTCGTCGTAATAACCTTCCAAAAGATACTTACCAAAATGAATAACAAAAACATAACTTAACACTTCATTAAATTAGTACCAACTGAAATTGTTAGATGGCGGTAATATAAACTCAGATTCACAGATCAAGGTAGAGTGCTGAACTTTTTATTCGTCAATGCATTTTTTTATCAACTCAGTTACCTGCCAGAAATTATAGCAAACTAGCGATTAGTTTTCCCCCTGCTTCGGAAAGTCTTGTAAATTATGACACTTTTTAAAACCATTGCTCGCTACCGGGCTGTTTATATTTATTTTATTTTTGTGGAAACACACTATCATTATTATAATCTTGCGTGATAAACCCTGGATATCAGGATTTAGGAAGTGATGGGGATTCCCTTGGCCGGCTCTTACGGCACCCACGGGAAGAGATGGGATGGCGCTGTTATATTCATCGTAAGTCGTAATTGAGCCCCAAGTACCAAGATTCAGGGTAATCATACTCTAATAATAGGTACCAGTTATGCGAACTGTAGACCTCGCGAGCAACGGTTTAGCAACCACGCGCCATGATGTACTTAGTACTCCCATACTCACCTATATCTCGACAACCTCTTGACCGATTCTGATCATAAAAATTGTTAAGAATTGAGTACCCAATGCTGTTGCAAACTTCCCCCCTTTTTTAGGGAACTTACCCCACCAAATCGCTGACGACAAAAAAACCGTGACCTTGTAGAACTTGTATACCTACTAAGTTTCATCAAGTTGAAAAATGTGACCAGTGGGCCTAGCACGAATATTTACGCGCGCATAAGTGTAACGTTAACGTAAGCCATTATGGCATTTGAACTGCCCCCCTATTACGATCGAGCTAGCAGCGCTGCTGGCGCGTGTCTGCCGCTCAACTGCTGTCAAAATTGTATGAACTTTGACAGCAGTTGAGCGGCAGACGCAACCGTAATAGGGGGGTTTTACGTTAACGTTACACTTACTTGCGCGTAAATATTTATGCTAGGCCTACTGTACGCGAGTAGGTACGTACATCCGGACAGACGAAATCAAATTTCGGCAAAGAGAGACTTTCGGTCCCTTCGTTCGCTCGGTCAATTATTGCAAATAGTAAAGGCAGCCACAGCAAACGGTAAACACAGTGGGCAAACTGTGGAGTCGGGGGTCTCGACTCGTGCGTACAGGATAACGACGGGCGGCAGTGCTGCAGTAATGAGCGGTCCGATGCCTTATGTGGAATATATTGAACGAACAGAGGTGCTATGGAGAGGGTGTTGGTACTAGAAAAATATTTTCAAAAATAACGGTATTTCGTAAGAATCTCGTCGTAAGTACAGGCTGATAAGGTTGAAATAAGGTCTCACTTTTGAACGTGTTTTTTAAGATTTAGCGTGAGCCAGTCCTCCACTATGTGGACCAATGACGACCTGGTGCAGGAGCTCATGTTAAGTGGCACTCGATGGGGAAGGCCTAGAATATGTAGTAGTAAACGTGTTCTGGCTAACGATGATGACGTAGGTATATTTTACATTGTTATTTTTATAGACGTAGTGCTGCAATCGGTTATTGAGGACTTTTTTTTTTAATAAATTCAACATTTGTACTCGGCAACTCGTTTACAATGGTGAAGAAAACAGCGAGAGGTTTCCAACATGTTCAAGAAATGCTAAATTCGAGGTTACATGTAGGTAATTATTGTGTCAAATGTGAAAATAACTACCCGATTCACAGGCTTTTATGATACCTAAACCAATCCAAATTTCATCCGAATCCGTTCAACCATTGCGGTGCTAACGTAAATACGGAACAACCAGAAGCAAACTTTCATTTTTATAATGTTAGTGTGATGCTGCAAGTAGCTCCATACCTTTCCTTGTCCAGTTGACAGAGGGCGAGGTCTTTGACCCCGAATATCGAACCTAATGCAGGCTTAACTGTTAAGCCTTCATCCTTCTATGACTAATCTTTGCATCGGAATATGTACCGTACGGACACATTCATTAAACGGTCCCTAAAAGTCTTAATTGCTTGTGTCAATCAATTCATTTTGAAGATAAATAAAGTGTGAAACTGAGTTAATTTTACTGATGCGTGCTTCATGAACCAGAAAGCGCTGCGGCAGCGTAGGCAGACCTCTCACTAGATGGATCGACGATCTGGTGAAACCCGCGGGGAGCCGATCGATACAGGAGGCGAGCAGCCGCTGAACGAGGCGCTCTCTGTTCAGCAATGGACGTCTTCAGGCTGTTGATGATGATGATGATGATGATGATGATGATGATGATGATGATGATGATGCTTCAATCTACTGATGGGCTGCCTGTGGGGAATAAAAGTGATGTCTCAAGATGACGTGCGCAGTGCAGTGTCACGTGGAACTTTGTTATTTTAAAGTTCTGCAACTGTTATGGGTGGCTGTGTCGCTAAACATCAGGTGAACGACTAGCTCGTCAAGTGTTTCATTCTTATAAAAAATATGAGTTCTCTAATACTATCTTGCCCATCAATCGAGGACTGATAATACAGTCCTACTAACAAATATATTTTATTTTAAGGAATGCCGGGGATTGCTGGGGTGGTTAGTTAGGTATTTAGGTGCTTAGGTATTTTTTGCAATGAGATTGCATTCCCACATCTCGTGCAATATGGAATATTGTAAGGTTTCGTATTATTTCCTGCGAGAGAAAATGTAACCGAGATGTATTATTGTTCACCACAAATTGGGTTATTATCGACTTCGACTGTGTTGCCAGTTGCAATAGGAATCTAATACATAATAAAAAGTTTTTGTAAAAAAAAAATTAAACGTCTATACCTAATACACCTATACACCTAAAATTAATAAATAAATAAATAAATAAATAAATAAATATAAATATGTGTGGACATTTCTCACAGCGCCATCTAGCCCCAAACTAAGCATAGCTTGTACTATTGGAACCAGATGACTGATACTATACTTATATATATACTTTTTTGTTTGTAAATATACATAGAATACAATATAACACCCAGACGCAGAACAAACATCTATGTTCATCACACAAATGTTTGTTCCTGGTAGGAATCGAACCCACAGCCCTCAGTTCAGAAGGCAGGGATACTACCAACTGAGCTATCGGGCCCGTCAAAATTAAACATCTATTCCCATCCGGTGAAGTCCCCTAGAAAGATCCTTTGACGAATCAAAAGTATTTATTATAATAAGTTTCATCCCGATTTCATCCACCGGTGAGGAATCAGAAATCTTTTGTTATTTTTATCCTGCTTCGGTTGAATCATTTCAGAAGTTTTGCCACTTTTGAAACTCCTTGCATAAAAGTTAAAATTGTAGTAGGCAATAATGTTTGTTTACCTGCACATAGCTGAAAACTGCCTGTTTGATGTTCTGGTGCAGATAACTGGAGTCTACATATTATATAAGCCACTCTAAGAAGTCTTTCGACAGCCGTGGATGGAGATATTCTCCTTCGGCGTCTGTAAATGTTTCCCTAAAAATTAAGGAAACGCCCGCATCTGGTATCACTGGTTCTTCATGCTGTAAGGAAGGGAGTTGTGTTCATTATCGGCACTATGAAAACCTTGTAGCACAGGAATAACTGGACAAAAAGAGAATAAAGCTAGATTAGATTTTTAAAGTTCCGAGTGAAACTGCAACTGTTATGGGCAGCTGTATTGCTTAACACCAGGTGAACGACTAGCTGGTTACGTCATTCATTCTCATAAAACAAAAAAAAAACAATAACTGCGACAGCAACGTAATCTCATGCAAAGTCAAGCCCGGCTAGCATGTGCGCCCCGACAAAATTTTCTCGATACTATCTCGTGAGAGACCGTGACAGGACTTGGTAGCGCCGAAGTGTGTTTCACGAGTCTCACTGCCGACAAGTATTCTCGCGGTGCGCATTCTATGGGGTTAGAAATAATAACATGACTGTTTGTACCTACACTGTAGTCTACCCAAAGTTGTGCGAGTTATTGAGAGATACAATAGGCACCTTATTGGGGTTTCCTACGCGAGATAAGATACGCAGGAGAGCTAAAGTGACCGATATACCTAGCTCTTAGGCTGACATTCACAGACGAGTTCGAACTCAAACTCCGTTATGTCAAAATTGGAGTCTAGGCTCAAACTTCGGTCGAATTGGCATTCACAGTCGAGTTTAGCATAATGGAGTACGAGTATATGCTCATTTGAGAATGAGACGGGCTGAGTCACGAAATCGGTGACGCGAGCCGTGCTCAGGCACCGCCATCTTTATTATCACGCATGTTTTTAAAAACAATGCTGCTTAAAATCAATCTTTAAGGTGGTTTTTGTGAAGAAATAAATAAATAAATAAATATGTTTGGACATTTCACACAGCGCCATCTAGCCCCAAACTAAGCATAGCTTGTACTATGGGAACCAGATAACTGATACAATACTTATATACTATTTTGTTTGTAAATACATACATAGAATACAATATAACACCCAGACGCAGAACAAACATCTATGTTCATCACACAAATGTTTGTCCCCAGTAGGAATCGAACCCACAGCCCTCAGTTCAGAAGGCAGGGATACTACCAACTGAGCTATCGGGCCCGTCTAAAAATGTAAAATGTAAAATGTCTAGAAATGTATTTGGTATTGAATAATATGAATAAATTACGAAATAAAATTAGGTACTTCATAGATTTATTTATAATGAAAATAACAATAAAAAAATTCTAATAGTAATTTACTGGCAGATCCTGTGTGTTTTCTTTTCTTTGTTGTATTACAAATTTTGCTTCCCCAGCTTGTGTCTTCACATTCAAATTATTCCATGACTTTTTAAGTTGTTTGTGATTAGGTACCTAACCTATAATATCTTAAATTAATGGTAGGTCTAGGTTTATTAAATAAAAATCAATTCATATGGTACCTTTTAGGAATTACCATGCACATATGAAGAAATCATCAATGCTTTGCAATTTGGCTCCATAGTTCTTCTTTTCTATTATTAAAATGAAGCATTTATTTTTATTTAGTTTCTAGAACTTGTATGTAGGAGCTATTAGCTCCCTCAGATTTTGTGAACAAATACTGTGAACACTTTATAGACGATTTATTTTCCATAGCTATTTCCATTTCCATTGTAAGTTTTAATTTCACTCGTTTTTTTATTATTTAGGTAAATAACAACATTCATAATAATTGAAAAAACAAATAAAGAGAAATGGCGCGCTTTTTAAAGTCTCCTTCAAAGAGTATATATAATTATCACCAGTTTTTTTCTCTAATCTGTGACCAGCAGTAAGTTTGCACTCCTGTTTCATTTATTCATACAGTTTTTGCTATTTTTTTCTCCTTTTTTAGCATACTGCCAAATAAAAAAAAAACGTGTAGCTCACTCATGTCAAACTACACTTGTCAATGGCCGGAGTTTACTCGGCGAAGTGAGGGCGGAGTTTACGTTGGAACTCGAATGTGAATTTAACAACGCGGAGTATACTCGCCGAGTCCGGAGTTTGAACTCACATGAGATCGATCGGAGTAAACTCGATGCGTTGTCTCTGAATGTCAGCCTTAGAATCATTAGGCAGGCCACACAGTGCCTTAAGCGCCTGCCCTCTCGCCCGGTGATGCTGTAAAGGTCGGTAGAGAACATTAGCCCGTTCAAAAAAAAAGCCAGTCAAATTAGCGTTATGGAGGAGGTCTATGTTCACAGGTCTTCAGACTGATGGTAAGGTACGAAAGTGAACTATTTATAATTATAGTAGGTTATGCTTAGGTATGAAAACTTTCTTTATTTTGATTTTGTCAGTTTGTATTGTAGCTCTCGAACAAAACACGAAGAGGTTTTCCTTTACCTATTATAATTGTGTAGGGATCACAGAGCAAAAAAACCGTTTCAGGTGCGAAAGCTTCATATTTTTCAAAGCTCTGTGTTAGGGATGGTTATAACTTTGCAAACTCTAACTGTAGAAAACTTGTATTTTATTGCAAAGTTTGTGGCAACTGGCAAACATGCACCGACAAAGATTAAACTTCGCGGTTTGTTATACTTACAACTTCCGTTTCCTTGCAAAATTTATAATGCTACTGGAACTAGGTTTTAACTTTTACTATGCTTTTGCGTATCGTATAGGGTATATTTTTCATCTTCCTTTTTCACAATAAAGACAACGATTACCTGACTACCGAACGGAAGACCTGGCCTCTTAGGGGGACCGACGATCTGGTCAAAACCGCGGAGAACCGATGGATGCACGAAGCAAGCAAGGTCAAAGTGGTGTTCTATGCGCCTGAAGACATTGTTTGCTGAACAATAGCCAAAAGGCGGAGGCCTTATTCCAGTGGACGTTTTTGGGCTGTTGATGATAATCGTAAAATCAAATATAAACAAAAGAAAACAAGTTATTATAAACTAAAACTATCCCTACGCGAAAAATACCACTATAAAGTGGCAAGCAAGTAGACAGTGATGGTTACGTGCTCAAAATAATATTTTTACGCATATTTAAAGAGCAAATTTCACACAAAAAGCAATTTAGGAATTTACCTGAACCAAATTATACCTCACGTCATTTTGTATGAACTCTTTTTGTTATCCTGTCTATCTGTCAGGGTTTTTGAATACCCTATAATAATTTAGGAACAAGTTTGTTTCATGCTAATAATAGGGCTCCCATAAAGATTTCCACAAAATTAGGACAAACAGCTCAGACATTTGAGATCGAGCCTGCCAATTTCATGGACTCTTTTTTATGAACTCCATGCATGACCAATTTTGTAAAAGTATGCATTATGGCTTTTCTGCAAAGTTTTTCTAGGTAAGTAGTACCACCAGTTATTCTGCCACGAAGCACGCGAACGTGTGGTTTGAAGGGCTCTGTAGCTAGGTGAAATTACTGGGCAAATGAGACTTTATGATCTGATCTCACGGTCTAGTAATCTTATTACTAGACTAGACTGATGTCTCAGGATAACGTGCGCAGTGCAGTGTCACGCAAAACTTTATATTCAAAAACCTTACCATGGATAAAACTATTCCAACGCCGAGTCCCTTATTTAACTTTTAAAAAATCTCCTTACGTCTGAAAAACAAATTTTAATCAAAACTAATCTCTTGATTATAATCTTGCTTGTACTACTTTCTTTTTGCAAAAGGATAATAGGTTTCCGAAGGTTTTTGTGTAAGACAAAAAACCAACATGTCTGCGAATCCGCGAATTAATCGCCATATGTTGCTGTGCAAGGCATACTTCTCGTGGTACCTTGCCGACACAAAACTAGTCAAACGTTGACTTTTGCACAGTAGCTGCACTGCCGTTCGTACGTCCGGTATTCATTGAATTAAAAGTGCAATGAATGTGTTGTTGTCAAACGTATGCCCATTTTAGCATAAAAAAATTATAACGTAGACAAACAAACAATCTGACGGCCCACCTGATTGTAAGCAGTTATGACGTCACCTGCATCAACTTCAGGAGCGTTACTGATGCGTTGCCTTGAAAAAATCATCAAAAAAAACGAATAATTAAAATGGTTAATAGTGGCTGATAGAATAGATATACCGAAAATGTATAATAAACATAATTTTTTTTACTGGCAATATGCCTTTATTACTCAAGCTAACTACTACAATAATAAAAACTAAACTAAAACTAACTACACTACACACTAACTAGCTACACTATACCTACTACAAAGACCATATGGACTGTATAATAGACCGCGATGGCCTATATACAGTCCAAATGCTCCAGCCCACTGCCGGTAGGTAGCGTACCCAACATGCTGGCAGCATTGCCTCGTTGAATTGCAAAACTGATGCGATACATAAATACAATAGCAAAATCTTAATAAATTAAACATTATTAATTTAATTTATTAAGATTTTGCAACATAAATACTGCAGTGCGTCGACCAATGAGATCGGTGCATTTTCCAGTCTAGATTCAGTAGGATTTATTTCCACCCATCGAGATGTGTTTCCACCATAGTAACGTGCTTATTAGTTCTCCATTGGATTAACACTTCTCAGAATGAGATTTAACAAAATGGGTTTTGTTGGTTTTGTTATCGTAACCTATTGTTACGGTAACCTTGTTTCAAATAAAGGCGGATCTAGGATTTGTTGTTTTATTTAGGGTTTTAGGACAACGTTTTAGGTCAAGATACTTGGAATTTTTTGGCTTAAGGAATTTAATAGGTATTGATAAAATACTTTTGTAATCGCTGGTTCTTCTACTAACTACCGGAGTGCCCCACGTTGGAGCGGCGGTGTAGTCGGTGGAATCGTCTTCTGTAGCCCTACCGTGTAAGCATTCTGGTAATGAACATCGCCTGCCATCCTGCTTACGCCAATGTACAAGCCCTTGAGTGCGAGCAAGAGAGCACACGATTACGATTGCCACCGGGCTTACGCGGTAAGGCCACTGGTCAGGATGAGCCTCTGTGGAGTCGATGTCGCGGGCAGCACAGTGACAAAGACGTTCCTTCGGTCGGATGAGGGGTGCGGTACGGGCCTACGGGGTGAGAGGCGATAGGTAAACGACGGTATCCTTATTACTTAGCGTATATTCTACCGGGCAATAGGCAGTGCGGAATGACACCTACCAGTCGCAAAGGGCCTGAGAGCTGGTTGGCGTGCTTAGGCAAAGGGCTAAAGCTAGTGAGAATGGAACTTTCAGTAGCTTTGTTAATTAAATTACAAAATTCAACAAGATGCCTATTGGGATCGATGCATAAAACGCTTGCGTGTTTTAAGGAAGAACAACGCCATCTAGTTTGTTTCTTACGAAGATAATGTCTCAGCTTCACATTGTTGCTATTCGTAAATTATAAGGTGCTACACTTTAGTATTTTCCAATGATTCCTGCCCAGCCGAACTGAGTCAGTTTGATTGTGTAAGCAAATACATCTCTAAGGAAAAACGCAGCAAAAACTATTCAAATAAATATAAAAGTACAAGAGTTAACCATTTCTCGTAAAGGATGAGGAATGTTCTAAACTTCTAAGGCTATAGTTTATTTATTCAAATAAATAAATTATTATTATATTGTCACTATAAACACAAAAAAATTATATATATCAATAGAACAGCTTTAAATAAGTAGTCGTTATTCAAAGAATATGCGTCTCTGCGTACCGGGTAGCTCGTAAAGGACAGGACAAAACAAATCCCATTTCTTCAAAAACTGCCATCTAATACCAAATGTCAATTTAATCATAGCCCCATCGGTTACCACGACTACTGATAGTACCATCATCGACACACATTCGGGTGCGTCATAGAGAGATAAGTGGGAACTTAAGAGCTGTCCATCTTTAGTGCACACAGGCAAGTAACCGTTATTATTTACATGCAATCGTTGAAAGTTCGTGGCAACCCGGTCCTTTAGCAGCAAAGTAATGTACCTAATTGGAAATTAACCCAAAACCCAATTTATTTTAAAAATCCTTACTTGTAGCCCGTAAATAATATAGACTGTACAAAAATAATATATAATTACTACAGAATAACTAGTAATAATTATTACCTAGACATTAAAACTTAATTAATGATTCCAATGCAAAAATAAAGCACAGAAATTGGTATAAAAGAAAGGAAAACCCATTTCAAGAAATTTTAAAATGTCAAAGTTGAACCAGTTTTAATGAACGTTCCAGAAAAACAACCACCTTGAAATAAACCGTACGTATAATTACCTAAAATGAGGAGACACAAAAGCTTAGTTATAGTCTAAGAAATAGCGGTCAGAAAGACAGACCGTGGAATGAGTAAGAACGGTGTCTATAATCCCCTATAGAGCATTTGAAAAAAGAGGTGGCAAGACAAGGCGTTCCCCTCTGCCGGTCATATGGCGCTACTTGGTCATCTACAATACCATAATGTGCGTGTAGACACTGCGTAACTACGCTAGTTTATATAACGGTGTGCGTGTTTTAAGATGGTGTGCGGCGTGCGTTTACACGCGCGGTTTGCGCGTGTGATGTACATGTCTAGCGTCTACCTCGTCCCCCGTAGAAAATGGCAGAAAAATAGTGCTAGCGGATTATAACGTTAACATCTCCATTAATAGATGCTCTATTATAATCCCCACAATAAGTTGGCGCAGAAAACTGAGAAAAGAGTTTTGGCGGAAACGCGGAAATATTCACGTCGTTGCATAGTATTGAGTTCACCTACGATAAAAAAAAATGCGATTTTTTTTTAATGTGAAGCAGAGGATTTGTTTGCATTTATCATGGACAAAATCCTCCGACTCATATAAAAGTATCGCTTATTTACAATTTGTATCATTGACTTTACACCTCTCTCAATAACCTTTCTCTAAAAGTCAGTAACCTCTCTAACTATAATTTATAACCGCAAAATTATCGCGTGACTATATACAGGGGGTGGCAGGCATGGCCAATGTCACGGCAAAAATAATATGCTTGAAATACCGACGCCTTTTGGAAGGCGTGTGGAAAACTTTTGGATTTTGGCATCATAAATAAGGCATATGTAGATTAGTAAGATTTAGTTTTTAGATTACATAGTTTTTGGAGACACTTCGTGTTGTTTTGTTAAGTTTTTACGAGTAGTCGCGACTTTGTTAATAAAGTATGTCCAGTATCCTCTAGGCAAGCATGCCATCCAGGTAGACCGTTAGCCTATCGATGATAAAAATATGCGTACGCCTCCCTGACTATACAGGGTGTTCAGCAGAATGTTTGCCATAGAGTAAGGGGGGAATAGTTAAGTAGAACCCCGTGTAACATTCATCATCATCATCATCATCAACAGCCTGAAGACGTCCACTGTTGAACATAGGCCTCCCCCAGGGAACGCCACTTAGAGCGGCTGCTCGCCTCCTGCATCCATCGGCTCCCCGCGGCTTTCACCAGGTCGTCGGTCCACCTTGTGGGGGGCCGGCCTACGCTGCGTCTTCCAGTTCGTGGTCGCCACTCGAGAACCTTTCTTCCCCATCGGTTGTCAGTTCTACGAGCGATGTGACCTGCCCATTGCCATTTCAACTTGCTAATCCTAAGAGCTACATCGGTCACTTTAGTTCTCCTGCGGATCTCCTCATTTCGGATCCTATCTCGCAGGGAAACACCGAGCATACAACAACATTACAGCGTGTAACATTACAGTGGCTTTTATAAACATCAACGCTTCACAACATTTTTATAATTTTTAAATTTAAACAATTTGCGTTATTTTCGAAAGAGTTATTTAGGTAACTTTTTAAAGCTGTAAATATAATTATTATACATAGTACTTAAACTTGCAGCTGATATGGATTAACAATGTTCAATAATATGGATTTTCGAGAATAATCCTCAAAATGCCATTCAAGAGGATATGTCATTTTGAGGATGTGGGCTTATAATATGAAATAGCTTTGATATCTAGTACGAAACTCATTAAGTTCTGTGTTAAAATTAATTCTAGACAGTTAAACGAAATTTGTCATTTTTTAAACATTATTATAGGGTTCAGTTTAAAACTACAAAAGTTTACAATTACGATTTACAATTTCAAAATTAGGCCACGTAATTAGCGGGTTTCGTGTTATGAAGCTATTAGCGAGGTCCTAATGCTTGCTGACGTAGGAAATAGGACTACATTTAGTTTTAATATCGCTCAACTTTGTCTAGCTATATTTACAGTGGTATTCATAAACAAAGAGAGAACAAACCCCCAAAATCTAACATTCAACTTTAACATAGAGGTTGAATGTTGAATCAATCTTCTTTCACTTTCATAGCATCCTGCCTTTGACAATGTCAGAATTGTCAGATTGGAGGCTACTTAATTTTGTTTATGAAATGCATAAAACTAGACTTTGCCAAACAGCGCCTGAATCATCCCCTAGAGGAGACCCCATCTTGACTATGAATTCCAGTGATAAAGTGATTCAGTGGAATCTAGCCAGGCATTTACTAGGTATATAGTACTGCCTATACGAAGCTTCAGGTAATGATTTAGAAACATATTGGGCCTTATACCAAGGAGGCAAGGTTCACTATTGAAAGGTCTGTACATGAATTTAAATACCTATCACCATCAGCATCAGTATCATGGACAGCCTGAAGATGTCCACTGCTCAGCATAAGCCTCCCCCATAGAGAAGCACTTTGAGCAGCTGCTTTTCCCTCTTGCAAGAGCATCCATCGGTTTTCCATGGTTTTGACCTTAGTCCCCTTTCATACTAATACATAAAGCTGAAGCAATGTCTGTTTGTTTCATGGGAGCGATTCATGGCAAAACTTCTGAATGAATATTTCGATGAAAAAAGACCCAGCGTAGGCCGGCCCCCATGACCAATGATACAACTTCCCCTTATACAAAAATAAGTGGTGTATTTCAACCGCTAATCCTATGAGAGAAATGAGACACCCAATCTGTCTTTTGTTCCTCCTGCTCTGTTCTTTGTAATTTCGTATGACTTTGTTTCGTTTTGGTACTTCGCCTCCTGCTCGCGCAAGTGAGTCATCTTTGTAGAAGAAATTGTGTGGGGATGGATGCAAGAGGCAAGCAGCTGCTAAAAGTGGTGGGGAAAGCCTACAACAGTCCATGTTTTCAGATCGTTAATGAAAATGGGCAATAAGAAGGTAAATATGAACCTCTCAGAAACTTTAAGTATCATCAACATCTGAATGGTTATACCAAAATAGACAATGATATTGATCAGCCAAGCCCACTGAAACCAAACCCATCAAAGCACATCACCATAAATTTGGCACTTAATATCTGAAACACCTTCCATTCATGAAATTTTATATCCTCCATCGGAACTTGAAATTTGAACCTTAACAACTTCCTTAAGAACCAAAGAAAAATGTATCTCATCATTTTTGACTCGAAGACATTTGATTATAATTCTATACCATCTCATCCGATTCGCATGGGACATACACATATTTCTAGCCACATTATCTAGCCAAATGTTTAGCCATAAATTATAAAGCCGTGATAAATAAAAGCTAAGTAAAAGCCATTTTAGTGAAGACATGTTATTAGAGGCAGGGTTACGTTAAGGTTGAAATTTGACTAGCAAGTTTTGTCCTTGACAGAACCTTGGTTTGAGGAATACGTGTAACTACAATGAAGCACGAATGTCGAACACGCGAATTGATTTAGTGACTGAGAATGTGAAGTTTTGGGGTAAATAATAAATAGTTAGCCATATGAATATGCCCCATTTCTTCCCATGGATGTTATTAGAGCCAGCTAAGGGAATATACGGGGAATAGCCAGCAGCCAGCATTCTCCTCGCCTATCCTTTTCAAGTAATTTCCAGAAAACGTCAATGAATTTAGATAAGCAACGTAAATATCAATTTACCGAACTAAATATACCTAATCTTTTGCCTTGAATTTTTCTTATCAACAAAACAAAACATGACTTATTCACAAACAATTTCTGCATAGGTACAAATGGCGATAAAGCAACTTATCTAACAGGATAGAAAACCTACACGGTTTTGGTTGAGTTACGAGTAGCGCTTATAGCGAAGAATGACTAGCCGTACTAACGCAATCGGTAAAGTTAAGTAACGTTCGCTGCGGTTACTACTTGGATGGGTGACCGATCACTACAAAAACTTTTATTTACAAACTAGCTACTGCCCGCGGCGTTGCCACGCGTGGACTACATTATATATGGCTATTACGCTAATTATTATCCTTGATATTCCTGGACCAATTTTGATGAAATCTCCACTCATGGCTACTTAACTATAGAAAAGTTTTCGATGATATTTCGATAAGTATCATCGAACTCATGATTAATTAAAACCTATATTATATTAAAATCTACGCTTTCAAAACATTTTTACAATAGGGCAAAGTCTGAGGGTCTAGCAAAGATACCAACCGCTAACGCTAACGCCAAACGCTAACTCCAAAATGTACTGAAATGACGTTTCGGAAATCGCTAACTTTTACGTAGCGAATGTCATTTCGATACATTTTTGGAGTTAGCGTGAGGCGTTTGCTAGACCCCCAGGGCATTTTACAAAACATGTTTCGTACACAGATTAGAAAAAAAATCTACTTCGTATCATTCCAAAGAGTATTATTATACTTCTGTATCATTCAAAGAGTATATAATTTATACGTAACGTAAGAGTATCATTGGCCCACTGCATTAGCCTATGGTGGTAATAGTATGCATTGGCCCTCAGACCTGTGGGCCAAACATAAACGTCATGTAATGCCAAAAATAGGCGTAGCAAGGGTCAAGATTATACTCCCAAGGGTAAAGCTCTAACTATCACGGTTCATGAGATACAGCCTGGTGACAGACGGACAGACAGCCTGACAGACGTCGTCAGTCCGTTTTGAGTACGGAACCCTATTACTAAGGCTTTGCTGTCCGTCTGTCCGTCTGTCACCATCAGGCTGTATCTCATGAACCGTGATAGTTAGACAGCTGAAATCTTCACAGATGATAAATATATTTTTGTTGCCGCTTTTACAAAAAATACAGAATAAAATAAGTATTTAACCCCTTAAATACTTATTTTATTCTGTATTTTAGTATTTTTTCTCTCTCATACATCAAACTTTTTTTGCTAGTTTTTATAGATAATGATACGGAACCCTTCGTGCGCGAGCCCAACTCGCACTTGGCCAGTTATTTCTCTAATCTGCGGGCACTAAGTATAATTAACATGTTTGTATCTTGAATGCAATCGATTCATACTACTTACATATTATTTGATGGTATATCTATTTTACTCCAAAAACCCTAAACAACCTGCAAGGGCTTAAATAGAAAAACTAATAATGGTTAATCAAATCTAATTACTTGTAAAATTTCATTCCACTGTTTAATGCATATTTACTACCGAAATTAACTCCTATTACTCTTTGTTCATGGCCTTACACACGTTTTTTTTATTGAATCTGTGCCTCCAGATGGACTTTACGTGAAACATGTGAAATATTCAATAACAACACGACGAAAAATTACTATACTTACTGGCTAAATACACTATGTGTGGAGCCATAATACAACATAAAAAAAATTACTGTGACAAAAACTAACCGTCAGTAGCCAAAAAAAATTCACCATGAAGCGGCCATGTTGTATAAAATTCCGTCCGGTTTCGTAATGATATTTAATCATTTCGACCAAAAGTTTTTAGTGATATTTGTATTTTAATATATCCTATGTTGTGCGCTGGTTATTTCTAAGCATATTAGTGCAACCCGCATGAAAATCAGTTCAGTATCTAGGGATTTGTTCAATAACAAACAAACAAACAGCTACAAATTATTGTCCCTAGATGGCGTTAGATACGATAAATTAGAAAATGTATGGAGAAGGGCAAAAAGCCTTGTAGTCCTGCATCGCGGTTACGATATTTTTTGAACAATAGAACCTATGGGATAAATTAAATTTGACATCATTATGTGTGTGTTCCCTAGCGCATCAGAATTACACATTTATTATATGTAGGGAGGGATAGGGATAGGGATAGCAAAGGAAGGAGTACCGTGTTTCGGGTTTTCGTTGACTGTGGCTGTCGTCGTAAAGCAATGAGAGCCGTTGATGTACTAACATATTTTCGTAGAGTCTGCGCCAAACTCCATGGCGGCCGTAAATCGTGCCTAAAAATTAAGATGTGCGCGGGAAGTGGTAAGCAGTGTGTGCAGCATGTGTGCAGCGTGGCTTTGCAGTGCACTTCACAGCCGCCAAGTTTGGTGCGGACTCTACTTAGAGTACTAATCCGTGTGGATTTAAACCAAGCGTGCTGCGACGTAGAATTAGAATTTACTGAGTAATTTTATCACTGACTGCGCCCAAATAGCGTGCGAAATATGCAAACGAATGACCTAAGCGCCACCATGTCATTAAGTCACACCCCGTGACGTCAATCGCAAAGTGGGGTGAGACAGGGTGCGGTCTTATTACCATGGACTAAAAGAATTTAATAGACCTTACAACCAGAAAGAACTACCTAAGTATTTAAAGCTATCATATCAACATCAGCCTGTATTCTATTGGACGGTACTGATTTAGGCTTGTTGTAAGTAAAGTGAGCGCACAGCAGTATTTTTGAGCAGTGATTAGTTTAAAAGTATGTAAATAATTCCCAGAATAATTAATCATCTCCAAAACCTTGGTAGGTAAGTCAGCAGTCGTCAAATCCAATCGATAGATTTTTATCGTTATTCAACGTTGATGCCAGCTCGCAATTTTCTTTTTCCTTTGTCTGTTCCTTTTCCTTTTCCTTTTCCTTTTCCTTTTCCTTCTCCTGTTTCTTTTTCTTCTGCTTCTCTTCATTTCATTTTTAAACACGTGATTAATGTAATCGATATTATTGTTTAAATCTGAGGCTCGTTGTCGTTAAGCCAACACATTAGCTGGATCATATTACTTTTATGAGTTCGTCCCGGAGTTTATTGTTCATTAATGTGCTTACAATACAAATACAAATGTTTATTGCGTTCCATAATGTAACATTAGATAGTGTAATCAAGCATTGGTATCATTATGGAATGGACCCTGACGGGCACAACAATTGTTGTTAGAGGAGAGGACGACAGTATAAATACCTACTTAAAACCAATCCCATAAATTATCAATAATAATCAAAATATTCGGCATAATTATAAATATTATTATTTGTCATTCTCATCATTAGTCATTAAATATACCTAATTTAATTTACAATTTGCCATTAAGATAATCTTGACTTGAATAATAAGTCTTACTGATTAAAAAGTCTTTTATGTTTTTAACAAACTGTACGTCAGTTTTATGTTTTTTATATACGTCAAGAAGTTTATTAAATACTAGCTTTTGCCCGCGGCTTCGCACGCTTGTGTTACGTTATTTTTACGTTATAGTCTAATAATAGATCATGCATTTCGTACCAAACAACAAAATCCACTAAATCTTTTCGAAGCTGAGCACAGTACATGAGTACAGTAACCTGTATTAGTTAGCATAGGTATAGGTATAACGCATATATAGCCGTGAGTGGAAGCTATTTAAGCCATTACCTAAAATTAAATGTTTTAAGTCTAATATAGATTTATAGCAGTATAAGAAGTTTCAAAAAAAAAAAACTACAATTTTATAAGTACCTCTTCATATTACAACAAAAAGAAATCATCATCACTTCACTCAGGTCTTTAACAGAAGTTTCAGTAAGTTTTGTTTAGGTAGTAGTTACCTAAGCAGGCAGGTACAGTTTAGAAAATATGGAAGAATCATACACGATGATGCTGTTTTGCTCAGTTTTACATATTATCCGCGCGCTTTTTGTACCATTTACCACATTTTTTTACCTTCTTAAGTTTGGCTCCATACGAATTGAGTACGTACACTTAGCCAGTGTCAATAATAAGTTTATAAATTGCTGGAGATATGCATTTACCTGTACGATGCGTACATAACTAATTTTTATAATACTAATTAGGAATTACAAATACTAAACCACCACTCCTTAAAGAATCGACAGTTATAATTATTATTATGTCCACTATTTTCCGCTGTCTCATTCCCACTGCACTTTCAACATACCTACCTAGTGATGAAAGTGAGGAAATAGGTTAAATCGTCATTACATAATTATTACTTACACCCAAAGATAGTTAATTACCTACCATAACTTTCTTGAAGTAACCGAATAATCAATCATTTTTTGCTCCCGTTGTTTATTTCAAAGCCCACAGATCTAAAATATTTTAACTATTAAAAACATATATCAACATGCAAGAAGAAGAAGAAGAACAAATCAAAAACAGTCAAAAACGAACTTTACTCGCCATGTTGTTTTTAATTCGAAGATACAATTGGCATAATGAATACCTACATATTATTATATCTAAATACATACCCTTTTTAAACATTTTTCATAAAATATTTCGTATCATTGGCTTACAAATAATAGCAAGCACTCCGTCTTACTTTAATGCCAAAATAAAAAAGGTTTTAAAATGCGTAGCAATGGTAAGGGTCTATAACTTAAGTAGCTATAAGTACTACAGGGGGTCTAGCAAAGATACCAACCACTAACGCTAACGCCAAACGCTAACTCCAAAACTGTATTGAAATGACATTAGCTGTGGAAAAGTAAACGATTTCCAAAATGTCATCCTAGTGCATTTTGGAGTTAGCGTTAGTGGTTGGTCATCATTAACAGCCTGAAGACGTCCACTGCTGAACATAGGCCTCCCCCCGGGAGCGCCACTCAGAGCGGCTGCTCGCCTCCTGCATCCATCGGCTCCCCGCGGCTTTCACCAGGTCGTCGGTCCACCTAGTGGGGGGCCGGCCTACGCTGCGTCTTCCAGTTCGTGGTCGCCACTCGAGAACCTTTCTTCCCCATCGGTTGTCAGTTCTACGTTCTGTCAGTAGTGGTTGGTATCACTATACAATACCTACCACTAACGCTAACGCCAAACGCTAACTCCAAAATGTACTGCAATGACATTTCTGAAATCGCTTACTTTTCCGCAGCGAATGTCATTTCAATACATTTTTGGAGTTAGCGTGAGGCGTTAGCTTTAGTGGTTAATGTCTTTGCTAGACCCCCAGGTACCTTAAAACTTCTTTGGGGTTGATCAAGAATTTAGCAGTAGCGCAAAAATAATTTTATCTACCTAATTAGAATGGTAACGTGTAGTAAGTTTATGTAAATAATACATTTGACCAGATCGCCAATAAAGAACATTTCTCCCGCCAAAACCCTATAAATCAAAAACTTGAATAAAAATGTTAATTAAGTAAGCTTCAATATTGGCTAAGTATGAAAATCGCGTGAAGCCTTATGAATGATTGTAAAAAGTCTAAGAACCTACCCTTTTAAGCAGTTTTCATAAAATACTTCCTATCATTGGCTAATGCCAAAATAAAAAAGGTTATACAATGCGTAGCAAAAGCAAGGGTCAATAAATTAAGTACCTACAGGCACAGCTTACTGAATAAGTTACTACTATAGGGTAAGCTATAGGTACTATAAATAAAATTTAAATACTTATTTCGAATGGTAACACGTAGTAGATTTTTGAAAACTAATACATAATACCAGATTGCCAATAAAGAATATTCCCCTCGCCAGAACCCAAAAAATCGAAAACATGAATACTAATTTTAGTTATGTTTCAATATTGGCTAAATATGATATCGCGTGAAGCCTTAAAACTTATAATATAAAGTCTAAGAACTTCTTAGTTTTCGAAATTCCTTGTTCTCTTTGTCGTGCTCATATTCAAGAAGGTTCTCTTTTTTAGTTTGGACCACAGATTAACGAAAAAACTTATCTTTAGTAATACCACAGATTAGAGAAAAAAATACGCATGACTTCCTTGATTGTTTTTCTCTAATCTGCACTGCATCGAGTAATCGCGCGATGTAGTTTGCCGTAGCCCGAAAAGTGTGATACGCTGCCGGCTAAATACAAATTTTGTCTAATGCCATAATAAAAAAGGTTATACAATGCGTAGCAAAAGCAAGGGTCAATAAATTAAGTACCTATAGGCACAGATTACTGAATAAGTTACTACTATAGGTTAAGCTATAGGTACTATAAATACAATTTAAATACTTATTTCGAATGGTAACGCGTAGTAGATTTTTGAAAACTAATACATAATACCAGATCGCCAATAAAGAAGTTTGCCCTTGCCAGAACCCATTAAATCGAAACCATGAAGAATAATTTTAGTTATGTTTCAATATTGGCTTAATATGATATCGCGTGAAGCCTTATAACTTATAATAAAAACTCTAAGAAGTTTTTAGTTTTCGAAATTCCTTGTTCTCTGTGTCGTGCTCATATTTAAGATGGTTCTCATACCTATCCTCTTTTTTAGTTTGGACCACAGATTAACGAAAAACTTATCTTTAGTAATACCATAGATTAGAGAAAAAAATACATATGACTTCCTTGATTGTTTTTCTCTAATCTGCACTGCATCGAGTAATCGCGCGATGTATTTCGCCATAGCCCGAAAAGTGTGATACGCTGCCGGTAATGCAGGCGCGCCAATTATTATTTACTGTTTTTTGTCTTTTAAGTTATAAATAAAAACATGCATTAAATTACTTCCTTATTGCTTAGTGCAGTGGGGATTGTTCAGAATGAAATAAAAATGATTGGGGTTCCGTCCTCAAAGGGTAAATCCTTATTACTAAACCTCCGCTCTCCGTCTGTCTGTCCATCAGACACCAGGATATACACATGAATCGTGATAGTTAGACAGTTGAATTTTTCACAGATGATACATTTCTGTTGCCACTATAACAACCGTGATCCGTATTCAAAGGGACAGATAAACAGACAAATAAATAAAATGGTTTTACTTCATATTGATAAGGAATTATAAATTAAAACTATTAAAATTTATTTTTATAACCGCAAATAATACTCTCACAGTTTGTAAAACATATTTATTCGCCGACATGCAATATAACGCTACTGTTTCCTCCATTTTATTTAGCCCACGTCGGTCGCGCAGCAGGCAAACAAATTGACTATGTGTCCGGGTTGGGGCGCTACAAAAACATCGAGGATAGTCAACAGAGATGTTTTTGCGCGCCAACTCAACAGCGAAGGTTCGGGCGTATATGAAGTCGCGCCATAATAATAACAGAGTGTTTTTTCTTTAATCTGTGCATCCGGATAAACCTGAGATAATATTACCGTCAGTAGCACAGAGCACATTTTTTTTTCTCATCTATGATTAGTAGCCAAAACAAAACTTATTTTTTGACAGTGGCTAAATACCTACACTATGTGTGGACCAAAATATAAATAAAAACTGACCTTGAAGTCTTGAAGCGGCCATCTTGTGAAAATCCCGTTCCGTTTCATAATGAAATCTTAATCATTTTCACCAAAAAAAAATTTACAATATTTAAAATTTAATATATCCTATGTTGTGCGCCGGGTTTTTCTAAGCTTATTAGTGAAAACCGCATGAAAATCCGTTCAGTATTTTCGGATTTGTGCCGTAACAAACAAACAAACAAACAAACAAACAAACAAACAGACAAAATGTCTAAAAAGTAGCTTAACGTGATCAGCAAAAAATTTCAAGCTAACCTGTGTCATTTTTTTTTCGATATCTTGCATTTACAGATTTTTTTATCTCTACAGTTTTATTATATGTATAGACTTTTATTGACATTACGAGGGGACTTGTTTCAATCTTTACCAATGTACTCTGTGGGACTTGACGAATGTAACTTGAGTCGGGAAGTCGGTAATACTTAGATGGTTTTCGTATCGTATTGAGCGGTTTATATTTCTAGGTAAATCTTTTCGTTTTGTATACAAATGCGGATTTTTCCATACAAATTTGCATAGCTCCAGGATATAAATAGAAGGTAATGTCAAAATTTTAAGTTTTTTAAATTGAGGTTTGCAACTGTCTGTCTGTTTAATATTAGTTATATATATGCGTATTAGTTTTTTTGTTGGATGAAGAGACTCTGTGCTTAATGCCCCCATAAGATAACGCCAATAGTGTCTATAGTGTGAACAATCAACTCAACTCAACTCTAGGTAGGTATATATAGATATACCTACCTAGACTGGAACTTCCATAGTGTGCACGTGACTCTAATGTATGCCTTTAGGTAAATAAATAAATAACGTCCAACGATCACATACATAGATCCTGGACGCTAACTACGTATTCCAATATCCAGGGACCCAGGAAATACGAGGACCATGGTCTCACAACACCCAGGCACAGAACAAGTATTTACGCTTTATTCCTTTGCACAAATATACTTGTCCTGTCGCGGAAGTCGAACTCGTCGCTTCCGGGCTATGATCCGACCTGTTCAAACACCACATCACGGAGGCTGTCCTATAGCTACACACTTAGTAATAAAACATTTAGTAAGTCTAATCCATCTAAATAAATCCAATTTTTGGAAGACAATTATGAATCTCAGGAAGAAGAGCGTGTTTAGCTCAGCGAAAGTCCGTGCGACTTGAATGACCGTCTGCACTCAAGTTTGATAGGTCCTAAGTTCACTCTTATCTCTCTAGTCCCCAGTTTCTCGTAAAGTCAAACTCTAGTCAAGTCAACACACCAAATACTATAAGCTAATTGCATAGACATATATATATAAGGACAGGCCTAATGACAGATTAAACCGTCGCTTCAAAGAGGGTGTCAATTTCACAGATTGACATCCACTAGCGCCCAGTCTGTGTTGGAAGTGAGAAGATATCGGTCGTGTGTCTCAAAGAAAATATGCCAAGTTGTGTTGTGAAGGGTTGCACAAACTACACTCTAAAGTGCAATAAAAAGAAATACAAAGTTTCTTACCACAAGTAAGTCAATATTTTCAATATTACACTCTGTTTTGTACGAAAATAATCGAATTTGTATTTGGGATAATCATTGTAAACATAAACATTGACGGGCATAATGGCAGCGATAGGGCCGTTCTCATCGTAGTTCCTGAGTAATCTAAGAGATGGCGCTGACTTTTCCCCACACCATTTTGAGTAAATAAAATGTTCCTTCGGGCATATCCTGATATATAGATCTATGGCTAATTGGTTGAAGACAGCCTATTATCAACGTGTGTAAGTGAGAACGTAACGTAGGCCGGTGACGACCATAAAGAAAGTAAAGAAAAAGGCCTTTCAAGCCACAGTCAAGAAACCAATAAGTAAAGAAACCACTTCACATCATCAACAGTCTGTAGACGTCCACTGCTGAACATAGGCCTCCCCCAGAGGGCGCGAGTGGGTGACATAGGGTTGGTACATTATACTAGACCCAATATGGCGGCTTTTTTGACTTATCCATTACCCTCGTAATAAGAAAATTCGCTAAACATTAGGCAAACACCCGAAATCATTTGTGTAGTGTTAAAAATTGGCACAGTTATACTTTGAAGTATACCGATGAATATACTAAAAATATCCGAGAGTGGGGGGCAAATCGGGAAAGGGGGAAGAGTTTGAATATAACTTTTTTCAGATATTTGCTTATATCTCAAAAACCACAACACACAACAACATTAGAACATTAGAATTACAAGTACCTTTGTGAAATTAAACTATGTTAAATCCGCTACAAAAAAGATTCTATTCATTTTTACTGTAGGATCAATACTTTAGAAATTAAACGACGAAGGAATTTGAAAAAATAACTTCCTCCGATTGCACCTCAGTTTGACGCGCAACTGCGTAGCGCTTGTGAAGTTGTATAGCATAGATAGAAGTACCTACCTAAAAGTATAATTAACAAAAAAAACCCTACATGTAAACACACATAGGTAATACATATGTGCAAAAAGTGAAACATTAGGAATACATTACAAATGAACTTGCCGTAGTTCACGCGAAATCTAATAGATGGCGCTGACCTTACCTACGCCATTTTGACAAAATAAAATGTTCCTTCGGGCATATCCTGATATATAAATCTATGTTTTTAACTCTACCTTGTTTTCCTGTGCAGAAATAGGTACTTGTCCAGCGCGGGAACCGAACACAGATTAAAAAAGTAAGTAAGTGGTAAAAACCAAAATGAGTGTGAGTTAATAAAATTACACTTAGCTTTGTCACCATAAAGCTCTGTACTATATAACTGCGCAGCTAAAAGCTCACAGAAAGCGCCCATAATCGATTCAAAGATCTAGCATCGCGGCGAAAGTTCAAGAACCTACACGAAACCTTTAAAGTGTAAATTTATTTAAATTTAAAGGAAAAAAAACTATTTATGCGCCTGCATCCTTTACACGACGAACTGAGGAAACGAAACAGAAATGCGGAAAGCTGTGGGAGAGAAAGAGACGTGTGGTTTCTGTCGAGAACGTGTTTAACGATAGCGTGATGTGCCAGTGTATTTTTTTATTAATATTTTATTTATGGACATTATTGAGAAGCTCTGATGGCTGCGTTTACTATCCGCATGGGCCATAGAACAACTAACTATAGGTACTGCATTTTTAATTAGACGGAGTAAACTGACAGATCGAAATGTCACTTACGAAAATAATGCTGATAACTTCTGAATCACAGTGATGATCTAATTCAGCTCCGACAGTTCAAAAGAGCGGAACTATAATTTGACACTGCAAACATGATACTTATTTTAGTTTTAATTACTATCGCCGACACCTTTTTGGTTTGGTGCCAGATAGTGAACACGATTCTTTTGGTATTTTTTTTTTTAATAAATAATAATAATACATAATAATAAGAATGAAATATTAAGTCAGTGTTGCCAACCCTACTGTTTTAACAGTAGATTTGCTGTTTTTTAATTAGCAACCCTGTTTTCTGTTTTAGGTACAAATTCTACTGTTTTTCTATAATTTTAGGGCCATCTGATACAAATTGCAATAAACATTCAACATAGCGCATAGAAAAGTTGCTGCTACTTAATTACTTACTCTACATTATTATACGGGAAGATCATTATTATTTTGTAAATCATTATTTTCATATCTCTGTTTTCGGCAAGTTGAAGCAAGATCAATTATTTTGTTTACGTATTTTCGAAAGTGGTATCATTTTAAAACAATGAGTCGTGATTTATCTTGTGACCAATTCCTCCTAAACAGAAATAAAGGGATTAATTACGAACTAAAGTCCAAAAATCATGAAGTTAATAAAAAAAGAAGGAGGGAATCCCGTCTGATCACGAAGCACCCTTAGGAAGCCGGAACGCTTCGTACGTACGAGCGGGGCATGCACACACTTGCATCGTATGCAGCCGGTCGCCATACTTTCATCTGACACACATATGTAATATGTCCGCCATGTTGGGCTTCAGTTCGATGTCAATCAAAACTCAATCCTTCTTTTTTATTTCATCCATGCCAACAATCATAATATCCAAAACAAATAGCAAAAGAAATTGAAGTCAACATGGCTTGCTTTATAGGTGAGCATAATATAAAATATCTTTGAATACCTATCACTGTTCACTGCTCACTTTCGGAAGATTAAAAATTTAATTAATTTCTTTGAGCACTTTTTAAATTTCCTTTGGAATTAAAATAATGTATGTACAATGTAGATTGTTCATACATTGTACATTAAACACCGTTTCTATGAATTTTGACGTGTTTTATTCAAACAGTGGTTTTATTGTTTTGACAGAACATGTTTTTTAGGCTGTTAGGGTTAGCAAATCTGTATCAAGTAATAAAAACGATAACTTGTTTCATTTTGTTAATTGTGCAATTTTTGATGTACAATTTTTCACAGGCTGCTATAATTAATGTAAATCAAAATCAATCATGAATTACGATTTTTTAGGAAATATTCATAATACCAAATAACGGAATAGATCACTAAACTGGAATAAGTCAGTGAACTGTATCTTTTTACCCACCACTATTTAATTTTCATGAAAAAGTGGCAACACTCGTAATGTCAGTTCACTCCGTCTAATTATAAAATATACCATAGTTGCGTCATTCATTCCTATAAAAAAAAACAAAGTTACTATAACTATAGGACTGTTAGGTAAAGATTCAGATTTATTTATTTATTTATTTATTAAATATGCTTTAGCTGACTGTACCTACCTATACAGGAAATACCAAACGCTTACGTGTCTTAAATAAAACTCTTTTATTTTCAAAAAGGGTCTTGCGTTGGACACGTAATGTGCTCTTTCTTTTATTTTTGATTTAATTGGGTGTAATTAATATTTTATTTCTTTTTTTATGATGAAATGTTTGGCAACCATTGATTTACTCCCGACGGGAGCAGAAACATAATTAGAGGTTATTAATCAGGTTCCTTTTTTGGAGAAAGAGGCACGCTTTTTTAAACGTATATTTTATATTGTTTTTTTTAACCCACGATGCAAACAGAGAGTTGTTATAATTTTAACGTTTAAGAAGGATGTTTTATAAGCGTATTTCTAGACTAGATAAACTGTCATCATCATCATCATCAGCCCGTAGTTGTCCACTGCTGAACAAAGGCCTCCCCTAGAGAGCGTCACTTTGAGCGGATGCTCGCCTCCTGCATCCATCGGCTCCCCGCGGTTTTCACCAGGTCGTCGGTCCACCTAGTGGGGGTCTGCCTCCGCTGCGCCTTCCGGTTCGTGGTCGTGGTGGTTTTGTACCATAAAATGGCACAATTTCATGACCTGAAATGGCACCTTTTCTTGACATAGAATGATGCCATTTCTTGACATGATATGGTAATATTTCTTGACATGAAATGGGAACACTTCTTGACATGAGATGACACCTTTTCTTGACGTGAAAAATGCCCGATTTTACAATATTATGATGTTGGACTCCGACAAATAACTAAGTATCGGTTTTATATTCCAATAAATATATTTCTGAGAATCGGTTGTTAAATAATGGATTTTAACTGGAGTGTATATCAGACTTGGGCGCTGAACATCGTTTGAACAAGTAAAGATTTATAGTGACAGCGATTTTAAATTGAATTATTGGGCATCGAATATCTAATTCTCGATTCACTTATTGATGTTCATTTCGTTGCGATTTATATTTTGACTTGGAAATACTTTTTTTATTCTATACATAGAGGCGAAACATTTGACCACTGTCTGCTGACCTGATGGAAAGTTATGACGCGGCCTACGGTGGTGCATGCGTGTCTAGAAGATACCTGTTCACTCTTGCCTTGAGGACACCCAGATCATAGTTAGCTGGAAACAAGGAGGCCGGCAAGGTGTTCCACTCATTGGCTGTTCGCACCTGAAGTGCATAGCAAAACGTTTAGTGCGGGTTGATAAAATTTCAAAACCATAATATTATAAGCCGTGTATTGGTGCGCCTTGATGTCCGGTGAAAGATGGGAGATGAAGGAATAAGGTCGTGTGATTCTACGACGGGCCTGATAGCTCAGTTGGTAGTATCCCTGCCTTCTGAACTGAGGGCTGTGGGTTCGATTCCTGCCCGGGACAAACATTTGTGTGATGAACATGGATGTTTGTTCTGCGTCTGGTTGTTATATTGTATTCTATGTATGTATTTACAAACAAAAAAGTATATAAGTATTGTATCAGTTATCTGGTTCCCATAGTACATGCTATGCTTAGATTGGGGCTAGATGGCGCTGTGTGAAATGTCCACACATATTTATTTATTTATTTATTCTTTCGAACACTCTCCAAATTGCAGTCTATAAAAACTGATACACTGGCAACTTTACGTCGGTGCTCTAAACTCTACTGTAACTCTACTCTTTATCCCAAAATTAGAGAACTCCTAAAGAATACGGGTAATAGGTAATTTTAGAAAAAGTTACGGGTAATAGGTACTTTTATTTTGACATTTCACACAGCGCTATTTAGCCCCAAACTAAGCATAGCTTGTACTATGGGAACCAGATAACTTCTATACTTTTTTGTTTCTAAATACATACATAGAATACAATATAACACCCAAACGCAGAACAAAAATCTATGTTCATAACACAAATGTTTGTCCCAGGTGGGAATCGAACCCACAGCTCTCAGTTTAGAAGGCAGGGATACTACCAACCGAGCTATCTGGCCCGTATCTTAGTCATTTGTGCAAAATGCAGGGTAGGTACTGGTAGGTACCTACCACTAAAATTGCCATCACTGTCCATAAGACATTACGACCACAGAACTTTCTGAAACTCGGTCATAAAAAGAAAAAATTGAGTCATTCCAGAAATTGGCACTGATCGTCGATACACAGCAATCGTCGGGTCTACTCAGAATCCCAATAAAGTTGTTTGTTCACTTTTCCAAGAACTGCGGTAAAGAAACATTGTAAAGTAACTGGGTGTCTGGGATTCTTGCAATGCCAAAACCGAGAGAAATTCCAAAACAAAGACATAATATGGTGAACTGATTTCTCCTGTTAGAAAGGAAAAGTTATTTGTACAGAAATGATGCTAAATTTATGTGTGTTTCATTTTTGGTGTGGTGGTTGAGTAGATTGGCTCAACCCGGAGGCAGCGAGTTCGATTCCTGCGACAAGACAAGTATAATATGTACAGAAAATAAAAAAAGCGCAAATACTTGTTCTATGTCTGTGTGTTGAGGGAGCATGGTTCTCGTAGTTCCTGGGGTCCAGGGAATCCTAGTTAGGGTTACAATATGTGATTGTTGGGCATTATTAATATTATTACAGTACCAGCCAGCACTTTAGTTAGGCGCACTCTATTTATTCTTTACTAGCCATTTCACGAAACCAAAAAAAAAAGTTCATCATCATCATCATCACCAGCCCGAAGATGTCCACTGCTGAACATAGGCCTCCCCCAGGGAGCGCCACTTAAAGCGGCTGCTCGCCTCCTGAATCCATCGGCTCCCCGCGGCTTTCACCAGGTCGTCGGTCCACCTAGTAGGGGGCTGGCCTACGCTGCGTCTTCCAGTCTTCCAGATCATGGTCGCCACTCGAGAACCTTTCTTCCCCATCGGTTGTCAGTTCTACGAGCGATGTGGCCTGCCCATTGCGATTTCAACTTGCTAATCCTAAGAGCTACATCGGTCACTTTAGTTCTCCAGCGGATCTCCGCATTTCGGATCTTATCTCGCAGGGAAACACCGAGCATTGCTCTCTCCATAGCTCGTTGCGCGACTTTGAGCTTAGTAATGAGGCCAACAGTTAGAGACCACGTCTCAGTTCCATAAGTCATCACCATCATCATAAAACAAAAGTTGACCTTGTGTTAATTCAGTATCTAAGCTATCTGTAGTCCAAATCTGATAGAATTCTGTCTAGACATTTGAGCGTGAAGAAGTAACAAACATACACACGAACACACTTACAAACTTTCGCCCTTTCGCCTTTATAATATTAGCGTGACGAGCAGTTAAGAGGTCAATGCAGACACGTTCAGAATTCAACGTTTGTAAATCAAAGGCATTTTATCAAGTAGTACATATATGACGTAATGAAGCATTACACAACTCAATCATGAGGAAGTTTCTGTCAAATTCTATGATTGCATCAATTATCATACAATCTGCGGAACTACCTGGTAAAGATAATTTAACGGAATATAATTTGATACTTACGTATTAGATTCGTGACTGAAGATGATATAATAATGAAATTATACTATTGTAGAGTTATGGGTTAGATAGAGTTTTAATTAATAGGCTTAAGAGCTTAATTTGGTAAAAAAAATAACAAATTGTGTAATTTTAAATGGTCATTTTACATTAAAAAATATAGGTAGGTTTAGGTAGAGTTTCAGGACTTTGTGAAGGTATGTAGAGTTTTGGAAGTTATAGGAATTTTAATATTTAGGCAGAGTTTTAGGAGTATTTTAGGAGATTTCGGAGTTATTTATGGGAAAGGTAATAGTTTGATAGAATCACACGTTTATAATGGTTAGAGTGTTAATAGTTTTGTTATAGAGTTTTAAGTCGCTAGAGTTTCAGGATTTTAGAACGCAGGTTTTTTAAAGTTTTAGGTAGAGTTTTTGAAGTTAGTATAAGTATAAGACATAGGTATTAACCCAAGAAGTACCTAAGTTAGCCAAAGCCACAATAAACTCTTAATTAAATCGTCAAAGCTCATGACAAAGCATGCACCTCTTAGCTTCAACTTAGCATACACTTTGAAGCCAAAAAAACATTAAGATAAGAAGTTTTGAAAACATTAAATAATCATGTACGTAAGTAGGAACGTACTTATGGTAGCCAAATTAAATTAACCTAAGTTACCTATTGAAACTAAGTAGGTACCTTATTGATAAGCCAGCCAAAGCCACAATAAACTGATTTAACCTATAAGCTCGTTAAAAATAGGTGACAAAGCACCTCATTAGCACCAACTTGCACTTCGAATCCAAACAAAAGACCACAAAGTCTAAGAGCATCCAACAAGACCAAATGCAATGAAGCTGAGCCCAAGCACAGAATACTAACAAGTCTCACGCAACTTGAAAAAAAACAACAACTTTTGCCTAAAGCCACAACCGGTCGGCAACTAACTTCACTCCTTCGCATTTCATTATGAAGGTCAGAATCGCAGCCAACTCCGTGCGAGCGATCAGATGCTTTTGATCCACCACGCGGGACGCACGTCGTCCTCTGCTCCCGCCTAAAAACTTTTACGTCACTAAAAAACCAGACACAGGTGCTTTTTTACGGGTAGTAATGTAAAGAAATACTTTTTGTGTTGTTTCACAGACTTAACATGCAATAGAAGTATGGTTTCATCCAGTTTTTTGACGTGCAAGTCCAGATAGAAAGTTGTTGCTCCACGGGACTTTATACTGAGTGTTTCTAGTGTATCAGTGAATATCGTGTTTTTTTGTGAGTTTTTTGAACTTTTCTGCAGCAAGGAACTGTTTTTGCGTTGGGTAAGTCTAGCTTTTAGTTGTTTCTAAATGTCATGCAGGTCGAGTTGAATAATAATTGCAATAGTTGCAACGTTCGTGAGGTAACTTGATCCGTCTATTTTCGCTTGTTCGACAGCCTTGGGCGCAAGTGTGTAAGTCTGGTTTTTATGAATTTTAGATAAATATTATTTTACTTGTTTTTTGTTGCACTGTAATTATTATTCTATTTGAAACTTTTACGCCTTATAGTTTGTTTAAACAGCATTCGTTATAAGTACTAGAGTGTGTATGTTATGGTATGTTTATTTTGAATTTATAGTCAATAATACTTTTATTTAAAAGTTTACAGGGTTTTATTACTTAACTTAAGCTTAACAACTTAAGTTAAACATGTACGCCCTTAGCAACAGGTGTATCTAAACACGTTTCTAGTACCTTCACGTACAGTATTTTATAAAAAGAAGTCTTGTATAATACGTGTTCACTTATTATTAGTTTTATATCCAAGCCACAGTGCGAAAATTATGACATTGAAAATTGACTACGATTTAATTTAATTAAAAATATTACAACCGACCATTTCAAAATTTCTCACACAATGTTGTGCTTAATAAAAATATAACAATAAAAAAGTGCCTTGAAAGCAACTCATAAATTGCAGTAGGTACATGATAACTGTGTACTCTGGTAGGTATACTAAATGTTTGCATAATTTTGGCCTATACATTTTTAGTATATTTTATCATATAAATTTTACACTCCATTTGTTTTTAACAGTGCTTACGAGATCTTATCCGTGATTAGAATCATAAATTTCAATCAACATCCCGACTATTAAAAGCGTAGTGACCAACCGTGAAAGTTTAAAACAGTGTTCCATTATTTCTATGTAAATTGTTTTTTTTTAAACTTTCACTCTAAGACTTAAGAAGAATAAAATAATAAATAAAATGTTGCAAATTCTTAGCATACTTAATCACGTATAACTAATTGTCGCCAGAATCTGGCAGACCAGTTGCATCAATCATTTGATATTTAATACCTGCATTGTTAATCTTGGGTGAATTGAAGTAAACAACGACTTACCTATTGCCACGTTTTCCTAAAATTTAAATATAATTTTATAAAACTACACTGCACTTTGTATAACAATGAGTATGTATAACATCTTTTTTTCAGTACCAATACCTAAATGCCAGTTTATTTTGTTAATATTAGTAAGTAATACATATTAACCACAGTTTAAACATACTCACACATATTTAAGCTATCGTCAATCATTATTGACAAGGCTCGATCTAGTTTCGCAACCAAAGTACGGTATTCTGAGCTCGGTTGAAGTGCATTGCATCACAGCTTCTCGTTTTTATCAACACCTTTCAACTTTAATTTTTAATCTTACACTAGTTCATAGTAGGTGCAGTTCATACAGCAGGAAGCAATGGCATCAGCTCTCAGAATAAAATCCACAAATCAGTGGAAGGGCAATTCACCTCTCACTACTCATAGCAGAATTTTAGAGAGAGCGGCAACAATCATCCCAGAAGCAAATCAAGGTACTGATAAAATAGCCAGCACACACCTTGACGGTAAGGGGTATGAACTGATTACGGAGGAGAGTGCTCTGGAAGGCATCTCACCCTCTTGGAACATGTACACAGACGGTGCAAAAAATAAGACAGGGGCAGGTTGCGGCTATTATTCGCCGGAACTTGGGATCTCGGATTCCAGAGCCCTGCACAAAAACACCTCAGCGTTTCAAGCAGAGAACATGGGGCTGTTAATGGCGGCCAGAGCAATCCTATCATCGGATGTACTAACTGTCCCGCAACGACCTGATGAGAAGGGAATTCTTATGTTTACCACTGATAGCGCGGCAACAGTCTATGCACTCAGAAGGCCCACAACCAGGTCGAGAGTTCTAGCAGAGTGCCACGCGACTCTACAGAAACTGTCTCATAAATGTAGAGCAATAGTAAGATGGACGAAGAGCCACAGCTCATGCCCAGGTAACCTTAGGGCAGATTTTCTTGCCAAAGAGGGAACCAAGAAAGAAGTTCATGCTGACGTGGGAGGACTCTGCAAACCATCAGCGATGGAAGTGCGGGACTCACTACGTCGGCACACTGAAAAAGAGCAGCAGAAAATCTGGGACAAGAAAACGGACTGTAGACAGGCTAAGGCCGTGTTTCCAACCATTGATAGAAAGATCACTAATGACTTGCTAAAGTTGCAACGGCTGGATCTTAGGCTTATAGTTGGCCTCATCACTGGCCACTGCAATTTAAACTATCATCTGTATAAGACTGGGGCCACGGATAGCCCCCTATGCAGAGGGTGCCTGAAAGAAGACGAGACTGTGGAACACGTACTGAGATACTGCACAGCTACAGAGGAAGCCAGATACACATCAGGAATGTTAACACGAGTAGACACACAACAGTCTACTCAGGACATTACGAATGTCTCATCGTCATTACTCCAACACCCATCATCAGTGCCACTGGAGCAGTTGTGCCAGCAGCCTAGAGCCACACTCCGTTATTTTAAGGAGTTGGGGTGGCTCGGTTAGATGCTGGCAGGGGGAAATGCACAATACACCCCTAGCGGGACGTCAGTGCAGGACTTAGCGCCCCCATATTGAATAAGAATAAGAATAAGTAGGTGCAGTTTGAATAACTGAACTTTAATTTATGAAGCTACGATAAAATCAAGCTTTGGTGAGAAAAATGGTGAGAAAAGCGCCTTTAAATTCCTGCCTTCCTTTTTCTAGGGCAGGCATGTGGTCCCTGGTGTCAGAATTTAAGCCATGTGTTGGGTTTTGGCTTATTATAAAAGCCACAGAACCGACGGCTTAACATGCTCATGGTAGTACTCAATCGTGTAGTTGCAGTATTCAGCTATCTAACTAATGACAGCAGCGAATGTGTTGTGTTTTCTTTTAGCTTCACAATTTGCTATGAACGCTACTCTGAAGTTTCATAGGTTCTTAGTAATAACAACTGGATACCAATGAACAAAATCTATGGACTCAGGCAACCTTACATTCACCATTGCAGATCTATCCACAGTATTTTGGGATCGTAGAGAATTAATCTAGCACTAGCACAACTAATGCCACCTTGAAGGCGTTAGTATCATTAAGAATTTTAAAATAAAACACGTTTGAATTTTTCAGTACAGTATTTTGCGTTTTGCCATTGAATATTGATAGATTAATAGAAGAAGCTGCGATTTTAAAGCTACTGATTTTTTTATTCAAAGAAAACCATCTTAACCATAAAGAAGCGAATTAGTGACACAGCACAACCAGCACAGCCCATTTCATAACATCGGTCCACAAATATCAGTATATCTCAAACGTTTTGTCACTAATACCTAAATCTTAAACACGACAGTAACTTCGAACAGAATATTACCCGATCTAAACTCTAGAGCACACAGACCCTATGATATAGACAAGAACGACTTGTCAAGTCAGAGGTCAACCGCATATTCTATTATCATGAGACATGCTAAACTGGTTGACGTTTGTAAAGCAACAAAATCAGATATTACGTGTGTAATCTTGACCCTAAATACAATTCCTGGTGCTATGGGTGGTATAATCAACTAAGGAGATGTTAAATGAGATACCATTCATCAAGACGACTGACATGTAAAATGAGTAGATATTGTTCCTCATCCCTTATTTGGCAGACCATTTATCATTTTGTTTATTATACATTAACTTTAATAACAAACAATTAATACAGCAACATTTTACGAGGATTTGAGTTTGAGGTTAACAGGACATTAACTAACATAATTTATATATCCTAAAACTTTTTGTAAAATTTTTTTATGAAGCAATTTTTGCATGTTTCTTCATTATGTCATTCCTTTATAATTCAGTCATATTTTATCACATATGACTGAATTCTGATCGATATTTTATAATTTTTGGTATCGTTGAAGTTCGTTTTCGATATACTTACTAACTAGCTAATTTTATTTGGATGGTTTGTATTGTTGGGAAAAAAATGTTTTTTGAAAACAGTTTGCAGTGATCCAAAGAGTCCAATTTGTGCAAACAACAAAATTGTAACGGAACCAAATAGACTGCTTTGCTTCAGTAACTAGTTGAATTGAATTTCTCGGAAAAAGCCAATAGTGCTTAAACAGGACCTAAATGTTTAAATGCTTCAATAAGTAATTTTCTTTGATACAGTAATTTTTATACATATTTTAAATGACGCTGTAGCAATGGAAAACCTGCGTAATTATGGTTTATATCAGACATGACTGTGATCTAAAGCTTCGTCAATAATAAGGAAGAAAAATTGTAATGACAGATATTGATGCATTATTTTCACATGAATTTTTAATGGTTACGTGATATTTGTCGAAGAAAGTCATGATGAAAAAACGTTAATAAGAAAGTTGAATATGCAACGCAAACTTTGTGCATCTAAATGTGATGTATTCAAGCAAATAAAAGAGAAAAATGGCAATTCCAAATCAGATAATGTTTCAAGTGTTAAAGTAGCATCAGATTAGTTAAATATGATTTAAGTGCAGGATAACAATCAAGAGCGTAACATATTTTGTAAGCTTCTAAATAGTTCATCAGTGGGTGTAGTGAGTAACCACTTTCTCTCCATTGTGCTGTCTACGAGCTACCTCCACTAGATGCTAATTAGGCTGATTGATTAGTATATCTTTTGTTATGCTGATATATTATATTTGAATAGTTTCTTAATTTCGGGACACGTAGATCTTGTATTAAGAAAGCAACAAATAATTTTTATGTAATTAAATAGTGCGTCGTTGTTCTACTAAGGCGTGTTATCAATCAATTTATACGATTTAAACACTCACTATCGAATATTGATAAGTATGATAATGGTGAAATTGATAAACCTTTCTGAATTATTGCAAAAGATATTATACTTGACCTCTTTTCCTCCTATAAATCGGTGTAAATAATTACGCGGCTGCGGCCAGGTATTACGGCACCCGCGAGAAGAGGTTGGACCTATTCTAACATTTCATAGCAAAAATGTACTAACATTATTAATTCAAGAACCAACCTAACGTAATGTAGCTTCCTAATACACAAATATGTTTATTTTGTCTTTACATCACAGAAAACATATATTTAGGTCGCTTGTATCGTATGTTATAAAAGTAAACGACACTTCAAAGATTAAACTGCATATATAAAATATATTTAATCAAGTGTTCTCAGACCGATTGCGGTTGCACAAGTGCGTGATCAGACCAATGAACCAATATAAATATTAATACGGGCCCGATAGCTCAGTTAGTAGTAACCCAGCCTTCTGAACTGAGGGCCGTGGGTTCGATTCCTACCCAGGATAAACATTTGTGTGATGAATATAGATGTTTGTTCTGCGTCTGGGTGTTATATTGTATTCTATGTATGTATTTACAAACAAAAAAGTATATAAGTATTGTATCAGTTATCTGGTTCCCATAGTACAAGCTATGCTTAGTTTGGGGCTAGATGGCGCTGTGTGAAATGTCCACACATAATTTATTTCATTTATTAAATTTATTTAATATAATAGTACATTTTGTTTAGTGTGTGTAGTATTAGATTAGATTTACGCCAGTGGTATGAAAGAAAACTTCTTTTGTTTTTCATTATTGTCGTTTATATTTACAAGCTACCCTTAGAGTATCTACATAAGTATTAAATCCACTGAATCCCTTATAAATTAAATTTGACAGAATTACTTGTGAAACGTGCATAATGGCTTATTTGAAATTGATTATTTATTTGTCTTTGATATTATGACGTGGAAATTACACACAAATCAATAAATCATACTAGATATATTATAGAAATAATTAAACGATAAGTACCTAAAATTAAAACACGTTTATAAAATCTTAATAGTTACCTTGTGGCGTTTGCAATCAACCCGTCGATTTTTATGTAAGCTATTGTACAAGTGTCAAGTATCTAGTTACTTTATAGTATTTGTATTGTCTATATTTTATAGGAATGAGGAGCATTATAGAATTAAAGATAGGTAGATAGGACTACTTGGACTTTTTGTGTCTAATGAGATTCTACATGATTGAAAATGAAATCAAATTTAAAATTTCAAATATTATAAGTTAGGTGCTAAGATATTGAGCGTATAACTTCCTTGTTACGTTTCTACTAATAATTACAAAGTATCTATAGAAACAAAATATTTACCAATGAATTTAAGCTTTGCGCCTATAACCTAGATTCTAAGATTCATCAGTCACACAGTGCATGATAGAGATGCGTGGGCCTTATTAATATTCAATTTTACAACTAGTTAATGAAAGTAGGCTTCAATCAATCTATCACAGTCACGAATTATACGCCTGTCAAATAAATATTTTAAAATGGAAAGCAGAAAATTATGATTTATTAACGTAATCAAATAATGACATTGACCTGTTCATTATACGCGTTTAGTGATTAACCAATAAGGTCAAGTTTTCCTTTAATCTTTTGCGACTTATTTTTCTTGAAACGTGCGTGACTTTAACTATAATTTGATTCATAAGATCTGACGTCTGCTGTTGAAAATAATTATGGCTATTTTCAACTGACTTCAATAGGACGATTCCAATTCGGTTATACCATGTTTGTTGACGCAGGTTTTTTTTTTTAATTTAAATCGATATACATGAATATAATATGAGTCTTTTAAATTACTTGAAATAAACAATTTAACTTAAAAATATAGGTTCCCATAGAAATATATAATATAATAGAATAGAAATTGTACCAAATCGTTTCAGTAAATTGATTCTTAAATAACATTAGTTGTAAAAAATATGTTAACATGTGAGTATTTAGTTGAGCTGACACGCGACCATAAGGCTGGCACATAGGAACCTCGGCCAACGGATCAGTGGTCTGGCTATTCAACGAGGGAGGGAATGCCGCCAGCTTTTTGGACACGCTCCCGCAGGTGATCTAAATTCTTCATTTTATTTAGAGCCTCTTTTTACCTACTTTATTTTGTTAAATATGTTTTAGTAGGTGAACGTAATAATTATTCTTAGAACGAAAGAAATTAACTTATACGTAGGGTGGGTATTATTGACAGAATTTGTTAGACATTTTAACCATTGGTTAGGTCTTGTTCAAAAAATCCACCCTTAGTGTAGGTACTAGTACGTTTTAGTTTTGGTTTTCAACCGTTTTTTAAAAAGAACTATTGTTCATCGGTAAATGTCCCAGTGGTCAATGCAAATGGAATCGGTCAATATTTCTAGTCGTCAAACATTATAGAAAATTCTATTGAATTTTATAGAAAATGCCATTGTAAAGATTCTGTGTCAAAAGTTAACGCACGCTATCTGAGCTGTGGCGAATCTGCATTTTGGACCGTAACATCCGCACTTTGATTTTTTTACATTCGCCATTTCTCCGCCTTTCTTTGCGTTATGTAAAATTTATAACAGTACCCGCATAACAATGACGCCCAGAGTATAATAACGGGAAAGAAAAAAAATGAATATTTATTCTGTTTCCTTAAATCTTGGAAAAACTTATACAGGATGAAATATTTTATAAAGCAAAAATGTTAAACGGTATTGTCACAGTAACTTAAGTAAAGCAGTAAAGCATGTCCTGGCTAAAGGGACGGATGGATGCGAGGTCACATCCCGTTCGCAATTAAAATTTTTCCTTTACTTATTAATCATAAGGTAGATTATTTTGTAAAGAAAAATTAATTTACAAAACAGGGATGCTAGACACGGTTTTACGCCTTCTTTCCCATAAGGTTTTTTGTAATGAATAACAGTAGGCCTAGCACGAACATTTACGCGCGCGTAAGTGTAACGTTAACGTAAGCCAGTTGTATGGGGCGCTGATCAAATGCCATACAACAGACGTACGCTAACGTTACACTTACGCGCGCGTAAATGTTCGTGCTAGGCCTACCGAAAGAAGTGCTTTACTAACATTGCAAAGTAGCTTTACAATTAGTAAGTAGCTCAAATATAGGTACGAATAGATAGCCAATTTTTTTTTTCGGGTAATTTTTGTGTTTTAAATCTACTGCTGACTTTATTCGAAAAAATTGTGTTAAAAATTTCGTTTGCTATGTCTAAGTTAGATACCTACTTAATTTTTTTCACGGTGTTATATTACTTTATTATTGAACAAACATAAACATTTAATACACACACTTATTTCACATCCTGTATAAGTAACACGTACGTGTCAAAACACTCCATTGTGACTCGAAATCCTCGAGTACCGCTGCAAAAAACAATGGTCAGCGGAGTTGACAATAATAATTATAAATTATCATTATGAATGAAAATGACATTTTTAATGCAATTGTTTAGAAATATTTACATGTAAAAAGTGTTTGTCTGTTGTTGATATTTTAGCTATGTGGTCTCAGCCGCGTAAGAATAGGACCACCCCATCTCTTCCCATGGGACCCGGCTAACGGAATATTCAGGGAATGGACAGCAGCTTCTCCTTGTTCTGTATTATAATCTACTGCGATCACCAAGACACCGCCTCTTCTTGGTTATGGAGGTCTATATTATAGTTTTAAAAAAAAATATCTCTCGTTTTACGCGAGTATTCTTCATCGTTTTGCAAAAGCAGTAGGTACCTATATCTTAGGCACACACATAATGACATGTTGAACTTATAACACCCCTTTGTTAGCGTCGGGAGCACAACCGCAGAATACGATGAGTAAGGTATATAATAATGAACTGCACTTATAAATTAGATGATGACTTTATAATAAAACGAAGTAAAATAAAACTAAACAATAGGTGTTCATGATGATGACGTCACCACAAATTATTAACCGTGATATAAAAATATTTTAGTTTTCTCTCAAAGTGGAGCCGCAGCCGAATGGCTGTCTTTCAACACATGAATACACGAGCCTTGGCCGATTTGTCTCAACTCACTTCCTAGCTCGCTTTTAATTGTTAAATTTACAGTTGCGCCAAATTATTCTGCTAGATAGCGGTTTTAGTACGACCGAGAGTGCTGCTGAAGACTTTAAAATACTAAATTATTCATAAGTACCTACTTTTGGACTATGAGCTAACCCGCAGAGGCTGTCAAAAAATCTTTGAAATTAATAAAAGAATGTTGGTGAATTAAAACAAATAAGTACAACACTATTATAGAAGAATCATTTTAGGTCTGAAAAGCCGTTAACTTTATGCTTCGACTACACTAGGGCCAATGACGTAAGTATAATATAGGAAATATTGAAGCTGGTAATCTTGACCTCAAAATTCTAGGTAAAACGTGATTGAAAATCATTAGTCACTGAAATAAAACGCAGTGCGTATAATATTATCTAGAAATACGGATGTATATTGAAAACATCGTGATGTTTAATAAAAAAAATATCAAAATGAACTCATCGAGATGAGTAACCTAATTATTTGATGCATAAATGCATACAATTACTTAAATTGTTTCAAAATTTTTCTTGTAGGTATCGGTAATTATTTCACAATTCAACTTTAAAACTTATTAAAACTGAATAATCTCATTCATCTCGTATCTCATATCTCATTGCATTAAATCACTTTAAAATCACTATTTTCGACTGATTTCAAAAAAATAAATTTTCTAGTTGGGGTTTTAAATGAAAATAGCTAGAAACCATATAGTATTTTTACATTGTGAAATTAAATCGAACAAAGTCGTTTTTTTAACACTAATCACTATTGTACCTACAATGTCCTAATCTACAGACATGATTAATGAACATGTATGAATTATGATTACCTAAGTGACTAAATACTAACTAAAAACTGTGAAGAAGAAATAAAATTTTAAAGCCACAACAATTGTTAAACAAATAACTTTCACTGTATCTCGATTCTCGCGCCATCGACTATCGGGGTTCGTTATGTGTGCTAACTCTAATGATTCCACTGCTTTCACTGATAATTTCAAATATTGTAGATATTTAAGAAAGCGAAAGTAGTGAGATAAGACGGACACTTCATTTTCTTGTTGTGATCAACAGCTGTTTTGTTGTACGGACGTCTTTTTGTGTTATTTAGGTAAGGCATAGATTAATATGTCAGGGAAATGAAGATAATATTGTTTAAGGCCTATCGGCCTTAAACGTGGTCAAGTAGTTTTGAATTAGTTAATCTAATTTTTGTCTCTTTCGTCATTCAAAAAGATATTTAATATGGAACGTGATCGAAAAAGACAAAAGGTAGTTCAACCAGTCCAAAGCTACTCCACGTTTGTTAATATGGCCGTACAAGTTTTTAAGGCAAATATCATAAAATTATATCAATGCAATGACTTTTAAAACTATAATAAAAATATTTCAATTCACCAATCTAAACAAAACTACGACTACCAAAACTTGATCAGCTTTCACAAAACCAATGGTTAAAAATTAAGAAGTAAGTACGGCCTCAATATTTTTTAATGACTCAAATGACTGATAAAAGCTGAAAAACAATTAAAAAATAATGTTATGTAATTTAAATTTGTGTGACAAAACCTAGTTCTATCGGCTCGCGCGAGCGCTCATGGTAATAATATTTATATTTATGTGGTGTTTTCTTTTTTATACGAAATCTTCAATTTTTAAACGTAAATGGCAACTGCACCTTTAAAGCTATTTATGTTTTTATTATTACAAATGTCACTGAGACCGGAACTACTCAGTTGTTTAGATTCTCCACACAAAAAGGTCAAGATGCTTGTATCTGAGTACGTCAAATAAATTTTTATAAACATTAGTCATTATTGGTTATCTTGCATCTTACTTCGGTGGCCATTAAAGCTTACAAATTTAAATAATAATATCATATTACTTATTAGCTACTTATAAAGAAGGCTACTTGTTATTTATTGACTATCTTTTTTTAAATTTATTTTGGTTTACTGCATTTTCTCCTGATTTTATTTAACTTAAATTTCATAATTACCCAAAAACATAACTATTATAAATTACATACACAATTTTTAATAATAATGAAACTTAAACAAAACTATAAAATTAAACTTAGTTTGTCTTAAATTCTTTTTGGTTGTTTTGCACCTATTTTAATGGATAAAAGTTGCATAATTATTTTCTAATACCAAAACTAATGCCCGATTAACACCTTTACCTTACTCAAACTACTCAAATAAAACAATACGCAATACCAGTAATTTCGAGATAACAGTCTATTGTCCAGAATGTCAACTTACCGAATTTCGCGAATTTCTGATTTACACCGTTTTACCAACTAACTGTCGATAACTAGGTCAAGACTTACGTGCGAAACTGATCGTCTCAGTATTAGTGACGTGTAGTTTTTAGTTAGTCATCATTTTTTGAGTGACTCGATTGAAATCTAGATTCGGAAAATAACATTTCATATTCTTATCTCGTGGTTTTTCCTTGAAATTGGTGAACGCGTAAACAATCTACTTGAAAAAGTCGCATTCAGTTTAAACGAAAGGCGTGATTTTTGAAAAAGCTATTTTGGTAAAATACGATATTGTGAATACAAAACTGATCATATTTTCTTGTTGTAGTATGTTTATTAAATAGTTTATTCTTTAGATAGCCTTTATGCAGCCAACAAGATACTTACTTAATTAAATTACAATAGAAAAATTCTAAAATGACAACTACTTACCTATGTTTAAAATATCTGACTATTTTTGCGTAAATCCAAGCTAAAGCCATGAACCTCAAAATTTGTTAGATATAATCATATTTAAAGTACTATAGGTACTTAAAATCATTGATCGTCACGTCATTCATTCTCATAAAAAAAATGATTTTTAACGACGTCTTACAAACTTGTATTAAAATTTGACAAGTCAGTTTAGATTAGAAGGTACCTAGTACATAATACATATGTACTACCTATTCTGCGAATCAGAGTAGGTATCCGCAATTTCATCGTATAAAATGTAGCTGGACATTCCGCGAATTTGATATTTTGTCTGGACGGAATGCGTAGGTAATATTGGACATGTTTCTATAATCAAACTTCAATTTGTGCAATGTGATTTTGCAGATAGTCTAATACGCAGAATATGCCTACTACGTTATCAAATGACTTTGTATTTTTGCAATGCTATCATGATGTTTTATCATAGAAAGCCTATAGATAAACATTAATATTATTAGTAGGAAATTGTGTCAAATGATAACCTGATTTTGATAAGATTTAAGTATCGAAACGCACTATTGGCTCTTGACATGGGAAATTTATTGACGTAGGTACTTGACCGAGATCTAAATAAATCTAATTTTTTTTTTGGTTTGTAGGATTTTATCAATGAATAATTGAAAAGCAAGTGAAACGTAGACCGCATCTAGTCTAGTAAGTGCGACTATGCCTTGAATGCCTTTTACTATATTCTAACCGCAATTTTTTTTAATTAATAAAAACTATTATTTTTTCCACAAAGTAATGTCGATATAGCTCTTAGAATTAGCAAGTTGAAATGACAATGGGCATTGAGCAGGCCACATTGCTCGTAGAACTGACAACCGATGGGGAAGAAATTAAAGCTGAAATTGCGGACTGACTGGTCTTGAAATAAAAGATGTCTAAGAAAACCCAGTATCCTGGGCTTAACTAGCTTATCTATTTAATATATTACCTAGTTAATCTTAGAATAAAATGAGTAAAGAAACTAACATCCTGGATCGAAGTATCCGCTATAAATTAAAGCTAAGTCACGTTATTTTAAACTTGTGACGGTAATAGCTTTTGCATAGAATAAGTACGGTCTATAGACTCTCAAAAGGCCACAACACACATTGTGAAATTTAAGCAGTTTTTTGTGCCATATTATGGCAACGTACGAACGTTCTCGTGGTCATATCTGTGATCTGTGTGAAGAGCTCCCGGAAAAATATTTTGAATGACAATTGCGCGGTAAAATCGTGCCACTGCCCATCAGAAAAGCAGTATACAAGGTGACCTTGAATTGGTATGTTATCCCGAAATGGGGGGGGGGACTGATACCATGATACCCTACAAGTTTGAAAGCCTTACTTGGAACTGGGTGTTTCAAAACCTTCATGGTAAAAAATAAATCCACTCGCAAAATTCCATGTGCGATCGCTACGTGCGTTAACAAGATGCTATAAATCCATTTCTTAACATAGGTCTTAACGACCATTTCAAGGATGAAGTTCAGCCACCCAGCTGCTATTTTCGGACGTACACTTTACATGGCATTTCTTCAATGAAAAACTATTAATTTAGTACTAATTCTAAACATACTAATTCAAGGTCACCTTGTATAAGTAGTTCTGGTGTAACTTTCCACTGGTATGCTATTAATTTTATTGCTTCATCATCATCATCAGCCTGAAAACGTCCACTGCTGAACATAAGCCTCCCCCAGGGAGCGCCACTTAGAGCGGCTGCTCGCTTCCTGCATCCATTGGCTCCCCGTGGCTTTCACCAGATCGTTGGTCCACCTAGTGGGGTACCGGCCTACGCTGCGTCTTCCGGTTCGTGGTCGCCACTGGAGAACCTTTCTTCCCTATCGGTTGTCAGTTCTACCTCTGCTAATCATATATATAAGAGCTACATCGGTCACTTTAATTCTCCTGCTTTTTTTTTTTTTATTTTTTTTTTATTTTTATATGTGTGGACATTTCACACAGCGCCATCTAGCCCCAAACTAAGCATAGCTTGTACTATGGGAACCAGATTACTGATATAATACTTATATACTTTTTTGTTTGTAAATAGATACATAGAATACAATATAACACCCAGACGCAGAACAAACATCTATGTTCATCACACAAATGTTTGTCCTGGGTAGGAATCGAACCCACAGCCCTCAGTTCAGAAGGCAGGGATACTACCAACTGAGCTATCGGGCCCGTCATTTTATTGCTTAAATCATCTAAAATACCAAAAAAGTAGCCTACTACGTTTTGAGACAGCGTTAGATTGGAAACTTGCTTCGGTAGGGATTTATTCTAAGAGCTTATGTTGCATTGGCGCTATTCGTTGTAGAGAAATGCATTCATCCTTGAAATATTCTGAGACTGCCATTATGTACCACTATTTCAATGGGCGCCCGGATAGTTTATGTTTTCTATAAGACTCATTAGTGGCGTTAATTATTTATTGTAAGCTTTAACATTAATTGATAGGGTTTAAAATTCATTACATTTTTCAAATGATTTTAAGAATTTTTTCAATACCTCATTTATCACATTAAGTTTAAAAAAATTTGGAAAATTCCATTTTTTTTGAGAGTATGAAAGGATTTAGCGTAGAAGTTCTGACGAGGAAGTAAAGTTCTCGAGTGGTAACCGCGAACCGGAAGACGCAGCGTAACGCCACTAGGTGGACCGACGACCTGGTCAGAACCGTGGGGAGCCGATGGATGCAAGAGGCGAGCAGCTGCTCAAAGTAACGCTTTCTAGGGAAGGCTTATATTCAGCAGTGCACGTCTTCCGGTGGTTGATGATGATGATGAGTTGAACCTATTTGATGAATATTTCCTAACCCTCAGTCTTTCACTTCTAAGATTTCCTTTACAGGTTTTTAGAACAGTAGTAGAACAGTAGTAGAATAGATTACATCATAATCTTTTCCTAAAGCCATAGAAACACATAATCTGTACGTGACGCTACTCTATATTGTTTTAAATGAGGTAATTACCTAGAAACCTTTGGATCAGTTCCCAGTTTGCTTGCTCTGGTAGCTCAGTTGATAGCGTCGAATTCGGACCTTAGGTTTTTTTTTTATGTAATGAGTGACAAACAGGCAGGCAGCCCACCTGATGGTAAGTGGTCACCGCCGCCTATGGACATCTGCAACACCAAGGGCATTGCCGGTGCGTTGCCTACCCTTAGAAAGGTCGTGGGTTTGGATCCTGCAAATAAGTGCAAATGAAAAAATATGTAGATAGATAAAAAGCATGGAAGAAAAAAATGAATGTTTTAATACTTAATATAATACTTAGTAGTAATAAAACATTCATTTTTTTGTTCTAGTGTGGTTTTTATAGAGTTTCATACCCAAAGGTATAAGGCGTGCGTCCGTCCGTCCGTCCGTCCGTCCGTCTGTCACCAGGCTTTATCTTATGAACCGTTATACCGGGTGTAATTGAATTCATTAGCATCCTTTGAAACTAGCTACCTACTCCTGATACCAATCACGGGTGGACCAAAATTTTTGAATTCTAACACATTGGTAAGGTAATAATAATAACTCCAAAAAATGGAATAACTTACTTAATCCAATGCTACAATACAAAATTTAATTGGAATAATGGAGTACTGTTTTTAATTAGTACATACAAGGTATGAAAACGTTTAAATGTATCAAAATCATCCGCGCCAACTGTGTTAGGCGCCGCGGCAATCTTCATAATTTTCAATAAAAAAAAATTTCATTTACACACTTTTACTCTTTAATAATAATCTATAAATGATGTACTATCATGGGCTCAATTTATGCTAATGAATTAAATTACATTCTGTAGTTACACATAGCGGTGGCAATTAATGCGATTTTGCGTAAATTTCATAAACATGCTAATTCACAAGTCTTAGCATGCTAATTGCTATTGCTATGCTTTTTGCTAAAATGAAATGAAATGGAAATTAAAAATGAAATGAAATATGAAATGATAATTGAAATGAAAAATGAAATGAAAATTTATATGATAAATTAAAATGAAAAATGAAATGAACCATAAATTAAAATTGAAATGAAACTTTTATTAAAAAATAAATTCAAAATCAACCAAATGAATTGAAATGAAATTTAATATTTTACAGAATTTCGCAACTACATTTCATTTGCTAAATGCTAATTGAGATATCGCATGCTAAAAATTAATGCGAATGCTAATTAATCCATCACTAGACTTACACAGTTGAAATGTTCACGGATGATGTACTTACTTACCTATTTCTGTTGCCACGCTATACCAACAAGTACTTAAAAAACATAAAATCGTTTTGTAGATATATGGTACGGACCTCTTCGTGCGCGAGTCTTCATGGCTCGCACTTGGCAGGTTATTTCATTAAATGACCAAAAATTTAGTGCATGAGTTAGAATTTTTGACCATTGGTTACTTTAACCCATGATTTAAAAAACCTCACGCTAAGGCTGTGTGTTAGCCTAGCATCATTGACAAGCCACAAACTACGTATCACGTTCCCAAAATGTCACGGTTGCACAACGTCAGTTTTGATTCGCAAAATGTCACACTAGCTAATCGTGTCATCCGTTGCAGGGGTTATACCACAAACTAATGCAAGTGCATCATGGTTCATGACAGTAATGTTTCAAGGTTACAATAATATTGTTCGAATTCGTACCATGAACTTATAAAGTATTCCTGCATTAAAACGAGACGTCTACATTGTTATATAGCGTTATCACTGTCGCACATCAGTGTCAACATGATCTATTTGAGTGAACGATTTAACGTGATGTCATCAAAACTGCTCTGCCTCTCCAACATTAAAGTATTCTTACTTTTATGTCATTTTTCAATGAATGACTGAAGTAGTAATGCGAGGTTGTGGTAGGCCTCCAGGACAATGTTAAAGGTCACAGTCTATTTAGCAAATTTCGCGACAAAATCGAACCCACTTCCCGCATCCGGCAGCCGCCCATTTACGCCAAAGGTCATTGCGACAAGCCCGACCATTGTCGCCATTGTACCGTGAACTGGGTTGTAGAAAGTGACATCGATCCGACAGATCTGTCGCATGTTTGTTTGGCCTTATGTGATGACATTTTTCTGATACGGTTTTAGAAAATATTGACCGCAGTATCAAGCGAAATGTGGTTCAACGTAAGCCTGTTCAATATAAAAATAATCGGCCAAGTGCGAGTCGACTCACGCACGAATGGTTCCGTACCATTAACTATAAAACGTAAAAATCTCGTTTGGTGTATGGGAGCGCCCTTAAATATTTATTTTATTATGTTTAATACCTATTTTTTGTTATAGCGGCAACAAAAGTAGGTACATAGGGTACCTACCTACACCACATGCGAAAATTGAAAATTTTAATGTCTAACCCCCGGTTACTGGTACATTTTTTAAAGTTAAACTCTTGTCAACTTTGAAATACTGAACCCTCATTGGTTGCCGGTCTGTCATCGGCTTTTGTCTACCAATGAGCGTTCTGTATTTTAAAATAGACAAGAGTTTAACTTTAACAAACGTACCAGTAACCAGGGGTAACTATCACAGTTCATGAGATGTATCTGATCATCAGTCTTTCGTCTACCCTATAACCCTATTCCGCCTGTCAAATCTGATGCCTGGTGACAGACGGAATAGGGTTTTACCCTATGGGCAAGGAACCCTAAAAAGAAAATGGTGACCATAACATCAACATCCGGAAAACGAACATAGGCCTCGCCTATAAAAAGTCACATTCACCGCTTATCCTAGAGGGTTTGCCATAATGACTGCGATTGGCAGGCGGCTTGGTGATTGCATAAGATATTAAGGCGCTGAATGCTCCCAAATCGACTATTTTGAACGTGATTATCTCAAAATGTTTACCATTTACAGGAATGAAAAAAATGCACGTTAATACTGGTCATATCTTCTTTCCATCTGCCGAAACCGAAACACGTTTACGAAAAGTTTTCTCGATAGAAAAAAATCGTGAAGTGACCTCTAAAACTTGATTCAAACGTCCTAAAATGTTACATTATAATAAGACACCCCATTGAAATAAATCATAGTGATAAGCTATGTTTCAATGCATCCGTCTATAAGCTCATTTTTTTATAACAATAAGCATTTCTTTTATAACTAATTATTTGTACCAAAAAATGGAAAAGTCGAAGTGCAACGCAACGTAATCGCCATATTTTTGCTATGCATAAAGCGACCCTACAAGGTACAAAATAAGTAAATAATTTCAAGTTTGTCTGCTGTAATAAACGTGCTCGCATTGGGTCCTGTCAGGGCCTTAAATGGGAATATCCAGGCATGGGCACAACAATCTGGATCTGGATACTCCCTTACGCCTGCCTGCTATTACGGTACCCGAAGGAATACCGGAACTATCTGCAACAATCAAATATGTAATTACTGCTCAAAGTCCCTAAGAAAAACGAGATCAAGTCATTATTTTCAATCAATAGCAAATTAATATTAATAAAATAAACAGTAAAAACCATGTAGGTGTAACAAAGCCTCATTACCAAGGCTACGACCAAACTGACAAATTGATTGATGTATCGAAATGTACATGATGAATGATCTGGCTGTGATCTCATTTGGCCCCAGTATAATGATAAAATGATCATAAGATGGTATCAATTGGGATTAAGGCTGTGGCATACTGACTCGGTTAATTTTGGATTGATTAAGTCTGAGTCAAAATATGACACAGGCACAGATTAAAATTACAATGAAATCTTGGGTTGGGTTTAGAATTAGAATGGTCAAGTGCGAGATGGGCTTGCGAACCAAAGGTTCCGTACCTCCATACCGTGAAGACGCTAGACTGTCCATCTGTAACAAAAGCTCCAAACCTGACAGCCGATGGGGAAGAAAGGTTCTCGAGTGGCGATGACGATCCGGAAGACGTAGAGTATAACTTTAAAGCTCTGGAAGTATCTAGGGTTTGAAGTAGTATGCAATTAAAATTATAGATCAGTCAATTAAGCACATGTTTGCCTGCTAAAACCACCCTTTAACCATGACTAAGTAAGCACCTACATCAGAACTGAAAAAATATTTGTTTCTAGACTCGGTTCACTCAAGTACAGTGTCGAACCAGTTTCTTTTACGAACGTATTCAGTTTACTTAACAACTATTGTAAAAGACTACTAATTTGAGCAAGATATAATATAGATTTAGGCCCTAAATATACCCTATCCAGCTCTATTTCCACCACAACATATCCTAAAAGCCGTTATGCCGTGACCTTTAGTACCCATAATAAATCTAACAAAAATACATCCATTATCTGATGTTAGAATCTTGAGATGTGGATGATACTTTTGACTTTTGGTTGTTGTAAACAAAATAAAGTTTTTGTGAAGCATTTTTTTGTAGAACTTATATAATGTATTATGATGTACTTATTATTCAAATTGGAATAGATAATACTTGTATTAAAAAATGTGTTCTGGTTTGAAGGGCATTGTAGCTAGTGAAATTACTAGGCATATGTGACTTGATGGCCTGATCTTACAGTCCACAAATCTTACCTACTGCATTATGCTGATGTCTCAAAATAACGAGCACGCAGTGCTGTACGAATCTTTATACTATAGAGTTCAGGGTTGCATCCCAAATGTTACGGGTGGCCGTGACGCATTATCAAGCGAAAAAAATTACTTAAATTCCATAAAATATTAGAAATCAATAAGCATAATATGAGGTAAGGAGAAATAATCCTTACAATCAAGGATCCCCAAAGGTGGTCGTTTCTAAATGTTTTCAGCTCAAAAATTCAGCTCTCCCCACCGACTATACTGCGGTGGATGGCTAATTTTTTTTTATCACACTTAAGTGGGCATAATATGTAGAGTAGTGTCAGTAGTTTCACAGAGTAGTGATTTTACAACGTTGTATCCAAACAAATGTATCGATATTTGAAGGGCACTGAGCCAATAAAATGTTCATTGCAAAAGTTCACGAGACTGGTCGCATAATCTACATGTATGGTTTTGATAGGGTTTTTATGGTTTATGTCATTCGTATCTTCCTTTCTTTGTCTGAATTTACTTAAATGTGTATGTCACCGTCTTATTGTAAGAACCGTTAGTTTATAAAAACGCGGTTATTTTTAAACTGCCGATTTAATGCAAACTGGCAATGCGTCTCACAATAAAACGGACGATATTTCGGTTATTTATAATTAATCGGCATCACTTCGATTTTTTGTTATCTAACCTAACACTTGCTTCGCTCGTCGTCGTAATCTACTGGTTACCCCACTAGTGACTCTAAAAAAAAAACAATAAATTACAGCAAAAATTGGTGCATTGTTCATAATTAAACGCTACTAAAACCCGTTTTTTTATAAACTCACCACTAGGCACCGAAAGTTTATAAATAATCGAAATATCATCCGTGTTATTGTAAGATAGATTGTCAGCTTGCAATAAATCGACAGCTTATAAATAACCGGTTTCAATTTCGTTTTTTTTATAAACAAACGGTTTTTAAGGCGGTGACATGTACATAGCTACTGGAAGCAATAAAGGTTGGAATTGGAACACATGGGGTATCGCGCGACCTATGACAATAAAATTATAACCCGCGGGTTGTAGTAGCTGCATATTTATGCCACGCGGTAGCCTGCACTGATTAATCGCGTTTCAATATAGAAAATATTAAAGACCAGATAATGCTACTGTTGTCTCTCTTTCGCTGCAATTAGACATAATGGTTGAAGGGAGAAAACAGTATTCTTAGCACAAAACTTCTAAATGCCTTGAGTTCCGATCAGCACTACAACTATTATAGGCAGCCGTATTGCTTAACATCAGGCAGACGTCCAGCTGTCCACGTCATTCACTAACAAAGAAAACAATCTATACGAATTATCTGGTACTGTATTTGAACACTAGTGCCTCAATTTTGTAGTAAAACCGTACTAAAAACGATTTAGCTAAAGTAGAAATAAGTGTTCCTTAAACGATGCCATTTCCTACACGCTTGTTTTCGAGTGAAAGTGCCACATTTGCTTTTCCGCTTTTTGTTTTCGTTTTCTTTACTAATGGGCTGTTTGAAAGTGACATTATTTTGACGGCTTTTTGACGTCACTGTTCATTATTTGACGTGAATGAATCTTGGTCACACACATGTCATACACTTATGTATGTCTTGGGCATGTTTTGGCCTTATTATACCTTTTCTTATTTTGTGAGAGCAGGCCTGTACGTCTCTACTGCAGGACATGGGCCTGACACAGGGAGTATCACGATCATCATCATCGTCATTATCATCGCCATTATCATCGTCATCGTTGTCGTCATCATCATCATCATCATCACCGTTATTAGCTTCATTATTATCATCATCATCGTCATCATCAGCCTTAATAAAAACCTACTACTACTACTGACTATTTTCTGTGTCAAAGCTAAGGAATCCAAATTCTAGGAACTTCATAATGACTCATTTGATTGTTAATAGATCAAAACCAACAAAACATTAGTAAAGCAAAGGGCACCGACTAAGAGGAGCAAATAATGACAACATTATTATCACAACGAAAGTTTACCTCATCAAAGATGTAACAAGCGACTTCGAGATACTAATATTTAATCTGTGAAAATCCTAAGAAAAAATTAAACGAGACAAAGTTTTATGAAAGTGTGTGAGAAACAATGTGATGGTAATTATATTATAGCAAACAAGTGTTTTAATAAATTACAAAACTTGTTCAAATATCTTTAGAAATTTCTAAAACTATTATTGAAAAGTTGGAACTTTAAGAATAAGAATAAAATAATATTTATTGCCAAAGAAAAACTACATAAAAACATAATACACAACAACTATAAACACATAATTTTAGCTGGCAACAGGAGTAGGCTCAGCACTGTGCTGCGTAAAAAAGAAATCTACGCAGGGCTGGTTTTCAGCATACCCCGGTTCTCGCACAAAGGTGTTAGTCGAGTCATGGTGAGAGTGCGGGTCAAAAAATTTACTTCAACATAAGTTATTAATTGCACAGCTTACTTTAAATAGAAAAACAAAAGATACTTATGCACATTGGAGACAATTCTATAAACTGGATCATCCAAGTGAACAGAATTATACAGTAAGATACAGGTTTATTATGTTTAGTGTTATTAGGTTTATTATGTTTAGTGTTTATTATAAGTGGATTAATTTTAATGTAAAAGGAAAAGAAATCAGTCATCTATGGAAAAAATCTAAATAATTAGGTATGGTATTCTAGCATGGACTAGTGTAACTGTAATGTGATTATGATTGTGTGCGTGTAAATCTTTCTGTATGTGTATGTAGGGGTGTTTTTGCGTGTGTGAATGGATTGTATATGTGTGGAAAATGCCATTAATCTATTTTATCTGGATTTAAATGTTGTTTCAAACATCTTTTTGTAGCGCTCCAAGAGTAAAATTTTATACCGTATTTTGAATATACTGGGACTCATTCTCTTTCTACTGGGAGGCGGAATATTGTTCCAAATCTTGGAGTCACTGTATTTGAAACAACCCTTAAATCCGGCGGTCTTGTGTTTAGGAATGAGTAACTGGTTCCGGAATTTAGATCGAGTGTTGACAGAGTGAACGTCCTTATCCCATGTAAGTTTTTCAAAAAGGTAGTCGGGCTTTTTGTTCCATAGTACTCTTTGAGTCGTGCAGGCCAAATGAAGTTCCCTCCTAGCTTTCATATTCAATATATTATGCTTTACGAGGTAAGGAGTAATATGCTCTCGTCTGGGTATGCGAAAACAGAATCTTGCACACGCATTTTGTACCCTTTGGATTGCAGCCTCTGTTTTCGCATATAATCTGGGTCCGTAGACTGCACTACAATAATTAAACGGCGATAACACCAGAAGATCACATAACAACATCCTTACCTCTTGCGAAATGTGTTTCCTTATACTATATAGAACCTTCAGTTTATAAAACGCAGTTTTGATCTTTTCATTAGCATGTTTTACAAATCTCATTTCGCTATCACAGATAAGACCAAGGTTTCTGGCTTCGGACTCGATCGGTATATCCACTTCATTGATGGATACTTTAGGGTTATGACGTTGCACATTAGCAATCTGAGTTTTAGTACCAAGAATTAACATTTTAGATTTAGAGGGGTTTATTATTAACGAATTACGCGTAGCCCATTTGTAAATTTCATTTAAATCATAATTAATCAAATCCATGGCTTTCAAAGTATCATTAGCAGCAAAGGAGTGATAAAGTTGAGTGTCATCTGCATACAAATGATACTTACAGTTTTTTATATGCTTTGGTAAATCCGCTGTAAAAATGGAAAATAAAATTGGACTCAAAATAGAACCTTGGGGCACTCCGCGAGTCAATCTACCCAATTCCGACTGTGTCTTCACCCCGTCATGGGATTCCGTCTCTACTTACTGCTCTCTGTTTAACTTTAGTTAGGTCCTAGTTACGTATTAAAAAAATTGTGATCATTACAAAATTGTTTAGTTGAAATTGTATATTGAAAGTAGGCACAGATTTTTATTAGGGCTGCGTGAAATGTTTTTACGTCAAAAAAGATCAAAAATAATAATAACTGAGGAATTTGTTAATCCGTGTATGTGTATGAACCACAAAATATTTTCGAATGAAATAATATTGAAGAATTTTTTTAAATGAAGACTGACACATAACAAACCAGAGGTATTCAGCAAAAAGCTTCTTAACCTCACCAATGTACTCTGTGTTAACCAACACTACACCAAAGTACTCACAGAAGGTATATGTTCTGAATTAAAAAGTAATAAATATGATATTTGAAACGAAAATGGTCTGCAGTTTTATTTTAATTTCTTTTCTATATAAATAATATATTTATTTAGTGGTCTACTAATATTTTGGAATCGCAATAGCGCAGGCTGATGGTCGGCGTGTGCTTCTCTCTTTTACATCTAGCGACCTAAGGATTTCGACCTGCAAAAATAATTGTTACTGCCGCCAGTAATTTCTATTGAGGAAATGAATGTATAATTTGTAAATTAGCAGCTAGGTTTATATTTGTAACATCGAAATAGGGAATAAGCAGATTTGTGGATATTGTATATTTTAAGGTGAACATATTTTCTATTTTGAAATGTTAGTGTTAGGGTGTGACTTCACCAGTTAAGATGAACAATGAGCATCTTGCGTTTTCCCTATCTGTGTTCGGAGGATGTTCTGAATTAAAAAGTAATAAATATGACGTAGTCAGATTGACATTTAAAACGAAAATGGTCTGCAGTTTAATTTTAATTTCTTTTGTAAATAATATTTATCGAGTGGTTTTCTAATATTTTATGATCTTAACGATACGCCGGCTTTCTTTCTTTCCTTCTTTCCTTCTTTTACAGTATAGGTATTTGGGTAGGTACTTGGTACTACTTATTTATCTATTCCATGCTAATAATACTCATAAAAAGACCATTAGTTCCAAACAAAGAGTAAGGTCAAATGGGAATCCATTTACCTCATCACTACTGTATTCTGTTTATTTTTACGCTAATGCGTTAAAAGATTAACTTTTGACTTCTATTTTCTATTGAATTATGTAACCTTGAACATGCTTTTGTTACGTTTTGGTTTCGCTTTTAGCTTATTTGTAGCTTTTTAGCCTCATCATAGTTTACAAGGCTATTTTTAGGTTAATCCGCCTTTAATCAGCTTAAATTAGATCTATAAATAAATAAATAAATATGTGTGGACATTTCACACAGCGCCATCTAGCCCCAAACTAAGCATAGCTTGTACTATGGGAACTAGATAACTGATACAATACTTATATCCTTTTCGTTTGTAAATACATACATAGAATACAATATAACACCCAGACACAGAACAAATGTCTATGTTCATCACACAAGTGTTTGTCCTGGGTAGGAATCGAACCCACAGCCCTCAGTTCAGAAGACAGGGATACTACCAACTGAGCTATCGGGCCCGTCAATCTATCAATGCATTATGAAGGACTTTTTCTTTTTAAGGGCTAATACTTTTGGTCTCTACCGACCTTTACAGCGTTACCGGGGTTTATAAAGGACTATGAAAGCCAAAACACAGTGTCTTGAGCGGCTTCTTTTTTATCACGTTTGATAATTTTGTTAATGAAATCTTGACTTTAGGACCGATTTAAGTACATCTTGCATCTTTCTGTAAAAGGTCTAAGTGCGCGATCTTCTTTCTAACCTTTTTTTTCTGCATTCCTGCAAGCTGCAGCTGATTTCCATAGGCTCTAGATATACGATGATAAATCATCATCAATTAATAGCCAGACCACGTCCTTTTCTTGCGTAGGTTTCTTTAACATCACTCGTCCAGAAGAGTAATGCTTTTTTGACTGGCCTGTTGATCGTAAGTAAAAAAGAGATCTAGATATAATCGAGATTAGAAAATATAAATTAACTCAGTATTTCTCAGAATATCAACTTCATGCCGTAGATTTTATAGGCGAAACGAATTCGCTCATAAAATACTTGGATTATAAGATAAGGCGTATTGTATTAAAGCATGTGAATTTATAAAAACAAGGATTTTGGAACTTTAATATACAAATGCAAAATAGTGTCAACAGATGAGGAGCATCAGATTATCATCATCATCATCATCATCAACAGCCTGTAGATGTCTACTGCTGAACATAGGCCTCCCCCAGAGAGCGCCACTTTGAGCGGCTGCTCGCCTCCTGTATCCATCGGCTCCCCGCGGTTTTCACCAGGTCGTTGGTCCACCTAGTGGGGAGTCTGCCTACGATGCGCCTTTCGGTTCGTGGTCGCCACTCTAGAACTATCTTACCCATCGGTTGTCAGTTCTACGATGTGGCCTGCCCATTGCCATTTCAACCTGCTAACTTTAAGGGCTATATCGTGGTCACTTTAGTCCTCAGATTAAATTTAGCATAAATGTAGTGCCAAAAGAATACCGAACACCGTGAATTTGAACACCGCTATTTGTTTTGGTGATCGTTTAGTAGAAATAATAAGGAACGTTCTACAAAAAAATATTACAAAGGGCAAAAGGAAAATCAAAATAATTATAGGAAATGATTCTGCCTTGCACGCCGCACCGTGAAAGCCGTGCATTGAGACACGTCAATGATTCTGGGATTCAGTTTGTCGTCGACCGCGTCGTCACTGACCATCAGGTGAGACCGTTGTCAAATGCCACCCTATCGACGATAAAAAAACTATTTCATTTTCTGGTGGTGTGATGGTGCATGTAATAAATTCAAGCCCTTATACTATACAGCCTATGGAGATATTTTAAATCTCAAAGCAAAAGATAGTCTTGAGAATTTATTGGACGGAAAGTATAACCACTGGTTGTAGTCTTAGGTTATAGTGAGTTAGTTTAAAGAATTAAAAGCAACCATTTTATTTATCCATCCAATCTATTACCAATCGATGAAATAATACAAGGTGGTTTTTCTCTAAAATCATCAAGCCGGTAGTGAATTACCAAATTGGTGTAATTAATTTAAGAACTTACGTGCATAAACAAAAAAGAGATCCACTACCGTAAATAAATACAACTAAAAAGGTTTTTTATTTAAATAATTATTAAATTTATAAACATTTCCTATTCCTACCACTTGATTGGGAAATCGTGAGTAACCGAATAAAGGATACGTAGCTTATGCTTACCGATGCACACAAAAAGTTGGGAGTTGATCAATTATTAACCGTAATTTTTTTGCATCATTTTTATTGCCATTAATTTGTTATTAGTCGTAAAACTACAATAAAAGAAAAACTTATCGATTAAAATAATACAATGGTTGGTAAAAAAGGTTGAGATGAACGCAGACTTCGTGTAGTATTGAAGCTATTTTGTTTAATTTATTAATTACATCGAGGAACTAACCCCTGATCACCTGCAGTGGGAGGAACATGAACCTACTACACAAAGGAATGAATAAGAACTCAACAGTCAAAATAATATGTAAAAGGAGACTGAGCAATTTTATATGGGATGTGGTCTTAGAACCAATACAAATACAAATTCGGTTGTTATTGGTAGACCTAAATTATGTGTTCAAATTTACTCTTGGGAACATAGAACATAGAAGATCAGACCGGTTAGACTCTAAAACTTTTTTTTTTTGTAAAAAATACTGTCAGATATGAACACTGTCGATGTCGTGGTGTTTGTGTTGGGGGCTTGTATCTATTTCACTCATGCAATGTACTCGCTTGGCTAAGTTAACCTGCGGTGCGGTCTCTACATGGATGGGTGGGGTGATCGCTACAAAAGGGGTAGGCATTTACAACTGAAGCGCTACCGTGGTTTGGGTGTACGTTTAACCATTAAGTTTGGCCTAAAAGTTCTTACATCAGGGCTGACAAAACGACGATTTAGTGAACGTCGGTAATAAGTCATCATCATCATCATTAACAGCCTGAAGACGTCCACTGCTGAACATAGGCCTCCTCCAGGGAGCGCCACTTAAAGGGGCTGCTCGCTTCCTGCATCCATCGGCTCCCCGCGGTTTTCACCAGATCGTCGGCCCTAGTGGGGGCCCGCCTACGCTGCGTCTTCCAGTTCGTGGTCGCCACTCGAGAACCTTTCTTCCCCATCGGTTGTCAATTCTACGAGCGATGTGGCCTGCCCATTGCCATTTCAACTTGCTAATCCTAAGAGCTACATCGGTCACTTTAGTACACGGTCACGGTAATAAGTAATAAGTTCTTATTTTTACTATACAGTAGAGAGAAATAGCAAATTGTCGTAAGTGCTTAGGTTTTGATGTAAAGTAGTATTTTTTTGTTGCAAAACGTATACTTCTGCATGCGGACGTAAACAAGTAAGTAGTACCATCACGATGCCAATTTACTTTATAATTTACTGTAAAATATTACGTTCGCAGTCCATGTGAAAAAATCAACCGTGAAGGTTAAACACCTAACCCGGAGTCGTTAAAAAATCTAACGCATGACTAATCTTGTGAAGAGTTAGGAAGTGATTATATCGAATCATCTTTATGATGTCATTAATTGTCTGTGGTTCACGCTTTATGTGGTAGTTGGTTAGTTATGTAAATTATGGTATGCACGACTTTTTGAACCGTTCTTTTCTAAGTGGTTGGTCTTCCTTTACATACCTATTGTTTGTGCACTATGATCGTGATAAGACATAAGAGGAGATACGATTAAAAACGAAAATCTTGCAATTTGTCACACAAGACAATATTTTATGATTTTTATAGCAGATAGATGCAAGAGGCAAGCAGCCGCTCAAAGTGGCGCTCTTTGGGGGAGGCCTATGTTCAGCATTGGACGTCTTCAGGCTGATGATGACGATGATCATGATGATAGCAGTATCGCCTGCTCAGCGTAATCTAATACAGATTAATTTGTAAAGGAAAAATCACGAGACATACATCATCATCATCATCATCAACAACAACAGCAACAGCCTGGAAACGTCCACTGCCGAACATACGCCTCCCCTAGAGAGCGCCACCTAGAGTGACTGCTCGCCTCCTGCATCCATCGGCTTCCCGCGGGGACCTACCCAACCAACAACAACCGATAGGGAAGAAAAAGAAAGGTTCTAAAGTAGCGACCACAACTGGAAAACGCAAAACATACATTTCCTTCAAATAAAATATAACAATCTGTCATGAATCATGATCAAATCACTTTTGTTAAGGAGTAATTTATATTTCTCGGATCTGCAGACATCTTAAAAATGTGTCTGCATTTCAATTTCAATATTGTTTCTAATTTGGTCGGACAAGGGTCTGACACTACAAAACGAAAAGTTTCCAAACTCAGGAGAAATTACAATTACAAAGCGGTAGAAGATGGAATGTATAAAAATTTAAAAAATCATCAACAAGCTCTGCGTTCTGATAGTCTTATAAAACTCAACCAAAAACTACATAATTATCTGCTTTGATAGTAGTTAAAGAAGGACCTGAGGGCGTATTTTGCTCAAAATTGTAATAAGGCTATTTTAGCACTTTTAAAAGTATGTATTATTATATTAGCAGCGCTAATTCCTTGATGACAATCTGTTAAGCCAAAGCAAAAAGTCCAGATTTTAAAAGACTATTATGTGGTACTCAGTGCCGCCATCTACTAAAAGACTTATTGTATGCTACTTAAACGTTGTCTGCTGATCTTGACAGCCAATCCATTAGTCCATCTATGATACGATCTCGTCACCTTTAACAACACTTCAACGGTCAACAGTAACCACATCACTAACCAGCACTGCAATTACAAGGTCACCATCATCACGCTTTGTCATTTGAGAGCCCAGACCTGATCTTCCTACTGGTTTGAAGTAGTGGTGGGACCGAATATAGTTTGTCGATGGTTTATCGCTAACCTTGGAGTAATAATATCGATAGTATTTACTATTTATGGCTTTCGTACTAGATATCGCATACTATTTTGTCGAAGCCCATTTCCACACGTTGACAAAAGTAAGTTTAATTGCAAGTATACTCTATGGAAGCTGTCGTTGCTCAGAAGTATTGAACTATTCGCTTCTCTATAAGTTGAGCTGTAGGGTTTTCCATTTCATATTTTCCGTAAGCTTCACTCTAGTAGACATCTTCATTTTTTTCTCCTGTTAAATGCCTAAGAGACGGAAGAGATGCCTTCTCAACCAATTTCAACAGCAAAAAGAAGTTGTAAAGGTCGGTAGAGACTAACAAAATTAGTCAATAAAAACGAACCGCTACACTATAATGCTAGTAGTTAAAATCTGTACTATCGATAGTTAAAATGCTAATGCTGCTAATGCTAACGCTAATTCCACTTGAGCTCAACTATCGATAATCATAGCGACCAATTTCGCAACTTCACAACACTAATTCCATGGCTAGTCAGCAGCCTGAACAATGTTTTCTTAAGATGCTTGACAGGATTTGATATGATCAGTTCATCAGTTTGGCAGTGAATTATTTTTTTTTTTTTTTTTTTTAATATGTTGGCTCCACACATAGTGTATTTAGCCAGTGTCAAGTATTGTATATTTTCATCGAGTTTTAGAATATTTTACGTAGTCAAGTCTTAGTCATAGTCATAGTCCAGTCTAAGTCGGGTCATAGTCCAGTCTAAGTCATGCTCAAGTAAAGTGGTGGCAACTTTACAAGAAGCTTCTATGGAATTTTGGAAGCAACACGAAAAATCACGTTTCACCACATCATATCACTTGACCACACTCATGCTCGTAATTCAGCACTTAATGCGTAAAACGCCACCAATTTTAAACATTAACACTGAAAAAAGCAAAAGTTTTGAGAAATAATACAATGCAACGACGTGAACTTTTTCACGTTCCCGCCAAAACTCCGGCAGTGAATTTGTGTCGATGGATGTTTCACAGCTGTCAACTAGACAGTTGCAAATGTCAAACTCGAATTTCGGTTTGGAATATGCACTACAATTGGCGTGTTTTGTGGTGACAGAGCAGATATTAACTGATAATAAAATGATTGTATCGTCTTTGTTCATAGCATAACTGCTAAGCTAAGCTATAGGTACAAAAGTAGCATAGTATACTATACTATACCAGTCCGCCCACTAAACCTTTATATAAGGAATCATGAACATGTTTAAACTTGATGTCTGGAACTGTGTCACTATCCGGTAGTAACATGTAAATTGTTTAATAATGTGTTAAAAATATGGTACCTACGGGCCTAGTTTTGTTAAAGTTGTACTTAATTTTCATATTGTTGGATCCTCGGTTATTTAATCGAGTAGAAAAAAATGAGGTTAAATTTGACACCATGTTTATCTGTGTGTCTGTTGGTCTGTCTGTATCAGTCTGTATATAGGTTGCAGACAATCATACGGTCCTCCCTAATAGCAAACGGTCACCGTAGCTTTTGTTAACACCTTGAGTTTGTATTTTGTATCACTAATGCTTTCCTTACCCTCTCCACCGTAGTGTCCGTCTAGGTTTATTGTCAATCTATTAGCTGTATGCTTGTCTAATGTCTATCTGTCTGTTTTCCTGTCTGTCTATGTCTCAATGTCTGCCAGCGTGCTTGCGTGTCTCTGGTTTTAGGTGAATGCAAACATTAAAAACCATTTCCTTCTACATTAGGATAAAAGTCTCAATATACCTACAATGCATACATAGGAAAAATCTAAAGGAGATGTTCATTCATACTAACCCGGTTCTCATTCTCCAAATCCCACTATGGGAAAATCTAAAGGGTATGTTCACACTAAGCCATTTTCATTGCACCCGGATACTTATGCTTCGTGTCATACTTGGTAATAATGCCTATGTTTTTCTTTTTTTTATCTTATATTTTGGCTCCACACATAGTGTATTTAGCCAGTGTCAAGTATTGTATATTTTCATCGAGTTTTAGAATATTTTACGTAGTCAAGTCATAGTCATAGTCATAGTCCAGTCTAAGTCATGCTCTAGTAAAGTGGTGGCAACTTTACTAGAAGCTTCTATGGAATTTTGGAAGCAACACGAAAACCCACGTTAAACCACATTATATCACTTGACCACACTCATGCTCGTAAATCTCGTAATGCAGCTTCTAAGGCGCTGAATGCTCCCAAATCGACTATTTTGAACGTGATTATCTTAAAACGTAACCCTTTACAGGATTGAAAAAAATCATTCAAACGTCCTAAAATGTTACATTATAATAAGACACCCCATTGAAATAAATCATAGTGATAAGCTATGTTTCAATGCATCCGTCTATAAGCTTATTTTTTTTATAACAATAAGCATTTCTTTTATAACTAATTATTTGTACCTAAAATTGGAAACGTCGAAGTGCAACGCAACGTAATCGCCATTTTCTATGCATAAAGCGACCCTATTTAATACAAGATAAGTTTCAAGTTCGTCTGCTGTAATAAACGTGCTCGCATTGGGTCCTGTCTGCGTCTTAATGCGTAAAACACCACCAGTTTTAAACACTAACACTGGAAAAAGCACAAGTTTTGAGAAATAATACTTACAATGCAACGACGTGAACTTTTTCACGTTCCCGCCAACACTGCTTGCGTCTTTCTTTGTCTCAGTTCATAATAGTGGTCTTTAATCTCATGTCAATGGGTCAGACCAGACAGTATGGGCTCCACCTACAAACAATATTAATGTAAAGAGGTCAAGATATCGGGAGCGAGGAAAGTAGATTGACGATGCTTGGACTCTGTGCTACTGTTTATTATGTATTTGAGTAATTTTAATGATGGTTGGTTAGAAGTGTTGAGAAGGCGTGGGTTGGTACTTATACTCAAAATTCATAAGTAGTATTGTAAATTACGGCTTTAACTAAACGCTGGTGAGTAGAACGATATAGCCCCAGTCAGTGCTTAGTACCATTATTTAAAGAGAATTAATAACGTGAGGATCTTATCGATCACCTGATGTTAAGCGACACGGCCGCCCATAACAGTTGCAATGTCACTCGGAACCTTAAAATAATAAAGTTCCGCGTAACACTGCACTACGCACGTCATCTTAAAACATCACACAGTTTAGTAATCCGATCACTAGACCGTTAAATCAGGCAATAAAGTCGCATTTGCCCAGTAATTTCAAACGGAAGGTTCCCGCAGTTTTCACCCGATAGTCGGTCCACAGTTACAATACCAATAAGGCCATTGTTGTTATGACCTATCCTTGCTTAAACAAGGTATTTATAGTGGTCTATCTACAATGGTTTAATTGGAATTAAAATGGACAGTGTCTATTAAGGCGCTGAATGCTCCCGAATCGACTATTTTGAAGGTGATTATCTCAAAACGTATACCATTTACAGGATTGAAAAAAATGCACGTAATTACTGGTCATATCTTCTTTCCATCTGCCGAAACCGAAACATGTTTACGAAAAGTTTTCTCGATGGAAAAAAATCGTGAAGTGACCTCTAAAAAATCATTCAAACGTCCTAAAATGTTACATTATAATAAGACACCCCTTTGAAATAAATCATAATGATAAGCTATGTATCAATGCATCCGTCTATAAGCTTATTTTTTTTATAACAGTAAGCATTTCTTTTATAATTAATTATTTGTACCGAAAAATGGAAAAGTCGAAGTGCAACGCAACGTAATCGCCATATTTTTGCTATGCATAAAGCGACCCTATAAGGTACAAAATAAGTTTCAAGTTTGTCTGCTGTAATAAACATGCTCTTGGGTCCTGTCAGGGCCTTAAGCTTTCGAACCTTCGACTGTACTCGTGACCCGTCTTAATTAACCGGTCATTCGAATAGCTTATGCAATTTGCTTTTATTGTTCTGGATTTTATACTCTGTAGCAGATTTGAAAAGGCGTAACACAGTAAGTCATTTAATTTAACTCACAAGCCCCCAGCGACTCGATATCGAACACGAATGCATTATTATTCTATTGTCATCTCAAATGTTCGTTATTCCAGAGGTTAAGACAGTATAAGAACTGTACATACTTATTACTTACCCATTCCCTAGCGATTCCTAATATTACTCTCTACCGCGCATTCTTTCTCTTCCGGATAGCCTTGCAGAGATCGTCTTTAAAAAATATTTCACTGTGACATAACCTAGATTTTCTCATCATCGTGGTGAGTTAGAAGATTTTTTAGGTATTTTATATTCGTGCCGAGTTGGGATCGTGTCGAGTCAGGAAGTCGCTAAAGTCCAAACTTACTGTTAACAATCAAATCGGTCGATGTTATTGCGGATGTAGGTCAGAATCACGTTGCTTGAAATTTGAGACACATTGTATTGTGCTTAATCTTTAATTAAGTCACAGATACCTACAGTATTATTTTTAACATGGGGTATTAATTGTGTTTGATATCATAGAAATGTCAATCAATTACTTTTGTCATTGAAACACGTTAGGTATTTGATTGAATGAATTCATCCATTTTCATTGTTTATTATTGTTAGTCACGGACCGTGAGTTTGCATTCGTAGTCAATATTTCATTTTATCAATTTGAAACTAAATCAGTTATTAGTACCTACATGTATATAACCTATACATATCGTGCAACGATGATTACTGAATGACATGAGTCGTACAGTCTATTTAGATCGAACCATGGAACTTATACGTATAGATCGAACAAATTTTACGTAATCGTGCCGAGTTGGGCTTGGTTAGGTATTCTATTTCCGTGTCGATTCGGGACCGTTGCGACTCACGATTTAATTGTAAGATGTGATTGACTAAAGGCGTTACCTAACCACAGAATACATAATACGTAGCAAAATCATTCATAGTCCAGTGGCTAAAAGAGACAACAAATACATGTGACGCTATACTTACGCCATCTATTATTAAGTTGTCATTTTCATCACCTTTTCTCAACGTCCCTTCCAAAACCTACAAATTATCTATAACAACTTAATGTGATGGTAGTAAGACGTTATTTTTTGTTTCTCAACATCGTTGTGGTTGAGAAACCTATTTAAATGTATGGTGTTTGTGAATTGAGTTATATTTTATTTTTAATACGATTATGGTTCTCGTGGTTGGTAATTGCGACCCACTTTATAAACCGAGACCCGTATTTTAACGCCGAGGACACTCGTGATTAGATTCACAACTGAGCGTTCGCGTTGTTCTAGAAAAATAATACCAATATGCAGCGTTTCATACATTGTCTGATTTGTTCTCTCATCGTCAAGAGATGGCGCTCGCGTAGCTTTCAGCATTTACTTTTTAAACTTTATCATGGCTGTGGTGTTTTTTTATAGTATACAAAATAAACAGTTAAAAAAATACTAAATCCTCTTTGGTCCACACCACTGTTTCCTTAAAAATCGTCAACGCCATCTAGCGAAAGAAAAATAATGTTGAAAGGACACAAAACTGCTTAATGAGTAATTTACCTAATCTGTTTATAATTATTTTTTACTGTTCACACAGTGCCATCTAAGCAAAACTGGTACCTACTATGGGAACCAGATAACTGATAGTATACTTAGATATATTTTGTTTGTAAATACATACTTAGAATGCAATATATCACCCAGACACCGATGTTCATCACACAAATGTTTGTTCTGAGTGGCAATCGAACCCACAACCTAGACCTACAGTTCAGAAAGTAGAGCTACTACCAACTGATCTATGAAGCCAGTCTGACATAAATGACACGAGTTTAGCGAAAATAGCGAAAATAAAAAACAACAAAATTAAAAACCTTCTCTTTTATTTAAAGTCGTCTGAAAATATCAAAACACATCACTTCCTTTTGGATCGGTCTAAAATAATTACGCCCCTGAGTCAACTAAAAATAATGTTATTGATTTACAAGTGAAGTTGATATTTGCAAGAGGTTATTTTAGTGCATCAGGACATGAAACCTGAATCTGTATCAAGTAAAACCTGTATGACCAGTAATAAATCTTATTATTGCAGTAATATCATGTGTCCTGGACTCAGCTCAGTTATAGAGCATTTCTGCGATGCAGGTAGGTTCGATTCACAACCAAGACAAAAAAAATGATGGACATTCAACATTCGATTTATTTTTCAGTTAAGTATTTGGTTTCTTTCTTATTTTTATCACTTTAATGAATTCTCCCTATCCAAAGAAATCCCTAAATCCCTAACCCTATGATCTCTTTAGGGGATAATGTCGCCTTTGTAAACCATTTTATTAGTTAGCGCTCATAGCGAAGCACGACTAGCCACAGCCAGTCCTAACCGATCGGTAAAGTTAAGCAACGTTCGCTGCGGTCACAACTATGATGGGTGACCGCTACAGCAAAAAGTTGGTATTTAGAACTGAGCGCTACCGTGCTTCGGAGGGCACGTTAAGCCGTCGGTCCCGGCTGTTGTCGTAAGAATAGTCGTTAAGCCTACCACTTGCCTACACGCGAAGAAGAAGAACCGTTTTATTCTTGTTAGGTAAAAATAAATGGTTTTCATAAATAACCTTACCGATTGTCATACGTCTGTTAAAGTTAAACTCATGTCAACTTAAAAATACCGAACTCTCATTGGTTGCCTGTTGATCATCGGCTATCGTCAACCAATGAGCTTTAGTATTTGGTAAGTTAAGTTAACGTAAATTTGACAAACGTATGAGAAACGGGGGGTTAGCCTAATTACAGTATATGTAATTTTATAGATAGCACAAACCCTACCGAAGCAGATTATATTACGGGCCCGATAGCTCAGTTGGTAGTATCCCTGCCTTCTGAACTGAGGGCTGTGGGTTCGATTCCTACCAAGGACAAAAATTTGTGTGATGAACATAGATGTTTGTTCTGCGTCTGGGTGTTATATTGTATGTATGTATTTACAAACAAAAAAGTATATAAGTATTGTATCAGTTATCTGGTTCCCATAGTACAAGCTATGCTTAGTTTGGGGCTAGATGGCGCTGTGTGAAATGTCCACAAAATATTTATTTATTGATTTATTTATTTATTTATTTATATATTTATCTCTGAGTCAATCCAAGAAATATTCACTCACCCATCGTTGGTACCTACCATAGTTGGTACCTACTTATAATAGTTATAATGCTCTCAGAAAGTGAATGTGTGCCGAATATATCATGTAGTTACAATGACCGACATTGAATCGCGGTGTAGGCAATTATTCTATGTTGCTGGTAAGATATGGTAGGACCGCTGGAAGAGACATAAAAATTAAAAAAATGTTTGATTATAAACAATATTAAGTGTAATGATTTTATTGTTACAATAATCACGATGACAATGTGACATTAAAATAAGTAATTATTATAGGTTATGTTTGAATCCACAGACACTGCGAGTATAGACCCACAAGACGTCCGACCAAATAATCATCATAGAGTAGTTTTATTTAAATTATAAATAGTCTATCTATTATTTATTTAATATTAACATTCACTAAATTCTTTGAAATTTCATTCAAGAAAAACACAATATCTTTAAAAGTCTAAGGGGGTCTAGCAATGATCCTAATCACTAGCGCCTCACGCTAACTCCAAAAATGTATTGAAATGACATTCGCTACGGAAAAGTTAGCGATTTCCGAAATGTCATTTCAGTACATTTTGGAGTTAGCGTGAGGCGTTAGCGTTAGTGGTTGGTATCTTTGCTAGACCCCAAGGACTGCTGCATAATTTCTAAGTTTAGTTGTGCTGAAGTACAACAAGCAACGAAGTAGTAAGTTACATCGTTAAATCGCCTTTTTCGCCCATTCACCTGAAAAATGATTTTCTATTGTTTCTTTAATATTTAAATAAACCAAAACAATACCATAAAGAAACACTAAACTTGAAGTTTTAACTTTAAATAATACTTTAATATCATATTTAAGAAGGCTTGATTTGTCGAAATTAACTAATTGTTACAAAACAAAAAAGTAACAGTATAAAATGTCATTTTTTAATGTTTCCTATTAAAACCTACCTATTGCAACCTAAGAGCATCTATAAATGGATGAGATGTTAGCGTTATAATCCACAAGCACCATTTTTCTGCCAATTTCTACGGAGGACGAGGTAAACACGCATAGCACTCGCACGAACCACGCCTGTAAACGCACGCCGGACACCATCTTAAAACACGCACACCGTTATATAAACTAGCGTAATTACGCAGTGTCTACACGCACATTATGATATTGTAGATGACCAATTAGCGCCATATGACCGGCAGAGGGGAACGCCTTGCCACCTCCTTTCTTAAATGCTCTAAAATTGCAACAGTGCTCAAATTATTCTTCCCCAACCCGACTAAGCTCTACTACATCACAGATAATGTAGTTAACTAAAGTAACCACATCCAGTAAATCTAAACGCATGATAGTAATCACTCAAAGAGCGAGCTTTGTAACTAGGGTAAACTTGGACACCTGGCTCTATTGTAATTAGCACTGGTTACATAAATATGAGGGCTAATGTACTGACGATTATGATATTGGTGTTAATTTATGTGTTTCAATTGGGTAAACAACTATTGCAACTGGATGTGTGTATATTGCAGTTGCAAACAATTACCTTACTCTTATACTTACTTTAAAATTTTAGCTAATTTCAAGTAATCGTTGGTTTCAAAGACCACCCATTTACGTAATCGTGTCGAATTGGGATTTTATGGGCGTTTATTTCCGTGTCAAGTCAGGATTCTTCCGAATAGCCCTACAAAAATTTACCACATTTGCCCCCACACAATCACCACCACTATTATAGTTTTTAGGGTTCCGTATCCACAGGGTAAAGCGAACCCTATTTATTACTAAGGATGTCTGTCTGTCCGTCTGTCACCTTATCATGAACCGTGATAGTTAGTTGAAAGTTACAGATGATGATCGCACTTGGTCGCTTTATCATCATCATCATCATCATCAGCCCGTAGATGTCCACTGATGAATATAGGCCTCCCCCAGAGAGCGCCACTTTGAGCGGCTGCTCGCTTCCTGCATCCATCGACTCCCCGCGGTTTTCACCAGGTCGTCGGTCCACCTAGTGGGGGGCCTGCTTACGCTGCGCCTTCCGGTTCGTGGTCGCTCGAGAACCTTTCTTCCCCATCGGTTGTCAGCTAACTTGGTCGCTTATTTTTAAATATTTTATTAATATTTTTTTTTTATGGTTGGTTTGTATTTGACCAGTTTTCTTAGTTTACTTAGTTTTTGAGTTTAGATACTCCGTATTACTGAAGAATAAACAAATGACTTCAAATTTTTTGCAACATTCAAACTTCGAATTCTCCACCTAACTGCTGAAATGAGTCTGGCGAACCCCAAACTTTTTGCTACAATCTAGTCTTTTGAAATCTAGCGTCTATTTGTAATCAACTTTTTTTGGTTGCAGGATTCGGACGATCTTCCCTTCAGAGAGGTGAGTTAATAATATGCTATTTGGTAACAAATTTTTTGCCGTTCTGTGGTTCTGAGGAAACGAATCATTGTTTCTTGAGATAACCTCGAGCCTGGATTCTTCAAAACCTTTTAAGGTCTAAAACAACATTTTATTTTCAGATCTTTTAAAGTCCATAATGGAATTTTATTTTCTCTTTGTCTACTAGGAGTACCATTAAAATAAACCACATAGTTGAAGTAAATATTATATATTGACAGACAAGTTTTTACCAATGTACTCTGTGCAGACAAGTCAGCAATGACAGACTCGAGAAACAGAGAGTAGAAAAGGTTTTGATCTTAGGTTGAGGTTACAACATTCCTCCCCAGTCATAAAATTGTAAGGGCTAAAAATAGAGAAACATTCTAAAATTTAAAGTAATTACAGTTTTATTAATTGTCATATAAAGCTACATTAATTTTAAGGACCTATTAGGTATATGTAATTATTATTAAACGCTATAGGCTATAGTAGAAGTTGAAAGTACCGTCAGAACTGGCCAATTGTAAAATCGTTTATTTTTTATATTTATTTATGTGTTATTTATTTATTTGTCTATTCATTGAAACCTCCAAGGATACATTAAATAAATATTGTGGTACCTACCTGGGCATGAACCGTCGTTTTTCATTGGCAAGTATCGTAAAAGAAATATTTTCAAACGAATCCATAATTTATTTTGAAAATTTTTTTACGGCGGTTTTTTTTATTTAGAATCTCAGCCATTCTAAAAACAAAGGTTTTTTGTTTCAAAATCAGAACGAAAACATTAGTAAAGTTATCAAAAATATTTTTTTACAATGTAGCCAACAAAGAAAACTTGTTTCCTATGCATAATAGGTATTCTTTTGTTAGGATGGCAGGATTGATTTGGATTAGAATGTTCGTGTTTGTGTTAGTTGTGTACGTAATTTTTTTTTTTTTTTTCATATATTGGTTCCACACATAGTGTATTTAGCCAGTGTCAAGTATTGTATATTTTCATCGAGTTTTAGAATATTTTACGTAGTCAAGTCTTAGTCATAGTCATAGTCCAGTCTAAGTCGGGTCATAGTCCAGTCTAAGTCATGCTCAAGTAAAGTGGTGGCAACTTTACAAGAAGCTTCTATGGAATTTTGGAAGCAACACGAAAAACCACGTTACACCACATTATATCACTTGACCACACTCATGCTCGTAATTCAGCACTTAATGCGTAAAACGCCACCAATTTTAAACATTAACACTGAAAAAAGCACAAGTTTTGAGAAATAATACAATGCAACGACGTGAACTTTTTCACGTTCCCGCCAAAACTCAGTACGTAAATTGATGCTAATTAATTATGACAGCTAAGTAGTTGATGATAGTCAGATGTTTTTGTTATATTTATTACACTAAAATTTATAGAATAGTCAATTACAAAAAGCTACCGCGAATTCTACAAGTTTAGTGTTTTTTTCCACCCGTCGAAATAATGAACTACTCAAAACGTATTATATGAGACGGACTTTACAAGGTGACCTTGAATTAGTATGTTATCCCGAAATGGGGGGACTGGGACCATGATACCCTACAAGTTGTGAGAGCGTTACTTGAAACTGGGTGTTTCAAAACCTCCATGGTAAAAAATAAATCCACTCGCAAAATTGCACGTGCGATCGCTACGAGAGTTAACAAAATACTATAAATACATTTCTAAATCCTTTTTTGGCTTTCTTTTTGTGCTGAAAGAGCAGTCTATGTTTTTTTTCACTCTGAGGTAAAAATAGTACTTAATTTGTAACAATTTTTTTTCTGATTTTACCGTAACTAACAAGCTAAATTTTTATCTATATACGGTTTTAATTTATTATTCCATTATTTACTTCAACAACCATGTCGAGGCAAACGCCTGATCTTTGAATTGAACTTATCACCTTTCTTTTGAACTAAATCAAAGTTATTGCAAAACTTTTAAGAGTGCTCCAATAAATTGTTTTTGTTGTTTTTTGCACAAGTTTGTTAATCGAGATTATAATTAACACAAAAGCATTTCGTGAGCGCTTACATCAAAATTGGTTCGTTATAAATGTTAAACTTTTTAATGAAATCTTTTTGATTATAATCAACGTTCTGAAAAATGATTGTACAAAATTTTAACAATTCTTATGCAAATTTCAATCACCGGCCTGAGAAGTCAATTTTTACATAGGTATTTAGTCCAACGACATTGTCAAAACCGCGTTGAGCCATTTGACGCAGAAAACAATAATAATTAGCTGTAATAAATTGAGAAAATGGTTTTCTTTCTTTCTTCAAGTTAGTGAGGTGGTCTTGATAAGATAATAGATTAAAACTTTGATTTACAAACGAACGCCGACGTTTGCATCTGTACATGTACCTATTTTAACAATGAAATCACTTGTAACTCCACGGACGTGAGTCCACGTAGTGCTTGGCTGTTTTCAAGGGGGTGAGGCGCGGAGACTGCTTTAGACTAAATAGGCGATAATAAAAAAATCAACATAGGATACTTTTTCGGGGGAATAGATCTTATCTTATCTTTTCTTATAATAACCATACTTATTCTAAGACAGTAACATATAAAATTAATTCAGATTATGTACGTACTTTTTCAATCTATCAACGGCAGACTTGCGCAATTTAAGTGTGATGCAAAATCTAGGGTCTCGTTTTTTGCTCGGCATTGTCAAAAGACGTAGCGATTATGTTACGAAACAATGGGGCTTCATAATGTGTCGAATGGGGGCGTGGACATGCAATGATTTGATGGTACGTGATGTGCTGCGATCCAACAATTGTTTGAGGCTAAGTTTGCAACGTCTACATTTAAAAGTTCCATTGAAATGTGAATATTTTAAAAATTTTTTTATCAAACGGCTCGAAAACAACCCAAAATGTCCACAGTGATCCACAGTTTATATCAAATTGAAATAGGTAGATACCTATTATTTAATTTAGTTCTCAAAGATCATTAGCAAAATAGAGCAAGTAAAAACATAGCCTTATAATTCCTTTTTTATCTTTTTTGAGTGTAGGGTCTGATATATATTATTATGCATGTGGGTATGCGTAAACACTTTGTAAATAACCATACTTAGATAGTTCTGAAGCAAAAACTGTCTTCAATTAGGTTTACTATAAAGGTGCATAATATAAATAGGGTGAGTAATACGTATTCAACTACTTGATTTTTATTAATCTTTAATAGCTTTTATAAAAATAACATACTTTCATACGTTATTTATAATATAGTAAGTAGGTACTTATTTTTATAAAGAAGATTTTGACTCTTTTCTAATAAACCCCTAGTTCACACAAAAAATTGAAAGGAAAGTAGAAAGCGGCCAATCCCGTGCCTTTGATTGACTAAATCACATTTCACAATGTATATTGAATAAATTATAAATCATAAACACTTCTAAAGCCGTTTGACAACTCTCCAAGAAATCTGTGCTGTCAACAATAGCTATTCAGCATTAATCAACATTCCAAATTCGAAATCCTAATACGAGTCGGCGCGCCCGAATCCCTTTGTGACATTGACAGCTGGACAATATAATGAAAGTGCGATTTCGCACTACGCCACGTAACATTTAGCCTGCATAATTATCTGTACTACCATTGTCTTTATTCTAGAGAAAGGGCGATTGTGAGAAAATTTGTTGGCGAAAGTTTTTTGTTTTGTAACTTACCATTTAAATAGTAAAAGTGGTTTTGTCAAGTGATACGGAAGGAACGATTTGGTTGATTGCCTGGTTTTATTTTTCCGAGTTTTTTAACGTAAATCATTATTTTATTACTACTAATAATTACAAACTTACAAAATAGAATAAGTACTAAAGTTAAGTACGAAATTACATAAAGAACAAAATCTACTATACTACTCTGCAATCGATAGAAATTCACAAATAGTTTGTTATCAAAAAGGAAAAACAATATATATACACTAAACTAAACACGCGAGCAAATGGGAATGGGTATTCCCTGCGAGATAGGATCCGAAATGAGGAGATCCGCAGGGGAACTAAAGTGACCGATGTAGCTCTTAGGATTGGCAAGTTGAAATGGCAATGGGCAGGCCACATCGCTCGTAGAACTGACAACCGATGGGGAAGAAAGGTTCTCGAGTGGCGACCACGAACTGGAAGACGCAGCGTAGGCCGGCCCCCCACTAGGTGGACCGACGACCTGGTGAAAGCCGCGGGGAGCCGATGGATGCAGGAGGCGAGCAGCCGCTCTAAGTGGTGCTCCCTGGGGGAGGCCTATGTTCAGCAGTGGACGTCTTCAGGCTGTTAATGATGATGATGATGATGAAACTAAACAACTTAAATATACTTTAAACCTATCTTAATAAATATATACACCTAACTAAAAACGAACCCTATCAAAAAAAAGCTATGCCGCAAACAAAAAAAAATACTATAAATAAAACACAGAATTTAGGTTGCTTTCTGTGGGGAGCGTGCCCAAAAAGCTGGCGACATTCCCTCGTTGTATTGCCAAGCTGATTCGTTGGCCGAGGTATGCGCCAGCCCTTTGCTCCTTAACAAGAAGCCGCGCCTGTGGGCCCCAGGGACCCATTGTTTCAACCCCAAATGGAGCAAATATGTATCCATCGCCTATGGATTCATACTTCCTCCGTTTGAGGTCTTCTGCAACTTCAGCCGCTGCACATGCCGCCAGAGCTGAGTTGTTAACGTGGGAAGGCGCTAGCGTGTCAACGCAGGTAGCATCCCACACCAGCGGCCTTCCACGGCTTCACGGGATTAACGTCATACCATCAGGCCTCTTACCATCGTCACGTGAAATACCGTTCGGCTCTAAGATAGCCGGCACGTTGACGGTGGCAAGAGCCCGACGGATGACGTCATTTAAGGCGGCATGGCGCGACAGCCGTCCGGCGCTGCGGCGGCAAGATAAGCCATGGTGACCCAATCGGTCCACCTCGCCCCCACAGTGACAGAGATGCGGTTCTGTCCTGGAGATGCCCAGACGTAGGCCCACTGCAATAGAAAGCTAGAATTATCTAGAAGGGTTCCAATATTGGGCGAAGGAACAGCATGTAGCCAGTAACCTGACTCACGTTCGCTAGTGGCAAGGAGGCGAGCCCTATCAGGGATGTTACTGTTACGTAATAGAGACGCTTGTATGATCTTACACAAGGGCTCGTCCCATTGTCTCTGCGAACGGGGGCTTTTGGGAGTTTCTTCACCTGGACAGGCCATTTTCAAGCGTTACTAGCCTCATCAAGGCATAGCACCGGCACTCTGCCTATGGAAGGCTCAACTATTTTGGCAAAGAGCGCAGCAGTACTATGTACGGAGGACAAGCACGCTGGTAAAGCAACACTAGAAATTTTGCGGATACCGATGCCTCCAAAACGAATCGGAAGAGAGGCTTGGCACCATGATTGGTCCGAAAGAGAAGGAAAGGAAAAGTCGCATTTACCATAAATATATTTTTAATACATTTTGCTCGAAAAGCTCCACTTTTGAGAGCAGTGTAGCTTAAGTCACTATATTTGACCCAAATGACAAACATTACTTTTCCGTTTTGTTCACTTCTTTTTTAATATGAAACAAAAATATGCGTTGGCGAATGGTACCTTATAAAACTGTTCAAGCAAGTGCCTTCGTCTAAAATCTCTGTACCTATAAAAACGTTTGAGACTGCCTTATCGATTCCCGAGCCATACATCATGACGTATCGTACATTACGCCATTACGCCATAAAAAGGCGTACCAACAAATCACGATAACATTTTAGTCTCGACGGCAAATATAACCTATGATGGTACAAAAATAGAATAAAGATGGCGTGTGAACTGGTAATATCTCCGTTTCAAGACGAGGCGAAAGAGTACAAAGTTTCCAACTGTGTCAGGATAACTGCTAAAGTTTCGCCTGTGGGTTTAAATCAATAGAAGCTTACACGTTTTGTAGAAGCGGTCTATTTTTTTAGTCTAAGAATTAAAAACTCTACTCAATTCTACTCTTGGTCTAGTCACTATAATAATTATAAGTCATTATATATAGCATTACTAGGCCCAATTTTGAAGGCTTTAGTTGACCGTCTTTAAAATACTAAAAATATACCCGTCCCTTACATTACCGTCTATCTGACAAGGACAGCAACAATTTTAAATATTTTAGATCTGTCAACTAAAGCCTTTAAAATTGCCCCCATTATCAAGTTAGGTAGTTATAATCACCTATTAATATAATTATTGGCAAATAAGATAGATATATATACCTCTTTATTGCCCCATCAAATAAATATGCAAGTACAAAGGAAACCTTGTGAACTAGTGTTACAATGGGTGGTCTTATCGCTGACAGTGATCTCTTCCGGACAACCTTTGGTAATTTTTTGGTAAGTTATTTTCTGAAAGCTTCATGAAAAACTAAAGCTATAGTTTTTCTTTGTTATATGCAGGTACAGGGTTGTGGTTATATGCCATATTTCCTCTAGAATAACGCATATTTCCATTTCTCAAACACTGAGTGTCAAAAATGACTCATGTCATTATGTCAAAGTTGACATCCCAGGCTGTCAGCATTGACATACGATGGTGACGTCAGGCAGCAGGTGGATTCAAAATCAGCTTCCGAAGTGTAATATTAAAGTGCATTGAACTTTAAAGACGCGGTTAGACTAACTAATGGTAAATTAATACGTGATCGCGCACATAATTATTTAACCGCCATGTTCTGATTGCATCTTGGTTTTCTTGTAACATTTAAATTAGTTGCAGGAGATAACTGTGTTTTAAAATTAGTGACTATTACAAATGTATTGATGTAAATAATACCCCAGATAATATAATACCTAAAAAAACATGTTTGCTGTCATTTACTTTATTTCAGCGTAGGCCGGCCCCCTACTAGGTAGGACCGAAGATCTAGTGAAAACCGCGGGTAAGCCGATGAATGCAGGAGGCGAGCAGCCGCTCAAGGTGGCGCTGTCTGGGGTAGGCCTATGTTTAGCAGAGGACGTCTTCAGGCTGTTGATCATGATGACACTTTCTTTATATATATGATAAAAACATTACTAAGTATAGGTACTTATAGCAATAAATAAAAATGAATTAGTTGTATTAGCACATTTAATTCAAACAGAAGGGTGTATGTAATAAGTAGTCCAAACGTAGGTATCGAATACTGCTTATTTGTGTTTACAAATGTGTCTTTTTCGAAGCTGCTCTTCGGTTATTATAGATTTTATTTGAATACACCAAAACATAGACCTTCCTAGTGAATAATAAATAGTCAAAAACAGTTAACTCAAACAAATTTTGCAATGGCATCATTACATAGCTCAAGCATCCACTTAAGATAAGCCGTGTAAACGGTGCAGCGCATTTCTAAAAGCAAGCGAACGCAATTCAGAAACCGATTCAATCGATCTCCAATCGATGATTAACCATTCGACTCGTAATCGTCTAATGAGGGTTCGAAATCCAGCTTCTGCTTAATAGCGCTATTTACATAAAACCTCATAACCTGACATTTGCAGCTACCCCGTTCTAACCCATAGAGTCAGAACAAGACGGAAACAGGTTGCATCTCTATGTAAATCTCACCGTCTCGTTTCAGTTCTAAATGAAAGAGTGAGAGGTGTGTATTATAATTTCTTCCGGGAAGCTTTGCTTATTTAGTGAGTAGCGTGGATAACGTGATTAAGGAAGGTGGAACGGTTTTCTGAAATAATAGCCGATTGAAGTAAGTTGGTATAGAGCTGTAATGTGCGATTAAGCTAAATGGCGCGTTATTGAAGTAGGTACTGGATTTGCGCTTATGGCTATTTACCTTAATAATGTTCCCCTACAGCAGAAATCACATAAAAAATACCTTGGTTTGCCCATCTGACATGGAATATCCATATCGAACATATAAAACAAAAATTAGTAACACTCCTCGGTTCGCTTCGTAACATTGTTCGATGTGTTCCCCGCAAATTACGATTCACAATTTATAATGCAATGGTATAGAACCACATCTACTTTACCTCATTGAAGTTTGGGGAAGTACTACCAAAACAATATTAGCCGAACTTCAAGTCTTGCAAAACAAAATTGTCAAAATGCTATCAATATTTAACACGAACGAAAACAATCTACACCGAAACAAAAACTTGACTCAATACCTTATGATGGCGGATCCACCGCCGAAGTAAAGATTCTAAATTAAGTATCGATGCTAAATGTACCTAATATAATTTTACTTAGCACGTATTTATATTGTTACCTACCTACATTATTTTATGTGACGGCGAATGTATGTATGTATGTATAATAATTATATGTGTAACTATGTTCTCATGGAAGTGACATTGTCTTATTTGAGAATAAATTTTACCTTGTTAATGGATTGAAACTTGAGTATTCTAAGGATTTTAGTATTATAAATGGTATTATTTATTTCAAAAAAGTAATTATAGCATATTGACAATAAACTGGTTTCACTTTTGTTTTTATGTTTCTGTGCGCTGTTTTTATTTAATTTTTGTGCGCCATATTCCCATTTGTTTTAACATGAAATGACACTTTATAGTAAGGATTCAAAAAACTATGCGTTATTGAGTACCTGACGTAGAAATTGCTAAAATCTCAATTACTTAGTTAAAATATTCAAATAATTTTGATGTCTTTAGCACGGAAAAGGTTCGACCGAACGTACGCCATATTTCCTTATCCGGTCAAGATCCGGTCGAACTGACTAAAGATCCGTCTCAACGAGTCCCATAATGATACGTTCGGAACCCACCTATTTTCAACACATGGAAATTGAATTAATTTTGAAAAACGAACAATTTTTTTTTTTACAAAATTTAATGCAATATTCGAAACCATCTTATATTTGACAATTAAGATTCGATGGCAATTTTCGAAAAATGGGATCTTTTTTGTGGTTCTGTTGGGTTCTGCTGTATTATTGGTTTTTTTGATAGTGACTGCCTAGATAACATTGATAAAAATAGATGTAAATTATCTTTTCTAAAAACCTACGTAAAATCTTCTATTGCAATACAAGTAGCGACGGCAAAAAACTTGTTATAAAATTACTGCCATCGATCAACTACCTACTACGTACTTATTCATCTTTATGCTAGAACGAGTCAGCTCAGTAGCCGTTTTTTGACACGGCTAATTAACACTGGAATTCATAGTCAATGTGGGGGCTCCTCTAGGGGATGATTCAGGCGCTGTGTGGTGAAGTCTAGTTTTATGCATTTCATAAACAAAATTAAGTAGCCCCCAATCTGACAATACTGACATTGTCAAAGGCAGGATGCTATGAAAGTGAAAGAAGAATTATTCAACAATCAACCCCTATGTGAAAGTTTAATGATAGATTTTGGGGCTTTGTTCACCCCTTGACTATGAATACCACTGTTAGTCTGTGTCGTATGGTTAGCAAAAAAGGAAATGAAGTTATTCGTAGGGGTTTTGGCGGGAACGGGGAAAAGTTCACGTCGTTGCATTGTATTATTTATCAAAACTTGTGCTTTTTCCAATGTTAATGTTTAAAATTGGTGGCGCTTTACGCATTAAGTGCTGAATTACGAGCATGAGTGAGGGCAAGTGTGCAAAGTGATTTCTCGTGTTGCTTCCAAAACTCCATAGAAGCTTCTAGTAAAGTTGCCACCACTAGGGTACGACTTAGACTGGACTATGACTATGACATGACTTTGCGTGAAATATTTCATAACACGATGAAAATTATAATAATTGACAGTGGCTAAATACACTATGTGTGGAGCCAAAATATAACAAAAAAAAAGTTATTCATACATAATGTCATACAACGTTCAGCACTAAATAAAATATTTGTTAGTGCTCATATAATAATAATAAATTATAATTATTAGTCTTAAAAATAACAATTAATGAATATACCATAACTAAACTACTGAACCAATTATGATAAAATGTGTAAGTATGGGTACATTTTTTACCCTTTCTAATATTATAGAATTTTCAAAATCTGCTTATCATCATCATCAACATCAACAGCCTGAAGACGTCCACTGCTGAACATACCCTAGGGAGCGCCACTTGGAGCGGCTGCTCGCCTCCTGCATCCATCGGCTCCCCGCGGCTTTCACCAGGTCGTCGGTCCACCTAGTGGGGGGCCGGCCTACGCTGCGTCTTCCAGTTCGTGGTCGCCACTCGAGAACCTTTGTTCCCCATCGGTTGTCAGTTCTACGAGCAATGTGGCTTGCCCATTGCCATTTCAACTTGCTAATCCTAAGAGCTAATAATCTACTTATAAAATCACAATATTCTGAAGTAAAAAAACATAAAAATTGTAACCGAATATAAAACCTCCTACTTTTAAAGTAATTTAGTTTTTAAACCTACGAATCTTTTTCAAATATTTATTGCTGATTGTACCTGAATAAAAAAGCACGACATAAATAATAATATAATAAACACTGAAGGTGAAATAATATTACACTAAATTATTAACTTTAAAGTAGGTATTATTAATTAATTATATGTAATTTCTCTAGTAAATTATCGGCCAAGTACAAGCAGCAAAGGTCCGTGCGTAGAGGTCAAAATTACGTTACGAGTGTCATTTTGACCAAAATTGGAAAATTACTATTCTCCAAATTGCTTTATTGAACAACTTAACTCCGACCAATCGATATGCGAAATGTCGAAATGTTTATTGTTGTTCAATTATGGGCAGTTTCATTCTTTGAGACAATTTTGGAGTTAATTGTTTAAAGATGTGTGAAGTCCAGATTAGGATTTTCAAAGAATACATAGGTATAATTTTGACAGTCTCCGTGGTGTGGGTCGGCTCATAACCCGGAGGCTGCGGGTTCGATTCCCGCGACAGCACAAGTATTTGTGCACAGAAAATAATAGCGCAAATACTTGTTCTGTGGCTGGGTGTAGTGGGAGCATGGTCCTCGTAGTTCCTGGGTCCATGTATACTAGCTTATTCGAATATGTGTCTAGAAGGTGATGTTTCGGATAGCCTACGGGTTTTTAAATGTTTTCTCTCTCTCTATTCTGATAGTTCAAAATAGCTGAAAAAAGCATAATTGACATTTTTGACCCACCCTCGGCGGATTTAACAGTGGTATTCATAGTCAGGGGGTGAACAAAGCCCTAAAATCTATCATTCAACTTTTCAGATACAGGTTGAATGTTGAATCATTCTTCCTTCACTTTCATAGCATCCTGCCTTTGACAATGTCAGAATTGTCAGATTGGGGGCCACTTAATTTTGTTTATGAAATACGTAAAACTAGACTTCGCCACACAGCGCCTGAACAATCCCCTAGAGAAGCCCCTTGACTATGAATTCCAGTGTTAATCACATGGGTAACTGATTATTTTCGGACGTTTTGAATTTGACGTTTTTTTTTTTCTTATATTTTGGCTCCACACATAGTGTATTTAGCCAGTGTAATTATTGTAATTATTCAAGTATTGTAATTATTCATCGTTAAAGAATATATCACGTAAAGTCAAGTCTTAGTCATAGTCATAGTCCAGTGCAAGTCAGATAGTCGAAGTCCAATCTAAGTCATGCTCCGGTAAAGTGGTGGCAACTTTACTAGAAGCTTCTATGGAATTTTGGAAGCAATACGACAACTCACGTTTCACCACATTACATCACTTGCCCACACTCATGCTCGTAATTCAGCACTTAATGCGTAAAACGCCACCAATTTTAAACATTAACACTGGAAAAAGCACAAGTTTTGAGAAATAATACAATGCAACGACGTGAATATTTCCGCGTTCCCGCCAAAACTCCACGTTTTATTTCATGTACCAAGTGTTTTATGATATTTGACCATAGACATATACAGGGTTACAGGAAAAATTGTGCTAGATCCGTTAAGAGCGTGGAGTACCCATGATTTCTGACTTATTTCACTATGAATCACCCTAGGCTAAACTAATAATATTTTTGTAGATATCCCTTAGAAAACAATACAGTTTCTAATATTTTTTTTATATCTTAACTTTCACTTGTCTACTACGGTCTATTCAATTAACTTATGTACTATTTTAATGATTGACGTCCTAAAGCATCTTATTACACATGTAAAAATGCAATAATAATAATAATAAGAAGACACAAAATATTTCAATGAAAAAATTAAAAATTGAATATCTCGAAAAGGGTAAAGTTTAGCCTAGGGTGTTTCATAGTGAAATAAGTCAGAAGTGATGGGTACTCCACGCTCTTAACGGATCTAGCACGATTTTTCCTGTAACCCTGTATATAAGGACAGGCCTAGTGGCAGATTAAACCGTCGCTTCAAAGAGGGAGTCAAGTTCACAGATTGACATCCACTAGCGCCCAGTCTGTGTTGGAAGTGAGAAGATATCGGTCGTGTGTCTCAAAGAAAATATGCCAAGTTGTGTTGTGAAGGGTTGCAAAAACTACACTCTTAAAGTGCAATAAAAAGAAATACAAAGTTTCTTACCACAAGTAAGTCAATATTTTCAATATTACACACTCCGTTTTGTATGAAAATAATCGAATTTATATATGGGATAATCATTGTAAACAAACATTGACGGACATAATGGCAGCGTTTAATTTCCCAACTCATCGTAGTTCCTGAACAATCTAAGAGATGGCGCTGACTTTTCCCCACACCATTTTGAGTAAATAAAATGTTCCTTCGGGCATATCCTGATTTATAGATCTATGCATTTGACATAACATTAATATAGTGTGGTGCAGTGCATACAAGTGCCTTCCTACTAGGTGGTAGGACTTTTCTGCAAAGTTCGTCTAGATAGGTACCACCGCTCTGCCAGTTATTCTGCCGCCAAGCAGTAGTGTGCAAGCACTACTGTGTTCCGGTTTGAAGGGCATTGTAGCTAGTGAAATTACTGGGCAAATGAGACTTTATGACCTGATTACACTGTGTAGTAATCTGATTACTAGACTGTGATGTCTCAGGATGACGTGCGCAGTGCAGTGTCACGCGAAACTTTATTATTTTAAAGTTTCAAGTGCCACTGCAACTGTTATGGGCGGCCGTATTGCTTAACATCAGGTGAACGACTAGCTCGTCACGTCATTTATTCCCATTAAAAAAAACACAGGAACCATGTGTCTTCGCCTTAATAGAGACAATAAGAAACGTGTTATTGGACACATTCTTAGAATATATTAATTGTAGAAGTTTAGGTTAAATTCAAATTACTCATTAAATCTAATTCTAATTCTACGGCGCGGGCTATTTTACGAATTATTTTATTTATTTTTTATTTACGCAAGATTATCAAGCGACATTTATTGCGTGTTGGCGAGGTATTGGGCAAAATGAACGCACTGGACACTAACTAGTAACTGTCTAGACACGATTACTACATTTTTTTCAAATTCGGGCTATTCTTCGTTTGTACTTGATGGGACCTCATGATAATACCATTGTGGAATTCTCAAATCGAACGATCTACGATCATAAAATCTTGAAGTTATTGATTCTTTACTACTAGCTTCTGCTAACACAATTTTTTTCAACTACCTATTCAATAACATTTTCCTTAAATCTATTCCGGCATTCAATTATGCGTTACCAATCTATTTGTCTATTTTTTGTCATATATTGAATTTTTTATTCAAGTTCGTGTTGTTTGATGATCTACCGGTTACCAAAAAACAATTATATTATTTGAGTATGATGTAACAGCGCATATCGAATTGTATTAGATCATAGATACTAAAACTATGCGCGAAAATTAAATAACGTTTTACTGCTGTCTTTATTTTCCGTGAATTTTTGGATAACTACAATTTTTTTAGATTGATTAAACTTCTTGGTAGATGAGAATTTATGGAGTCAAGAGTGCGACCTCACGCTATATTAAATAATCGGCCAAGTGCAAGTCGGACTCGCGCATGAAAAGTTCCGTAAGTACCATTATCTATAAACACGAGCAAAAATATCACGTTTGTTAACTCTTAAAGATTTATTTTATTCTGTGTTCGTAGTGTGTTATACATAGTAATTTTTTTGCATGATTAAGAAACTTTTTTATTCCATAAAAATATCCACGGCGTTGATTATAATTACATTACATGCCCGATCGAATCCATACGTTATAAAGGTTGACTGACGCCTATTAAAATAATATTCGTGATCCGTTTTTACGAAGATGATATCATACCATTGTTGGATTTAGTAAACAATTATATTGCATAACGCAATCTTTGTTATCGTTATTGCATAATTCTTATAACCGACTTCGATAATGGGGTTTCATTTTAAATATATTTATCATTATCATAAATGATCCGCACATCACATATCTAGCCGGAAGATCACTTGAACATAGGCCCCCATAAAAACCACTTTGAACTTATCAGAGGGAGGTTTTGGCATATTCACCATGCTTACCAGGCCGCCTGGAGTTGAAGAGGATCATAATTGTCTTCAACAGCCCATCCTCCATAGAGTGCTACCTTGAGCGGCTGCTCGCCTCCTGCATCCATCGGCTCCCCACGGCTTTCACCAGGTCGTCGGTCCACCTAGTGGGGGACTGGTCTACGCTGCGTCTTCCGGTTCGTGGTCGCCACTCTAGAACCTTTCTTCCCCATCCGTTGTCAGTTCTGCGAGCGATGTGGCCTGCCCATTGCCATTTCAACTTGCTAATTCTAGAGCTATAGGAGAGGATGCTGCCACTCATTTCCTGGATATTCCCTATTCTAGGCAAGCATTTTTCATCGTCGATCGCATCATCACCTTACATCAAGTGAGACAGTAATCAAAATTAAGACGATCAATAAAAAACATATGATTATTTTTATCACTTCCCTATTCTTCTTAGCATCCCAGTTCGTCTCGTAAAAATTATCATTATCATCATCATCATCATCATCATCATCATCATCATTAAATGCCTGAAGACATCCACAGCTGAACATTGGCCTCCCCCACAGAGCACCACCTTGAGCGGCTGTTCGCCTCCTGCATCCATCGGCTCTCCATAAAAAACATAGCCTATAAAAGCCTACACAATCATCACAGAATGACAGTGCAATGACCTACGTACGTGCCTAGAGTTCGATCTCGCCCATTAATTTTTATGTTTGCAGTTGGTGTAGGCATTTTATTACCGCTCGGGTCATATGCCCACATCAAGCCTACGAATCAGGAAAGTAGTATCTGACGACTGCCATAGATATTCCCCACCAATCACTGACCTTTCTACGGGAGATTTTAAACATTAGAAAAGGGGTAATTACGACGCTAAAGGCTGAGCCTACTATACCCTAACAAGTTGCGGGCAACAGCTATATAAACCACTTGCCTACATGAGAAGAAGCAAAAGAATAGCTATAAATACCTACATAGTTTGAGTTTAGGTACAAGAAAAGGGGAAGAAGAAAAAAAGAGTTACTCCCTTGGTACCCCGAGCCCCCATTCCGGAGGGCCCCGATAAAACTACAACACAGCAATTTACGTCGCCATCAGTTCGTAAAAAGGCGGATAAAACTGTGACAGAGTGACGGAAATCGATAAACAGTAACGTACTAATGATAATGATGATGATGATGATGGTGAATTATCACTTAAAAACTGGAAAGTAGCTTATATTTTCATCAAAATCTCAACAGCATTCCCGATAGCAATCTACAATGGTTTACTGTGCGGACATGAATTGAGCTCGTTTTGCCACATTCTACGTGATTCATTGCTTATCTGATCCGGTGTTGAAATATTTAATTGTTGTACAATAACTTAGGATTTAGGGCTTGTTACCTTTATTACAACTGTTATGGGCTAGGTCTGACTTATATTACAATATCATTTAGTACGACCTTACTTAGGTGACAACTTCTTTACCGATTGAAATATCCTTTTGTTTTATAATTAAGTACCAAACATAGAAATAGCAAGTATATATCTATTATAAGATAAGTTTCCAAACAAGCCTTCTCAAAACTGACGCCATATTTTTGGTATGTCATGGCACCACATAAATGGCTTACATTTCGTGAATGAGCTATGCTAGGTGTTTCCCTGCGAGATAAGATCCGCGATGAGGAGATCCGCAGGAGAACTAAAGTGGCCGACATAGGTCTCAGAATTAGCAACTTGAAATGGCAATGGGCAGGCCACGTCGCTCGCAGAACTGACAACCGATGGGGAAGAAAGGTTCTCGAGTGGCGACCACGAACCGGAAGACGCAGCGTAGGCCGGCCTCCCCACTCGGTGGACCGACGATCTGGTGAAAACCGTGGGGAGCCGATGGATGCAGGAGGCGAGTGGCCGCTCAAGTTGGCACTCTTTGGGGAGGCCTATGTTCAGCAGTGGACGTCTTCGGTCTGTTAATGATGATTTCGTGAATTTAGGTACTGGGGTCTATAGGTACTTACCAAATTTTACTTCAAGTATTATACAATGCCATTTGCAATGCAATTTACCAGCCAATATTGTTTTTTTTTTTTTAAATCTGCTTTACCACAGACACCTGGGTCCGTGCTCCAGCCAATATTGGTTGGTAAATGGCATTGCAGCAATCTTCCCCTCATTTTTGGGGGAATCACACCTCCAAGTAAATATCGCTGACGATAATCTATAATGATGATGATGATCGTCTCCTGAGTCCTGAGATCGATTAACATAGGTACTGTCTGCCTCCTGCATCCACCGGCTCCCCACGGCTTTCACCATATCGTCGGTCCATCTAGTAGGAGTAGTTCGTAGGGGACCGGGCGACGCTGCGTCACCACTTGATAACCTTTCTTCCCCATCGGTTGTCACAACGATGTGGCCTGCCCATTGCCATTTCAACTCGCTAATTTTAAAAGCTAAGCATATCGCGTGACCAAAATGCTGGCACTTATTTGGCTCAACGCATCAGCATTGCAATTCAACGAGGCAATGCTGCCAGCATGTTAGGTACGCTACCTACCGGCAGTGGGCTGGAGCATTTGGACTGTCTATAGGCCATCGCGGTCTATTATACAGCCCATATGTTCTTTGTAGTAGGTATAGTGTAGCTAGTTAGTGTGTAGTGTAGTTAGTTTTAGTTTTTATTATTGTGGTGGTTAGCTTAAGTAATAAAAGCATATCCATCACCTTATAGATCTCCTGCAGATCTCCTAATTTCGGATCTTATCTCGTATGTATCAACTTTACAAATTAATGTTATTTTGTTCACAACAATTGTATAAACAAAATATCATCCAAACTTCAGCAAAACAATCTAATACACAGATCTTATCCCTAACTCTAATAACTCGTTCCAATCTAGACTTATCTAACGGACAAAATCACCTAAATTATGCATAACCAGAACAAAACTTTATGTAATAGTTCTGTGTATAAATGTATGTATAACACTGCTTTGTCGAGAGCTGGCGTGTTGCCTAATGCTTCCGACTTCGTTACTTTATTGCTCAGAGGTGTGGGGTAGCCATGAGTTGGTTTCATCTCGGACAGGATACAAATCTGCAAGAATACAAGGTGGTAGGAATTTGGTACCACCGTGGCATCGCTTTGCCAGTTATTCTGCAGCAGCACACTACAAACACTATTGTGTTCCAGTTTGAAAGGCTTTGTAGCTAGTAGAGTTACTGGGCAAATGAAACTTAATGATTTTAGTCCTGTAATCTGATTGTGTGATCTCTCAGGATGGCGTGACACTGCAACTGTTATGGGCTGATGCGACGTTGAATATTCAATTAAGTAAACAATTAGCTCATCAGTCGTTTATTGACATTAAAAAAATGATGATACAGGTTACTATTTTAGGTCAAAATAAAATCTAAGAATAGAAAGACTCGTGGTCACCCTACATAGATATCGTCCTAAGATAAATATAAAACAGAAGATATCAAGTTATTCGCATTACATAATATTTGCAATAGAAGGCTTTATTGCTTGATGTAATTATTGTCTTGTTTTTCTTATCTATGTTTATTGTTTACTAGTCTGGGGATTATTACTGCATACATCAGCGACAATTTCTTGAAAAACTTATTATGCTGTGGCTACATTATCAGGTGAATATTCCGGTGCGTTTGGCACGCAAAAACATCGTAGGCAGTGATAGCAAGCGATGGACTGTATAGGATGAAGAAAAATGACCATTTGACGGTGTAACAGAGATATACGATATATTTACATTATTTACAAGGAAAAATTAAAGAAAATACAAAATTTAATTCTTCAATATTATGACAGCAAACGTAAATAGGAGAAACTTTTAAAATATTTAATAAAAGGCTGTCGCCAACAGTCAGCGCGATGTTTTGCGATGATATAAGTATGCGGCCACTTTAGCGAAGCTACTTAAAATATAAATAAATATAAATATGTGTGGACATTTCACACAGCGCCATCTAGCCCCAAACTAAGCATAGCTTGTACTCTGGGAACCAGATAACTGATACAATACTTATATACTTTTTTGTTTGTAAATACATACATAGAATACAATATAATACCCAGACGCAGAACAAACATCTATCAAATGTTTGTCCCGGGTAGGAATCGAACCCACAGCCCTCAGTTCAGAAGGCAGGGGTACTACCAACTGAGCTATCGGGCCCGTCAACTTATACTGTACATTTATCGTGGGCCGCTAATATAACCACAGCATAAGTAAAGACATACCTACCCAAAAATCAACGCTTAGGTCCTATGCCTTTTTCTACTTATTCATATAAAGAATTAAAAGCAGTTATGTGTAGTAATTTGCAGGCAAGTGGTTAGTTTAAACTTATTAATTATTATTTAAAATCTTTAACCCTTTTGTTTTAAGGACTGAAAATGCCCTTAGTAAAGGCACCTAGCTATTTACTTCTTGTACTGTTTGTACCACTCGAATACCTATTATTGACTTTGTCCACTTTACCAAAGAGTTTATGCTGATCCTTGACCCGAGCCAAGGCTCTATAATACCGTTTTGCACAAATGTTTTATTGACGCCCATCGTATCCGCGGACGAGACTGCGCATCGTAACCGCGAATGTATAGGTACATTACATCTTAAAAAAATGCCGTAAAATAATATTAAAATGAGCAATGTGTTTAAGAAACTTTACCTACTTGTTCTAGAATTTTGAAAAAATTAAACTCCATGGTTTTAATTAAAAACTTTATTTACATCTAAGCATAAATGTCCATGAACTGAAGAACGGAAAAGGTTGACTCAGCCGATAACGGCTAGGATTAATCATCATCATCACACTTACGAGTAAATGGCTGAACCAATCTAAATTAAATTCAGTGTCAATCATAGCCAAATGACATAAGAATACCTTTAATCTTGATAAACTAACCGCGCGCGCGAATCCATTGCAAAACCTAGTTTAAAATTGCTTTGTTACCATTATCTTCACAAAATGATTGACACCCTATCCGATTTTAATCTTATCATTATAATTAAATAATTATAATCTAGACCATAACCAATCATAAATGGTCAGTAGTCAATGGTCACCTACTATTAATAGTGGTTACCAAATGTTAATCATGTACGTAATTTAGTGCTCATATAATAGGCATGATGACTACTATTAAAAATTAACAAGTAAATATTATTACTTTCATAAAGAAGATTAAAAATGAATGCATAACTTGAAAAAATTAACAAAATCGGTAAATAAATCACGGAGTAATAAGCTTTTAAGGTTACTACAGGAGGCATATCCTGTCCCTTTCTCGCGAAACAGAGCGCCCCCACAGTTACTATGAAAAATCTACTCGTGACGTCACGTGCCAAAGAGATTGTATGAAAAGCTACCACAGCTTAGTAATGAGGTACTATAACGACCTTCCTCTGACGTTTGAGCTATCTCTTTCTATTTCGGTTTTTAAAATGCTTGTAACTTTGTCATTTGTTCAGATATTGAATTTTTGTTTTCACAAACGTTTATCTTTTGGAGGAATAAAATTAATTTAGCCAAAAAAAAATAGGCATCATGCCCATTGTGTCGCTTAACTTCAAACTCGGGTAAATCCACTCTACCCATTTTTAAGATATTGAAGAAAAAGTGATTATAAGCTCAATTCCATGATTTAAAAGGCAGTTTTTTTTTTAGTATGACAACAGTATTTAAAAACTTGATCCTGTTTATCAAATTCAGTTTAAAACCCATCTATTCTTTCAAGAATTCAATATTTTGTTTGGATATACCTCTGCCTGACTTAATGGAATGCAACTCCAAGTGGATTTATACAGGTTTGATGTAATAGAAGTAAATTTATCTGGATTTGAACGTGGAAAGCTTACATCGACTGACGGCCATATTGAAAAAACCATTTCGCTGATTGGCTGTGATGGACTTAGCTACATTTGAAAAAAACTTTCTCATGGATCTATCTATCTTTGATAAAATTATTACGACTTTGACGAACTGTTTCTCAAGAACCATGCCGATTTATACTCAGTTTAATAGCTCTTTCTTTACTCTTTATTTTGATACCAAAATCTTAAAAAATGTCACATGTGGATTCATCAGAGTTTGAAGTTACGCGACACAATTGACCTAGCCATCTGTCACGATGGGATTACGTAAGACTTAGGTATTTGTAAAATAAGGTGTGTCCTAAAATTTATAGACAACATGGTACAAAGATCCTCGAGGTTGGATACTTTTAGAGTTATACTTACATATATTTTAATCAGCACTGACACCAATAGGGAAGAAAACCGAGTGGTGACCGCGAACCGGAAGATGCAGCGTAGGGCTCCCTTGAGATAGTAGGCCCCCCACTAAGTGGACCGACGATCTGGTGAAAGCCGCGGGGAGCCGATGGATGAAGGGGGCGAGCAGCCGCTCGAGATGGTGCTCTCTGGGGGAGGACTATGTTCAGCAGTAGACGTCATTAAGCTGTTGATGATGATAATATTTATGTTCCGTACCCAATTGGTTATTACCTATTATTACCCTGTTACTAAGGCTCCACTGTTCATCCGTCATCAGCATATAATCTCTTGAACCATGACAGTTAGTTAAACCACAGATTACTAAATATGTTACTACGAAAGTTAAACTGGTGAAATTTGCACAGATGATGTATTTCTGTTGTCGCTCTATCAACAATACTAAATAACCGTTTTAATAGATTTTGATAAACTTTTATCCGCGAGTCCGACTTGCACTTGGCCGGTTATTTGTCGTTTAAATGAATCACGCGACATGCCAGTCTTGTACCTGATGCTGCTGCGAACATTATTATGCAGGTACGTCTACTTGTAACCAAATTATATGTTTAGAAGAGATTGCTTTAAGCGATAAGACCGTCATTGTGCTCACGCCACGCGTGTGAATCCGCGGGTAGCAGCTTATAGCATAGATTTATATATCAGGATATGCCCGAAGGAACATTTTATTTTGTCAAAATGGCGTGGGAAAAGTCAGCGCCATCTATTAGATTTCGCGTGAACTACGACAAGTTGAGAAAATTAGGTGCCTATCGCTGCCATTATGTCCGTCAATGTTTATGTTTACAATGATTATTCCAAATATAAATTCGATTATTTTGTTACAAAACAGAGTGTAATATTGAAAATATTGAATTACTTGAGGTAAGAAACTTGGTCTTTCTTTTTACTGCACTTTTGAGTATAGATTGTGCAACCCTTCACAATACAACTTGGCATATTATGTTTGTGACATTCGACCGATGCCTTCTAACTTCCATCACAGACTGGCCTCCGCTTAAAACTCCACTTTGGACGCTTTTTGAGAGTGTCTTGGCAAAGGCAATAGAACATTTAGTAAACCGAGGACAATGTTGCTGACCATTCCCTGGATATTCCCTTAGCGGCACTCACAGGAAGAAATTGAACGGTCATATTCATAAACCATCATAATCATAGACTCCCGCCCGTAGACTTCCACTGCTGAACATAAGCCTCCTCCAGAGAGTGCCACTTTGAGCTGCTGCTCCCCACTGTTTTTACCAGTTCAGCGCCCCATACAACTTCCTCACGTTAACGTTACACTTACGCGCGCGTAAATATTCGTGCTAGGCCTACTGGTCGTCGATTCTTACACCGAGACACTGCAACTAATCCAAGAAGGCTCTAATAAATCATTTAACTCCATCATTACGTTATAGGTATTTTAAGTTCACCTTTTGAATGTGTGTCAAAGATCAACACACAGATAGGTCGCGTGCGACTTCAAACGTATTTATGGCTACAGAATACGAACAATACATCTAAGTTATTAACTTAGTTTGAATGTGTGACTTAAGGTAGGTAATTAATTTTAATGATCTAACGAATGGTGTTATAAATTGTGGTTTTGTTTGCTAGGTTATTAGGCACGCTTGCCACTGGTAGTATATTGGGTAATTAGCTATGCAGTTTAAATAATGGTTGCATTACTTAACTACTTAATTACTTAACTAGGTGGTAGGACTTTTCTGCAAAGTTCGTCTTGGTAAGTACCACCGCCAGTTATTCTGCCGCCAAGCAGTAGTGCCAAGCACTACTGTGTTCTGGTTTGAAGGGCATTGTAGTCAGTGAAATAACTAGGCAAATGAGACTTTATGACCTGATTACACAGTCTTGTAATCTGATTACCAGACTGTGTGATGTCTCAGGATGACGTGCGCAGTGCAGTGTCACGCGAAACTTTATTATTTTAAAGTTCCGAGTGACACTGCAACTGTTATGGGCGGTCGTGTCGCTTAACATCAGGTGAACGACTAGCTCGTCACGTCATTCAATCTCATAAAATAATAATAATAATTACTTATGGTATTTTCAGTAGGGCTAGCACGAATCTTTACGCGAAAATAAGTGTAACGTTAACGTAAGTCAATTGTATGGGGCGCTGATCAAATGCCTTACAACTGGCTTACGTTAACGTTACACTTACTCCTAAGACTCTAATTACTCTAATTACTCTAAGTACTCTAAGTACTCTAATTTTCCTACTGCAAGTCAATGACTATCTAATGACTATTTATGATTTTTATAGCAGTATCGCTTGCTCAGCGTAATCTACAGGAAAAAAAAAAGGAAAAATTGGAATCACGAGCAGGAAGAAATAATAGGAAAAATTCGGACATGAGACACTTGTCATGGTAGGTTAAGGGACATATTATCCCGGCTTGAGGGACGGATGGATGCGGGTTCAATCGCCGCTCGTGATTCTAATTATCCCTTTCCAATTAATCTGTGGCCCTAGCACGAACATTTACGCGGGAGTAAGTGTAACGTTAACGTAAGTCAGTTGTATGGGGCGCTGATCAAATGCCATACAACTGGCTTACGTTAACGTTACACTTACTCCCGCGTAAATGTTCGTGCTAGGCCTACTGTATCTAATGACTTTCTACAAGTATAAACACTAAAAACTTACAAGATTTCGTACCTCACGAGTCATTATGACCGTTGGATACAAATTTTTTAATCCGTACACGTAGCAAATAATGTCTGTTTGTGAGTATTGTACGGAATGTCACCGGTATCGGATACTCTGACTCACGGAATTCACATAAAATTCACAAAATTACAATATATTGTGTTTTAAATTGTTCATTCCGCAGGAAGTTCAAGTTTGTATTGTTAGATATTTTACAATATAATCCAGTTTAAAAGATAAGTATTTTTCATTAAGGGTTATTGTATGTTCCTATTCACGGGAAGTCCATGGAGATTGGCGTAATTTTTAGGGTTCCGTACCTAAATGGTAAAGCGAACCCTATTACTCAGGCACCGATGTCTGTCTGTCTATGTAATAGACAATTGTACGGAACCCTTCGTGCGCGATTCCGACTCGCACTTGGACGATTATTTAATCTTATCTAAGTATTTATACTTAACTACTACCTTACTTTGAAATCAACGTACTGATAAAATGACTTCTTTTCTTCCTTGCAATAATAGTTCAAAGAACTTTTCATTTCACTCTAATGTATTAACATTCAATATCTTTGTACCTCCTCATCATAACCTTAACAAATCGTTTGCTCTTCAATCATCATCAGAAAGCCGTTATTATTTTACAGAAAGTGAAAAAAAAACAACTACTGAGTAATGTCACAGAACACATAATAGTACTTACTCCGTAATGTCCTGATAGGTCGGGGAAAAGTACCTATTCATATTTTGTACGAAAGCCTTTTAATGGAATTGATTTCGTTCCAATATACCTGGCAGACCTTTTGATTTATTATCAAGGGCCTCTTGGCTTTTATTGGGCGTAGGTTTCATCGGGGCACTCGATGAGGTAGCTAAATGGTGTCAGAAGGGCACATTCTTAGTGCCTAAAAAACCTCGTCAAAAAATTTCAATTATGTTCATGACCCGAGAGATCGGCACTGTCAGACATGTAGGGTTACTCTTGAATCCAATCCCAAAATCACCAAAATTGGTTGAAAACATTTCATTTATTTATTTATTTATTTATTTATTTATTTATTTATTTATTTATTTATTTATTTATTTATTTATTTATTTATTTATTTATTTATTTATTTATTTATTTATTTATTTATTTATTTATTTATTTACTTATTTACTTAAATTTAAAATACTTTACCAAAAACCATCACTTTTGATGATATTTAGTCACTTTCAAGAAAATAAAAGCGCATAGGAATGATTTTTGAAGGGTAAACCACACTAGGTATATCTATAAAGATATTATAGTCCTCAAAATTTTAGCAACCAGCGGGATTTGAACCCGCGCCCTCCAACTCTCTAGTTGGTAGAACGTCCAATCCGGTGAGTTGGAGGGCACGGGTTCAAATCCCGCTGGTTGCTAAAATTTTGAGGACTATAATATCTTTAGGCCAACCTACCAACAGCTGGAGGATCTAGCGGATTTTTTACAAGATAATCCAGGGATAGCAAAAGGTTGTTGCGCTCCGCCCATGGGAATTATCATGTGTTTGTGTTTGTGTCATCAACAAGACTGAGTGTATATTTTGTGTATAAATTTGTCCAAAATATTAAAAATAAGAGACAAACGTGCCATTTTACTTCCGAACACAACACACTCGAACGCAAAAAAGTTAACTTTTGAAAACTGTAAAAATTCTATCGCAAACTCGACTTCAAGCTCAATTTGTCAACGTCAAATCGCGTCATGAGTACCGAAAAAACGTATGGTATAAAAATGAGTCGATTCCATATAGTTTCATAAAATTCCACGGACTAAGATTCCAATCGTGCGCTAGTATCGGATTCAAGAGTACCAAATACCACGATTTCGTTCCAAATCCCAAATTACGATTGAAATCGAGTGTCAAGAGTAACCCTGCTGATTTTTTTACATACTTAAGTGTTGGTTCACGATCTAAAGATAGCTTATTGGGGTACCCTATGACGTAGGTATTTTTGCAGTGGGCTCTAGTTCCCTACATTATAATATCTCTCGAAGTACGAAGGTCCTTTTTCCCCGCCCTAATGTTGTCATAACAAGTGATGTAAAGGAGTAAAAAGCGTTGAAATATTCGTGAGGCATTCTTGGTAAGAATGACGCATAATTTATGAATGCAAAACATTTCTGTCTGCATTATTTATCCCTTTCTCTCGATGTATAATGTCGCGTTCGCACATTGTCATAATCATTTTCATTTCTTCAAGAGGGCTAGCAAGAACTATCTCGTTTCTCAAGAAAGCGAATACGCGGCTTTCGTCATAAACCTTTTGTAGCTATTTCATTCGCCAAACGTTTTCTCGAGAGGGAGATATGAAGGAGAATATAATAGTTACTCACAAAGTCACCACCATAGAAGTCAGAAGAGGCGAGATGTTTAGACACATGGGGCTCTAGCAAAGATCCCAAACGCTAACGCTAACGTCAAACGCTAACTCCAAATTGTATTGAAATGAATGACATTAGCTGCGGAAAAGTAGGTAAGCGATTTCCAAAACGTCATTTCCATACGTTTTGGAGTTGGCGTTTAGTGTTAACGTTAGCGTTTGGGATCGTCGCTAGATCCCCTGGGAGCCCACGGAACACCGTAATGCTTGTACACTACTGCTTGGCGTCAGAACAAGTGGCAAAGCAGTGGTACCTACCTAGACGACCTTTGCAGAAAAGTCCTACCACCTAATAGTTAGTTTAATCTAGTCAGAATCTTTCTGTAATTACAATTCCTCTAGTTTCTCTCCGTATTCCATGCATCTGCTTAAAATACCATGCCCTCAGGCATGCCCATTATATTGTCATTAGTGTATGTAATACCTACATTATAATCTTACTCTTTCTGAGTACTACATTTTTCACTTAAAACCTGACATTAGTGAGGGGAAACCGCGCGGGACTACGATAAACTTAATCTGGACTTTCTCCATGCAGTCTTCGTTCTTGTTCTGTGTTGTGGGAGCATGGTCCTCGTAGTTCCTGGGTCCCTAGATACAGGGAATCCTAGTTTGAGTCCAGGATCTATGTATGTGGTCGTTGGCCATTATGGTATTTATTTCGTAGTGTTTTATTTATATTAATTTTAATAATTTTGTTAAATCCCTTTTAGGCAAAGCATATGATCGGTGTCTCACTTGATGGAAAGTGATGACGCAGTCTACGATGATGCATGCTGGAATACGGCTATATCTCAATATTCTCAATTAATGACGATGATGAGGTCGAAGATGGGCATGGCTGGAAATAATACATTTACTCTAGATTGGACAATGGATCATCAGCGATGCTTCTGGTGATGGGAGTGTCAATAGGCGACGGCAACTTCCATCACAGCCGTTTTGTGCTTGACCTAACGTTAATAAAAAAAAACATTACTGGCCATATCTTTCCTTCTTATAGAGTGCCTTGGCTAAGATAATAAAAAATAAAATAAAAATCATATGTTTCAGGCAATAGACCCATCAAAACTTAAAAGTTTAAAAAGATAAGAATTTTGATTGTTTTATCGGTATTGTTTTTCGGTATTGTTGGAATTGTTTTTTTATGGTTCGGCCCATCAAATAAAACAATTTCCCGTGAAAATAAAATTAGTCTTGTAAAATTGTCTCTGACTAGCAAGTCTTGCAAGACTGAGCGATGCCCATCCCTAAATATGACCTGACTGCCCGTGACTGAATGCTCTCTCAGACAGTTTCCCGGCAAGCGCTAACTTTGTATAATGCATACAATTTACATGCTGTAAGGATTTAAGGACTTACATGAGACTTGTGTGATACAGGATGTGTTTTTAATAAAAATTACTTACAAGAATGAAAAATTACGTGAAAAACAGTAAAAATGTCAAAAGATTTTATTGCAAATACCTTCTTAGACCCCCACATTCTTAGTCGTTACCACGCGTTTACTCCACTCGACTCAACCTCGAATTAACCTCATATTTGTGTTTTGGTCATTTTAATTGACAATTATATAATCAACTTGACATTTCTTCCTCAATTTTTCTCAAACGAGGGAAGCCACTGTCAACTCAAGGTACGTTGCAATGCACCTTGAGTTTCCCTCAAAGTTGAGTGGAAATCAAGGGAATGACTTTTGATAAAATGTTTTGGAATATGGGGGAGAGGCTATATTTAGCTTTTTTACTGTTCAAAATGAGATTGAATGGGTACTTAAAAGCTTAATTAAGTTATGTTAGCATATAAAATTACATTTCTAATATTATAATTAGCAAGCCTATTTTAATCAAGCCAGTTTAATAAGAGTTTCTCTTTCCCACTACTGGTGCAAGCAATCTGGCACAATGCAGAATAGACTACTGCGATCCGTAGCTTCGATTACACCTGTACAGACTAATAAGTAATAAATAAAGAAATAAAGATAAAAGAAATATTTACGTGTAAGAGAGTGTCAGGTTTGCTATAAACCATGATCCATCACCTATTTTTCAACCTTTTTGCATTTCGTGTAAACTCATTAAGCTTTAATACTTACTCTACACTTTTCTTAGTTCACAAGTACATAGGTAATGCAATGAGGTTTTAAAATGGATAATTATGATTATAGCGAACCCTACTTTAGTCCAGAGCATGCAAAAAAAAACGGTGAAATCAAAATTATAGATTACCCTTATTATTGACGACCTAGCCAGAACCGCGGGGAGCCAATGGATGCAGGAGGAAAGCAGCTGTCCAAAGTGGTGCTCCTTCTGTGATGATGATAAAATGATGATAATCTAATATATTAAAGTAACAAAATATGCAACGCTGGATGTCTTAACGTGCGAGCCGAATTTCTCCATTCTTCAAACTTGGGATTGAATAATGGAGCAATTCAAGATGGAGTAAAGAACATCTGACTCGTCTGGAATTGCTTCCATTTGAATTTGGCGCGATAAAAATTTGATTATATTTTTACTATTTATTTACTAACCATAAAGCCATATACTGACGACCGATGGGGAAGAAAGGTTCTTGAGTGGCGACCACGAACCGCAAGACGCAGCGTAGGCCGGGCCCCACTAGATGAACCGACGATCTAGTGAAAGCCGCGGAGAGGCCTATGTTCAGTAGTGGACGTCTTCAGGCTGTAAATGATGAATTATGATGATGATGATGATGATGATGATGATGATGATGATGATGATGATGATGAAAGCATATAATATTTTCTGTGTAAACTTAACTATTAATGTTCCGTTCACTTGCATAATTATCAGGGAATTTTAAAGTTAGCAATGAAAACCCACTGTATATCACGTAGATAGTCTATCCCTTGAAACATCCTAATGGCAGATTTTATGCAGTAATGCGTCACGGCCGCGGCCGTAGGTTTACCAGAGAGAGGCAGGCAAATTAATTACATACATCTGTTACAAGATAAGAGTAAGAAATGTGAAATTCTTGAGTTAAAAGATTGTGGTATGAACCGACCACTACAGTTATACCTACTCTGTCCAGTACCTATAAATTTTTAGGTTTCGGTAAGGTAAAGTGACCCCTATTATTGAGGCTTTGCTGTCCGTCTGTCTGTCTGTCTGTCTGTCTGTCTGTCTGTCCGTCTAAATTTGTGTAAATTTTCACAGATGATATATTTCTGTTACCGCTATAACAACAACAACTAAAAAATAGAATAAAATAAATATTTAAGGGGGCTCCCATACAACAAACGTGATTTTTTGCTCGTTTGTATGGATAATGGTATGGAACCCTCAGCACGAGTTCTACTCGCACTTAGCCGGTTTTATTCGTTGTTAACAAAAGCGTTCTCAATTCACAATCAATTCAGGTGCTACCGTGGTCAAAAGTTAACCTATCGTTAATAAAAAAAAAACAGTTTCTCAGCCAATCAAGGATTAATAAAATATCCAATGACATCATGTGAGCCGGCGAGTAAAGATACTACTTCGGGAATAACTACCACCTTATTAATATGCGCGCCTGGTGTCACAGTCAATACGTTGATTAGTATGCGAAGTGGTATAGCGCCATCTAGCGACGTGCACTGGAAAATCATGAGAAAAATGGATGGTTTTTATGATGCAGATAGTTTTTGATACGAGCAGGTCGTTCACTGAAACGACGTCTCTTAGGTACTGTTGGCCTCATTAGTAAGCTGAAACTCGTGCCACAAGAGCTATGCTCGGTGTTTTCCTGCAAGAGAAGATCCGAAATGAAGATTCCGCAGAAGGACTAAATAATATACGGGATGTAATTTAATTCATTAGCATAAATTGAGCTCATGATAGTACATCATTTATAGATGATTATTAAAGAGTAAAGAGTGTAAATGAAGATTTCCGCGGCGCCTAACGCAGTTGGCACGGATGATTTTGATACATCTAAACGTTTTTATACCTTGTATACGTACTAATTAAAAACAGTAATTCATTACTTTAATTAAATTTTGTATTGTAGCATTTGATTAAGTAAGTTATTCCATTTTTTGGACTTATTATTATTACCAAATCAATATGTTAGAATTCAAAAATTATGGTCCACACGTGACCGGTATCAGGAGTAGGTATCTTGTTTCAAAGGATGCTAATGAATTCAATTACACCCAGTATAGCCCTTAAAATTAGCAAGTTGAAATGGCCATGGGCAGGCCACATTGCTCGTAGAGCTGACAACCGATGGGGAAGAAGGTTCTCGAGTGGCGATCACGAACCGGAAGGCGCAGCGTAGGCCCATACCAGCTGGACCGACGATCTGGAGAAAACCGTGGTTAGCCGATGGATGCAAGAGGCGGCCAGCCGCTCAAAGTGACGCTCTCTGGGGGATGCCTATGTTCAACAGTGGTGAACATAGGGCCTCCCCCAGTCAGGCTGTTGGTGATGATGATGATGATGAGGTCGTTCACCTGAGGGAAATAGTTTAACAAAGTAAAAGGTTCATTTAAAAGTGCGACAAAATCCAATAGGCCTGCATAGGTAATAAGGCACACAAGAGGCTTTCGCTTTGATGGCTAGATTACACATGTTACTCATTGTTCCATGAAAACTACTTGTAGGATAAAATAATCTAATGTTGGTTCTGCCAATATATAAATAACCCGGGTGCAAATTCTCTATAAATTGCTTCAGCCGTTTGCATTGGCGTAGCTAGGAATATTTTCCAGGGGGGGGGGGGGGGGCGGACCCCTGAAAATGAGCTGAGCTTCACCTAACACTCAATAAATGCAAATTTAATGTAGCATTTTGATCTAATTTTCTATTTGACCTGATAATAAACATCTTACCTATGGCGAAAAAACGGAGTGCGCGAGCGCAACGAGCGCGAAAATTCACAAAATTAGAGCTATTGGACTATATTAATCATATTTAGAAACGCCACCGCATCACAAGGCAGCAACTAATTTAAAAAGCGCGAGCAGAGCGAACGCACAAAAAATTCCGTCGTACCCTAGCAGATTATGGCAAAATGATTTTAGGAAGACCCTCAGATGCTTCTCGGTTGAGCTTAAGCCCCTGAATCCACCACTGCTTAGAGATAGCATCATTTTACTACTTAAAAAGCGCGAGCGAAGCGAGCGCGATAAATTTTCTCTGATACCCCTGACAGATTTTGGCTAAAAATGATTTTAGGAAAAGTCCCAGATGCTTTTCGGTCAAACTTGAGCACCTTAGCCGCCGGAATCCACAACTGCTCAGTAATGGCAGATTTAATTCAAAAAGCGCGACAGGAGCGAGCGTGAAATTGTTTCCATCATATCCTGACAGATTTTGGCAAAATAACTTTAGGAAGAGTCTCAGCTGTCCAGCAGCAACTTGAGCCCCTTAACCCCCTGAATCTACCACTGCTCAGATATTAGTGTTTGAAAACAATTCAGGAACCAAATTTCCCGTAAGTTTGAGATAAAAGCAAACAAAGTCGATGTTCCGCTTTTGTAGAACGATTACTATTCTTATTTTTTCATAGAATACTATGCTATGAATAATGAATATTCCCTTCCATGAAAAAGATCTCAATTTAAACACAATACCTACACCTGCTACTAATAATGGATACCTCTTCCCGCACAAAAAGACAATGTGCCCCTAGATGGCGCTAAACGAAAGCCAACTAAAAGTTGTTTAAACAAAAAGGTGTGGAATTCTTTTAAAAGGTGTTAGCTGTTTGCTTTAGCTCTTTGGAAGTTCAAAGGGTCTGTCTTCAGTTTGTTTTAGAACAAAGATGGCTTGTTAGAATGACTCTTTGGAGAGGAAAGTGTTTCAAGCTGTGAAGATGTAACGGTCGTAAAAGTTACGAAATTAGTATGCAAATACAAATATGTATTGACTTTTCTGCCTACAATCAGTAATTAATCAATAGCCAGATGCCATCCACTCTGCTAAACGGAAGCCTCTCCTTTCCTTAGCCGATTTTTAAGGCACCCACGGTAAGAGATGAGGTGGTCCTATTCTCACATTGGCTCCCTATGGTATAGAATCGGGAGCAGAACAGATTAGCAGGTCGGGATTGGCTGAGAGTCTTGTCCAATCATTCATCAGTCAATGCTGCCAACCGAAGTAGTATTTTTTTAATCGTCTTCCAGAGTCAAAACAACTTCTTTTTTTTAACCTAGGAAAAAGAATGAATCAGTAAGTTGACACCAGCAACATACCGATGTCAAATAAATTTATTCTATTTTTATAGATTTTAAAACAGTACTAGTAAACATTAAAATTCCTCTTCCAGCGTTATAATGCTCACGTTTCCTTTAAAGGCGAACGCACATCGCGGATGTCCTGCGATGCACTGCGCACATATTAATGGGTATATCGCGAAACTAATAGGCAGTATCACAGAACACCCACCTTTGCTACTTCACTACATACAACGGGAATCGTAATACCAACGTGGAAGTAGGAATTAATAATTATGTTAGTACCAACCTAGGAATACCTAATAGTGTTTTGTAGTACCAACCACTAAGACTGATACTAGGCATATCTTCCTCATCTAAACGGTAAGGCGTTACTCTTCTTATAAAGGGCAAATGAGTAAGACAGATATATTTTAAGTTTCTTTACCAATAGAGAGTGCAAATAGAGTGTGCCTGCCAAGTCACGTCACTCTAAAATCAAATAAATAATAAAAAATAGTTCACAATATGGGAAGTGACGATGATGTCTAAGGTGGAACACGATTAAAACATAATTATTTTGAAATGTAGTTCATGGATTAGATAGATAGATAGATAGAAAATGCTTTATTGCACAAATAACCAAAAATGTAGGTACATAGGCGAACTTAATGCTAGAGAGCATTATCTTCCAGTTAACCTGGGTGTAACTTAGAAATTTTTATGAGGCAGTACAACGCAGCTCACAATGACTAAATTAAATCCATAAACAACTGGTAACGCGTTGATGTCTTTTGTATGAGACGATAAATAACTGCCTCTTAAATTTTTAAAAGTTTGAACAATAATCTTTTATCGTCTTATAAATAAATTTGTATAATATGAATCACAGATAACTATAAAACTAGTCTAAATATAAATACGATTTTATATTATTGATCTTGACAGTTAATATTACTTACTTGTTATCCTCCTTTCACGAAACATCGTATTAACAGTTATTTTTAAAAGTATTATTTTTAGTGAAGATGAAAGAAAAGTTGTTTTCGATTCCTTGACATTTAAAAAGCAGTTGATTGAATCAGTGTTTTAATTTATTGGAACAATGGTGTGGTTGTTTTCAAGTGTCCGCACTCATTGTTTAACTACTAAGAAATAAAGTTCAAAATGCATTAACTTTAAACTGACCATAATAATCAAAATCACCCATCGTAAAAGGTAGAAGTGCTAAAGCTCACTTTAAAAAAAGCTTAAAGGACCTTGGTATTTCAACCCCTATATAAGTGTAGAGTTTACAAGAAGTGCTACTACAATAGCACAAGCAGCTTTTTCGCTCGTTTGCTTTTATAATAAAATCACCTTTCTACCTCACACTTATTTCTTTGCAAAAATATCTTACTTATATCATTCCGTTCCGGTATACTAAACTCGATTAGTAACCCCACACAATTTACAACTTTAACTCGAATAAAACAAAGTCGTAATTCTATTGTGTTTTGAAATAATTGTTTTGGCAATACATTTCAAGCGAAATTCAATTCTGGAGTTGATAAATAAGGTAGATTTTTGCTTAGAAAGGGCAATTATTTAGCATAGGGTGTTCATCGAAGCATATCGTCATTTAATTCGTTTTAAATGAAACATATGATGGAGTGAGGTGAGGTCAATGAACTGTGGGAAATCGCATAACAAAGAGTTTTGTTTTGTTGGCCGTGACCTTTGATACCGTTTTTATAAGCATAAGTGCTTCTCTTTTATTGTAGTTTTTTAAAAGAACGTTAGAAAATATTTTAAAATATAAACACGCGCCAATGCCTATTTATCTTTAAAATTAGAATGATGTCCAATTGAGATGTGGTTTTGTTTTGTTGGTACCAAGAATATCATCATGTGTTAACTTTTTGGTTGATGGTGTACATACTGTTATTATCAAAGTACATACTTTTAATAGCTGCCATATATAGTTGTTCGACGCATAAAAGGAAAAATTATTTTAGCGTGTATTCATATTTTTAACGTTATAACAATAATGTTTTTCTTCTCTTTTCAGATAAACATCTTCGGCGTTAATTCTGCAACCTTTTGAAGGTAATTCAAAGTTTAAGTTTATTTTATTATTCTGTGGGACGGAAAATGTTGAAATGTTTTTAAAATGGGATTCTAATATAAACTGAATAAATTAAAGAAATATTTTATTTACAAAAATGACTGAGTACACAAAGAAAAAAAAACCCCTGAGCTTAATCATAGAGAAAACCTGACCTTCAATCAACATCGCATCATAGCCCTAATGACATGCGCCCACGCAGATTCCTAGCGCTTCGTCATGTGCTTAATAGCCTTGGTGCTTTGACCTGAATACCTAGGTCTAGACCGTGTTAGTGCTTACACGGACGCATCGTGATGATTAGGCACGCTAATTGAGCTTTATAATTACAGCATTAAGGGTTATTCGTAGGGCAGTGATTGTGCAATTGTTTACGCACTAAGCCAGGTCTTGTGCACTTCATACTAAGCTAGTATAGCATAGGCCCCGCTGAGTCGCGCGTCGCCGTCCCGCCCGGTGATGCTTTAAAGGTCGGGAGAGACCAACAGCATCAGTGCATTAAAAAAAAAGAAAAAGAGTCGTGCGTCGCTGTCGTAGACTCGCGTCAGAATGTGATTATTAATTTTTTTCATCATCATCATCATCATCATCTTCAGCAATAGCCTGAAGACGTCATCAACTGGACATGGCTTTCCCACAGAGCGCCACTTTGAGCGCTGCTTGCCTCCTGCATCCATCGGCTCCCCACAGCTTTCACCAGATCGTCGGTCCACCTAGTGCAGGCCTACGCGGCGTCTTCCGGTTTCGCGTCGCCACTCGAGAACCTTTTTTCCATGTTTCTTCCACATCGGTTGTCAGTTCTACGAGTGACGGACGATGACGTTGTTTCCATAGCAACAGCGCCACAGAGCAAGAAAAAAAAATCGCTTCGAAGCGTCATATTCTTCAAAACTCTGCACAGCGTAATCTGAGACTAGATGTCGCTGTGTGCTAGTATGTATTTACATTATTTGAAAATGAAAAAATTAAAATTATAAAACATTTATTTTGAAAACTAAGAAATAGAATACAATCATAATGGATTACATATTTATCATGTGCATACGTGTTTTTCATTAAAGAATTAATATACAGTAAGAATAACGTAGGTAATTATTGGTATTTTATCAATACAATAAATACACAGGCATACAATGTCGTTGACCAAACCAATCATCACAGCAATTGAAAATAAATGCCATAGTTCATTTAAGCTGTTTAAAGATGACCTCTGACGCAAGCTTGTGTTTAGATGACTATTATTAGACATGCTGTTGATTTTACAAATACTTGACAGCCTTACATTATTTAAAAACTTGTTTTAATTATTATGTCTATACTTTTTTTAATCCAAATAATAATAAAATTGTTTATTAATCAATAATCAGGCAGTATATCATTTTATATGTTAGTCAATAGTAATTTAAACAAAAATACTTAAGGCGCTGAATGCTCCCAAATCGACTATTTTGAACGTGATTATCTCAAAACGTATACCATTTACAGGATTGAAAAAAATGCACGTTAATACTGGTCATATCTTCTTTCCATTTCTGCCGAAACCGAAACACGTTTACGAAAAGTTTTCTCGATAGGAAAAAATCGTGAAGTGACCTCTAAAAAGTCATTCAAACGTCCTAAAATGTTACATTATAATAAGACACCCCTTTGAAATAAATCATAGTGATAAGCTATGTTTCAATACATCCGCCTATAAGCTTATTTTTTTTATAACAATAAGCATTTCTTTTATAACTAATTATTTGTACCGAAAAATGGAAATGTCGAAGTGCAACGCAACGTAATCGCCATATTTTTGCTATGCATAAAGCTACCCTATATGATACAAAATAAGTTTCAAGTTTGTCTGCTGTAATAAACGTGCTCGCATTGGGTCCTGTCAGGGCCTTAATCATTGTGTCGCATAAATAAAGAATTTAAGGTTAATTTTCATTTAAAAAGGATATAGGCTAACTACTAGCCCTGATTTATTTATTTATTTCCGTAACAAAATCCACAGCTCTTAAAAATAAATACATATAAAACTTAAAACAAAACTAACTGATAATGATGATGATGATGATGATGATGCCATCTATAGACCTCGAATAGTTTTTAATTTATATAAATTCCACCTAGAATAGTTTTGGTTTTGGTTTACATTCTACGTCTATGGTCAAAATTGCATCATTTTAATTTTATATGCCCAGAACTCAGAATAATATTATCATAAATCAAGTATTTTATTTTTATTTTTTATTTTTTTTATGCGAATGAATGCCGTGATGAGCTGGATGACGTGAAGATTTCTTGATTTGTAAAAGTGCTAAAGCCTATTTGCAATGATTTTTGACCCATCACCAACCAACCACCATAGTTGGTCTGTAATAAATAAATAAATAAATAATAATAAATAAAATAATGGTCGTATTTGGGAGCCAAAGAAATCTTTTCCAATAAAATCTCCCCAGCCCCCAAGGGACTTAATTTCCCTCTACGATACCCAAGGGATAAACACAACTACAGCTTCCGAACACGGCGGTAGACAAAATTGTTTTCCCCCTGTTTCCCCCTGTTTCCCCTTGACAAGTAAGCAAGTATGAAGGAAGTGATATAAAACGAGGAAAGATAATTTTGTCTGCCGCCCGTACCCTCAGCTAAGAACCTCAGCCTTCTTGGAACAGGTTGATAAGAGACAAATAACCTTACGTAATCAATACAAATCCACCGTAACATAATAAAAACATAACATCTTTTCCACGCTACTTTCACTAAACGCTTCCTACATGCAAATAAGTCATTAATTTTTATACTAAAACGCTGTTTGTCGTAAATACGAACGGTATTTAGCTGATTTATTTAACTAAAACCACAGAATATACAGGATGTAATTTAATTCATTAGCATAAATTGAGCCCATGTTAGTACATCAATTATAGATGATTATCAAAGAGTAAAAGTGTGTAAAGGAAAATATTTTTATTGAAAAGTATGAAGATTGCCGCGGCGCCTAACGCAGTTGGCACGGATGATTTTGATATATTTAAACGTTTTTATACCTTGTATGTACTAATTAAAAACAGTCGGTAACGCGAAGTTATTTAACTTAAATTAACGATAAATAATTTGTATTATGGTACATTCCTTTATTCCAATTTCCCACCCATTCATGCAAGTACTACCGCAGCGCCGAGTAGCCCTCTAGCGGCTACTGTAGAAAACAGACAGTCTTCATCGTCTAGCAAAAAATGGCCGCAGACGCACCCGCGCGAATTGTGCTTCCAATTCGTTAAAATTATATTCTCCCGCAATCAAGCATTGCGCTTATGTAATTCTCCACAAATTAAACGCGCCTACCGCTAGTGCAATAGGATATAGTGTTTTTGGGTGACGTGATCGAGGACTTGGAAACCAGCATCTCGTGTGTGTGGCGGGCCCGTCGCGGTCGCCGTTCTCAGGAGGATCTGGAGCCTACCCTGGGCTCTCAGAGGTATGTGCTGCATGTCCCATCTTCTCTTTCTCCTTGCCCTATTTTGATTGTGCGTACCATAAATTTTTCATACAGTCCACTAGTTTCTCCATCGAAGATATTCGGTAACATGATCAACAGTACTACCTTATTTTAATAAAATTTTGTATTGTAGCATTTGATTAAGTAAGTTATTCCATTTTTTGGAGTTATTATTATTACTAAACCAATGTGTTAGAATTAAAAAATGTTGGTCCACACGTGACCGGTATCAGGAGTAGGTACTTAGTTTCAAAGGATGCTAATGAATTCAATTACACCCAGTATATAATATTAGCATCAACGTGTACTAAAACGGTTTAGTTAAATTTTTGTATAAGTAATTAACTTGAGATGGTTCAACAGCCGTCCGACGAAGACGTGAAGACGTCCACTGCTGAACGTAGGCCTCCTCCATAGAGTGCCACTTGGTGTGGCTACTTGTCTCTTGCACCCAACGGCTCTCCACGGGTGTGACGTCGTCGGTCCACCTAGGGAGCAAACACAATTATACGCTGCATCTTCCGGTTCGTGGTTGCCACTCCAGAACCTTTATTTTACAGATACAGATGCAGATACAGATACAGATACTTTATTGGTAAAATAACATTTACAAGTCATACAGCAGTAATATTGTACAAGTAGGTACCTAACTTAGTAGGCCTTATTAACTCTTATTAACTAATGAACTAAGTCCTGTTAACTTTATTTTATTCCTTATTAGTTGGTTGAACAGTACTTACCAGTGATCACCCATCCAAGTGCCGCAGCTTACCGATCGGTTAGAACGAGGTAAAATAAATATCATCGTTCAGTCCTCTACGTTAACGCTACGTTACGTTACGTCCTACTAAAAGTATTATTTTTTTCGATGGCTATGTTGACCATTCGCGGTCTCCACTCTCTCTTCAAAGTTTTAATAACCGCGCAGGCTTACAATTACGACAGACACAAAACTGTATAATCGCGCGAAAATGTACAATTTATGTTAATTTTCTAGTAGATATTGACTTTGAATGTGATCGAACATCGTCGGAAGGTTTGTCATGAACCGGTTTTGTGATACATACCATTTTAGGAAAGCTTTATTATGTAGATATACTCTATTTGAATGGAAGATATATTTTTTTACTAACTAGCTGACCCGCGCCGGCTGTGCATACGTTTATTATTTTCACGCCTTATCTAGGAAGAGGGGAAAAATAAGGGAAACGGATGAATAGATGAAACGGTGAATGGAGGCAGAACTACCTAACGAAACCCCACAATAAACAAACCTTAAGACGACGGGTAGAGCAAACGAGGTGATTTTGGCAAGTTTCCTGACGAAATTAGAGCACGTGGAGCTTTGAATTTAATACATCATGTAATTCGTTTCAATAACTTGTTTGTGATGAACGCAAATACAACATAAATAAATTCAGTTCTATAGAAAAAAATCGCAAACATACCTCAAAAAAGTTGGTTGTTCCTATTTTATACAGTTTCTATCGAATATATTTTTACAAAACAATAATAGTGTAAGTATGCCCAACAAACTGAATTGATATTTAAGTCTATGACGTTAAGGTTGATGTTTCTTTGAACGAATTTCGACCTGCTCATCTGGGTCTACCCTTCATCTTAAGGCATAGTAACTAACATGACAAGCCTTATCATGTCCCGGCCTTAGAGGAATTTCTCGGCTATAGGGAAGGATGGATGCGGGTTCCAATCCTGTTCTTGATTTTAAATACCAGTTGCGCAGTTCATCTCAGCTCGTTAAATAAATACATATTTAATTTTAACTACTTCCTTTCTTCTTTCTCGTCCAAGCTAAAGATTAGACCTGGCGCCGCCAAAGGCTTTTTAACTTGTCATAACTGTGCTGTTCTTATGCTCTCACGCGTGGCGTGCTGGCGTGTAACATGTATTTCGCATATTACACCCTATTAGGGGTATATATTTGAAAATGTTATGTAAGTGGCCTTTTACCGTTGAACAAGGCATTTATTATGACTTCACTTTTATAATACGTTTCTTGTGTAATTATTCTTACAGTTATTTGTTTTCAATAGTATAGAGTTAAGGCCGTACCTACAAGCTTTGCTTGGGAGTCCTATATAGCTGCGAAAAACGTTACAGCGACGCACGAAGTAAATAGGTAATTAATTATTAAAGTCAGCAATAATCTAGTGTTTATTTCATGAATTAAAACAGTAAAAGTCAATTACATTAATATAATTAATTACAATCACAACATTAAAAGAACACACACGCTGTTGCGAATTTATAACTAGGTCAGTTAGTAGCGAATAAGGAGATATTTTTAAAATGAATCAAGTTTGTAATACATTTAAACAATGTTAATGTATTCTACATTTTAAGTTATTAAGTAGTCATTATGCGTCAAATTGGTCGTTTTGCAAATACATAGCTCATAATGTGAATCTAATTGACCAATCACATATATACGCATAACGTCCTATTTCTTGTATCTATTCATTTATTAAAGAACTTGGCCATAATACGACAGTAACTGTGATGTGTCCACATAATTATAAAAAAGACTCGGCTCAAAAGCCAGGTTTTACATACATCACACTTAGTTGTAATTTCAGTTATGACTTGGAATAGTAAAGTACATATTAGTAATAGCGTAATACCATACGTGTCGAGGCTCACGTAATAATAGGTACAATTAGTTGATACCTAATACTTAGTATTCCTATACAACCTCCAATGAACTAGCATTTACTCATGCACGTTCACGGCCACAGATGGGGCTATTCTCGTTAATAGAATAAAAAGTAACAAGGATGCGTACACAGTGTTGCCAACATGTTTTTTTTTAATTCCTCCAAGTTACTTATGAATTTCCGTCAAAACCCCGTTAAAATTATTTTCTTGCGGTCTAAAACTATATATTTTAGCAGATTTATAGATTTTCAAACAAAAAAAAGAAACCGTACTTGCAAAAAGAGTTTGCTACACTCCAACAAAAAGCTTTTCCGGTGTTTTTATACTAGAATTATCAAAACACTGAGAAACGATATCGTATTTATTTTTCAATTTTAGATGGCTTTAGGAAATTTTTACGAATAAGGAAAAGTTCAATAGAGGTATTTGTTTTTAATTTTTAGAAGGGGAAATTCTTACGAATTAAAAAAATAGCTGTAAATAAGTAGTTTTTTTCGTTAAATATGACGGAAAATCTGTTCAGTTGGCAACACTGTGCGTGCAGAGGGCAGGACGGATCGTGTTACCGTCATATGTGGACGAATGAGGAAAAAATACTTAATGATATTACCTTTCAAAGCGAATACTGGCAAGTGAGAAAAGAATTTTTTACTATTTTTTAATGCAAATTATAGGCTTGGTTTTCAATTATACTTACTTGAGCAACTTTTACTTATTTTATCTTGGCCAAGTGTTTTCTGTACATACATATGCCTAAGGGCAGTGTGTACTGCGTAAATCCATTATTTTACAATTTTCATTGTAAAAATATTGTTTTTTATTTATATAAGTTTAGATAGTTTTAGATAGATAGATAGATTGATAAAACTCTTTATTGTAACGCCACATTTACAGAAAACAATCAATAGATACACAAACTTAAACTAGATAAGTACTTACTTAGTTTAGATTCAGTTTAGATTTTCATGTGTCAGTTGGGCATTATGACATTTTGACAAGTGGACGTTTTAGAAACGATTTGAAACGTATCAAATTAAAAATGCTCTGAAATACTAATTTAAATGAAAAAGGCATCTTGTTGTGACTAATAAAATTTATAGTAACTGCTGCTTTGATGTAAAGCTGCCAATGCCAAGTGTATGTGCTATCAGCTTAGTACCAACAAGAGAATCGGTCAATTCTACTTTAAACGTAAGTTCATAGTGATCTATTCGGAAATTTCATAATATACTTAATGAATATGCCGTAATTCTAACTGGAAAGACGTTATTTTATTTTATTACCATCCATAAACCTGACTGGTTAGGACTAATTATTTATCTAGCTTGCTTTTTGTTTTAACTATGAGTCTCGCGAAAATTTTGCCAGAATTAGGTGTAACTCTGGCTAAATTGGCGTGATACCCATAATTAAAAACAAAAAGCAATATTTGTATTGCTTGGTTATACTTTACATGATTTCAACATGTAAATCCCGTTAATTAACTTATTTTATTATCTATCTTCGAAGCCATAATCATCATAAAATTCAACTAAAATATTCAGGCAAATTCCTTAACTTCCAACGGTATTTTGTACTCATCTTGCCTCGATGCGTAAATCAGAAATACGAATTTTACATAGTTTTATAAGTAATTTATAGTCAATGGTATTTTATGTTAAGATTTATGCCATTCTAAACATAATAAGTAAGTAGTGGTTACTTTTTCGATCTTACATAATCGTAAATATAAGTGTCAAGGACTAACATCTTACTGAACGAGCGTATAGGTACATATTTTAAGACTTACTATACAAAGGGCGCTAAATATATGACGCCTCGCACCTGTGGAGCCCTGTTGACATTTAATATGCGCTTCCAATAAAACTTCTATTAATTTACACAAAAAATCGACTATGGCAAATGATATAAATAATTAGTTTTGTGTAACGATCTGGTGAAAAACCGCGGGGAGCCGATGGATGCAAGAGGTGAGTGGCCTCTTAAGGTGGCGCTCTATGGAGGAGGCCTATGTTCAGCCAGTCTTCAGGCTGTTAATGATGATGATGATGATGATTATGAATTAATTATGCGCTTACTGTTCGGTATGAAATCCCTTATTTGGGGCAAACCTTCATTTTTTTGCTTTATGCTTATAATACATAAAATAATTATACTTATTTGAAAAGATTATTATCGCTTTTGTACTAAACTGTACTTGCTTGATTAGAATTTAAGAACTATCTATTTATGTACATCGCATATATAGTACCTAGTAAGTAATGACGCTTTTCTAGAAAAATTATATTGTAATTATGTGAGCGTTGGCATTAAAATTCATTAGAGTAGGAGTAATATAAATCTTATCATGAAAATGTATGTTTATAAAACATAGATCATTATTAATAGTTTCAAAGGTCTTTGAACCTAGACTTTGTGGCTTTTGGAGTTCCGTGCCCGTTTTAGGAAAACTGAACCCTTCTAGGGTCACTTTTGTCAGACTGTCTGCCAGCTTACTGAGAAAAGTTCATCTTTCATTTTTCTCACTTCATCATTCATCCACCGCTTTGCCATTTTCTGCTACAAGCAGTAGTGTGCAGTTAGATATTTCGGTTTGAAAGGAACTGTAGCTAGTAGTCGAGTTACTTTTAAATACCCATTACCCGTTAAAAACTAGAGTTCATCTATCTATATATTTACTTCTGAACTTGAAGACCGCAAGTTTTGCACGCAATTTACTTTCCATTTAAATTAATTTATATTTTATTTTCTGTGCTAGTTTTGAGTAACCAGAAACACGATGACAGTCTAATTTCCTAATCCGTTACCACAGGTATAAAATACGTCTACCGTTATTTAACTTAAATCGGATCCTGCCACAAAAAATTAAAATCGATTATTAATAATCGAACCCATAACTTATATACTTAACGACGTCGAATTACTTTCGAGTTTGGTCCGCCAAAGTAACGGTATTATTATAAGTAGTAATGTATCGTCCTCATATCGATTCCGGGAAGCGTCGATTCTAATCGAGTACCGAGTATGGAATCGATTCTTACGTGACTGGAAGTGTTGAAGGCGTGATTAGTGGATAGTTGTTATGCTGAATGCGGTAGGTTTTAACTTATGCTAATAAAATTTTATTGCAATAATTGAGACCTTATAAAATACTAGCTGACTCACTGCGGCTTTGTACAGGTTACCCATTCACGAATCCACATAACTCAAGCGCACCCCTTTTTTTATTAGAATTGACCCATTTTGGGAGATTTTATTGGCAAATGCGGTAGGTTTTAGCTTGTGTTAATAAAAATGTATTGCATTATTCAAACCTTTTTTTTTTTTTTGGGGGGGGGCGGAAAATGCCCGCGCATTTCCCTGCCAACACGGGGGTGGAGGCAGGGGGTATGTGGGACTCGAACCCACTAAAAACCTTCCCTTGAGCTGTCTTGCGCCATGTGGGGCGAGATGGGGTCGCGTCAGCATGGGACCACCCCGCCCCGGCGGTAGGCCTTTACAGGCCTTTTGCGCCTAGGGGTGGATGACCTTGCTCATTAGGCCATCCACCAGACTTGTGGGGACCGTGCTATTTGGTGGAAAGTCCCCCGACTCTCCACCAATGGCCCCACTACGGAGGAGGGAGGAGGTGCGCGTAACGCCTCCTCCTCCCTCCCGTACGTCTGCGCCGGAGCTGATCAGCTCCCGCGGCATCCTCTCTGACCCGCTCCGCGGTCTCCTTCTGCACCATCACCTCTTCGCAGAAGGAGACCACCACCTGCCACGCTGTCAAGCATGGCGTTCACCACGTTCGGCAGCGAGAGATCGCGGCCTACTGCCAATGAAAGTGTGTGCCGCTGCGGGTCCCATGCGGCACACACTTCCATCGTGTGGGGCGCCGTGTCCTCCAGCGCTCCACACTCATGGCAGACGGGGGTCGCCTCCTGTCTCCCAATCTGGTGCAGGTCTGGGCAGGTGGTCCGAAGCAGCCGTGCCCGGAAAGCACCTGCACCAATCGGAACGTCAGCGACCCGTGGGGCCGCCTCACCCACCTCTGGAGGACAGGACGGATGGCCTCCACCGTCCTTTGCCCAGGAACCGGTGGAGCCAGCTCCTCCGCCCACCGCCGCAACAGGGCGCATTATTCAAACCTTATAGAACACTAGCTGACTCACTGCGGCTTTATACGCGTTGTCCATCCAGGGATCCACCTCACTCAACACACACACTTTTTATTAGAATTGACCCGTTTAGGGGGATTTCAGTGACATTAAAAGTGCAGAAGCATTCAATCGTCCGATGTTTTAGTATTTTCTCGCACTCAATTTACCGTGTGAAAGAAAGACAGCATTAACAATTATGCAATCAATAGAACGAGACGCTGGCGATATGAGGACGGATTTCGTCTTCCTCTTTTAACAAGTGCAATGCCAAAGAATGACATAACAACGGATTTATGCATAAAAAATATGTACGCCCGATATGGTAATGATAAATTCTGCATACATTTTTGTTACATTCCTTCCAGATTATTTTATATCTACAGAATTTACCAGTTGGACTATATAATACTGAGATGACACAAACCATCCGTTCCGTTACAGTCCCTAGGGGTAAATAGTTAGGAATAGAGATGACCCGACCTTTGGTCTTGACATTAGAGATTTGTTCTGAGTATTTTGGATAAAAAAGTGATGGAGAGGACTTTGTTTTAGCAACCGAGGCACAGGAAATATTGAGTAGTTATTGGTAGTATGAATTACTTATTAAAACTCTAATCTATTTACATACCAAACATAACATTTTTATTAAACATTATGCGGAGTTATGTTGTGATTGGTGACATAACGTAAGTGCAGCCACGAGCAGACAATAAAATATAGCATTTATTACTCAAGGATATTGCAGTTTTGTTTCAGTGATTTTTTTAGAATCGGATTAGTAGTTCCAAAGTTTAGATCATACAAACACTTTTACTGCAAAAACGATTAAATATTTTGTTGCAATTTTAAAATGAGAACAAATACAATCCATAAAAGGGTGTAAAGAGATATCCGAATCATAAAAAAGTACTAAACAGTCACTAAAACGCATCTTTTATCTAAAAGTATCGATAATTTAAATGACTACAGGACTAAAACGGAAAGTAACTAGTCCAGTAATTAAAGTTCGTTTATTATTCAAGAATAGGGTTGCAATAAGCTGAAGATTTGTCGAATAAATTTAATATAGACACGAAACACTTAATTCATTCAGGACAAATTAGAAAAGGTCAAATCTCGCTGGATGCTAAAATTGGACAACATCTATTCAGAAAGAAAAGATTAAAATAAAGTTAATTATCTTTTCATTTTAAAGTTATTAATTACTATTTATATGTAAGTTTACTTATTTGATATTGGTTCGTATAGCGATATTTTTTACTAATTTAGGGTTAGTGTTTGAAAAAAATAATTATTGAACTTTCAATAATGTTTGGCTTAACAAGTAAGAGTGGCACACCTAATGGTAAGCCATCATCGACATTGCAACATTTTCAATAAAACTTTTTGCTCAGCCGTGAAAACCTTCATCCGTTATTCACCCTTTTGGGGTATCATTTTTTGATTCAGAAAATACAATTGAAATGTGACATCATTCCCGTAAGTACCGAATTCTTCAACTTTTTACAAAAAATAACCTGAAAATATGCAAAGCACATGAACGACCCTAAATGCTGCTCATCCCTATTTTAAACGTAATTCTAAGTCATTACCTAGGTCTTCTTTACGACCTATCATAAAACCTTTTGTCTATATGGCATCGTTATTTTTACTAGTAGTCAATTGAGGGTTTTATTCCTTGTTATTTATGGTGAGAGGAAGATACTTGTGTAGATAATTAACTTTCAGTGTGATGAACCCATTGGAAATGCTCACAGGTCAATGACCTTCCTACATTGCTGTTTTTAGGGTGCTTGAAGGATAAAGCGAACCCTATTACTACTGTAGGTTATATTATCTGGGCTATTACTATAAGGCTCCGCTGTACGTCTGTCACCAGACTGTATCTTATGAAATGTGATAAGTAATTAAAAAGTTGAAATTTTCACCGATGATGTATTTCTGCTGCCGCTATGACAACAAATACTAGAAAATAGAATAAAATAAATATTTAATTCCTCCTTCCAACAAACGTGATTTTTTTGCTCGTTTTACAGACAGTACGTAAGGTGGCACTTGGCCGGTTATTTGTCATTGGAATATAGAACTCGATCGAAAAAGACAAAAGCCGGTTTAACTAATCCTAAATTACTTTGCGTTTATTAATAAGACCGGCGATCATGTAAATAAATACTTGGATTGATTGATTGGTTGATTGATTGATTAATAAGTCTACAGTTCACAGAGCCCAGTACCTATATTCTAGACTTCAGTAAAACACGCTGCCTACTTCTCTGAAAGCAAAACAGATATATAGACATAAACAAATCAAACAGTGCAATTCCCCGACACGACGTGTGGGTACCTAACAGTAAGCTTTGCGGAAGACAGTACCTACTATCTCCGAGATAAGATGCGCGATTTATCATCGCTCTCGTAGGTAAATCAGGCGCCGTGGGTGTCTGTTTGTCACCCACGTAAAGCACAATACTGTGTTCCATACAGAAATGGACTTCGTTAGAATAGGTTCTAAACATACATTTTCCATTCCTCTTTTATTAATACTACCGATGGGGAAGAAAGGTTCTGGAATGGCGACCAGGAACCGGAAAACGCAGCGCAGGCCCCCACTAGGTGGACCGACGACCTGGTCTGATCTGTGGGGTGTAATGCTACATGTATGTATATATCATAATATATTACCTGGTTTCTATTATTCATTCACAACTTTCACATCACAGCACTTGACAGTCCTTTTCACAGTAATTTAAGCACAAAAAAACTTGATTTTCTCAAAATTTTACATCACTTTATCGATTTTGCGCGCGGGTCACGGGCCCGATTTCTAGACACGACTGCTCGGATGGCAGTTGTTTTGAAACTGTTTTTTTTGTTTCGAATTTAGTTTCTCTTCAAATTCATATTTTTCTTTTTCTACTGTCAATTTCAGTGAGGTATTTTATAGTTTGGCCATGATTGTATGTATTTTGACTCTAGATTTATTTTTTTTACTATTCTGTATTCAAAATTTTGAAAACTGCAAAAATCTAGAACCTTGGAATGCTAGCGAGGTTTCTTTAGAAAAGCTGTCGCTATGGAATGGCAGTCTCAATTTACTCCTCGAACGAGGAACACTAAATTGATATAAGGCCATTCCCGGGCCAGGCAAGGCCCGGGAACTCAAGAACGCCTTCAAAAACCATCTTTGGCTATCCAACACCAAAATTGTGAAGTGAATCTCCATCTACGTCAATCGCTGCGCCACGACATATCCATTGTCAAATCGCCGATCGCCGAGCTACATCCGCTACAGCCAGTCGCGAAACTACGACGAATCTATCGCCGAGAGCTGATCGCCGAAACTACATCTGTTGTCACCGTCGGCCGCCGTATCTACCACGACGAATCTATCGCCGAGCGTCAACGTTCTTTAATTTCTACTTGTCAAAGTTACGAACGCATTTCTGAACGAGACAAAAATTTTCATGAGCCTAGATCTGAAGACACTTCTTGTGCTGCTGAATTTGCCTATCTTCCTTCATTTTCTAAAGCTTCACTTCCTAAAGCGTCTCCAAACGTAAGGTACACTAATGCAGTGCAGGAAGATAAACATCCACGCTCGTCATCTCAAACTAATGACATTTCTAAAGAAGAATTCTGTTATCGCTGTCGTATCACAGGCCATTCTTTACAAACTTGTACTAAGCCTAGATACCTCATTTGTTTTAAATGTGGTCGTAAAGGCGTGAGAATCAGCGAATGTCCAAAATGTGCTCCATCAAATCAACAAAAAAACTAGCTGACGACTTGAATGGTTTCACTAAATCACATAACAATAATTTTGATCTTAACGACTGGAATCAATGGTTAAATACTATTCGAAATTTTATGTTTTGCTACAAAACAACTTCTGTTTTCTACGACAAAGAAAAAGACTTTAACAGACCTTTTATTAACGTGTCTATAAACAATATACCTTTTTCCGGTCTTTTAGATAGTGGAAGTTGTATAACTATTTTAGGTAATAACTCTCATAAAGATATCCAAAAGTTAGGCTTTAAACTATTCAAGTCTCCAACTCAAGTTATGGTTGCTAATAAACAAAAAGCAATGTCTTCTGGTTATTTTCATTTGCCATTGAGATTTCATAATCAGACACATGTTATCAAAGCTTATGTTTTCCCTGATATTTATCCTTCTTTGATACTTGGGTGGGATTTCTGGAAAGAATTCGAACTCTCCCCAAAGATACTTTCTCTTGAACTCAATCTCGAATCTAAAGATCATACAACTTGTGCTGTTGAAAATCAAATATCAACATTTGATCATCTGTCTGGGAATCAAGTAGAAATTGCTAATGACATAATCAAGCGTTTCAAAAGTATTTCTTTTGAACAACGAGGTAAATTAGGCCGTACTAGTTTAGTTAGTCATCGGATCAATACTGGTGATGCTTTACCTATAAAACAACGTTGTTATCGTCTCTCTCCAGAAAAGCAAAAAGCACTCATCAATGAGGTCGATAAAATGCTAGAATTAAAAGTTATAGAAAAATGTGAGAGTCCTTGGTTATCTCCAGTACTTATCACTCCAAAAAAGAACGGAGAATGGCGTTTCTGCGTCGACAGCAGAAAGCTGAATGCAATTACTCGTAAAGATGCCTACAGCCTCCCTTTTGTTTCTGAGATACTAGATAACCTCAAAAATGCTAAATATTTGTCTAGTATCGATATAGCAAAGGCTTTTTGGGAAATTCCATTACATCCCAAAGACAGAGATAAAACTGGTTTTTACGTACCTGGTAGAGGAATGTATAGATTCACTGTTATGCCCTTCGGATTGACAAACGCTCCAGCAACTCAACAAAGACTCATGGACAGTTTATTCACTCCAGAGTTTGAGAATAAAGTGTTCTGTTACTTAGATGACATAATAATCATAGGTGCGACATTTGAGGAACATATTTCACTCCTACTTAAAGTTCATCAGAAACTTTCTTATGCTGGTCTAACCATTAACTTTGAAAAGAGTCAATTCTTTCGCAAAGAACTGAAATATCTTGGCTACATAGTAGATGAGCAAGGATTGCGGGCTGATCCCAGTAAAATTGAAGCGATTCTAGCTTACGCTGCTCCTACCTCTAAAAAAGAAGTAAGAAAATTTTTAGGTACATGCAGTTGGTTTCGCCGATTCATACCTAATTTCAGTACTATTGCTTCACCACTCTGTAAATTAACGTCATCTGGAAAAAAATCTCCAAAAAAATTTGTCTGGAATGCTGAGGCTGACTCTGCTTTTGCTAAATTAAAAGAATGCTTGACTACAACACCAATACTATCTTGCCCTGACTTTGACTATCCATTTTCCGTTCACTGCGACGCTTCTAACTTTGGGATAGGTGCTATGCTGACTCAGGAAAAAGACAATAAAGAAGTTGTTATTGCATATATGAGTAGATCTCTAAACAAGCATGAGCAGAATTATTCAACTACAGAACGTGAGACTTTAGCTGTCATTACTGCACTTGAGCATTGGCGTTGTTATCTTGATAACGGTAAACGATTTACAGTATACACTGACCATGCAGCATTAAAGTGGTTCCAAAATTTGTCTAATCCTTCTGGCAGATTGGCACGATGGAGTCTTCGTCTGTCTTGTTTTAACTTCGACCTAAAACATAAAAAAGGAAAAGAAAATGTTGTCCCAGACCTTCTGTCGCGTCATAAAATACCCGATACTGCTATTATTGGTGGTGTTGAACCCATATCTAGAGACAATGCATCACAATTGGAACTATATAATAGACTTTTTACTAACTGTCGAGATAATCCTGATGCTTATCCAAATTACAAAATTCTCAACAATAATTTATACCGTTTTAATAACTCACCTGATTATCTAAATGAAGATTTTGCTTGGAAAGAAGTTCCACTTCCCTCTGAGAGAATGAATCTCATCAAAACTTGCCATGGTGACTCAGAAAGTAATCCCCATACTGGCATTTTCAAAACATACAAGAAGCTTTCTTTAAGATACTATTGGTCTGGTATGTTTAAAGATGTGGCTAAAATGTGTTCTTCTTGTGAAACATGCCTCTCTTATAAGCATTCGAATCATTCTCCATATGGTCCTATGGGTAAACCAAAAATTTGTTCAAGACCTTTTCAAAGCCTCTCATTAGATCTAATGGGCCCTTTTCCACTCACAAGACAACGTAATCAATTCATACTAGTGGTTACATGTTCTTTTTCAAAGTATTGCCTTATTTTCCCTATCAAGCGCGCTACATCTTCCAATATCATCATGTATTTGGAAAATAATGTGTTTCTGGTACACGGTGTGCCACAAACCATCATCATGGACAATGGTTCACAATTTCAATCTAATGAGTTTCAAAGTTTTCTGAATAAGTATAAAATTCCTTTTATATTTTATTCACCTCGATACTGCCCTCAAGTAAACCCCACAGAACGGTATAATAGAACAATTATCACCGCACTTTCACAGTTGGTCGGAGATGATCACCGTTCATGGGACAAACATTTGCAGAAAATCCAATATGCACTCAACAGTTCTGTAAATTCTACAACTGGGTTTTCTCCATCCTTTCTGGTCTTTGGACGTGAAACCATACCATGTGGTTCACTATACACTAACTGCTCCAACCTTGATAATTTCATTTTTCTTCCTCGTGACATCTACGCCGTTAATTTAGGATTATTATCTAACATCTTCGATAAAGTACAGGTTGCATTACACACTGCACACACAAAAAATGCTGCTCATTACAACACGAGACACACCTTTAAAGAGTTCAACGTTGGCGACACAGTCTGGCGTAAAAATTACGTCCAGAGTAACGCTGGTGCATATTTCAGTTCAAAGTTGGCTCCCAAATATGTCAAATGCACAGTTGTTGAGAAGCTCTCACCTCTCGTCTTTATTTTAGAGGATCCTAACGGCTTAAGAGGAAAGTGGCATGTAAAAGATTTTAAAGTGTAAATAGTGTAGCGGTTGTATTCTGTTTTTTTCTCTAAATTGTATACTTATTCTGTAAATAGCTTTAGCGTATATTATTTTTGTATTGTACAAGGAAACTAGACCCTTTCGGCTTATTTTTTTTAAATCCATTTTACAAACGTTATTATTTTTTTTTTTTCACTCTTTTTGTTTTATCCTTTAACACGAGTCGTGTGGGTAAGAAGCCATTGTGTTTACTCATTTTTTTTTATACTTTCTTAGTTACACATGTTGTTACTCTAATCTTAATTTCCTTGCAATTTCTTAAATACAAGGTTCTTGAATATTAATTTCCTTGAAATCTTCAATACCCAAGGGTGTGTGTAATATTCTTAAAGAGCGGTACACAACTCGTTAAATAAGCCTTTGTGTTGTACATTTTCTTAATTGTAAATACTTATTATCTTTACTCGGGTTTTCAAAAAGGTGCGGATAACGACACCTAATTAAAAAAAATAAGCCTACGTTATGTATAATGAATAGTTCCTTGTGGAGTATGCGTCATCAAATATGTGAACCATATCCCCTAAGTATGTTTGTGAGCGAGTAAAAGAAGAAGTGCAAGATTTAAGTATGAAAGAGCACGGTTTTATTCCTAACCTTCAAAATTTTCAATGGAGTTGAAAATTTTCTGGGGTCGTGGGGGAAATATGTAATGCTACATGTATGTATATATCATAATATATTACCTGGTTTCTATTATTCATTCACAACTTTCACATCACAGCACTTGACAGTCCTTTTCACAGTAATTTAAGCACAAAAAAACTTGATTTTCTCAAAATTTTACATCACTTTATCGATTTTGCGCGCGGGTCACGGGCCCGATTTCTAGACACGACTGCTCGGATGGCAGTTGTTTTGAAACTGTTTTTTTTGTTTCGAATTTAGTTTCTCTTCAAATTCATATTTTTCTTTTTCTACTGTCAATTTCAGTGAGGTATTTTATAGTTTGGCCATGATTGTATGTATTTTGACTCTAGATTTATTTTTTTTACTATTCTGTATTCAAAATTTTGAAAACTGCAAAAATCTAGAACCTTGGAATGCTAGCGAGGTTTCTTTAGAAAAGCTGTCGCTATGGAATGGCAGTCTCAATTTACTCCTCGAACGAGGAACACTAAATTGATATAAGGCCATTCCCGGGCCAGGCAAGGCCCGGGAACTCAAGAACGCCTTCAAAAACCATCTTTGGCTATCCAACACCAAAATTGTGAAGTGAATCTCCATCTACGTCAATCGCTGCGCCACGACATATCCATTGTCAAATCGCCGATCGCCGAGCTACATCCGCTACAGCCAGTCGCGAAACTACGACGAATCTATCGCCGAGAGCTGATCGCCGAAACTACATCTGTTGTCACCGTCGGCCGCCGTATCTACCACGACGAATCTATCGCCGAGCGTCAACCAGTGAGACGACCGGCTTGCCTTTTTCAAACATTGAGTGGCAATATAACTTCATCACCATGTTCCGGCCCGTCGTCCGTCAAAGCTTTGACGACTAATACCTGCGTGTCTCCTGCTCCTGCATCTTGAATCTGAGCTGCGTAATAATACTTCATCGACGGTGGAAGGACGAGAATCTTCTTCTGGATCCAGCAGCTAATAACTGAATGAGCTAGCCGCTGAACTCTGGAAGTCGGACAAACTAAAGGCAACGAATTCCTCAGTCTCTATAACGACAGTGGGCCTTGTTTGAATAAAGACCCGGAAGTGGGCCTTGTTTGTTTGAAGACCCGGAAGTGGGCCTCGTTAAAGACCGGAAGCGGGCTTTGTTTATCTGAAGACCCGGAAGTGGGCCTTGTTTGGATCCAATAACATTCTAGTTCTACCGTGATAACTTGTAGGCCGTAAACAACTTAAATTTCGCGTTCTTCCGCATCATCTAGAGACTCTTTTTTTTTTCTTTCTACAAAGCTTGTAAAATTTACGAAAATAAATATCTGTTACCAATTCCTTTTTTTCTCTTCAGCTCTTAGGATCCTGTCAACCTAGGCACTGTTTAGGTAGGGGAGGAGCTGCTCATTAACTTGTAGCGTTCCATTCTACCTTTTTCACGAAAGGAACGGATGTAACGTGACAGGGGAGCCGATGGACGCAGGAGGAAGCAGCTGCTCAAAGTGGCGCTCCTAGTTCAGCAGTTGACGTCTTCAAGCTGATGAGAACGATGAAAGATACTAAAGTCCAGCTGCTGAGAAAACGCGTTTGGTAGCTTTATTTATGCGTTAGCCCTTCGCCTGATGTTAAGCGTCACGACCGCCCATAAGGTGGAGTGCCACTGGTTTTAGAAGTTAGGAACAGTTTTTATTTAATTCGGAAACTTTTTAAATAAATCGCGTCAATACTTTAGTTAAGAAACTCGAATCGATATTGTTCAAGTCGGTCAAGGCAAAGATAGATAAAATCCGTCAATCTCAAAAAAACTTTATTTACGCCCACAAAAAAACGTCAAAATATTAACACATTAATACATTACAATTACAATTCAATCAAAGCATTTAACTCATTCAAAAAAAAGCATTCAGCTATTGACCTTAGCAAAGCAGCTGAAAATCACTACAACAAATAAACTAAAAAATAGTTGTATGGCATTACCACTTTAGTTCGATCGCGTTCAATTGTCAGTGTCGAAGACGGATAAGGTCACTTTTATTCATAAGTACATGTCGCAATATGGAATTGACCAAACTATCAAGATTTAATCATGAACACGCTTGAGTATTTAGTCAATCAATTTAATATTTCAATGTCAAGTTTAACAATTCCGTGGTTACGAAGTTTCCTTTTTTATCAATAAAATTCTCATGAGTGCTATATTTTTTTAAGTTTAAAGGTGACTATAAAATATGTTGAAATATTTAAGTGTAGCTAACCAAACTTGCTTTGCGTATATACGAACAATGGATAAAATATAATTCACGAGCTAATTAAATAACATTCATGTTTAATGTCCATAACAACTTATAACAGCCTTTGTGGCCCAGTGGTTTATTGATCGGCTTATAACCTGGGTGCGGGACGCAAGTACTTGTTTTACGTCTACGTGTTTTGAAACCATAGTTGTCTATTTCCTGGGTCCTTAGATACAGTAAATCCTGCTGAAGGTCCAGGATTTATGCAACATGGATATATGTATTTTTTGTGTGTTTTGCATGTGATTGTTGGGATTTATTCATCATTTATGTACACTCTACAAAAATAATAAATAAATCCCAACGATCTAACGAATGATCTGACGAATCTATTCTGTATCACATTCTCTAAAGCCTTTTTCATTTCCTCTTAATCAGAAGAGTACCTTTATGTTTAATTTAAACGTCGATCCAAGTTTCTATTGCTGCTAACAGAAAGTTCTAAAACGTTCAATACATCTATCTATCATCCATTTTAAATCTAACCTCAATTACGAAACAATCGATTACAAAATCCTAACATACGTATTTATTGATGGATAATAAATAGTACATTACAAACGCTGAGTGCTAGAACTTAAGTCGTCGAGTCATAGTCATATAGAGTTGCGAAACGACCAATTGTCACTTTCGCAACTACAAAATACTATTGTGATGGATGTCGCAACATCTGTGATTCTTTGTGACGTGAACACAATGCCGTTGTTCAATTATTTTCACTGCAGTTATGGGATGTGTTTTGTTATAAAATAATCAGAAAAACAAACCTTGGCACATGGATGAAATGAAAAAAGAAGGATTGAGTTTTGATTGACATCGAACTGAAGCCCAAAATGGCGGACATATTACATATGTGTGTCGGATGAAATTAGGGCGACTGGCTGCATATGATGTGAGTGTGTGCGTGTTCTGCTCGTACGTACGAAGCGTTCCGGCTTCCTAAGGGTGCTTCAGTTTCAGATCAGACAGGATTCCCTCCTTCTTTTTTTAATAGCTCCATGCCTTGGCACATCTTGGAGACAAACAAAACCTAAGAGGTAAGTTATGTTTGGTACGCTACCTACCGGCGTAGTTGGCTGGAGCCTAGAGCATTTGGATTGTCTATCTATGAGTAGACCAACAACCTGGTCAAAACCGCGGGGGGCCGATGGATACAGGAGGCAAGCAGCCCCTCAAAGTGGCGCTCTCTGGAGGAGGCCTATGTTCAGCAGTAGACATCTACGGTTGATGATCTATGGCTGGGTTTTTAATCCGTATTTAAAGTAACATTTCAACCATCTACATTTCTTTTAATTACCAACCAGGGGTTTAATTCTCTAACAAGTTCTAACCAATGGTTAACTACGAAAAAACCGAAAATCAACCGTTTTGTTGGAGACACACTGCCCGTTTGCTATAAATCGACAGTTTACAAATAATTTTTAAAGCAGTATCGGCTGCTCAGCGTCGTCTATAGATTTGTAATAGGAAAATTTGAATCATGGGCGGGACTCGAAACCCGAGTCCATCCATCCCTCAAGCCGGGATTTATGCTTTACAAATTAATAACGGGTTAATTAGTTTTAAGTCTTAACTCTGGGTAAGAGAGAAGGGAAAATTAAAAAAATAGGGGAAAAGGATGAATGGACGGGACGGCAATAGAAGGCAGGCTGCCTGCCTCCCTTCGCCTCTCTTTCTCTCTTCGCTTCTTGTTTTTCTTATTTCTCTTGTATCTTCTCTTCGACAGGGTGAGTATCATTTTTTTTTAATTTTTTTTGTTTATTAGTATTGTTTATGATTTATTATGTTTTTATATTATTTTTTAATTTTTTTTTGCTTTTTTGCATATCCCGCCTTGAGGGATGGATGGATGCGGGTTCGAGTCCCGCTCTTGATTCAAATTTTTCCTTTACAAATTAATCTGTAGTTTATAAATAACATATAGGTAACCGCGTTTCTTTGCAAACACTCTGTTCTTACAAAAAGACGGTGACATAATTTTATACTGTTAAACTAAGTTCGGTCTTACAATTCATAGATAATTAGATACCATCGCATAAATGCCTACGTGGAGAATTTACATTTTTCCTACTATTATTATACATTGTAAACATAGAAATCCTTGACATTCACTCACACTAAGTATTTAGGTTTCGTAAGTGTGAGGTTATATCAACAAGCGGATGGTTGGCCAGGGCCTTTGAACTGCGAGCGTTTGGTGCAAGCTGTAAGCTTAAGCGGTTTTTTAATTTATTTATTAGGCTCTAATTATTTCATTCTATGAATCTGTTCCCAAGCACACATACATACCATATCAGCCTCTTTTCGGCAACCTCATCTTTATTACTTTTTTTTTATCAAAGAATAACTCGGCCAGTGTAATGGAGTTACTACGCCAGCTTAAAATATTTATAATAAATACGCAGATCTGTCCAATTTTTTTAAGCTCATTATATTTTGTGTTTTTATTTAGTCAGGATTTGTTTTCCTCGCAGGGTGTGCACAAATGTGAGTAAGACCACGAAGACATATATATCCTCGTGGTCCTACTTATAGGACAAAATAATAGGTCCACGAGAAAAACCGAGAACCGTAGGAAAACCTCAAAAATAACATCACAAATGTTCAACAAAAAATCACATTAATCCAACAAGTTCTCATACATTAAAACAAGACAGAACAAAAAAACCTTTTAATTTTTTGGTATCTTTCTAGGCAAGCATGAATCTTCGTAGGTCACGTCATCACTTACCATCAGGTGCGACCGTGGTCAAATGCTATGCCTATAAATTATTAAAACAAAAGCAACGGAAAAGCCGTCCATTTCTTTGCATTGTGATTACCGGAAAAATTGTAGTGTAAATACATGGATTGTAACTTTAATATTTTTTGCCGCTTCGTTTTCTTTTATTTTTATCGTTTTCATTCCTATCTGTCATGTCTTATTTTTTGTTTTCCGTTCTAAGCTTGTAACTTGCATCGCCTCTCTATCTGTCCGTCCCGTTAACGAGATACTGACCGATATGTAGGCGAAAGGTCGAGTGTTGCAGTCTGCACGTACACGGAGTCGCCAGGTCGCTGGGATTTCCGGGATTGTTCCACTTTTAAGACAAAGTGGGTCCACCCCAACCCCCCCTTTTCACCCTAAAAGTCGTGACACCACTATAAATATCATCAACCTTAAAACGTCCACTGCTGATCATAGGCCCCCTTCAAAAAGCACCACTTTTAGTGGCTGCTTGCCTTTTGTATTCAGCATCATATGACATCATCATCATCATCATCATCATCATCATTATCATCAGCCCGTAGATGTCTACTACTGAACATAGGCCTCCCCCAGAGAGCACCACTTTGAGCGGCTGCTCGCCTCCTGCATCCATCGGCTCCCCGCGTTTTTCACCAGGTCGACCGACGATCATATGACATAAGGGGGACTAATGAAGATGCGAGAGGAATGCGTCTATCTATTCACTCGCGGCTTAAAACTTTAAATGTTATATATCATTTTTTTTTTTTCAAATATTTCATTTTTTTTTTGTTTAATCTATTATGCTGCTTGTTGCCTTACTTTGTTTTGAGTAGCATACAACCATACATTGTCCGTATATCCAAGGTAGATGCTTTAATGTGGTGACCCTACTCGACCCCCTGTGATAGAACATGGCAAGTTGAATTACTAAATACTAGGCCGACATAATTTACCCAGGTCTCTGCAAAACCTAGTACCTACTGGGTCACATGTACAAATACTAAGTATAGACAAATAACCAATCTAATCTCTAAATAATTTGACAAATAACTATAGATTGTTGTTATGACCTTTTTTTTACGCCCAACGATAGCGTTTACTAGGATTCCCTGTATCTAGGGACCCAGGAACTACGAGGACCATGTTCTCACAACACCCAGACACAGGACGAAGTATTTGTGCATTTTTTTCTGTGCACAAATACTTGTCCTGTCGCGGAAATCGAAGCCGCCGCCTCCATGTTTTGAGCCGATCTGCTCAACCACCATACCCTAGAGGCTGTTGAAGTATTTCTTAGGTCTATTCCGATTTGATACCTCAAAATGATCCCGCGCTATTCATGTTTCCTGGTTGATCCCTCAATCACTTTTGCACCGACTTCCCAGCCACCGTTGAGTTCAAATCGCACTATATCCAAGAGCTACCTATTTATATCCTATGCAAAAAAATCTATTATATTGTCCTTATGCAAAAAAAAACGATAAATCTAAGCAAATTTAAACTTCTAGGTATAACTATAGATTCTAATCTTAACTGGAAAAAACATATCGAAAATATTAAAACCAAACTGTCACAATTTATTTACGCGCTAGGCGTTTTAAAATGCAACACTGACTATAAAACCGCTTTGTCTGCTTATTACGCATACGCTTACTCCTGGCTTAACTATGGCATTATTTTGTGGGGAGAAAGTACTGATTATATGGATCTATTCATCCAGCAAAAGAAATGTATTAGAATATTAATGAATATAAAACAGAGAGATAGCTGTAGGCCACATTTTATTAGGCAAAAAATTCTCACACTACCGTCTATGTACCTATTACAAAACTGCATGTTTGTAAGAAGACACCGAAATCTTTTTAAATCTAATGCGGAATTAAATGAAAATTACAACAGAAGAAATAAAAATAAATTAGTCCCCCCCCCCATGCAACCCTTAAAATAGTAAGCATGAGCCCTTATTGCAGAGTGATCTCTAACTATAACAAATTGCCGGAAGATATTAAATCCGAATCAGAAGATATGATGTTCACAAGACGACTAAAATCATTTTTGCTAAAAAAAAGGCTATTACTCAGTCGAAGAATTTAAAGCAGATAAACTTTAGTTCGCTCGGTCCTGTTACACTCGATGTAGGAAATGATAAAAATTAAAAGTATTAATATCAAAGTAGGTAATATTAATAATTAATCTAACAATTGCAATATAAAATTTATCCCGTTTTGAAATTTAGTTAGAATGATGACAATAATAATATATAAATTGACCTAAATTGTATATAAGATGACGAAATTCAATTAAAATATGTATAATTTGCTATTTTTATTAGATATAGATATGTACGCTCCAGCTCCACTCAGAAGTGCAACGCCCTCACAGGGCTCATACAATGAAATATTTAGGACTAGGTATTTAGTTTTAGTTACACTAAATGACATTGTATGAAAGCATGTAATTAATAAATAAAATAAAATAAATAAAATAGCTTTAAAAAGATAAAATCAACTAAATACATGTTATCTCGTTAAACGAAACATGCTATCTGCCATTTTCCCTCGGAATAAAAGTAAAACCATCGCCCACCACTCCTTACCGGACGGGTTTACTGCCGAATAAATCGAATGTTTAATATCATCTTAAAGCTAGAGGTTCTCAAACTTTAGGGACAAGAAAGTGCAGTGTTACTTGGTAATGACGGCTTAAAAGTATGAGCAAATAGCTATTTGTGCAATAAGAGAACAGAGTTGATTTTTGGTTCGAGTGCTAATGTTGAATTCCGAGCAAGCGAAAGATTCATGTAAATGTACCCTAAAGCTGGCTAAATATACCTATGTACTTACCGCAAAGTCATAATATTAAAAAATCACTGTCTCACGCAGTGAGCTGATGAGGTGAAATTGTTATTTGTGCAACAAGAGAGCAAAGTTGATTTTTGTGCCGAGTGCTAATGTTGAATCCCGAGCAAGCGAAGGATTCTAAGTTAGAATCCCGAGCGAGCGAGGCAGCAGTGAGAACATCATTACAGGTAGTTACTTATTTACCTAGTAACAAAACACTATCACGTTCCCGCCAAAAGCATGACAAAGAAAAAAAAATCATGTTCTCTTCAAAACCCCATATGTAACCTATAGCTGGCTAAATACACTTACCGCAAGGTCATAATATAAAAAAAAAACACTTTGTCTCACCCTGTGAGCAAAATACGATTTTACACACTGTTTCCTCGCAGCAAAGGGCACCTGTTCGAGCTGAAGAGGTGAAAAAAAAATTGTTTCATCTTTCTGACTACTTACTTCTTTACAAAATCCACCAACCAAAAAAACTTATCCATTATAAGTTTTTTTGGTTGGTGGATTTTTGTAAAGATATTAGAAATTTTTAGCAGTAGGTTAGTCATCGACACAAAAAAATACTCAGATACTAGGCCTAATTATAAAGGCTTTAGTTGACAGATCTAAAGCTCCTAAAACTGTTGCTGTCCTTGTCAAATAGACGGCAATGTAAAAGACGGATATATTTTTACCATTTTTAAAACTGTCAACTAAAGCCTTCAAAATTAGGCCTAGTATCTGAGTATTTTTTGTGTCGATGACTAACCTACTGCTAAAAATTTCTAATATCTTTTTTGAAATCAATAGAAAAATTGTTCTTTGTCTTCAGTTTGAGAACATGTGGACTCGCTATTGTGAAATGACCCTTCACGCCATAAACCATAAATAAATCCAAGTTTAATGCAGCAAAATAGAATATTGTACGTTTAACTGAGGTATAAAATGGAAGGAATAAAAAAAAACTTCACAATAGGTGGGCTAAAGGGCTTTGTCACAATAACAATATCCATAAAAGCTTGGATGGGTATGACAGCTAATACGCAAGCCTTTAAAGTAACTTCGCGTCTTTCATCACCATCACCTTCATCATCACTATCATCATCATCATCATCACCATCATCATCATCATCATCATCACTATCATCAGCTTACACACCACGTGCAAAAGCTGCATGAAATGATTCCGTCATCTCCATTCAACGTATGACTACAAGGCACGGGGAGTCGTTTCACCTCTTTGTAATTGATTTGCCAACACGCCGCACCAAGCGTTTAACTTAGTTTTATAATTATGCCTTTAATGTTTATCAAATAAGGGGGATCGCTATAATCACTACGTCTTGGCAGGCGGCTAAGAAGATCGTAGAATATGTTAATGTACCGAGGAGGATCAAAAAATCTTTACTGCCGACTAAGACACGGGTCTTTCTTAGCATTATCCGTAAAACCTACAATTATATTTTAAAGGAATTTTATTCATAAATCACATTTTGAAAGAAAGAAAGAAAAAAAAATTACCCAATTATTATTTTGGTGTTACCCTACAAAGAAATATTATACAATTACCTACATAGACTACAATAAAGACATTTTTTCTAGGTACTATAAAAGTTTTAAAGGATATTTATGTTCATTTTAAAAAAGTACATACTGTTTATTATAGATAGAGCTAGGTACCTTAGCTTCCATTTGACCACGGTCTCACCTGATGGTAAGTGATGACGCGGTTGATGATGGAGCTTGCCTAGAAGACCGGTTCACTATAGCCTTAACTCCCAAATTATATTTGGAATACTCTATTATTTATTCTGAAAATATTTGAATATCAACAAAAAATAAATAAATAGAAATCTAAAAGTCTAATATAAGGTACGATTTATCAATAATCAGATAAAAGCTATATTCATTGGATAAAACATAACACAGGGAAAAAAATGCCTAGTATACCGAATAACTAATTTTTTTTTGTTTTAGTCGCTTATCAGTTTATCAGTCGGATAACCTTTATCCAGTGATTGAAAAATCACCCCTAAATATTAACTTTTGGTGCATGAATGCTCAGAAAAGTCGGTTTTCAAAAAGTTTATTCAAGGAATTTGTAATTATAAAAGCGTCTAGCAAAATATTCACGCGAGGTATATCGCGGTCAATGCCTACACATAAGCGCGTGAGCATAAACGCGTTTAATTATGCCATAACGAGATATTAATTACGTTTACTTGATTAACCGTAACTAGCGGAGTTACGGATTGTAAATACGGACGGACTGAATGATTTGTGGATTTTGCCGTACCTACTAAGTATAAGTAATCGTGAGAGAATAAAAAAATCGTGTAAAGATATTTTTTTTTTATATTTCAGTAATAAATAATATTTTAATATTTAAATGCCCTTTTAAAAAGGGGGTTTTATTTATTTTATTTTATTACAATTGGTTCGGTAACAGACAATAGGCTATTAGATACAATATACACCACCAACGTTAACACAGCATTATAAACCTAAAGAACTTTTGTAAGAACTTGGGTGTCTTATATTTAATCCAGTTATTTTAATTTAAAATCAAACCACTGAATCCATATTGATTAAATTTGTATTGGAACAATTCTGAAAGTACATAATAATATGAAATAAAAAAATCCTAATTGTTTCTCCAATGACGGAGTTAAGAAATAACAAAAAAAAAATACAAGCAAAATAGAAAAACGTCTTATTTTTAAGTATGTTAAAAATCGTTTAAAAGTACAAACGCTAGTAACAATTTTTTTTGTTGCAGATTTGATGATTGGAGACTTCGACTCCCAAAACATCATTGTTTATAAGGTAAAGACATAAATTACCCTCGCCGCTTTGCCAGTTATTCTGCCGGCAAGGCCTCCAAGCAGTAGTGTGCAAGCACCGCTGTAAGTGATGACGCGGTAGAAGACGGAGCATGCTTATCTAGAAGATACCCGTTCACTCTAGCCTCAAAACTCCCCGGTAAACTTAGTCAGGAAACAATGATGGTGGTAATGTGTTATGTAAGTTATACTACATGTTCTGTGATCTGATGTCTTGGATAAATGTATTTTCTCTTTATTTCTTATGTCTGTAAGGCTGGAAGTAGAATAAGTTTTATTCCAAGTATAACGCTAATTGTTACCCTCGGATACAGCTGATTGACAAATGAAATGAGGATTAAACGGACCCTATCCTTATTGTATCCAAGGAAAGCTTCAAAATTATTGGTATAGTAGTTATATTCGAGTAACTCGCTTATTCTCAGAACGTTATACTTGGAATAACGTTATTCTACTTTGGTAAATTCGGGCCTTAGAGCTTTAAAAGAATCTTACAATTATATGTAAGTTACAGTGAATATACAAAGTACTCGTGTCGGACATGCTGTAAACGCTGGCACTTAATTACAGCTTTTTTGTTTGTAATTAAAATAAAATAAATAAATATGTGTGGACATTTCACACAGCGCCATCTAGCCGCAAACTAAGCAAAGCTTGTACTATGGGAACCAGATAACTGATGTAATACTTAGAGACGCAGAACAAACATCTATGTTCATCACACAAATATTTGTTCCGGGTAGGAATCGAACCCACAGCCCTCAGATCAGAAGGCAGGGGTACTACCAACTGAGCTATCAGGCCGGTTGACAATTACATGTAAGTTACAGTGAATATACAAAGTACTCGTGTCGGACAAGCTGTAAGCGCTGGCACTTCATTACAGCTTTTTTGTTTGTAAATACATACATAGAATACAATGACACCTATGTTTATCACACAAATGTTTGTCGCGGGTGGGGATCGAACCCACAGCCTATAGTTCAGAAGGCAGAGCTACTACCAACTGAGCCTGTTGCCAATTATACGTAAGTTACAGTGGAGTTTTGGCGGAAATGCGGAAAAGTTCACGTCGTTGCATTGTATTATTTATCAAATTTGTGCTTTTTCCAGTGTTAATGGTTAAAATTGATGGAGTTTTACGCATTAAGTGCTGAATTACGAGCATGAGTAGGCAAGTGATATAATGTGGTGAAACGTGATTTTTCGTGTTGCTTCCAAAACTCCATAGAAGCTTCTAGTAAAGTTGCCACCACTTTACTAGAAGATGATTTCGACTGGACTTTGAGTACCTGACTTAGACTGGACTATGACTATGACTTGACCTTACGTGATATATTCTTTAACGATGAAAAATAACTATACTTGACACACTACATACACTACATACACTATGTGTGGAGCCAAAATATAAGAAAAAAAAGTTACAGTGAATATACAAAGTATTCGTGTCGGACATGCTGTAAACGCTGCCACTTCATTACAGCAACACCGTTAAACGAGTGGAATTAACGCGGGATCAGGCAGTCTCAATCAATTTGAAACTGTTGGTTGATTGCCGCCAGTTACAGGCGATAGCGGTTAGACATTTTTCGATGTTTTGTTGCTTCTATACGTAGGCCTCCCCAGAGAGCGCCACTTTGAGCGGCATCCATCGGCTCCCCGACATATTTACATTCATTTATTAGATCCTTAAATAAATTATATAGCTAGAAATATCCCAATTTGACTGTAGACAGACATGTACTTCAGATTAAGTTTCTATTATGGTTAAATTGAGATACTATATAGAGCGTTGTAGTGTCTATCTGTTATACACACAACCTTCCAGTTTTCCAAATAAAATCGTACTAAGTGAGTAATACTAAATATTATGTGTGCAAAATGTATTCAAATTGGTTAAGCTTTAAAGGCTGAAAGCCAGATAAACTGACAGTCAAATTTTTATAGTAAAGTTATAGGAACTCATAATGGTAGATAACTAGGTGGTAGGACTTTTCTGCAAAGTTCTTCTAGGTAGGTATCACCGCTTTGCCTGTTATTCTGCCGCCAAGTAGTAGTGTGCAAGCACTACTGTGTTCCGGTTTGAAGGGCATTGTAGCTAGTGAAATTACTGGGCAAATGAGACTTTATGACCTGATTACACAGTGTAGTAATCTGATTACTAGACTGTGTGATGTCTCAGGATGACGTGCGCAGTGCAGTGTCACGCGATTTTTTTTTTACTATTTTAACGAGTGACACTGCAACTGTTATGGGCGGCCGTATTGCTTAACATCAGGTGAACGACCAGCTCGTAACGTCATTCATTCACTTAAAAAAAATTGAGAAACTAATTATTATTTCCGTTTAATTATAACATTATTTTAATTATTGATTACATACTTATTGTACATTAATGTTAACGTTGAGTTACTTTATCACACACAACCTGCTGGTATCAGTCAATTAGTGGAATTTTAAACTAAACGGAGTCAAATGGAGTATAAGGGTGGGTTTTTTGACCCTTAGTTAAGGTAACTATGTTTCAAAATTCTAACAAAGACCATTGGTTAGAATTTGTTACAGTTTTTGACCATTGGTTGGATAAAAAACCCCACCCTAAGTGAATGATTGTATAATTGTATGAAACTAAGGGGCTGTCTAGAGGCAGTAATAGAGTCGGTTAATAAGTTAATTAAGTCTCACAATCAGAATTATTCCGTTTGAATCCGCTTTGTTATAAACTTTACTTTTTGTTGTCGTCACCCATAAGTAGTGATTGCAGCAAACGTTGACTAACTTTACTGATAGGCTGAGCTTAGCTAAAAAGAAATTATAAGGAATCATACTCACCCATCAACTTCATACATTACCGGCCTATTCATTAACGCTATTATTATTATTATTATAACTAATTTAAATTGAACATTGCTGGGTGTTTGTAATTTGCACCACAGACTAACCTAGGCCATACAGGAAGGTATTAGTGCTAGCACTAGTCTAGATGCATCAGGCAACCTGTAGTGTTTAACTGTTTGCCACTACGAGGTACTGTATTTACGTATTTTCATTTAAATGTTCGGAGACTGCTCACTTTTTTATTGCATAGTGGTTCGAGTAGCTCTTAAGGTATTTTAGTTTCATATTCGTTTTAGTCCACATTTCTTGCGACACCTGTAAGAATAGAATCACACTAATATTATGATTAAGGGCCATCATCATAATTTTTTTTTTCTTATATTTTGGCTCCACACAGTGTATTTAGCCCGTGTCAAGGATTGTATATTTTCATCGAGCTTTAGAATATTTTAGTCAAGTCTTAGTCATAGTCCAGTCTATGTCATGCTCTTGTAAAGTGGCGGCAGCATTACAAGAAGCTTTTATGGAATTTTGGAAGCAACACGAAAAACCACGTTACACCACATTATATCACTTGCCCACACTCATGCTCGTACTTCAGCACTTAGGCACTTAATACATAAAACGCCACCAATTTTAAATATTAACACTGGAAAAAGCACAAGTTTTGGAAAATAATACAATACAACGACTTTTTTCTGACCCTGGCAAACTATTCGATGTAAAGAAGTAGGAAGTATTTATGTCAGGAACTTCTTGGGTAACTATAAAGGAAATAAATTCATTACAAAATGAAGTACTTTCCGAAGCCCGTAAACTTGCATTTTTGTTTCAAATTAGGCCCCAGACTTTATAGGACATTCACCCTGACACTGGGTGCAAAAAGCCAAGCGGATACTGCCGAGCAAATTAAATACACGCTATAAAATACAATTTCAGCAATGAGACGTTTTATTTAAAAAAAAAAAGTAAAAAAGTTAAAAAAGTAGTTCCGATTCTGTTACTAGATGGCGTAGTAACGACGTATTTCAAACATGGTCGTAGTTTCAAACCACAGAGTACAAGGACAAGTCAAATTCAGTTGAGTGGATCACAGAATACGTTGTCGATTTGTCGATAGAAAGCCATTAGAGTTATATGCCTTCCGCTAAAATAAGGATAAAATACTAAACTCGATACATAATTATCTTAACAATGACAGTGCGTGAAACCCCCATTTTAACGCCATCTATCGGCTTTTTATAAAATTACAGTTTTTTTTTTAATAAAACGCCTCATTGTATTGGGGATCACTTCAGTATGAATACAGTGACAATCATTTTTTCCAGTCGATTTTTCGCCATCTCTTTCTAATAGTGCAACTAATGATCTCACTAAAAAGAGAAGAAGACGGATTATTCAACTGAATATATAAGTTAGCGGTGACAAAAAGTGGCTGTCAGAAAAAAGCAGATATTTTCGATTTACATTAATTAAAATTGTCTTGACTATTTTCATACGACATAGACCCATTTTATTTTACATGTTCGCACAGAATTATTAGCACTTTGTTAGCAACTATTGTTAAAAAAAAATTTCATGCATGCCATTAGGACGCAAAAAAACAGGAATATCTTAAGAATGTATGATCTTCATTCCAATTGTACACTTTTCGTGGCCAGCATTGTATACAGCTGGTTATAAATCCTGGTACACATCAACGGCACAAGCATAACGGCGAGTGCCAGCCGCACGTGCCGGTGTAAACTCGGCTTTATAATAATAGCTGTAAGTGTGTACATAATAATACCTTTGATGGATTACAAGATTACAATGACTAGGCAATGCTTCAAACAAAATATTGTAAGGTTGACTACACACTTCTTGTTCACTGCGCACTGCAACTTGGCCGAAACTTCGAGGAAAATAAAAGTAATATTTGGCGCAATTTATGAACAGACTTCGCGTGTACGAAAAAAAATTATGTATAAACAAATAACTATGCGTTTGCGGTCACATTTTTTACTAGGTGGTAGGACTTTTCTGCATATTTCGTCTAGGTAGGTACCAACGTTTTGGCAGTTATTTTGCCGCCAAGCAGAAGTGCACAAGCGCTACTGTATTCCGGTTTGAAGGGCATTGTAGCTAGTGAAATTACTGGGCAAATAGACGTTATGATCAGATCTCACAGTCTAGTTGACTGTGTGATGTTTCAGGATGACGTGCGCACTACGCAGTGCAGATTACTAGACTTCTTTTCGTGTAGGCAAGTGTTCACCCTGGTGACATAATTTTTAGGCCACCCGAAAGCACCTGACTTGGCTTAACGACTGTAATCTTATACGAGTTGTCGCCGGACCGATGGCTTAACGTGTCCTCCGAAGCACTGTGAGATCAGATAATAGTGAGACTATTTGCACCACCAATTTCACTTGCTACATTGCCCTTCAAACACAGTAGTGCTTGCACATGCACACTACTGCTTGGCGGCAGAATAACTGGCAAAGTGGTGGTACCTACCTAGACCAAATTTGCAGAAAAGTCCTACCATCTAGTTTCCTTTACTTATTCTTTGCATTAAATAACACTATCGTATCATAATAGAAAGCAATATATATAGCTACATTATATCTACATCCTCTCACGACCTCTTATCCTGTCTAAATCTAATTATAATTCCAACAGCATCTCTGGATGCAAAAAAACGCACAAAAACAACGAAACGCATGAAAAATTATAAATAAGCACCCGCCGTTCCATTTTATGCAGAATTGAGGTTTTGTTTTGAATAATGCATTATAAAGTAATCATAGATTACATGTGCGATCGCCGATATCCGAAAAGGCACAGGCTCTCAAAGTTTCAACTCTTTATCCCACTCTGACACGGTATACTTGGACGTAGTTTAAAAAACATAATATAATTACTAAATCTATATTAAATCTAAACCAAATAGTTATCTAAATCTAAAACTAAAAATATTTAAACTAATAAATTAAAAATCCCGCGTTGAAGTCGCAGCCTGTCTGCCTGCCCCACTCTTGAAGTTCCAAAATAAATTTTACCTTTCTCAATAATACTCTTCATTTTTTTTTATTTACGAGTTATTACGAGCTGTTGTCATTGAGTTTTACTCCCGTATTCAAAAACATTTCTTCAAAGATCCTTCACTTGACTTCTACTTAACATTGAGGGAAACTCAAAATACATCGCGACGTACCTTGAGTTGACAGTTGCTCCGTTTCTCTCAAAAAAGAGGTTAATTCGAGGTTGAGCCGAGTAGAGTAATCTCGAGGTAACGTCTTAGAATATGGGGGTTAGTATTCCTGGTTTTACTTACGTTACGTACAAGAATTACTTATTATAAGCTTTCGCTGAAAAAAAGTGTTATATTGTCATTTTTCGTTCTTTCATTCAAGCTCGTCTCAATTATGATCCATCAGTTGTGTTTGGGATCCGGCCTTCAGTCCAGAAGATTATTGAGAGACTATAAATACCTACCTAACTATTATTATTAATCAGAAGGGGAATTTGTACTTGTAGCTTTTTATGTAGACACGATGACTGCTGAGATATACCTATATTAGAATGGAAAATATTAAAAAGGGGGCTGATGGAGACCCGTACTTTGACACTCACTGTTCCACCGTAATAAAATCGTTAATTCCCGATGTAAGCTGACTCGGTGCATCAAGGTTCGTACTATTACATACTCTGTGACGAAGCCCTGGGAAGGAAGGCTTACGATCGACTTTTTTTTGTACTTTTTTCCGTTCGAGAACGCTAGTAAGACGAGTTTGGACCGTTACTGCTGGCCGTCCAATATAGACAGAGAGCTGGCGGCTCTTTTTCCTAAGGTATTTTAGCATAATAAAAATTGTGACACATCTAGGCATTTTCAGTGTTTACTCAGAACAAAGTTTGAATGGAAGTCAAGGAACGTTCACTATGTGATGGCGCAAAGCAATAACTCGTCCAACTAATAGCTGTGTGATCTTGCATACGTGACTTCTTAACCGAAATCTCTTTCCGCGTACAACTGATATCATAATTACAGTTGGTATCCCTAAAAATTACAAATTCCTGTGGAGATGTCATTCTGAAACTACGGTTAATTTGATACCTATATACTTATTACTTGTCTTCAGGCTGTTAATGATGATGATGATGATGATGATACTTATTACTTCGCCTATATATTATTATATTTCACATCTCAGTAACCTTACATAAAACCACCGCCACCTCTCCAACTACAATTGTACAAGTCCATGGACATGTTGTTTTTAATTGCAGCCAGTCTGTAATAAAATTGACCAATCAGTGCTTATTTTGAACTACGCTGTAAATCAATTTGGAGTTTATAAACATCATTGGAAATGTAAACGAAATTATACATTATAATTAAGAGACACTGGCCTTCCCACTCACGTTAATATTATGCCCGCCTGATTTTTTGGTAGATAATATTATAAAAATTCCATAGAAATTTCATCAAAATCATACCATCATTTTTTTTTAATAAATACAAATTACTGTAAAATATATAGATGATAGTACCGTCAAGTATTTTAAGAAATTAAGACATTTGAAGTCTGTGGGACTGGGACCCTCAATTTAAAAAGATGTTATACACTGTTACTTTGGGTTCATTCATTATAATTTATATCAGCAGAAATTACGTTTTTGAATCTCAAGCTACCCATTACTTTACTAACACTAAGTCGCCGATATCAGGTTTTTATTGGTTCTTTAACGTTTTATTAATTGAATTTCTAAATGATTTTCTATTATTTTTATTAATAAAAATAATGAATATGTTATTAACTACTTTTATTGTATGTTGTAAAAGCGTTAGTATATAAATAATAGATATAAACCAAACTAAGAGTTGGAAAGAGTCGTATTATGTATGTATACGAAATAGAATTTCTTTGTTTCTACATACCTGAACAGTATGGATATTATTGGAAGACGGCTCTTTAAAGCAATTGTTACTAACATATTACTAAGTGAAATAAAAATTTTTACACCCCATTTCCAGTTTCTGTTTTGTATTGTGTTTCCAATAAAAAAAAAACAATTGTGATTGTGAGACAAAAACATGTCAGGATAGCACATAAAATTTCACGCATTAGTATGTGACTTTAGAAATTATAAATATAACATAATTATTCTATAATCGTAGAACATCGTAGGCCGCGTCATCACTTACCATCAGGTGAGGCAGTGGTCAAATGATATGCCTATAAATTAAAAAAAAACTTTGTTATAAGGGTATGAAGGATTCAGACAGACAGACGGATATGACAAGCATAGAATTACTACCTAGGTTAGGTACTTATACAAAGATGGCGAGCTTATAAGCGTTCCTTGTCTACGGAATTCTAAAAATATACAGTTGTAATTAAGTATGTACTAATTAAACTAAAACTGATACAAATCAATACATTTTTACAACCTCTTGTAAATATAATCTAGGCCAAAATCTAAATAAACGATAAAATAAATATCAATAATTAAGACTTATAATCAATAAATGATGTTTATTGTAATAAATAACTGGACTGAAAAACTAGGTTGATTAAACGCTAATGTTTGTATATCTTATGAATAACAAAACCGAATTTTAGACTCCGAAAGTTTATGATTTCGTATATTTAGACAGGTGACTTATTTTACAAAATTGAAATAATTATAAAAGTTAATAACCGGCCAAGTGCGAGTCGGACTCGCGCACGAAGGGTTCCGTTTCATCAAATATAAAAGCGAGCAATAAATCACGTTGGTTGACTGGGAGCCCCCTTAAATATTTATTTTATTCTGTTTTTAGTACTTACCTTTTGTTTTTACAGCGGCAACAGAAAAACATCATCTGTGAAAATTTCAACTGTCTAACTAGCACGGTTCGTGAGACATAATAAGCCTGGTGGCAGACGGACAGACAGACAGATAGACGGGCAGCGGGGTCTTAATAATAGGATTCGCTTTACCCTTTCGGTATGGAACCCTAAAAATTATTAATACGAAAGCTCTTTGCCCATAAATTTAGGTATAGATTATAAAGTGGGAAAAATTTCATGTCGCAAAGGAAACGAATGAGGATTTTTTTTTAAAAGTAAATGCATGACGTTACGAGCTTGTCATTCGCCTGATGGTAATTGCTATGTGTAACTTGATTGCAACCGATTTAAGTTTCCCGTGACACTGCGCACGTCATCCTGAGACATCACACAGTCTAGTAATAAATCTCAGTCTAGCACCAGTCTAGTAATAAATTTCAAGTCACATTCTACTAATATATTACACTTTAGTAATAATGTAATAAATTACTAGACTGTAACACAGTAGTGCTTGCACACTACTGCTTGGCGGCAAAGTAACTGGCAAAGCGGCGGTACCTACTTAGACGAACTTTGCAGAAAACTCCAGTACCACATTTCGATGCCCGCCAACTTCTTTCCATAGGCTAACTTTTAATGTAAAGAAAAAATTAAGTACTTAATATAGTAATTAAGAATTATTATTCTCAACTCAATCAAGTCATTATGACGTCCAAATTAGGGTTCAGGACAAATCGAGGTTCAATAAATCAGTTGTCATGGGAACCAGGGTACCGGACGCCAGACAGTCCGCGAAATTGGGGCCAGAGAAATAGTGGCTGTAGCCGTTTGATAAACTTATCTGTCAGCTTGTCACATGTAAAAAAATGTATTGTCTCACTTAATTTTTTGGTAGATGTTTCCTATTTTAGCGGAATAAATATATTTGTTTGTTCTTTTTTGTATTTTGTTGTTCGTGACTTTTTGTCCAATTAGTACTATTATTTATTCTGCGATCAAAGAAAACTTTACAGATCTTTTTATATCATACACTAACTAAGTTTGTAACGCATTAACTGGTTAGAAGAATAGACTAAAACGTACTCCAATTAAAAATTATTGATTCTTTACTGAATAAATAATTGTAATAATAAAACATGGCCTTGTTTGTTGAATTCGACTATTTTGTATGTCGACTATGTTTTATGTCACTGACTGTCAATCAATCATTATTTTAATTGTTTTCATCTTTTCTAGCCATTCATAACAGATGGTTAAAGATAAGCCAACGTTTACTGTAGTCAGTCCTAGTTATTTTGGTATTTTAATTCACAACATTCATTTTTGTTTTTTTTTACTTTTTTACAACTGAATACTATTTTTCTTTGGCATGTCAGAAACCTTTGGTAGTCTTACACGAAGGGGAAAGAAATGAATTAAATATTCCAATCCCAAAAAAACTTCTTTAAAATTTTAACCTCAAATAATCATTTTTTATTTAGTTTTTGCTAACCTTTGCGCCTAATAACTTACATTCAAAACATGTCATCTGTCACTGACGAAATAATTACAGTTGTGCTTTTTATAAACGCTCGTTTAATGGCCCCACACTCCTTTCCTTATTTGTCTACAAGCTATCTGATACAGTTACCTTTAATATTATCTCAAATACAACTAAAACAAGCTTTGCTTTCAACTCTATCCCATTGATATAGAGTTGACAATACATTCTAAAACAGCACAATACATTTAATCGTGATATTCAGTCGTGACGTACATTGCAACACGAAGATGGCTATTGAAAAAGATAACTATAGAAAAACCATTTTTGTTTTTCAATGTCGCAAAATAGAAACAACTTGATAGTTTTATTAATCTCTATATTTATAGAGACGTGTGGAGTCTGTCCGTCTGTAGATTTCCTGGGATTACATAAAGTTTCTGGACGTTATTAAAAATAGAGGCTCTGTGACCTGCACCTCGTGTCGAAACCATTTGAAAAACTTTAATAACTTACCGACAAAAATAAATCCAACCTTCAGCCATTCACAGTGGTGTTCTATGGGGGAACTAGTTCAACACTGGACATCTTCCAGCTGATGATGGTGATGATCATGAATTAATTTATAATACTCAATAACAAAAAGAAAGAGCAATGCTCAGTGTTTCCCTGCGAGATAAGATCCGTAATGAGGAGATCCGCAGGAGAACTAAAGTGACCGATGTAGCTCTTAGGATTAGCAAATTGAAATGGCAATGGCCACATCGCTCGTAGAACTGACAACCGATGGGGAAGAAAGGTTCTCGAGTGGCGACCACGATCTGGAAGACGCAGCTTAGGCCGGCCCCCCACTAGGTGGACCGACGACCTGGTGAAAGCCGCGGGGAGCCGATGGATGCAGGAGGCGAGCAGCCGCTCTAAGTGGCGCTCCCGGGGGGAGGCCTATGTTCAGCAGTGGACGTCTTCAGGCTGTTAATAATGATGATAATGATGATGACTCAATAACAGTTTTAGTTTAAATAAATTGGAATTAGTAATGTACCTATGCAACGCTGGCGGAGCCGATGGAGGCGAGCAGCCGCTTAAGGTGGCGCTCTCTGGGGGAAGCCTATGTTCAGCAGTGGATGTCTTCAGGCTGATGGTGATGATGATGATGGTGATGAAGGTGGTGGTAATGATGATGGTGATGATATGATGATCCAAAGCCGGGTCGAGTCAGGTAGTTCCATAAAACATTTCGTGATGCCAGATATTCGAAGCCGCTTTGTTTAATTTCAAGATCTGATAGTAACGAGATCTTCCTGATAATATCGGTTTTTGTAAAGACGATCCGAACCAGGAAGTTGGTTGTACACTTGAAAACCCACTAAAAATAACATTAGTTTTAGTACGCGCCATAATTGTAGTTAGTAGCTAGCTAGCTAGCAGTTTAAAATGAGTTAAAAACGTAGTACTTATTACTTACAACAATAAATTAACGGATGTAATAAAGCTAAGGAAGACTTCGGTATAGGATTGTAATGGTTTTTTTGAACTTTATTGTGATCGCTTCGCTATTTGAGAGTGGATATATTATAAGGTTTTAGAGTGGCGACCACGAACCGGAAGATGCAACGTAGGCCCGGCCCTCCACTAGGTGGACCGACGATCTGGTGAAAGCCATAGGGAGGGAGCCGATAGATGCACGGGCGAGCAGCCGCTCGATATCATGCCATGACCAGCAAAGGCATTTGAATAAAGTAGGTACCTAGACTCAAAAAAGTTTTACTCGATACAACCAAAAATACATAATTTTAATAACGAAGTACTAGGCTAACATAACCTTAAAAGATGTTAAAGTGCGTATTTATATGATTAAAATTCGTACTACCTAATCGCTGCGCTGTTTTATTTCGTTTGTATTAATTAACGAAAGCACTGACCATGCTAAAATATGTGTAAAACAGTTTTTACAAATAGTAAAACAAAAAAACTTTTTTTAAACAGGGCGATTAACATTTTATTTCATACGAGCTCTCGGAAATTATCCCGTTACCTACTGACGATCTTTTAATTAGCTAATGATACTCCTTTAAGTTAATTTCTGTGCTAATGACCACAGTTTACAATTAATAAAACGTACCAAAATGTAGCTCAACAAACTCACTGAAATCCGGAATCTGGTCGGAATGTTGGCAGCATTGGTAACCGCAGAAATCACATTATGAAAGTCAATGTTACAAACGTAATAAAAACAAAATCACATAACGGGTGCGAACCGCGAATTGTTTTGACTAGTGATTGCTTTAGGGTTTACCGTTTACCATACTACTTTTAAGATTATGGTAGCCTAGTACATTATTCCGTTGAACAACTTAATGAAAGCTCATTAATTGGAACCGCATTACCCAAGCTAAGCTACCGTATACTGCCGGTAGGTAGCGTACCCAACATGCTGGCAGCATTGCTCTGTTGAACTGCTGCTGAATCTTGAGCTAAATAAGTGCCAGCATTTTGGTCTACCAGGCGCTCTGATAAACTTTGGAAAAAGCGATGAGCCCCTCCGTTACATTCACGCCAAAATGGTTGTTAGGTGTAATTAGATAGCTAGATAGCTGACTTTTTAATCCAATAATTCATATTTCTCACGGGAAAGAGAAGGAAATTATGAGTGGAACCGCGGGGCTTTATTCTTAAACTAAACTATTAAATCAACATACACACAGACTGTATCATTCAAACTGTAATAGAGACACCGCAAAAGCTACTTTTATTGTGTATCGAAAGAAGTCGAATGATGTAAGAACAGTTATATCATAAACGTGTTGTTATTTCGTGCTAAAAACTAAAGCGCTAGGATTGGGGTACAATGAGCTTGGCATAGCTTTTTTATTTAGGTAAGTATGCCTACTAAAAATAAAGGTTTTGTTGATTTATTGGTCGTAAACATTTGCTAGGCCTATTAATATTATATAACTGCTTATTAGAATACTTAGTTTAATAACTGGTTATGTAGTGGGAAATATCTTTTTGTATTCATACATGTCTTTGTCTATTCATTTGACACATGTTTAAATGTAAGAAGATTATTTCAAAAAATTAAATGCACAGAAAATGGGAAAAAACCATTTATATAAATGATTTTGTTGTCCCAGTTTTGTAAAACTTGAATTCCCAAAAAAGCAATGAATTTTAGAGCACTTTAAACTTTTTCCAATCTTGCGCTGTTTCGGGAATATAACGCCCTTGCACTCAGTGTGCCACAGCCCCGGAACCGACGGCGCGTAACGTGGCGTTACCGCGTTACCGAAGTTACACAAACACACGCGCATTGTTCCTGTACAATGACCTTAAACTTGTGGCGTTACTTAATTGGGCCGATTGTTTTTTTTACACTTCACCTCAATGGCAACCAGTATACCGTAATCGTTAGTTATTTATTTAGCAGATCTTTACAGATTCAGTAATTAAAGTGTTGAGTAAAACAGTCGATGATACAACAAATTTTATGTTTGGTCTACTAGGTAGACCGACAACCTGGGCAAAGCCACGGAGAGATGTCGGATGCAAGAGGCATGTAGCCGCTCAAAGTGGGGCTCTATGGTGAAGGGAATCCTTTGTTCCATACCGGATGTTTTTTTGGCTCATCATGATGGTGATGATAATAAATTGGCATCAACTTTAATGAATCTACAGAATCGCCAAAATGAAACTACTTCTGTGGCCCTTAGTTAATTTTCAAAGAAGTTAGGTACTTCTTTGAACACATAAACACAATGTTGAAAGTGAGCTTGACAAACGCAGACTTCCAAAAGCTTACTAACCCCTGGTTTCTGGTACGTTTGTTAAAGTTAAACTCTTTTCAACTTTGAAATACTGAACGCTCATTGTGGTTGCCTGTCTGTCATCGACTTTTTTCAACCAATGAGCGTTCAGTATTTACCAAAAACTGGGGGTAAGCCTGCTAAAAACTGAAAATGAAATTAAAATAAATAAATACCTAACATAATTTGAATGAAGCCCAATCTCCTTTACCTGAAGCAGTTCACTCCCAATATAAAGTAACTGAATACTAATCATTACATTTTCTCTTTTCCAGATGTGACAAACCTCGACGATGGCAGCGACAGACGGTCAGGTCCTAGTTGCCGCATCTCGCTGGTCAGACGAGGGGAACTACCTCCGGGAGTTTGTCGGCAAGAACCGGCTACCCAACGTCGCCAAAATCATCAAAGGCCAGTATGGAGGTCTTGGAGTACCCACCCTTCCAAGTCCAGGCTTACAGAGTACAGCACTACTCTTATCAGTGGGAAAAAGAAAGAAAATCATCGCTCAAGCCATCAAATTAAAAGAAGGTCGACGTATGGTATCAGTTGGACCTAGAATCGCAATCCCAGAAACTTATAAAGGCTATTTTGAACTTTTAAGCGAAGAAGGCAGAGCTGTTAGATGTATAGAATCCGTTTCAGAACTTTCTAGAAGAAAATTAGATGATGGATGCTTAGTCAGAGAACCAGTAAGAGTAATTTGTGCTAAAACCGATTTAGATGGTAATGTCACTGCAGATGGAGCAAGAAATTTGCCTGCAGGTGAAGTAATAATGCCTAAAGGAGAGACTTTCTTAGGGAAGAATAAATATCTCAAATGTACTGATACAAAGGGCGATACAGTCCTATTAAGTCTGGACCAGAGAGGGAAGTTTTCAGCCGTTGCTAAAGAGGAGAATATTAGTGGAGTACATACAGCTAAAACATTACTCACGAAAAGGCTTCCTATAACTGTGAGACTGGTACACGGCACACCTCCTAGAGGATTGAAAAGCGCAAGTCATTTCGTCGCGGAACTAAGGCTGTTATCGATGTTTGAAGAAGAACATGTCTTTGCTCTGCCTCTTCAGAAGGAAGGCAACGCCTTAATAGCCTTACCTTTAGCAGCTCCTCTAAAAATGCAAAGATGCAAAAATGAGGAGCAAATAAAAAACTTCATGGAATTTTCAAGACTAGTCGAAAAGTGCAATCGTTTGTTAGTAGATGTGGTTGATAGAATACACGTTTTAGATGGAAAATTGGGAGACCCTAAGAGACTTCTAAATGGACCGTTGCACGCCCCTCCTATTATTAAAACAGGTTACTTCTTGCGCAGAAGTGTGTCTTCAGACGCAGCAAATCAGCATAAGCATTTCTCTAGACATCACATATACAGCAGTCATAGGGATGAGAACAGCATCCCTGATGAGTATGATGAGATAGATCAGATATACGACTACGTCAGAGGATTCGCTCCACTCCCTAAGAACATAAAAGCATCTTATTCCAATGAACCAAGTCTGAAACATGAATCAGCTCCAGTATCTCCCGTTGCAACCCCAATCCACATGCCTCTAATAACTGAAATAAAACCTGAACCTCCGCCAATTGAGACAATACCATCCAAAAAGCCTTTGAACATCCAAAAGGCTGAGAAGAGAACTCGAAAAGCACCTGTCAAAGAAACACCCGTGACGATATATAAAGAAAAATCCTCTGTCCCTCCTTTACCTAACCTACCTAAACTTTTCATTAAGAACAGCATTAACAACAATAAAACCAGAATGGTCTTCAGACAAAAGAGCAATTCACCGACAAAAGAAACTCCTAGTCCTTTAGGTAGTCCAATAAAAGTGACGAAAGACGACTCTCCCATCTTCAATATAAGGTACAAAAGCCTTAGCAACATCCACCAAGCTATGGAGCTAGACGGTACGTTAGACTCGAGTCATTCTGGTGGAAGAACATCGGGAGATTCAGGGAATGGACCTAAATTACCAGAAAAGAGGTCGAGGAAGTTGAGTAGACCGAAGTCGTTGACCAACTTAGTGTGGGAGCTCAAAGGCTGTCCAGTAGAAACTGAGAAACCAAAAGTTAGGGTTAAAAATGAAGGGTACAAGAAGGTGGGGTGCAAGCTGTCACTGGGAGCACAGAAGAGGGTGCCGACCTTGTATCTATGAGATTTAAGGTGAGCTTTAATTTCTTATTCACTTCTTTTTTATCATTGATAGGTTAACATTTGACTACGGTCTCACCTGATGGTAAGTGATGACGCGGTCGACGATGGAGCATGCTTGCCTAAAAGATACCGGTTCACTCTAGCCTTAAAAACTCCCAGATTATATTATATAATAATAATATAATATGTGTGGACAATTCACACAGCGCCATCTAGCCCCAAACTAAGCATAGCTTGTACTATGGGAACCAGATAACTGATACAATACTTATATACTTTTTTGTTTGTAAATACATACATAGAATACTATATAACACCCAGACGCAGAACAAACATCTATGTTCATCACACAAAATGTTTGTCCTGGGTAGGAATCGAACCCACAGCCCTCAAGTCAGAAGGCAGGGATACTACCAACTGAGCTATCGGGCCCGGGTATTAGTCAGGAAACAATGATGCTGGTTAAAAGTTCTAATACTCCTCACTCCTCAGCCGTTCACATTATAAAGGTCGAATCAAAACGCTTGGTACGGGTAGGAACATAGCTTGCCAATCATGTATGGGTGACAAGATGAGATACCGTACAGCTGGTCGTTTGATGGTGAAATGGGGATGGAGGACAGAAATCGTACAATTTAATATTAAAAAAAGCAGCCCAAATTTATTTCATAAGTAGGTAAGGTGCAAGTTTAAGATCGATCTTTGAATTCTCTAAATAATGAAGCTATTGCAAAATTGCAATTGATTCAAAATACAATGTAATCTTGCAGAATGTTAAATGTCCATAGGTATCTACATATATTTATCACCACAACACTTATCTTTGGCTATCCTCTCAAATTACGCTATCCTTGCAACAAAGTTTCACGAAAATAATCGTAAAATAAAGAGACTTTTATAGATTTTAAATAAACTCTATCTGGAAATGGGACAGAGTAATAAATTTTATGGCGTGGTGATAACATTCTGCGCTTTGTCGTATGTGGTCCATACGCAGGTTACTTTTATTACCATTAAGGTGCTAAACGTAATCACACATTCCATTCTCCATTACGTTACTATTTATATAGAACCACAGATATTAAAATAGTATTGCTACTAATAGAACTAACTGACTCGATAGACGTTGACCTGTTCCAATTTTCCGTAGGAAACCAACGTTCAGTTCTTCCCGATTTTGAAAATGTATCTGGATTCTGGATATACATCTGATTTTCCTATCTACAAAATCTAAATAGAGACTTAAAAACCTAAAGCAGCATAACAAAAATAAAAATCGATCTTGAGTGGCGACCACGAAGCGGAAGGCGCAGTGTAGGCCGACACGAGCAGGGAGCCGATGGATGCAGGAGGCGAGCTGTCACTCGAGGTGGCACTCTCTGGGGGAGGCCTATGTTCAGCAGTAGACGTATTATGACTGTTGATGATTATATTGATGATGATCTTTAAAAAAAAAATGATTTACTTTAAAAAAATGGTGTGATTTTTTTTTATTAATCGAATTATAATATTTAATATCAATACAAAAATAAACCTATATAACACAAAACATTTATTTTTATTTTTAAGTAGATATAATATATAATGGTGGGATTGAAAATAAATAATCATCATCATCATCATCATCATCATTAACAACCTGAAGACGTCCACTGCTGAACATAGGCCTCCCCCAAGGAGCGCCACTTAGAGCGGCTGCTCGCCTCCTGCATCCATCGACTCCCCGCGGCGTTCACCAGGTCGTCGGTCTACCTAGTGGGGGGCCGGCCTACGTTGCGTCTTCCAGTTCGTGGTCGCCACTCGAGGACCTTTCTTTCCCATCGGTTGTCAGTTCTACGACCGATGTGGCCTGCCCATTGCCATTTCAACTTGCTAATCCTAAGAGCTACATCGGTCACTTTAGTTCTCCTGCGGATCTCCTCATTTCGGATCTTATCTCGCAGGGAAACACCGAGCATTGCTCTCTCCATAGCTCGTTGCGCGACTTTGAGCTTAGTAATGAGGTCAACAGTTAGAGACCACGTCTCAGTTCCATAAGTCATCACTGGCAACACACATTGATTGAAAACTTTTGTTTTCAGGCTTTGTGGTATTTTGGACGAAATAAAATAATATTCAAAGAAAAAAGTAACAGAAGGCTTACATGTAGCGTATCGCACCCACATTCACCCATGGAACATTCTCAAGGAGCTCCAGCTACCACCTTTGGACAAAAATAAACTCCACTAGTACTTGAATAGTGAGCTATTGCTATTTCTTTACAAACAAAACGTACGTTTGTTGTGAATTGTGAATAATCTATTACGAACTATGATAGACTTTCAAATCGATGTATTTCAAAGACCTTTACATTTTCACAATTTATAGAAAACTCACTTTGTTTAGCATACGTTTGGCATATCACGATGCTGGTCCGGGTTGCGGAATCTAGGCAGATTCGCTTGTATTACTTGCTAATGCGAATATATTAGAAATATAACGGTTTGTGTTTTAGCCGGAGATTTTGTGCCGGATACAATCTCTTCACTAAATCGCATAGGCGGCAGCCCGACATCGTGCAAGTGGGAAGTAGAGTAGTCAACTCAGTAGTGTGCTTATGATTTTATTTTAACCCATAAGTAGATGCCTATAGGCACTTTTGTAAAAAACCCGTATCCGTATAATAAAATATAAAGTAATAGTCTCATCTGCAGATGTACAGTGACCTTTTAAAATTTGTATTATACGCTAAATACTAGGGAAAGTTTATCAAAGTCGTAAACTAAATATTCATACCAAAAATATGCCGAATATTATCCGGATTCGCGGTAATGTCCGGATGCTTAGTAAGTATATCATCTCTATCAATGTTCCTGTGTTGTAAATGGTAAAAGGTATTTTCCTTATAAAGATACAATACATTGTACATCGAGCTTACTGGAAGCTAACTACAAAATGCTTGTCTTACCAATTAGTTCTCTAGAAGCAGCAAACATAATAATCATAGAACAGCTAACACAGCACAGAGAAAGCACTTTCAGGGGGTCTAGCAATGATCCCAAACGCTAACGCTATCGCCAAACGCTAACTCCAAAATGTAATCGCTTACTTTTCCGCAGAATATCATGTCAATACATTTTTGGAATTAGCGTTTGGGGTTACCGTTAACGATTGGAATCTTTGCTAGACCCCCAGAACTGATAAATCGATGCCAAAACTGATCACACCATCAGCCAGAAGGCAGCTGCTGAGGAACATGAGGCCTTCCCGATGAGGCATTTTGCAAGATGCCTGCTAATATACTTACATAGGTAGACGAAAGTTTGGCTACATATAACAACATATTACAATATAAAAGTGCTGCTACCTGCCGAGCTAGAATGCGCACCGCGACAAAATTTTCTCGACACTTTATCCCGTGAGAGACCGTGACAAGGCTATGGTAGCGCCTAAGTGCGTCTCACTCTAACAGCGACGGCAAGTTTTTCTCGCGGTGCGCATGCTAGACCATCTGGATAATCCCTTAGCTGATTCTTACCTACATTAGGTACCCAACCCACGGAAAATCCTATTTTTATATGAGCTAGGAATACACAGCAAAAATTAAATCGCAAATCATACTGTTTTATACCAATGGCGCGATGTCTATTCCTAAGTGGGTCAGTGCAGGCTGGGAGCTCATCGGGTTTTTATGTTTATAAGAGCGCCTGGGGGTCTAGCAATAATACCAACCACTAACGCTAACGCCTCACGCTAACTCCAAAATGTATTGAAATGATATTTCGGAAATTGCTAACTTTATGCAGCGAATGTCATTTCAATACATTTTGGAGTTAGCGTGAGGCGTTAGCGTTAGTGGTTGGTATCTTTGCTAGACCCCCTGGTTTTTGCGACGCGTGACCAAAATGCTGGCACTTGTTTGGCACGAGCTAGCATGAGCTTGACCATTACAATATTTACAATGCTGCCAGCATATTGGGAAAGCTATCTTACTGATAGTGAGCTGGAGCATTTGGACTGTCTATAGGTCATCGCGGCTAGTTTTCTAATATTTTGCATGGTTAGTGGTATCTACTAGTTGTATTTAGTAGTACTTAAGTTACGATTGTAGCATAAAATAAGTTTAGTTTCTTACTTTATGATCGTGGTAATAAGTTTATAAATCCGAAGGCACTTATCCTATCAAAAAATCTAACTGCCGAATAGGAGACAAGAGACCAATTAAACGAATTCCTTGGAAGATTACCATTTAACCACGGCCTTCAGCTCCATCGTTGTACCATAATAACAGACATCCTGTTGCATCGGTCACTGACATCGGCAAAAAATCGAGATAATATCGATTTATTTGTTTCGGCACGCAATTATCGATTTAAATTGTTATATCGATTTGGGATAACCACGAGCGGGGAGAATTGTTTCATATATGGTAATAAAATAGGAAATTCCGAAAAATGTTGGAGAGCTATATTACATTTTTGTAATATTATTGTATATTTTTTTTAAGAATAAATTAGAAAGAAGAAAGAAAGAAAGAAAGAAAGAATTTTTTTATTCATGGCAAAAGATATACGGTGAAAATATATTAAATATAAATTATAAAATATAAATTATAAGGTGAAAAAACATAACAATAGCTAAATACAAGTAAAATTATTAATTATTACGCAATCATGCACTTTTTTATTTCATTGTTGTTCTTAGATGTAAGTTGTAACTGTTACAACACCACCCGTAATTTTTGTTTTAATTCCTGTCAATACAAAGGTAGCCTGGAAGAAATCGCTTAATGCGATAAGGCCGCCCGTTTTTCTACCATTCTTTTATAAATTTGTATTTATGTGCATTCTTGTTTATTGGTGTTCAATAAAGTATTATTGTATTGTATTGTATAGTATTGAATTTTTTAACAGAATCTATTAAATTTCTATAACGAAACGTGCAATTAGTTTTGGATATCACTACCAAAGACTTTGTATCTCTGTGATCACTACAAGATGCAAACAAAAACTCGGCATCCCTGAAAAATAGAATTGTGACACATTCTTTTTTTTGTGACGAATTTACTTTGTGGCGAATTTACAATAACCCCTTTATTTTATTTCTGCATAACGCAAGATTATCAGTCGACATTTATTGCGTGTTGGCGAAGTATTGGGCCAAATGAATACACCGGACACTAACTAGTAACTCTCTAGACACGATTACTACATTTTTTCAAGTTCGGGCTATTTTTAGTTTGTACCTAATGGGACCCTATGGTATTCCTACAGCCCGTACTAAGCGTTTCGCATCAGACTTTATAGTGCGAACAGCAAATAAGTGGAACACCTTGCCGTCGTCCTTGTTTCCAGATAGCTATAACCTAGGTGTCTTCAAGTCAAGGGTGAACAGGTATCTTCTAGGCAAGCATGCACCACCGTAGGCCGCGTCATCACTTACTATCGTGAGGCAGTGGCCACAAATGCTATATATAATATAATGCCTATAAATTATAAAAAAAAGATATGCTCAGTTGAGCCTGTTTTGATCCACATAGAAATGGGCCTCTCCTAACGCCAATGAGTATACCTACGATACGTAGCTAATAAATATCTATTCTCTGCCTATGATTTTTGTTGGTTCAGTTTTTCTCTTAGAGCATTTAAAAAAGGAGGTGGCAAGGCGTTCCCCTCTGCCGGTCATATGGCGCTAATTGGTCATCTACAATATCATAATGTGCGTGTAGACACTGCGTTACTACGCTAGTTTATATAACGGTGTGCGTGTTTTAAGATGGTGTGCGGCGTGCGTTTAGACGCGCGGTTTGCGCGTGTGCTATACGTGCTTACCTCGTCCCACGTAGAAATTTTGCAGAAAAATGGTGCTTGCCGATTATAACGCTAACATCTCCATTTATAGATGCTCTAAAGGTTTTTCTAGCTGCACTTTTAATAAATCGTCGCTCCACTGAATTGCAGGGCGTACTTACATTAAACAATTCGTGGTATCTACTCATGAAAGCGTCTGGATTACCTATTTGGCATTGAAAAAGTTCATCATCTGTAGACATCCACTGCTGAATATAGGCCTCCCCATAGATCACCACTTTGAGCGGCTGGCCTAGGTACTGCATCCATCGGCTCTCCTGTTTCTTACAAGATCGTCGGTCCTCCTAGTGGGGCTGGCCTACGCTGCGTCTTCTGGTTTAAAATAACCAGTCAAGTCCGAGTCAGACTCGCGCACGAAGGGTTCCGTACTATTATTTATAAAAACGAGCAAAAAAAAAATCACGTTTGTTATATGGGATCCGCCTTAAATATCTATTTTATTCTATTTTTTAGTATTTGTTATTATAGCGCAGAAACACATCATTTGCGAAAATAGGGCTCATAAAATACATCGTGACAAACGGACAGACAGAAAGACGAACAGCGAAGCGATAGTGACAGGGTTCGCTTCACCCTTCGGGTACGGAACCCTAAAAAGTTTAGCCTGAAAAATTAATTTTCTATAGGTAATCTTTAAAGGAAGGTTACGTCATATTTTTAGAAAGTGATTTTTCAATTCTGTAGATACTTATAAAATCTTTTTGCGTGTTGACTTAATCATTTTGTGGAATCGTCAGAAAAGTAAAAATTGATACTTGACAGCGATACGGGGTCGCAATGCACCTGTCGATGAATAACCCATGCCTAAGGCGCATACAAACGAAACAAGCGCAAAAACATGCGCATAATGACTTGCTAATGTTTAAAGCCTTACAAGAACTGGATTCTATCGCAAGAAAAAGTACCGGAGTAGTATTTTTTGATTAATTATTTCTTTTTATTTATCATCATCGAAAGCCTGAAGACGTCCACGGCTGAACATAATTATATGCCTCCCCCATAGAGCGCCACTTGGAGCGGCTGCTCGCCTTCTAGTACATCGCTCCCCGCGGTTTTCACCAGGTCGTCGGTCCACCTACGCTGCGTCTTCCAGATCGTGGTCGCCACTCGAGAACCTTTCTTCCCCATCGGTTGTCAGTTCTACGAGCGATATGGCCTGCCCATTGCCTTTTCACCTGGCGACATATTTTTTGCACGACATTTTTCCATAGAATTGAACTTTAGGGAGTGTCCTCACACCTAGCCATTAGCGTATTGCGTTATAAAAACAATTATTGTAATGAAGTAGCTATTTTTACGGCGAAATGGCGGCGAAATGCCCGCTACTTGCTGGAATCATGGAATGCTGATACGAACGTCATTAAAGAAGTCGTCACTAATGTTTTATTAGATTTTGTAGGGAAAATAAGGGCCTAGTTGTACTAAACAGTTTTATAGTAATTAATTATAAAAACATATTTATATCGGCTGTCCTGTAACTCAACGACAATCGTGCACGGGGTAACAGGGGGGGGGGTCGTAAAAGTACCGGTTTTTTTTTTTAATTTAAGTTGTTTATTATTTTATGCTTGATTTGTCACTGCGATTCATTTGTACGTTTATTAAGGCTTTTTTTTAAGTACTTTAAAATATGGTTTAAGTTAAAGAATTGACATTTTTAAATTTCAAAGTTAAAAAAAGAACCGAATACAGTTTTTTTTATTTTTCCTAGGACTGGTGTAACCCCCCTTTCACCCCGTGCCCGCTTGTCGCTGAGCTCTGGGACACCTTGTATATAGGTAGTTACGAAGTAAGACGGACTGAATGGAGGAAACTCAACCATAAGTAGTGCCTTCATTTATGAAAATATTTTGCATCAAATTGCTAGTAATTTGGATAATCCGCTGAATATAAATTAGTTGTAATCATCTGCAATTGAAGGCGATTCGATAATGCAGTTCAATTTGCGATTGAAATTTACTGCACTGCGAGGGGAAACTGCATTTTTTCAAGGACTGCAGTCATATCAACTTATAATACTTGCAAAATTGTTAGGTGTGTTAAAATGCTAAGTTATTATAAACACATTTTTTAAAGTACACGAATGACGTGATGATCTTGTCATCGGCCTAATGTTAAGCGTCACGGCTGCCCATGACATATTGCAGTATTACTCGGAACTCCTAAATTAACAAAGCTAAAAATGCCAAACCAGAATACAGCAGGCCTAGCACGAATATTTACGCGCGCGTAAGTGTAACGTAAGTAAGGCCCCCCTATTACGATTGCGTCTGCCGCTCAACTGCTGTCAAGGTTCATACAATTTTGACAGCAGTTGAGCGGCAGACGCGCGTCAGCAGCTCAATCGTAATAGGGGGGCAGATCAAATGTCACGCACTGCCTTACGTTAACGTTACACTTACGCGCGCGTAAATATTCGTGCTAGGCCTGGCCTACAAAAGTGCTTGCACACTACTGCAGACTGTTATTTTTGTATTTTAAACATTAAGTAGTATATTATGTTCAGATTGATCTTATAGAAGTTTTATCTAAGTAAATCGGTTCTGTGCCTTGGTTTTAAAAACTTAACTGGATGAACTTATTTACGCGGATGTGCTTAAATTGTCATCCAAGCATTTGTCAGTAATACATTTTTTTTAGTAGCTTAGGGAGTTCGCTATTTACATTTAGTATTAGTATACATGATTGGTAGGTAGTACTACAAAGAACTACTACTAATAGTAAAGGCCCTTTGCGCCCTTATTCTGTAGGCTAATTACCGCTAAAAAACTTATAAGGTACTTACTGTGAACGTTGGTTTTTTATCTTATAACAACTTACACACACGCAACCTACCAAACGTCGTCACCAAAAAAAATTACACTTACCTATATAGGTATAATGGCTTAGATCCATTTTTACACCTGTAATCATAATTATGTTAAAACAAAATCGGACATAATTACATGAAAAAACTAATCCCATTACAGATGACCGGCGTGACTCACAGTTGATCAATAAATTAATTATTGTTCTAGTTTTTACGTCGGCTCACGCGTAGGAAATAAATCATGTTAGTCTAATCACTCGTTAAATATAAGCCAAGTGCGAATCATACTCGTCCACTGAGGGTTCTGTACCACCACACAAATTGTGTGGAGATAAACGTTGAACCGGGAAGACCATGGTCCGGAATAAACAAGCACTTTCTGTGACTTCCTTTTTAGGATTCCGTACCCAAAGGGTAAAGTGAAGCTATTAGTAAGGCTCCGCTGTCCGTCTGTCACCAGGCTGTATCTCATCAAACGTGCATGATAGTTAGACAGTTGAAATTTTCACAGATGATGTACTTATTTCTGTTGCCGCTATAACAACAAATACTAAAAGACAGAATAAAATAAATATTTAAGGGACTACAAACGTTGCATACAATACAATTTTTTTTGCTTGTTTTTTATAGATAATGGTATGGAACCCTTCGTGCACGAGTGCGACTTGCACTTGGCCGATCATTTTAAACTAGGTAGGTACGTAATTTTTAATTCATCCTTATGTAACCGTTTTTTTGAAGATGTGTCATCAGACCTTCAAAAAATAAAATCGGCAAACAATATTTGAAGCAAAAAATCAGACAAAATCGCGCCACCTCTTCCAATCTGGAGCAAAAACTGTACCTACCTACCAAAACAAAAAACTCATCTGTTGAGGGTCAACGTATCCATATCTTTAAACTAGATCAAAATAGCTCCAGCTTTGCGTAATCCGATGGTGCAGATAAACGAATTTTTGATCGTCGCGGCTTATGCTGCTTTTACACGGGGCTACAAAGCGTATCAAAGTTTGATACGCATTCTATATTTAATGTTAGGGTCGTATCTAAAATATACTTCTTCTTCCTGCCCATGTTCCCATGTTCCATGTTCGTATCTAAAATATTAAAGTAAAAAAATATTACAATTAGGGTTTATTTGTTCATCTACTAACTGATAGCTTATTAATAGGCTATGTGCTTTTATGCTTTTAATTAACTAGCACAGTAATAAAAAAGTCTAGTCACTGTGAATGTGAACAAATCTTATTCTTTCTAACAGAAATAAAAAACGTATGTTTGTTTTTGTTTGTATATGTTTTTTTATTTATGTGGCTTTCACGCCGTAATAGCCGGGGTTGTTTTAAAATGTATCTAATAATCCGATTAACTAACGAATGACCTTTTTAACGTTATATTGAATAACTTAGACATAATTCACATCAATATATTTTTTAAATTATTTATATAGTTCAGCGCATCTGCGTTCTGCGTATCTATGCCGAACGATACGCATATGAAATAACTACCACAATAAAATTAGGTACTACAACACTATAAATTGCTCACTGTCGTAGCCTCATAACACAGTATGGTGCACTATCAGAACAATCAAAAAAGTCAGACACATCCTACATTTTTATGGTCTCCCGGTGCTTATGGTCAGTGGTTACACGTAGACTAACTGTTTTCTTAACAAACTAAAAGTAGGTCTAGTTTGATTTAAATTATGTGGTTTAGACTGAATTTGGACTTTTATTAATAAATACACGTCAAAAGTAGGTAAAGTCTTTTTACCAACATCTGGCTTTTATTATGAATATATAAAACCTATGATTAATAGATTCATGGCTTAGACTAAATCAATATCAGTAGACTAAGGCGATACGCTCGAAGCAAGAAAATGTAAACAGTAAACCAACCTTCTCCCTTCTACATCGCTTAAAAAAGGGGATTAAATGACTTTCATACCTGAAGTACCTTGATGACTATATTTTTAGTTATTTTGATTTTAAAACCGTTGTAGGTACTGAACCGATTTTGATTAAATTTATAAGGGATCAATCTGAAAGTGTATTGACTTAAAATAAAAAACAAATTAGTTTATTTTTAGACGACTGGATTCTGAGGGAACAAACATAAAAAACAACCTAATTGAGAACCTCCGCCTTCGTTGAAGTCATTGAAAACAAAAATTACAACACACCATTTTACTAGCATTAATATTAATATTTTTTGTTGGTTATTTAAGTATACAAAGCGTTAGACCACTGCCGAGTCTGGGGGTCTAGCAAAGATTCCAAACGCTAACGCTAACGCCAAACGCTAACGAAAAGTACTTGAGCGATTTCCGAAATGTCATTCCAATAAGTACATTTTGGAGTTAGCGTTTCGCGTTAGCGTTAGCGTTGGGGATCTTTGTCAGACCCCCTGAAACACGTGGTCAACGACAAGGGCATATGCATTATAAGTATTATAACGTGTGTCATCAGAGAAACGAAGCTGACGCAAACATGAAACTCTTTATTTTCCCTCTTCCACTAATGTGGAAGTGAAGAGGGAATGAGACAGCAATAGAAATGTTTGCTCTAATCAGTTCTTTTTTTATTGAATCACGTTACACCTATTTTGATCAGTGATTACCTACACGGGTAGCATGAACTGCAGAAATCGGAATTGACGTAGTATCCTACTATACGTGCGCTATCTATCTAAACATTTTATTATTCTAGCATATTTCATAGCGTTATTAAGCTCTTGCCTTGTTAATATTTCCATGATTCACGCTTATAAATTGCTTGGCTATTGCCATATCATTCGTTGCCTTTACATCGATGACGGGCTGCCGTGGTGATAGCTCAAGTTGGAATAACACGTTGTATCCAATAGGGCTGTACCCAACGCTTTCTCAAAAATATATTTATTGAAAATTTCAATTTATTAATGTTTTTCACATTGTCAATCCTATTCACTTAATTGGGCCATTGAGCAAACAGAGCTAAAATAAACGATCGATGTCTTCCATTCCTACTAATAACACCAAAAATTAGAATATATTAGTGTCTTTCATTTAGAAACGAATTTGCGTATGTAGTGTTAGTATAGTACATTACATAAAATTTGTAAAAATAACGAAATACTGAAAAAATAATTAATAATTGTTAGTATAGTAAGTTTTATTTGCTGGTCTAATCAAAAATTGACACTAAGGACTTGTCTTAAACGCGCATAAAACAGTTATTATATAGGACGGGTTTGCCATAATCGCCACTCTTGGCAGGCGGCTCAGTGATCGCAGACGATTTAATGTACGGATAACAATGCTTCTGCCCGTTCCCTGGATATTTCCTCAGCCATACACTCTTTATACTTTATTGAAATGTAAAAAAAAATTAAGAAATATTAAAAATTGTGTAAATGTAAAATTAAAAATGAAAATTTAGATACTTGACAACCCTAGTACACCAAAGAGGTCCAATGTTTACAAATATAACTAGAAAGCGTCCCAACGATAAGACCGTTTTGTTGCAGCCAAAAAAGGCAATGGCGAGCGGACCGTTACAGCCAACCCAAGCCGTTGTAGCCAGAATGCAATAACACCGCTTGTGCAATCTTTCTCTTCGGTGTGAAAGGAAATAATAACGAGTAACTGCTTAGAAACTATCACTGCACTACAAAAAATATAGGGCTAATTTTCCCATTCTTATTGCGAGTTAAGATCCGAAATGAGGAGATCCGCAGGAGAACTAAAGTGACCGATGTAGCTCTTAGGATTAGCAAGTTGAAATGGCAATGGGCAGGCCACATCGCTCGTAGAACTGACAACCGTTGGGGAAGAAAGGTTCTCGAGTGGCGACCACGAACTGGAAGACGCAGCGTAGGCCGGCCCCCTACTAGGTGGACCGACGACCTGGTGAAACCCGCGGGGAGCCGACGGATGCAGGAGGCGAGCAGCCGCTCTAAGTGCCGCTCCCTGGGGGAGGCCTATGTTCAGCAGTGGACGTCTTCAGGCTGCTAATGATGATGATGATGATTATAAAAATTAGTTACATGTAACGTGTTTCTTATACAACATTAGGTAGGCAGGTATAGAATTTATGCATTTCTTTCTGAAAGGGGTTTCTTTTTTAATTTGCTGATATTAGTTTAAGTTTTTTTTTTCATAATAATGATTATCTCTTATTTTGACATGAAGAGTTATTCCTTCACCTGATGTTAATCATCACGTCACGGCATAACAGAACGGGGGATGCATTTTTTTTATAATCTCACCTTGAGTTTTTTGGATGCTCTCTCAGTCATTTAGCTATGTTTCCCGGGTATTACCTATAGTCTAAAATAATTAATTACTTTTACTGTTTTACTAGGCATGGTAAATACCTAACTAGTAGAAGAAAGTACAAGCCCTTAGAATACGAATATCTTATAAAAATATTCTAAAACAATTTCTTACTTTTTTCAGATGGGCGATGTTACAGAATCAAGGGAAATTAAATCTACAAGCCACAAGACGAAACCGACCACACTGCAGAATTTACAATATTACAAGTTCGGATACTAGGGCATGCGGGCAGATCAAAAGCCGCTGCAAAACAAAGGACACTGACCTTAACATTAAGGGGCTATTACATGCGTGCTATCGGGCTACACATCTATTTCACGCGTATCACTTAACTGACAATAAGTGTACTAAAACATTATTATACGTGCGCCGTTTCACACAATCTATTTTGATGAAGCTTTTTAACTGCAGCTAAATATTTATACGACGACACGCATTGTGTTTCCTGTTAAGACAAATACTTATTTGAAGTTTTAGGTAGATGGTGATTGTAAGAAACTAAAAATATTGCTCTTGTTAACGAAATCTTTTTGGGAGTCCTAAAAACGCAAAAGAGAAAAATAAAAAAAATAATAATAAAAAGCAAAGTTAACGAAATTCTATTTAAATAAAAATAATGCAATTAATATATATAGATGTCTAGAAACTATTTAATAGTTACTATAATACATTTAATTTCTGTAATCACCATTTACTGACTGATTGTTTAGACTACACAATTACACAGACAAGACATAAATGTTTTAAAACTTTTTTAACAAAAAGAACTTAATTTTGATCTCTTATTAAATAATTATAAATGTTATATTTATGATTTGTAATGCCATATTAAGATGTAATTCTCTTTCTCGGTGTTCTTGTAGTTTTAAGTAAAATAAGGTTTCTGGTTAACCTAGAAAAGGTTTTTTTTTATTTTCAAGGTATTACCTACAAACAAGTTTTGTGGAAAATATTATATTAATAGATATTGAGTCTTTTCCATCTAAAATCTTGTGAAATGAATTATATGATGATTTTTTTTTTGTTTATATTATATTTGAAATAAAAATAAAAACTGTATTTGAGATCGATCAGTCACAAAACTATTCTTAATTATTTTACTGCCTATTTAAATAAAATGTTTAGGTCATTTTTCTTAACTTTCCACTGCCAAACCTGTTATTTTATTTTTTCATTATGTAATGAAAAAAATATAAATAACAAATATAAGCTATCGAATAGATATAAGTTATGCATTTATCGATTTTGTAATAACAGTCATAGTGATTTTAGTCTTTTTGTAATTTAATTGGTGACAGTTTTAGATTTGTTTTAGTGTTTTATTTTATTAAATATTATAATGACTTATTAAATAATAAATAAAATTCTAAATCGTTTAGAGCGTCACCCGTTCGTTCCTTCGGGGGTCGTTTTTCTTAATGGTAACTGTATTTTTTGCAAATATAACGACTTAAAACTAAGCAAATCTTAAACTGTTACCATACTTAGATAAGTGTTTATAATGTGTACCTACCTATTATTATAAACTGATACGTTACTTGAAGTTTCAAATGAAATTTTGAATCTTTGATTAGTTTATCGGACGTTAGGTATTGTGGTTAGGTATTACATGTACTCATATCATTATTATCTACTTCTTAATGGGTTTTATTGGTTATTATTCAGTCATTCTATAACAGGTGGGGTTTTCAGTAATAAAACATAGGAAAGCAGATTTTGAGTAACACAAAATCAACTAGCAGAATTTTACGAATATCTAAAGTAAACTAAAAAAATAGGTAACTATTTATGAAAACTGCCAACTTTTTATATAATTTTTCAGTGGAGTGTCGCAACTAATGTAGTTGGCACCACTGTTGCTAGAATTTTTCACTTCATTCTCAAAGTCATACTTCGTAAAATCGGATTTATTACATTTATCGGTTATCAGGTTATCACTTAACGGGTTCAATTAGCAGTATTGCTCTCCATTCTGCCCATAATTGAATGTCACTATTCGTATCTGCGTTTATCAGTATTGTCATCTTCAAATATGATACGCAAAAATGATAAGCAGATTCGAATGACTGATTACACCATAATTATTATCATTTCTTTATCATTATTGTCATTTAATTTTTATATTCCAAATAAAGATTTTCTCGATAGATTTAGCTAGATGTCCCAACATTCATGATTCCTAGGGTATGTTTTTATTATAATCGTATTAGCTGTAAGTTTTCAAGTCTCGATATTGTAATAATTTACGATAAATAAATGAAATGAATAATAAAAACATGTTTTTTTTTACCTTGAAATCATTACAGTAAGGCTACATCAGTAAGTACCTAATATCCCAGATTACTGAATATGTTAATATAAAATAACTGCGGTTTATGTTTTCCTACCAGGGGAAAATACACTGTAAGTACTTAATAACAAGACTGAATCAGGTACCAAAATGAGGTTATATGTATAAATAATATACTTAGTCATGAGTAGGTATAATTAGTAATTTAATGTTAAGAAAAGATCATAGATAGGTAGGACAAAAATCATCTCCTTTTGGGTAACACTGACGAAGTAGGTATTTATGAGTTCCCTTCCCTTTTCCCTGTAAACCAAAGAGTCCGGGCTTAAGTATTTTTTTTTTGTTTATTTTGCTCCACACATAGTGTATTTAGCCAGTGTCAAATATTATAATTTTCATCGTGTCATTAAATATTTCACGCAGTTTCCTAGTCATAGTCAGTCATAATCCAGTCTAAGTCATGCTCCAGTGGAATTTTGGAAGCAACACGAAAAATCACGTTCCACCTCATTATATCACTTGCCTACACTCATGCTCGTAAAACGCCACCAATTTTAAACATTAACAATGGGAAAAGCACAAGTTTTGAAAAATAATAAAATGCCACGACGTGAACTATTCGGCGTTCCGGAGCTTAAGTACATATTGTAAAAAGATTCATCTAAGCACAAGTGGCGTCCTCTAGCAATTTTCAAACTAAAGTTAACTCATTCATAGATGTCACTATAAAAAAAAAAAAAAAAAAAAAAAAAAAACACGTTAGGTACTAAAACTGCACGGTCAGATTGTGAACTGCTTCGTTGTAAAGTGCACGACGATTTTTTAACAATCATGATCATAGTCAAGTTTACGTTCGACACAGTACCGCAAAGTATTCCTAGATGGCAGCACACGGTCACTGACTTGTTATCTAAAACCTACCTGATCCTCTTCTCGTACTGATCCTGTTTTTTTCTTGATCCTGTACCTACCCCTAGCAACGATCCAAGCTGAAGTTCACATAAAAATGCATTTGAACTAGGTAGTTAGTTGGTCTTTGATAGCCCTCTTTCCAACTGCAACACGAAATTGCAATACAAGCAAAGGTTGGTCGGTATAGTCATCGTCAACAGCCTGAAGACCTCAACTGCTGCACACAAGGCTCCCACACACACTGCCACTTTGAGCGGCTGCATGCCTCCTCCATCCATCGGTTCACCGCAGGTTTCTAACCATCGTCGGTCCACCTAGTGGGGGAACGCTGCGTCTTCCGGTTCGTGATCACCACCGAGAACCTTCCTCTTCCTTTAGAAGGCTTGTGGCAGTCACATAATATCGCCTCGCAGGCATCTTGATGATCGCAGACCATTTTCATTTAGGTAAGTACTAAGGAAGAGGTGGGGTGGTCCTATTCGTAAACTGAGACCACAGGCACGGTTATTAGATAATTGTTGTTGATTATTAGATCTTATAATTAAAGAATAAAGAAGTAAAGTAGAAAGCACCACACGCCAAGGTTGTCCATGCTTGACTGTTCTGTATGCAGAACACAGCGGACGCATTCTTGCAATCAGGTACGTCATCTAAGCTTGCAATGCTTTTATTTTTTTTCGACGCTAGGCTTGACCTACATGATAAGTAAGTTGTATGCTACTATACTAATCCTACTTAGTAGGAACTTTCTAATAATAGTTGTAACATAAATAAGACGTAGGTACTTAGAACACAAAGCAAACGCACATATTAAACTAAATTTAACTTACAAAAATAACAAAATGAATATATTGTTAATTTGAGCAATTTATTCATCTTTGGCCAGCTTTTTATTCTACGGTGATAAAGCATTAACTCCTCCTAAATGTCCCTCATCTCTTTCCCTCTGTTTAGCCAACCGTTCCTCATCGTTCCCATCAACCCCTAATCCCAATCTCTCAATAAGTTTTTCTCCCTTGTCACCATGGATAGCTATGAAGGTTCTTCTCCTCTTCTGCGCTACATCTGGGTCAAAAATCCAGGTCTTCCGGTCGTGGATCACAGGGTGCCCGATTATGTTAGTTCGTACAAATGCCGCTAGTGGTCCCGAGACTGACAGTTGCGCTGAGCTCTGTCGGTAAAGCAGCGCCAGGATGCAAAATGAGAGCTGAAAAAAAGGGGTGGGATTATAGATAATTATTAACTTATTATTATTATACCTATGTACTAGAAAGGCTGATCCCCTGAATGGGTCCGACCAGCCAACCACTGACCTATAAATACTTTAGTTACGGGACAACAATTAAAAGGTCCGACATAGACAACTGTCGGACGAACAGCGGAACCTTAGTACATTATATGGTCCGTTTTACCCTTTGGGTGCGGAACCCTGTAATCTGTGTGTAAAATTTCAGATAAGTCATCTACTCTACAGTCTACAACTCTATATAAATAAACACACACGTTTCACTGCTTTTAATGTACGAATGGTAAAAAGTTAAAAACATAGTAAAACTTTATAAGTGAGGATAGGGATAACCAATAGTTATTGTATACCTGTCTATAGTTACAAAACTCATTTGATTCCATTACACAGTTGTTTTAACAACAGTCATTAGCATTAGAGAACGTGCCCATTTTACAGCACCGTGTTTCTACACTAATTTATAGTTATGAACGCGAAAACTGGTACAACACCACAAAAACAGGAAATAATTTTTCGCTTCAGATAACTAATAATACATCCAAAGCCTAAATCCTTGAAAATTATCAATAACACTTCCGTTATACCTATACAAAAAATTAAACCCAAAAATATCACTCACAATAATTTTACTCATAGTTCCAATTTATAGGTATTCACAATTTCTTAAAAGTCGGTATTTACACATTTAACTTCTTTTTAAGACACACGTTAACACTGGCTGACCGCCAACTTGTTTATTGCAACTTTTACATTTAAAGCAGTGCATGTTACTTAATAGACCTGCCATTACCGATAGGGTTGTTAGTTCACACATTTCTTAGTAATCGTAATTTAGCCTCGTTTCAACTGCTGAGAGTTGAGACGCACGCCTCTCACAGGGAGAGAACTCTTTTTCATCCATCCATAACCAAAAGGACAAATGCGGTTTGGTGGATGATAGCTACCATCATAATATCCTCCTCGAGTTATTGTACATGCCGACTTCCTCACACTGTTTTCCTTCACCGTAGAGAGTAATGCAACGTAACAAATAAACATAAGTCTGTCATAAAATCTCTCATCTTTTTCCTTTCCCAATTAATAAAATTGGATCATTATCTGTTTGTTTCGAAAAACAGCTGCTCTCTCAATCTCGGTAGCTGTCCTACGCTCTGTGAATCATCAGATTCAAATACCTACGTTACTTTATTTTATTCTAAGATTTCTAAGACACTAAAATGAATAAAAATATTTAAAACAGATAGGTAGTGGTAACCCTAATGGCACCCGTTATACGGCTCGTATCAAGTTACGACATGGGGTCGATGACGAAGACAGTCTAACGTCGTATTCGAAGAATTTGAGCAATAACGTATGGTTTTTCTATATTTTGACAATATGACCTTGTGAAATTTACGCAATAGCTATTATTCTCTAGCGTAATGTGAATGATTAGAATTTTAAATAAGAAATCACAATGTGGCATATTTTAAAGATTTTGGCAAAGATTAGGAAAACTATCCTAATCCTAACCCTTTCAATAATTTCAACGCATTAAATAATTACAATAATGCCTGTTACCATTACATAGGTAACAATAGCGTTCAAAGATATCTCCAAAATGAAAATAAATTATAATATAATTTTGAGATGCAACTTAAATTATTACTTTGTACTATAATTTGTAATCGATATTCAGAATACTTAGTTTAATTTGGCATAGGTATGCCAAACGACTGGGTAGTCCAGTCGTAGTTTAAATGTAAAGTAATTAGTAAAGTTGCCTAGAGTTATGCAATAATAATACCTAATTACGTCTTCAAGAGAATTAACTGCTTAATTGAAGGAATTGTTAATTCTTTGCACAAAATATTTAATTATCATAAATTTAATAATTATGAACTATATAAAAGTAAACGGATGACCGAGAGACAAACTTTGCATTGCATGAGAAAATAAGGAAATTCCCGCCAACCTAACTTTACTTTTCCCTGATTGGCTAATCGTAGGTCTGTTTTATCGACGCAGCAAAATGAGCGCGCGCATGAAAAATCAATACTCCTTAAATGAAAATTTGACGTATCCCTAATCCATTTGCGATATCCAACAACAAATAATATTTAAAGTAAAGCCACCAAAATGATGCAAGAATACGACGACGATTTCTTTTTCGAAGAGGACAAAATGTGCGTAAAGTTTTACTAGACCCGCGACAATATGTTATCTATTCGCGTTCAGTTTATCGCTGTTTGACTTCCTCTTTGCAGTTTTGTTTGAGCTCGCCAGCTTTTTGTGTTTTATTTTGTTTTCTGGTGGTTTTGAAGCATGTGGAAGCAGAACGATCAGTTCTTTCTGTTTACTGACCCGAGGATCTTTTCACAACTTGGCCCCGTGCCCGTCCATATGTTCGAGGACCGCATGTAATGTTTTTATTTTTGTTTAGTAGAATAATGTTTTCTATTTTCTCACATTAATTTTTACCAGCTTTTTATTTAGGTCAGTGGTTGTTATTGTCTTAGACCTTGGCTTATTTATTTATTTTCTACAAACAAGGATAGGTGGAACTACAGTCAGGTGGTACCTCAGTTCAGTCTAGCCTAGATGACAAACCTCTAGGTAGTTCAGCTGATCGTGGTTTTAGAAGTAGGTAGGTATGGAAAATAGGTCTTATGTTTTAAATATTTTAAAATAATACTAGCTGGTTTTTGGTACCTTACCTATACCCATATGTAATAGGGCGAATTCTGTGCCTGTATCTAATGTTATCAATTTTAACGACCTTTTAAGTACTTACTTACGTAAAATGCGGGTTACAAAACATAAAAGATGCACTTTTTTATTTTTGCCATAGCAACCAAAATACCATTTAATTTTTGTCAAAGATCTACTCACATTATTATTAAATCATATTTAGCAACCAAATCGAAAATAAACCACCAAGCATCATATTACTGCGAATAGAAGAAAAGTAAGTTACAAATATTTACCGTTACAATTAATACAATATTAAAATCTCGTTTTGTCAATCAACATATTTTTCGTCTAGTGCCACAGTGTCCTTTGAAGAATCAACGAAAGATGTCTCTAGCTCTACCACCGCTTCTAATACGCTGGAAGAGTAAGTATGAGTTATCATTAGTTTTGAGCTATTGGCGACCTCGTCTGCACAATTTATTTAAATATTATCTATTGCGCTATTATTCACTTAGCATATACTTAAGTAACACAGTAGAGATAATAAAAATACCATTAATAGCAACAAATACATCGCAATATTAATAGTTAGTACCTATGCTAGAAAACACTTTTACGTAATCCAGTATTGCAGTAAGACATGCATATCTATTGATACAGCGTAAATTACAGTCTCATGATTTAATACATTAATTAAGCTTGTAAAACGATGCGATATAAGTAAGTACCTACTGTTTGTGAACCAGCTTCACTTTATGCGGGAAAAATACCGTGGGAACAAGAAGTGACCCTTGCGGTACACTTATTTATTATACAAAAACTGCTTGCCTGAACTTAACTGATTCGGTTTGTTTTGTTTTATCTCACAACCTAATTATGGATTATATTTTATCTGTTACCTAAGACTTAGTATTAAAAGTGTTAATTGTGAGCAATAAATAATATTATAAAAAACCTACCTTATCAAAAGCCTCATGTATTTCTTAGATACTAAATGTTTCGTGCACAGTTTTCATTCATAAATCTACTGATGAATGACGCTTTAATCTTCAATCATCACCATTGTCTAGTATATTATTAATATGAATTAATAACTAGATGACTGGATGATTCAATCATTATCAATTAGGTACGTCAAAATGTCTAACGCTAGCTTAAACTATAAAAGATTTCATAATTATAGGGAACCAAAAGAAGAACAGGGCGTTGTTGGGATAACAGAGTGCATTTTCAACGATCTCCGACATGAAAGATACATGATATACCATCAGGATCTGATGTAAGTTTCAAAACATTGCACAAATGTCACACAACACAACGTAGATTAGCTAAAAGCAATTTTTAAGCTAATAACACATTACAGGCACATGAATGTTAAAATAAGATAGCAATGATAGTGTCATATAGCTAGAAGGTGTCGACGTTTTCTTTAAATCTAGTTTGCAGTACCTAATTCGTACAAGATGTAACTAATTTTCTTACTACCTACAAAAAATAATTTATGATTGACGAAATTGGTAGCTGACGAGAACTGCCACGTCAAAACAAAGATAAAACACTTTATTTATGAAGACGAGCTTAAAACCATGTGAGGGACCCATACTCATGTTATGGGAGAATTAATAATCTAACCCTACTGTGTTATGCACAGTCAGCACATAATGAAAGTAGAGGGACGTTAGATGTAGTTCTGTGTAGGGACATTATCATCGTAGGTACCTACTGATGATGACCTATGTGATAGAACTATCAACAAGTCCACCTTTTCATCGTTAGATTAGATCTTATTAGTCTATTCTGTGTTATAATCATAGTGTGATTTTGATTTCCAGGTCATGCCAGAGTAGCTGAAGCTAGGGAATCTAGAATGCTTCCGTGTGTTTGCTAGATTTATCGCTAGTTTAACTGAATAAATATTTATGTAATATAATAATATTTTCATGTTTTATTTTGTTAACCTAGTCTTCAGTTGTTGCTTGCATCCCGAGCCAACGGGTCGTGCACCTTTTGCCGCGGAGCTAGACAATAATATTTATTTAGCGATAAGCGCGGGCTCGGCCAGTACGGTCGAGGTCCCGTTATCGCGCAATGGATAATGATCCTTACGGTGTAGCGGATATGATTGAATGTGAGGGGGCGAGTCACGAACATAACGACCAGCTGGATGTAGCAGAGGAGCAAGTAATGGAATGCAGTGACCGTATGCAATCGAACCTAGAAGTTGAAGAAAATAGAACGGGGAAAAGAACTAGAGACGTGAACTCATCGGAAGAAGAGGAAGAAATGTGGAATACTGTATCGAGGAGAAGTAAGATAGTAAGAAGGTCGAGCCAAGAGGATAAAGTCCAAGTTTCGGTTTCAGATAACAATCCCTTGCCGAAACAATTTGCCCTTGCAAGATTATTTAAAGAAAATGACATTAAAGGTATTGTTCGAGTTAGGTACGTGCATCAGTATAAAATGCTGATTTTATTCGACCACGACATTAATGCTTGCGAATTTGTTGCGTGTAAATCATTTTACAATATGGGATGGAGGATCCAAAAAACGTCCGAAGTGGGGCTCTCATATGGCGTTATTAAAAATATCGAATTAGATATTTCCGATGAAGAAATAATAAAGAACCTCTCGAGTGATTACGAGATTGTATCTGCTAAAAGATTGGATATGCGAAACAATGACGATATCCAACTTAAAGAAGGGTCCAAAAATTGGATTCGAAGTGAATCTATCCGCTTAGGTTTTAGAGGTTCCTCTCTTCCAGGCTTTGTTTTTATAGACAAGTACAGGATTAAGGTCGAGCCATACATATTCCCCGTGACCCAATGTTCCCGTTGTTGGAAATTCGGCCATTCCTGGAAAATGTGCCCATCGAAAAAAGTGGTGTGCCCAAAATGTAGCAAAAATCACGAAAATTGTGACGTCACTTCATTTAGATGCGTAAACTGTACAGAGGACCATATGGCCCTTCAGAAGATTTGCCCTATTTATAAAAAAGAAAGACGCATCAGAGAGATAATGTCAGAGTTCAATTGTACCTACAGAAAAGCACTAGCAATGTATGTCCCACCTAGCCCGATCACTATACCTGATTCACCCGTATATGACCTGCCAGTTACTCAGCCCTTATGTACAAACCAAGGGCTGTCAGATAGTTCTAACATCAAAGAACATGAACCTGTGCCACCATCGAAACGGTTGATGTCCCAGTTATTTACCACGCCTGCCGAAGATGAAGTAGTTGAAACTCCATCCAAGTTAGTGCAAGGACGCAAGAAACAAAAAAAGCAACGACAAAGCTCCTCCACTATTGCCCCGGCTGGCTCCACTATCCCGACCGCCGGCGCGGCGACTGCTGCAACTACGATCCACAACGCGGCCTCCGCGGATTTTGAACGTATGGATACTGACAGGAACCAAAATGCATGGCGATCTGAACACTCAGAAGATAGACCTAGATCTTCCAATACGGCTGGTAATAACAAATCAAATGAGTTAAGTTTTATGCGTTTGCTGATTAGATTAAAAAACATAGTAACTAGTGAAGAATCCTTAGAAATTAAAATTAAACAAGTAGTGTCGATTTGCGTGGACTGGATAATATCTAAAATAGTTAGTAATATCTCCGTTGGCTCCTTTTTTGAGTCTCTCGTTAATTATGGATAACACCAGTATTAATGTTAATGTAAATGTTATTCAATGGAATTGCCAAAGTTTGCGACCGAAATCCATATCTCTTGAAGCGTATTTAATCCAGGAAAAGATTCATATCGCAGCGCTAAGCGAGACATGGCTCGAACCTGATAGTGCATTTCGTATAAGTAGCTACAACATGTATAGATCAGACAGACCGGACGGTTACGGTGGGGTTGCGGTTTTAACACACAAATCAATTAAAGCTACTCTATGTTCCACGATGTGCACAAATACAGGCATTGAATTTATACATATAAAAATTGTTAATTGTACATATATTGAAAATATAATATCTATTTATTGCCCGTCTACGGTACGCACGACTCAAAATGACTGGGATAGTATTTTTACTCTTTTCGATAGAAAAACACTTTTATTAGGCGATTTCAATGCGCATCATACGAATTGGTCGTGTCGTACCGATGTAAGAGGGCACCAAATTTATGAGGCTATGCTAGACCACAACTTTGTACACCTAAATAATGGCCGCCCTACCAGGGTCAGACTCGCCAATGGAATATTACAACAATCATCCCCTGATATTTCTTTTATCTCTTCGGACTTAGCGACATTGTTTTCTTGGCAGACAACAAATGAAAGCTTTGGAAGCGATCACTTAATCATTAAATTATCAATTAAATTAACTATTCCTAGAAACACTACAGTGAAAAGGAACTTTAAAAAAAGTGATTGGATATCTTATTCGTCTTACATAGAAAATTCATTTTTATCATTAACGATCCCCTCGGACTTACAAAGTTTTTATAATGTGTTTCAAAACACCATTCAACAAGCTGCTAATGCCTATATTCCATTATTTAAAATTCCTCAACACCCGTGTAATAATTTCACGCCTAGACCGTATTGGAACACGGACTTATCAAAAGTGGTCGCTGAACGTCGTCTAGCTCTTGCCAAGCTAAGACGTTGTCCATCTCCCGCAAACCTAGAAGCATTAAATAGTAAAATCCAAGAAGCACAGCGAGCCATTCGTTTAGCAAAGTGCCATGGTTTCCAAAATTACTGCTCGTCAATGGATGAATCGTCTTCCTCCTCGGAACTTTGGCGAAAAATGAGATGGGTGAAAGGTCATCGCTCTGGTCCTTCTAACCATTGTATCGACATAGAGAAAGCGGAACGACTCTTACAAGATATAGCTCCCGATTTTGTTTGCCCCCCTCAGCCCCTAATTCAATCAAGTAATCATCCCCTCGAAACTGAAATTACGCTTCATGAGTTAGAAAATTCAATTAAAAAGTCTGACACCGCGCCAGGCGCGGATGAAATCTCTTTTTCTATGGTTAAACACCTCCCTCTTATTGCGAAAACCCTATTAGTAACTCTCTACAATAATTTTCTTTATCGTGGTTTTGTCCCATCACAGTGGCGTGAAGTAAAAATTATCCCTATACCTAAACCAGGGCAAGATGCTACTGCACTTCGCCCAATATCGCTAATTTCTTGTCTCTGTAAAATTCTACATTGCATTTTAAATAAAAGATTGGAATGGTATTTCGAGAAGGAACTCATGTTTTCTGAAAGTATGGTGGGTTTTCGTAAATCCAGATCCTGCATAGATAGTCTTACACGCTTAGTATCGTGTATTCAAGTAGGATTTTCTAAAAATTACACAACAGCAGCCTGTTTCATTGACATCGACAGTGCATATAACAACGTAGATATTTCATGCTTGATTAAGGAGTTGGATAATCTTGGGGTAGGTTCTAAAATATGCCTTTATCTTTGGGAATACCTAAAAAATAGGCAATTACACATAAAGATGGATAATTATTACTTGTCTAGAACAACTAGTCGTGGTCTAGCTCAAGGGGACCCATTATCTCCACTCTTATTTAACATCGCTACTCTAAACATATGTAAACTCATTCAAAATGTTGAGATATCACAGTATGCAGATGACTTTGTTTTATTTATTTCAGATAAAAACTTAGACAAAGCAGTTAGAGAATTGCATTTGGCTTGTCATACTTTAAACTCATTGTTAAATAATTTAGGACTTGTCATTTCATCTTCAAAAAGTAAGCTATGTGTGTTTAAAAAAGGTTGTTTCAGAGGCACTATTGATTTTAAAATTAACGATATCTCGCTACCAGTCGTGAATCACATCAAATATTTAGGTTTGTGGTTGGATAGTCCTCTGAGATGGGGAAAACATATAACAGAGATGAGCCAAAAAGTGTCTAGACTAACAAATATTTTAAAAGTACTAGCTGGTCGCAGTTGGGGTATCCATCAGAAACATCTGAGGCGCCTTTACATAGCCCTTATACGTAGCAGGATAGATTACGCCAGTTTCCTGTTTGATAACAGCTGCGCCACAAATTTATTGAAATTAGACCGAATTCAAAATCAAGCTTTACGCGTTGTTTTATTCGCAGCACTCCAATCCACGTAATGGAAAATGAACTTTGCATTCCCCCCCTTCAGTTTCGGAGAAGATTCCTAGGTAGCAAATTTTGGTTAAAAGCTAAATCCTTAAATAATAATAAGACTGTTACTATTGTTCTAGAACTGGCTAATTACACTCATTGTCCGTATTGGTCCAATAAAAAACCTCCCCTATTAGTTACTATCCACCGAACGTTAGAACCCCTAGCACTTCACTCTACCAACCAGCTTGAAATGTATTCATTACAGACGTGGGTAAGCAATATTAATGTGTCTCGGGTTATAAGCGACTCTATTCCATCAGTTGATCGAGCCAAACGCACGTACAATCAAACTCTTCTACGAAACATTTGCGTCGATTTTGTAAATCATGAGTACAATGCGTCTTATAAAATTTTTACTGATGGATCCAAAGATGCCCTAGGAGGCGGTGCGGCATTTTTAGACCCCCATCAGAATTGTGGTATGAAGTTTAGAATTGATTCTGATATTTCCATAATGCACATTGAGCTAACTGCTATAGCGGAAGCACTATCGTATGTCAGATCCATCAATTACGATAAATTTGTCATTTTATCTGACTCACGAAGTGCCTTGCAACACTTGGCTCGGTGTACCTCGCACGTGCGAGGTAATCCGATAGCCTACAAAATTTTAGAGTTGATTTTGGGTTTTCATACCACGAATAGGGAAATTATTCTGCAGTGGATCCCTTCTCATATAAATCTCAAAGAAAATGAAGAAGTGGATAAATTAGCCAAAGAAGCATGTACAGATGGTTGTCCTTTAAATATTTTGCCTCTCCATGTCGATCGTGTACGATTAGTTAGAAAACAGTGTCATTCTTATTGGCAAGAATATTTCGATGAGAGATCTAGGGAGAAGGGTATATGGTACAGAACGATTCAACCACTGATTTCACATTACCCATGGATAGATACAGTTGCGTTGGACAGGAAAACGTTAGTAACAGCCTTAAGGCTGCGATCTGGACACATTCCATCGAACAAGTTCGCATTCCTAATGAAAAAAGTAACATCTCCAAACTGTGATGACTGTGGTGTTATAGAAGACGTACAGCATGTTCTATTGGAATGTGTCCGGAACTCAGCGTTTAGACGTACGCAGTTTGGTGCTGCAAGAGATATGGATATCGGCATATGCAATAGTATTTTGGTGGAGCCTACTTCAGCCCACGCAAAGATTTTGTATAAATTGTTAACTTTAGGCCTAGATAAGGAATAGATGTACGTTTCAATTATATTTTGTGATTCAGCTAACAGGGCGGTGTGGTCGCTAAGCGACAAAGCCCTCCAAATAAATTAAAAAAAAAATAAAAAAAACCTAGTCTTCTACGTGTTTTCTTATCTTATTTTATAATACGAGGTTTGTAGAGTAAAGCCTGCAGGTGTCCAAAATATAATACTTATTGTTATTTCTGTTGGTTTATCAAATTTTTTGTCGTATGAATTTGCTTGTAGTTTAATTAGCTACAATTCAGGAATGTTGTGTGAGTATGCTTTTTCAACTTGTTTTATTTATTAAACTCTGAAGCCTGAAATAATAATTAGTGATAATATTTAACATTTCAGGGGTATGACTGTGACGTCAGGTAGTGTAGTTCTGAGCAAGGATGACAAAAACCTTATTGGAATAAGTATCGGAGGGGGAGCTCCACTATGCCCATGCTTGTATATTGTGCAGGTAAGAATAGTACCAAGACGGGCCCGATAGCTCAGTTGGTAGTATCCCTGCCTTCTGAACTGAGGGCTGTGGGTTCGATTCCTACCCGGGACAAACATTTGTGTGATGAACATAGATGTTTGTTCCGCGTCTGGGTGTTATAATGTATTCTATGTATGTATTTACAAACAAAAAAAAAGTATATAAGTATTGTATCAGTTATCTGGTTCCCATAGTACAAGCTATGCTTAGTTTGGGGCTAGATGGCGCTGTGTGAAATGTCCACACATATTTATTATTTATATTTATTTATTTAGTACTACTAAAGAATGAAGGCAAGAATTGTATCGGATAGCCACTTCGTCAGTTAAAATTATACATAAGAAAAAACGGATGATAAGGTACTTAAAAAAATAACAGAAATGGCGTTTCAGATATTTGATAACACTCCTGCCTCCAAAGAAGGGACATTACAAAGTGGTGATGAGTTAGTCGGGGTTAATGGACAATCTGTCAAAGGGAAGACCAAAGTGGAAGTTGCTAAAATGATACAGGCTGCTAAGGTAAGAATCCTTGATTAAAACTTGTATAAATTCTAGACTTATGTACTTACAGGTCAGGTCAGCTTCAATGAATAGAATAAGGCGACAACCGGACAGACAACTTTAGCATTGAAAGAAAAAAGTGTGATGATGTAAAATATTAGTTCAATACTAATAGTAATAATGTTAGGGATGCTTTCATTAATTTTCTAATCAATTGACAGCAATAACTATTCTTAATTTTGGTAGCAAAAATGTTATTTCCTTTTTATTTTATACTAACTGAAATAATTCTAGGACGAAGTCACAATAAATTACAACAAGCTACACGCTGATCCTAGACAAGGCAAATCTTTGGACATTATTATGAAGAAAATGAAGCATCGCCTGGTCGAGAACATGTCGTCCGGTGCCGCTGATGCTTTAGGTAAAATATAATGTTACAACAAAGAAACAGATGTAGATGAATACGAGACATAGTTAAGCGCAAATTTTGCGTAATATTTTACTGTTACAGGACTTTCCAGAGCCATTCTATGCAATGATACTCTGGTGGCAAAGTTAGATGAGCTGAAAGACACAGAGTCGGTTTACAGAAAACTAGTGGAGCATGCAAAACGGTAAGTATAGAGACGTATTTCCCGGTTGCCGGTCCAGCGTGACATTAGCGACTATTATTATGTCTATAAATTTGGCTTAACTTTATTTTTTTGAGCTATTTCAGTAGTTGAATCAGTATTATGTATCTACCTAAGTACTTATAAAATAGTCACGTCATGTCATGTTAATGATATTTGTTTATTAATCGTTGATGAACGTTTACCGTGTCACTAATCACATTCCAGAATGTTAAAATCCTATTTTGATCTACTACAAACATACAAGTCTGTGGGCGACATATTCGCAAGCATTGGCGTGAGGGAGCCGCAAGCAAGAGCATCAGAAGCCTTTACGAAGTTCGGACAGTACCACCGCATGCTGGAGAAAGATGGGATCACAATGCTGAAAGGTTTGAAGCCGGTAAGGCTGAGGCCGGTGTCTTCATCATTATTATAATCCACAACCTTTTTACATTCCACTGCTGAGTTTACACATCTCTTGTACGCTATCTCTTCTCTCTCTTTTGTATGTGTATATTATTTGCTATTCTCCTCTGTTCTGTCTGTTATTTATGTTCATTCCAAGTCCAATATATTATCCATACATATTCAATTAGTTATTTACTAAAAGTATTTTTTCCCTACAGATACTAGCCGACCTAGGCACGTACCTTAACAAAGCCATACCAGACACAAAGCTAACAATCCGAAAGTATGCAGACACTAAGTTTGAGTACCTATCCTACTGTCTGAAGGTTAAGGAAATGGACGACGAGGAATATGGATACAACACCCTACAGGAACCCTTGTATCGCGTGGAGACAGGCAACTATGAGTACAGGTAGGGAATAACTGAGGAACTAATATACTGCCTTGGGATACACCCTATGAACGTATGTAACCTAGTCTACCCTACAAAAATTAAATAGTTTTTTTGACGTTTTAAGCGTTTTAATAATCTACAAATTAATCTAAATAAAATTTTTCTAAATAATCTACTAATACTTAATACTAAATAGGTATCATTTTTTTTTATGTAATTACATTTGCTTTATAAAAATTATAAACAACGCAGTAAAAAGCGTGTCACTAAAGTACCTATACCTGCCTAATGTATCCAATGTCTAAAACATTTTTAATACTTATTCCCAAGTAAATAGAAATAAATGTGGTACTTACAATACTTATTTCTGCAGCAGCATTACCAATCCAAGTAAGAGTGGGACTTACATACAAACTTGCAGACTCATTTCTTCATAACATGAACACTTCTAGATTGATCCTGCGCTGCCGTCAAGACGCGCGCGCTCGCTTCGCTCGTCTCCGCTCCGACGTACTTGTTAAACTGGAACTGTTGGATAATAAGAAAACACAAGACGTCGCTTTCCAGCTGAGGCGATTCATCGCTGGATTTGCTGCTTATCACGAGTAAACATAACCACAGTAAATAGAATGAACAATTGCTTTGTAAAAACTGTATTATGATGGTCTACGAGTTCCAGATTCCCTAATTTCAGCTACTTTATACCTTTTTCAGTGTAACCCAAGATCATCTCGTGGAAAATTCAACGCTGTTCCCAATCGAAGTAGACCTGTCTCAAAACGCTTTCCAGTACAAGTCCACAACGCAAATTATCCAGGTAATGAGATAGTATTCTTACTGAATTTAGCTGCTGTAGATACCTACTATATATCAACACCTACTGCATAGGCCTTCCCATTGAATACCACAAAAATATTGTTGGTCAAATAGCAACCGTGTACACACTTCACCACTTCACAGCAACTTTAACGCAGTCACCAACTATCCACTTCGTAGTGCCATCTAACGTTTCGTATTCTATTCCGTAGTCACCAGGAACGAACCTTTCTTCTCCGCCTTTCCTCCTTTCTATTCCTTTTTGCTTGTTTCGTAAATTTTGAACATATTTAAAAAAATAAAAAAAACTACAAACCAGACAACATACAATCAAGCGCAAGATGAATCCCATTAAAAATTTCTCCGGAATATTCATGGTTATCTGAAACAAATCGTGAAAAACGCATTTTTTTTCAGGATAACCCCGAAGATGATGAAGATATCGAATACGCAAAAGAATTGAAAGAATATCACGATATAGACGACGGAGATAATACAAGCAACGAAACTAAACAACGCAAAGTAGACAATCGTCGACCCAACAAAGAAATAGATTTAACAGAATCATCTGAACAGCTTCTTCCGGGTTTCGATACTATTGACAACCTAGATAAAACTGGTGACAACCTTGATAAAGCAGATGCTATAGACAATCTTACGCTTCTAACAGAGTTAGGGCTAGCAGATGCTAATGATTTTGGCGATTTCCAAAATGGTATGACAGATGAGCTTAGGCCAATGAATAACGATGCCAAAAATGATGTAGAGGATATTTTTGAAAAGTTATTAAACGATTTATAAGTAAAATTATTTTGAGTTTTCACCTACTTTGAAAAGGTGAAGGTTCGATCAAAGATATACTTAGAAGTTATGGAGAGGATAAGTACCTTAATTTATTGTTACTAAGAAAATGTATATTAGTCATATTTTTTAGTCTAATCTAACTGTATTGTTGTGTATACTTATCTAAATATTTAGCTAGAATTTTTATATGTTATTAAATAAAAATCATTAGAATTCTCAACAAGTATTTTTTTATTAACAAACTTTTTACAAAAGTGCAGTAATAAATAATTGCAATTATGAACTTAGATATAGCTAATAATTTGTATATGAATTGCGCGAATAAAGAGAAGTTTTCAAAAATGATCAAATGAAATGAATGATGATACTTATGATGCTTTCTTTCCTTCAGTCCTTTTACACTTTTGACTTTCATGTTAGTCGGAAATTATTATCGGTTTTTTATGTAATCTTTTCTTTATTGCTGCAAGTTACACAAAGATGTCCCCCTGCTAGAAATCTTGGTCTTTGTCATTTTATTCTAAAAATTGATTGCACCTTGCTCATGCGCTGACCACGGTTGTACTGTAAAAGTCGGCATAGACCAACAGCATTAGACCGTTTGAAAAAGCTGATCGAACATTGAATCTCATCAGCTATGTAATAAGTATACCTGCTATAATATACTTTTGCCGTCATTTACCATGTGCATTTTCATCAATGTGCAAATCATTGATTGATTGTTTTTTTGTCTCAAGGATCTAAGGATGAGACCACACACCAGATACACAGTACAAATCTACATCAAATAAAGAAACACGAATGAATAAAATAATCAGTCGATATGAAAAATTAAATAATGAAAGGAGATGAAATATATTTCATCTTTTTAATTTTGGCAAATAGGTTTATGACCCGTCAAAAGCCGAATAGCATAAAAAGTTAAATATAAGGCACGCTTTACTTTAGATCAGGTACTAAAGTACCTATAATATTACTTAGTTTAAAATAACCGGCCAAGTGCGAGTCGGACTCGCGCACGAAGGGTTCCGTACCATTATCTATAAAAACGAGCAGATAAATCACGTTTGTTGTATGGGAACTGCCTTAAATATTGATTTTATTGTTTATTAGTATTTGTTGTTATAGTGGCAACAGAAACATATCATCGGTGAACAGACAGATGGACAGCGGAGCCTTAGTAATAGAGTTCGTTCTACCCTTTGGGTACGGAACCCTAAAAAGCTTAAATACTACTTGTTTATTCATAAATATATTCTATACGTCTTGTAACAACAGGCCACGGGAATTCTCCATTACCAGCAAGCAACAAATCTTTCTCTTTCAAACCTTTAACGTGTTTTAAATAAAACTTTAACTTATCAGAATGCAAAGGAAAGTGCTTATGGGCCAACCGATCATGTACTCTCGGAACTATATGAAGAAAATCCAGCTTTTTCAACTTATCATAGTCTATGCTTTCAACGAATTCGTTCAAATTAGCTTTAGCGTTATCTTGCAGCTGTTTCAGAGTGTCCGATGCCTTTTCTTTTAATGTTTGGAGTTTGGTTGAAGCTGTATCTGTTAAAGTTTGGAGTTTGGTCGAAGCTGTGTCGGTCAAAGTTTGGAGTTTGGTCGACGCGGTGTCGGTCAGAGTTTGGAGTAAAGGTGTGGCCGTTTCCTTGAGTTTTTTGACGTCGATTGTGGCCGTTGTAGCGTGAATTGCGATGAGCAATGAGACCTGGGGATTAAATATTCTTTGCTCTTTTTTACTGTTCGAATCAGTCTTAAAATAAATAAATAGTTATATTCTACTAAAGTTAAAAATATCTACTTATTGAGCAATTGCGTTGGAAACTGGAAAGAACGGCCAAGTGCGGGTTGCACGAAGCAATAAGTGTGCATGAATGTGTTTTTATGTAACATAAATGTTATCCCCCCATTAGGTGGGCCGACGACCTGATCAGAACTGCGGTGAGTCGATGGATGCAAGAGGCAAGTCGCCGCTCAAAGTGGAGCTCCTTGGGAAGGCCTATGTTCAGCAGTGAACGTCTTTAGGCTGATGAACGACCAGCCCGTCACGTCATTCATTCTCATAAAAAAAAAAATGATGATATGTTAATCTGAAAAATTAGCTATGGGTATAGCTAATTTAATACCAAATTTTAGCAAGATACGTTCAGTAGTTCCAGACAGACAGACAAAAAATTACATATCGATTAAGAGGTGAAGTCCAACCAAAATTGACAAAAAATGTTCTATGTACAGATTTAGCTCAGTAACAGATTTACTCTGTGTATAGATGCCTTAAATTATTTACTGCAATTTGGATATATCCTACGAGATAAGTGCAAACTTAAGACCTGTATAACTTTAGTGAAAAAACGATTTTCATTATTAATTAATTAATTACTTAATTACTCACCAAAATAACGAGTCCCTTCATGATTGGCACACGTTTGACAAGTAGCGACTGCGTCGGCGCCACGACAGCACTGGATATAAACAATCTATTGCTGCAACTATTGATTTGGACGGAGGGGTATTCTGGACGATATCGAATTTGGATGTCAGTATCGATTCACGTTCGAGCTGGAGTTTTTAATTCTGTAACTTTCAATATGAGGTACCTAATATACCTAGGTAGGTACATTTATTGTAGTGTTTATTGCAGTAGTGTATAATATATTTATAGCTATAGTGTGATTAAAACGTAATGGCGACTGTGAAGTGAGCTGCTAGCCCTCCGCACGCTGCGCACACCGCTTTACCTAACTCTGCTTACATCTAATTTTTGCTACTGCACAGCGTTACGCACCGACTTCACAGCTGCCATTGAGTTTGAATAGCACTGTAGGAGCTAGGAATAACGTCCAAATACTTTATAGGTATACGTATTCTTCATGTTTCCAATAATGGAACAGACGTGACAATAGAGCTATTTTTACGTTATATGTTTTTCGGTTGTCGTTTCTGTCCACGTTTATCCTAAAAATTTGAATTCTACTCAATAAAATTCAAGTTCTTTAAGAATAAAAAATGTGAGTTACTTACCTGGGTAATTATGCATATTACTTACTCAGGTTTCACTTCAGAGAACGAGCTTGAAACGATGCACAATCGGTTTCGAATCAACATCTACTTACAGAATACCTGCCAAGAGAAAGCATTTGTATGTCAATCAGGATTTTATCAAAATTCAATACACAGACAAACACCATGCCCTCTGAATCGCAAATATTGTTTGACATGATGATTTATGTACGCATTTACTACTTATGTAATTACGTAGCTAGTTACGTCATACGATCCCTTTGATGGAGGCAGGATGTTTCCCTTTTGGGGTGCAGCCACCTTTTCCGTTAGTGAAACTTAGAAAGTCTGATTAAATAAAAGATAGTTAGTTAATAAATGAAATTGTAATAAGAACGAAGGTTGTCTGTTTTAGAATAACACCGCGTTGTTTCCTAAAAATTCTATTTTATGGAATAAAGCATAGATTTATATATCAGGATATGCCCGAAGGAACATTTTATTTTGTCAAAATGGCGTGGGAAAAGTCAGCGCCATCTATTAGATTTCGCGTGAACTACGACAAGTTGAGAAAATTAGGTGCCTCTCGCTGCCATTATGTCCGTCAATGTTTATGTTTACAATGATTATTCCAAATATAAATTCGATTATTACTGTGTAATATTGAATTACTTGAGGTAAGAAACTTGGTCTTTCTTTTTACTGCACTTTTGAGTATAGATTGTGCAACCCTTCACAATACAACTTGGCATATTATGTTTGTGACATTCGACCGATGCCTTCTAACTTCCATCACAGACAGCGCTAGTGAATGGCAATCTGTGAAACTGGCTCACACTTTGAAGCGACCTATTACCAGTCATTAGGCCTGTCCTTAATATATATGTCTATGGAATAAAGTGTTCTTTTTTACTTTTTTATTAATTTTTTGGTTAAGTAACTGTTTTCGTTTCGTTGTTTATTTTCGGATCCCGGGTTAAGACAACCTACCTAATTATATTTATTTTAGATCTTAACTTTAATTTAAATTAAAATAAAACAACATTATCGTAAAATAAAAATATATTAAAACATATGCACAACTTGATAGCTTACAAAATGTATGTTAGGCACTAATATTACCGCTATTTCTAGATTCATGCATTTCTTTTTTTCATTTTTGTCTCTTACAGCCTGATTACACCTACCGAGCGAGTAGAACGGCGAGAGTGCAAAACGTCAGTGGGCCGAGACAGTGATATGGCCGAGTAAGTGTTCACACACACGTTTGCGGCAAGACAGTCATTGTTTTTCATTTCGAGCGAGCCAATATTCGCGGGAAAAGTGACGAGTACGCATCGAGTGGCGAGTGGTCGGTCACCGAGTGCGCGTGTTCAGACCCACCGAGTGAGCGAGCGAGACAGTGCGGAAAAGTGGGAGGTGGATACTCGGCCTAGGAAATAGAACAGGGTCCGAGTGAATCTCTCGGCCTGTTGCTAGGTCGAGTGCTCGGCCGAGGGCACTGACTCGTCAGCGGTAGGTGTAATCAGGCTATTAGGGTCAGCACTCACGTAGGCAAAAAAAAAAACAATTTATTTATAATCTTTTTTAGGGTTCCGTACCCAAATGGTAAAGCGAACCTAATTACAAAGGCTCCGCTGTCCGTCTGTCTATCTGTCAATCTGTCCGTCTGTCACCAGGCTTTATCTCATGAAGATGTATTTTTTGTTGCCGCTACAACAACGTAATTTTTATAGATGATGATGCGGAACCCTTCATACGCGAGTCCGACTCGCACTTGGCCGGTTTTTTGTTCTGCCCAAGTGCGCGATGACCCAAATTTAATTGGTGCATGTATTTTACTGTAGTTGATTATTTATGATTGAAAATTTAAGAATGATGTATTTAATTAAGGCGTTTTAACATAAAGAATATTACGCTAGCATAATTATAATTATTAAACGTGTCATATAATTATAAACTATTAATTGCAGAAATGTACGTGCAACCATGGAAGTGTTTTTTTTTATATTCTTTAAACTAAACACCGGTTTTTTTTTAAACTAAATTCCACCAAATAAAAATGATCACGTATTTCGGCTCTGAAATAAGTGTACCGTGCTCCGAATTAATATTATTTTTAAATAGAAATGGTTGTTTTATAGTGCCATTTCAACTAAGAGCTATATCGGTCACTTTATTTGTCCTGCGGATCTCATTTCGGATCGTATCTCGCAGGGAAACATCAAGCATAGCTCTCTCCATAGCTCGTTGCGCGACTTTGAGTTATACTAATGAGGCCAACAGTTAGAGACCACGTCTCAGTACCATAAGTCATCACTGGCAACACACATTGATTGAAAATCGCCCTTTTTGTGGATCCTAAGTATCAATAACATATTTCGAGTAGTTTTTGAGAAAATAAATTGAAAAACGATTTTTTGTTTAAACAATTGCACTTTTCTTTCTGAAATGCATAGTTTAAATTATTTTAAGATACGCGGTTACCTAAGAAAAGATACACCAGAATTTTAGCCCCCACTGCAAAAAAAGAGGTGTAAAAGTTTAGCATCCCACGCCTGCCGTTTTTCCGTTTCCATTTGGTATTTTCTCTAAGCCCGGTAGACATTTTAAAATTGCCAAAAGGATCAAAATTGCCTGTGTTGCCAGCTACACAAAGCGGTAATTAGGTACTGCCTGCAGCACTCTCAAATTCTACATTTCTTTTTTTGAACCGACTAGAGTTTTTTGTTTTCTTGTTTTTATAAACAATATCTTTTCTTAGATCTCCGGGTAGCTAAATTGTATTATCAATACCTTAATGATTAAAACCTGTTTGACGCGTTAAGCCATTGCTAAGGCTGCCCGGCTGTGAAACGAAAAGAAATGGCTTAAGAGCCATTCGTGGTGGTGTTACGAAAAGAACCAAGTTGGCTTGATACCTGTATGTTTTAGTGATATCCTACCGAGACGGCTTATTGAATAAATCCCACAGATTACACGGTTCTCAAATCGATCGCCACAAAACAGTTGATACCTATCTGTTCTGTGCTATCGCGGTCTTTGTTATTTTGATCCATGAGAAAGGGACAGCAACATTATTATTACAACCGTAATATTAGATTTAGGATTTTTACACCAAAATCGACACCCAAGTGTAGGTAGTTTTAAAATGTAGTTCCCAATATTGTAACTAGATGGCGTTATTTCGTTTTACTATAATTACAGTTTTAAATCCGGAAAAATTTAAAAGTGACCCATTTCCTTCAAAATGTATTAGTTTACTATACAATATAATTATACCATGCTGCTTCTTTCGCTTTCCATCAATATTTCGTCTATATATAAGAAATAGTATTTAAATAAGGCCCTAACTGATACATAAGAGAAGCGGTATCTAAGATTATGATAAATAAATACATATTTATACAAATTTATGAAAGAGGTGTTTAAAGAATATATTTTTTTATTGATTGTGCAACGAGATTCAACGATCAACAATGTTTTTTGCCCTAACGAGCGCGAGGCGACTCCGTTTTTTGGCAAAAATTATTCCGTATATCACCACACAAACAACAAATACTTAAACACACAGTATGGTGCGAGAGCCTACTGCAAGAATACCTACGTCATCCAGTACCCCAACAGGCTATCTTTAGACCGTTAACCATAGAGTAGTATAAGTATCGGAGAATAGAGAGCCCTCTTGAGGAGATTTTTGTCACACAAAAAAAACTGGTTTGTAATGCCCTCTGTTAGAAGATCCGTGGAACTATCAAACACCTATATACCTACCTATACTGTAGTTGGGTATATATATGTATTCTATATCCATACCTACATACCTATAGATATGTGCTTACCTCAAGGTCTGTGATTTTAAATTCTTGATTATCCAGGGGGTCTAGTAAAGAACCCAATCGCTAACGCTAACTTCACAATGTATGGGAATGATATTTCGGAAATGACTTACTTTCCGCAGCGAATGTCATTTCAATACATTTTTGGAGTTAGCGTTAGCGTTTCGAATCTTAGCTAGATCCCCAGATGTTTCAATCACCGATATAGCTGTCAATATGAATTTGACAACTTCGCATGTTACATTTATGAACAGCGCCATCTATTCGAAATCCAATTACATTAAGGCTGAGTTTTACCGGGCATTATAAAAGATAGCGTTACTTTCCATACAAAAAAGTGGTGCCAAGGGAACAATATGGAAGCGTCCCCCCCTGCCGTTAACCAACGCTTAAACATGTAAAAAAATCAGGTCTGTCAATGCCGATTCTGCCGGGTCATGTAAATCCAACTTCAAACGCCTTGAACACTATTTCCGGCAACTTTACACCTGTACCCCTAGTAAGTTTTCCAATACGTGAATACGCGCGAATCCATTTAAAATTTGTACTGCCATTTTTAGTTCAACAACGTGTCCGCTAGGGGCGCTGCAGAGAAAAGTATGGGAGGAAAGGGAGAAAACGTAAACGAATCAAGTTTTAGTAAACTATCGAAACTCGTACTAGGGGACGGCCACGGAAGCTCATCAGGTACAAATGAGAAATAGCCCGAACGTGAAAAAAATGTAGTAATCGTGTCGTGAGTACTAGTTAGTGTCCAGTGCGTTCATTTAGCCCAATACTTCGCCAACACGCAATAAATGTTGCTTGATAATCTTGCTTTATGCAGAAATAAAATGATTAGTAAAAAAGCCAGCGTTATTCCGTTGTATGGGGTGAAGCATCTGTATTGAAGGTGTTATATTATCTGGGACCTGGCCATAGATCTATATATCAGGATATGCCCGAAGGAACATTTTATTTACTCAAAATGGTGTGGGGAAAAGTCAGCGCCATCTCTTAGATTACTCAGGAACTACGATGAGTTGGGAAATTAAACGCTGCCATTATGTCCGTCAATGTTTGTTTACAATGATTATCCCAAATATAAATTCGATTATTTTCGTACAAAACGGAGTATAATATTGAAAATATTGACTTACTTGTGGTAAGAAACTTTGTATTTCTTTTTATTGCACTTTAGAGTGTAGTTTGTGCAACCCTTCACAACACAACTTGGCATATTTTCTTTGAGACACACGACCGATATCTTCTCACTTCTAACACAGACTGGGCGTTAGTGGATGTCAATCTGTGAACTTGACTCCCTCTTTGAAGCGACGGTTTAATCTGTCATTAGGCCTGTCCTTATATATATGTCTATGGACCTGGCAGATATTTTAATCTATTATCGGGGGTATCTTGGCTATTAATGGGCGTAGGTTTCATCGGGGTACTCGATGACGTAGGTAAAGTGTCAGAAGGGCATTCGTAGTGGTCTGCCAGGTACTCCCGGCAGGGTGCGCAATGACAGACCCATTTTTTTTTACATAATTAATCGAGGGAAGTATTGCCAGTACTTTCATTAGAGTACCTTATGACGTAATAAAGAAAACCGGTAAAAAATTCAATTATTATTGCCATGACCCGGCAGGATCGCCACTGGCAGATCTGTTTTTTTTTTACATATTTAAATGTCGGTTCTCAATCTAAGGATAGCATAATTGGGGTACCCAGTGACGTAGGTATTTGGGCAGTGGGCTCTCGCAACTTATTGTGAAATTCGGTGAATTGATCATCACTTTTGTTATCAAAAACCACTCAGCTGGATAACTTTGACTTTTACTTTCTCAGCTGTAAAGTAAATGGGTGAATATATAATTCAGCTTGTAAATAAATATTCCTACGAACACCTCTTTAATAAAATTAAATATAACCCACGCCTGTAAAGAAATAGTCAAGTGAGACAATAACGTTCTTCAGCTTTGTTTACAACCATTTCTTTGTTAGCGCAAGTTATAGTATATAACAATATACAGATTAATACGTGACTCGTCTTACGACGTCTTGTGGTGTACTTATGTCGCCCACGACGCGAGTTGGGCCAATTCGTCGTCTTCTTCTGTAAAGAAAGAACAAAAATGGTAAAAAAAATATTTTTTTTTTATGGGAATGAATGAAGTGACGAGCTGGTCGTTCACCTGATGTTAAGCGATACGGCCGCCCGTAACAGTTGCAGTGTCACTCGGAACTTTAAAATAATAAAGTTTCGCGTGACACTGCACTGCACACGTCATCCTGAGACATCACACAGTCTAGTAATCAGATTACTACACTGTGTAATCAGGTCATAGTCTCATTTGCCCAGTAATTTCACTAGCTACAATGCCCTTCAAACCGGAACACAGTAGTGCTTGCACACTACTGCTTGGCGGCAGAATAACTGGCAAAGCGGTGGTACCTACCTAGATAAACTTTGCAGAAAAGTCCTACCACCTAGTAAAATAAAACACGCACAAACAAAAAAGTAGTGTTTTTGTCAAATTTTGCAAATATAATCAACATCACTATCATCAATCAAAAATATCACCATCATCAACTGATGCCGACACATCAACATTATCATTTTACCCGGTTGATGCACTCAAAAAAAGCTGGCAGTTATTTGGCTCAATGAATCAACATTGCCTTGTTGCAATGCTGCCAGGATGTTGGGTATGCTACCTACCGGTACTTAGAGGTACTGGAGCATTTTTTTAGGTTTTATTATTGCAGTAGTTTGAGGAATAATATAACTTCGCCGGTTTAAAAACGACGCAAAACAAAAAACATCATAATCAACTGATTTTGATATCAACCATCATCAACATCAACCATTATCATCAACAACAGCCAGAAGACGTTCACTGCTGAACACAGGCCTCCCCCGTGATACGTCACTTTGGACGCTTATCGTATAGGGTTTGCCTTAATCACCACGCTTGGCAGGCGGCTTGGTAATAGGCATGATGACTAAAATTTTTTTGGTTCATAAATTAAAAATATTCCTCAAAAGACAAACATTTGTGAAAACAAAAATAAAATATCTCAAAAAACGACAAAGTTACAAGCATTTTATGAACCGGAATAGAAAGGGATAGCTCAAACGGCCAGTGACGTCAGAGCAATGTCGTTATAGTACTTCATTACTAAGCTGTGGTAGCTTTTCATAATATCTCTTTTGCATGTGACGTCACGAGTAGATTTTTCATAGCAACTATGGGGGCGCTCTGTTTCGCGAGAAAGGGACAGGAGATGCCTCCTGTAGAAACTTTAAAAGCTTATTACTCCGTGATTTATTTTTAATCTACTTTATGAAAGTATTATTTACTTGTTCATTTTTAATAGGAGTCATCATGCCTATAGCTTAACCGGCTCGTACGTCACCCACGGGAAGAGCACAGCCGAGACCACACATCCAACACGGTTATTATCAATAACATCAACAACAACATCAATAACATCAACAACAACATCAATATCAACATCAACAACAACATCAACAACAACATCAATATCAACATCAACATCAACATCATAATCATAATTATCATCATTATACTGACCAGTCTTCGACTTGCTAGGCTTCGGCTTGTCGTGAACCAGATCGGCGACAGGAACATCGGGCAAGTTGTCAGTGGGTACACTAATGCCCAACATTTCTTTATCAAGGTCCTCCTGTAAAAAAACAATGTTTTTATTAGGACACTAATAGTAAACTAAACTACTACAGGGTACTAAAGGCATCTGATAGCCCACTCAGTGTCAGACAAATCACTCAAATCATCTGACAACTCACTCAAATTGTCTGACAGTTAACGCAAGTTATCCGACAGTTCCCTCAAATTGCCTGATAGTCTACTCAAGTTGTCTGACAGTTAAGACAAGTTGTATAACAGCTAACTTGAGATATCTAACAGTTCCCTCAATTTGTCTGACAACTAATGCAAATTGTATGATACTTTACATTGTTGTTCACTTAAGTTGTCTGAGAGTTAACTTTAGTTATCTGACAGTTCCATCAAGTTGTATGACAGTTAGACAAGTTGTACGACAGCTAACTTGAGACATCTAACAGTTCTCTCAATTTGTCTGACAACTAATGCAAGTTGTATGATAATTTACATTGTTGTTCACTCAAGTTGTCTGAGCTAACTTGAGTTATCTGACAGTTCCATCAAATTGTCTGACAGTCAACGCAAGTTTTATGATAGTTCAATCAAGTTGTCTGATGGTTCTTTCAAGTTGTCTGACAATTAACGCAAGTTGAATGACTGTTAACACAAGTTGTATGATATAGTTCACTGAAGTTATATGACACTGCATTCTGTTGTCTGACAGTACACTCAAGTTGTCTGACAGTTCACTCAAGCTATCTGACAGTTGACTCTAATTAGCTGAAGGATCACAGTGTCTGATAAACCATCTTTCTTACCTGTTCCAGCTCCTCAAGTTCTTTTTCAAGCTCATCTTCGTCGATATCGTTGGGGAAAGCGACGTTGTTGCTGATAGCATCTGTGATCTCGCGGGAAATATCGTGCTGTTCCGCGATATCATCCATAATATCGTGCACTTTGTCCACATCACTGAAGTGTAAGGAAATATGTGTAATATATAAAAGGAACTATAATTATTTGGAAAATATGGCTTATGGTTTTGGATTTTTTTATAGGAAATAATAATTTGATGTTAATGGAGATTATTACCTACTTTTCAACAGACTTCAAAACAGAAATTTTTCTATTGGGTTGTATTTATTTTTAATTCATTACCCGAGCATTCCCAATAAATTTACTGCTCACATTAATCACTTAGTTGATACTAAGAAAACCTTGGATGACATATAGTCTGGTAAAGCTCTGCAGTGGAGCATTTTGGAACCCCCAAAAACTTTTTCATATAGCAATCAGTTTTTTATGTCCTTTATAAATAAATAATAAATAACACCAATTTTAAATCACTGCAGGTAGCTTTGCCAGACAATATTTCCACCTCAACCAATTAGGATGAAAATTCAATTGAATAATCGGTTGATAATAAACAATTAAACTGTTATCATTCGATTATTTTGCTTAATTTCTCTTATCATAACCATACTAACATGTCTTTATGAGCGAGCTTCATAGCATTGGCAGCATCTTTCATTGTGTTCAGGACTTGAGCATTAGTGTTGGCTCCCTCTAATGCTTCTCTCTGAGCCTCTATCTGTGTCAGCGTGCCATCAATCTGGGTCAGCTGCTTTTCATAGCGCTTCTTGCGTTTCAGAGCTGCGATTGCGGCTGGAATGAAGATTTTAAGTATGTTTAGTTTGGTTCTAATAATAAAGATGAATTTGACAGCCTTGTGGTGTGGTGGCTGAGCAGGTCAGCTCATCACCTGGGTGGGTTTGATTCCCGCGACAGGACAAATATTTGTGCACAGGAAAAAATTGCAAATGCTTATTCTGTGTCTGGGTGTTGTAGTTCCTGGCTCCCTAGATACGGGGAATCCTAGTTAGGGTCCAGAATCTATGTATGTGATCGCTGGGTGTTATTTAATGTCACTTTTTCAACAATACTAATGTGCAATTTCATTCCTTTTAATATTGAAAATATTCTTAATTTGGAATAGTGTTAGATATATTGCAAAGTTAAACGAAAAGGTTTAAATCTTAAAAAGAAGAGAAAATTATCGTTCCCCATTGTCGCTTTTGTCACACTTGCTTCCATGTCAAGTAGAGTAAACAGTAATGATGATTTTGTCTACCGTTTGGGCTTAAGCAGCACCCAGTTTCACCCATATTGTCATCTATAGCATATTGCAGCCTATCTATAGCATAAAAATAGCTTCCCTCTTGCATTCCTTTTCACAAATACAGTAATCCATTACAAATTATTAACAAAGTATTAAGTCCAAATGTTTATTCCAAAGGATGCTCCTTTGTTACACTGTCATAACAGCCAACAATTAAATTATCAGGCCCTTATAAAGAGGTTAATTAGTCGTCAATATTAGATAAAAAGAGTAGAGGTGTAATAATATAATTGTAATTAGATGGCAACCTTTAATCTAGTATGTTACAAGTAATATAATAATATACAAAAACTATGCTTTTAATAAGTAATATCATATTACACATCAGAAATGGGTTGCAACTGAAAATCAGTAATTAAGGTCTTACTTAGGACCTAAATAGTGTAGATAGATAGATAAACTCTTTATTGACACCACATCACAAATAATTAAAAGCTAACAAACAAAAAACTTAACAAAAGTGTATCAATTGGCGGTCTTATCGCTCAGAGCGAAGAGTGTACTGAGTCGGAGCCCATTCATGACACCATGCAGCATTGCACTGCTGGTAATCTGTTTGTGTGTAAGTATATTATTTTGTAATGTCATTTATTTATTTATTTATTGCAGTTCAAGTACTCACTGTGCTTACAGAACGATGCCAAAGCGCACAGAAAGCTATAAATAACATGTAATATTAGTCTACAATACCTAAATCTAACTAATTTGAACTTAAAAATCTTAAACAAATATCCACAAATCTATTAAACTTAATGTAAAATAAATCTACGTCTGGATGCTGAGCAATCAGGTCATTAATCAAATGAATAGCCTGTGCTGTGGGAGCGTACTGAGCGGTCTGCGTGCGCGCCGCAGGAGCCGCGAGCAGGCGCCGCACGAGCAGGCGCCGCACGTGCGGCCGCCGCTACCGGTCCGGAGTGATAATTGAGCAGCGTGACAGAGTGGAGGGGTTATCTATCTTATTGTTAAGTAGCAGGTAATAGTGGATCATCACCGCACATTTACGTCTGACTTCCAAAGTGTTGACACCCACCATACCAGCTATGAATAGGGATGGATACAGATATGGATAATATCCAAAGATTTTGTTGTACAGGTACCGGGCAAATTTTTTTTGTACCTTTTCCAGCATAAGTTTATATTTGGCCTCGTGTGGATCCCAAATGACCGAGTTATACTCTAATCTACTCCTAACAAATGCATAGTACAGAGTTAAAATAGTACTCCTATCGCGGAACCGATAAGCTTGCCTCATCACAAAACCGAGAGATTTACAAGCTCGCCCACATAGATCAACAATGTGATCATTAAAAGTTAACTCTGTATCGAGAACTAACCTCAAATCTCTGATCTGCGTCACACGTTCCAGCGGAACACCGCGTATATTGTAGGGGTGCAAAACAGGTAAGCGTCTACGGGTAAAACTAATACTCTTACATTTGGAGGCATTGAATTCCAGGCGATTGAGTTCGCTCCACTCGATAACGCTATCAATGTCCCTTTGCAAGGCTACTGAGTCTGCAGCGTTTTCTATACCCAGGAATATTTTCAGATCATCCGCGAACATAAGGCATTTAGCTGATCTGACGACACTTGGCAAGTCGTTAATCATTATTAAAAACTGAGTAGGGCCTAATGTGCTGCCTTGACTCACACCAGAGCTGGTTACATAAGTTTCTGAGCGGTGCCCTGATAACTGTACATATTGTAAACGATTTGAAAAATAGCTCGAGAAAAATTTCAATAAATTTGGAGTGAAACCTATAGTCGAAAATTTTTTAAGTAGAACATCATTATCAACGCGGTCAAATACTTGTAATGTAAGTAGTGTAATGTTGTGTGTCACTGTCACAAATAAATGTATTTTAATATTTTTTCTTTCATATTCTAATGGGCATGGCTTAAAGGCTTGCACTGATGTCCCACAGGGGTCTAGTTTTTACCCCTCTAGCTTAATTCCCATAGCCAACCCATTTCCTTATAATATAGTTTTGGGTTGCTAACATAGCTGTTGCGGTGATCGTGATGATGATAATGCAGGTGATATTATTATTATTTATTTATTGTTATTTGATAATAGACAAGTAGCATTCCTGCTGATATGTCTATATCCACAGTGACGGTCTATCAATGACGACGGTGGTTGATAATGATGATGAGCCATTTTAAGATTGTCGGGATTTGACATCTGTATGTGTAAACTTATTAGAGCTAAGATCAGCCTAGAGTGGTCGGAAGTAGTCTTGGCCGTTATTAAAAAAACGCCCATCACTAGTCGGAAGTCAGTTTTTATTGCAAATAGTCTTTTGTTAGCACTTTACAAGTCAAGATGCACAAAAACACCTCAGCATTTCAAGCAGAGAACATGGGACTGTTAATGGCGGAAGCATCAAGACGTATTATTACTCCTGTTTGTTTACTGTGTACTGAATGTGTACTGAATATTTGTAGAAAAAAGAATATACAGGTATTTAAGAGGGTCTCTGTGTTTTACTTCAGAGGGAACCAAGAAAGTAGATAACATGGAAAAACTATAAGAGGAATGCCAATAGACCAAGAAAACAGCGTAGATCAGAAAAAAGCCAAAAAAACAGCTTAAAACTAGATGGCGCTGCAAAATAAGCGGGCTACAAGTTTCACTAAAACGCCGTATGTCCGTAGCGCTAATGAGTCACAGCAGCAAGTCAATCGAATTTAATTAACAGCGCCATCCACTGCGTTTGAAGTAAATTACTGGTGGTCCCGCAGTAGTAACTGTTATCTTATTCTGTGTTTTTGTTCATTTAAACTACGTTTCGATACTCCTAACGCCATCTTAATGATCACCTTTGAGTTAGTGAAACCGTCTACGCTGTTTTCTTAGTGTATTAGCATTCCTCTCCTAGTTTTTCCATGGTAGATAATGCTGATGTGGGAAGACTCTGAGATGGAAGTGCGGGACTCACTACATTGGCTCACTGAATGAGCAGCAGAAAATCTGGGATAAGAAAACGGACCGTAGACAGGCTAAAGCTGTGTTTCCAACCATTGATAGAAAGATCACTAATTACTGGCTAAAGTTGCATGGCAGGATCTTAGGCTTATAGTTGGCCTCATGACTGGCCACTGCAATTTAAACTGTATAAGACCGGGAACATGGATAGCCCCCTATGCACAATACACCCCTAGCGGGACATCAGTGCCGGACTTAGCGCCCCCATGTAGAATAAGAAGACCAGATGTTAATTAGGTACTTAAAACATGAAAATTAAATGATTGTCGGTTGCATGCTAGGTTATTGATACAACTAATCTTGGATGCACAAAGACAAATGATTTAAACAGTTTTTTTTTTGTTTCTATTCAGTCTGATATTTTCGAAATAAATTCCCAAGTGGCATTGATATTTAGTTCTGAACAATCTTTGTTGTTTTATAAGTGCAAGTTGTGTCATTAATCTTAAGTCATTAATCTAAATATGATTTTGTGATAGATGCAGCTTCTTGCTGCAGCAACAAATACCCTCTGATTAACACTGAATCTACCTAAACTATTCAATGACTAATGAACAATTTGGAAAGAAAATCTCAGAGGAGTTGAGAGAGAGGAGAGAGACGTAATTTTATATTTTAAGTTGGCACAAGCAAGTCTACTAGATTATTTCACATTCCTCCCATGTGTGTTAAAATTACAAGGTCAACATTATACCTCTTTGGGTCAACCAACAAAAAACAACATCATGATCACAATGCTTGCTAAATGTAATTCTTAGTTACAAACCAACCTCTCTTATTCTTTGTGCCATGTTTCCTTGCAGTTTGTATCTCTAGATCTACCTTTTTTTCTAGAAATTCTTGCTTTTTGACCAATAGTTCTTCGGTCTCGCGTAATTTCTGTATTGCTTCGTGGGTTGACGGACCCTTTTCCTCCTTCTTACCACCAAATAACTTGCCAAGAAAACTCATTTTTATGCACCAAAAAGTGTCTCTAGCTACTTTACTAATCGAGATGACAGGGAAATGTTTGTTATTTACGCATCTAATACGAAAATTATTGTGCACTTCACAATCACAATCATAATTTCCTTTTACAGAGTATGCGTCACACAACTAGGGAAGTAAAAAAAGGATTATTTAATATCGATTTTTTTTTTCTAATAATGGATTTATATTGATCTATTATTATTTAACAAAAAAATCGTTAATTAATATATCAATATTTTTGTTTGGTTTCGATTTTCTTTTACTGGTATTAAAAACAATAAGGAAACATCACTGCGAAATTCAAGGGTGATCAGTGTAAATCACAAGGTGTACATACAAAGACAATTTTAGAATAGTAAGCTTGTAATGGATAGTAATTATGCTCGATCACGATCAGAAAAACAGGCAAAGTTTATAAAACGACAAAGCGAGCGCAAAAAATCAGAGCATTAGGACTGTAGAAATAAGTGCCACTGCAATAGGAAGGCAGGGGTATAAACTTGAAAAGCGCGAGCGAAGCAAGCGTCAAAATAAATTTGTTTGTTAGTAATTTTGATACACAAATACAATCAAAACAAACAAGCAAAGCTAGCGCGAAAATTATTATAATGGCATGTTCCAATTTTTGAAACTTTACAATAATTTAAAGCAGTGTTACAGCTACGGAAATCAAATGATTGTACCTAAAAACTTTTTAGTAGAATTATTATCATTCAAAATGATTAATATAAATGAAATGAAATTAAGCAGGTATAAAAACAATAACCCAAAGGGTAAAGTGAACCCTTTTATTAAGGCTCCGCTGTCCGTCTGTCCGTCTGTCACCAGGCTTTATATCATGAACTGTGATAGTTAGACAGGTAAACTTTTCACAGATGATTTATTTCTATTGCCGCTATAAAACAAATACTTAAAACTAGAATAAAATAAATATTTAAGAGGGCTCACAAGAAACGTAACTTTTTGCTCGTTTTTATAGTTAATGCTACGGAACGCTTCGTGAAAACGATTTAAAAAAAAAACGATTTTTCCTTAATCTTTTTCATGTCCAAAAAATAATCAATAATTAAAAAATCGATTTTTCCTCCCTTAGGTTACATCCCTATCACACACCCGCCCGAACACACAGTGATCCAAAGAGTATATATTTAGCTTTGACTTTGACGTATGACAATGACATCTGATAGGATTATTGTATTTTATAGGGATGTGACCTAAGTGAGCAAAAGTCGATTTTGTACTAGTCAATTATTTATTTTGACATATATGTAGCTTTTACAAAAATCGATTGTTTTAGTGTGTAGTAGTATTGTAGTCGACGCGCCTCGTTCAATCTCTTATAAAAAAATAAAGTTTAAAATATTAGAATCGAATATGTATGACTTAATGACTTAAGATACTCTGTCAATCGTTTTGGAAAAATATACACCTCTGAAGACCTTCAGCTACAGTTTCTTTAATATTCTCACTTTAGAATTCCCTGAGCCATTATCCGACGTCGCTTACAAGTATAATAACAAAAACTGATTAGCACTTTCGTCTCAAGTAATGAGCACTGTGAGTGGGAACCACCGCTGGGGCTTAGTAGGTGGCAAGAGACCAGATGGCTTGACGGATGGGTGGCACAAAGACCTGGTATAAGCACGGTTGCTGCTAGCCACCTGAGTCGTACTGTCCACACTCCGGCAGCAAAAATGGAGCACCCTACTATTACTTTGTGCTCATCGCTGTGAAGACCACGGGCAGTTTGGGAGCCGAAGCAAGGAGCTTGGTGGTGAAGCTAGAGCACAGGACGACGGAAAGATTAGGCGACTCTCGCTCCGGTGCATTCTTGGTGCAAAGGTTAGATTCAGCGTGGTAATGCAGCAAACATTATGGGCAGCTTTTCACCGGGGAATTAAGGGGTGAGTTATTTTAATAGAGTAATATAATGTGTGTAGTGTAACGGTAAAGAATATTGTTTTTTAAATTATATATTTGATATTAAAACAGATTAAATAAACTTTATTTCATTCCTTGTCTGAATGAAACCCCCGTTACAGGAATTTGGCAATTTCGTGCCTTTACTATTATTAATACCAGTAGAAAAACAAGAAGACAGCAAACAAGATTATAAAATTGTTTCTTTTATAATAGATTTTCTGACAAATAATGAGCGATTAATATAATCAATTTTCACAAACCATAATAGATTATTTTGTTAATCGATTATTTTTTAACGTCTCTATATTTTATTATTATATACTTATACTGGAGTTTTTAGGGGGAACGCGGAAAAGTTCACGTCGTTGCATTATATTATTTCTCAAAACTTGTGCTTTTTCCAGTGTTAATGTTTAAAATTGGTGGCGTTTTACGCATTAAATGCGGAATTACGAGCATGAGTGTAGGCAAGTGATATAATGTGGTGAAACGTGGTTTTTCGTGTTGGTTCCAAAATTCTGTAGAAGCTTCTAGTAAAGTTGCCACCACTTTACTGGAGCATGACTTAGACTGGACTATGCTATGAGACTATGACTTAGACTTGACTTAACGTGAAATATTCATAACACTGAAAAATTATAATACTTGGCTAAATATACTATGTGTGGAGCCAATATATAAGAAGAAAAAAAAAGGTATATACTCTTTGGCATTTTGCTTTTTTGTTTGTCCGACCCGCACATAGTCTCCAGATTGGGGGTATTTTTCGCAATTCTGGGGAAAAATAAAAGTTTTGGGCAAGTTTTGGGGAAACGATAACCTTGGGGAAATATTAGGGGAAGAAAATTTCAAGACCGGGGAAATCGGGGAAGTGTTTTTCCAGCCATTCGTACGTCTAATGCCCTCATATATATTTGTGACGCTCATAATTGTATGATTATAACCGAAAACAAGATAACAATAATAAAAACCGTGAAATCGCTCAAGATGTCTCAAATTGGTCTTAAAGTAGTGGCAGCCAATGCTAGACTAAAACATAGCTAAAACCGACAGACAGAACTGCCTATTGCTGATCTATTACCTCCTTCTGTAATGGAGATATAGTTGTTCTCCCCTTTTCAGGACTACTTATTTTGTATTTATAATAATTATTTTATTCCTATTTTCTTCAATAGGGATCTTTCTGATGCATGATGATGGAACAAGTAAACAGATTTCGTTTTTTTAATTGAGTAGAAATTTTCCTTGCTAGATTTTGAGTTATCTTTTTTCTAACATTAAGAGCTTTTTTGGTATTGTAAGGATCTAAAAGTGCCTTTAGTAGAGCAAATATACATTTGTGATCATCAAGTAATAATACAAAGAGAGCAGCAACATCAAGGAAAATAAAATTGTGGACATAGGCGTCATAGGAATGATTTTTTAAAGTGTAAACCACACTTTAAAAAGATTTATTTTACGGTAAGATTTTTGCAGCTAGCGGTCGAGTGACCATAGCTTAGTTGGTAGAGCGTCCAATCCGGTGAGTTGGAGGGTGCGGGTTCGAATCCCGCCAGTGGCTAAAATTTTGAGAACTATAATATCGTTATAGGCTTCATAGTTTCGGAAAATTCCAAATAATTAATACTATTCAACGAATTAAAAAAAATTTAACACCTAACGGCTTTTACGCGAACTTGTATTTTCCAAGTAGATCACCACGCACACCATGTTTGGCTAACCCTCTACCAAACACCCTGTATAAGGTGTATAATCACCAAAAAGATTTCGCAGGTAGTTTCAAAATATTTGGAGAAAAGTCGGAGAAATTGTATCATTTTGGGGAATTTTTTTGTCACCTATGGGGAAACTTTGCAAACTCAATCTGGAAACCCTAGGCCCGCCCGGCCATCTGCTATATTTTTCTATTTGTGTTCACCAAATTACAAAGTAAACTAGTTCAAATTAGGTGTTAATTTAGATTAGTAAGTAATTATGGTTCGAGTGATAACCCAGGAGACGTACGATGAAGTCGTCAAAGAGAATATCGATGAATTCGATATGACTCCGGAAGAAGCTATTGAAGAAGCTGTGGCTCAGTTTCAAGCACAGGTATATTTTATTTTTAATTATTAACAAAGTAATCGAACCATAATATTATAATCTATTTTCGTCATAATAGATTAAATGGACACACAAAGTAGAATATTTTAAAAATCTAGTATATGGTACCATAATTGTGATATATATTCTTTGCAGCTTGTAATTTTCTTGGTCATTACCAATGCTGTGACACAGCACTAGTATAACAGACACAGCAGTAGTATAAGTACTAATGCTGTGTCTGCAATCAACTATTTTATAGCACTGATATGAGATTAATTCAACATACGGAATAACCGGCCAAGTGCGAGTAAGACACATGCACTAAGTGTGTCATACCATTATCTATAAAAATCTAAAAAGTCACGTTAGTTGTATTAGAGCCCCCCTAAATATTTATTTAATGCTGTTCTTTAGTATTTGTTATTAATAGTGGCAACGGAAATACATCATCTGTGAGAATTTCTACTGTCTAACTATCACAATTCATGAGATACAGCCTGGTAGCCGAGAGACAGATGGACAGCAAAGCCTTAGTCATAGGGTACGGAACCCTTTGGGTATGGAATCCTAAAAATTATGCAGACAGGATGTTAGAACTAACAGGGTATATCTGCCAGTTGTATTTAGCAAAACCTGTAACTTATAATTTAGTATGCTATAGGTAACTAACCGCAGGGAGCCAATGGATGCAAGAGGCAAGCAGCCACTCAAAGTGGCACTTGTTGATGAGGCTTATATTCAGTAGTGGACATCTTTAGGCTGATGATAATGATTGAAGTAGTACTACATTAAAATCTGCAACCATGCTGCTGATTACAAAATGAAACAAGAATATCTAGTATAATTCCGCTAAAATAAAACTAAAACATTATCTATATTGGGAAAGCTGCAAGGGATTGTTGCTGGTAAATGTATGTGACAAAGAATAAGAAAAATATTTGTTAGGACAGTTTTATTAGAACAATCTGGGAAGGCTAAAATTGATCCAACATTTGTTGCGCAGGATTAGGATAATGCCAGAAAAACCTAATGAGACCAATGACAAATTGGTACGCTTATACGAAATAAAATAAAAGTAAAATAATTTAACTTATAAATAGTCTTAAAGTAAATGACAGTAAAAAATTAACAAAACATCGATTCTAAAAAATATTTTAACTGAATAATCAACTGAAAATAATAACAATTTTTAAGTACTATGTTTGGAATCTGGAATATAATTTTAAATAATTAAAATATTAAAATTAAAATACATATACCTTACAACAATCGCCTACACTAACCCAATACAAATAACCCTCACCGACACGACGTGTTTCGCCTCTCCACAAGGCATCCTCAGGAACATGTTGACTCGATGAAGGCTCGTGCCTAGTTTTATTTTAGCGGAATTACACTACATATTCTTGTTTCATTTGTATTTGAGATGAACTTCTGCGAGGTAACGCCTGATTCAATCAATTATGCTGCTGATTATTGCCAATTTCCTTTATGATAAACATACAAACTGGCATTTTATGGAATGGAAGAGGTCTGTATGGATGTTGTATTTAAGTCACTAATTTTGAATTTTTGTGTGATAATAATTAAAAACGACTTAAAACTAGAGTAGCAACCAAAATAAACCTTTTTTAACAGGGGGTTGATCTGTCAAACATCATAAAGGACCTAGCGATAAGCCCTGGTGACGACCACATTGTGAGCACAACTATGACAAGGTTGAAGGAGCTGTGTGCGGGAGACAGTTACAGTACTCAGGAGGTACTGGTACAATTGGATGTCTTAAAGGTAAATTACATTATGAGCGAAGTTATTTTGGTGAGCAAGTCTGACTATATTTAATTAGGTAAGAATAATTTAATCACAACCATGGTCTGCAATGAGTGCCTTGCTGGCTAGGATGAATGATGGCCGAGAGCAAGGCATAGCGCAGGTTCAGGCCATCGCAGCATAAATAAATAGCGATCCCCAACAATCATATACATAGATTTGGGACCCTAACTAGAATTCCCTGTATCTAGGGACCCAGGAACTACGAGGACCATGGGCCCACAACACCCAGACAGAGGAAAAGTTTTGGGATTTATTTCCTGTGCACAAATACTTGTCCTCTCGCGGGAATCGAACCCGCCGCCTCTGCGTTATAAGCCGACCTGCTCAACCACCACACCACAGAGGCTGTCAAGCAAAAGCTATATTGGTGACTTTAGTTCTCTTGTGGATCTCATGTTCGATCTTGTCTCAAGGAAACACTGAGCATAGCTCTCTCCATAGCTTGCAGGCCAACAGTAAGACACCACGTCTCAGTGCCATAAGTCATCACTGGCAACACACACTGGTTGAAAACGTTTGTTTTCAGGCTTTGCGGTATTTTAAGACTAAAAGAGTTTTAGCCTTAATATATCCATATTTTTCCAGACAGAATGCAACAAAGATATAGCCCGTCGAGTAAGAGCCGGTAACGAAGGTGCATACAAGTTATTACTAAACCTACTAGTATCTAAAGAGGAAAAGTTTCAGCAAGAACTGAGCCAGAAAGATGCTGGACTTATTGAGAGTGTACTGAATACTTTAGTTGCTTTAATGGACACGCAACCAGATCTGTTGGATGGAAGGGGTGTTGATATTATAAAATGGTATGTATTTTTTTATGGAAATGAATGATGTGACGAGCTAGTCGTTCACCTGATGTTAAGCGACACGGCCGCCCATAACAGTTGCAGTGTCACTCTGAACCTTAAAATAATTAAGTTTCGCGTGACACTCCCTAAGACATCGCAGAGTTTAGTAATCAGATTACTAGACTATGAGATCAGGTTATAAAGTCTCTTTTGGCCAGTAATTTCACTAGCTACAATGCCCTTCAAACCGTAACACAGTAGTGCTTGCACACTACCGCCTGGCGGCAGAATAACTGGCAAAGCGGTGGTACCTGCCTAGATGAATTTTGCAGAAAAGTCCTACCACCTAGTGAAAGAAATTAAGACGAATTACGATTAAATAAATAAATAAATAAATAAATAAAAATGTTTATTTCAGGTTGTTCACCCATAGTGTTAGTACTTTAAACTTAAAATCTATATTAGTAAATGAAATACACTAAAAGACACATACATTATTTATAATTATATTGAGCGGCTTACTGAGCCACGAGTTGAGCAGACGGTTTGTGCAGCTCCCCCCATCGCTTCAGGAAGCCACTCGTGTAGTCTCCAGCTACTAGGGCCAGGAGGCTGTTGGTTGTGCCCCACACGCGCCACCTCATGGACGCCGCGCGCGCACGCTAGATTGCAAAAAAGTCATCCGTGCGCGCGTCGGCGAACATTCCGGACGCGCTACAGAACCGAGGCAGACCCAACAGCATCCTGAACCCATTATTATATTGGATCCGTAGAGCATTGTAAGCTTTCTGCGTATACTTGGTCCACAGGCAGCACGTGTAAAATGATTGGCAGAATGCTTTGAATAAAGTTACTTTCACTGGCATAGTGCAGCGTGCAAACCTGCGGGCCAACATATTACATCTAACCGACAATGCTCTACGTTCCCTCTCAATATCCAGTCCATCCGACATATCATCTGTGACCCAGTGACCCAGGTACTTAAACTGCTTAACCCACGTGAGAGGAGCTCCATTTAGCATCACGTCAAGGGTTGAGTAGCTTCTACTCCCCGCCTTGAAGAGCATTAGCTCACTTTTTTTCGTATTGTACCTCAGTCCATGAGACGCAGCGTATGCCTCGCAAAGTTTCAGCAGCCGGTTTAAAGCCCCGATCGATGGGCTCAACAAAACCATGTCGTCTGCGTAGCTTATATTATTGACCATTACTCCGTCAATTGAGCATCCGACATTAGTTTTGCTAAGCTCAGCGATCAAGCCGTTCATGTACAGGTTGAATAGTTTGGGCGATGTTATCCCCCCCTGCCTCACTCCGCAATTCAGCCTGTACACATCCGAGGATACATCCGACCACTTAACAACATTGTTCTGATTTTCGTACCAGTATTTAAAGATGTTCACAAAATCTTTAGGCAAACTCGTTTCATGCAGCTTGTGCCACAGCTTACCATAGGAAACGAGGTCAAACGCTTTCGACAGGTCCAAGAAACAGGCATATACCGGCGTATTTCTACGCGTGTAATACTGGACAGTATGCTTAAGACACAAAATAGCCGATTCAGTTGATAAACCAGGTCTAAACCCGAACTGAGCGTCCTGTATCTGCATGTGCCTACTAAGGTGTTTATCGAGCAGACTGTCCAGTACCTTAGCAACGATGGTAGCCAGTGAAATCGGCCTGTAGTTAGACCTGTCGGAGACGTCACCTGTCCTATTTTTTACAATAGGCACAACAACTGTCCTCATCAGATCTTCAGGTAGGTACGAGTGTCCAATACAAAAGGTATATAACATCGCCAACACTCTAGGCAAATGTACGCCTGCATGCCGCAGATGCTCCACGCTAAGCCCATCATGCCCCGGTGATTTACCTCTTTTCATATTTTTAATGACAGTTTCAACATCTTTAGCTGTCAACATCTTTAAAGTAGGTTTAACCCCCTTTTCAAACAGGATATTTTGTTTTCAGTATACTAGACAATGTAGAAAACGAAACAATACTTATAGCGACACTAAAATGGATTGCCAATTGCTGCGTCAAACACGAAATGAACCGTCAGAAATTATTCGCCAAGAACATTGCCGAAAACCTGAAATTACTACTCAATGTCAACGGCAATGAAAAGGTAATTCTACCATATCACATCACCAGCCACTGACAACTGTTTGGGAAGAAAGGTTCTCGAGTGGCGACCACGAACCGAAAGACGCAGCGTATGTCCCCCCCCCCCACTAGTTGACCGACGATCTGGCAAAAACACGGGGAGAAGATGGATGCAAGAGGCAAGCAGCCGCTCAAAGTGGCGCTTTTTGGGGAAGCCCGATGTTCGGCAATGGACGTCTTTAGGCTGATCATGATGATGACATCAGTTTGAAGACATCCACTGCTGAACATAGGCCTCCCTACAGAATGCCACTTTGATCGGCTGCTCGCCTCCTGCATCTATTTATTTATTTATTCTTTCCCTATCGGTTGTTAGTTCTACGAGCGATGTGGCCTGCCCATTGCCTGAACAACTTGCTAATTCTAAGAGCTATTTGTGTTATAGTGGCGATTTTTGTTTATTTTTATTTATTTACCTAAACCCTATAGATGGGAGATTTACACGATGTTTTGCCTTCTTATGACAGTTACTCAGCGAAACGTTAAACGTAATACGTAAATTAACTCTGGACGATGACATTAGGCATGAGTTTGGGAAGGCGCATGAGCACGCGAGAGAATTAGGTGCTATGATGATAGACCCGCTCAAGAATCTCATTAAAGGTATTTATAATTGTGTTAATCGCCTGCTTAGGGTAATCTACAAATTAATTTGTCAAAGCAAAATTTGAATCACGTGCGGGACTTGACCCCGCATCCATCCATCCCTAAAGCCGGGATATGCTTTAATAACACTAACCATGCACAAAACACATGTTGTCCGCACATGTAACTTGACCATGCTGGTTGGGATCATTTTTAGGGTTTCATACCGAAAGGGTAAAGTGAACACTATTACTAAGACTGCTGTCCGTCTGTCACCAATTTTTGACAGATGATGTATTTCTGTTGCTGCTATAACAACAAATAAGTATTGTTCCAGTATTCTACATTCATGACTACTCGTAGCTCATAGCTGTTTTCATATTCATTACCTACATGTTCCAAAATTTCTCACTGGACAATCTTCGTTTGATGTTCTATTTTAGTCCACGTGAGACTGGTAAAATTGTGGTCATCTCTCCACAAAGGCCATTAACCAAGAGTTGAAGTTGAACAAATAAGTACTAAAAAACAGTATAAAATAAATATTTAAAACGTGATTGTTTGCTCGGTTTCTTCATAGATAGTAATGTATGTGTGTAAGTATGGAACGAGGTCGACTAGCACTGGCTGGTTATTTTCTTCCTAATTCAAGGAATTATGGCGTAGATTTTGACTTCTAAAAGTGAAATTCATGTTTTTTTTCCAGAGAACACAGAACCCCCATTAGTATCGGAACTCCTTCTAACCGTATCGTGTTTATTGGTACGGAACGAATTATGTGCAGCGGCTGGTGATTGTTCCTTACTCGATGTGTTAGCGAAGAACTATGACCGGGCTTCTGTGGTGCAACAGGCCGCTAAGCTGTAAGCATACCTCTCATCATCATCATCACCACCATCATCACCATCTCCATAAAACCCTAGTATAGATGTCATGCCTGTCATAGGCTCATAGGGAGGGTTTGTCATAGTCACCATGCTTGGCAGATGGCTTGGTGATCGCAGATTTTAATGTACCTAGAAAGTTGGGAACCAGGATCTGGGAAAGTAAATAGCAACCGTTCGATAGCACAGTTGTATTCTGACCGGCAAAATATTCCCTACCCACATAGTGCACTTGTTATAATATAAATATATTTGCATCTACTTGCATACACTACACAAACTACAAACTAGAGTGACATTTAATTACCGTTAACATAATTAGCACGTGTATTGTTGAATTTAAATTTTTGCCTACCAAACAATAGCTAAAATGTGCCAGAACTCGAAACCGCTTAAAAACCGCACATCTTCTCAGCGGACTGGTAATGCGACCTCAGAAACATACACCTCTCATTATCCAGATGCAAAGTCTTATTCTTCACAATAATCTCATTCTCCAATTGAGATCTTTCGTGTATCAACTCTGCCCTCAACTTTTCGGTCTGCAACGACCTCTGCTGTAGAAGGCTCATGCTATCATTCAAATCACGCACTTCCTCTATCAAGCCTATCAGCGACCCCTCTCGACAATTCTCCACGTTTGGGCGACAATTCTTCGTGTTCAACCTCGTCTGAGCCACTTGAATCCTTTGCGATACCTTCAGCATTTCCTCGTGAAGGGTTTCTATAATGTTTTCTGTTTCGACAATCTTCTGCAAGGTCAAACGTAGTTGGTTTTCCAATTCGGTCTTCACTTGTTCCGTTCTCGCTATCCTTTCTACTAATGCGTTGTTGACTTTAATGTCTTGAGAGCGTAGATCTCTGGCTGTGTTGATGAGGACAGCGTCGACTTTAGCTCTTAGATGTTTAGAACTGGCCATGGCGTTTTTGAATTGTACCAAACCGTTGACGGTATAGTTCTCCCAAGATTGAACATTTGACTGTCCTTCAGATAGTTTAGTAGCTCCGGCGGAGTCTTTTACGTTTTCTGATTGCGTTTGCAATTCGTAATTCATCGTTTCGTATTTGAAAGCCAGATATTTGTCACTCCAATCGGTTTCTAATGCGGTTTTAGCAGCAACGTTCATTTTCATTTGGTTTTCAATATCTCTTAGCATTTCTCTGTGCAATCTTTTAACGTTTTCTACCAACGCTGATTCTGTAAAAAGCGCCTCCTGCGGCATATCGTAAATGAGATCTGATTGCATTCTAAGTCTTCTTAAATCCAAACACTCCTCGGTTATATACTCTGGTATTTTCAGGGTATCCATTGCGTTTTTCACCTGTTGTCTTTGATTTTCTAGAACAATAATTTCAGCGTCTATATCTCTTATTGCTCGTTCCAACTCCGATTTCCAGTAGTTGATATGTCTTGCTCTGTGTTTCAACTGATCGGTGGAGTCTGCGAAGTCGTGGCATGACGTTTGGTTTACTTTCACGATAGCGTTTTTGGTGACGGAAGTGTTGTCGTCGGTGATGTGGATGATGTCGCCTTTGAGGACTTGTTGGTTGTGCTCGTGCCATTTCTGTATGGTTGAAAGACCGTAGTTTCTGTCCCCGAACGATAGGTAGTCGCCGTTTTCTGCTGTCGTCATTATTATCTTTACTTAAATATTTTTTAAACGACGTGTTAACTCGTCCGTGGTCGCAAGGTGAATGGCTTGATTTTCGTAAAGCTACCTCAAAAGTCGTGTACAAGAAAATAGTGTGTGTATTGATTTAATACTGTTGTCATAGAAATAACATGATCACTTCCTTATTCCTCATATTGATTTGATTCGTTCTAATTCTTTTAGGTTAGTAGGTTACATTGAATAATTTAGGTTTATTATTAGGTCTGTGAAATGCTGTATCCGGGAGTTTTGTTGATTTACATGGATTCAATTGTTATTGCCCTTATTTGGGCAACATCTTTCCATAATCTTTCTATTTTAAATTCTTTGTAATTTACTGCGATCTGCTACGGGCATTCAGGCGAACGATTAGCTCGTCACGTCATTTGTTTACATAAAAAAATATTGATTTGAAATCCCATGTCCCGTCTCATGTCATACTTCAATTCTCATCTCTTACTTGAGACAGCAGAAAACTGAACTGCTTATTTTTTCAGAATAACGGCTCTAGCGGGTAATGATGATGTCAAAAGGGACCTAGTAAAGAAAGGAATTGCACCAATCGCCGTATCTGTGTTGAATAGGCATGCCGTAAGTATCCGTAGTGATTTACCTACAGTTATTAAAAGCCTGAAGACGTCTACTGTTGAACGTAGGCCTCCCCCACAGAGTGCCACTTTGAGCGCTGCTTCCTCGTGCATCCATCGGCTCGTCGCGGTTTTCACCAGATCGCCGTTCCATCTAGCGTAGGGCCTGCGTCTTCCGGTTCCTGGTCGCCACTCGAAAACCTTTCTTCCCCATCGGTTATCAGTTCTAGGAACGATGTCGCCTGCCCATTGCCATTTCAACTTGCTAATTCTAAGAGCTACATCGGCCACTTTAGTTCTCCTGCGGATCTCCTCATTTCGGATCTTATCTCGCACGGAAACACCGAGCATTGCTCTCTCCCAAAGACTTTTTATCCAGACCACTAATACGAAATTAAAGCAGGGCAAAACCGTACACACCACTTTGGGTGTGATTGATTCTCAGCTGTCAAAATCAAAATCAGTCGTTACTTGGGTGTGCTTTTGAATACATACCAAAAAAATGCCGTCTTGCGTGATAAAACTGTGCCGAAATCACTCGAGGCACGACTCACAGAAGCACACGATCACAATTCACTTGTAAGTGGCCTTAATCATGTATTTTTATAAGATTATTTTAATTATTTCTATTTGACGAAGAGTATTTCACATTTCACAATAAAAAGTTGACATGTCAAAATCAGTATTGCCACACGACATCTGAATAATTACCCGATTTCTTTTGTATAGATTTCCAACAGATCCACCCATGTCTAGCTGGGCCCTTATTCCGTATCGATTCCTTACTTTGAAACCACGCGAATTCCTTGTCTTACAAAAGAAATCTGCAAAACTCTACTCTCTATGAAACGAAAACAAAACCGCGCGAAATGAATTTGGAATTGGCGCGATTAGAACTGTCAAAAATCATATGTTTTACCGAGACGCGTTCCGAAACATCAACACATCAAAAGATTATGACCACTTATGTCAATATATTTTATTCAAAATAAAGATAACTTTAATGTAAAGCGAAGGTACATCTAACGCTGTGACACGATTTGAACAAGACACGATAACGACGTGGTTTCATATCGTGTGGAATCTATGTTTCCATAGAGAATAACCGCCCTGATCGTTGGATAAAAGTAGTTCGAAAAAGTCGAAATGAAGATTGGTGGAAACCTAATACTCGCTCAATAATATGTTTAGGGCATTTCTATAGTAAAGAACACACAGAACACAGAAGTGCAAATACTGATAATAGTTTTATTGTCAACTATAGGCGTTCCACGCGCCCGCTGTTTTCCTATTTTTAAGGTTATTTTTTTACCCTAAAATATGAAACATTATTTTGGTTGAGGCCCAGGGGGTCTAGCAAAGATCACAATCGCTAACGCTAACGCCACACGCTAACTCCAAAAATATATCGAAATGACATTCGCTACGGAAAAGTTAGCGATTTCCGAAATGTCATTTCAGTACATTTTGGAGTTAGTGTTAGTGGTTGGTATCTTTGCTAGACCCCCTGTACCTACATAACTGTTGTTCTTTAATCCCTTTAACTTGGTAATATTGAAAAACTCGTGAGTTATTAAAAGAAATGTTGAATAAACTGCTGGTTATACTTAATTTGAATCCTTTTTATTAAAAGATTGCATGAGCTATCTATAGACCTTTTTCTTGTCTATAGATAGGAGTATGATGGTAATTAATTTTATTATTTTATATTTTTTTAATGGAGGCGTTATATAAATTTTATTATTTACATTTTACATCTAGCTAGATTTGTATTTAGGTACCCAACTAAATTGGGTAATACTATTTATATGGTATGTTGAAAGAGGATCTGACATTAGAAGAAAAAAAAAATGTGCTCTATGGTTTGATTCATGGTCAAACAAGGTTAAGTATGGATACTTCGATTCTGGACCTATGTAATAGGGGGAGTTCTGTGCTCTCTCCATAGCTCGTTGCGCGACTTAATTAGGCCAACAGTAAGAGACCACGTCTCACCGAAGTAGCTTATTAAAATATGGTATGTTGGTCATTGACTATAAATCCAGTTGCCCAACGATACAAGTTCCCTCATACTAAAATTAGTGGTGATATTAGAAACGGGAAACCCAATGTGCCTTTTGTTCCATCCAGGGTGGTTATTCTCTATGGAAACACAGATTCCACACGATACGAAACCACGTCGTTATCGTGTCTTGTTCAAATCGTGTCACAGCGTCAGATATACCTTCACATTACATTAAAGTTATCTTTATTTTGAATAAAATATATTGATATAAGTGGTCATATCTTTTGATGTGTGTATGTTTCGGAACGCGTCTCGGTAAAACATACGATTTTTGACAGTTCAAATCGCGTCAATTCCAAATTCATTTCGCATTTTGTTTTCGTTTCATGCAGATTTCTTATGTAAGACAAGGGATTCGCGTGGTTTCGAAGTAAGGAATCGATACGGAATAATGGCCCTGCTCTGTTGGTAATTTCGTATGAGTTGTCTCGCGTGAGTCGTGTTTGTAGGAGAAATTATGTTCACGTGCTATCGACGGGCTTTAAAATCTTTGGTTGTGGTTTTGGTAGATTACAATTTTATTTTTCAGAGCAATGTAGCTGCAGCTTCATTGTTACTAAAATCAATAGCTGCGTTAAACCTTCGTGAACCAGCTCACAGTCAAGAGTTCTTCGATAATGGCGCACCTGAAGCTATCGTGAATGCTATGAAAATACACCCGGATAATGCTGCCTTACAGGTAATCTTATTATTGTTAAATAAAACCTCATTGGCGCGATTTGAACTGTCAAAAATCACATGTTTTACCGAGATGTGTGTTCGAAACATCAATACATTTAATTTTACCACAACTTATGTCAATAAATAAATAATAAATAAATATATTTTATTCAGAAAAAAAAAACACTAAATGTAAAGTAAAGGTATTCCTAACGCTGTGATACGATTTGAACAAGACAGCATAACGACGTGGTTTCGTATCGTGTGGAATCTGTGTTTTCATAGAGAATATTCGCCCTGCAGTTCCTGAAGTTAATGTTAACAATCTTTTGCATTTATAATATATACTAGGATTACTAATTACTAATCTGTATTGTACTTATTTTCAGAAAAACGCATGTTGGGCTGTCCGTAATATGGTGGCGAGGTGTCGCGAACAGAACTCGAAATACCACGAGTTGGGGATCGAATCCCTTCTGAACGCGGCCTTCGATAGGTATAAGGAAGATTTCGGTTTCGATATCAAATCGGCGCTGAGAGACCTCGAATGTGACGTGAAATTAGACGAGCAATGGACAGGGAAAGGAGTGCAAATGGAACAGTAAAAAATTAACAATAAAGGTCTATTTTTTCCATAAATTGTTTTGGTAATGGATGGTAGCTTGGAACTAAAAAAATGAGTTGAAAACTGTGAGCGTTGATGGATGCAAGAGACAAGCAGCCGCTCAAAGAGGCTTTCTATGTTCAGCAGAGGACGTCTTTAGGCTGACGATGATGATTTTGTAAGAGAATCCTTTGTTTTTAGTTTCTATGACAGTTGCCATTTGTATCAAGTTGTCTTTTACGCCAGAAATATTTTACGAACGCAATTTTAAACTAAATAAGTGATAGAGAACTTACAAACTAATAAAACGTATTTTATAATGTAATACTCTAACCCGCAGTTTCTGTTAAGTATGTTAAAGTTAAACTCGTGTCAATTTAATCGGGGCCTACCACAGCCTCTTATAGCGTTATTACTTTAACCATACATTGAAAAATGACATAAAAGTAAGAATACTGAAGTTTGGAGAGGCAGAGCAGTTTTGATGACGTCACGTAAATCGTTCAGTCTACAACCGACATGTCACACCGTTACATCATGTTGATATCGACGTGCGACAGTGATAACGCTGTATAAAAATGTAGACGTCTCGTTCTCTCGTATAGAAGTAATAGATAGTCATTTGTTCTTTCGCATCACTCGCGAATACTTTATAAGTTCATGGAACGAATTCGTACAATAACGCTCATTGGTTGACGACCGCCGATGGTCAACAGTCAACCAATGAGTGTTTAGTATTTTTAAGTTGGCATGAGTTTAACTTTAAGAAACTTAACGTTAATACGTTACGTAAGTTAAAACCCTAGGGTTATGTCGGTTGTTATTAAGCAAAACTCAAAAGGAAATTATACGCATTCCTGTTGGTAAAAGCTTATTACCGCCATACTAATAATGTATAAAAAAGGACTTCGTTCTCAGTATTTTAACCGGTTTATAATACAAGGTGAGCTTGAATTGATATGTTATCCCGAAAGGGGGTAAATCTACACCCCAAGGTAGATAATGTTTCTTCTACGACTTTACTAAATTCATAGTTTTTCATTAAAGAAATGCCATGTAAAGTTTACGTTCAAAAATAGCCTTAGCGCAGGGTGGTTGAACTTCGTCCTTGACCGAGTGCACGTAAATGAGTTTAACGACCTGTGTTTAGAAATGTATTTATAGTATCTTGTTAACTCTCGTAGCGATCGCGCGTGCATTTTTGCGAGTGGATTTATTTATTATCATTAAAGTTTAGAAACACCCAGTTTCAGGTAAGGCTCTCACAACTTGTAGGGTATCATGGTCCCAGTCCCCCCATTTCGGGATAACATACTAATTCAAGGTCACCTTGTATTATAAACCGGTTAAAATACTGAGAACGATGTTATGATGCATGCCTAATTAAATACAACACTGTTTTAAACTTTCACGGTTGTTTACCACGTTTTTAATAGTACTTACGGGATATTTACCGTGATTAGAATCATTTTTGAGTTCCCAAGCAGACATAACGGTCTACCCTCTTTCCGTTATGTCTGCTCCTAACATTTCGAACTTTTTATCATCCACCCGCATCTTCAGTCTACCCGTGAAAATGGTGCATGTAACTGTGCCGAAATATTGGGAACTCAAAAATGATTCTAATCACGGTAAATATCCCGTAAGTACTATTAAAAACGTAATTAAATACAGTCTTACTTGTGAACGTACCTAATAGTGATGGATTAATTAGCATTCGCATTAATTTTTAGCATGTGAAATCTTTATTATCATTTAGCAAATTAAATGTAGTTGCGAAATTCTGTGAAATGTGAAATTCTTTTTTACTAGGTGGTAGGACTTTTCTGCAAAGTTCGTCTAGGTAGGTACCACCGCTTTGCCAGCTATTCTGCCGCCAAGCAGTAGTGTGCAAGCACTATTGTGTTCCGGTTTGAAGGGCATTGAAGCTAGTGAAGTTACTGGGCGAATGAGACTTGGTGACCTGATTACACAGTGTAGTAATCTGATTACTTGACTGTGTGATGTCTCAGGATGACGTGCGCAGTGCAGTGTCACGCGAAACTTTATTATTTCAAAGTGTTCGAGTGACACTGGAACTGTTATGGGCGGCCGTGTCACTTAACATCAGGTGAACGAATAGCTCTTCACGTCATTCATTCTCATTAAAAAAAAACATTTTTCAATCAAAGTTTCATTTCAATTTTCATTTCATTTTTTCAATTATTATCATGGCAAATAGCATGGCAATAGCAATTAGCATGCTAGGACTCACGAATTTGCATGTTTATGAAATCTATTTAAAAACGCATTAATTGCTATTAAAACGTTTCTTCATTATAAATGGCATTACTTGTGATAAAAATGGCGACCTGCATGGAGCAGATTATCAGAGTTATTTACCGAAAAAGTATTTAGTGTGGTTAATTTCTGGCGCATCTGTATTGGGTTTTGTTCGAGAACCCTCTCCTTTCCTCTTCGTGCAGGCCCTTTGTTCTTCTCTTTGTAGTCTTTTCGTGCGAAGAGGATGTTGACCTTTTTTAAAAGCCGATACATTTTTGCTTTCAATTGCCTTTGCAGCCTTCACCTTCACTTTGTCACACAAGTTTATCACCGAATAAAAAGGTGTCAGCGGGCTGTATCAAGTTGATAGTGACTAATGAGGCCAAAACTGGTAACAGACAGCCTCCCCTGGCTTCAGATTCTTTCTGGAATAAGTGTGCTAACATCTTGGATGCATCTGTGAGATTTTCAATAAGATTAGAGTGCTCCAGTGAGGCCCAAAGCCACAGCGGATAATGCTGCGGCCATTAGATCCTGTCTCTTTAATTTTTCTGTCACGAGACTGTAAGGTATTTGAAATTGCTGCTGCAACCTCAGAGTTTAGGTGACAGCAAATCACAATTTTCTGGAGATGGGTGTTCTTTAACTTTTGATAGTATTTCTTTTGTTAATCCTTTTCTAGTAATTGAGTTTAATCTGTAGTGTTCTCTAAAACTGTATACCCCCGGGATCCTTAGAATTTTTGCATCAAGAGTTATCGGGTCTTCTGATTTTGAGGGTGTCTCTCATTAATTATTCTGTCAAGAGACTGTAAGGTATTTCAAATTGCTGCTGCAACCTCCGAGTTTAGGTGAGACCAAATCACAATTTCCTAGCGACGGGTGTTCTTTTTCAAAATTTGCTAGTATTTCTTTTGTTAATCCTTTTCAAGTAATTGAGTTTGATCTATTTCCGGTCCTCTAGGGTTCAAATTCTCCACAACCCTATCTGTAAACAGGATGCTTAGAATTTTTGGATATCAATTTCTTGGATACGGGTGTTCTTTAACTAAATTCGATAGAAAGAAAGAAAGATATTTATTTGTGCCAAACACCAATATAAATAATACATTCAACAATTTTTACTAAACAATTCAATTGTGTTTGCCACAAGCCGGCTCCAACTCAGCAAAATGCTAGCTTCAAGCAACCAGCGCTGGTCTTCCGTTGGCACCGGCAAGTGACATCGCTCATGCTTTCAACGATAGGGCAGCGTATGCTATAGTACGCGATAGTACTTATTTCTTCTGTTAATCCTTTTTTAGTAATTGAGTTTAATCTATTTCCGGTCCTCTAGGGTTCTCCACAACCCTATCTGTATCTGTAACTTAGAATTTTTGAATCAAGAGTTTTCTGGTCCTCTAAATCTAATTTCTCCTCCTCGATCAGGATAGCGTATTAAACTACGTTATCCTGATCTAGACCGCCGAACTGGGGGTCCAAATACTCTTTTAGCAGTTCATCTGAAAAGAGAAGGGCCAAATATGGTACGTGAATAGTGCGAGTACAACCTGGAGCCTTAAAAGCAGGACAAATATTTACTTGTGTGCTTTCATGTGAGATTCTTTCACGCACTTTTCACAGCCACTTTGTAAATTGAAAATGTTTTGCCTGGATTTCGCATGCTCCAAGTATCAACTGCCTTGCCATAGGCAGTTTTGAATGGTCCAGTAACATTTTACAACCGCAGTTAGAGAATTTTAAGCATTGATTAAATTGAACGTTTATAAGTAAGGCTGTTATATATTCTTATATTACGCAGAGATTAACCTTAGTTCATTTAAGTAGTTTCTAAGTATGTTAGTTACATAACATGTATTTAAACATTGTTTAAAATCTTTATTTATTGTACCTACACTTTTAACCTGCTGATTAATTTGTACTTTTTTATAATTATGCAGCTTATTTAAAAAAACACTGCGGCTAGACTGATCTAGATTAAACACATTTTAACTAAAAGGTAAAATGCATTGAATTTGGTGCTTCAAAAATAACACATTTTAAATTAAAAGAAATTAAAATATCGCATTCGTTTCATTTAATTATATTCGATTGAACTACCTGAATATAAAGACTACTTAAGTATATATTAAAAAAAAGCTATATTGTGTGAATAAAGTATAAACTGAAAAAATGGTGTTAAATATTCTAGGGTCGTAAAACTATGTGTCCATTATCTCATTTAATTCAAAAAGTTCATTTGTTTCTTCAAAGTTTCATTCAGATAACAAGGTTCCCGTTTAAAACTGCCGAACGCGTAGTAATCTTCTATCTCTTGCATATTTTTCTCTTTAGTTTCCGGCACATACTTCCAAATGAAACACATACATACCGATGCATTTATCGCGTAAATCAGAAACGTGCACCACAACCCTAGATAATGAGATATGTGCGCTGATAATTTGAGTGAAGACGCAAATAGTGTACAATTTATAACGATATACAACGCTCCACCCAAGCTTCTATGTTTTACAGGCATTAGTTCTGAAGCCATGTTAAATACTAAGCCGTTTAGGCCTAAACTAGCGCAGGCTATATACACTAATAGAACATACATTAACAGCAAGGAGTCTTTAGACAAAACGTCTAAAGTTTGCAAGCCAGAAACTAAACTGGAGATTAGCAAGCTTATTATAACACTACAAGTGCTAAATCTCAGAACAGTTTTGTATTTAAACCTTATGGTTGAGAACTGCAAAGTGATTAAGCCGGATAAAACGATAACGTACATTACAATGCTGGCGTAAAAAACAGCCTGTTCGTTATTGGTGGATTGTGTTACTATTTCTATGAAATAAATGTATATCACATCGCATCCGCTCCAGTACATCATCATAAACAGAAGGAACATGTGACAACACGGCATATAGAAATCCCGTCTCGATATTTTCCTCCAAAACGTTTTGAACGTCATACCATCACGTCCTATATGACTAAAGTTTTCTTTTTGTGCCGTGACCAGGATTTGTAATTCTATATTCGAAGAATCGTCTCCACCTCTCAACTTGAAAAACGCTTGTTCGCATTTGTCAAATTCCCCTTTACATGCGAACCAGGATGGTGATTCTGGCCACATCAAAGCAATAGCTATAGCAGCTACTATAGGTGCTAACATTATCAAGCTCACAGTTTTATAGTGAAGATATCTTCCGAGGATTCCGCACGCGGCCATGCCTGATCCTTGACCTATTCCATATGTTGGCATCAAAACGTGTCTGTATTTCGGTACGAGCATTTCTGACATCGCCATGTAACAGACTGGCAACAAACTGTTGGTCCCCAATCCGTGAATTGACTCGCTGATGAGCAATCCAGTAACAGTGGTCGCTCTGTACGCTAAAATCCATCCTAGCATCACGCAGAGGCAGGCGAGGATGTATCCCCATTTCCTTCCGATCTTCTGTGTTATTATTGGCATTAGAATTGCAGGGATGCCTGCGAAGCCGTATATTGACCCTGGAAATATTGAAGTGTCATTAAGTTAAAAAATGTAATAGGTATGTATAACTATATACCTACACTGGAGTGTTGGCTGCCTGCAGCAAAAATGCTAATTCTAACATAAGGTGTAACGCGAGATAGAACAACACAAGAAATTAGTGATTCAGGAGTCTGATTCGCCGAACTACGCCAGAGATGAACACCATATTATGAAGATGGTTTTGAGTAAGCATCTATACTTATGGCAAAAGGGGAAGGTCCCAAGAGAAAGGGAAGACCAAAGAAAGTAACGAGAGTATCTGTTGTGAAAATTTCGAGCAACTAAAGTAAATGTAAATGAAAAAACTTTACACGAACTCTAACTGATAGGTCATCTACTATGTTCTTTAATTTTAAATTTATGATTCACCAAATTTTCGGTTGCCATAAGGACCGTTTCGGAGGTGCAGGATTAGACTAATATAGAGCTTACCTATCCAAGATTTGGTGTTGATGTCGAGTGGCACATCAGAGTCATTCGATCGAAAATGCTCTATTAGTAACGTGGGGTAAGTGACGGCTCCTCCCACCGAAAACCCTGCTAGTAGCGAAGACGTTATTATTATAATCTGAAACAATATTCAGTTAACAGACCAGTGAAGCGAAAATATATTACAATATGGCTGCCGTTGTTCGAAAGGTTGGATCGAAAGAAGAAATGAAGAGAAGTGGGAAGAGGTACACTATACGTACATTGGAGTGGACCGTATGCTAAGTTGGCACCGTTTTAACCAAGGTGGATGTTTTAATTACGCTGTTTACTGGTGCTGAAAACGGCACTTAGCCAGAAGAGCTACATTGCTCAGCCGATCGTAGCCCAGACTGCTGCGACAGGGTCGCCTAATAGTCCAGTAACAAAGCTTTGCAATTTATGAAATAATTAGTCGTTTATGTTACATGATTAGGTGCTAGTTTAAAAAGCTTATAAAAAATATAATAAATCATTGAAGGAAAAAATTGAAAAACTATGATCGTCGCTAATTAGTTTTTATATCTATTCTATGTAAAAAACCAGGAATAAAAACTTTGAGTTAAAAATGCCTAGCAGTAGTATGACTTCTGACATTATTATCCTATTATTATTACTAGCTGACCCGCCCCGGCTTCGCACGGGTTAATTAGTTTTAACTCCTAACCCTGTTTATGGGTACGAGAGAAGGAAAGGTCTATCTTCCCTTCGACAGGGTGAGTATATTTATTTATTTAATTTTTTAATTTGTTATTTTTGTTTTTATTGAAATTACAATTGATATCCAAATATAATAATAATATGCGAACAAAAAATGTTGAATAAAAACTACATCCTTATTGCTTGGGCAACCCGCACTTGCCGTTTATGAAAACAAAAAGTATCCTAAATGTTATTCTGCATAATTAGCTATTGCTATAGCAAAACCCGTTCAGTGGTTGCAGCGTGGCAGCGTGATGCGTGTTCAAAGGGACAGACAGAAAAAAATTCAAACAAAAATTGTTGCTATTTCTATATCGATTAAGAAGGATACTGCAGTCAAAATTTTAAAATATATTATTAAAATATTCAATATACAGATTTAGTCCAGAGATTTCTGATTTGTTGGAAACGACTTTAGTTATTTTATAGGTTACGACCCAAATACACCCTACTGGTACTGGACAGGAATAAAACCCTGGATGATATACAGCTTACTTGATAAATAACTGGTGACATTGCCATTGTAAAATCCACAGTGATCCAGAACGAAACTCCACAGCAAAATAAGTTTGTAAAGTTATTGTAATCCACAGCTTGACCGCGTCTTATTTCTTCTTTTACTTGTAGATGCACTGATTTCAGTCCACACAAAAAGATATTAAAATCACTAAATGCCTTGTGTAATAACTAACCGACAGTAAAATATAGCCAGGGATTGCATCTACAGCGTGCGTACATACCTACATACTAAGAATATACCGCAACGTTGCTCAGCAATATTTGAGTACCTAAGTAATAGATAGGTACTTAACAACGCCATACTCTGTTTTGTGCCCAACATTTGAGTGCTATTTCCCAATCTAGGGCGTATCGTTGCGACCAACTTCTGCCTATCGTCGCAGCGACAGAATATCTATTGAGGACTGGGCCCGAGGTCTGCTATTTCAGTTGTGGTTCATGAATGGTGCCATAATGACAGATTTTGACATTAATAGTAAGTAATGGTTTGTAGAGTACCATTAGGTTGAGTTGCACCAGCTTACTTTAACGCTAACTTAAACTGCTAACTGTCACCGTCCATGCTTCGCCGGGCGGGCTAATGTCAAAATCTGTCATTATGGTACCATTCATGAACCATTATGACACAATTGCAGATATTAGGCCCTGAACGAATGTACCAACTAATTGAAGAATCAAGTATTTGCCCAAAAACTAATTAGACGAATGTCGATGGCTACCGTACTGCAGCGCACTTACACCATCATCAGTCGGAAGACGTCCACTGTTGAACACAAGTCTCCCTGATAAAACGCCACTTGGAACCTTTATCATAGGGGGTTCGCCATAATCAGCACGCTTGGAAGGCGGCGGTGATCGGAGATTTTAATGAATTGAGGACAATGCTGCTGCCTACCTACCTGGTGCGAGTGCGAGCTGTTAAGCTAAAATGGATATTACCGCCCTTCTTCTGCTATAAAAATTATAACATGATACCTAACGGCAGACAAACAGAATTGTCATTAAGTATATTTTCTGTAAGTAAATTAATATTCCTTAAAAGTGTTGAATAAAATATAAAGCTAACGTGTAGTAATTAAAGTAACACATATAAGTATTTAAGTACGTAGGCGTTTCCGTGCCACTTCGCCTTTGACGAATTTGTAGGTGTATTTGTTGTGTTTTTTGTAAGTAGGTGTGCATTTTATTGTTTTAATTTCGTTTTTATCGTTTTTTACGGTTTTCTTCCTGCCTGGAGGTTCACGTTGAACCATTTGCATTTTATCTCCAAAGTATTTTAAGTTCTCAGATAAATTTAATGATCGGTGCATCCAAACTAGTAACATAATACCAGGCAGAGCAGAAGGCACTATAATGTACCTTTGAGAATTTGTAATGTCTATTTTTATCATCTTTGGGATTTCCCTCACTGTAACCGAATACTTGACCCGCGAACAAATGTTTGCAAACACGTGTGAGCACACACTTTGGATTAGAAATTTCACAAATAATAATATAGTCTAAATAGAAGTTATTTTAAAGTTCTGAATGACAAAGTAGCTGTTATGGGCGGCCGTGGCGTTTAAAATCAGGTGAACTACTAGCACGTCAATTTATTCTCATTAAAAATATCCTATCTAGCCCTGGCCTCTGCGTTGTACTTAATATAGATTCGATTCCAACACAGGCCAAAATAACTGAAAAATTATTTTTTGTCATCTCCGTGTCTTATAAAAGTTTAAAAGCACGCATAAGAAACGGTTGCATACGCACGAGCACACGTTCGTAATATAATGCAAAATAGACGATATTACATTACAGCAAATGAGTGGAATAACTTACCGTCGTCCTTGTTTCCAACTAACTATAAGTAATTAACTCAAGAGTGGACCGGTATCTTCTAGGTCTAGGTAGTACATTATATACTCTTTGGGTCTAAGTAAGCATTCTACAATGTAGGCCGCGTCATCACTTACCATCAGGCGAGACAGTAGTTAAATTATAAAAATAGCTTAGATTAATTTGTAAAGGAAAAATTAGAATCACGAGCTTTAAAAATCATAAATATAAAAATAGCTTAGTTTGGATACTAATAAAAAAATTGGTGAGTACCTAATACCTACATTATCTGTGACTCGGCTTAAATGGCACCGCACGCCGAGTCAATTATCCAACTTCTATCAAATTACTGTTTTATTTTAAGTGAGGTCCTTCTTAAACTTACGTTATTTAGAGATCCAACTATGAAATAAATAAACTGCATGTATTAAAATCTTATTTATTGATCATATCAGTTTTAATACACAATAAAAATACCACTTTTAAATTAACATCATATCAATTGGAATAAATTTACAATTAGGTACGATACAATTAAAAAACACAATTCCGAAGAAATATAAATCATACTGGTGCAGAATTGCGTTGTAATGTAATCTACGATTTAGATGGTAATTTTATACCTATAAATGGCGGAATTCATTTACAGAGGTTGTGATGCATTTGCTGATGTAATGTTTTATATTAAACTTTTAACATGACTGGGTTGTCGGCTTCTTCGACCATTTAACCATGTCGGCATACATCTAAAAATTGATGAGTTGCACCAGCTTACTTTAACTGCTAACTGTAACCGTCCATGCTTCGCAAAATATAAGAAAAATAACTTGAAACGAAAATTTTTAAATTCAAAATCTGAGCTTATTTTTCATTGTGTTTTTGCTTTATTTTGATTATTTCTTTGCATTATAACTCTCGTGATATTTCCCTATAGCGAGAAGTCGACAGACATATTTTTATGGCACATGTGAATAGTATTTACAAAAGGCGGTAAATGCATAAATTCCACCATCAAATACAAGGTGACCTTGAATTGGTATGTTATCCCGAAAGGGGGTAAATCTACACCTCCAGGTAGACAATGTTTCTTCTATGACTTTACTAAATTAATAGTTTTTCATTGAAGAAATGCCATGTTAAAGTTTACGTTCGAAAATAGCCTTGGCGCAGCTGGGTGGTTCAACTTCGTCCTTGACCAAGTGCAGATAAATAAGTTTAACGACCTGTATTTAGAAATGAATTTATAGTATTGTACGATGCAAGCATCGCACACCAAACGCGCGGTCAGCGTTTTACCCATCCATGTCATATTTCATATCGCGCGTCACCAGTTCACGATCGGACACCAACCATTCCGCGTGTTCTCATTACCATTAACCATTTTAGACCTAGTTTTTGGGAATAAATATACAGTTTTTCTCACTAACTCGGTCTTATCATTTTATGTGCGGATTACACCGTACATAGTGGTCCTTCGAGCCGGATTTGAACCAGCGACCTATGGATATCCGGCTCGGAATCGTACGTACCATGTACGTACGTAACATGTACCTCTTCTGGTGTAGGTATCGTTTCGTCTGAGGTGTTGCGTCATTATCAGTGTTGTTATTTTATGCGCTTGCGTTTTGTTGTGGTTGTTGTTGTCGTACTGGTGTGTTTTATTGGTTTTAAAAGGTGGGTAATATAGATAGTTTCACAACCGGCCTCTTGATGCTTCCCGTTTTGGTCTTCACGGTTACAACCCTGACGTAACCATCTGTACCTGGGTGAAGTTCTACGACCCGTCCTAGAGCCCATTTCCCTGCCGGTAGGTTTGCATTATGGATTAGGACGACGTCATCGATATCCACGTTTCTTTTTGGTTTTTGCCATTTTGAACGTGCTGTTATTTGAGTGAGGTACTCACTCCGCCATCTCTTCCTGATTATCTTTTGGTCATCTTGGTGAACGAGTAAGCTATTACCTGCTGAAGTTTTCGCTGATGCATTAAAAACAACTCGTAGCGAGGTTGTCGTTGCATCGTCGCGTAAAACACAAAGGCGAGCTAAATAGCATTCTGCTGGTGTCTGGTTACCTGTACATTCATGCATGTGACTTAAGTCGATGTACTCATCAGTAAATTTTTTATAGCATTTCGTAATAGATTGGTTATTGGTAAATTTTCGTTCTTGCTGATGAAGTTGGGCTACAGCTTTATATTTTGAAGCTCCGAGCTTCTCGTCTACATCTGGTTTCGGCGGCAGTTGTACAACCCAGTGTTCGTCTGGTTGGCACCTGGTTTCGGTTTGGTGTTGGAAAACGCATTGGTTATCGTCATTTGACTCGTTAGTTGAGCTATCTGCGATGTCCTCTGTTTCCCAAAATCTCTTAATGTCTTTAAATAAATCTTTGAAACAGAGCCATTGATGGTAGTTGTCACTAAATGCTGGAAAGTCCATTTTTTGTGCTGATTTTTCTCTATGCGTAGCATTCCACATCTTGGTAATGAGTGCCTTCTTGATGTTTATGTACTGGTTTTCATACTCGTTGAAGGTCATATCGTAAGCTTCGTCCTCTTCAAGAAGGTTACTGTCTATCTCCCAATGCAAAGAGTCAATGGTAGACCATCTACATTAGAGCGTCTTTATAATATCTTGAAATTCCCAAATTTCTGTAACGTTATCGAAATCAATGGTCGAAATAGTGTGAGAGAATGCTTTAAAATTACTTTTTTGCTTGCGAAGCATCTCTTTTAAATTGGTGGCGTTGCCTCTTGTGGTGGTGAACGTCGGTACTGGTAACGTTTATGACGTACTCGGGACAGGGGTTAAAGGCGCTCTTTCCCCTTCTTTCATGGTGAAAATAGGAGTGGTGGTAGGTGAAAACTGAAAAATATGATATTTAGCATTTTTATAAAATTCTAAAGCTTGCTGGTACTGGTTATCTTTGAAATACGAGAGTGGCCCATCTCTATATTCATGTAATTGAGTGTTATTTGACTCAAATTCTGCCCAGTAAGATTTTAGAAGGTTCAGCTTCCTCTCAACGAAGTCCGATGTTTTGCGATCACGTCCGGTCTTCTTAAAGGATGACAGGATCAGTTCCATCAGCAGCACCAGCGTCTCCTGGTTTGCTAAAAGGTCTTCCATTTTAATAAGATTGGTAAATATGGAAAGATCTTACTTGAGGTCCAGATGTCGAGAGTGCATGCCTGCTCACCACCGAAGAAATGGTAACGGTAGTAGTTGGGCAACAGCACGCGGCCGTTTTGGTCCACAGCCAAGAAAACTCCAGGTAGTCCGAACACTGGTCTATGGTTCAGACTCCGAAGAGGTAATCCCTAAATTCGACACTGATACACTCACTAATGGTCACTTGGTATTATTATGTATGGTTTGGTAATGGTCACTGGTGATGTGGTATATGGTATGGTCAATTGATATTTATTCACTGTATGGTAATATTCACTGGTATATAACCTTACACACGCGTATGGTCCCGCATGTGACCGCCACGCGCGTAAGGTCACGATGCTCGAAGGACCACTATGTACGGTGTAATCCGCACATAAAATGATAAGACCGAGTTAGTGAGAAAAACTGTATCTTTATTCCCAAAAACTAGGTCTAAAATGGTTAATGGTAATGAGAACACGCGGAATGGTTGGTGTCCGATCGTGAACTGGTGACGCGCGATATGAAATATGACATGGATGGGTAAAACGCTGACCGCGCGTTTGGTGTGCGATGCTTGCATCGTACAAGTATCTTGTTAATTCTCGTAGCGATTGCATGTGCAACTTTGCGAGTGGATTTATTTTACACCATGGAAGTTTGGAAACACCCAGTTTCAAGGCTCTCACAACTTGTACGGTATCATGGTCCCTCCCTCCATTTCAGGATAACATACCAATTCAAGGTCACCTTGTATACCCACACATTAACATATATTAAGTATGTATATACATTACGTATGACTGTATTCACATAAAAAACAATAACACTCCAAAAAAAACAATATCATCATAATAACTAGTAATACAAACAAAAATATTTTGTACCAACAGGTGGGGAAATTAAAATCCACGACACAATCAAAAAAGAAAAAATAAACGAAAAAATCCTCATAGATTAATTAATAGTTCTGGTTCTAGTGGTGTCAGAACTTTTAAGCCGCTTAAAGGCTTCTGACTTGGCTTAACGACTGTTATTATCGACGATTTAACGCGTCAAAGCACGGTAGCGCTCAGTTGTCTGTACAACTTTATGTAGCGGTCACCCATCCAAGTACCGAACGTTGCTTAACTTTGCCGATCGGTTAGAAACAGCTAGTCAAGCTTTCCTATGAACGCTATTGAGGCCCTAACAGGACCCAATGCGAGCACGTTTATTACAGCAGACAAACTTGAAACTTATTTTGTACCTATAGGGTCGCTTTATGCATAGCAAAAATATGGCGATTACATTGCGTTGCACTTCGACTTTTCCATTTTTCGGTACAAATAATTAGTTATGAAATGCATTGATGCATTGAAACATAACTTATCACTATGATTTATTTCAAAGTGTCTTATTATAATGCAACATTTTAGGACGTTTGAATGATTTTTTAGAGGTCACTTCACGATTTTTTCCTATCGAGAAAACTTTTCGTAGACGTGTTTCGGTTTTGGCAGATGGAAAGAAGATATGACCAGTGCAGTATTGACGTGCATTTTTTTCAATCCTGTAAATCGTATACGTTTTGAGATAATCACGTTCAAAATAGTTGATTTGGGAGCATTCAGCGCCATAAGGCCCACTTGCGGTGTTGTCACGATTAGCTATCCCTGGATTAGTCCTTTAGGTTATCTTGGCAAAGGAGACTAACGAGGCTCAGCAGTTCAATTTGATCTGTTAATGGAACTAAAAATAGATGAGAATCAGTAGTTCAATTAAAATATTTCATTTAACTAGTAAGAATTAAAAATATCAATAGATCAATTGAACTCTTAATAGAACTACTGAGAATAGACAAGCCACTTAACTTAGGGACTAATCCAGGATTAGTTATTTACATAGCTAAGGCGGAATTAAAACCGAACGCGCACGTGGGCCTAATAATAGATATTTTGGCAAAAACGTGAATTTTGCGTATTTACGAATAGCGTCAATACTGCAAAGCAAATTGAACTTTATTTCTGTACTTTTAAAGTTATATTTTAAGTGGTTACCGTTTAAAATTAAATAGGGCTAGATCCTTACATATTAATAAATCTGTGGGCAGGGGCAGTCTCACGACTTAATTTAAGGCTGCTATATTCGCGGATCCACTATCTCGCTCGCGCATTGCGTCATTTTTGAAGATATTAAATAACTGAATTTACTTACGAAAAATCTAGTTAAACTATGTTCTAATGAACATTACAAATGTTCAATAAAGATATCATATTAATCCAAACAAGTTTTAAAACAGGATAGAAAAAATATTTGCTGTTGTTGTTCTTTTGAAATGTTGTTTGGATTAACATGATATTTTTGTTGAACATTTGTGATAATTTATGTGTGAACATTTCACACAGCACCATCTAGCCCCAAACTAAGGATAGCTTGTACTATGGGAACCAGATAACTGATACAATACTTATAAATTTTTTTGTTTGTAAATACATACATAGAATACAATATAACACCCAGACGCAGAACAAACATCGATGTTCATCACACTAATGTTTGTCTCCGGTAGGAATCGCCCTCAGTTCAGAAGGCAGGGATACACCAACTGAGCTATCGGGCCCGTCATGAGAACATAGTTTAGCCAGATTTTTCGTAAGTAAATTCAGCTGTTATTTAATATCTTTAAGAATGTCGCGCGTATATAGCCGCTTTAAGTGACATTTCTTCCGATTTTTACATCAATAGTTGAACTTAATAACTTAATAGCCGAGCTATTTATTTGGTTTGAAATTATGTAAAATAAAAAACAAAATGACTGCCTTTAAGTAGGTATCCTACTCAAGAATATAATTTAAAATAAACACGAATCACATTAAAAGAGATTTCGATTCATCATAAAACATAACTCAATTCTAAACTTAATGTGAAAACAATCATTTTTTGTATGTTAAATTGTGAGGTAAAAAATTTGCAACATTGGTACTGAAGAGATGAAATGCAATACACAGCCTGGTATTTATCATCCTGATCATCATTATTATTACTATAATTATCATTATTACTCGTGTAAATATCACTATAATTGTTTATCATTGTCATTATATTTTTTATTTATATCTGTGTATGTGTTCATGTAGTCATATAAAGTACGGAGTAATAAGCTTTTAAAGTTTCTGGAGGGGGGTCTGTCCCTTTCTCGCAAACCAGAGATCGTGTGGAGCTTCCCCGATTACTATAAAAACTCACTTTGTGACGTCACATGCCAAAGGGATAACAAGATACCACAGCTTAGTAATGAGGTACTGAAGGAGTAATATCACTGCATGTTTGAGCTAGATTTCTTTTACCTTTAAACTGCTTGTAACTATGTCATTTTTTTAGACATTTAACTTTTGTTTTCATGACTGTTTCTATGGGAAATATTATTTATTTATGCAATAGAAAATAGCAGATCACTTAGCCTTTTGTATTAAATTAAATTGTATTGTTTTGTATTGTCATCAGCACCCCTAGTACGAGTTTCGATAGTTTACTAAAACTTGATTCGTTTACGTTTTCTCCCTTTTCTCCCATACATTTCTCTGCAGCGCCCCTAGCGGACACGTTGTTGAACTAAAAATGCCAGTACAAAATTTTAAATGGATTCGCTCGTATTCACGTATTGGAAAACTCGTACTAGAGGGGTACAGTTTCATTATTAGTCTACTACTGGACTAAGCCAGAACGGGTAGCATAAGCAGTAGAAATTAACATAATTAATACCTGTTTTTACCTACATCAGCAACAGCCTATAGACGTCCACTGCTGAACATGGCCTCCCCCAAGGAGCGCCACTTTAAGCGGCTGCTCGCCTCCTGCATCCATCGGCTCCCCGCGGGTTTCACCAGATCGTCGGTCCACCTAGGGGGAGGCTTTTTTTTTAAGTCTGTTAAAAAGTGAATTCATGCGGTCCAAACATAAATAGACGTAAAATTAAACTTTTAAACAATTTTCTCGCTACGAAGCCATGCCGAATTCGCGGGCCCTTTCAACGAACTTTCTGTATTGCCATTTTCTGTAGTTCATAATCTTTTTTCCGTTCATTATCGTGTGGACCATTATCTTTTCGTTATATTCCAAGTTCGTTAGCAACTGAAAAATAAACAAGTCATTAAATAAACACGGAAACGATTTTGGCAATTTGGACTTTATTTTTGGGTTGACATAGAAATCTTATTACTATCCCAGATAATATAATACCTACAGTACAGATGCCTCATCCCATACAACGGAATAACGCGGGCTATTTTACGGATTATTTTATTTCTGCATAACGCAAGATTATCAAGCGACAATTATTGCGTGTTGGCGAAGTATTGGGCAAAATGAATACACTGGACACTAACTAGTAACTCTCTAGACACGATTACTACATTTTTTTCAAGTTCGGGCAGTGTCACGCGAAACTTTATTTTACAGTTTCGAGTGTCGCTGTTATGGGCAGCCGTGACACTTAACATCAGGCGAACGACTAGTTCGTCACGTAATCATCATTAACAGCCTGAACATAGGCCTCCCCCAGTGAGCGCCACTACGAGCGGCTGCTCGCCTCCTGCATCCATCGGCTCTCCGCCACTTTCAACAGATCGTCGGTCCACCTAGTAGGCGCTCGTTACGTAATTCATAGACAAAAACTATCAGTCTAGTATAAAATAATCTACTCACTTTTGGCGTCAACAAGAAATATTGCGCGTTATCGCATTCTGTGGTCACTTTCACTAACAGCTGGAACATTTTGCGTTCGTTTATCGGGTCCATGCCTTGGTTGATTTCGTCTACGCATCTGAAAATGACGAATTCAAATATATATAAATAAATAAATAACGCCCAACGATCACATACATAGCTCCTGGACCCTAACTAGGACTCCCTGTTAATAGGGACCCACGACTGCGAGCCGCCTGCTTGTTTGTCACTTATTACATAAAAAAAGAATCACAACACCCAGACATCGAACAAGTATTTGTGCTTTTTACGGTTCCGTACCCAAAGGGTAAAACGGACACTATTACCAAGGGGTCTCATCAGGTACAAACGAAAAATAGCCCGAACTTGAAAAAAAATTTCGTAATCGTGTCTAGAGAGTTATATCTTGTTCAAAAGACTTAGATATTTTATGTAAACAAAGTAATGTCACGAAAAGTCACTGTCAAAGTGACATTCCAGTTGCTAAAAACATTTTTTACTTGTGAAAAATATTTTTATTGAATAGACGCAAACACAAACACAGTAAAACGCAAAACAAAACAGCGTCTAAAATATTAGATATCTGTGCCTAAAAGCCACTAATCAAAAATGAATAAGTCATTAGAATTTAAGAGTATCATTGTTACTGATTAACAAGCAAAAATTTTGCATACAAAATATTAGTAAGATGTGAAGGATTTTTCAATTCCAAAATTCTTAGAGCAAGATTTTAGCTACGTAACGGTACGGTAACAAGATAAACACTAATGGCAATAACAATAAGTCTAACAACAAACAATAATTTGCACAAAACGCAGGGAGAGCACATTCGAGTTCGAGAAAACAAAAACGAATGAAACGGAAACTGTTAGCAACAGAAATGTTTAGCTTCTCTGCAGTGCTACCAGTATAATAAAATATTTTCTACCAATAATCGATTACTTTATCATAAAATTGTATAGATACGATATTCCGTTAAAATAAATAGTGCTATATGGTTTTTATTTTGTAATTGATTGGATTATGACTATAAAAATGATATTTAATATTATTTTGGTCAAATATAGTAATCTACCATTATAAAACATATTTTTTGCACTGTTCAATCTATCCCCTTTGTTTACATAAAATATCTAAGTCTTATGAACAAGATATAGTTAGTGTCCAGTGTATTCACTTGGCCCAATACTTCGCCAACACGCAATAAATGTCGCTTGATAATCTTGCGTTATGCAGAAATAAAATAATTCGTAAAATAGCCCTCGTTATTCCGTTGTATGGGATGAGGCATCTGTACTGTAGGTATCATATTATCTGGGCTATTACTGAGACTCCGCTGTCCCTCTGTCCGTCGGTCTATCTGTCCGTCTGTCACCAGGCTGTATCTCACGAACCGTTATAGTTAGACATTTGAAATTTTCACAGATGTTGTATTTCTGTTGCCGCTATAACCAACTGTACCACTGTATGGAATGTATTGTATGTGTATATGTATATATACTGTTTTACATACTTATCTTCTTGTTATGTGTCTTATTATTATTATTTTATTTTATTAGTTTTTCATATGTTTTAGTACTTATTTGTGTATTGTTGTAAGCTGAGCCGTGACGATACCGGAACGGCCCCAACGGAAGACCAGCGTTGGTCGTACGACGTGCGACCAACATTATGCTGAGTTGGGACCGATTCGTGGCAACTGTCAGATGTGTATTTGTTAGTATACTTAAAAATATTCAACTAATTTATCTGCTGTTGTCATGAATAAAACATTTTTCTTTCTTTCTTTCTTTCTTTCTTTCAACCATACTAAAAAAATTTACAATAAATATTTATACTGGGCTCCCATACAACAAACGTGATTTTTACTCGTTTTTATAGATAATGGTACGGAACCCTTCGTGCGCGAGTCCGACTCGCACTTGGCCGATTATTTAAAGATACTATTAATTTTTTTTTTGCTTTCTTACCTGAAAGGAACAGTTGTTAAAGCCTGTAACGCCATAAGGTACACAGCCGTGGATAAAGCCCGTTCGCCGCCGGATTGGGCGTGTCGCGTCAGTTGTTGCAACTGCTCACACGTACGGAAACTGACAAGGATGCAGATACCGTACTTGTCGTAATCTTCCTGGAATGGGGGATTTAAAATAAATAAATATGTGTGGACATTTCATACAGCTCCATCTAGCCCCAAACTAAGCATAGCTCGTACTATGGGAACCAGATAACTGATACATTTTATTTGTAAATACATAAATAGAATACAATATAACACCCAGACAGAACTAACACCTATGTTCATCACACAAATGTGAATCGGGTGGGAATCGAATCCACAGCCTACAGTTCAGACGGCAGAGCTACTACCAACTGAGCTATCAGGCCAGTCACCAACAATCACCTGCCAGAACCGGCCTCTCGCAGGTTATTTTTCAAGAAACTTAATGCTGTCATTTTCTTCAATAAAAACACAGTTTTCGTTGAGTAAAATTTGCTTCAATATTTAGGGTACTTTCCCAGCGTTTTTTATGTGAATGAATGACGTGACGAGCTAGTCGTTCACCTGATGTTAAGCGATACGGCCGCCCATAACAGTTGCAGTGTCACTCCGAACTTTAAAATAAAAGTTTCGCGTGACACTGCACTGCGCACGTCATCCTGAGATATCACACAGTCTAGTAATCAGATTACTGCACTGCGTAATCAGGTCATAAAGTCTCATTTGCCCAGTAATTTCACTAGCTACAATGCCCTTCAAACCGGAACACAGGTAGTGCTTGCACACTACTGCTTGGCGGCAGAATAACTGGCAAAGCGGTGGTACCTACCTAGACGAACTTTGCAGAAAAGTCCCGCCATCTAGCGTTTGCTCTACCCTATTATATTGTATCAATACTTACATCGCTACCAGCCTTCTCCAGTTTAATCTCGCCAGCACAGCCAAGTTTAGCGAACATGTCACCAAAACTCTTGTCGATGTTGCGGAGCAGAGATTCTAATGGAGGCAGCCATTGTTGCCTGAAAAAGACAGTAAAAATGTATCATCAGCCTGAAGAACATAGGCCTCCCCCACAGAGCGCCATTTTGAGCGGATGCTTGCCTCCCGCATCCATCGGCTCTCCGCAGTTCTGACCAGATCATCAGTGCACCTAAATGGGGCCTAGCCTACGCTGCGTCTTCCGGTTCGTGGTCGCCACTCGATTATTTAAGGACATCCATGTCCACAATTCTTTGCAAAATATAGGTATTCTGAAACGACCATGAGCACAGATCGATGGGGAGAAAGGTTCTCGAGTGGTGACCACGAACCAGAACACGCAGCGCAGTCCCCCCCACTAGATGGACCGACGACCAGGTGAAAACCGCGGAGAGCCGATGGATGCAGGAGGCGAGCACCCGTTCAAAGTGACGCGTTCTGGGGAGGCCTATGTTCAGCAGTGGACGTCTATGGGCTGTTGATGATGATCTAACCTTACTTCAACTTACTTGCCTCAAGTGGTTTTGATGATTGTCTTTGATGGTTATACTTTCTGAGTGACTAAATAAGTATGTTAATTTTATGATACAGTAAATAAACAGTTTTCATTTTTATGACTAAAATAATTTAACCGTTCAGTAAATGGACGCAAAGCAGTCCTGAGGAAAGCTAGGGAAAAGAATATTAATTGCCATTCCCACCATTATGCAAAATTGCCACTACGAATGCGAAAACAATAGAAATGTCTGCTTTTTTCAGGTCGTTTTAGGATTCCGTACCCAACGGGTAAAGCGAACCCTATTGCTAAGGCTCCGCTGTCCGTCTGTCCGTCTGATGTCATGAACAGTGACAGTTAGACAGCTGAAATTTTCACAGATGATGTATTTTTCTTGCCGCTATAACAAAAAATACTAAAAACAGAACAAAATAAATATTTAAAGAGCCTTCCATACAACAAACGCGTTTTTTGCTAGTTTTTCCAGATGATGGCACGGAACCCTTCGTGCGCGAGACCGACTCCCACTTGGCCGTATATTTATTGGCATAAAGCCACCTTTCCTCACCTTAGCTTGATCATCCTATTTTCCAAATTTTTGTTCATATCGCTGGAGTTGTTCACCTCTGTCTTCAGCTTAGCGATCGTTTTCTCTCGGTCTTCGTACTCTTTTACTACCTGAAAAATGCATAGGTTTTTATTAGCAAAACGAACTTGCTTTCTGTAAAATATTGACAGCCTCCGTGGTGTGGTGGTTGAGCAGGTCGGCTCATAACCCGGAGGCGGCGGGTTCGATTCCGGCGACAGGACAAGTATTTGTGCCCGGAAAAAAAAAAGCGCAGATACTTCTTCTGTGCCTGGGTATTGTGGGACCATGGTCCTTTTAGTTCCTGGGTCTCTAGATACAGGGAATCCTAGTTAAGGTCCAGGATCTATGTTTGTGATCATTGGGCGTTATTTATTTAAAAAAAAAAATAATAGAATGCGTATATTGGACGACTGTTGTGGTGGAAAAAAAAAGGCCACGAGGCAAAGTCCATTGCGCTGGTCTGACCATATTAGCACCATTCTACAAATCAAAATCCCCGAGGTCTTTACATTTCGTTGAACTATCTGTGAGAGATCATTGAGGAAAACGAAATAAGAGGAAAGAGTTGTAATGAGAACCACATCAGGAATGAGTAAGTTAGAGGAAGTCTAAGATGCACCAGTTACAAACAAACAGAGAATGAGAATTTTAGGACAAGGTATGAAAGAAGTGCAGGCAGTGGAGATCTTCAGGCTGTTGATGATGAAAATGATGATGATACCTGTTCATCGCCTTGATCCATGCAATCCATCCTAGTCTGCAGTTCGTAGTAATGCTCCTGTAAAGCGGTAACGTTTGTCGGCAACACCTCAAACTGTTCCTTGTAAGGGAAGTCGGGGTCTTGTGGCAGTTTGTTGTTGCAGCATCTCTTGGCTTCCACCAGCTTCTCCTTTGCGTTGGACTTGGCACGGGTGAGGAGGTTCTCTATGTTCTCCAGGGTTGCCTGTTGGAGAGGACAATCAAAAAATGTACCCAAAGAAATTATACAAAAATATGGTTGCTATGACCATGTGTAGGCAGTGCGGTCCCGGTTTGCGAATAGGACCACCCATCTCTTTCTCGTGAGCGCCGTAAGACCCGGCTATGGAATTATTTAGAGAATAGGCAGCAGCTACGATCTGGTGAAAGGCACGGGGAGCCGATGGATGCAGGAGGCGAGCAGCCGCTCTAAGTGGCGCTCCCTGGAGGAGGCACATGTTCAGTAGTGGACGTCTTCAGGCTGGTAATGATGATGATGATAAAGCAGCAGCTTACTCCCTCATCTCTGCGTGACGTAAAAGCTGGCGAAAGAAATATCCAGAGATTGGGAAGAAACATTCCCCTTAGTACATCAAAATCTACGATCACCAAGTCACCTGCCAACCGTGGTGATTATGGCAAACCCCTATGATAGGCGTCCAGTGGAGTTTTATGGGACTGGTGTGTGTGTAGCAGTGGACGTCTTGCAGCTGTTAGGACCACAATTACGGTCCTATCGGTTGTCAATTAACTTGACGATTAACTGAACATTGAAGAACTTTTTTTGAGAATGAATGACGTGACGCTCGTCGTTCACCTGATGTTAAGCAACAAGGCAGCCCATAACAATTGGAGAACTCCTCAGAAAGTACTGTACTTATGAAATGAAAGAGAATTCGCTGCTTTTTGATAGGACTTAACATAATAAAGTGAATGTTTGTGTGTATGTTACGAATGCTGCTGGAGCGGCTAAATTAAAACAGATTACCTGAACATTAGTAAGTTCATTTTTCAACTCCCTTAGCTCGGTTTCCTGCTGCACGATAGCGTTTCGGCTGAAATCCAGTTTCACCTTTAACAAATGCAAATAATTTTTAATAATGACAGAATTTATACAAACAGATTCAGCCGATCCTGTTTTGGTATTTGTTCTGGAGCTCTTCAAGTTTGCGATTGAATAGGTACCTTCTAAGCAAGCATGTACCACCGTAGACCGCATCGTAACTTTGTATCTGGTGAGATTGCGGTCAAATGCAGGCCTATTCAGTTATAAAAAAATATAGCAGAGATATTGTAAAAAACGTAAAAATCAGTTCTAAATTATATATTTAGACTCACAAAAAATTGGAGGTACCTAAGTGTAATGTTTGAAACGAATTCTATTATGTCCATTCTTTGACCTTATCAAGATCTGTCAGTACATCCATTGTTTGTAAAAATGTAGAGCTGTCAGAAGAATCTGTTCTGTCTGCTCTATGCATAGTTTTGCATATAATTATAGCTATATATAGTTATTATACTGTCCACGGCTACCCACGCGTGGATTTCAGCTTGTCCCGATATAAAAATAATAAAATCCCATGTCCTTCCTCGTGGTTCAACTAAATATCATCATAGCAAATGTCAAGTCAGTCATATTTTGTCAGTCAAAACGCCAACAGTATAATGGAGGAAATTTTACTGAAGGCTCTGAAAAAGGCCGTTGAAGCAAAAACGAAAATGCAAGGTTTTATGATCTTGAAACCATTTGCCAACACTTGTGCACGTTCACAAACACTTAAAGGATAATAATCCACCCTTATTACACATTAAAGTTCAACATACACTAGTTTTGAAAAATAAATTCAAAATTCACAACCGCCATTGTCGGATTTTCTTCAAAGACCCAAAAGTAGGTTTGTCTGTTTTTATATTTTGACGACTAATGGCTGTACCGATTCATAACCGTACAAATTTTACTCGCTTGACATAGGCAGAATTATTGAAAAAAAAGCGATAGAAAGCCATTAAAGAAGAAGAAGAAGAAACCTACTTTTGAATTTATATAATTAGTACATAATTATTTACATGCATGTATTTGGATGTCAGCGTGGATATAATAACACATGCCGACCATGAGAGTGGAGGAACAATAGGTACTTACTTCTTAAAGGAAGTAAAAAAAATGCCATACCATTTTATTGCTCTGCAAATGACAACAATAGGCACAGGTACACAGTTTTTTATATACGAAGTGCAAATTTTAATAATATTCAAATTAAAGCCATGAATAACAATACCCGATGGCATTGTAAGAATAAGATTCACACGCGTAAGTGATGCTAACAAGCATGGATGAAATAAAAAAAGAAGGATTGAGTTTAGATTGACATCGAACTGAAGCCCAAAATGGCGGACATATTACATATATGTGCCAGATGAAAGTAGGGCGACCTGCTGCATATGATGCGAGTGTGTGCGTGCCCCGCTCGTACGTACGAAGCGTTCCGGCTTCCTAAGGGTGCTTCAGTTTCGGACCAGACGGGATTCCCTCCTTCTTTTTTAATAGCTCCATGCTTACAAGTTACATTTGGCCAATACAATACAAAACATTTTATTGAACACCAATTTAGCACATAGCAAAATAATTGAAAAATAGGCAACCATGATATATATCTCATAGAGCGTAATTTTAAGCTAATACTGTCGGCCCCCAGTCTTTCAGTCAGTTAGTAAGTCTTCTTCTGGTTTTGGTACTCGAGAATATTTCTTCCATATTGGTTATCGGTTTTGCTAGCTCACCTCCTAGAATCTAGTACCATTGCTGAAGCGCGTCCATCGCTCAACTGCTGTCAAAGTTCATACAACTTTGACTGATTTTGACAATAGGTCTGTTTCCTCAAACATATAGTATACGTATAAGTTCCTTGGTTTGACCTAACTGAGCGACACACAGATGTCAGCAGCGCGGCTAGATTCGTCATAATACGGGGGTACCCATTTCAACTTGCAAATTTTGAGAGCTACGTTCGCTGACTTAAGGTCTCACATTGATCTCCGGTGGCTATAGTAGCTACAAATAATAGGCATGATGACAAAAAATATTTTTTTTGGATAAATTAATTATATTCATCAAAAGATAAACATTTGGCGTCTGGGTGTTATATTGTATTCTATGTATGTATTTACAAAAAAAAAGTATATAAGTATTGTATCAGTTATCTGGTTCCCATAGTACAAGCTATGCTTAGTTTGGGGCTAGATGGCGCTGTTTGAAATGTCCACACATATTTATTTATTTATTATTTATTTATTTGTGAAAACAAAAATTAAATATCTCAAAAAATGACTAAGTTACAAGCATTTTAAAAACCGAAATTGAAAGAGATAGCTCAAACGGCCAGTGACGTCAGAGGAAGGTCGTTCTAGTACCTCATTACTAAGCTGTGGTAGCTTTTCATACAATCTCTTTTGCATGTGACGTCACGAGTAGATTTTTCATAATAACTGTGGGGGCGCTCTGTTTCGCGAGAAAGGGACAGGAGGTGCCTCCTGTAGGAACTTTAAAAGCTTATTACGGGCCCGATAGCTCAGTTGGTAGTATTCCTGCCTTCTGAACTGACGGCTGTGGGTTCGATTCCTACCCAGGACAAACATTTGTGTGACGAATATAGATGTTTGTTCTGCGTCTGGGTGTTATATTGTATTTATTCTATGCATGTATTTACAAACAAAAAAAAGTATAAGTATTGTATCAGTTATCTGGTTCCCATAGTACAAGCTTTGCTTAGTTTGGGGCTAGATGGCGCTGTGTAAAATGTCCACTTATATTTATTTATTTATTACTCCGTGATTTATTTACCGATTTTGCTTATTTTTTTAATTATTGCATTCATTTTTAATTTTCTTTATGATTGTAGTATTTACTTGTTCATTTTTAATAGTAGTCATCATGCCTATTGTAGCTACTATAGCCACTGCCAGCTATAGTTGTTGCAGCTCTGGAATCGTTTTAAGGTTTAAAAATTACAATTGTAATTAAAGTGAACGAAGTCGAGCGTAGATTGTTAGCTGGATAAATTAAAATGTAATGTATGGCGACTTTAATTGCTTGCCTTTCAGAGCCAAGTACGAATGTTATTAAAAGGCTTCACTTGTTTGCTCATTGCTACTACAATGTAACGTTTGATATACATTGTATCATACCAATTTAATTTAATGAATTTAAAAAAGGCTGCAGAAAATGACGATATCGCCTTTTTTTAGACAAGTGAGTAAATAATAAAATAATTATATAAGACAAGATATTAATTTAGTTTTAGTCTATTTTATTTTTTAGTTAGTTATAATAATAAATCTAAAAATAAAATAATAATTGGAGTATTGTTACACATTACTCGCGCCAGCACAGAATATTTCAGAAAGGAGCGGACGTTGCCCATGGTTGCCGGAGGCGAGCAGCCGCTCAAAGTGGCGCTCTCTGGGGGAGGCCTATGTTCAGCAGTGGACATCTTCAGGCTGTTGATGATGATGATGATGAGCGGACGTTTATATTGCACTAGCTGCTGCCCGGGGGTGCCTATTATTCGCTGATGACACTCTAGTGTAATTATAATATGTGACAAAAAGTTTTCTCGGACGATAACGTATGTAGGTATATAATTAGTTGGACAAAAAATTTAAACTTAAATATTAATCTAAAATAAACTAAAATAATCTAATTTATCTCTTATAAAAACGATTCAACCACTGATTTCACATTACCCATGGATAGATACAGTTGCGTTGGACAGGAAAACGTTAGTAACAGCCTTAAGGCTGCGATCTGGACACATTCCATCGAACAAGTTCGCATTCCTGATGAAAAAAGTAACATCTCCTAATTGTGTTGACTGTGGTGTTATAGAAGACGTACAGCATGTTCTATTGGAATGTGTCCGGAACTCAGCGTTTAGACGTACGCAGTTTGGTGCTACAAGAGATATGGATATCGGCATATGCAATAGTATTTTGGTGGAGCCTACTTCAGCCCACGCAAAGATTTTGTATAAATTGTTAACTTTAAGCCTAGATAAGGACTAGATGTACTTATAAAATTATATTTTGTGATTCTGCTAACAGGGCGATGTGGTCGCTAAGCAACAAAGCCCTCCAAATAAATTAAAAAAAAAACCTCTTATAATAACAATGTTCTTCTGACATTACATATTAGGATCAAAAAGTAGGTCAAGTCGAAACATATAAGTTTCTACGGACTGATAATAATGTTATACAATAGTTTGTTCGCAATAGGCATGAAGACTACTATTTTTTTATTGCATAAAATAATAATATCCATCAAAAAATAAACAGAGTCGTGAAAACAAAAATAAAATATCTCAAAAAATGACAAATTTCCAAGTTTTAAAATCAGGTATAGAAAGAGATAGCTCAAACACGCAGTGACGTCACAAGTTAAACCTTCATAGTACCTCATTGCTAAGCTGTGGTAGCTTTACATACAATCTCCTTGGCATGTGACGTTACAAAGCTGTGTTTTCATAGTAACTGTGGAGATAGTCTGTTTAGCGAGAAAGGGACAGGAGATGCCCCTCCAGGAGACTTTAAAAGGGACGGGATTTATTTACCGAATTTACTTATTTTTTCAACTATTGCATTCATTTTTAATGTACTTTACGAAAATAATATTTACTTGTTCATTTTTAATAGTAATCCTCATGCCTATTCCAGTTGGTGGTAGCAGGTTCACCGCAACTCGCCGCGTTGTCGGTCGGCGGCGCTGTCAGCTACCCGAGTGTGCTGCTGCAACAGTTCGCATCTAACGACAGCTCGATACACCTCGATTTGGACACTGCTTCTTGGATAGGTAACATTCATTTCAAGGTTTTGATACATAATAATTCCTCTATGCATAATAACGTTGATTATTGCCTGGTAGCTATTGAATGTCGATATGAAACATATATGTACTAAATTAATATATCTGCGGTAGGCATTTTAATGAACTGCAATATCCGTTTCTGAAAATATCACTACACAGACAGCAGCAGCACTACTCATATATTACGGTAAATGACAATGCAACCGAATTAAAAAAAAGTAGAATTGAGTTGCATGTTGTTGTGTTGTGTTGTTGTTGAATTCATCAGATTAGACCAATATTTTGCGTTTATAACGTCTACAATTTTGTTTCATTCCAGGGTCAATACACGGTCTAGCCGGAATACCAAGCATCCTTATGCCGGCTTTCATGCAATGGAGAGGCAGAAAGATTGCTTTCATCGCTGCATGCTTTATCAGCATTATTGGGTGGATCCTAGCTTTCACTGCCACCAGCTCTATCGCTATCCTCCTCAGCGAATCTTTCCATGGGTTAGGCACGAACAGTATGCTGGCAGTCAGTTTACTGAGCATAAGTGAAATGGTCACTCCAAAATTTAGAAACGTGTCCATGGTTTCATTCCATGTAGTGCAATCGTTTGGAATGGCGTTGGTAGGAATAATTGGGAGGTATCTACATTGGAACACAGTTAGTATAGTCATGGGCACTCCAATTACAATAGCCATGGTTGTAGGCTTTGCGTGGCCCGAATCGCCTTCTTGGTTAGCTTGTAAAGGAGAATTTAAAAAATGCGAGAAAGCTTTCCTATGGCTAAGAGGTACAGACGACCATTCGAAGAAGGAACTGCAAGAACTTATACATGCTCAGAGAGAAAACTGGCTATATGATAAACGAGATGAAAAGTCCATGCTGGAACATTTCTGGTGTACACTGAAAAGTAAAGATTTCTACAAGCCCAGCATACATATATTCATTTTACTAAATTTGACGTACTGGAGTGGGAGTTTGGTTATTTTAATATATTCAACACAGATGATCCAACAAGCTACAGCCAACGAAAACGCTGCATTCTTCGGAGGTATCATAATGAATTCTATATTATTCGTCGGTGTGGCTTCAAGTGCCGTTCTTATACGACGTTTTGCTAACAAATCTGTATTGTCATTTAGCATTTTCTGCACCACTGTGTGTTTATTGAGCACATCCACGATCCATTACTTGCAAACAGTAGATGTAATATCGAGAGAATCATTGGTTTGCCTATATTTATTAGCTGCATATATGGCAGCTTCTAGTTTGGGCATTTTACCCATAGTTTTTACTTTAGCTGCAGAATTGATGCCTGTGAAACATAGGGGAATAGGGGGTGCTTTATACGTTATATTTACTTGTGTACTGCATTCATCTTCATTAAAAGCTGCACCATACTTATTTTCACACGTGAACTTGTGGGGAACCTTATTATTATATGCATTGAATGCGATTATATGTGGTTTGATGATATGGAAGTTTGTGCCGGAAACTAAAGGAAAGACGTTGCAAGAAATCGAAGATTATTATATGTTTGGAGGTTTCGAAAAGCGGGTTGGTAAAGAGAATGAAGTTTGGTTGTTTGAAATGACTGATATGAACACATGAGTTAGTTGGTATTGCTGTTGTTATTGCTTATATTAATTTGTTATTCAGGCACAAACATGAAATAAACACTGAAAATATCAATTTACAAGTTTTTGTGTATAAACCTATAGGGCACATTTTTGCTGGTATACACTGAATACGGCAGTAAGTGGGCTACTTATATGATGTTTTGTTACTAAGAACTAAGAATAAAACATTGCAACAAATAGAAATAATAAACAATAGGAGTTGGTTGGAATGTTTACGGAGAGTCGTTTAAAACATAATGATAGCAAGCCTTGTGGCTGACTAATCACTAGTAACCTATAATAATCCATATAATTACATAACAACGGTCGCCAGAGTTGTAACATTTAAAAAATAAAATTTGTAGGGATACTTAAAGTAGTTGAATCCCAAAATTAGTTTATAGAATTTTTGTGTCTCTGTATGAAAGTCACCAAGCAAAAACTACTAAATAAAAGTTTGTTTATCTTGGTTACAATTTGTTATAAGTACTACTGTAAATAAAAACAAAATATATAGAGTACCTATCTACGTCAAACATTTTTGAGTCTATATGAAAATCCACCAAGCAAAAACCACTGGACAGATTTGGATGAACTTTGACTTTACCTTAGTTCTATTTTAAGAAGGTACTAAAAATAAAAAAAATTTAGGAGTACATCAAAATGGAGCACCAAATAATTATTTTTTTAACCAAATTAGTTTTTACGAGGTGTAATTAAATTTTATTGTCTTGTGATTCATGATTATAATACGCGCTCGCTTAGGAAACATTGCCAGTGCTCGCCGAACTTTCTGTGGAAGAATATGGGGATTTCACCAGTTTTGAGACAAGTAGGTAATTCCTACTTTTAACATAATATGCTGAGTGGGGACCTGGGTCATGACATCACACAAGTTACACAAGTTAGTTTTTATCTTCCGTTTCTCTAGTGTAAGTTTTAGTGTATATTTCTTATAATGTAATGTTGTGTGATATCCTGAATAAATGTTATTTTCTTCCTTTTTTTCTTTCTTTAGGCCTGTTATTCACGTGGTTGTTTTTGCGTATTTCATTGCATGTAGTCTGTTTATTGCACTTTAACAATTTAAAAATTCTATGAGACTGTATTCAATAATTTTTTTTAATTCATCTATGTATCATTTCTGCATGTTTCTAAATAAGTAAAAAAATATAGAAAGCGTCACAATGAACCTAAGAATATTGCTCTTAGCCACATTTGCATCAGTAAGTACCTACGAGGTACTAATTAAGATAGATTGTGCTGTTGATAGTGCGAAAATTAAAAAATATTGCCAGTGCTCGCCGAATTTGCTGTGGAAGAATATGGAGATTTCACCAGTTTTAAGACAAGTAAGTATACTCATCTCAAGTTGTTTTTTCTTATATTTCAGTGCATATAGATCGTTTATTGCATTTAAACCGGTGTTATCTATTCTACACGCACCTAAATTTTATTTTAAAACCGTCGACTCAGTCGACTGATCTTCAAAGAAAGTGCATTCTTTTAAAAAAGTCGTTTGCGTTTAATTTCGATCGCCTTAATAAGGGAAGGTTTTGTAGAACACACGGTCTGATTAAATTACGAGTGTCTTAACACTTATTTCGAATAATTTAATTGCGACACATAAGCTGTCTGTCAATGTCAATATAGAGTTTCATATAGGATATATCTCCATACTGACAAGTACCTAGACCTACCTCAACAGCTGTTGCTGGTGATCTGCAACACAAATGGCATGATAACTACTATTTTTTATGGCATAAATAAATAATATTCTTCAAAAATAAACAGTCTTGAAATCAAACAAAATATTTAAAAAAAATTAAATATTTACAAGCATTTTATAAACAGGAATAAAAAAGACAGCTCAAACATACAGTGACGTCAGAGTTTGGTTCTTTATCATACCTCATTACTAAGCTGTGGTAGTTTTACATACAAATTCTTTGGCATGTGACGTCACAAAGCCGTGTTTTCATAGTAACTGTGGAGTTGCTCTATTTAGCGAGAAAGGGACAGGCGATCCCCCTCCAGAAACTTTTAAAAGCTTATTATTCCGTTACTTAGTTACCAATTTTACTTATTTTTTCAATTATTGCATTCATTTTTAATGTGATTTATTAACATAATATTGACTTGTTAATTTTTAATAGTAGTCATCATGCCTATTACACGTGCTATTTGTTGTTGAGGAGTTCCTTTGGGTAACTTCAAAGAACATGGTTTACTCAACTGATAGGTACCGTAACAGCTGTTACGTTTTATTTCCAAAATCATAACTGGAATCGATACATCAGCTGTATGTCATTGACGATAGTGTGTTTCTAGATAAAAGGTAATATAAATCATAGAAATTAGGTTTTATATCTACTGTTCTATGATAAACTAGAGCACAAAACAATCAATTATAAAATGGAAGGCGTTTTTGTGGTTCTACCAACCGCAACTACGACAGAATAATTATATTTTTACAATAAATGTTAATTCTCATCATTGTTCGCTGTCTGGAAATCTTGTGAAACCGTAATTATGAGAGGCATGGGCAGTTATTTCAAACTGTTTCAGGCAATGATAGTGGTGTCACCGTTGCTGGCAGCACTGTCAGTGGGCGGAGCCGTCACCTATCCAACTTTGCTTATGGAACGGTGCCAAGTCGACACGAATGATACATCTACTCGATCTAGACACGAGATCTTGGATAGGTATGAAATTGGAATTCATTCTGTTAATAACCCGAACTTAACAATTCTGAAAATATGCGGCTTTTCATCATGACCTTTATAAAAGAAAATAGATTTATTCAGAACATGAGACCGTAACATTTTGAGCTTATTACAGTCTACATGAATAACACCAATTTTCCGATTTTCAGGGTCAATATACGGTCTAGCAGGCATTCCGTCAATAGTGATGCCGGTCGTCACTCAAAAAATCGGAAGAAAACTGGGATACATCGTCACCTGCTTGTTTCTAATGCTAGGCTGGATCTTAACGTACAGAGCATCTACTGCCGCGGAACTCCTCATCAGCGAATCATTCCAAGGATTGGGAACCAACAGTTTGCTCCCAGTCAGTTTTCTAGGCATGACAGAAATGTTAGCACCGAAATACCGAGCGCCATCGGTACAGACGTTCGGGATCGCTCAGGGGATAGGCATGGCCACGTGCGGAATCCTTGGAAGATATCTTCACTATAAAACTGTGAGTTTGATAATGTTAGCACCTATAGTGGCTGCTGTAGCTCTTGTTGATGTGGCCAGAATCGCCTTCCTGGTTCGCATGTAAAGGGGAATTCGACAAATGTGAGCGAGCTTTCGTCAAGCTGAGAGGCGCAGGCGAATCATCTAAGAAAGAATTGCAAGAATTAATCACGGCTCAGAAAGAAAATTTAAATGTCGCAAATAGAGAAGACAAAACATCGCTCGATGCTTTCTGGAGGACCGTGTTCAGCAGAGATTTTTATATGCCTAGTATTCATACCTTCGTGATCTTTTTAATGATGTACTGGAGCGGATGCGACGTTATTTACGTTTACTTCATAAAAATCGTCTCAAAATCATCGACTAATGGCGATGCTACTTTCTACGGTAGCATTGCTATGTATTTGATCGTTTTAGGCGGGTTGTTGGTAACGAACATATTATTAAGAAAATTTAAAAACAAATCAGTTCTTACATTCAGCACTTGTTGTGTTATTGTGTGCTTATTGTCTTCGTGTTTAATATCCGGCTTGCAAAGTCTGGGGATATTGCAAGAGGATTCTTTGCTGCTTATGTATTGTTTGATTGCGTATTTGGCATTCGCTAGTTTAGGCCTCAATGGAATAGTGTTCGTAATAGCGGCGGAGTTGATGCCTGTGAAACATAGAAGTTTAGGTGGGGCGTTGTATATCATAATCAATTGTGTGCTCTATGCTTCATCGCTCAAATTGTCCCCTTACGTATCTCAGTATCTGGGACAGTGGTGCACGTTTCTGATTTTCGCGTTAATTGCATCGCTGTGTATGAGGTTTATTTGGAAGTATGTGCCAGAAACTAAGGGCAGGAGCCTGCAAGAGATAGAAGATTACTATGTCTTTGGACGCTTTATCAATAGAAGTGCGCATGATACTACAGCCTGTAATGATTTGGTTGTATCACAAGATACACGATTCAATTAATTTTAAACTATGATGATTTTACTAAAGGATTTCATAAATCGAAGAGCAAATGTCGATGTAGAATGGAAGTAAAAGCTCCAACAAATGAATCTGTCGTTGAAAAGTAAATATAAGATGAAAAATGGGTGTAAGCAATAATTCAAGTTTTCAAATAGGAGGCGTCTACTCAAGAGGAGGCTTTTGCACGCTAGCCTGGTCGACATACGTCAGCCAGACCGGGAAGCTACTCCAAAATCCTAATGCATCTTGTAGGGACCCTCTGGTCCCTTCACTACACTGGTACTTCATTGTATTGAAATGACATTAGCTGCGGAAAAGTTAGCGTTTTCCGAAATGTCATTCCAATACATTTTAGAGTTAGCGTTTGGCGTTAGCGATTCGCGTTTCGGATCTTTGCTAAACCCCTAATAACGTTCTTACATTTCAATAAAAAAAAAACGTAGGCCATTGTCCGACTTGGTTGACTTGGGGACGTCTTGGAAGCGACAAGACAAAACAAGGACAACGGAAGAATGAAGACGTATCTACGAGCGACAGTGTTATTTTCAAGTAATGAGCAGTTTTCTTTTAAGCATTTCAGTAATGCCATTTTGTGTCATCGTTTGGCGTTAACGCCAATGGAAAGAGGCTTTGATTTCCCTCATCAAAGGAAAGAGGTCATTGCTAGATCTCATGGTCCTGAACTGTCAATGCCAATGCCATTAAGCGAGAGATACATAATGCTAAATGGACATTAGGAAAACTGCTCACTATTGTCTAGCTTTTTTAACAATTGTCTTTTTTTAATTGTAGTTGCTTAATAAAATTACATTAATAAATGTATGTGTGAATAAACGTTAAGCGATATTTACTTTATTTCGTGGTTTCGTTTAAAAATGTTATACATTATGTTTACCTACTTCAACTACTACACAAAGTTTCATGACCTTATTCAAAGTATTCATTGAATAATCGCGGGTTATTTATACGGTTTGGAGGTAACTTTGTAATTTTTTTCTATAGAGAAAAGTTTATTGATTCGTGTTTTCAATTAGTACCTACATAAAACTAAGTAGTAGTCCTGAACTTTACCATATTTTATTCAAAGTCATTGTTGCTCATGGGGGATTAAGCTAAACCTTTTTACGCATTTTGGCGTCCTATAGTTGCAATGAACACCCCTATATGATAGTCATCAACTCATCACCAACAAAGTACGACAATACCTATAGCGTATTTTGACTCTAAAAATACGAAACTTCATACGCGGGATCTCAGTGACAATTACTGCTGCTACGCATATCAAGTTACATCTCTATAACAATCTATGACAATATTTTAAAGAGGAAAGATTTGATTGTTTGTTTGTTTGCATTGAATATGCTCCGAAACTACTGAACCGATTTGAAAATTTTATTTCAGTTTTGGGAAGCTACACTATCCCCGGGTGATATAGGCTATATTATGTTTTTTTTAAATTGGGATCCTCACCAAGACTCCAATAATGTAACCCAAGGCTACTTTTCTATTTTGTGCCCAAGGTGTACGTAAACAGGGCTACGGCGTAAAACTAATTAACCCGTGCGAAGCCGGGGCGGTTCAGTCAGTTTAACAAATAAAAATATAAAATTGCAGGTGTCTGGAAATAAACACCGATCGTAAACATTGACATAATGCACAATTCCGTTTGCATTTCAGTGTGGCGGTTACGAACATAAGCAGTAGCACCAAAACAATACTGCATAATTATTATATGTTTATCAATAACTACTATTCAAGAGCATTTTCTGCTTCCATTCTCCAAGAATTGCTTGGTATAGCAATACGTTCCGACATAAATATTATATGTACATTTGATAATTTATACTGTTTTTTATACTGTTTGCATGGTACGGGCATAGAGATAGGATATATAACGAATCCTATATGTACCACTGTGGGAGCTAAAAAGTGTCCGTATCGCATGACTAAAGAAGTGACATTATTCAATTCAATTACTGTATTTTTTTTTTCATATTTGAAACAATACGTTAACAAAAGGGAGGAAACCTTTTATGCCGTATTATTTATATGACCTAAACGAAATCTCCCCTCGAGTTCACCCCATGCAAATAAATACAAGTTTAGGTCAGCTCGTAGCTTTTTCAGAATTAAAGTAAACCTTTACAGGTATAAATATCTGGATCATGGTATAACATGCCTTTGTCGCGATATTAAGAACGAGTTCCATCCATCATCAGTTAATGTCAGTATCTGGAGCATCAGATTTTATGATGAGGTTTTCGCCAGCTTTTCAACAAGTAAGTATATTTTTCTAATTTTATATAATAGTTGTAATAGAGAACAGTAGTGCTCATAGCGAAGCACGACTAGCCGTTCCTAACCGATCGGTAAAGTTAAGCAACGTTCGCTGCGGTCACTACTATGATGGGTGACCGCTACAGCAAAAAGTTGGTATTTAGAACTGAGCGCTACCGTGCTTCGGAGGGCACGTTAAGCCGTCGGTCCCGGCTGTTGTCGTGAGACAATAGTCGTTAAGCCAAGTCAGAAGCCTTCGGGCGGCCTAAAAATTCTGACACCAGGGCTGACCACTTGCCTACACGAGAAGAAGAAGATAGAAAACAGAGTAAAAGGTGGAGAGACATTTTTACGGAAACATGAAGAGCAGACTGGATGTAAAGAGAGGAGTGGAGCTGTGGAGAAGGATGAGGGAGGCCTATGCCGCAAAGGCGTCTTGTGCTACAAGAATAGTTAATTAAAAAAATAGCTGATTTTATGATCTGTTTGTTTAGGTACTGTTTAGGCTTACTGGCATTTCTCATGTCCTGTTCTCGTTTTGAACCAGTCCAGTGGGATCGCAAATCACATAATGTAACTGGTGGTCGGTCTTCTGACAGTGAAACCCTGTTTCAGATGATGATCTTATCGTCTTCGCAACTAGCAGCGCTATCGGTGGGCGGAGCTGTCACCTATCCTACAATACTAATGGAACGGTTTCGAACGAATGACTCTTCTATAGAACTTGACATCGAAACTAAATCATGGATAGGTATAGATCGTTATTATTATGTTATATTCAGTTTGTTTTGAATCCCTCTGGAATAATGATGAAAGACAAGCGAGGCTTTTGCCAAACAGTAGGATAGTATCGGCTGATTGAACTCAATTAAAATTATTTGAAAAGCAGTGTATTGTATAATTGTAACCCGTTAATAATAGTGTTTTTTCAGGGTCAATGCACGGCTTTGCAGGCATACCAGCAATACTAATGCCGATGTTAACACAAAAGATCGGAAGGAAATGGGGATACATCATCACGTGTGTCTATGTGATGATAGGATGGATCTTAGCTTATAAAGCCACGACGGCTGCTGAATTACTCATCAGTGAAGCTTTCCATGGATTGGGGACAGCCAATTTGGCGCCAGTCTGTTTCATGGCCATGACAGAAATGCTGGCACCAAAATACCGACACCTTTCCATGCAAACATTTGGCATATTTCAAAGTATAGGCATGGCTGCGTGCGGGATCCTTGGAAGGTGTAACTATATTGATTATAGAACAATTTGTTTGCTAATGTTAGCACCTATAGTAGCCGCTATTGCACTTGCTTTGATGTGGACTGAGTCGCCATCCTGGTTCGCATGTAAAGGAAAATTTGATAAATGCGAACGAGCCTTCGTCAGGCTGAGAGGCACGGATGATATATCTAGAAAAGAATTAGAAGCGCTAATCGTAGCTCAAACCGAAAATTTAAGTCAAGATATACAAGAAGAACCCGTGCTAATGGAAAAATTTTGGAAAGATGTCACAAGCAAAGATTTTTACCTACCGAGTATACACATTTTTGTTTTCTTTCTATTGCTTTATTGGTCCGGAATCGATGTTATCTATGTTTATTTCATCGAAATAGTCACTAAGTCTTCACACAATAAAGACGCTGTTTTTTATGCTAGTATCACCATGTATTTAGTCGTCCTAGGAGGAAGCTGTTTAACAAGATACTTATTAAAGATTTTTAAACATAAAACCATTCTTGTAACAAGCGGGTGTGCTGTTACAATATTTTTGTTATGTTCAAGTTTGGTTTCAGGATTACAAAGTTTAAGTGTATTGTCAGAAGAGTCCTTGTTGCTTATGTATTGTTTATTAGGGTACTCGGCGAGTGCTAGTGTGGGCTTGCACAGTTTAGTGTTCAACATAACATCAGAGCTGATGCCCGTCAAACACAGAAGCTTAGGCGGAGCGTTGTATATCGTAATGAATTGTATTCTTTCTGCTACCTCTTTGAAATTGTCACCATTTATAACACTGTATCTAGGATTGTGGTGTACTTTTGTAATATACGCTATCAACGCATCTATATGTTTGTGGTGTATATGGAAATATGTGCCTGAAACAAAGGGAAGGAGTTTGCAAGAGATCGAAGACTTCTACATGTTTAGTAGTTTTAATACACGGAAGCGTTACAGCTTAGTGAATTCCCACGAATAACACACGAATAAAACATTATGTTTATTGGGTCGTGAGTGGTGACCCGCTCTTAGTATCTAGAATTAAGATAAGATACTAACCCCGGTTTCTGATACGTTTGTTAAAGTTAAACTCTTGTCAATTATGAAATACTGAACGCCCATTGGTTATAGGAAAAAATGTCTTTCTCCATTTTATGCAATTTGCTTCATATTTATAGTATAGACTAAACAAATATTATTCGATTGTGATATTTGGGCGTTGTCACATCCGACAATTTTTTTATCGCCTATTTATCTGTAAAATATAAGGTCGCCACCTCGAAAAAGTAACCGTCAAAACCAGGCATATGCCTTGTTTTTGCTCTCAGTCCCCTGTGACCGCGCCCAATGAAAGAGATGTAACTGGCATAATATTATTGTTTTACAACGCTGTTACATGGTGCTATGGTTTATTATTAAAATGAAACAACCGCTTCTGGACTATTTTATATTAGCTGGAGAGGTAGGTGTAGGTATAGAGTACATATATAGAAAAGCATTGGCGCGGAGACACTTTTGAGGTTTGGTTATCATAGACTGGTATTTAGTATTAGTATACTAAATAATTTCCCCAGCTGGCGCAGCAGTGATTTTGTTTTGTGCCGTATATCTAATATATGCCTACCAATACAGTATTTTAGTTTCAGTTTTATTATTTTCATTAAAATATTGCACGGCTTTTACCTCCTCCTGATCACTCCATATTTATTTATCCTATGATGTGTACATACACAATGTAGGTTTGTATCAAAATTGTATGAATCAACACAATAGTTTTTAATTCGAAAATTTAGGTAAACATTATCTTTACGGATCTTATCTCGCTACTCTCGTAAAGAAACACATAACAAAGCTCTCTCCACATAGCTCACACGACTTTGAACTTCCTAATGAAGCCACTAAGAGACCACGTCTCGGTGCTACTACTAATCATTAGCGGTGGGCTGTAGCGGCTTTCTTGGTTAGCGAAACGAAACTATCTATCGAATATCAGTAGCGGTTTTTGAAACGCGCTATTATAGTAACGACCGATAGCGGGTTTGAACATAACGTGCTTTAGGCTATTAATACGAGTAGATAGCGCTTTGAAAGGTACGTTCGAATAAAACAATAAGCGTTGTAACTCGCTATGGTGGATTAAATAAAATAAAATTCAATAAACACGGTGATTATAAAAATTACATTTTTTATTTATGTAGGTACTTATATTTAAAATATTCGTGAACACTTGTCCATAAATAAAAAAACCTTAAAGAAACACTAAATTCAGGCAATAGACCCATCCAAATAGTTTTTTTTTTGACTATGTAAGTAAGTACTTATAATTAAAATGAATAGGCGATTCGGAAACTTGGGAAAAAGTTCGCGTCGTGCCTATAAACTGTATCGCACTCACATAATCTTCAAGAAATACATATTATAATCGAATTCCCATAGAACACATAGTTTCCTAATAAAACAAAATTCAGAAAAATCTCATCTATGGGCTTATATTATATATCATATAGGTACTCAATAGTACGGGACAAATTAAATAAAGTCAACAAAGCAAGCGCGTATGGAAAAGACAAAAATACCATGATAGATATTTCGTTTCGATCAAACCGATATTGAAGTAGCGCGTAGCCCGTTGGTCTCTCGTTCCGTTATATTGAGATAGAGCTACTGCTGCCGATAGCGGTTAGCGACATTTTAGTGAAAATAGCCGAACGTTACGTGCGTTGCGGACGCAAGACGTGATTCGTGCGATAGACGGTAGCAGGTTATTGTAGTACGGTGAAACTATCTATCCGCTATTGTGCCGATAGCTAGTTTCAATAACTATCTACGTTGCGCAACGACCACCTCTACTAATCATGATTAGTGGCAAAAAGGTATTCAGGCTCTGCAGATTTTGTACGAAAACATAGGTCGAAGCTTCCCGAGCGCTGCCTAGTTGAGTCGGATTCTTCGGCGACTTCTTTATCGAAGTTGGACCAGCCAACTGGACAGTCTGTGTAGATATACCTATTCATCACACATCGAGAGTAGGTATCGTCCCCAACAATTATCGGTATAGATAAAACACCATCATTAATAATAATAAATAAATAAATATGTGTGGACATTAGACACGGCGCCATCTAGCTCCAAACTAAGCATAGCTTGTACTATGGGAACCAGATAATTGAGACAATACTTATATACTTATTGGACATGGTTTTGCGTGTTCATTTTAAGACCAACCTGTTGGGAGACTCTACATAGGTCGTTGAGCATGGTGCCAAGGTGGCTGCTCGCCTCCTGCATCCACCGACTTCCCACGGGTTTCACCAGATCGTCGGTCCCCCCAGGTCCACTACTTAAGTAAATAAACTAAATAACAACCAGAAATCTTAATTAGTATACTTATAATGATTCTTTAAATACTGAATTTTAAATTAGTTTACAAAATCTTACGCAAAAATTATATAACATAGTTGCCAAGGTCATCTTATCTAGGTATTAGTCGTCTAATACTATGTAAGTTTGATAATTATATACTTATGAAAATTAACTCTATAGCACACCGTATACCCGAATCACCTATTCGATTCCCTATTCGAGAGTCTCGCGGCCGGAGGCCGTCTCGGTTTATGGAGTAACGCGCCTAGTAGCATCTCGCTCTAGCATTCGCGCCAACTCTTGTTTGGAAAACCACAGGACGCGAGGCACGCTCCCGCGCCCCGCGCAGGCAGTTGTCCCCCCATCGCTAATAACACACACGCGCGCGCTACTCCGGCTCTGAGCGAATTATCACAAAGTAATCTTAGATTCTGGGCTAGATCCCCCCTTGTAAACTCTCTTTTATTGTTACCGTGTTTGTGAAAAGGATATTAGACTCATTTTTACACCAAACCGTGTTTTCTTTGAACAATCCCGAGGTCCTTATCCAGGCCTCCCTGATATGTGGCGCCCAACAGTGTTCTTGTGATAATTTCGTGAACTATGCAGTGAAAACTATGTAGCTTTCATAGACGCGGTCGAAGCCTACAGTGAGTGTGCTCAGGTGACGGACTCGAGTATCCTGCGGGGGCTGGCCTATCTCTTCAATGAAGAGGCAGCGACGTGGTGGCAGGGCATAAAGAGCACAATCTCGACCTGGCCACAAGCGAAAGATAATCTTGTAAGTGCCTACGGAGATCGCCGGCCTCCCCATCGGATATACCTACAGATATTTTCGTCACCACAACAAAATGAAAATACGGATGTTTTCGTGGCGAGAATTCGCGCTCTCATGTCTAGAATTCCAACTGAAGACATATCAGAAAAAGCTAGACTAGACATGATTTATGGCCTTCTTCATAAAAGAATAAGGCAAAGATTACGAAGAGAAGACTTCATGAACTTCGCTGACCTTCTTCGCCATGCGCGTAACATTGAAGATTCGCTTGACGAGGGGGAGAGAACATCAACGGTTGAGCGACGTACTATACCTACGACAGTGAACACGAACCGCGCCGTGACCACGGATAGGCGCGCGCAAGCGGCGCCCCCTAACGGCCCTAGCGCCGTACGCGCAACGCCGTCCGCCTTCTCCGTTCCCGCGTGATCTCCGCCGTCCGCCGGCTCAGCCGCGGCTACTGCGCTGTACCCCCCGCCGCCCCCGACTCAGCCGACACAATCTCCGGCCGCCGCCGCCAGCGGAGGCACGACGAAGAAGCAGCGTCCATCCTGCACGTACTGCAAACGGTTTGGACATACAAAAGAACAATGCCGTAAGTTGCTGAACCAGGGTGAGTCCTCTCCATTTACTAACTCTGCGGAAGTGCGTGTCAGTGATAAAAGTGATCAAAGCTTTTTCTATAGTGTCGAGTCTCAGTCTTGTTCGCGTAACGTGCGTAATAATAATAACAATAGCTCTTCTAGCTCTACTAACCTACACTATGAGTGTGAGATGTCCCAGTTGAACAATAACTATAACCATAATGCATGTGTATGTTTAAGCAAGAAATGTTTATATCATAATACTAACAATGGGGCATGTGTTACGAAGTGTATGTCAATCAGTGGTATTTTAGCAGCTAAGCCCGTACTAGGTAGTACGGATAGTAACAAACAATTTTGCCACCGCACAAGCACAGTGTGTGATATGCCTTGTTGTCAAAATTATTGTCATAATGTTATCAAGACGTGTAAAAAAATAGAACCTGTAATTGAACAATAAGGGCATAACTCAATTTTATCTAGAAATGTAGTCGACCGACCTGAACGGAAAGGGCATGACCCAACTTTGCCAAAAATTTTAACCGTCCCTTTGGTAGAAAAAGTCCATAAGTCAAAAATGTTAAGAAACTTGAATATACAGGCTGTTGATTTTAATCATGGCAATATACAGGATGACAAATGTAATGATAGAAATATACAAGGTGAAAATTGTAATGATGGCAATATACAGGGTGAAAAATGTAATGATGCCAATATACAGCGTGCCGATTTTGTTCATGCTAATATTGACAGGGTGTTGATTGTAATCATGCCAATATACAGGTTGTTGACCGTAATTATGACAATATACAGGGTGTTAATTGTAATTTCGGCAAAATTGCTCCACTGCATGTTAATAATGAGAATGATGTTTACCTACCATTGGAACGTGTGCAAAAGCGGGAAATAACCGAATCTGATACCGATTTTCGTCAGACTTGGGGGATTAACTCTTCTATTGACAATGTATACCTTAATACTACTCCGGCCGACGCGCCTAGTATTAACCCGTTACCAACGGGTATGACTGTTGTTAACCCATTCCCGACAGACGTGCCTTGTTTTAATCCGTCTCCGTCGCGCATTTATGGTGATGACTCAGTTCCGGCCGATGTGTCTAGCAATAACCCGTACCCAGTGTATGCGCATGATGTTAACCCGTTTTCGTACACGGCCAATGGTGACTCATATTATTTAAATGATATTGCGGTTGCTAACAACAATGGTGATTGTGTTAATAATTTAGCATGTGACATTGTGTTTAATGGTACTAATCCGGTTATAGGCAAAATGGCAAAAGTGCCTATCTCACAAATTCCGAAAAATGAGAATGTGTATAATGATGTAAATTGTGATGACTGTTTTTGTAGTGGTGATGATTTAACACGCGGCACCAATCTCGCGAGACCCTCGAATGCTCGCGCCTCACGTCCAATTTTTAAAATTAAAATTTTGAGTTTTAACGGTTCCGCGTTGATAGATACAGGTGCCAATCACTGTATTGCAGGTCACACGCTATATGCGCTCCTTCTACGTCAAGGGCACCCTCTTCGTTCCTCCACACGTGAAGTCAAGCTTGCTGACGGCGTAGTACGAAAGATGGAGGTGCTCACCACCACGTTAGAGGTGCGACTAGAACAGAAAACTATCACGGTTCCGTTCTTGATTTTTCCGGATGCGACAAATAACGAGACGTTATTGGGCATCGATTTTATCACTGCTGCTAGGGTTATTATTGACTTTCACAGAGAGAGATGGTACTTCAGTGATAACAGTGGCGTTGAGTATAGCCTAAGTTTTGAACCTACCTCACGTAGCGTGTCCTGCGCCGCAACTGCCGTTGTCCTTAGAGAGGATGAAGGTACTCTACCTTAAACCAGCTGAGCGACAGGCGCTCGCTGATGTCCTCACCAGGCACGCGCTCATCTTCAGAGCAGGGGGAGGTCCCACACCGTATGCGGAACACCGGATCGAAACAGGTGAGCACCCACCGATAGCAGTACCGCCCTACCGCCTGAATCCCTCGAAGAAAGAGCTGATGAAGGTAGAGATAGATAAGATGTTACAGGATGACATTATTGAGGAATGTGAATCAGCATGGAGTTCACCAGCGCTGATGGTGCCGAAGTCTAATGGAGATATTGATGATAAGTCTAATGAAGATATTCGTTTTTGCGTCGACTACCGCCACTTAAATGCCATCACCAAATCCGACACTTACCCGATGCCACGCATCGATGATTTACTGCAGAGCACCAAGCAGGACTGTTACATGAGCACGCTGGATCTTCGTTCTTCGTACTGGCAGGTAATGGTGAAAGAAGCTGATAGAGACAAAACTGCTTTTGTCTGCCCACTAGGTACCTTCCGGTTTAAAAGAATGCCGTTTGGCTTAAAAAACGCGCCAGCTACTTTCCAGCGTCTGATCGATCGGTCTGCGCTCGTGCTCTGCGCTTCAAGACGTTACAATATTAGCATATTTGGATGACATTTTGATAATTTCACAAGGTTATCAGCGCCATCTGCATGACCTTGAGGCAGTTTTTAAACGCTTGGCTGAGTTTAACCTCCATGTCAATAGGGAGAAGTGCGCATTCGCTAGAGAAAGCGTTAAATATCTCGGTCACGTTGTCACCCAAGAAGGTGTTGCCACCGACCCAGGGAAGGTGAGTGCTGTACTCGAGATAAAGGAACCAGGTTCCTTAAAGCACCTGAGAACTTTCCTGCAAACATGTTCTTGGTTCAGAAAGTTCATACCGAACTTTTCTAAGGTTGCTGAACCATTAACTCGTTTAACCAGGAAGAATCAAATCTGGATCTGGGGTTCCGAACAGACCCAAGCATTTATCGAGCTGAAGCGTCTTCTGACCACAGCTCCAATACTGGTGCAAGCCGACTTCAGTCGCCCATTCGTCCTTCGCACGGACGCTAGTAACTACGCCTTAGGCGCGGTGCTTTTACAGGGCGAAAGTAATCAGGAAAGGCCGATTGAGTACGCCAGCCGACTCCTCAACGCAGCCGAGCGCAATTATTCCACTACAGAAAGAGAAGCGCTCGCTGTAGTGTGGGCTGTGGAGCGTTTTCGATCTTACCTAGACGGCCAACCAGTCGTTATAGGCAGCGACCATCAACCTCTTCGTTGGTCGTTGTCCCTCAAATCACCAGCAGGCAGACTAGTGCGTTGGGCTCTAAAGATCCAATCGTTTGACATCCGATTCCAGTATACTCCAGGGAAGGCAAACGTTGTGGCAGACACGCTTAGCAGACCTACTTGCTCTGGCGAATCTCGCGAAGTTTGTGGTGTCTGCTCTGTCATCTGCGATCTGCCCACGAAGACTCCGAGCCAGCTTCGTCAAGAACAGACGTCCGACCCTGAAGTGGAAAAGGTGATCAAAGATCTCGAAGGGTCTGAAGAGCTCGCCGCTCAAAGGTGGTTACAGGGGGGTTTCCTCATGGATCAAGGAGTTCTATTCCGTTACAATCCGGAGCTGAGAGTGAATCCCCACAGCTAGTTATCCCTGTAGGCCATGTTGCAGATATATTGAAGGAGCTACACGATTCTCCTACAGCTGGCCATCCAGGTGTCGATAGGACGTACCAAAAGGTTGCACAGTTGTATTATTTTACAGGGATGCGAAGAATAATCACGGATTATGTCAAAGCTTGCATCCACTGCCAGCGTTATAAGGCCACTAACGCCAAACCGCCAGGACTCTTGCAAACACCAGTTATGAACCAACGTAACGAGGTGTTAGCGATGGATTTATTTGGTCCATTGCCAGCTGGAGACCAGGGGGAGCGATGGGTCTTACTCGTTGAGGATACGGCAACCCGATGGACGGAAATATTTGCCCTCAAAGAAGCAACAGCAGAAGTTTGTGCTCGTGTGCTTATTGAGGAGTATTTCATGCGTTTTGGCTTGCCACGCAGAATTATTTCAGACAATGGCGTCCAATTTGTCTCCGCAGTCATGCGCCAATGCATGACAGTTCTAGGTATAAAACAAAATCTTGTCCCTTTATACCACCCGGAGGCAAATCCTGCGGAACGCAAGAACCGCGATTTAAAAGCCATGTTGGCTCATCTCGTGGAGAACGACCACACTTCGTGGCCGAGGATGTTACCGGTGATCCGTTTTGCCCTGAATACTGCCAAGTGTCGCACTACTGGCCAGTCACCTGCCTTTTTGAGTTTTGGCAGAGAGATGCGGTCCCCCACAGAGGTCGTTCATGATCATCGTGCCATCTTAAGCAAAGAGAACTTTGTACCACAAATAACTCCGTATCTCAGGCAATTCCTGAAGTCATTATCAGCTGTTCGAGAACGCGTTGAGATCCAGCAAGACAAAACGAAACAGTACGCCGACATGTCACGTCGTCCTGCTGAAGTATTCCAGGTCGGTGACTTAGTTCTTCTTAAGTCCCACCTGTTGAGTAAGGCTTCCAAAGATCTCACGGCTAAGTTTTACCCTCGCCGCGATGGACCATACCGCATTACAGAACAGGTTAGTCCTACAACCTACACAATCGCGAGCACCGAGCAGCCTGATGTTGTTTTAAGAAGATTTCACACACAAGATCTTACCCGTTACCAAGGTAGCGTGAGCACCCCTCCGAAACCTGTCATTCCAAAGAGGAATCGTGGACGTCCAGCTAAGGCTGATGATTTGCTAGTCCAGGAGCGAGGGCGTTCACCAGGACTAGAGGGGGGGCATATAGCAAACCGTATACCCGAATCACCTATTCGATTCCCTATTCGAGAGTCTCGCGGCCGGAGGCCGTCTCGGTTTATGGAGTAACGCGCCTAGTAGTTACATCTCGCTCTAGCATTCGCGCCAACTCTTGTTTGGAAAACCACAGGACGCGAGGCACGCTCCCGCGCCTCGCGCAGGCAGTTCGCCGCCCGATCGCTAATAACACACACGCGCGCGCTACTCCGGCTCTGAGCGAATTATCACAAAGTAATCTTAGATTCTGGGCTAGATCCCCCCTTGTAAACTCTCTTTTATTGTTACCGTGTTTGTGACAAGGATATTAGACTCATTTTTACACCAAACCGTGTTTTCTTTGAACAATCCCGAGGTCCTTATCCAGGCCTCCCTGATAACTCATTGTAATTAAATTTATACTGATTTCAGCACTATGCGCGTTAATAAGTACAGATAGTCACACAGAATAAAAATGTATTCACTTTTATAATGCCTATCGATAGTGTCATGCAATTCGATTTTTTCAAAATAAACCGGGTTATTATAGGTACTTAAGTATTAAGTAATAGATGGATATTTTAATAATTAATATCCTACAAAACAAGGTCAGTAGGGTAACTCTTGAATCCAATCCCAATTTCACTCAATTTCTAATCCGAATCAATCACCAATTCCAATATTAAATAATTTGGTAAACATGCGTATGATGCTGTAGAAATGAGGCGATTACATTTAGTGACATAAAATTCCATGGACAAAATTTCAATTGTGCGCTAGTATCTGATTTAAAAGTACCAAATGCCACGATTTCGTTCGAAATCTAAAATTACGATTGACATCGAGTATCAAGAGTATCCCTGCAGGTCAGGGTGCCCGAAAAATTGTTTACTGAGAAAGTACCTATATTTCTATATTGTCGCTGTCACAAAAAATGTGGTTTTGTTTATTATAACTAACCACGAGTCCTTCAGTCTACAGCGAGAGCTTTGCTTCACTACATTTTCATTATCATACCCGCTAACATAAGCTATTAGGTATCTACATGCGATAGGCAGATAAACACCTATCATAACTACATTGACTTAAAGCTCAATTCTGTTTGCACTTCAGGGTAGCGGTTACACACCTAAAAACCCAAACACACATGTACATACGTACTACATCATTTTCAAAAATTACTATGCGTGTGTTTTTCCTTATCTCATTCAACAAAAAGTACTCGCAAAAGCAACGTGTACATAACGTTTTATAATTCAGTGTTTTTTTTAATAGTTGCAATTGTTAAATATCTTGCTAATAAAATAACTAAATAATAAGAGAAAACTGCGGTTTTGATGCGATTGTGCATTTTGAATCCAAACCGTAGCGAGTGGTTGTTCACATCGGTCCATCCGTTAGTATTGGAGCATCAACTTTTACGATGGATATTTCACCAGTTTTTCAACAAGTGTTTCTATTTCTCACTTTAAACAAAAGAAATATAACAGCAGTCAACACACCAAGTATATTTTGTTTTCTTTCGATAGTGGTGCGAATGTCCCAAACCAAAACAAATACATAGGCGGTTCACACCGCGGTGTGAATCGCCCAAGTGTTATAATAGCAGAGGTTATTTATTTATTTATTTATTTATTTTATTATAGTTACAGTATATTCCTCTTCACATCCTAATTGCAACTGGACGAATTTACCCAATGATTTTTAATCAACTAATCGGGAAGCCAGTGTTTCTTTATGAATTACGGGATGTCCAATAGCAACTTGCTCCGCCTGGTCTTATTTGGTGAATGTTCGTGCGTAAGCGCTATCACCTCGTTCACAATCTGTATTAACTTGCTCCCCTTGCAAGCTCCAGACCACAACGCCGTCTTTTAGTCCTAAAGCGTGGGATATCTGACGTTAGCTATGATACGCATCGTAATATAAAAGAGACAGGACCGCATACGCGGTCCCAATCACCAGACTAAGTTTTTCACCAAACACCAGTCATGACACAAAGTGTGGTCTTCTGACAGTGAAACCCTGTTTCAGATGATAATCTTATCGTCTTCGCAACTAGCAGCGCTATCGGTGGGCGGAGCTGTCACCTATCCTACAATACTAATGGAACGGTTTCGAACGAATGACTCTTCTATAGAGCTTGACATCGAAACAAAATCGTGGATAGGTATGGATCGTTATTTACGAGGCCTCCGCTCACATTCAGACAGCATTGGGTATAATCCACCACCCTCGCCAAGTTTGGCTTAGTTTATGAAATGTGTTCACGAATTTTATGATTCTTGAATATGTTGGTTTCCTCAAGATGTTTTCTTTCACTGTTGTAACAGCAAGTTCAAAGCGAATCAAGGTTGATAGTACCTTTTAGTATGATGACTAAAGGTTTTTGAGTAATAGAAAATGGCAAAATATTTATGAATATTCACCGTAGAAAACAACAAAATTGTTTTTTCACAAGGCATGAATAACGGGTTGGTAGAAGGAACAATTAGAAGTTTATGCAGTCTTGGGACTATAGGGGCGGATACAACCAAACTCGGCATATTTATTTAATGAGCCATGTATTTAAAAATAGTAAACCATTAACAGAAGTGTTTTTTTTTTCAGGGTCAATGCACGGCTTTGCAGGCATACCAGCAATACTAATGCCGATGATAACACAAAAGATCGGAAGGAAATGGGGATACATCATCACATGTGTTTATGTGATGATAGGATGGATCTTAGCTTATAAAGCCACGACGGCAGCTGAATTACTCATCAGTGAAGCTTTCCATGGATTAGGAACAGCCAATTTGCTGCCAGTTTGTTTCATGGCCATGACAGAAATGCTAGCACCACAATATCGACACCTTTCCATGCAAACATTTGGCATAGTTCAAGGTATAGGCATGGCTGCGTGCGGAATCCTTGGAAGGTATAACTATATAGATTATAGAACAATTTGTTTGCTAATGTTAGCACCTATAGTAGCAGCTATTGCACTTGCTTTGATGTGGACTGAGTCTCCATCCTGGTTTGCATGTAAAGGAAAATTCGACAAATGCGAACGGGCGTTCGTCAGGCTGAGAGGCACGGACGATCTGTCCCGAAAAGAACTAGAAGAGCTAATCACAGCTCAAAGGGAAAATTTAAATCAAGATATACAGGAAGAATCCATGTTTTTGGAAAAAATTTGGAGAGATGTGACAAGAAGAGACTTTTATCTGCCAAGTATACATATTTTCGTTTTCCTTCTATTGCTTTATTGGTCCGGAATTGATGTTATTTATGTATATTTCATTGAAATTGTCACTAAATCGTCACATAATGAAGACGCAGTTTTTTACGCTAGTATTACCATGTACTTAATAGTTCTAGGAGGATTTTTCATAACAAGATTCTTAATAAAAAAATTTAAGCATAAAACCATTCTTGCAACAAGCGGGTGTGCTGTTATTACATGTTTACTATGTTCAAGTTTGGTTTCAGGGTTACAAAGTTTAAGTGTATTGTCAGAAGATTCCTTGTTGCTTATGTATTGTTTATTAGGGTACTCGGCGAGTGCTAGTGTGGGCTTGCACAGTTTAGTGTTCAACATAACATCAGAGCTGATGCCCGTCAAACACAGAAGTTTAGGCGGAGCGTTGTATATCGTAATGAATTGTATTCTTTCTGCTACCTCTTTGAAATTGTCACCATTTATAACACTGTATCTAGGATTGTGGTGTACTTTTGTAATATACGCTATCAACGCATCTATATGTTTGTGGTGTATATGGAAATATGTCCCTGAAACAAAGGGAAGGAGTTTGCAAGAGATCGAAGATTTCTACATGTTTGGTAGTTTTACAGGGGAGCATTACTGCTTAGTGCTTTCCCACGAGTAATTGATAACGGCATGAAACTTTTGCTATTCCTGACTCTATTCACTATCTGACTATATGAATAACACATAGTTATGTACGCTAATTGTATCAGCATCAGGGGCCGTACTGTGAGCTCTTAACGCGATTCAAAACAGAGCCTATATTGGATTGATTGTTAAAATCGTACCGTGAGGTCGCTTAAGCGATCGATGTTAGGTAGCCGCCATCTTTAGACGCTGACAACTTAAACATCGTCCCAAAACGTGTTCCGTTCATTCAATCCGTACCGTGACCTCTTATTGGAACCAAAACTGTCTCGCTTAGCTGTCAATTTCAGCAATTCAAGAAAAGTTGGTTTCTAGTAGCTGATGTTGGTTCGTTGGCTTAATATACAAAATTGAAATGCGAGTTTACGTATGATAAATAAGTTAGTATGATGATAAATAAATAATAAATTCTTACAGCTTTTGAAAGATTCGTGTCCGATAACTTTTCAATGCTTCGTCGATAAATAAGCTTCTACCACTATTAGAACTATCTACTCAAGGAACTACCTACATCGTTCCGAGTGACCCTGCAATCTGTTATGCCGGGCGGCCGTGACGCTTAACACCAGCCGAAGGACTAGCTCGCACGTCATTCCATTATATTTAAAAACGAGCTGTATGCAGTGTGTGCTGTTGTTGTATGGGAGCCCCTTTAAACAACAACTTTTATACTGATTTTTGGTTTTTGTTGTTAGGTATAGCGGAAACAGAAATCATCATCCGTGAAAATTTCAGCTTTCTAACCTAACTATCAACGGTTCTTGAGATACAGCCTGTGGACAGACGGACATACAGCAGAGCCTTAGTAATATGGTTCGCTTTACCCTTTGGGTACGGAACCCTAAAAATAACTAGCCAAGTGCGAGTTGGACTCTGGCATGATGGGTTCCATACCATTATCTATGAAAACAAGTAAAAAAAATCACATTAATTGTTGTATGGGAGCCTCCTTAAATATTTATTGTATTCTGTTTTTTAAGTATTTGTTGTTACAGCAGCAACAGAAATACATCATTTGTCTAACTAAAACGGTTCATGAAATAGGGCCTGGTGACAGATAGGCAGACAGACAGATGGACAGCAAAAGTGCACATTTGGCTCGATTGTTGGGCCTTGCCCCTTTACAGACAAATTTTTACCATAGGTACCTACTTTTGTATTGTAATTAATATAGATATATAGTAAAAATCGTAGGTTTAAGACATGTAAATAAATGAGTGAAGAAATAAACATCTTTATTTCCAGTTACATATTTTAATAAAAATGCATCACCTGTAATATCTATAGATTTATTTGTAATTGTTTTAAAACTAAAACACAATAGTATTTTGCATATCTGAGTTATAATGAGAGAGACACACAATACAGGATTTCCTAAACCCCCTTCATCAAATTTGGATTCTATTAATAGGTATAGCGATTAGTCCACCCATCTTTTATTTCTTCGAAATGCTCGGAAGGATGAAAGATTCTAAGAGATGTAGTGATGGCGGTAAATAAGTAGACAAAAATATGGCTCTTCAAGTAGGCATGTGTTATGTGTAGGTGTTTTGCTACAAGGAACTTTCTACGGTTCACCACAGTGGGATGTCCGGACCTGGAAAACCAAAACAAGTAGATTAGACTCATTTTCTTCTAGTGACGCCCTGCAGTTGTGAAATTGTTTCCTTGGTAGTTGATAATGCAATGTAAAAGGTAAAACTATATTTTTATGACCTAGAGGAGGTAAGTAAGTTCTAGGGTAGGTAATTATCGTTATAATTATTATTATTACAAGGTGGATGTGTGGAGGTGAGGCCAGGTGATACAGGCTATTTATGCCTACATAAGACACCAGTCCTTGCAATGCAGGTTCGCAATAATGTAGTAAATATTGTCATAAATTATTGTGATTAGTATCTAAGAACCTAATACTTTTGTAAACCTTTTTGCAAGGAAAATAAAAAGCATTTATATATTTATATATTTAGTTTGACCAACAACTATAACCTAGATACTAGTAGACCGTGATCAACTGATATTTACGTTTGTACTTACATACTTAAGTATCACCACCAGCTTTCCAACCATTAACTGCAACATTAGATCATCACCATGGTGTAATTTGATGTTCCATTTCTTCCACTGCCGGCAAGACTACTCTCGCTTGGTTTGGGCAGACTTATAAGGCAATCATTTTTATCAGAAACAATTTTGGATTTTTTTTCCATCGGTAGATGATTTTGTCGATATTCCACAAAAGTAACAGTGTGTCCTAGGTAATCTTTTTATTCTAATTTTCACGTGTAGGTAATATAATACAACACTGCACAAATATTAAAACTAACACAAAGAAATTGCTAAACGTTGATTTATTTTATTATCAATCAATGCAACCTTAGGGATGCTCCGATACCAAAGAGTATGTAATTTACTTGTCCGATACTAAGTAGTGCCTAAATACGAGTAAGTACTCGATACTTTTCTTTCTTTCGATAGATAGACAGATAGATAGACAAACTCTACAGTCGCAGTTTCTGTCAGTCAGAATAGAATCGCCAAAAATCTAATGCCTTGCAGCCTAATTTAAATATAAATATCTGAATCTAATCTAAATCTTCTATATAATAATATTATAATTGCGAAAGTTTGTTTGTGTGAATGTTTGTTACATTCTATCTCGGTAACTAGGTACTTAACCGATTTTGATGTTAAAAAATGCAGCTTGTATGCTGGCTTAACACATAAAATACTTTGATGATACTAGTATTGCCTAAAGATAAGAATTAGAGGTTGTGGACATTTCAAAGGACTAGTGCCTGCACTGATGCCGAACCCGTGCGCATGCTCTGTGGTTTCAAGGTACGAGGTTGGCCGATATTCAAAAGACAAAGTGTTTTATTGCATTTAAGCTATTCATAGCATTTTTACAAATCAAATAAAATAAAATTATTATAATTACTAAGCAGATAAAATCACAAAGTGCACAATGTCAATTTTTATTACTATATAATGGCAAGCCTATTATAATGTTTGAAAAAAAGGGAAGTTCTCTCTTTTGGGGGGAATAGTAAATCAGTAAACCTGAACAAAAAACCTAACCAGATAAAATCAACGACTAGGCGACTCTTCGAGCTTTCGAAGGCATGAGTGAATAGTAGTTCGCGTAAACATAAGTAGTATCGAATAACGATTTAAGTACTACTAAAATGGGTAGGTATCGATACTTTGGTGGTATCGGAACATCCCTTTGTAACCTTGGAAACCAAGGTGACAAAGCATGTCACTATTAATAATTCGTTCGAAAACTTTAGCCGTTTTTCACTTTACATCTACAACGTAAACTCTTTAAATATTAAATTAAATGTGATGATAGATTATTTTTAACGCATTTTCTCTTAAAATTCATGGCTCATAATTAATCATTATACATAACGAAATTCTTTTATTAGATAATATGACCATATATCAAACATGGTAAAAAACCGTAACTTTCCGATAATTCCCGATTGTTGAGTTTCTGAACGATACTTGCAATCCAATAGTTAATTTCATTCGTTCTTTCAATTCAAACCCGATCATGCTTATAAGAGGTCACGGTACCAAATAATGCGATTTTTTTAACCTGCCTAATCTAAAGTGCTTGGGAACTGAGTCGCATTCTAAAAGGTCACGGTATGCCCCCAGCACTGCTCACAACTTCGTCCACGTAGAATCGGAGTTACAGCGATTACTATGCGCTCCTTTTCTTACCCCGCTCTTAGAAATAATGTCTTTGTGATATTTCTGTATGGTTGCAGTTTTTTAGAATGCTTTGTTTTAAGCCCAATCATATAGAAATAATGTTCTAGTTCGAAGATTTAAAAGTTTTTACATAAAAAATAAATAATTGTTTATTAACATTCATCCTGCAATAGAAAGATCAACCGTTATCGTCGAAATAAATGTAGGTACCAATTGATTTTTGGATAAATAAATCTACTGTGATATTTTTTATTTCTTAGAGTTCATTATTATTTTGTGTTATTTCGGCATTTTTGTGATTATAGTTTCCTTTTCATTGTATAATGTTTGTGCCGTCGACAAATATATAAATAAATTCTATGAAATCGAATTGTATGAGTTTATCCGTTTATTCCTTAAACCTATGACCCAGGTTTTGTCCCTATATTCTAGTCTACATAAATAATATCTACCTCAAGCGGTTTGGGTCACACGTGCTTGTGGATTTTTTTTTTAAATAAACCATTTTGTACTTTTCTGAAAAGATTACAGTGCATATAAAAAAATGCGAATATAGCGATGCGATTTCAGAATGATATGTAGGGATAACCATTTACCATTGCTGCATTGCGTGCATACCTACTAACTTATTTGATTATTTATTAAATTTATAAAAATGTTTTTAAGAATCAACACAATACAACGACGGGCCCGATAGCTCAGTTGGTAGTACCCCTGCCTTCTGAACTGAGGGCTGTGGGTTCGATTCCTGCCCGGGACAAACATTTGTGTGATGAACATAGATGTTTGTTCTGCGTCTGGGTGTTATATTGTATTCTATGTATGTATTTACAAACAAAAAAGTATATAAGTATTGTATCAGTTATCTGGTTCCCATAGTACAAGCTATGCTTAGTTTGGGGCTAGATGGCGCTGTGTGAAATGTCCACACATATTTATTATTATTATTACAATGGTAACATCAAGCTGTCCGCGGTTTTTAGCTTAGGTATAGATTAATTTTACTGCTATAAAAAATGTTGCATGTTTAATAATATTTATAAATAACCTATTGTCGAAATAATATAGTGTAACATTCTAGACCTTTTTAGACACTAGAGACACCTCATTGTTTCACCCGTATTTTACGGTTTGGTAATTAAATTTCTTCTTTCGTAGCTATAACTAGCTACCTATAAATTACCCTTAATTACCTATATTAATGATTTTATAGCAGTATCACCTGCTCAGCGTAATCTACAGATTAATTTGTAAAGGAAACCAACCCCGTTAGTTGGTTGTAAAGGTGAAGGAAAAATTCGGACATGAGACCACTTGTCACGGTAGCTTAAGTAAAGCATATCCCGGCTTGAGGGATGGATGGATCAATCCCCGCTCGTGATTCTAATTTTTCCTTTACAAATTAATCTGTAAGAAATTACCTATTTCCACGACAACATAATATTTTATTTCACTTTACCAGGATAAGACTTCGTTTAAAAATAGATTAACAGTCAAATCATTTTTGTTCGTATATGTTAGTACTTACAATAAACTTATAATCAGTATTGTAAAAAAAACCTGTGATTATAAATTTCATCCTAATTGATTCAAACGTTCCGAGGAGCACGCCCAACGGTACAAGATCAAAGCAACATTAACTATTCCGTTTTCAGACGTAGCATCATTCAGTTGTTCCTGTTGTTGTTTTGTTACCTTGGTGTCAATAAAAAGTTCATCTATCTATCTATCATGCATGACCATTATACTTTTAGATGGTGACGACTGGTTTAGAGATAGTTAGGTACAGCACTTTTGTTTGTATTCCTTGTGTGCTCAATTTATAAGCAGTTTGTTTTTAATGCAATCTAGACATTCATTATGCTAATATGTTTTTTTTTATTTTAACTTATTCTTCTAGTATATTCAATATTTCAGTTAAATTAAAATTACACTTAAATAGTGCTTGCACACTACTGCTTGGCGGCAGAATAACTAGCAGAGCGGTGATACCTACCTAGACGAACTTTGCAGAAAAGTTCTACCACCTAGTAAGATTTCATTCATTCATACATTTTAAGACAATTATTATTTTAGAAATCATAATTATCCAATAAAATATAACATATAAGTACCTAATTTTATTTTTTGACGTAGATGTGTTTGATGTTTTTTAATTTAAATGAACAATTTTAATGATTCTTTAATTTCATTAGGATTAATAGTATCAAATATCGTTTGCTCCACTAGTAAGAAATAGTTTTAAAATTTAAAAATATCATTCTTAACGGGATAAAAGAAACCTGCAAAGCGCTTCTGAAATAAATAAATAAATAAACGCAAAACTCTTATATAAATTAGTGACGCAAAAACAATGAACCAGTTCTCAAAAAGATCTAAACGATATCTGTTGTATTTGCTGCAGTTGAATTAATTGTCATTGTTATATATTTCCATGTACCCAGCGTGGAGTGGAAATGATACCGGCTTTACGACAAGTAAGTACATTATTCAAGTTTTGTTAGTCAAATGTTAGTAGTCGTATATTAATAAAAGTCTCATTGACTGACGGACTGACACACTGAACACTTCTGCTGCATTTTAACACTAATTAGTTAAGGGGTTAAGAAATTAGGTATATGGGAGAGAAAGAGGAAAAAATTTAGAGAAAAGACGAATACCTAGAGTGTCTGAATTTGCTAGTAATTGATTTTGGGTCATCATCATCATCAGCCCGTAGATGTCCACTGCTGAACATAGGCCTCCCCCAGAGAGCGCCATTTTGAGCGGCTGCTCGCCTCCTGCATCCATCGGCTCCCCGCGGTTTGATTTTGGGTAGTTTTATTAAATATGCAAGTTCGATCCCGGGCGTGGCGGGCTAAACCACAGGGCCCTTACCACAAACTAATATAAAACCATCATGGTTCGTGACAGTAATGCTTTAAAGGTTAAAATAATATTGTTCAAATTCGTACCATGAACTTATAAAGTATTCCTGCGCGAGAACGAGACGTCTACATTTTTATATACCGTTATCACTGTCGCGCGTCGGTGTCAACATTATTAACGGTATGACATGACAGTTGTATTTGAGTGAACAATTTAACGTGACGTCATCAAAACTGCTCTGCGTCAACAACGTTACAATATTCTTACTTTTATGTAATTTTTCAAAGTATGATTGAAGTAATAATGATATAAGAGGTTGTGGTCGGCCCCCTGATTACTGTAAGTAACTTAAGTGTACTTAGGGAGGGGTTTTTTATGTAAACGAATAACGTGACAAGCTAGCCGTTTTCGCGTGACGCTGCGCACTACGCACGTTATCCTAAGACATCACAGTCTAAAAAAGATTTCTAACCTGTGAGGTCAGTTCATAAGTCTCATTTGCCCAGCAATTTCACTACCTGCAAGACCCTACCTAGTAAATGTTTCATTTCACATCGTCAGCCTTAATGCGTCCATTGCTGAACATAGGCATCTCCGGTTAGATTAGAGTGTGTTTGCCATAATCACCAATAGGCATGATGACTAAAATATTTTTTTTGCTTAAATTAATAATATTTCAAAAGATAAACATTTGTAAAAACAAACATAAAATATCTCAAAAAATAACAAAGTTACAAGCATTTTAAAAACCGGAATAGAAAGAGATAGCTCAAACGGCCATTGACGTCAGAGGAAGGTCGTTGTTAGTACCTCTTTACTAAGCTGTGGTAGCTTTTCATACAATCTCTTTGGCATGTGACGTCACAAGTGGATTTTTCATAGTAACTGTGGGGGCGCTCTGTTTCGCGAGAAAGTGACAGGAGATGCCCTCTACAGAAACTTTAAAAGCTTATTACTCCGTGATTTATTTACCGATTTTACTTATTTTTTCAATTATTGCATACATTTTTAATCTTCTTTATGAAAGTAATATTTACTTGTTCATTTTTAATAGTAGTCATCATGCCTATTGACCACGTTTGGCAGCCGTCATGGTGATCGCAGTAAATTAAGAACCTCACCTTATTGAAGACCTCAGAGAATGCTGCCGCCCGTTCCCTGGGTATTCCCTTAGCCGGCTCTTACGGCACCCACAGGAAGAGATGGGATGGACCACACGGGTAATTCCTAGTAAAGAATCTAGATCGGCAGCATAAATAAATACTAATAACTCCGGAAGTTTCAACTTATTTACAGTATGTCGAACCGCATATATTCGGTGCTGACCGAAAATAATTTTATTTTATACCTTTTTTGGTACTACATTTTTTCCATTATTTTGCAAGGAAAACACCATTATGATTGTATCGTATGCCCTTTTTAAAATAATACATTTCGCAATTTCGGACCTAATCCGAAAATAGGTAAATGAATTTATTCATATTCCAGGAATCACCTTTGAATAAAACCTTAACTTTATTAAGTACGTTGACGTTGCAAATGCATTACTCATACATTTATAACTTCATTTGTTCTCACAATAGCGGTTAAATACAATTCAAATAAGAATAAATAAAATTGAGTTCATTATCTGTTGAATTCATATAATATATAATTGGTGCTCCTGCTGCAAGGTCATATTATTGAGTATTTGACATTGATGCGAGTCGGACAAATGTACTGTAAATATTATAATACTGGATGTTTAACAGAACAAAAGCCTTTACAGTGTTGAAATACCTACTTTAAACTTGACTTAAGAGATAAAATTAAACCCCTCAGAGCTTCAGCAGTTGAGTTGGAGGGCGCGGATTCAAATCCTGCTGGTTGCTAAACATCGAGCTGCCCATTTAGCATCTATATGTCCTTACTACCAACAAGTTATTTCGGGTTTTTTGTTAAACTGAAACGTGATCTCTCACTGTTGGCCACATTAGTAAGCTCAAAGTCAAACAACGAGTTATTGAGAGATCAATGCTCGGTGTTTCCCTGCGAGATGAGATCCGAAATGAGGAGACAGCAAAACGACTAAAGCGCCCAATATAGCTCTTAGAACTAGCAAGTTGATATGGCAATGGGCAGGCGACATCGCTCGCAGAACTGACAATAGATGGGGAAGGTTTTCGAGTGGCGACCACGAACCGGAAGACGCAGAGTAGGCCCCCCACTAGGTGGACCGATGATCTGGTGAAAACAGCGGGGAGCCGATGGGTGCAGGAGGCGAGCAGGTGATCAAGGCGGCGCTCTGTGGGGGAGGCATATGTTCAGCAGTGGACGGCTTCAGACTGTTGTTGATGATTATGACACTGATGGTGATGTTATTATTATTAAAACAGCTCATGGTGGCGATGTCACCGCAGCTAGCAGCGCTATCGGTGGGCGGATCCCTTGCCTACCCTACTCAACTGCTGCAACAGCTGAAGGCGAACGAAAGCTCCATACATCTTGACATGGACACGTCATCATGGATTGGTAACAATTTTTAATCTGACTCTAACGGAGCCGTTCTAAACATTATTAAGAAGATTTCGCTCTTAAATATGGCTAGACTATGCCTATGTGGCAGGAAATGAGCAATGTCCGTTCCTTAAGTGTACGGATCATGAAGGAACTTCTGAAATGATTTATGCGAGATGTTTTTGATTTCAGGCTCTATCTACGGATTAGCTGGCATACCAGTGATACTACTACCACTGTTAATGCAATGGCAAGGTCGGAAATTCGGCTACATCATCACCTGCATTTTCATCATCACCGGATGGGTTTTATCTCTTGTCGCAAACAGCACAGCTCTCATACTGACCAGTGAAGCCTTCCAGGGGTTAGGGATGAATAGTCTAATGCCAGTCAGCTGCCTGAGCATGACCGAAATGTTAGCCCCAAAGTACAGATTCCTCTCAATGCAATTATTTGGCATCAACATGGCTATAGGAATGGCGATTGTCGGGATATTGGGAAGGTTCGTTCATTTCAAAACTATTAGTCTCATCATGATTTTCCCAGTTGTTATAGCAGTGGTGATATCATTTATGTGGCCAGAATCCCCTCCCTGGCTCGCATGTAAAGGAGAATTTGACAAATGCACAGAATCCTTCATCTGGTTGAGAGGAGCTGATGAGGAATCAAAGACAGAATTGAATAAACTCATCACTGCTCAGAAGGAAAACTTGACAAGCGTACAACGAAGAACTACAGTTAAAGCATTTTGGAATCAGATAACGAGCCGAGATTTCTACATGCCGAGCATTCATATCTTTGTTCTTATGAATATGCTGTACGGCAGCGGCGCTGACGTGGTATTAGTGTATTTCTTGGAGCTTGTAGAGAAGTCGACGCAAAACCAGGATGCTGTTTTCTATGGTGGTATCGTGCTGTATATCATCGTATTACTAGGTTCAATCATCACAAATATCACTGTGAGGCGTTTTAAGAATAAGACTGTTCTGATATTGAGTACATTGGGAGTGATTTTGAGTTTGATTTGCGCCTGCATCGTCACGTACTTGCAGAGTGTTGGGTTGCTGGCGAAAGATTCCTTGCTATGCATGTACTGTTTGATTGGATACATGGTGTTTAACAGCTTGGGTCTCAACGCAATAGTGTTTTACATAGGAGCAGAATTAATGCCAGTCAAGCATAGGAGTATAGGCGGTGCATTCTATATTATTACCAACAGTGGATTATACGCCTTGACCTTAAAGATATCGCCATATTTAATAGAATATATCGGGATGTGCCGAACGTTCTTGATATTCACAGTAAACGCAATATTGTGTACTTTCTATGTATGGAAGTATGTGCCGGAAACAAAAGGGAGGACGCTGCAGGAGTTGGAGGATTACTACATGTATGGAAAGTTTGTGAATAGACCTGTGAATATGGAGATGCTGGATTTGTCCGGCGAATTTCGTGTGGTGGGCGATTGAAACTTGTTATTTGTAATATAGGCTAAATCAACGCTACGAAGTTCAATTGATTCTGTAAGTTTATAAGCTGTGGAGCTTTTATAAAAGCTCCACCTTTACCTTCTTTTTAGTTTTTTTTTTTGGGGTTTTTCTACATCTTATCGTACTTTGAGTACATCCCACATCAGTACACTACATACCGGTCTATTCCACCCACAGTGCTTTGAAAACATGACGCTTTCGCACCTGGCGAAGCTTTTTTTTTGCTCTGTGATTCCACCTATATGGTTGACAAATAAATACTTACGACAGCAATAACTGATCGCTGGTGGTTCGGGTGAATCGCATCGCAATCCTGCAACTGTTAGGCCGTGTTGCTTAACATCAGGTGAACGACTAGCTCGTCACTCGTCCTTCATTCCCATAAAAGAAATCTAGTCCGTTTGTATTGTAAAGGAAAAACCGGCAAATATACGAGCGAACTTTTCATAAATTAATGATTATTATAAAAAAAACAACTGCAGGAATCGGATTGGAATGGAATATGAAATCAAATAGAATATTTATTGACTTGTAAGATTGTATTATGAATACTAAATAAATAAATAATACTTATGAAATAGCGAGCATTGTGCAGTCTCCTGGCGGAATAGAATAATATGAGATTCTTCTGAAGTAGCGGAACTAATTCACGCCTAATGAAATCCTATTGTGTACTTACTAACAAGTTGTCTATACCTAAGCCCTGAGCAGAGATTTCTATTTCCCTGGTATTTATATATGTAAAATTTGTCATAGTTATACACATAGATCATCATCATCGTCGTCAGCATCATCATGATCAGCCTGAAGAGTAAGACGTCCACTGCTGACATAGGCCTACCCCAAAGAGCACCGCTTTGAGCGGCTGCTTGCCTCTTGCATCCATCGGCTCCCCGCGGTTCTGACCAGATCGTCGGTACAACTAGTGGGGGGTTGAAGTGGCAGTGGGCGAGTCACATCGCTCGTAGAACTGACAACCGATGGGCAAGAAAGGTTTTCGAGTAGCAACCACGAACAGGAAGACGCAGCGTATTTATACCAAAGAATAACTCTGACTACCTTACGAATTATTTTATTTCTGCATAACGCATGATCAAGCTACTTTTATTGCGTGTTGGCGAAGTATTTAGCCAAATGAATACACTGGAAACTAACTAGTAACGTTCACGACATCGACACGACCACTACATTTTTTCTCACGTTCGGGCTATTTTTTGTTTGTACCTGATGGGATCCCATGGTTATACATACATCCAATTGATATGATTCTGAAATCTACAGGAAATTATACATTAGAGATGGGGGAAATTATTACAAACGCCTTGTGTTTTATCAGTTAAATATTTTAAGAGCAAATCTGTGTTACATATAATAATTATAATAATAATAATAAGCCGAAGAGCCTCGACCAACACCTCGAGAGGCTCTCGCTAGACGGCTGGATCAAGGGTCAGATTCAGAAGGTGGTACTCCTTGACACGGCACATATTGTCAGGAGGTTCCTCACTCTGCAGCCCTGACCCTGGCCCTGCCCCGCTGCCGGCGGCACTCTAGGCTTAGGTTTTTTTATATTATTTTTGTAACATATTTTTATATTAATATTATAAAAAAACTTAAACTTAAGAAAGAAAATAAATGAGTGAATAATAATAAATGTTTTTATTTCAGGCAAAAAACCCATATGCTAAAAAGATATAAATAAGATAAAATATTACTAAAAATAAAATAAAATAAAACACTATTACCCACAATTTTTTTTTTTTTTATGAGAATGAATGACGTGACGAGCTGGTCGTTCACCTGATGTTAAGCAATACGGCCGCCCATAACAGTTGCAGTGTCACTCGGAACTTTAAAATAATAAAGTTTCGCGTGACACTGCACTGCGCACGTCATCCTGAGACATCACACAGTCTAGTAATCAGATTACTACACTGTGTAATCAGGTCATAAAGTCTCATTTGCCCAGTAATTTCACTAGCTACAATGCCCTTCAAACCGGAACACAGTAGTGCTTGCACACTACTGCTTGGCGGCAGAATAACTGGCAAAGCGGTGGTACCTACCACCTAGTAAAATTGATATGAAAACATATCAATCAGTCTTACAATTGACCTTAAAATTATTTTCGGTTCGCACTCTGGTGCATCGTCAGCCAGTGCCTGATAATCGGGCTGTGGAGGTATTCCCCCAGCCCTTTAAGTATACCGTTCGTCGAATTTCTCAGCCCATCCCAGAAGGCGGCAATTCTATATCTAGTGACGGCAAAAAAGTCCGGAACCCTTGCGTCGGCGAACATGCGTCGGCAAATTATGTATGCTCACAATGTCTCAGCGCCTACATAGTTACGTACGCAAAACGACGGATTGATTCACATTGTCACACATATCAGCCGGTTTGGACGCTTATCATAGGGGAGGGGGGTTACTACGCTGCAATGTTCTTTGCCATCAATTACACGGTTGGCAGGCAGGCGTCTTGGGCAGAAAGCGACCCGATATCGAACACGCAAGCATTGTTATTCAATTGTCATCTCAATGCTAAATGTACTGAGGAGAATGCTGCTGCCTATTCCCTGGGTAACCCCTTGGCCAGCTCTTACGGAACCCGCGGGAAGATGGGGTGGTACTATTCCCTGGGTAACCCCTTGGCCAGCTCTTACGGAACCCGCGGGAAGATGGGGTGGTACTATTCCCTGGGTAGCCCCTTGGCTAGCTCTTACGGAACCCGCGGGAAGATGGAGTGGTACTATTCCCTGGGTAACCCCTTGGCCAGCTCTTATGGAACCCGCGGAAAGATGGGGTTGTACTATTCCCTGGGTAACCCCTTGGATCCTTAAAACTTCATGATCTGATGAAAACTCGATTCAATCATCGTCACACAAACACATAAGTTTTCTTGTTGAACTGTTAATATTAATTCTATATTCAGACAAAATATATACTCAATATACATATACTTTAACTTAAAATAAATAAAAAAGTTTTTCACATTTGATTTTTATCGTATCAATATTCTCTACTACAGATATGACCGATACAAAAGATATTTCTATCTCATACAGCTGTGGCCCCTGTGTCATTCTCAACTCCACCCTTACTAGTTGACCGCGCCTGGCCACGAACGAGTCTTTATGATCAGCTGTGATGGCGTCATGGCAACAGAAACCAGAGTGGGGACGGAGTGAGAGAGTAATAGATAGAGAAAGAGTGAGAGAGGAATAGAAACGCGGAGAAGGAAATGTAGGCATCACGCAGCTGCACGCATTTAACTTTATCGACGAATTTTTGTTATTTCGGCTTGCGGAAATCGTCAGATTATATATTTTTCATTATTCTTGAATTATTTCCTTCAAAATAAAAAAAAATTTAGATACGCTCGAGAATGTCGAGATGACGTTTTTTTTACAACTTGTTGCCCTCCCCTTTTTTTACGTCACTCTCAAATTGTCAGATTAGTGGAATATACACTTTTTAGGATGTAATTAACTCACCCTACCTTAATCTGACGCGCTCGATAATTTCTGATGGTCAATTTTTTTTTACTAATCTGATCCTGTATCCTTCACGGGCGGCCTTATATATGGGCCTCATGTTTTGTGGAGGTACTTAACCGGGTACAAGGTATCCCCCTGTATATTAATCTGCCGCGCTTTAGTAAATCCCGAAATCCCCGCTTGGGCTCCCCTACTATTATGTAGATAAGTACTCTGAACATCTACACTGTAAACAATTATATTTCAGATCATCGTGAAATAAAATTGTAAAATTAGACGAACTTACCTTAAGTGAAGTCTGATTCTAATTTTATGAACGAAGTTCGTCTAATTTTACAAGTATAGTTTCCCAAATAAAAGCTTTTACCTGAAAACTTTTTTAGGCTGTGATTATTAAGAAATATTTTAATAAGCTAATTTCAGTAAGAGGCGTTTACGCTTTGTCTGGAAAAATTTTCAATATAGACATTTGTGATTTTTTTATTGCGGTAGGTACACATCTTTTTTGATAAACAACACATTACAAAAACAAGAAATAACATGATTTTTACTCCTCAATAGACATACTTATGTAGAAGTAAAATAAAAACCTTTTTTTTTTGCCTGTCCCTTTGAACTCGTGTCACGCTGTAAATACTGAACGGAATTCCATGAAACTTTTTCACAATAACATTTAAGATACTTTATCTTTTCAACAACGACCAAGTGTGGGTTACAGGAATCGGGGTGCAAGGATGTAATTTTTATAGAAGTTTTTTTTATTTGTATTATGATTTATAATACTATAAAAAACAATTAATAATGGTAAAAAAATTACTGCAATATTCAAAAATAGACAGTTATTTAAATAAATCCTCGTGATGATTTAATGGCGGTTGACCTCCACAGTACAGTGCTAATAGGTACTTACGTAACGTGTAAAGTTCATACGTAACTATAAAACATTGCCACCAATGAAGATGGCTCTATTACCTACTTATTACGTCGAAAAGAAGAGGGAAAAGAGAAGGTAAAGAATGAATAAATAAATAAATAAATTTGTGTGGACATTTCATACAGCGCCATCTGGCCCCAAACTAAGCAAATCTTGTACTATGGGAACCAGATAACTGATAGAATACTTATAATTTTTTGTTTTTTAAATATATACATAGAATACAATATAACACTCCAGACACAGAACAAACATCTATGTTCATCACGCAGGGCTACTACCAACTGAGCTATCAGGCCTGTCAGAAGGAATTGATCCGATGGCAGATCTAAGGCAGGGAGAAGGAAGAGAAAATGTACCTCTATGGATGGGACGGGTGATAAAAAGAGACAGGTCGCAACCAGTGCCGGGTCGCACCTTTCATCCGTTTTCTCTAATACCTTTTTCCCTTATCATTATCTTCCCTCTGACAGGGTTAGGGCGTACAAATAACCCATGCAAAGAGTGCGGTCAACTAGTACATAATAGAAAGTATTTACATATACAAGACTACTCGTTGTGTACCTAGGTATCTATAATATACATTATATATTTAGATTCAAACTCATTTACTTTATTATTTTATTGTGGCTCTACGTAAAGCAGGCCGTATTTAAGCATTAACAGTTATTATGAGAAAAATTCGCGAATAAGACTCTAATGTCAATATACTTACGATTTATAACTATATACTTAATTGTTATCATACAAATACTGCATGTGCATTACTATGGATATATATAGAAGCACCTTTGTGAGACAGGTTTGTGTTTCGATTATGTTATTGTGTGTTTTCAAGTATTTAAATTTCGCCACGCGATAAGTGCCACGAACCGGAAGGCGCAGCGTAGGCAGACCCCCCACTAGGCAGACCGACGACTTGGTGAAAACCGCGGGGAGCCGATGGATGCAGGAGGCGAGCAGCCGCGCAAAGTGGCACTCTCTGGGGGAGGCCTATGTTCAGCAGTGGACATCTACGGGCTGATGATGATGATGATGCTAAGTGTGAATCGATCAGAAATCTTGGATAAATATAATTAAAAGTGGGAGAGCGAAAGTATCGTCTAGAACTTTGAATTGTAACAAAAGAAACGCCTCAACAATTGAAAAAAAAATCTTTCGGTTTCACAATATATTTATGCTTAGTAGACAAAAGTTAAATATTCTAAAAGATTTAAATTAATTTATCTAAGTAATTCAGTAATAAAAAAATATCTAACTGCATACCAACCCAGAAGATGTAAGTAATGTAATAATAACAGTCACCAAAGTTCATTAAAAATTTAAATATACAAAAAAAGAAATTACATCACGAAAAACACTCTGCTATCTAAACGTATGGGCACCAACTTTTTACAACTTGGCAGGTTGAATTTAATATTTTACAATCTCCTTACCAAAATCGAAAAGAAACCAAACCTGAAGTAGAAATATACATTAATTTTGCAAACAAAACGGACCTAACTTATATTCGGTATTGCGATATCCGATATGCATTAAATTCTGAATGTACTGGTGCTGTATTGATATTATAATATTATCTGTGGTAATGGTAAAAGGTGATCTGATGATGATGATGACATATTATTTATTTTTTTACCATAATAATTATGATTGTTGCACGCTCGCTTGCTTAGTATTTCATAGAATGATGATGATGATGATGATGATGATGATGAAAGAACTTTAGTTAATTCGTGAAAACGGTGTCCATTTATATGTGGTCCTGGGCGGCGGTGTAAAAGTTAGACCTCTTTCTTCTTTGCCCGTTGGGTGCCGTAGAGACGATTACGGAAATACCTAGAGAACGGGGAGCAGCATTTCCCTCAGTGCATTAAAATATACGATCACCAAGCTGCTTGGCAAGCGTGGGGATTATGTCAACCTTCCTATGATAAGTGTCCAAAGTGGCGTTGTGTGAGTTTGTGTTCAACAGTATTCCGTCGTATTCCGTCTATGATGTCCATTCTCGGGCCCGGTAGCTCAGTTGGTAGTATCCCTGCTTTCTGAACTGAAGGCCGTGGGTTCGATTCCCACACAGGACAAATATTTTGTGTGATGAACATAGATGTTTGTTCTGAATTACGGAGGTCACACTTTAATTAATATAAAAATTACAATACAAAATTACGACTAAGTTCGGACGAAGTAGGTACCGAAGTGAAGCGGCGGTGCGGGCGCCGGCGGCTCCACGAGGCAAAGGTGCTGCATCGGCAAGTCCAACGGTCGCGTCCGCCTTTACCCCAGTAGGTAGAATGTAGGTGCTGCATCAGCGGTCCGCGTTACCACGAGGCCGGTTGCTGTGCATTGCGAAAGTGCATAGCTGCATATTGCATGTAGGTAGCTTGCGTAACACCTCCCCCCTCAGATCAGCGACTATTTGAGCACTTTGAGCCCAAATGTTGCTGACTTTGAGCTTGCACATCCTTGCTTCTCGATATCTTCGTACACGTGGCTCTCGGGTGTGATCTCTTTTGGCGATGGTTTCTTCTCAGTTGGCTTTAGAAGCAGCTTGTATCGCTTTATGGTAATCACTGCGATGGCAATGGTGGCGCCAAGGAGGGCTCCGTAGAGTGGGATAGTCGTGTGGTATAGTGAGGTGTCTACTTGGTCCATTTTGATAGGCTGCTGCATTAAGATTTTGTCTTGTACGGATTGTAGTCCCTTCAGGTTGATGGAGTTGAGTTTGATGTGTGAAACCGCCTTGTTCTGACTGACGTCATAGTTATGAGGTATCTCGGTTATTAACAGCGGTTGACCCTTGACCCGGTCGTTAATGTTGATGATGGTGAATTCTTCAGTGCGCAGGAGACATTTCTGTGGTATGGTGGCAAGGTAGCTTCCATGGAGAGTGGTAAATTCTTGTCTTCCACATTGCAGCTCCGTCTTCGTCGGCTTTGGAAAGAATAGCGTGTAATGTTGGTCATCTAGCTGCTCCATTGCTTCTTTGTCGAAAGTCACTTTGGTAGGTCGGCATGAGTTCTCCAAGGTTTGGCGGGTGATGATATTTTGTATGCAGTCCGGGTGTCCTCTTGGTAGATGGTTCGTCTGGGTGTTATATTGTATTCTATGTATGTATTTACAAACAAAAAAAAAGTATTTAAGTATTATATCAGTTATCTGGTTCCCATAGTACAAGCTATGCTTAGTTTGGGGCTTGATGGCGCTGTGTGAAATGTCCGCACATATTTATTTATTATTATTTATTCTTTGCAATTTGCAACCCATTTTGTTTCATTAGATTCAAATTAGCATAGATTAATTTGTAAAGGAAAATTTAGAATCACGAGCGGGGATTGAACCCGCATCCATCCATCCCTCAAGCCGAGATATGCTTTACTTAAGCTACCGAGACAAGTGGTCTCATGTCCGAATTTTTCCTTCACCTTTACAACCAACTTACGGGGTTGGTAGCGCCATCTATTGAGTGATTCTTAAGAATCATCCCAACCAGCATGGTCAAGTTACATCAACGCAAATGCTGTACAGATAACGCCTCCCAAATCAATATTTATGATTTTAATTTGTAGATTACGCTGAGCAGGCGATACTGCTATAAAAATCATATTAGCGTATTTTGTAAAGATCGTTTCAAGTAAACGAGTTTTTACAACCTAAGTATATCATTATTATCTGTTTGAAATAACATAGGTATTAGCACATTTTAATATCTGTGGTATTAGTTAACTTCTCAGTATTCATGTGCAAGAGAATTGTTGCCACAGATTTCGAGTGACATAGATCATCATCATCATCATCATTAACAGCCTGAAGACGTCCACTGCTGAACATAGGCCTCCCCCAGGAAGCGCCACTTAGAGCGGCTGCTCGCCTCCTGCATCCATCGGCTCCCCGCGGCTTTCACCAGGTCGTCGGTCCACCTGGTGGGGGGCCTGCCTACGCTGCGTCTTCCAGTTCGTGGTCGCCACTCGCGAACCTTTCTTCCCCATCGGTTGTCAGTTCTACGAGCGATGTGGCCTGCCCATTGCCATTTCAACTTGCCACTCCTAAGAGCTACATCGGTCACTTTAGTTCTCCTGCGGATCTCCTCATTTCGGATCCTATCTCGCAGGGAAACACCGAGCATTGCTCTCTCCATAGCTCGTTGCGCGACTTTGAGCTTAGCAATGACATAGATGCTTTGTTATAATTTCGCAATTTATTCACAGATAACCTTTCTCACAGCCATCAAAACACAATTGCAAACACACCCCACAAATACATACATATAAACACACACATCCCTCAGTCCAATTGATGTAGGTATACAATGGTTATAATATTAAAATAATAAAATACCATTTGGATTTTGTAAATGTATGAAAATATTTTAGTTTAGGTGCTCCAAACATCATAGAAACTGTATAACCAAACCAATTAAAGAATTATTAGATGGTCGTTTGTTTCTGTTTTATTTAAATTTACCTAACTTTGGATTTATATGTGTGCAAATATTATAGTTTTATTTTAGTTCATACAAAACTTATATAATGGTCATTAGCGGTCTCAGAAGGCTAACTCAAGGTTTTCCAAAGAGCAATGGAATGCAGCATTCTCGGTGTCAGAAAGTTAGGCCACGTTTGTAGCACCGCATTGCACTCGAGACCAGGGAATACCAACATGGGCCAACTGGGGGACGGCCTAGCTGGTCCTTCTCAAGGCATCGGTCTTCGGATGAACTTGGATAAAACCAAGATTATGTTCAATGAAAATATTACTCCGGAACCGATGGCAGTTCAGGGAGTTGCTCTTGAAGTTGTTCCGCAATAAATTTACCTAGGGTAGATGATCCAACTAGGTAAGAACAACTTCGAAAAAGAAGCTAATAGAAGAATAGTTGGACTGGGCAACATTTCCAAAACTTCATCGTGTTCTCGTCGCGTATACCGCAATGCTTAAAACCCAAGGTCTTTAATCAGTGCGTCCTACCAGTCATGACATACGGAGCCGAGTCGTGGACACTTACGGTACGACTAGTCCACCAATTTAAAGTTGCTCAGAGAGCTATGGAAAGGGCTATGCTTGGAGTTTCTCTGTGGGACCGAATCAGAAATGAAGTGATCCGACGGAGAGCTAAGGCACAGATTATTGAATATGTTGCTAGTAACGGACATAGCCCATAGAATTAGCAAAATGAAGTGGCAGTGGGCTGGTAACTTTTGCCGCAGAACCGACGACCGCTGGAGTAAACGTGTTCTTGAGTGGAGACCACGACTTGGTAAACGTTCCTACACTACGCCCTCCGACTAGGTGGAGCGACGATATACGCAGTAGCTGGCGGCAGCTGGATGAGATTAATTATTCGAGGATCGGGAGTGGCATGCATTAGAAGATGCCTATGACCCTCAGTGGAATGATACGGGCTGATGATGATAGTGTACCGAGACAGCAAAACTGAAAAGGAGTTAGGCGAGGCACGTAATCCACCAGATAATATCCTCGAAAAAGGTGGCACGATTACATACCTTCCAATCTTTCCACGCCTATTGGGTTCACATTAGAAGATCGAAGAAAGAAACAGGGAAGACCCTTGCTGAAACAGTCATCATCATAATCATCATCATCATCATCGTCTTCCGACTTCATGGGCAAAGCCTGAAGACAACTGCTAAACATAGAACTCCCAAACAGAGCGCCTCTTTGAGCGGCTGCTCGCCTCCTGCCTCCATCGGCACTCACGGGGAGAAATAGTGTTTGTTGACAATAAAATTTCATAGAAACTTTTTAGTAGAAATCCTAATGACTAAAATTATCTCTTCGAGTCCTAAGATATAGGCAACACTGGAAATCACTGCTGTTAAATTGCTGCTTGTAAACTGTGTAACGTTGATTATATTCTAATTTCGTGATTTATTTATTTAAAACAGAAGCCAATCACATCATAACACTGATCATAAATTATACAAATAGGCAATGTCAAAGAAAATGAAAAATATACCTGTATTAATTATTAATAAATAATAGATTTATCGTATATCATCCATTGTTCAAAAATAGTTTTCTATATTCTGTAATTTTTTTATGTGAATGGTGGGAAACTAGCATACGGCCCTCCTGATGGGCAGCGGTCACCGTAGCCTATGGACATCTGTAACAACCGAGGCGTCACCAATGCGTTGCTTACCCTAAAATTTTGTAAAATTACCATATTGCTGCAACAATTCTCAAATATTTATAATTTACAATTTAAAAATGTGAACAATAAAACATAAATAATAATTAGTACTAGCTACACTCCGTAATTTCACCCGCAGCTAAAAAGTATTGTGTTTCTAGCTGCCGTTGCAATAAAAGTTATATATTTTCATGTGTAAAAGAATAAGGAAACAATAGACTATTAATGAAAACTAACTTCAATGGTTATCATCAGTTTCAAAATGCCATAGGAAGTTCATATCATCCGGTATGTTCTAAAAAAGTCGACCTAAAATCGTTTCCAAATAAATAAATAGTTGTGGCGAAGTATATGACAAATTGTTATAACAATCATACTATTCATCACGTTATTTCAGTCAAATTGACGTCTCAACTATGAAATAACAATCGGTGTAAGTATATGTTAATATATGTATATTCGAAATGCAAAAGTAAAGTAAAAAAAATGTCTTCGATAAATAAAACCCCACGCCATTCGTTATCTCCCCATTAGCAATAATCCTTATGCGTAGAGATAATGCGATGGGGGTCAAGGTACTGGCTTGTGGCACACCCAATGTGTCTGTAGTCTCATTAGGATGTATCAATCCGCCCGGCACGATTAAATCGTAGCATATCATATTAAACACAAACAAATAAACAACTTATATTAGGTGTTTATTTGCTAAGATTATGGGGAGGGGGGGATTCTAAAAACTATTTCGTAAATCTGTTTGTGCGTCCAAGCTTGCCAAAGGCTCATGAATATTAATAAAAAGCTATAAAATTTGCAGCTCTGGTATTTTTTTAATTTAAGTTATTTATTTTTATGAGCAATTCTGTATTTTAAGCACCAAAAGCATACGCTTTCTAAACTGTATGGAATCTTCCAACCAAACATATTCCCGAAACATAATTACGATAAAACCTACATAATTAATACACAGCGCGGCTGAATCATGAGGTGACTAATTATGTAATGTTTTCTTATTCCAGCTGGTTGTTGTTGGGTCATCACAATTAGCTGCATTGTCTGCAGGTAATATTATGCATTGTTATTTCATGACCGGTGACATAACACTGCTTTAAATGTTCATTACAGAACATGGCTTGCTTGATGCGGACCGATTATAGATATCGTGATTTTTTTTGCATGCCATCATAATATCATTGAATAACATTAGTCGTTTGAATAAACTACATCATCATCTGTACAGTAAATAAATATGTGTGGAAATTTCACACAGCGCCATCTAGCCCCAAAACTAAGCAAAGCTTGTACTATGGGAACCAAATGACTGATATGATGCTTAGATACTTTTTTATTTGTAAATACATACATAGAATACAATATAACACCCAGACACAGAACAAACATCTATGTTCATCACACAAATGTTTGTCCTGGGTAGGAATCGAACCCACAGCCCTCAGTTCAGAAGGCGCTACTACCAATTGAGCTATCGGGCCCGTCAAATCCTTTCAAAATATGGCGCATATACGATAACTATAATATGTTCGTCCCGTACCCGCACGGGAAATCTTTGTAGTCGTTTATATAGGTTTAGGGGTCATTAAGACATTGCACTGTGAACTTCAGGCACGCATCGTAAACTAGAAGAATATATAAATAAATCATTCATTTTAAATGTTGCAGGCGGTTCTGTAAACTTCCCTAGTGTGTTGCTGCAACAACTCAATGCAAACGACAGTTCTATACAACTAGACTTCGATACTGCATCATGGATTGGTACGTTAGACGTTTAAAATCGTATAAGGCTTATATTATTAACAACGATTCACATTTCATTTTTAGGAAGGTACCGAATTTATGAAACCATTTCGAGATTACCCTTTGAAAATGCTGAAACTCTAAAGAGCTCGAATCAAAATAATATCAGATTTTAATATTCAGTATTTCTCAAGTTATTGTAAAAAACAACCAAGTGAATGGGCAATCGACGTGTGAAGCCTAATTTGTGTTAATGACAGCGATAAAAAACAAAGGCATGAAAGTTTTTTCCTTCTAGCTTAAATCTTCATTTAGCTTCACTTTACCCAACATAAAAAAGTTATAGTTTATCTAGCGCATTAAAACAACATAATATAAATATTAAATACGTGTCGGTCATAGAGGAATTATATTTTTATGGTGTGGGTTATTTAAAATCACAAAAATCGGAGGCCAAAAATTTGAATTTATGTCTATGATTGAAACATTAACAGGTGTTTTACTATGTCAGGTTCAATACATGGCTTGGCTGGCATTCCAAGTATCTTCATGCCGGTTATTATGCAATGGAGTGGCCGGAAGTTCGCTTTCATCTTCGCCTGTCTTCTCATCATCATCGGGTGGATCACCGCCTTCACAGCAACCAACACAACCTCCATATTCATAAGCGAATCAATGCACGGATTGGGAACCAATAGCTTGCTTGCAGTGAGCATGCTAAGTTTGAGCGAGATGGTTGCACCACAGTACAGAAACGTATCGATGCAAATGTTCGGCGTAGTCCAGTCTCTGGGCATGGCTTTAGTAGGGATCATGGTACGATACGTACATTGGCGAACGATTAGCATGATAATGTGCTTCCCGGTCATCATGGCTGTAGTTATAGCTTGTATGTGGCCTGAATCACCATCTTGGCTCGCGTGGAGAGGAGAATACGATAAATGTGAAAAAGCTTTTATATGGTTACGAGGAACAGATGATGATTCTCAAAGAGAGTTAAGAGCTCTCATCACGGCACAGAAAGAATATACACAGAGCACCAGAAATTACAATGAATGGAACATCTGGTATAATTGGACTAAAATGAAGAGAAGAGATTTCTATTTACCAAGTTTACACATATTTTTGTTACTGAATATGATGTATTGGAGCGGAAGCGCGGTCGTTTTGATATATTGCATTGATTTAATCAAGAAAGCTACTAGCAATGAAGACGCCGCTTTCATTAGCGGTATAGCAATTAATGCAATTTTATTCGTCGGTGTAACGCTATGTGGTATCTTGATCAAATATTTCAGGAACAAATCAGTGTTGCTTTGCAGTACTTTTGCAGCCGCAATATGTCTGCTTAGTGTTTCACTAGCTTCCTTTTTGCAATGTGTTGGAGTTTTATCAAAAGACTCTTTGCTCTGTTCATATTTTCTAATAGCATTCATGATACCGAATTGCCTCGGGTTAAACTCTTTGGTGTTCATTATTGGAGCAGAGTTGATGCCGGTCAGACATAGGAGTATAGGTGGAGCGTTGTATGTTGTCTACAACTGTACACTATTGGCAACTTCCTTAAAGATTTCTCCTTATTTATTCCATTCTATAGATTTGTGGGGAACATTCTTGATATATACGTTGAACGCAACCGTGTGCGGACTACTGGTTTGGAAGTATGTGCCAGAAACGAAAGGTAGAACTCTTCAGGAGATAGAAGACTACTACATGTATGGAAAATTTGTAAAGAACCGTAATACAGACAGGCGCGGATCCAGCTCTCAAAAAAGGTTGTGGTCTCTTGAAAATCAGCCAAGTGCTAGTCGGAGTACGGAGTTGTTCACGATCGGCAATACAATGCTTTCCTAAGACGGAGATATTTATAAAATTTGTAAAGCCGCGGGCGAACGTAAATGCATATCAGATTAAAGATTAAACCTTAAAAGCATATCTAGTTTTAAATAAATCTAATTAAGCATACAGTGCTTACAAACTTCATATTCTAGCTATTAAAGATTTCAAAGGAAATCACTATTTATTCTTTAAATGACATACGCCTAGGCAAACGAAGAATAGGGCGTTCCACAGCGCAGCGCACTAAGTATAAAATATATCCACGTATTTTCACTGTAAATATTTATTGAGGAGCTAACAAATGTAATATTCTAGGTAACGTTAGAAGTGACCAATGGCGAATCTCTGTGTATTCTTTAAGCGCCTATGCAAACAAAGTACAGGACGTGCCGCGGTGCAGTGCGGTACGAACTGCGTAAGTGCCTGGCAGAAAGTGCCGTGTGGTCTCGGGCGGCGTAAGAATGGGACCGCCCCATCTTCTCGTGGCGTGGGTGTCATAAGAGCCTGCAGCTTAGGAAACAAATATCCAAGCGTTCTCCTAATCTACTGCGACTACAAAGAGGCTTGCCAAGCGTGGTGACTATGGAACTTCCAAATCGGGAAGCCCTATGATCCTTAAATTCTGTAATTAATATCTGGAAAGCTGCATGATGTGAACGTGAAAGCATGGCGAAGAGAAATTTACGTCTATAAGAGTAATCTATAAGAGTAGATTATAAGATAATTAAACTCGTAAAGCGGACTTAAATTATATCAATAATTATAATCGCTACAAATTACCCCATCACCTTTTCTTCGACACCGATGAATAGCTACAGTGCGTGTGACTGCAAGCGACCCAGCTCTGCTCGCCGTTGTCGCGCGCGCCATACGCGTATTATCTAGTGATATGAGGACAAGTATGGCGCGGCGCGTTATGCGGCGGGCAGCGCGCGCTTGCGTGGTGGATAATAACTCGCAGTTCTTGTTGCTTACTGCCACCGTCACCGCACGCTTCGTAGTTTGCGTTCTTTTTCTACATTTACCGCCGTTCGGCTAGTTGTTGTGTTTATTTATTTATATAAAAACGTATTAATATAATTACGTATTGCTTGTGCTAAAGCTTTCGTAACGACCCTATATAAATGATAAACGACACAGTTAAATTACAATCAAGTTCATTAACATAAGGATTAGTCACCAGCAAATAATAATAATAATAATAATAATAAAACCGCTGACAACTGTAAACGTCTTCTTGTTTCGTCCAATTTTATAAATTTATTTTAAATAGTTTACAACATTTTATTTACCATGAATCAAGCACAATATCTACAATCTACATTTTTACTATCGATTCCAACCATCAAATGGATTTCTACATGTATTTTACGAAAATACGGCAAATTTTTGTTGACGTATTTTCGTCAACAATGACGTTGTCAACAAGAAACGTCAACAACAGTAAATTCCACCACAACTGAGATGATAACACGTTCGAAGGCAAAAACAGCGGGTAACGAATGCGCACGACCTCCACCACCGCCCACCCCGTCGTCTCCGAGCTCTTCGTCGGGCGACGAGTATGCTTCTCCGCCCGACACCACCGCGTCGAGCGACGAGGGCGGGCCGCCGTCACCTCCGCCGCCGCCACCACCTGCGCGACGTGGGCGACCACCGCTGCCGGCACGCTTGGGGCCTGCGGGGCAACCTGCTCCGCGCCCGGCCCCCGCTACCGGTGGTATAGTGCGCCGCATGCGATGGTCTCAAACTATGAACGAGAACTGCATGCGCGCCTATTATGGGGCTACAGAGGGGGGAAGCAGCCTGACTGCGTACCGAGATAGGATGCTGTCACTGTTTCAGAGCCTTGAGCCAGCCGTCGCCGTATCCGCACAACGACTGTCGGATCAGGTGCGGGCTATCCATCGGTGCAAGCTGTTGGACCAGCCTACGCTTGATCGGTTGCGCCTGGAGGCGCTGCCTATTCACACTACTTCTCCGTTGCCGCGGGTCCTGCCTGCCGCGCTGCCGGATCCGGGACCAATTATGGACCCGCCACCGGTGACGCCGCGGGGTGATCCCGCGATCGATGGGGAGGAAGGTGTGAGTGACAGCGTAAGTACCCAGGCGAATGAGCAATTGAGGAGGGCTTTGGAGGACGCGATTGGGCGGTATCGATCCACACCTATCTCTAGGCCGCGACTACCACGTTTGCCCACGAATAGACGAAACCTCGTGCTAATGGGAGCCCTGAACACTTTGCTAGTTCCGTATTTACGGACTAGCGAAGACTTAGTTGATACGCACTCGATTTTGTACTGTGGGGCCATCGCGGCGTGCCGTGTGGCTCGTGTCAAGTTTCCGGACACTAACCGAGCACCGCGGCCCGCCGACGGTGACGCATTTCTCTAAAAATATTAACTAAGTAAAATTTTTAAATTAGTTTCGTGAAGTGGAGGTTTCTAAAAATTTTATTATAGATATTATTTAAATTAAAATGATAAAGGGGAATAAACATAATTTTGGCCGTAATATTTAGAAAATAATTTGGGGTTAAAAGACAAGCAAACATTTTATTAGTCTGCAATCAAGGAGGTCCTTGTTAATTCAATAAAAAGCGTGTTAGTGTGTCAAAAGGGTTTTGTTTGTATTTATGGAATGTTTATAAACTAGAGTATGTAATATTGAATGCATGAGAGGTCGGGGTTCCTGTAAGATTTGAGGAGTTTGAGAAAAAAAATTAAGCAATAGACATAATAGTGTGATAGATAGAGGGAGGTTTTATGGAATAACAAAGACTTAGGTTGCAGACAGGTTTGTTGACGATGGCTTTGAATTTTACACGACTCTACAAATGGGTTGATTATAATTTAAGGCAGGTGTTAGGTTAAAAATAAAGCCTAAGTTTATAGAAAACTGTTATAACAACCCCATACTCCACAAGAAGGAAAGATCAGATCTACTACACTACACATCCGAAATGATAGCGAATTACAGAGTGAGAAATATATGTGAAATATTGCTGAAGTCATAGGCAATGAAGATACTTTGAACTATTAAAGTTAATCTGGTTATCGAAGGGTTTTGTGGGAGGCAGCTCGGAATGAAAACATAATTCTTAGGGGTACCTTCTACTTTGAGTTATTAGGACTGACCAGCCTGACAACCTGGTTTCTTTTGGTGGCCAGGTTATCCTTGGGATAAGTTACTTTTGGTTATGATTGATGTGATGAAATTTTGGATATTGACTCACAATGTAATTCACTGTTGTTACGGCTTAAGAGGGCGTTTAAAACAGAATAATTTTGGTTTGTAAATATAAATCTATAAAAGACAAAATGATTGTCAATTCAGTATAATATTTAGTATGGTTAACTACAGTATTATTTCGAGAATATTTTTAAGGTGAAACAAAACATAAATAATTATAAAAAAAGTAACAATTAATACATTTCAAACTAATACTTTTCGAATGAATACGCAGTACGCTGCATATTATTTGAATATTTGTCATCGGTTTAAATATTTTAGATGCTCTCTTAAATTAAACATAACGGTTAGTTACACTACAGAACTATAATTACATTTTAAGTTCAGAGCCAAACGTCTACAAATTATAGTTGCTTAATGGGGTTTAATTATAAACATAAATAATTTTATTGAAGTTTTGCTAATATTTGTGAAAATGTTTTATCTAATGAATAAAATTTTACTTCGGCTTTAAATTTAAAACGCCTGCGTAAATATTTTAGGGGCGATTGTAACGATCCAGGGTGTCTCGTGACGTCACATTTATTAGGAATGTTTATTCATCAATAAAAAAATATTTAAAGCATTAAACCTTATCAATTTTGCTTATAAGAATAATTCAAATTAAAGCAAATAGTCGTAGGCATTACGCTAATTACTGAAAAATATGAAGATAGGTGTTGGAGTAGTTACCTGAATATGAATTGAAGTGAAATTAGTAGAAATCAAACCTTCGTTATAATATTGCATACAGAGTTCATATCAAAGATTTGGCAGCTCTTAGTCGTAGAGCGGTCGATCATTGAATGTGTCAAAAATTTTCCTTGGATTCCAAATTTAAGCGTGACGGATTTTTTATGTTCCTTAATTAATTTCAGAAGTTCGCGCGGTGTAAGGAGGGATTATGCGTGAAATTTTGTTAAGGGCCAGGGTATTTTTCATGAGCATCGACTGAAAGATGATTACTGAAGGATAAAGTACTTTATTACCCTTTTCACATAAAATTTTAATACTTAGGCATATAGGGAAGGAGTTATTTTATGTGTTATTATCTATTTAGATGTGATTGTGCTTATGGATTCGGCTTAAAGCGATTTACTCTGTCACAGAGATAGTTCAGGAACTAAAAGGTCTTAGATTATTATTTTAATATATGACTTCAGTTGTATTGATAGAGCTTTATGTTATTAATAACATTATCAAGTGGTATTGGAAAGTTGTATTGATTTATTTGTAAATATCTACATAAAAGTATAAAACACGTAAGCGGAACATCTAGAGCATTCGGATAATTATGACTTTTGTTGTCGGTTTCCTATAGATTTGTGGAAGTTTGGAGGAATTTTCAGGAATGCAAGTTATGTTTTAAAGTTCATATTAATTTTCGAAATTACGTTTGTTATCAACTACGACTGTAGCTAGTTATATTAAATAAATAAGATACAACAAAAACTATAAGCGTTACAACAAAAACTGAACTTTAAGGATTCAACAAATTATTATGACCTACAACGACCGTCTATTCCTGGGGCTCGAGCCAAAAAGTGAATCATTAAACAAAGAGAATAAAATAAATTTACCAAGGAGCCACAGACTATACAGACTCGAGACTGTTCAAAAACGTCAGCTGTCAACCGCCCGATGTAACATAGACTGCGATTTGTCTTGGTGTTGCTAACACGGCCCTCCTGCGCCGTGCATGTCCTCAAGCACACCTCAATCAGGCCGATATCAGCCCCAGTTCTACAAATGAGTCACGCATCTGAAAACGCACATACATAAGTTTAGAATGGTTTGTTAAAACTGCTAAAGCTCGGCCTATCATGACTCACGAAATTTCTCTAAACATGACCCCAGCTGCAAGCATTTCATCGTTTTATTCCTTTTAGGAATTTCAGTTACTCGGCAATTAAAAGTCCTGACCAATGGATCTTTAACATCAGCTGTATTAAAGAACTTGTCGCGATTATTTTAGGCTACGAAGATTTACAAATACTTTTGCAACCTTATATTATGCTCCATTTACCAAAACTATACTTGACTACCCGACTAGAGCTGTTCCTTTAGGCTTAGAAATTTTTTCACGAACATTATCTTAGCTCACCTAACACCCTTAGTCCGAGTTAGTGCCTGGTCCAGTTCATTCCTTTAGTCTTAGGAAATGACTGCTTCAGCTCACTACCACTGTTCTTTTAGCTCACTCTCTTAATACAAGTTAGTGGCCCAGTTCATTCCTTTAGTCTTAGGAAATGACTGCTCCAACACACTACCGTTACTATTTTAGCTTACCTACTACTACCTTAACCAAAGTTAGTGCCTGGTCCAGATCATTCCTTTAGTCTTAGGAAATTGCTGCTTCGGCTCACTAACACTATTATTTCAGCTCACCACCTTAATACAAGTTAGTGGTCCAGTTCATTACTTTAGTCTTAGGAAATGACTGCTTCATTTCACTACCACTGTTATTTTAGTTCACTCCCTTAATGCGTGATCTATTTTATTCCTTTAGAAAATGACTGCTCCAACACACTACTGCTACTATTTTAGCTTACCTACTACCTTAACCAAAGTTAGTGCCTGGTCCAGTTCATTCCTTTAGTCTTAGGAAATTACTGCTTCAGCTCACTAGCACTATTATTTCATCTCACCACGTTAATTCAAGTTAATGCCTGGTCCAGATCATTCCTTTAGTCTTAGGAAATGACTGCTTCAGCTCACTAACACCATCATTTTAGTTCACTAAGTACCATAATCCAAGTTAGTGCCTGGTCCAGTTTATTTCTTTAGTCTTAGGAAATGACTGCTTCAGCTCACTAACACCATTATTTTACCTCACTAAGTACCTTAATCCAAGTTAGTGCCTGGTCCAGTTCATTCCTTTAGTCTTAGGAAATTACTGCTTCAGCTCACTACCTCAACTCTGGCCAGTACCCATAACCATCTTTTTACGACTGAATGAACCATATTATGCAAAGTTACACTATTTATACACATAGTTCCGTTCCGGCATTTATCATTCTTACCTTCACGTGTTTTTTATTTCTTCCTAACTCATTTGTTTACTTAAATATCAAATAGGTACAAATCTACCTCTTGACTACCTATTATACCATGTAAAAATCAAAAACATGGCGTCTGAAGCTGACACCATCAAAAATGCTTACCGACAGACTTAGTATAATAGTTGAACTGCTTATCTGTCACAGTGCCAAGTTGCCAACGTTATAGGGACGCCACGAAAGCCCTGGATCACCGCAGTTCTCAATCATTTCATCAACGTCATCATCTCCTGTTTCTCCACAGAAAGTATAGCTACATAATCAGTATTATCACCACCTTTTAAAAAAATCACTACAAGGTTGAACTGGTGATCACGAGTTTGAGAATCAATCAAACATACCTCTTATAATTATGACAACAATTAACTCTTAACTTTAATGTAACCGAAACAAAGAACGTGTAGCATACCTGCTCTGCGTAACAATAAAATTGTAGGGTAGAAATATGAATCAGTTTTCATAACGAAATATTTGCACTATCAGCGTGAGGTGGGCACAAAGACTTAAATTCACGCTTGAAATTCGACCAGCTACGATCCTTGCCAACCCACTTGTTAAGCTACGATCGCATATCACCCTTGAGACCTTTATTGCCTGTGCGTGCTAAAAACTCACGCAAGATCGTCCCATCATTACGATGACGCACAATATGATCATTCTCACTACACCACTTTTCTATTTTGTGACCACAAATCATAAATAATCATGCACAGATGGATCTAAATTCAAAATCAATACATGGTTCAATCTTACCGGCACGGCAGCATGGCATCAAGTACAAAACATAACTCTATGGCACGGCGCTCGGCGGCTCGCCGGCCCAACTGTTTATGGTCATTTGAAGCTGACCTTAGGAATAGGCGATCAATCTTGCTTAGTATTTTTACGCATTTAAATAATACCCATATTTCGATGCTTTTACGTTTGCTACCCCCAGACACAGCTACATAACTTTACAGCCCAAAGCCACAGAATTAACAATAGTAAAAATCAAGCACTATCAGGAAAGCAGAGTCAGAGTGGAATAGGATCCAACTTCTGATGTTATCAACTACGACTGTAGCTAGTTATATTAAATAAATAAGATACAACAAAAACTATAAGCGTTACAACAAAAACTGAACTTTAAGGATTCAACAAATTATTATGACCTACAACGACCGTCTATTCCTGGGGCTCGAGCCAAAAAGTGAATCATTAAACAAAGAGAATAAAATAAATTTACCAAGGAGCCACAGACTATACAGACTCGAGACTGTTCAAAAACGTCAGCTGTCAACCGCCCGATGTAACATAGACTGCGATTTGTCTTGGTGTTGCTAACACGTTACATAATATTTAGATGATTATTACTTTAGAACGAGTAGGATGGGTACTTTTGAATTAGGTTTTCATGATATTTTCGAATTTTCCATCTAGATTGAACGATTTGCGATACCCACCCCTCTTAAATTTTCTCAAGCAGAAGCAATCGTGTGGCTAATATTGAGCTGTCAAAAGAAAATAGATTTTCATTTGCTTAAATGAAGTATCACAACCATACCAATGTAGATGAGACTAAGATCGGCACCTGGCTTTGCTTGTAAGATGATAGGAAAAACAGTACAAAAAACTTAGCAAATGTGGAACTAAAATTTGATGATAATCTGAAGAGAATATCACTTAAAACATGGGATTGGCACTATTGATTTATTTAGTATACTTAGGAGCTAGTTCACAAGTAGATTATATTATTTTTGAAATTATTTAGGGAAAAGGATGTACTTAATAGGATGTATAATCTAGGGAAAAGTGTAAACAGTATTAAGAGTAATCAAATAACGATTTAAATAATAGATTAGACATAGATTACGTAGTTATCTGCGATTTTTCCATACAAAACTAAAATACAATATTATAGACTTTTATTTTTCTATCAAAACAAAAACTTATTTTTTTTTATCTGTTACGATATAAAAATGCAATTTTCATGCTTCAAAATAGGTTTTATTATGAATAATGGGCCAAAATTTTGTATGTAAATTAGTCAGACAAATTTTGTTTTCAATATAGATTTTGACCATTTCGGCGCGCGCACTACAAAATGAAACCAGGGGAAACTATAAAACAGAGCTGCGGAGCTGTCAAAGGGTTCATTCGTTAAGCAGCCGCGGGGGTCATTACATGATACCTGTGGCAGTGCTCATGAGATTTTCGGGTAACTTCAAGAGAGTCGTCCTCTCAAGTAATTCTGGTTCTGAGGAAGAATCCTTGGTTCCAGGAACCCCAGTCAGAAACAAGTTGAAACATATACGAAGCTTGTTTTCCTCCTACTTTTGCGTTAGGGCAGATCGCGTGTTCTGTGGAGACCTGCACCAGATTTTGCCTCCGTTATAGGATCTGGATCCACCTTTTTGGTTTGGTTTGCATTCTGGCTGAAAGGAGGGCTGAAAAGATTAGCTGACCCGTCTTCGTGTATACGATACCCGGATCCTAAATGTAAATCAAACTGAACTGTCCCACACAATAGGGTTTTGTCTTCTATGCACTTATGAGACTTCGGTCCGCATACAAGATAAAAAATAGGTGGCAATAGGATTTATTAGCTTTGGAGAGCTTTTGTCACAGCTCGTTTTCTTATAGGCTAGATTAGGTATGTTCTCATTGCACACTCGAGAACAGACATGCACTCTTAAAAGTAAATATGAGATTTGTAGCAATCTCTATTTTTGGGGGTACACACCAGATGTTAGGAAAAGCTATAAGTTGAGGAACACACATGGGAGGGAAAGTTAGGGTTATAATACTAAAATTTGCAGTAAAATAAATGTTTTAGGGAAATGGGTAAAAATCGATTGTACAAAGGTACATAAAAATAGATTCAAAATTATTATAAAATTGGTAGTAATAAAAAACTGTGAGGGAAATAGGCAAAACTCGATTCTATAAAAATGCTAAAGATTAGGGTTAAAATTATAAAACATGCGGTAAAATGAAATGGTTAGGAAAATAGGGAAAATCAAAATTCTAATAAATGCTTAATTCTAAAAATAAAATAATGACAATATTCTACCAAAATAATAATTTACCTTTAAAAATTAGGTCAAATCGGAAAAACGAATTGTGAGGGAAATAAATAAGGCTCTAAATACTTACAAAATCTAACTATAATAAATAAAATAAGTAAAAATTTAATTAAAGTAAATAAATAATAAAACAAAAACCAATGATTTAAACTATTAGAGAATTTGTTATTATTCTATACTTCTTGGTGGTGTGCGGCTTGAGAGAAGTAGGTAGGTTTTTCTCTAATCGGATCCTGAAGGAAAAGTCCTAATTAAGCGTATGTATTTGAATATCGTCCTGTTAGTTCAAAACAGGTAATGGATTAGTTGTGTTAGATATGTAACAGTTGGGAAATTAGGTTTGGAATGATTATAATAGCATTTTCCTGAATTAAGTTTAATTTTACTCTATTAGCTTCAAAATAAGTAGGGTTGATTCTGCTGCGTTAAGTACGTAAAAGTTAACGGAACGAGACGTAGGATATCAAATATCGATCTATAAGGTTGAAGATAGGTAAAGAGTTGACGCAGAATTAATTTTAGATTGGAATCATTCTCGGAAAGCTTAAATGTATCAACATCTATTTATCTCAATTTTATGAACATGGTTCAGTTTGAAGAAATTCAGGTTTGACACTGTTTAAATGAACTTTCAATAATAACATAACATTTATTTTATAACAAACTTAAATAATATTTTTCAATAGATAATTATTGTCTTTCGAATTTATACAGATCAAGAACAAGTATCTGTTAGTGACTCCTTACCACACCGATAGGATAGCTAACGTATAGGTTCGAACGAGAATTTTGTACTAATAAAATATGATTTCATTAATACTTACAGTAAACATAGTTCTATGGAACAAACTGTCGTGAATTTTATAATTTATTCTCACTTTTTAATATTAAGAGGTTGGTAGACTGTTTAAAAATACTATTTTGGTTGGCCACACTGGCGGAAGGAGCGTCCGCTGAACCATCAGCCAATTACGATGGCTGCCTTGGTAGTTCCGGTAAAATAATATTGAGGTTTAGGAGGGAAGTTTTGGAGGGACGACAAGGTCCAAAAAGGCGGTCTATTCTGGTTAAGCAACCGAAGCGTCAAGACGTATTATTGCTCCTGTTCGTTTATTATGTACTGAGTGTGTACTGAATATTTAAAGAAGAAAGAATATACAAGAATTAAAAAGGTTCTCTGTGTTTTACTTCAATTCAGAAGAGGAGATGAACCCACATGAAACAAGGTACCGTAATTTTTCTCTGAGAACCTGTGAATTTATGACCATGCCCACGATTGATCTTGATTTGTAACTGTAATTTTTACCAACGCCCGTAATTTAAGCTATACTGCAATATTGATAAAATAGTGAGATTATGTCAGCGCGGCCGGTCAGCTAGACTGAGACAATCCGGTTGTGTTAACTTAATCGGAACATAAACTTGATTTTATTTATTGAGATTGTGCAATTATGAAACACTGGATAACATATATCATCATTTGAATTTGACACTTGAAGTTTGAGAAGCATGGGCGGTCTGCATTGACGGAGTCTTCCCGCCCGTGCTAATTGAACCTGATAAAGTGTACTGTGTCGTGTCAGGGGTTTCATATTCGTTTGGTCAGGGCAACACTCCGACAACGATGAGGGAACTGCTGACTGGGCACAGCTGTTAAATTGGATTGATGGTAATGATTGTGAAATGGTGCTTAAACTGTAAAGTATTGTCTTTTTCCAATACGATTGGGCTTGCATTTAAGATTTTAATTGTAATGCCTACACGATTAATCTCAATTGAGGGTACTCTAAGATTATTAAAAAAATATATTTAATAGTGAATATTAAGTAGAAATTCCTGAGAAGTAAGAATAATAGACGAATATTTTAATCATTATGACTTGTTGACATGGCCTTTCTCAGCGTAGTGAGTTTTACCAGCAGGTAATGTAACGTAGACAGTTTAATGGTGATGACGACGACGATGAAGATAACTGTGTTTTTCTTGTCGGCTGTTGACAACAGCGACCCTTTCCAATTACTTTCTACCGCATGGCCTAATGTAGTTGTCTATAGAATTTTGATTTCAAATGTAGGTATCTATATCACACGCACACAACAGGTATACTGAGTCAAAAGAATTCGTTTACGAAAGCACAAAATAGAAAAGTGACGATAGTGTCTTGGGAGTCTAATATTTTAGTGTACTTAAACCAATAATAGTTAGCATCTTTGGAGTGAATTTGGTGTAATGACGGGTGGTCAGCATTGTTTTAGATAATTTTGTGTATGGTCTACTAGCATTGTAACATGGGCCCCGTAATATCGCTCGCACACAACACACAATACACAACACACCATCCACACATACAATTATTACACATTTAAGTATTGTTAAATTTTATTTGAGCATTGTAGAAAGAGAGAGCGATAGATATGATTTATGGTTATTGCATTATTTTACAATGAAATAAACCTGATGTCCAGTGGTCTATTCGTTTGTAGATTTATAAGCCTCAGAACCACTGGGAGGAAACTTGTATGTTCGACAAATTATTAGTGAAAACAAAGTTCCACGAAGTTTACCTAACAGTTACCAAATTGGAGTATTATGTTTTAAACTTTTATTTTATTTCATACGAGTAGTTATTTTATTTTACCCAGGTAGATAGGTATCAATAATTTGTTGCTATTTTTAATTTACTTAGTTTATTAGCATTTAACATTGTTCTGTCCATTTTATTGAGAAGGTATTGATAAATATTTTTAATTTTCATATTTGTCATTTTTAAATTATACAACTAAAATGATTGAAAGTTCCCTCTTGAGTTTGACTTGATTACATTATCTTGAATTACATTTTTATATTTATGGAACCCATACCGCGATTAGAATCATTTCAGTTCCCGATGTTCCAGTATTTGGTATATTATGATAATGCAATGAACAACCGTAAATGATTAAAACGATACTGTTTTTTTTTAAATCTGATCATCCTAAGACTTAGTCGCTGTTCTGTAGAAGTTACGTTTGCGTTTATTTCAAGTGGCTGTAAAACAGTTAACTATTCACGAAATCCTGGCTTCAACTTCGATCGCCATCATCAGACCAGTTAGTAGAAGGTGCTAGCGGTTAAGCGTATAAAAAGGTAGTGCTAACACCAATAAGAAGTGCGTCATGCCACTTTCCCACTATTGGTTTGACCAGTGTAAAGTCGCACTGTGTTATGAAATGTTTTAGTGCGAGTATTATTTCGTATTCATATTCATTTATTTGTATTCATGTGCCAAAAATATGTGAAGTCTACCCATCGACTAATTCACTACCTATTTCGAAATGGAGTAAACTCACACTAGTGCCACAATTTTAACGTGCCAGTTACCACCTACTCCAATCAGATATAGCTTAATTATTATGTCATAGATAATATAATACCTACAGTAGGTACTTATGTTAACAGTAGATCAGGTTTGCAATCCTATGTATATTATAATAGCGCTCATGGTTTAACAGAAAAATCATATTTGATATTTACGCCACTACGTTGTTTGCCTTGTTAAACTTGTCACAGATTTAAATTAAAGACTAGTATTTCAATATAGTACCAAGGTTTAATATAGATTATTTTATGACAATCAGAATGCGCCTACTGGGCGGTTATTTTCTATGGAAACACAGATTCCACACGATACGAAACCACGTCGTTATCGTGTCTTGTTCAAATCTTGTCACATATATACCTTCACTTTACATTAAAGTTATCTTTATTTTGAATAAAATATATTGACATAAGTGGTCATATCTTTTGATGTGTTGATGTTTCGGAACGCGTCTCGGTAAAACATACGATTTTTGACAGTTTAGATCGCGCCAATCCCAAATTCATTTCGCGCGGTTTTGTTTTCGTTTTATAGAGAATACAGTTTCGCAGATTTCTTATGTAAGACAAGAAACTCTGGTAGTTTCGAAGTAAGGAATGCCTGTTGATTACCGAGGTGTCAGGTGCACAGTTTCATTTCCAGTGAGATGCAGTGTGCCGACATTCCATGGGTAGGACCGAATTAGATGAAAGGAAAAAGTGAGAGGATAGGCTAGTTAATAATTTGATACTATCTTGATACAGCTCTTGATACAGTTCTTGATACCGCTCTCGATACAGCTCTCGATAGAGCTCTTGATACAGCTCTTGATACAGCTCTTGATACAGCTCTTGATACAGCTCTTGATACAACTTTTAACGGATTTGATGCGGTTTCCAAAAGATTCTATGTACGGCTTTTGAATATGGTTTGCAAATTTTGTACAGCTAAGGTGCAGTTTATGATTAAGTTGTGACCGAACACAACCACATCACCACTATCACACCTACACACCATCAACACATTCGCCTACTAAATTTAAATAGTTACAAACTGAGCTGATTACCTTCACCTTGGATTATAGTTTAAAGATTTTAGTCGTGAAAGTTTTGCACACTTTTGAGGCTATCGTTTCAAATAATTTGTACTGCTATAGAGATATAGTATGGGCTTCAATTCGATATTATAGTTTGGACTATAGTTAGACTATACGGTTCAAGATGCAGCTGGGCTTCGAACTGGGTTACTCTGTAAAATTCGGTTTAGAATATGAAATTTGATCAGTTTGATATAAAGTTAATTGATATACAGCTAATTATTAAGCTATTTGAGATACAGCTATCTAGAATAAGCTGCTATTTGATATGAAGACTTTTAATGCACTGATTCATGTACGGGTATTTAAAATATATGGTTTGATATATAGATTTTGTTTAATGTATTGCGTTATCATCATACTTATCCGTCGTTCAGTAAGTATATATGACAACTTGGTATTTAGATTTGAATTAATTTCGATATAATTATAACATATGAACAGCTATTTTGTAGATGGATATTTAAGGCACGTGATGATTTAGTTTGATACAGTCGATGGTTTGATTTGGTTTCATAGTTACGAAGATATAAGGTATTAGTGTGATTTGGTTTTCGTACAGTATAATTTATGGTTGGATACAGTTCGTTTTGATACAGTCTAAAGTTTGATGCAGCTTAAGGATTTGATACAATTTGAGTTTGAAATAGTTTATGGTTTGATAGTTTTTTGTTAGATAGATTTTATGGTTTAATACAGTTTGTTTTAATATAATAGTCTATGGTTTGATAAGTTGATGGAGGTAATAAAGGCTATGAGTCAAATCATTTGATACAACTGAAACCGTTGATACAATCCAAACAGTTGTCAGTCGAGATAGTCGAGATAGTCGAGATAGTCGAGATAAGTCGATATAGTAGAGATAGTCGAGATAAGTCGATATAGTCGAGATAGTCGAGATAGTCGAGGTAGTCGAGATAGTCGAGATAGTCGAGGTAGTCGAGGTAGTCGAGATAGTCGAGATAGGTTAAGACTGGACAGTTGAGATAGTTGAAACAGTAACAACAGTTGAGACTGGCGATACAGTTGAGATAGTTAAACAGTCTGTGATAGTTAAAACAGTTAGATGGTCGAAACAATTTGTGACAGTAGAAACAGTTTGAGATAGTTGGAAGCAGTTATAGTGGTTATGTGTGCCACCGGCTATGTATGCCGAGGAATAGTGGTTATGTGTACCACCGGCTATGTATGCCGAGGAATAGTGGTTATGTGTGCCACAGGGTAAGTGTGCTAATGTATAGTGGTTATGTGTGCCACAGGCTAAGACAGGATGATTAGTAATGGTGGGATGCACTTATCAAGGTGTATTGACTAATTTTGCTATGAAAATATTATAAAATAAAAATGCTGGTGGCCAAGTGCGCCGTTTTAACTAATGCTGTTTTTAGTCTGCATAGCAGTTAAATGTTGATGAATCTGTTGATGTTGTTTGTATTGTATTGTATTGTCATAGTAATCTTATCTTGAAACAACTTTAAATAAATCGTATTTTAAAATGTCGACTCAAGACGCGATGACTGCCAGCATCTAAATTGGCTTGTCTGATATTTAGTTACTGATATACCGATAGCTACTCAGCTAGTGTTATGTTCACTTACGTAAATTATGATTGTGCTAATGCAAGTTTTATTTTTGCGAGGACATGAACTCTGATGAAGCTGGAAGTCGCCTCTACCAAGGACTCAAGGCATTTAAAGGTGCACGAAGCGTATCCTGCATCCAGCAGCACTATGGAAAATGTACTGAAGGAATGCTACTAGAGAAAAGAATGCGTGTACAATGCGTTTCCTACAGCGACACCACGAAGAACATAATGAAGGGTTGATTGCAGAGTGAGGCAAGAAATGAAGATGCATTTTGGCGATTAGTTGACAGGTTACGATCACGCGTAAATTTACAGTAACTTTGATTAGGAATACTTAGACTTTTAATTCTTGAGTATTATGTAAATATCGTATCCTGCAGTAATATAAAACGCAATAGGTTAATTCCATGAAATATCTTAAAGAATTTGTAGTGTTTAAGTGTAAGTAAACCGAATGTCGTGAAGTTGAATTACAAAAGCAAACTAGAATAGGACTGTTAAGAATAATATAAGTTAGTCATTACATTATAACTGATAAATAACAATACCTGCTGTTATTCAAGGAATTGCAGATATATTTAATATTGTATATTATAAATAGCTTTGTTTAGTTCATATTTTTATGGTATTGGTACAATAATACGCGGTTGACATCAAAGTTATTGACTTTATATGTAGTTAGGTATTTAATTACTATGACTTGTTTGATTTTTAGTGTTGACTTAGATTGTGCAGGCCTGTAATTATAGTTGTGCTCGAATATTGTAGTTATTTATGTTGTGATCACAGTCAATATCTTTGGATTTGGATTTGGATTTGGATTTTAGTTTTGCTTTAGCTACGTGTACATGTAGTATAAAATAATGATGTATAAAATATATAGATTCTTAGCTGTACTAATGAAATATGTGCTCAAATAAGAAATTGTATAGCTACAACAAGAACTGACTGCTAAGTGGACGAGCGCCAGGAGGCAGCTCTGTGTCGGATGGCCGAATGTCGTGAATTTTATAATTTATTCTCACTTTTTAATATTAAGAGGTTGGTAGACTGTTTAAAAATACTATTTTGGTTGGCCACACTGGCGGAAGGAGCGTCCGCTGAACCATCAGCCAATTACGATGGCTGCCTTGGTAGTTCCGGTAAAATAATATTGAGGTTTAGGAGGGAAGTTTTGGAGGGACGACAAGGTCCAAAAAGGCGGTCTATTCTGGTTAAGCAACCGAAGCGTCAAGACGTATTATTGCTCCTGTTCGTTTATTATGTACTGAGTGTGTACTGAATATTTAAAGAAGAAAGAATATACAAGAATTAAAAAGGTTCTCTGTGTTTTACTTCAAAACATAACTTTAATATTTTTTATAATGGTGAATTGGATTTTGAATAATTCTTAGGAAAATCGGTTGATAGTTAAAACTGGTACTTTGACTAAAGCATGTTAATTGAAACTAAAATAATATCGGCAATTTTTATGGCGGAAACTTAGGAAGGTTTTAGACTTGGGCTGTATGAGATGAGGCAGGGGGGGAAGTTCAGCTGGAAAGCTAACTTTAGGGTCTGTCATATACTGAATTTAGAACGTATTTGATAGACTCACAATAGTCTCACATTAGGTGATGATGGATAAGTATGAGGTTTTGCTTTGCTAACAAATTAACGTAGAGAACCCTTGAATGTAGTGAGGACGTATGTTGTTAGGGCTTGCTAAAAGATAATGTCCTCTCTGTCCCTAGTGTTTTGAAGACAAAACTAGACATACTGACATGGAATAAATAGTAACAAATAGTAAAATCAATTTCCCCAGCAGTGTCTTGAAAACCTCAAGTGGAGGCAATTTCAAACACAACATAGTGGAGGGCTGTCCCGTCAGGTGTCGAAGCTCACAGTTATGGAGCGGGGAGGTGCTCCGTAGCCGAATGTTATGATAAGCAGATAGATTATCATGACTTCGCTAATTTACACAAACTTAACTTCAGAATGTATGACTTATTACAACATTTACGTGAAGCCTTAGTACTACTTACTAGGTTAATGTGAGTTGTTTTGGGGCAATCTACGTTTTCGATATTTCCAGCAAATATAAGATTAGCGCTCATCATAGGTTCAGATTGCAAAGCTTAGTAAAATAAAGAAATTTCATTCTACTAAATTAATCTCGTATTGAGTCGGCGTCAGTTAGGAATTGTCTCATTACTTTAAAAGGAATTGGATTACTACATTATCACAACGTACGGGTTCTACCACCATTAGGAGACGATCACTTGGCCATAACAAATCTAGAACATACAACAAACTTAGGTTACTTCTAGGTTCTTTCTATCAACAAGCTTAGGTTCTTTTCAACGGTATTAGATTGTTAGCGTTGATTTAATTTAATTTTTTGATTTATTTTCATTTCATAGGGACATTTTAAACTTAGGTATTTAGGTTCGGTAAATTAAAGATACAACTATAATAATTATGAATATAAGGGGAATAGGGGGGTTAGAAAGGGGGGGTTATTACAACTAGTAATCTCAATGTCGCGCCACGAGCTATGGAGTGAGCTATGGTCGGTGTTTCCTTGCGAGGTATGATCCAGAACGAGGAAATCCGCAGGACTAAAGTGATCGATATAGCTCTTAGGATTAGCAAGTTGAAATGGCAATGGGCAGGCCACATCGCTCGTAGAACTGACAACCGATGGGAAAGAAAGGTTCTTGAAGGACCACGAACCGGAACGCGCAGCGTAGGCAGACACCCTACTAGGTGGACCGACAACCTGATGAAAACCGCGGGGAGCCAATGGATGCGGGAGGCGAGCAGCCACTCAAGGCTGTTGATGATGATGATGAAGAATAAAAAAGATCATCATCATCATCAACAGCCTTAAGACGTCCACTGCTGAACATAGACCTCCCCCAGAGAGCTCCACTTTGAGCCGCTGCTGCATCCATCGGTGCCCCGCATCGACAACGGTTTAAATTTTTACCCACCTATGATTAGATACAATATACCTACAATAACATATTTAAAAAAAAAAACAACAATGGAAATGCAAATATCGAGTAAAAATTAAATTAAAATAATAAAAGAACCAAATTAGTTTGGTTTACTCATCCTCGCCCTCCGTCATCCCGTCGCTGTGTGCGTAATGTCGTGCGCGTGTAGTAGTGCGGCTAAATACCTATTCATGCGCGTAGTAAACATCCTTAAACCGGCTTTTGTCTTTTCCGATCGAGTTCGATATTTCAATGCAATGACAAAATATGCCTATATCTACTTATAACCCTATAACCGCAGGTTAGGCGCGGCGCTACGCCAACGTTAAACAATGGGGTAGGTGACCCTATTCATGAATTTTTTTTTTAGGTTCTCAAACCAGAATAAGTATACTCTTGGAGTTTTGGCGGGAACGCGGAAGAGTTCACGTCGTTGCATTGTATTATTTTTCAAAGCTTTTGATTTTTCCAGTGTTAATGTTTAAAATTGGTGGCGTTTTACGCATTAAGTGCTGAATTACGAGCATAAGTGAGGGCAAGTGATATAATGTGGTGAAACGTGACTTTTCGTGTTGCTTCCAAAACTCCATAGAAGCTCTCACCTAGTAAAGTTGCCACTACTTTGCTGGAGCATGACTTAGACTGGACTATGACTATCTGACTTAGACTGGACTATGACTAGGACATGACTTTGCGTGGAATATTTTATAACACGATGAAAATATAATACTTGACACTGGCTAAATACACTATGTGTGGAGCCAAAATATAAAAAAAAAAAAAAAAAAAAAAAAAAAAAAGTATACTCTTTTTACCAAATTTGAAAATTCTCCCAACGACTGCTCTACTAGACAGTTGTTTGGCGTTGGATACGGCAGATTCTAATGGCGATTGTAGGTATAATAATATTAGTAGGTACTTACTTCAAATAATTAAGATCACAATGCCTGTTGTGCTTAACTTACACGTATTCTGGGCCACGTGTAGCGGCAAGAAGTTTGGGAAGGAACCAGGTAATGCACCTCATTACAACTTTCGCATACCAAATACAGATAAATGCAGATAGCTCTAAAGCTACTTATTTTGCGCTCACAAAGGTGCAGGAGCCATTTATTATAAACTTTTACACAGAAGTTTGTTTAAATACGGCTTATCGCTTGTTATTGACGGTTTTAATAGAGTTCATAATAATAATATCATTGTCAGATAACATTTCTTGCGGATAGGGCGTGCGAAGATGGAGATGGTGTTAGCCTTACTGTTATTTCCATTTTTTATAATAATAAAAATGTTATGGATTCGAAGCAGCTTCAAAATGTGTACGTCAAATGTGAGTATGGAGGGAAGAGTAGTGATCATCACCGGTGCAAACGCGGGGTTGGGCTTTCAAGCAGCCAAGAACTTGGCAGCACGCGGTGCGCGCGTCATACTCGCGTGCCGGAGCGAGGCGCGAGGCACGGCCGCGCGAGACTCCATCATCAAACAGACCGGGAATGAAGTCGTTGTCTTCCGGAAACTGGACCTCTCCTCTCTGGAATCGATCCGAAAGTTCGCAGCGACCGTCATAGCAACCGAAGACCAGCTTCACGTGCTAGTGAACAATGCCGGCATATACGGCTTCACAGAACACACCAAAGATGGCATGGTAGAAGATCTGCAAGTAAACTATTTAGGACACTTCCTTCTCACGCTCCTCCTCCTACCACTGTTGAAGAAATCTCAACCGAGCAGAATAATCAACCTTTCGTCTGTTCTACATTTCTTCGGGAGGTTCGATCCAGACAGTTTTGATAGGAAACGTTCATGGAGTTGGTTCAATTATTGCAACAGTAAGTTCTGTATGCTCATGTTCAGTGTGGAGCTTTCGCGAAGGTTGGCTGGGACTGGCGTGGTGGCAAATGCAGTACACCCTGGAGTGATCTGGACGGGTATAGCTTCCCAAGGATCGAGAATAAGTTACTTTTTATTCTGGTTGTGGTGCTTGATATACAACCGCACGGCGGAGCAAGGCGCACATACGATAGAATACCTGGCGGTGTCCGAGGAGTGCGCTGGTGTATCGGGGAAGTATTTCGTGGACTGTGCGAGCCGTTTCATGCATTGGGAGGCCAAGAGCGAGACGGTGGCGAAGCAGCTATGGGCTACGTCTGTGAAGCTAGTTGGTTATCAGGAAATATAGATTTCGTGCAACATTAAACCAAGAGGAAGGATGGATGGGCGCCATACTACACTAGTGTTATATAACAACGTCTGATAATGGATACGCAGTATTTTATGTTTAAATTCTTACTTCCAAATGGGAAAAAGAATCTCAAAAAAAAAACAGCCACACTTATTAATTGTAGTAATTTGCCGATATTTTGGCGCATTTGCATTCGGCTTTCCTGTAATCATTGTTGTAAATTTTTGAGTCCAGTAACGGGTCGACACTGTCCATAATTTCCATCCAGCGATCTCTTCCGCCGCGTCCGCCCATTGTACTAAGGTTCAGTGGGGTAAATGAATCGGAGGGGTAAGCTAAAAAACCTCTCTCTCTATATTGTACATAGACTGTAATGCATTTGGGTAGGTACATCATATAGGTACGTCCTAGAGAGATAAGTAGGAGCTATCAAGCTTCAGTGCAGACAGGAATTAGTATGATACATAGATAGTAAAATAAAATAGTAAATAGTAGATAGAAAGAAATACAGACGTAGGAATGATTAAGGGATGATTTTACCTAGACCGTGTTGGGCGCGAGCCATACTTACCCCCGAATACCCCGTTTAATCCGTGCCTCGTCCGTGCCTCGCACGGGGTATGGCTTGCGCCCGCCACGGTCTAGCATAAATCATCCCTTAATCATTCCTACAGCTCTATTTCTTTTTATACTATTTACAATGTAAGTAAGTATCTATGTATTTTGAAATTCATAAAATCATCATCATTTTGATATTTGTCCTGTATTTTCTAACTCTTACAGATTTATAATAAAACTAACTTAATTGATAATAATAGGTGTTACGACAAAAAACACGGTATGTTTTCCCCTCAACGATTTATTAATGTTGTCTCAGGCGTAATAAAAATAAATGTAAGTAAATTAAAAAGATCGTTATAGTTATTTACCTTTTTACAATGTTTAAACTGTTACGTCAGCTTTATGAATAAATGAAATAGGTACCTAATTAAAAGATAAATAGAGGGGGAAAATGAAAAGTTGGCTTCCTTCGATTTGTTTTACTGCAATGAAAATTTTGACTCGACTTTTCGCATCCAATGATAATAATATAATGATAACAGAAAAGTAAGTCCTTCATAAGCTAAGCTAGTTGCTAAGCTGTGGTAACATTACATACCATCTATGGCATGTGACGTCACAAAGCCGTGTTTACATAGGAACTGTGGAGATCGTCTGTTGAGCGAGAAAGGGACAAGCGATGCCTCCGGAAACTTAAAAAGCTTATTACTCCGTCATTTATTTACCGATTTTATTTATTCTTTCAATGATTGCATTCATTTTTATTCTACTTTATGAAAATAATAGGTATTTACTTGTTCATTTTAAATAATAGTCATCATGCCTATTAGCGTTCAGTACTTAGTATTTAACAAGCCTACGAGAAACCGGGGGACATGCGACCATGCGACTCGGAGGCCTCATAGCGAGTTATAACCGTCAGTTTTAAATTACTGTGTTTTAACTATGCATTAATAGGTACCTGGTTAATAGGTGTGTAAGAATGCACATTGCACAGTGCATGAGTAAGATTATAATAAGCTTAAATGGTTCCCAAGGTTCTGCAATGTCATGGGATAATATTAATTATGGTTATCTACCTATCTGAAGTGCCTACCTCTTATAAAATATATTACCATCGTAACTATAATAATTAAGGTTGCGTATAACTAGGGTAAGGTCTGCTGTTTCAATTGTTTGATTTTTACACTAATGGTAGTCTGTTTATGGTTTCTGGACTACCATTAGAGTCAAAACATGTCATTATGGTACGCAATATTGTCTAAAAGTGTCTAGAAGAGTCCATGTATAAACGAATGAAACGAACGAACGATGAACTTTCTTGGTTAGATCACAAAAGGACAAATTCTCAGAACGGCAGATTTGCGAAAGGATCGAATCTCAATGGATGACGGTGAAGACCCTCCATTCGCCATTTCATCCATTCATCCTAATACGGGCCCTGAGCCTAGAGTGGGATCCAGGTGTTCTAATTAATGTATATGTTACCTACTTATGCCTGATCCAAATAAATATTTTTTTCATTTTTTTTCACCCTTTAGGTTCTCTATATTTTTTCTTCTAGCTTCTTTCTTCTTCTGGGCAAGGTTGGGGCGTAAAACTAACTAAACCATGCGAAGCCAGGGCGGGTCAGGTAGTCATTTATAAAACAGAAAAAAATGATTAACAATGGTAAAAAAAAATGTTTCAATATCTTTAAACATTACAAATTTATCCTCCGCGACGATTTCATGGTGTAACATTAATACTGTTGACATCCTTAATGAATGATGAAGTATAGGTAGGTGTGTAGGTGTGGGTAATTACGTGACGATGTAAGTCACTATACGTACTCATCGTGTTGAAGAGAAAAAGGGAAAGAGAGTGTAAATGGGTAAATGTTTGGGTCGGAAATGCACTGTCACCTTCCATTGCCATTCCATCCCCATTTTTTCCCTATCCTATCCCCTTGGACACAGGAATAAGTTTACGTAAAACGGTGCGGTATCACCATTAATATGCTTAAGCAAACTATCGCTTAATCCAATTAATCTTGTGTATCTTCATCGCAAACAATGATTAATATACCATTAGGGATTACATAGTGGGCAAACAAAGGCCACTATCCTATACACTATGCTATGATCAATAGTGGCGCGGTATCCAAGACTACAGATGCTTCTGCCTACAGTTATGTTCATCATCTTCAACGTCGCTTTTCTCGGAAACCTGTTCACTTGCATTGTCATTTATTATGACAAAACTATGCATACTGCGACCAACTACTACCCGTTTAACTTGGCCGTCTCTGATCTTTTGGTGTCGCTTGCGATTCTAATAGAAGTGCACGAGCAGTTTGGTTCAGATTACCGGTTTCTGAATAACATCTTCGAAGGCGACCTTACGTGTAAAATTCACTTCTTTTTGGTTGTCGCCTTATGGAACAATGGAATCTTGATAATGACCACTTTAGCAGTGGTGGCGATATGCTACACATTAATGCTCAAGTCGACTTCAATTTGGCGAAGAGTTATGAAAGTTTTAGTATTACGGTATTGACGGGCCCGATAGCTCAGTTGGTAGTATCCCTGCCTTCTGAACTGTGGGCTGTGGGTTCGATTCCTACCCGGGACAAACATTTGTGTGATGAACATAGATGTTTGTTCTGCGTCTGGGTGTTATATTGTATTCTATGTATGTATTTACAAACAAAAAAGTATATAAGTATTGTATCAGTTATCTGGTTCCCATAGTACAAGCTATGCTTAGTTTGGGGCTAGATGGCGCTGTGTGAAATGTCCACACATATTTATTTATTATTTATTAATATGGATAATTGCGTTAGCTGAGACTGCCCCGGAGATATGGACCGTGCGTCTAATACGGACTCGAAAGGCATCCATGTATTTCATAGTTCCGACTCCATTCGCTAAAATAGTAAACGGGGTTCTGGCGCTAGAAACTTTTATGATTCCTTTAGCTATAATGATGTTTGTGTACGCTATGATTGCATTCCAAATGAATGCCGTGCACAGGAACACTAAGAACAAAGGCAGTATCTTCAACCAGCGGAACAAGAGGAGCAAAGTAAACAAACTTATTAGTAAGTACAACTGAATACTATAAGAACAGCTTCTGAAGGTGAGTTATTAGTTTTAGGTTTAGTTTCCGTGGATAGAATTAATTATGATCATCAGGCTGAAGACATCCAGTGCTGAACAGTGTCCTCTCCCTGGAGCACCACCTTTAGCGGTTGCTAAAAGCTGCAACTTCTATCCGACGCCTCCCAACGGAAACGTTTTAACCAAGACGCATAGATCTATATATCAGGATATGCCCGAAGGAACATTTTATTTTGTCAAAATGGCGTGGGAAAAGTCAGCGCCATCTATTAGATTTCGCGTGAACTACGACAAGTTGAGGAAATTAGGTATTATGTCCGTCAATGTTTGTTTACAATGATTATCCTTCGATTATTTTCGTACAAAACGGAGTGTAATATTAAAAATATTGACTTACTTGTGGTAAGAAACTTTGTATTTCTTTTTATTGCACTTTAGAGTGTAGTTTGTGCAACCCTTCACAACACAACTTGGCATATTTTCTTTGAGACACACGTCTTCTCACTTCCAACACAGACTGGGCGCTAGTGGAGGTCAATCTGTGAACTTGACTCCCTCTTTGACGGTTTAATCTGTCATTAGGCCTGTCCTTATATATATGTCTATGCCAAGACGTTGCATCGGTCTAACTCACAGAGCATTAAAAAAAAAACGCAACGCAATTTTTTTTCGTGCTCTATGGTCTACCAAGTGGGGAGTTAGCATACGCTGTCTTCCAGTTCGCATTGGCTACTCAAAAAGTATTCTCCATCATAGCGGTATTTGCATTTTATCTTTTGACTTTTATCAGAAATCAGAACATCCAAAAAGCGTTCGACGTTATACATCTGATGATGAAAAGGCTGGAAAAACAAAAAATGGCAAATCTCAATGAAAAAAATCGCATGAAAATTAATTTTTGTGCTGTTCCTAACTTAACGCGCTACCGGGTCAGGTTAGGAATAAACATTAAGTACTTTGGACACATTCAATTTACGTTACGACCGATTCGATTCGTGATTTATATTTTATCTGACGACCGTTTCAAAGAATTCAGTAGGTTATCAATAATTCGATTGTGTTCTCAGGACAACTAGGCCACTCGCGCCTAAACGTCTAATTTTTAGGGTTCCGTACCTAATGGGTAAAAACGCGACCCAATAAGGTAACAATAGTAATATCTGCCCATGGCCATCTTTCCAACCTATAGGTCGTTTACAAGCGACTGTACTTCATGAAGCGTAATAGCCTAGCTAGCTGTAAGTTTTCCTTTGATAATAAAAAAAAATAAAATAAAAAAAAAAATAAATAAAAAAAAATAAGATAAAATAAAATAAAATAAAATCAAATAAAATCAAATCAAATCAAATAAAATCAAATAAAACTAAATAAAATTAAATAAAATTAAATAAAATTAAATAAAATTAAATAAAATTAAATTAAATAGGTAGCCGGCTGAAATCTTCATAGAACATGAGTTAATGCTCAGTGACAGACTGACAGTAGAGTCTACAACCAACAGGTGGGTCTTAACATGAACATGGACAAGGCTAAAGTCATGTCTAATGCCCTAAATGTTGAGAACGATACTCTCGAGGTTATCGACATATATGTTTACCTAGGACCAGTGTGTGTTGCCAGTGATGACTTATGGAACCGAGGAATGGTCTTTCACTGTTGTCCTCATCAGAAAGCTCAAAGTCGCGCAACGAGCTATGGAGAGAGCTATGCTGGGTGTTTCCCTGCGAGATAACATCGGCAATGAGGAGATCCGTAGGAGAACTAAAATGACCGATATAGCTCTCAGAATTATAAAGTTGAAATGGCAATGGGCAGGCCACATCACTCGTAGAACTGACAACCGCTGGGGAAGAAAGGTTCTCGAGTGGCGACCACGAACCCGAAGACACAGCGTAGGCCCCCCACCAGAAAGACCGACGATCTGCTGAAAACCGCGAGGAGCCGACGGATGCAGGAGAAAAGCAGCCGCTCAAGGTGGCGCTTTCTGGGGGAGGCCTATGTTCAGCTGGGGCGTCTTCGGGCTGTTTATGATGATGATGATGATGATGATGAATATCCGATTATTTAGAAGGTGCAAAAAAATTGCCCCATAATTCGGCGTATTTATAATTAATTAATTACTATAAAAGTGAAACAGCAAAATTTAAAAAGCAAAACGTGGATAATTTATTTTTGTAACTTGGCTACATTTTTGCCATTGTAAACACGCGCTTCCCACATAAATCACAAAAGTAAGACGCCTAAATCACACAAACATAATAAAAATGCAATGGTTGTTATTTTTAAAAACTAAAGCAGGACTTTTAATGAGCCTACTTCAAGGGGCAGGGGTGTTTCTAATTTGCAAGAAACGGTTCCGTACATAATTACCAGATGTTCAATGAGGCTGATGATGATTCATCATTAGATCAGATTAACGAAATAAATTGTCTTGTCGACTACTAAATTTAAACCGGACACTGATTTGAACTTTTCTTTTGGCAAGTGATGTAACATTGTCGCGAAAGTATTGGCATATTGTGGAAGCACGAGCGACGAATTTTGACAAGTTGTCTAGCATTGTTGCGTCAGTATTGACATAAATTGTGAAAGCATGAGCGACCAATTTTTACAAGTTGTCTAACATTGTTGCGGCAGTATTGGCATATTGTGAAAGCATAAGTGACCAATTTGACAAGTGGTCTAGCATTGTTGCGGCACTATTAGCATATTGTGAAAGCATGAGTGACCAATTTGACAAGTGGTCTAGCATTGTTGCGACAGTATTGGCATATTGTGAAAGCATGAGTGACCAATTTGACAAGTGGTCTAGCATTGTTGCGGCAGTATTGGCATATTGTGAAAGCATGAGTGATCAATTTGACAAGTGGTCTAGCATTGTTGCGGCAGTATTGGCATATTGTGAAAGCATGAGTGACCAATTTGACAAGTGGTCTAGCATTGTTGCGGCAGTATTGGCATATTGTGAAAGCATGAGTGATCAATTTGACAAGTGGTCTAGCATTGTTGCGGCAGTATTGGCATATTGTGAAAGCATGAGTGATCAATTTGACAAGTGGTCTAGCATTGTTGCGGCAGTATTGGCATAATGTGAAAGCATGAGTGATCTATTTTTACAAGTCGTCTAAATTTGATTTTTTACGGATTTTTTCACAATTAACCATTAGCGACCAATGGAGCAATACGGGTAATCCCGACATTAAAGATAGAGATTAATTTATCTTATTAATTTTTCGTATCTAATTAACTCTGATATTATTGTAATAACCCATTGTAGCATTTTTTCATTGTTTCATAACCTTGACATTTTTAATCTCAGCGTATGCAATATTTTATGGTAATTGTAATTGATTTTGTTGTTTTTAACACAATAAATAAATTACTTCGTTAATTACAAAATCTTCAGCACATCTGCTCTACTAAATACCTTACAAACATCTGTATCTTACTATATTAATAAGAACATAAAACTACCAAATTACAATTAAAAAACAACCCACAGTGGATCAAACCGGAAATGAAAATGATTGGAGGATTAAAAAGCCAAAAATGTCATTTGAAAAATTAATGGTGAGGATGGTTTTGGGGTATACCGGAATAGGCCAAATAAAGGTCTTGCAAACGTAGATCTCAATTTTCAAAAGGTTCCATTAGATTAGGTTCTGTATACTTCGGCACTGTATGTTCGGAAAACACTTCACGTGGTTTTTTCGCAGCATTTTGTAAAAAAAAGTAAAGTCTAAATAAAAATCTTCAAAAATATCATACAAGACAATGAAATCCAAAAATGCAATGAATAGCCTATGCTTATATTGCATCGCACATAACAACAGAAACAATAACAAGATACCAATCTTTAACCATTTAACTTGCAAGGACCCTTAAAACAAGTTACATCAATCCCGAGCCTCGTTAACTTTAAAAAACGAAATAGCGGTAACTAAACAAAGGAAATAAATTATAAGAAAAACTACGATGAACATTTGTTCGGAGTTGTCCGTGGCGAGGCTTGCGCCTCAACACATAAGGTATTAGCGCGCGCATTGTAGCTGGCGTAAAGCGTAATAAGTTTTAGCCCGGTGTTCATCAAGTACCAAACTTATCGACATGAATTTCTCGCCCTTCGTTAAACAGGTGAATAGATTTAATTTTAGGAATTTTGTTTCTTTCTATTAAGTTTGAAATATGCGAAGGTGAAAGGGGAGATAACCGTTAGCTATTCCACTTTCATGCATTTTTTAAAGTGTCTGAAAGAAGTGTTTAAGGTTGTTTTTTTTAATAATCTGGACCTACTACATATATATTATGTAGATCCCGAATTCTGGATCCTGGATCATATTCCCAAACAAGTTTTCATACATAAAACAAGGTTAAGGTAAGAAGATTCGAATTTGGATAAATAAGATTTTATGGTGAACATTATTGGATTAATGATTATTACTGTTAAACATTAATTATTTATGTGGTTCAGAGCCATTGTTAGCCACAAGTACATTCAGTTATAATAATACTACAATAGGCCTAATTTTGAAGGCTTTAGTTGACAGTTTTAAAAATGCGAAAAATATATCCGTCTTTTACATTGCCGTCTATTTGACAAGGACAGCAACAGTTTTAGGAGCTTTAGATCTGTCCACTAAAGCCTTTAAAATTGGCCCCAATGCAGTACTACATTTTTTTTATTTTATTGTGGTCATTCCATTATTGGATTACAGTTATTTGTGGCTGGATCGCCTCTCCTAGCCGGATTGTCAGTGGGTGGTGCAGTGTCCTACCCAACAGTGCTTCTTCATCAGCTGAAGAGAAACGACACCACGATACCCCTGGACTTTGACACTGCTTCATGGATCGGTAAGAAATTGTTGTCAGTGAAAGAAAATCGTGATGAACCATAGCAAGAGGGTGGTGAGTTTTACAATGGTCGCTTGGCTAGGTGCTACGAAATATAAGAACCTAGAGTACGAGTATAACATTATTATAGTACAAATTCCGAAACTATGTGAACCTAATTAGTATTTTCACTATTATTATTAATCAATCCACTAGACAGATTAGGTTAAGGAGCAAACGTTTATTTTAATAATAATGTTTTTTTTTATTCAATATTTATTTAGAGGCTTTTACCACATTGGTATGTCAGCCCCGTCTTACCCTAACTTAATTACTCTATATTAACTACTTGTTTTTAAAATCTGATATAAGTACATAGCGGCATCACACGCAGGTGATGCTAAAATGCTTATGAACGCACCAGTATCTAGTTTATTTATGTTAAATTTATCTAATAGAATATTTGTACATCGTCCCAAAAATGCTCCGAAAGAAATAAAATTCGGATTGTGATGAAAAAAAGTCATTTATTTAACACACTTGGTAAAACAGCAAGGCACCGCGAACCAAACGCTTGCGTGTTTTAGTGGACTACTAACGCCATCTAGTTTCATTTACATGAACCAAAATTTATTAACTTGGGCCTAAACATTCCGCCCGCTATGGACGAACCGTCCATCAAACAAAAGTAATTGAAAACATAGTTAATAACATACATAAGTAACCAAAAACAAACATTTCTACAAACATCTTCAAAAATGTGCCTACAACAAATTTTACTGTCTCCCAAGTACAAAAAAATTGATAAATATAACAAAACAAAACCTTAAATATCCTACAAGAAATTCACAACGTTAACAACATTTTTTAACGTCATTACGCATAACACAATAGCTTCTTTAACAAAAATAAACTTTAACATAGAACAGTGGACTGTAAATTAGTTCTTATCCGTATCTTGATCAACAACAGGTAATACAATTAATTTCGACAAAGGTCGTTTTACAATACTATTTTTACATTTTATGCTCACCACACGCGTAAGCTTGTCCGAACCAGTATGCTTCTCTGTGATAACTCCAAACAGCCATTTAGCTGGTGGGAGCTCATCTTCCTTGATTAACACAACATCGCCGATATTTGGCTCAGAAACTGCGTCCGTCCATTTATACCGATGCTGCATTTGAGTAAGATACTCCTTCGACCACTTGCGCCAGAATTCTTGACACATTCGTTGCACAAGGTGCCATCTACTCAAAGAAGAAATACTGCTATTTTCATAATTCCTATCAGGGACTACAACCAGTGGTTCACCTACTAAAAAGTGACCAGGGGTGAGAGGATACGGTTCGTCTGGGTAACTTGGTAACTGAGAAATCGGCCTTGAATTAAGGCACGCCTCAATTTGTGACAACAGAGTTGTCATCTCCTCAAAAGTCAGGGTACTATTGCCAATAATCCGCCTAAGATGGTGCTTTGTTGACCGCACTCCTGCCTCCCACAATCCTCCAAAATTTGGAGAATGCGGAGGTATAAAGTGCCAATTCGTACCATTAACTGCAACCCAATCAGCAATCTCAGGTGCTAGACTAGACCTTTCTGCATCGAACAACGCCTTTAACTCCTTAGCACTGCCAACAAATGTGGTTCCATTATCACTCCATACTTCGGCTACATGACCACGCCTGGCTACAAAGCGTTTGAAGGCAGCTATGAAACTTTGAGCTGTCATGTCGCTAACTACCTCCAAATGAATGGCTTTCGTAGCCATGCAGACAAATAAACAAATGTAGCCCTTAGTGGAGTGATGGCCACGGCCTTTAGTAGAGCGAATACTAATAGGACCTGCGTAGTCGACGCCACTTCGAAAGAAAGGTCGGCTAGCTGTTACTCGTACTTCGGGTAACTGGCCCATCATTTGTTGTCTAGTTTTAGCAGAGTGACGAACGCATACCACACACTTCCTAACGCATTGCCTGACGAGACTCCTTGCATTCAAAATCCAATATTTGGTTCTCAAATAATTTAGCATTAATTGAGGCCCTCCATGCAAAGTTCTCTGATGAGCGTCTGCAACCAACAGCTTTCCGAAATTTGAACCATGTGGTATCAATATAGGATGCTTCGTGCTATCTACAAGTTCAGCCTTCTGCAAACGTCCGCCAACCCTCAAGATCTCATCTGTGTCAAGGAAAGGATTCAACGAGGTAAGTTTACTTTTCTTATTTACTTTACCATTCTTCTTTAAACTTTCTATCTCTTCGTGAAACCAATGCCGTTGACACATTTTGATGCAACAATTTAAAGCCTGTTTTACTTCTTCTGCAGTCAAAGCGCCGTTTATTCTGGGAATCAAAAACCTCCTACAGTACGCGATGACTCTGGTAAGTCGTTTCAATGAAGAAAACTTCATAAACAACTCATTTTCTGCTTCATTACAGGTAATCGTATAAGTTTTTACCTTCTTTTCTTCCATTTTTGTGTCTATTTCTTCATGTCTATAATCTATCTTTTTCTGTTTCAGCCACTCCGGACCTTGCTGCCACAACTGGATTTGAGCGCATTCAGACGGTTTCACGCCCCTAGATGCGCAGTCTGCGGGATTCTGCTTCGACGGTACGTGCGACCACTGGTTTCCATCCATAACGGTAAGTATCTCTGCTACTCTATTCGCTATAAATGTCTTCCATCGACTAGGATGGCTCCTCAACCAGGCTAACACGACCAACGAATCCGTCCATGCATGCAGGTGTGATTTAGGTACATCTAAAACGTTTGAAACTTCCAGAAGTAGTTTCGCGAGCAACACGGCTCCACATAACTCGAGCCTGGGGATCGACACCTGCTTTATTGGAGCTACTTTTGTTTTAGACGTAATCAAATTCACGTGGGCCAAACCATTTTTGTCAATTACACGAGCATACACAACCGCAGCATATGCGACACTTGAAGCATCTGCAAATCCATGCAATTCAATGCATTGATCTTCAGCGGACGCTTCAATCCATCGTGGTATCCGAAAGTTGGTAAGTTTACTTAAATCCTTTCTAAAACTCAACCACTCTTTCAGTAACGATGGTGACAGTTCCTGGTCCCATTCGATCCCTGAGAGCCAAATTTTTTGTATAAACACCTTTGCTGTTATTATTGCCGGAGCAATCCAGCCGAGGGGATCAAATAGTTTAGCTATATCTGAAACGACTCTACGCTTGGTTACAGGTGTTTCCAGTGGAGGAAGCTGTACAGTGTATTCGAACTCGTCGGATATCCTGTTCCAGGTAAGTCCTAATATTTTAGTTTTATCTGTTTTCAATTTCAGATTCTCTTCTAATACTTTTCTGTCTTCATTTATGTGTTCCAGCAAATCACTGCTATTAGTGGCCCACTTCTGAAGCTTGAAACCTCCACGACCAAGCAACTCATTCATCTCTCGATAGATGTCAGCACCTTCTGCCACAGTTTGGCACCCTGTCATCAAATCGTCCATATAGAAATCTCTCAGCACGCGATTCGACGCCAGTGGAAACTCTGTTCCTTCATCGAGTGCGACTTGCTGTAACGACTTAACGGCCAAATGTGGTGCACAAGATGTACCAAAGGTGACTCGTAAAAGTCGAAGATGTTGTAGTTCGTCATCGGGATTCTCTCGCCATAACAGACGCTGAAAATCTACATCACCTTCAGCCACTTTTACTTGTCTGTACATCTTGATGACGTCAGCCACGAGACATATCGGAAAGCAGCGCCAACGCATCAAGATATGGCGCAGCTCTGACTGGAGGGTTGGACCAACCATCAAATCTTGGTTCAACGACACCCCGTTCTTACCTTGGCAAGACGCGTCGAAAACCACCCTTACTTTTGTCGTCACTTTGTCATTCCTGACGACCGCATGATGTGGCAAATACACCGCATCTGATTTATTATGATCTTCGACGATCTCCATGTGGCCAAGACTCAAATATTCATTAATAACCCCAACGTATTCTTTTTTCAGTTCAGGGCTATTCAACAACCGTTTCTCTAATAGAAGAAACCTTTTACGGGCGATTAGCTGCGAGTCACCATATTTACACTGAGGATCTTGTGTGCGAAAGGGCAACCTGACAACATAACGACCAGACTTGTCTCTCTGTGTTGTTTCCGCAAACAACCTTTCACACTGCTTCTCTTCCTCAGTTAAATATTTCTTCTCATTAGAATAACGCTCTGACTCTAGCTCCCAAAATCGCTTCAAAAGCTCATTCTCCTCCGAATGAGCTGAGTGCATGCTAACTACTACATTATGACATGCATTTGAATCGCTGCTTACCTCGCCTACCTCACCAGAGAAGATCCAGCCAAGCGTAGTATTCTGCGCAATAGGAGAGCCTGGCGGACCTTTGATAAGACCACTCAACAAAATCTGGCTGTAGACCTCCGCTCCCAATAACAAATCTATTTTATTGGGCGTATCAAACGATGGATCGGCCAAGTCTACAGATGGCAACGAGGGCAACTCTTGAACGACAACCTTTCTTTCAGGAAGGAGTGTGGTAAGTTTGTTCATTACATACACTTTGACAGGAATGACAAAGCTGGGATCATAGCGGGATTGAATTTTGATGGAAACCATCCACCTACAAGCTAACGAGGCTTGTGAATCGCCGCCGAGACCTGATATGAAAGTCTTAATAGGACTTTTCTTTAACGCCAACAACTGGACTGCGGACTCCGTGATGAACGAAGCCTGAGACCCCTGATCTAGCAAGGATCTTAAGCAAACAGAAGTCCCTGTTCTTGACTCGACATTAACCAAGGCAGTGGCTAACAGTACCTGACTGCCAGCCTTTGCAAAACACGACATGGCCTTGGTGGACTCTCCCTTCGAGGACGATGACGCTTCTGGCGTCACAACGTCCTTACCAATAGACTGATCCGAATTTACCTCCTCAACAGCGGTCGGTGCATTTTTAGGATGGAGAAGAGAATGATGCTTCCTTTTGCATAGATGACACCTTGTAGACTGACGACATGCATAAACTAAATGATTCGCGTTCAAACAATTAAAACACAACTTACTGGTTTGGGCGAACTTACGTCGTTTGTCTACATCTTCTTTAGCAAAACTTTTGCAGTTACATAATTTGTGATTTTTGTCGGAACAAAAAACACAACCTGAATTTGTGGTGGTTACATGTAATGCCATAGCATTCTTATTCTTGAAATTACTTTGCTTAGTACACTGTGAGCCTAAACATTCTAGCGCTCGGAACCGAATTTCTAAAAACTGTTTAAATTGACAAAGATTAGGCAATTCCCCAGAACACTCATTATTCTTCGTCTCCCATAAGCGTCTAGACTCAGAATCTAATTTTTGACTGATAATATAAATCACCATTATGTCCCATGACCTAACATCAATCCCCAAATTTTCAAGCGCATGCAAACATTCATTTGTTACATCTAACAACTCTTTAATGGCGCTTGATGACACAACATTAACATTCTTTAGGTTCATGAACCGCTGCAGGATACAATTTGCAAGATACTTTTTATTATTGTACCTGTTTTCTAACTGGGACCAACAATTTTTATAATTATCAGCAGTGATAGGTATATGCCGTAACAGCTGATCTGCCTCTCCTTGTAGGTGACCCTTAAGGTAGTGCAGTTTTTGAACGTCATCCAAGTTTTCATTATTGTGGATGAGCGACACGAACAAATCTTTAAAGCTAGTCCATTCAACGTATTTGCCTGAAAAAGTAGGTATTGTAATCTTTGGTAACTGCACGCTCAAAGTTTTATTCGGTGAAGACACTTGCGTTGAGCTTTGAGTTGGCTTAAGCACCGCTTTAAACTTTGATATTGCTTCTTTCAATTTTGATTTAAACTCTACATAAATTTCTTCTACTTGTTCAAACAAATCGTTTTTATAATAATCTGTCGCTTCTAGCTCTACACTTTCGCTCTCCATTACAATTTTCTCATGATTGGAAGTAAATAACGTCCAAAAACTATCTAACGTTTCCAAGCGCGTCTCTAAATATGGTACAGTAATTCTATCTTTTGACTGTTTACCAAAATTAATCTTTGCCTTTGCTATTCTATCTTTAAGATTTTCTTGTGATCTAATTAATTTATCCATCATTACAATCATTTAAAACTATTGTCAATTAAAAACTCTACAAGAAATCACAAGTTCCAATAATAAACTCGGCAAATATTTTATAAGTGTTTAACAACTTCCGCGAATTATTCTAAGTCTATGAAAATACAAGCAGAAATTTTCTAAGTGTTTGAGAATTAATTAAAGTCTAAGTGAAATCGGGCATAGGTTCCCCGTCGGTTCACTTTTTCTTAAATTATTCTAAGTCCATGCAAACACTTGTAAAATTCTACAAAGTTAACTACAGTATTAATATTACTACAAATTATTCTAAGTTGATGAGAAATTTCTTGAAATTCGCGCTAAGTCCAGTTTTACTCGAAATAAGTTAAAGTTAAACTCTTCTAGGTAATAAGGTTCAAATTGTACTCACAGTTGCACTTCGCAACTCACTCACACACTTATGGCTCGTAACTGCTATCCAAGGGTGTCCAAGGGGGTGCTCCCCCCGCCGTTCAACTTCCCCTGCTCCTGCCAATATTGCTGGTTCGGCTCCGCACTTGGGTTTGACTCCCAATTGGCTCCAACTCCACTCCCCGCTCGCTTCAGTGCTCCTTCTGTGGCCACCAGTGGCCACTACCACTGCCACTGCCACTGGCTCCACTAGTATGACGCTGCTAGTATGAATTGCTCAATACTAACTGCTGCCAATACTGTGGCCAGCTAACCGCGATATTGATTGTCTTATACGGAAGACTGGGGAGTGGACCACGTACAAGTACGCCAACAAATCCCAAGTGCCAAATACAATTCGGCTACGAGAGGAACATGTACATCGTCCCAAAAATGCTCCGAAAGAAATAAAATTCGGATTGTGATGAAAAAAAGTCATTTATTTAACACACTTGGTAAAACAGCAAGGCACCGCGAACCAAACGCTTGCGTGTTTTAGTGGACTACTAACGCCATCTAGTTTCATTTACATGAACCAAAATTTATTAACTTGGGCCTAAACATATTTCTTGGTCTAGTACCTTTGACACATTCTAACAGTAGGTGATGAACATCTTCAACAGTTCCACACATGTCGCAATTAGGGGAGTCGAATTTTTTCATCATATAGCTGAATTTTTTACAAGGGTAATGTCCAGACCTGTGAGCTAATACAGTATCGTTTCTGGTCATCTCACTTCTAACAAACCAGGGTACACGAGGAGGCTGACACTGGATTGTTCTGTACCAAATTCCTTTTTCTTTACAATAATAATTATAGTTACGTTCGTGCCGAAATTAATATCAAACTTGATGCCTCGTGAGGAGTAAGCTATACCCTCCTTTTTAGGAACCATTCATTTAATAGGTTAGTTGCCTCATGCCTGCTATTTATATATCTGGTTTAAGATCATTTATTCTCAAAGAACATAGTTCACTTAATGAGAAAGTACTTATAGCTAAATTACAAATAGGTACATAGTTTGCCTTTAGCATGCAGGCGTAACAAGAATAAAATATTAATATAAGTAAGGTAGGTAAGCAAAAAACATTTCAACACAAGTTTGGTCAAAGATTAAGTAGACTACAGAAGTAAGGCTGGATCACTCAAAATGTGGATTTTCAATAGCTTTTTAAACAATTGGAATGAACAATTGGAACAATTGGAATATATTCCTCGATAAACAAATATTTGTGGAAACAAAAATTAAATATCTCGAAATATGACAAGGATAACGATGATGATTTTGAAACACATGAATAGAAAGAGACAGTTCAAACATGCAGTGACGTCAGTTCTTACTCCTTCATAGTACCTCATTACTAACCTGTGGTAGTTTTACTACAATGTTTGTCTATTTATCTATTCTATTTATTGCCTAGCTGTTAGTTTTCCCAAAAATGTAACAATAATAACTACGTATTATTGTTACATTTTTGGGAAAACTGGCATAGTAGTGTAATTCCACTAAAAAATAAAGAATTAGATTATCTATAGATAATTTTATTGTTTCTTTTACATTAGTAAGTATATTAATATAGATAATCCCATTGTTTGTTTTTTAGCGGAATTAATTACAGAAAATATAATTGTTTATTTTGCATATTAGATGAAAATCCGGTCACGCCTGAGTCAATCAATTATTCTAAGTTTCAAACAAATCATCATTTCATTCATCCATTTGTTAGCTAATGCCACAGACAATCACACACACACACGTGCTATACTTATAACACGCTTCTATTCATATCAGTGATTAAAAATAGGAGTATTGTAAATTATAAAAATATCATCAAGTTATTTTTTGTAATGTTTAAAGTAATTACCAATCCTATATTTGTTGATACCGTGAGAATTAGTTAATTGCAGTCGTTGACGTCAAGTTATGAAACAAAACAACAGTAGGTAACTTAAGTTTTAAATCAAAATACATTCGGTTACGTAGGTAATTGATAAAAATTGAGATTTTTTTATCCGACTATGGCAAGTAAGAAAGATATGAATTATAGGAAATGTCCACACATGTCTACATACATATTAGTGGGTAACCGGTGGAGCCCCCACTTTGTGGACTGACGACCTTCAGGGAGCCGATGAATATAGGCAAGCACAGCCGCTCAAAGTGGCGCATTATGGGGGAAGCCTATGTTCAGCATTGGAAGTCTTCAGAAGTTTTATGATGCAGAAGCCTTGAAAATTTGTGGCTGACTATTACCCAAAAAAAGGAAAGAAAGTAGGTAATACGAAGTTTCCGGTTTTATTTTATGCCAGCCTCATACGTCTCAATAACATTTGAGCTATTGACATTATAAAGTTACATAATATTTCCCGTAAAATAAATTCAAGATCAAATGTGATCGCTTCGAAGCTTCCGCACCTTCTTCCATTGTAACAATAATTTACTAACAATGGCAAATCAACTCACGTGTATACACACATGTGTGGACAACAAATTATAAATGCAGACACAGCTGCGTCAACAATATATTAATCATTCAAAAATCAGTCTCATTCTCACGGTTATCCTTGAACTAATATGTTTACTTCCCAGGTGCTATACACGGGCTGGCCGGCATACCGAGTATTCTGGTGCCGACCCTAATGGAATGGAGAGGCAGAAAGTTCGCCTTCATCCTGGCCTGCCTTGTTTCCATCATAGGGTGGGTCCTTGCCTATACCGCGACCAGCACTTCCATTCTACTAGCCAGCGAATCATTCCACGGCCTAGGCAGCAACAGCATTTACGCTGTCACATGTCTAAGCATCAGCGAAATGATGTCACCAGAATACCGAGATTCTTTCATACAGCTGTATTACATACTGGAATCGGTGACTATGGCATTGAACGGACTACTGACACAGTATCTGCATTGGAAGACGATAAGCATAATTATGTGCGTGCCGATGATACTGGCGTTGATAATCGCATGTATGTGGCCAGAATCCCCTTACTGGCTGGCTTGCAAGGGGAAATTCAACAAATGCGAAAAGGCTTTCACATGGCTGAGAGGCAATGACGAACATTCAAGAAAGGAACTCAAAGCACTAATCAAAGCACAGAGAGAGAACATGAGTAGTAAGAAGCGGGTCAAAAATAGCTCCTTCAAACATTTCTGGCAGAAATTTACACGGCGAGATTTCTACGTACCCATCGCTCATATATTTGTACTAGAATATTTGGTGCAAGGTATTGGCTGTATTATTATATTGATATATTCAATAGAGTTTTTCCAAAAGGCGTCTGCTAATCAGGACATAGCTTTTTACGGTGGTTTCATAGTCAACACTATCCAATTATTAGGAGTCGCAGTCACCATCGTCCTGAACAGATATTTGAACAAGAAAACTGTACTGCTATTTAGTATATTTGGGGCGACCGTATCTCTGATCTGTGCAAGTATGGTTTCGTATTTCCAAGAGATAGGTTATGTTGCGAAGGATTCGATGCTCTGTTTGTATTGCTTGATAGTTTATATGATAGCTATAAGTTTAGGCGTGATACCAGTAGCTTACCCTGTGGCATCAGCTCTCATGCCTGTAAAGCATAGGGGTGTAGGAGGAGTTATATACGTCACCAATACGTGTTTACTGCACACAATAGCTCTGAAATTCGCACCGTATTCGTTTAAACATTTGGGTTTATGGGGAACGTTTCTAGTTTTTGCTATCAATGGGATATGCTGTGGATTGGTCATTTGGAAGTACGTGCCGGAGACAAAAGGTAGAAGCTTGCAAGAGATAGAAGATTATTACATATTTGGAAGGTTTTCAGATAATCATGTAATTGATGATGGTGTGAGAGAGCTGATGGTTCGGAGTAACGCGGGTTGTGAAGAACATTCTAACTGTGTCATTGATAATCCGGAGTTTGATGATAGGATATACAGAGAACTTTCAGTAAGAAAAAGTGAACATGTGCTGTATGAAAATTTTGTCGAATAATCTTTTTTTATCTCCGACTTAATGTTATGTTAGTTGATATGTTTATGCTGTCACCTCTCGGTTATTGTTAAAGCAACTTGTATTTCTAACATGGTGATTCGCAGTACAAGATATTTAAAACACTGTTTTAAGCTTTCACGGTTGTTTACCACGTTTTTAATACTTACGGGATATTAACCGTGATTAGAAAAAAAAATTAAAAAAAAACCCGTAAGTACTATTAAAACACAAGATATTTAATTTAAATAATAAATGAAAATGTAATTTTCTACAATTTTATCTTTATTACCTATTTATTTCTGTGCCTGCTATTTTTAAATACATTATACGTGAACGAGTGAACGTTGTCAGTTCTATGAGAATTAAATGAATATTAATAGATTTTATGTTAATCTCAACAATAAATATTTTTACAAAAAAAACCTCTTAGACGATATTGTGATTTTGCTACTAGATTACACCCAATCATTGTTCAAAGGTCATGTGAAAAAAAAGGTAGGAAAACGGTATTTCAGAGTACTCGTAGTCCATTTCTTCATAAGGTAGTTAAATGTTCCTAAAACAGGAATTATCCAAGTAGTCGGATCGAGCGGTCTAAGCTAGAGACTTATCCCCGTATTCTAAAACATTTCACCAAAAATCCTTCACTTGACATCTACTTAACTTTGAGAGAAACTCAAAATACATCGCGACGTACCTTGAGTTGACAGTTGCTTCGCTTCTCTCGTTTAAGAAAAATTGACGCAGAAATGTCAAGTTGATTATATATTGTAAACTAAAAATACCAAAACACAAAAATGAGGTTAATTCGAGGTTGAGTCGAGTGGAGTAATCTCGTGGTAACGACTTAGAATATGGGGGTTAGGATCACGAGATCACGGCGATTACAATTTGATTGAACACTACCTACTACAAAAAGGGAATATCCAGAAAATGGGCGCCAACATTCTCTTCGGTATATTATAATCTGCAATCACCAAGCCACCTGACAAGCTTGGTGATTATTGCCACCCCTCCTATGTAGTTTTACGCAGGATGCCCTCAACAGTCGACGCTTTCGGCTGATTTTGTGAAATCGCCTAAAGTAAAAAACTTCTGAACCTAACTCTCAAGAAATATTAGTTATAGCAGTTGGCGATAAACAAAACTTTGAAGATATAATGTAGCCGTTGGAGATCTGCGACTATAATAATTAAGATAATTCGTAAACATACCTACTTTCATACTATCATTAAAATAATATAAGCAAAAAAATTTTTTGGTTGTTATCAATTACTTAAAATCTACAGCATTATTTTGAGTTAAATACTCTAAATAATGTAAGTAAAGTAATTATACTAAAAATAATATTTTTTTTCCTCAAACATTCTACCGTTTCCGGTGTTCAATTGTATTTTTTTAATATAATTGTAAGTATGATGATATAAAAGAATATATTATAGACGTACGTTTAGAACCTATTTCATTACTTATTTATTTATTTTATGCACAAAACAAATTAAAAACTAAAGCTACAAAGGGTCAAAGGTATTTGAATGCTTATATTTATCAAATGTAGATAAAATATTTAATACCATTTTTTTTATTGTTGTATGTAGTTTTCTAGACATCCCTTCTCTCTAAAGGTAGGAGTAAAAAGGACAATCTGTAATCCTACAATAGGCATGATGACTACTATTAAAAATGAACAAGTAAATATTACTTTCATAAAGAAGATTAAAAATGTATGCAATAATTGAAAAAATAAGTAAAATCGGTAAATAAATCACGGAGTAATAAGCTTTTAAAGTTTCTGTAGAGGGCATCTCCTGTCACTTTCTCGCGAAACAGAGCGCCCCCATAGTTGCTATGAAAAATCCACTTGTGACGTCACATGCCAAAGAGATTGTATGAAAAGCTACCACAGCTTAGTAATGAGGTACTATAACGACCTTCCTCTGACGTCACTGGCCGTTTGAGCTATCTCTTTCTATTCCGGTTTTTAAAATGCTTGTAACTTGGTCATTTTTTGAGATATTTAATTTTTGTTTTCACAAATGATTATCTTTTGAGGAAAATTATAAAGTTATCCAAAAAACAAATTGTAGCCATCATGCCTATTAAATTACCTTTATAAATCACATAAATGTGTTTGACCGAAAAAGTTGAAGTTGGGTATATTTACCCCCTTTTGGCTATTTTATATAAAATGTATTTGCTATCCCCAAATATTTTTAGTAGGACAAAATACATATTGGGTGTCCCGTTTTCTCTCATATGATTAGCGGATAAAATACACCACTAATTATCGTATGAGGGGAAGTTGTATCATTGGTCAACTGGATTTATAGTCAATGAAAGCAACGTAACGCCACATTGTTGCTACGAAAAAAGCAACCCTATACAATAGAGTATACGATCTATGTTCGACTGCTGAAATAAACGTGCTCGCATTGGGTGTTGTCAAAATCATGAGGTCCTATTCGAAAAGAATATTCCTATTCTAATAACATATTATTTCACATAAATCATATACCACTAACCTTCCATATATCTCCATTCATCTGCTTCGCTTGCAACATTTTGAGCGTGTCGCATAGTGTTTGATGCATGCCGCATTGTTGCGCGACACACTGGCTCTGTTTGCGACGTGCTCTGTCTCGCTCTTGCTGCACGTTGAATGATGGCTCGTTCTCTATGTCTGTCACTTTCTGGGTTTGTAGGCGGATTTGGGCGCTTATTGTGCGCACCTGGAATATTGGGAAGAAATTATTTTAGATTCAATAGTTTATTTATCATTATCGACAGCCTGAAGACGTCCACTGCTGCCCATGGAGTGCCACTTTGAGCGGCTGTTTCACTTGCATCCATCGGCTCCCGCGGTTTTAACCAGATCATCGGTCCACCTAATGGGGGGCCTACGCTGCTTCCGGTTCGTGGTCACCACTCGAGAACCTTTCTTTCCCATCGGTTGTCAGCTCTACGAGCGACGTGGCATTGCCTAAACAATTTGCTAATAATATTCTAAGAGCTACATCGGCCACTTTAGTTCTCCTGCGGATCTCCTCGTTGCGGATCTTATCTCGCAGGGAAACACCGAGCATAGCTCTCTCCAAAGCTCGTTGCGTGACTTTGACTTTACTAATGAGGCCATCACCAACACGAGACCAAGTCTCACGAGAAATACTTGAATTATATTACCATACTCTCCTACTCAATCTAGCTTGCGCATTAACTTTGAAGATGGTAGGTGGTAGGACTTTTCTGCAAAGTTCGTCTAGGTAGGTACCACCGCTTTGCCAGTTATTCTGCCGCCAAGCAGTAGTGTGCAAGCACTACTGTGTTCCGGTTTGAAGGGCATTGTAGCTAGTGAAATTACTGGGCAAATGAGACTTTATGACCTGATTACACAGTGTAGTAATCTGATTACTAGACTGCAGTGCAGTGTCACGCAAAACTTTATTATTTTAAAGTTCCGAGTGACACTGCAACTGTTATGGGCGGCCGTATTGCTTAACATCAGGTGAACGACCAGCTCGTCACGTCATTCATTCTCATAAAAAAAAAGAAAAAAAAGAAGATAATAAATGACTGAAATAATTTTTTTTTATTTCTTTTTCTTGTTTTTATGTTCTTGTTACACATTTTTGATCCCAGCACTGGAATAGTATTCGGCTAATGTTTCAGTTATTTTTTTTCTATAAGATTTTAAACTTCCATGGTCACTAACTTACTCACATATTGTTTATTAACGGGATATTTACCATGTAATTTATACATACGCGTGTTTGCCCATAACTTATTATCACCTACCCGCAATATCTTCAGTTCGTCCCTGATCATGGTGCTTGCAACAGTACCGAAATATCGGCAACTCAGAACAAATAACTACATGGTAAATATCCCATTAATAAACAATATGTGAGTAATTTTTTTGTATATTAGAGTATCTGTTACCTTTTCCACTCCATCGGTGATAGCTTTTCTCTTCGTATTGAATTCGTTCAAATTAACTTCAAACCCGGATATCTTCTGATCCAACTCCTGTATACGGCCCTTGTGACCCTGGGCTTTCTTTTCGAAGTTTGACAGCCTGAAATTGTTTTTAAAGGTCAGATATTATCATTAATGTTGTTCTTCTTCTTCTTCTCGTGTAGGCCCTGGAGTCAGAATTTTTAGGCCACCCAAATATAGGCTTAGGGTAGGTTTCTGAATAATTGGCGATAAAACGGTTGTTTCTTTTGTTTGGTTAGTTTTTTCTATGTTAATAACTTGACGAGCTAGTCGTTCGCCTGATGTTAAGCGTAAAATATAAAGATTCGCGTGACACTACACTGCGCATTTTATCCAGAGACCTCACACAGTCTAGTAATAAGATTAGACTGTGAGCTCAAATCATAAGTTTCATTTGCACAGTAATTTTACTAGCTACAATGCCCTTCAATTCGGAAAACAGCAGTACTTGCATACCTACTACTGCTTGGCGGCAGAATAACTGGCAAACCTAGACGAACTCTGCAGGAAAGTACCTACCACCTAGTTGTTTAGTATTGTAATTTATTTGTTTATTGTTGATCAACTCACTGTTTAGTGAAGTTGTCCACTTGATCAACATCGACCGTGTTGGCTAACAACCGAGCGGGACGGATCTCGATAGTTGAAGATGATTTGGCGCCGCTGTACGCTGACACGCGAACTGTGAATCTGTGGTTTTCTGAAAGTTAATGTTATTATTTATTATAATGTAAGTGTTGTGTACTGGATGACGCAGCGTAGGCCGGCTTCCACTAGGTGGACCGACGACCTGGTCAGAACCGCGGGGAGCCGATGGATGCAGAGGCGAGCACCTGCTCAAAGTGGCGCTCTCTGGGGGAGGCCTATGTTCAGCAGTGGACATCTACGGGCTGATGATGATGATGATAATTTAATCTATGGCAATACTATGTAAAGCCGTAATAAAAACGTAAAGTTACAAGTTAAACAGGTATGCTAAAATTAGCCTGGTAAAACATATTAGAAAACTGTTAAGTATGGCTAAACAAACAATGATGGTAAAACAAATAATGTAAACAAATACAGGATGTAATTTAATTCATTAGCATAAAGGAGCCCATGATAGTACATCATTTATGGATGATTATTAAAGAGTAAAGAGTGTAAATGAAATAATTTTTATTGAATATTATGAAGATTGCCGCGGCACCTAACGCAGTTGGCACGAAACACAGAGCTATGAAACAAATGACGCTTCGCCTCTATATAGAGACGAAATTAATCATATTATTGCTGCCGAACTTCGGTACGGGGTACTCTTCTGTGTCAGTTTGATATTATAGGGTAATTTCGCTAGTTTCCGACCACTTAGTGGAGTTGTCAAGTTTAGGATGCATAATAAAATGAACCAGTATCATTTTTTGACTTGATGCTACTAAGCTACGTTTCAAATATTATACTCTATATTTTTATCAGATTATCAATCATTTTTTAAAATAACCCACCCTTTTATAATATCTAAACCAAAGGCTAATAGTGACTATTTTGCTAGTTTTCGATCAGTAAATTATATTTACGACCACTTTTTCGCTAGTTTCCTACCACTATAAATTGAAAGACGTAGGTGCCTGACTGCCTGTGGTAAATAAATGATAGAAACAATGATCAGAAAGGCTTCTTTAGATCCTCTGTCTTGTATTTTCATGATTTCTCCAGCTTTGAGGCACTTACTCATATAAAAAAGCATGATCTTTTTTCTTACTAAGACCGCCAAAACTTATTTAAGGATATGGCTGAAAAATTCAGCTATAACAAAAAAAATATTGGCTAACGTAGTTTATAAACATAGTAATGTTTACAAACTAAATACGCTACTTTTTTTTTTTGTAATAAAGCCAGCCCACATTACACCCTGGGCGAGAAATATTCAATGATGGTTCGATCAGTTGGTCACGCCTATTTTGCGACCACCAGCATTAATCGTTTTTTTTAATCGTGTCTGGTCTAATTAGTTAACCTTACAAAGTAATCGACTATTTATGTACTTTTATATGTAAATAAATACGTATTTATAATGTTTTTGATATAGTTTGCTTTTGCGGTCGAATAGCATTTTTCTGCAGCTGGATCAGTTTTCGACCACGAGCGATTTTGGGTATCTGAAGTTTTTATGCCAGATGGTGGATAAACGTGGTCGAAAACTGGCAGTTAAAATGTATGTGCTTTTAAGCTTCAAAGCTTTAAAATAGAATTGGGGATTTCTCGTATAATATTTGTTACAAAACTGAACCTATTTGGACATAATTGTGTAGGCATAATATATTTTAGAGATGTGTTCACCGCAAGCTTTTTATTTTTTATATTTTTTCATCAAATGTACATTAAATGGTCGGATATAGGAAGTGGTCGCAAAACCGGCGAACTTACCCTATGGCAGAAGTACCGATAGTGATGTAATGCGTTGGTTAACCTTATAATTATCGATACATCGATAGTTTCTATTATGCCATCCGGAAATTTGTTACAATAAGTTTTAAATGTTTTCAATTTATTTTGTGGTTAAATTGACTTCTACTAATTAAACTTTTAATATCTTTTATGTTTATTAGGTTTTCTACAGATCCTAATATAAAAGATAAATAGATATTCGCAACTGGACAGTGCAATTAGTTTCCTCAAAAACATGATACGGTTTGCTCTCAGCATTTTGAAGCTGAATGTTTTATGAAAATGTCTAACCATATACGTTTATATTTTGACGCTATTCCCACATTGAAACTCTATCCTATTTTTAACGAGGTACTATAATTTCCCCCCACTAGGTGGACCGATGACCTGGTGAAAACCGCGGGGAGCCGATGGATGCAGGAGGCGAGCAGCCGTTCTAATTGGCGCTTTCTGGGGGAGGCTTATGTTCAGCTGTGGACATCTACGGGCTGATGATGATGACTATAATTTCTCTTATCCGCATTTATTATTTGATGAGGACATTATAATGATGTGGCGTGCTCGCCCATGAAAGAGTTTTCATGTAGCCTCCATGGAGCTATTAAAAAAAGAAGGAGGGAATCCCGTCTGATCCGAAACTGAAGCTCCCTTAGGAAGCCGGAACGCTTCGTACGTACGAGCGGAACACGCACACGCTCACATCATATACAGCCGGTCGCCCTACTTTCAGCTGACACACATATGTAATATGTCCGCCATTTTGGGCTTCAGTTCGATGTCAATCAAAACTCTATCCTTCTTTTTTTTATTTCATCCATGGTAGCCTCATAGAAAATCATTGGTCTTGGTTGCTAAGGACAACTGATCTCATTAATTCTACGTAAGAATCTACGTCTTAGTCGATATTGAATGAAAAAATTCACTTGCTTTTTATTTTGTAAATAGCTGTAAATTAAAATATACATCGCATGGTGAGCTGAAAAATTACCTTTATTTACTGCCAAACTAAGGACCTACCTTCTATTAAATAAGTGTTTACCTACAACACCTCAATGATACTCAATATTATTATTATTTTTCCTAAAAATTCATCTGAAAATTATATTTTAGATGAATTCTATCAAAAAGAAACATGACGCAACACTACTGATGAATCATCAGCAAAACGTGTTACCTATGTATTTGGAGTTTTAATATATTTTTTCGTTTTATAATTTATTATGTTTCTTCTATTTCGACATATTTCAAACTTTAGTTTATAGATATAATTATACTATCACACATCAGCCGGCAGACGTCCACTGCTAAACACTGCCTCCCCCATAAATCCTCACTTTGGACGCCTATCGGATTTGCTTATAAACTTAATCTTTATAACCATAAACTGACGATAAACTACCTCTATACTTACACACATTACATTTGCCATAAAATAGTTGAGAGGTGGACTGTATAGCCGTGACGCGAACATGACGTACCTACCAATACCAATACATTCAATTTTATTTATTTTAGATTTATACCGGTATATTTATCGGCTGGCCATTGTCGACCCAGAATAGAGTATATTAGAATAAAATAACACTATTACACATAGAAATACGCACAAAAGGCACAAAAGATATAGGTAGGTACTAAAGTGTACCTAATGATACAATCAGGTAAGAGGTACCTTACCGCGTACTTAACTCATATCAAACTATCGATAAAAATATATCGACTCAACCCACAGCACGTTTTGCTGACAGCAGTGGCACTAATGACAAGACAATTGCTATATGTCATCTGCGCAGGTAAACCATAGAGGTTTCATTGTAATACCTGACACGCTTGAATTGTATGAGAAGTGTCGAAAAGGCGCCTCTATGTAGAGGGGAAGCGTTTTTTTTTTTTTTGCTCTGTGGCACGAAAGATATTGATACATTTAAACGTTTTTAGTCCTTGTATGTACTTATTAAAAACAGTAATTCATTATTTTAATTAAATTTTGTATTGTAGCATGTATTTATTTGATTAAGTAAGTTATTCCATTTTTTGGAGTTATTACTATTACCAAACCAATGTGTTAGAATTCAAAAATTTTGGTCTACACGTGACCGGTATCAGGAGTAGGTACCTAGGTTCAAAGGATGCTAATGAATTCAATTACACCCGGTATATGAAATAAAGTTTTTTTTGTAAATGAAGTACATTTGTTGAAATTAAAATAAAACTAGGTATGGTAAAACAAGTAAGGTAAAAAATTGTGGTCGAGCCCGCTTAGTAAGACAGGGTGGTAAAGCAAAGTGGTGAGTGTGGCAAGACAAACCTGCTGAATCTATTTTTTTTTATAGCACAATATCACGCACTCCGGCTTACTTTACGTACAAATGTTCTAGTGTTCGGGCAATAAAGATGCACATAACATCGGTCGAGTTATTCGACGTGATTTGTACGTAAAGTAAGCCGGAGTGCTACGTTACCTTCTATAATATTATTTTTTACGTTTTTAATAGTTTGCGGGATATTTACCGTGATTAGAATCATTTATATCGGGAACCTCATTTATATCGAAAATCATTTATATCGAAATATCGGGAACTCAAAAATGATTCTAATCACGGTAAATATCCCGTAAGTACTATTAAAAACGTGGTAAACAACCGTGAAAGTTTAAAACAATATTATTTTTTGTTTTTACTTTATCTGAATAGGGCCCTATTTGCCCGCTATCTCATCTAATGACGTATAGAGTGACGATGACCCGGTTAAATAAGTAGTGCAAAACAATTATGGTGAAACAAGTGTGGTAAAACAAATGTGGCTAAACAAGTATGATAATACTAAGTACACTCACCAGTATAAAAGAAGGTAACGTTAGCCGGTACGCGTCCGCTGTTATTGTACGTGTGTTCGTTCCCGATGGGTATCCTGTGTATCGAGTATTGCTTGCACAGGTACCGCACTATCGCGTCCGGGGCTGTTATAGTATCTACCAGGTATGTGTAGAAACCGAGGTAGCTGTGGACAAGGTATATATTACCAAGGGGTCCCATCCGGTACAAACGAAAAATAGCCCGAACTTGAAAAAAATATAGTAATCGTGTCTAGAGAGTTACTAGTTAGTGTCCAGTGTATTCATTTTGCCCAATACTTCGCCAACACGCAATAAATGTCGCTTGATAATATTGCGTTATGCAGAAATAAAATAATTCGTAAAATAGCCCGCGTTATTCCGTTGTATAGGATGAGGCATCTGTATTGTAGGTATTATATTATCTGGGATATTACTAACCGATGCACGATGCCAGCAAATACGGGAAGAGAACAATAATAAAATTATAAATCGAATATTAGCGGTTGTAAATCAGATATTATAACAACTTAGTAAGGCCGATCTTACTGCAACTGCTGCACATTAGAGCTAATTTTATCTGTTGTAAGCTAGAACTAACATTTTTTGTTAATCAACTTTTGCTTAGAACTACCCAAACTGTTGTAAATCAGAACTTGCATGAACTGTTATCAGAACTACCCAACTGTTGTCCAAACTTACCTCAAACTGTTGTTGTGAATCAGAACAGAACCATCCCTGTTGTCATAGCTTAGCTCAACTATTTTAAATCAGAATAGCCCCTGTAGAGTGCGTTTCATCATATAGTTCCTATGCTGTCATGTTGGCAGCAATGCTAATAGGTGTTGCCTAAACTAAACGCCCTGAACTCACGGAGTTTTGTTTTTTACTTTTAATTCCACTTAATAATTTTTATCTTCATTCACGAATGAGCATGAAAGAATATTAAATAATAGAATGTAGATAGCCCCTACTTGGTAACTATTTACTATTTATTTATAATATTTGTAAGATGGTGAACAAGGAAGGATAAGAAAAATTTAGTTAAAAAACACATTGTACAATTAATAATAAAAACAATATTTATAATTTTTTACAATAACTGTGTTCGTCTAACATATCTACATCTGACAGTTCTTCATCTTCGCTGTCATCAGAAGTATCACTATCATCTCCTATTTCAATAACGAATCTGTCAATCTCATCATCTATAGCTGGGCCATCGGCGTAGTATTTTTCTTCAATTTTGATAACGTGTTCGCATTCTTTCTTCCATTCTTCTTTAGTGATTGTAGCGAAAGCTTCTTCTGTAATTTTTACTATTTTATTAGCTGCTTGAGCCACATTTTTTTCAGAAATCCGTCTTTTTAATATACTCCATATGAGCTCTATGGGATTCAAATCGCAATGATAAGGCGGTAGCCTTAACACTTTATGCCCATTCGCTTCCAACATCACATCAGCTTCATATTTGGGTGGCTGTTTGTGCTCTTTAATAATTTCATACAGCTGAGCTTTTAACATAGTTGGCAAATATGAAAGTCCTTTATTTGTGATCCAGGATTGCATTTCTGATTTTGTGCTTGACATCGTAGGTGCCTTATCAATCTGCACGGTATGATAAGACGCATTATCCATGACAACAATTGACCGTGGAGGTAGATTTGGTATCAACTTTTCACTAATCCACTTATTAAAATTAACTTTATTCATTTCATCATGATAATCGGCTGCTTTCGACTGTGATCTAAAAATCAGTTGAGCATTAGGTATAAAGCCCATGACGCCACCTGCGTGAACGATAATCCACCGTGGTCCTTTGGAATCTGAAGATAAGACACCTTCTTCAGATTCGCTTTGCCAGCATTTTCCAGCGCAATATGTGGCGTGTATATATGTCTCGTCTAAATACACGACTGGCCGCTGATCTCCAAGGCGATTGGTTCGTAATTCAGCCAGGTATCGATGACGCCAGGCAGTGATGTCATATCTCTCCATTAACACCTTTCTTTTGGATTTGCATTTTTTGAAATAAAATCCCATATTTTTTATGATTCTCCACAAAGTTGTGCGGCTCCCTTTATAACCTATTTCATTTCGCATTTCATGCAACAACTTCGTCAATGTAGGCAATTCCTTTTTTACGGAATAAAATTCGTGAATTTTATGCCTTATAGCACACCGATCGAAGTCATCCAATTCGTGGATTTTTCGTCGAGGACCATTTTTTCGCGGTGTTGTAATTTTTTTCGACGTTGAAGCTGCCACTGTACCCTCTTTAGTAATTTTGGATACCGTTTTCTCAGAAATGCCTTTAACAAAAAATCTATGTTTATTATTACTATTCATTAACTGACATCATAGCCTACTAGAAATCAAGAATTTAAAAAAAATTGTAGCTTTCTAGGTTATTGATTATAAACAAACAGTTAAACCTTTTAATAATAAATACTATCATAGATTTATTAGAAAACCATAATAAAATAAATACTTACAATATAGACATAAAAAATACCTACAGAGAGGCTTCTCAAACTGAAGCTGGTAACCCTTTTTGACTAACCTGTAATGGCGGCGACACGAGCTTGTACACATCTTAATGGAACCAGTGGGGCCTCGTTACGTTTTTCACGTTCACAAAAGTCCTTCACTTTCAACACCATCATTCTTTCGCCACTTTTTAATGTTTTCGGCATGATTTTCGCAAGAAATACAATTAAAACTTAGTAAAATCCCCAGATACTTCTTCGCGTGTCGATAACTTTGACAGACAGGGGAGCCAACATAACGGCATAGGAACTATTCAATGAAACGCACTCTAGTCAGAACTTACTCGACTGTTGTCATAAACCAAAACATACCTCAATTGTTTTAAATCAGAACTGCCCCTCTTGTCCGAACTTAGCTACATTGTTTTTGTAGATCACAACTATTTCAACTGTTAACAATGACAACTTAATTTATCTCAACTATTGTAACCCAGAACTACCCTCAACTGTTTTCAATCAGAACTTACCTTAACTGTTGTAAATCAGAACTGCCCCTATCATCGGAACTTACATCAACTGTTGTTTTAAATCAAAAAACCCAACCTTTATAAATCAGAACATACATCAATACTTATAAATCAGTAATTTGAAATTTCCTTAGCATGTAAACAAATACCTCAAGACCCTAACCCCCATATTCTAAGACATTACCTCGAGATTACTCCACTCGACTCAACCTCGAATTAACCTCATTTTTGTGTTTTGGTATTTTTAGTTGACAATATAATCAACTTGACATTTCTGCGTCAATTTTTCTCAAACGAGAGAAGCGAAGCAACTGTCAACTCAAGGTACGTCGCGATGTATTTTGAGTTTCCCTCAAAGTTAAGTAGAAGTCAATTGAAGGATTTATGGAGAAATGTTTTGGAATACGGGGGTAAAGCTACAAAAACTGACCTTAACTGCTGTATATTATTGGTCTGCACATTAAACTTCCCTCCCTGACTGCAGATAGCGTTGACCCTCCTAAGTCCCCCTTCAGTCCGCACTTTCTGTAGGAACAGGTTCATATCTGCGCTGGACTCGAACGTAAACGCGACTAGATCGCGAGCTGGGACTGTGGACTCTAGGTACCGGGCGAATTTCGGGTCTGTGAAGTTTATCTGCGGGTAGATAATAGTTTTGTTTTAGCAGTTTTTAAAGTAATCGACACTCTAACCTTTTCTCTATCATACGTTGGTATTGAGCGCAAAAAAATACTCGTCCTTATATAATAAAAAAACGTGGAGTAAGTTTTGGATTAGTTAAGCCAGTTTTTGCCTTTTTTTTGGATCAGGGTAAAATCGGTTCAGGGTTTAAGTTATTAGTTTTTTTTATTCAGTTGCAACATTTGAAAGTTCAGTGGGGTGATTACGTAACTTTGACAGCAATGCAACAAGAGAAATTTCATTCCGAATATGAAAATTTTCATAGTAACAATGCACATGAACTGCGTATTGTAACTGTCAAATTCATACATTTTTATGTTTCTATTGGGTGCAATCAAGTTACATAATCGCCTAGCTGATTAAAACCATGGGGAACGGATGAATGCAGGAGGATCTCTTGGGGAGGCTTATATTCAGCAGTGGACGTCTTCAGGCTATTTTTGATGATGATGATGATGATAAGATAGGTAGTATACTAACTTCCAACATCATGGGCTCATGTACTGGTTGTTCGAACATGTCCCTATTCTCTCTGAGCCACATAACAGCTTTGTAGCAATCTTCGCTGTAATTTCTGAGCACTTCTAACCGTTTTACGTCCACGTCTTCTAAGTTCCGGATCCTGGAATAAACACATCACACCATCAGCTAGAAGACGTCTGCTGAACATAATATGCCTCCCACACGCCACTTTAGACGCTTATCAGGAGGTTTGCCATAATGACCACACTGGCACGGACAGGCGGCTTGGTGATCGCAGATTTTAATGTACGTAGGAGTGTGTTGCTACTGATTCCCTGAATATTCCCTTAGTCAACTCTTACAGTACCGGCCGATAAAACAGGAGCGTTCTCATTCGCACACCAGGACCGTACAGATTAAAAAACCACACACGAGATTTTGTTTACAATAAATGGTTGAAAGAAAGAAAAAAGAAAGAAATTGTTTATTCATGGCAAAAGATACAAATACAATGAAAAAGCTAGACCTTGACTTGACTTGATGGCAAAATAAAAATGCTGAAAATATACATCAAATTTTTTGGGCACGAAAATGAATCAGGGGGGTATTTCTCTACGGAAACACAGATTCCACACGATACAAAACCACGTCGTTATCGTGTCTTGTTCAAATCGTGTCACAGCGTCAGATATACCTTCACTTTACATCAAAGTTATCTTTATTTTGAATAAAATATATTGATATAAGTGGTCATATCTTTTGATGTGTTGATGTTTCGGAACGCGTCTCGGTAAAACATATGATTTTTGACAGTTCAAATCGCGCCAATTCCAAATTTGTTTCGCGCGGTTTTGTTTTCGTTTCATAGAGAATACAGTTTCGCAGATTTCTTATGTAAGACAAGGAATTCGCGTGGTTTCGAAGTAAGGAATCGATACGGAATAATGGCCCTGGGGGGTTATTCGCTATGACACATGAGATTCCTTGCCAATAACGCGTGACGTGTAACATGCTCCAAACGTAAACGCGGGCTTTAACGCGCCACGACATGGAATTAACATGGAATCAAAAAATTGTATTCTGTATGCCACGCGTTAGATTGTTTGTGCCCAGTGTTTTCTGTTTTTTGACGTGCGTGTAACGTGTGTTGTCGTGTTTGCCAAATTTGACAATGGCATACAGAATAGCATTTTAAACCCAAAACCATTCCACGAAGATATCGTAACGCGCCGCGTTACGTGTGTGGGGTGGTTAGGCCTTTGAGCCCAGGGCCTAAATGCTCCACATAATTTAATTTCATTGGTAATCTTGTTCCACTAAAAGCCAGACAGCATGGCCAAAAAACTTATGGGCGAAAGCACACATTTTTTTTTTAATTTGGTAATTTACAACAACTATTTTGCTTATTAGATTACTCTTGAGTTTCAGTACTTGACACAGGTTAAATGCGCTAATCGAGTGGAGCCAAACAAAAGAAAAATATATTCGTTGTGTGAAACCACTACACTTCCAAATCATACCTGTTCTGATAAAGCCGTATCTGTGGCATGATATTGTTCTCCAAATCATATTGAATCTCCAATTTCTGCTTTTTGAGAGAGTCCAAGCCAGCATTGCATTTTGCTATCGCTCGTACTATGTTGTCCAGGTCCATTTTTACACTTGCATCTGAAAAATAAGATTTATTTTAACGCACGTCGAGGTAAAGGTAGGGTAAGTGGGTAAGGTAGATGAGGTGAGATGTTGCCAAACGAAAAAAAAAAAAAAAAAAGGCACGTGAGGTAAGTAAAGTAGGTGGGATAGGCGATGTAGGTTTAGTTTAATATATTTTTAAACAGTGAAGGTTTGTCTATAGTAAATAGGTAAAAGTAGGCGCCACCTTCACCCATATTATCACATAAGATTAGGCAAACACTATCCTGCATGACTGATTCGATTTTTTTTTATGAGAATGAATGACGTGATGAGCCACAGATTCATTTGTAAAGAAAAAAATCCAGTTCATGTCAAATTTTTCTTTTAAATTAATCTGTAGATTTCGCTGAGCGGGCGATACTGCTCTAAAGTTTATAAATGTCATGACGAGCGAGTCGCTCATCTGATGTTAAGCGACACGGCTGCCCTTAACAGTTGCAGTGTCACTTGGAACTTAAAAATGATAAAGTGCACTGAGTAATCAGATCTTAAAATGTAATTTCCTGTATTATTTTGTGTGCCTATAATATGTATTGTATGGTTGATATGTTTATTTATGTATGAAATATAACAAGATATGATAATGTTTGTGTATAGTGTGTAGTGTCTATTTAGTTATATAATTATGTATGTAAGTTTGTTTATATGTAAGTATTCTGGTATTTTCGATTTTTAAGTTTAATCCTTAAGTTTACCTTTTTAAGATTCAAATTTTGTTTTTTTTTCTTTTCGGATTGTGCATTGTCTCCACCCCCTCTGGGTCTAGGCTGAAAACCAGCGCATGCTGAGCCGACGCCCATTTAATACTTGTTTTGTGTTTGTTTCTTATTTTTAGTCCATATTATGTAACATTAATATAACATGTTCTGTACCATAGTTTAAGCAAGTATTGAATAAATGTTATTCTATTCTATTCTATAAAGTCTCATTTGCCCAGTAACTTCACTCGCTACAACGCCCTTCAAACCGGAACCCCATAGTGCTTGCACACTACTGCTTGGCGGCCGAATAACTGGCAAAGCGGTGGTACCTACCTAGACGTACTTTGCAGAAATGTCCTACAATCTAGTAGTGATACGATATAACTTACTATCCCCAACTTTTTCAACCAATCTTTCCTTATCGGTGACAAGCTTGTCCAACTTGGCTTTGGCTTCAACCAACTCTTGTTCTCTATTCCTCTGCCGTTCCATCTTCTCTTGGAACGATGCTTCAATATCCTTGAGGGTGTACTCGTGATTACGGACAGAGTTTAGTAAGTCTTTGGCCTTGTCTTTTAGTGTGTGGATTTCTCGGTTCTGCAACACAGTTTTTTCAAATTTTAGAACAGCGCCATCTACCAGCATCTTTGAGCAAAGAGCCATACTTAATCAAACTTATAGAAAGGTACAGAATAGTTTTTCACCAATGTTAGAAGCATAGTTAATTCACAGCATAGATTTTTTTATTATAACAATATGTAGATACAGAACACACATCTCTATGTTTATCAAACAAATGTTCATTCTTGGTGGGAATTAAAGCCACAACCTGGTACTAAATAAATAAATAAATAGTAAATAAATATGTGTGGACATTTCACACAGCGCCATCTAGCCCCAAACTAAGGATAGCTTGTACTATGGGAACCAGATAACTGATATAATACTTAGATACATTTTTGTTTGTAATTACATACATAGAATACAATATAACACCCAGACACAGAACAAACATCTATGTTCATCACACAAGTTTGCCCCCAGCATCGAACCCACAGCCCTCAGTTCAGAAGGCAGGGCTACTACCAACTGAGCTATTGGGTCCGGAAATTGACTTATAGGGCCAGTAAAGAATATAAATTATCCATGGCTATAAATTATAAAAAAGCCGGCGCCCCACTAGGTGGACTGACAATCTGGTCGAAAAGGGATATGTTCAGCAGTGGATTGTTTAGGCTGTTGATGACAATAAATTGAAATGTTCCCAAAAACTGTATACATGATTTGTACTTACAGCTGATAATTTCTGCTGTTCCAAATTGCTGATCCCATTCTTTGCTTTCTCTATAATCTTTTGTAAAGGTTCCATTTTAGTCTGATGGGTTGTAACCAGTTTGACAGCTTTCTTCTTATCATTCGTGTATTCTATGACCTTTTCCCTGAGGTCTTGGTATTCTAGCCATAGCTTTTTCTTTTCGCATATTTCTATTTGTTGTTCAATATCTTTTCTTTGTTGCATCGCATCTATTACTATTTTTAACCTGGAGATGTATTTAATGACCTTGGTTAAAATTTAGATAATCTAGCTAAAGATAACTGAACAATGTGATGGATATACAGTTGTTATTTTTTTTTTATAAGATAGGATGATGTAGCAAGCTAGTTATAATAGGCCACCCATAACAGAACTTCAAAAATCCATGCTTGAAAGTAATAAAGCTGCGAGACACAGGTTATCCTGACACCGGGTGAAATCGGGGTCATAGTCTCATTTGCCCAGTAATTTCACTAGCTACAGTGCCCTTCTAACCGGAGAGCCATAGTGCTTTCACACTACTGCTTGGTGGCAGATACCTGGCAACCACCACATACCTATCTAGACAAATTGTGGAGAAAAGTTTTACAACCTAGCAAAAAGCATACTGACAATAGTCTCTCTAAAATACAAAATGAAACAAGAATATCTAGTGTAATTCCGCTAAAATAAAACTATAAGATTATCTATATTGGGAAAGCTGCAAGGGATTGTTGCTGGTAAATGTATGTGACAAAGAATGAGAATAATATTTGTTGTGACAGTTTTATTACAACAATCTGGGAAGGCTAAAATTGGTCCAACATTTGTTGCGCAGGATTAGGAAAAACCCAGAAAAACCTAATCAGACCAATGACAAATCGGTACGCTTAAGAAATAAAATAAAAGTAAAATAAATTAACTTATAAATAGTCTTAAAAAACATTGACTCTAAAAAAGTTTATGTTTATGTTTGTTGGTTATGTTTTTTAAGACTATTTATGAGTTATTTTACTTTTATTTTATTTCTTAAGCGTACCGATTTGTCATTGGTCTGATTAGGTTTTTCTGGGTTTTTCCTAATCCTGCGCAACAAATGTTGGACCAATTTTAGCCTTCCCAGATTGTTGTAATAAAACTGGCATAACAAATATTTTTCTTATTCTTTGTCACATACATATACCAGCAACAATCAAGCTTTCCCAATATAGATAATCTTATAGTTTTATTTTAGCGGAATTACACTAGATATTCTTGTTTCATTTTGTATTTAAGATGAACTTCCGCGAGGTAACGCCTGATTCAATCAATTATCTTAATAGTCTCTCTCTCGTTGGCTACCCATATTATGCAAGAACTGGTAGAAATGTCTGATATTGACGATTTCCGCCTACCAAGCCATAAAATAGACTAATTATAATAAGAAACATTGAGATGAAACCCACCGTTCATTCAACTGAGTTTGCTCAGCTAGCAACTGTGCATTATTTGCCAACTTAGTTGTGAGTCCTCTCTGTTGATTCCTTGTGTCAATTAACTCGTCTAACTGTTGGCAACTCTCCGTCCCACCGACAGCCGCGAGTGTACTGCGGAGAAGCTGCTGAGGGTCCATTTTGGAGAAGTCCTGGACTCGATCTTGGGGCAGTAACTGGCAAAGGTTGTCCACCTGGAATGAGGTTTTTAAAATGTAGGTTTTATGATAAGGGTCCATTTACCATTTGAAGTCTTGAGATGTAAATAAGATGAGCCAGTAAATGAAGATCTTCATCATCATCATCATCATCATCAACAGCCTGAAGAAGTTCACTGCTGAACAAAGACCTTCCCCAGGGAGCGCCTCTTTGAGCGGCTGCTCACCTCCCGCATTCATCGGCTTCCCGCGGCTTTCGCCAGATTGTCGGTCCACCTAGTGGGGGGCCGGCCTAAGCTGCGTCTTCCGGTTCGTGGCCGTCACTCGAGAACCTTTCTTCCCTATCAGTCATAGATCATTTCAATGTTAAAACAATGAAATCATTTAACATGTTTTTTGGGTAAACATTGTTACTGATGTCCATAGACTATGGTGACCTCTTCCCATCAGGGCATGAAGTCTGCTATTTCAATTGAATCACAATGGTCCATGATTCGTGCTATAATGACACATTTTAACACTAATGGCAGTCTACAAACAATAATTAGACTACCATTAGTGTCAAAATCTGTCATTATACGGTACCATTCATGAACCATTATGATAATTGAAATAGCAGACTTCGGGCCCAGGAGGATTGTATACTTGTTTGCTACCAATAGCATATTTATTTTAGTCTGATCTCAGTATACAAATAAAACGCAATCTGTTTTGGGCGACTGTGACGCTTAATATCAGGCGAATGACTAGCATGTCACGTCATTTGTTTACGTCAAAAAATATGTGCAAGATATCTTTTTAAGCATGTTATGGACATTTATTTCGGCATAATTATAAGCTTCCGTTAAGTATCAAAGCATCGTAAACTTAATACAAAAAATTCTTACCTGAATATTGAGTGATGCTATAAGATCCTGCACTTGCTTTTCCCTCACTGCCTTATTATCAATCATCCAGGTCGACACATCATTCAGGTTGAAGTTACGAGTGATGATCACATTACGTTTTCCTGGTGCTTGGTACAATTCTATTTCTATTGTTGCTTGCTCACAGCCGCTTCTGACGTATTCTGAAATCTGAGTACACAGGGGAGTGAAATGTAGTTGATTTGCTACTACTGGCTTATATTGCTTTCAATTTTTAAGTGAGCTATCTATTTTTAAACTTCAAGTAACGAATTAATTTATATAAAATTTTTTTGCTCTCCTTTCTACGTTTCCATGCCCAATAGGGTTCTTAGTGATCCCTTAATAAAAAAAATACATTTATGTTGATCATATATAGATATACTCATTCATTTTCAGAAGCAGTCAACTCATCATACTGGTAGGTATTACAAAACTATTTTTTCCATGTAGGCTAAAAGTACCTAAAAAAATACCAAACTTCAGATATAGGTTTTTTTTTTATAACATGGACAGACAAACAAGCAGACGGCCCGCCTGATGGAAAGCAGTTACCGTCGCCTATAGACACCTGCAACACCGGAGACGTTGTCGATGCGTTGCCTACCTTTAAGGACTCTATTTACCCGTCGTTTGAAGTGCCCCATGTTGTAGCTCAGCGGAAACACCTCAGAGGGAAGCTCATTCCACATCTTGCACGTGTGTGGCAGAAATGACCTCGAGAAACGGACTGTGCGAGATTTCCATGGGTCTACGAGGTGTGGATGAGCTTTTTGATGGTGACGAGCAGAGCGATTATAAAACCACAACGCTGGGATTATGTTGAACAGGTCTTCAGAGCATTCCCCATTGAAAATTTTGTAGAACACACAGAGGGAACCGATGTCTCGGCGCAAACTCAATGGTTCCAAATCTTTGGTGAGCTCAGGATCGTCGGTGAGTCTAACGGCTCGTCGCTGCAAGGAGTCAAAAGGCTGAAGCTGGTACTTTGGCGCACCGTTCCAGAGGTGAGAGCAGTACTCCATGTGGGGCCTGACTTGTGCTTTATATAGCATAAGCCGTTGGCCCGCCGTGAAGTACCGCTTGGCTCTGTTGAGTACACACAGCTTCTTAGAAGCGAGACCAGCTTTACTCTCAAGGTGACTCCTAAACTGGACCTCGTTAGAAATGTCGACACCTAAGATCCCAAGTTTCACCGAGGTGGTAAGAGGAATGCCCTGGAACTGTGGAGCTAGGTTGTGGAGTTTGCAGTTATTTTTCCAATTTAATTTATAGTGTCACATCATGGGTGACATTAAGTTGCTTGGACATTATAAAAGATAGAAAAATAAAGATTTTTTTTCTTTTCAAGCCTCTGGAGCCATTGAAAAACTAGAAAGTAATTAGTTTTAGCACAGATATTAAAATAGTAGTTAGGTTTAAGTAATATTTTTTATAAAAAGTAAAAAGTCAATGTCTTGTCTCTAATCTAGAAAATCCACTGTCCCCTATGGAGACAGGGTGCAGATGCAAAAATGCATAGGATTGGATGCACTTTTTATTTGTATTGTGAGTTTAGATAATTACAATTACATGTTAGTAAAGATTTGTAACCTACATAAATTACTAAAGTTGGGCGTTATAACATCTAGCAGGTAATATAATTCATTAAAAATTTCTAGTCTTCTAATTAATTATAAAAATCTGAGCACCCTGCTATAATATTTATTATAAATATTTATTGTAGTGCATCTTTTCGCCCTGCGTTCACTGCTTCTCAGTCTAACATCTATTATTTAATACAACGCCATCTAACAAAATCTACATGCAGCTTTTCGCGCCGCACACACTAACATAATAGCTACCTACCTACCGTCGTCTGTCGGGCGTCGATAGGTTATTGACCTGTTGTACGTGGCATTATAACGAAGTACTCGTTATAATGACGCATTTTGCTGACACAAATATGAACTCTGATGTCATAGCTTTTAGGATTAATCTTATCTACACTAAAATATAACTGTTATAATTTTTGGTCATGTGGATTTTGAGCTGGCAAATATGAACACTCACGCGATAATTGTAAGGTCGAATTTTATCTACATTAAAATATAACGATTTTAAAATATATTTTACGTTATAGTGAAGTTTGACTAATATAATCTTTCATGCGATAACATCCGACTAATATTTTTATCTTACATCATAACGATCTTAAATTATAATGTAACGAGTGAAGTGCGTTCATTGTGAGATATGCGAGAATGTTTTGACTTTCGATTTTTGTTTGACTGTTGTTGTTGTTTTTATACAACAGTCAAACGAAAAATCCGTTTTGTTTTAATTGCGAAAGAAATTGAGTTACTTCGTTCGTTGTTTATTACTTTGTCGTTAAGTTAATAGTGAATTGGAGTGATTGTAAATAAGTTATTAGTGTAATTTAAATAGGCTGTTCATATTTTTTGTGGGTTAAATACGTAATTAGTTTTGTGTAAATGCAGACATTTGAAACTATTTCACTGTAGAAAGTGTAAACGATAAAAAAGCAGCATGCAATTATTGCAAGAACACCACAAAAGTACCATTACAAACTTAAAGTTGCACATTTATTAAAGCAAAAACACATAAGATTGTATGAAGACTTTTAGAAGTCTGAATGGGAACAATTAATAATGTCACGTTACATCCGTTCCTTTCGTGAAAAAGGTAGAATGGAACGCTACAAGTTAATGAGCAGCTCCTCCCCTACCTAAACAGTGCCTAGGTTGACAGGATCCTAAGAGCTGAAGAGAAAAAAAGGAATTGGTAACAGATATTTATTTTCGTAAATTTTACAAGCTTTGTAGAAAGCAAAAAAAAGAGTCTCTAGATGATGCGGAAGAACGCGAAATTTAAGTTGTTTACGGCCTACAAGTTATCACGGTAGAATTAGAATGTTATTGGATCCAAACAAGGCCCACTTCCGGGTCTTCAGATAAACAAAGCCCGCTTCCGGTCTTTAACGAGGCCCACTTCCGGGTCTTCAAACAAACAAGGCCCACTTCCGGGTCTTTATTCAAACAAGGCCCACTGTCGTTATAGAGACTGAGGAATTCGTTGCCTTTAGTTTGTCCGACTTCCAGAGTTCAGCGGCTAGCTCATTCAGTTATTAGCTTCTGGATCCAGAAGAAGATTCTCGTCCTTCCACCGTCGATGAAGTATTATTACGCAGCTCAGATTCAAGATGCAGCAGCAGGAGACACGCAGGTATTAGTCGTCAAAGCTTTGACGGACGACGGGCCGGAACATGGTGATGAAGTTATATTGCCACTCAATGTTTGAAAAAGGCAAGCCGGTCGTCTCACTGGTTGACGCTCGGCGATAGATTCGTCGTGGTAGATACGGCGGCCGACGGTGACAACAGATGTAGTTTCGGCGATCAGCTCTCGGCGATAGATTCGTCGTAGTTTCGCGACTGGCTGTAGCGGATGTAGCTCGGCGATCGGCGATTTGACAATGGATATGTCGTGGCGCAGCGATTGACGTAGATGGAGATTCACTTCACAATTTTGGTGTTGGATAGCCAAAGATGGTTTTTGAAGGCGTTCTTGAGTTCCCGGGCCTTGCCTGGCCCGGGAATGGCCTTATATCAATTTAGTGTTCCTCGTTCGAGGAGTAAATTGAGACTGCCATTCCATAGCGACAGCTTTTCTAAAGAAACCTCGCTAGCATTCCAAGGTTCTAGATTTTTGCAGTTTTCAAAATTTTGAATACAGAATAGTAAAAAAATAAATCTAGAGTCAAAATACATACAATCATGGCCAAACTATAAAATACCTCACTGAAATTGACAGTAGAAAAAGAAAAATATGAATTTGAAGAGAAACTAAATTCGAAACAAAAAAAACAGTTTCAAAACAACTGCCATCCGAGCAGTCGTGTCTAGAAATCGGGCCCGTGACCCGCGCGCAAAATCGATAAAGTGATGTAAAATTTTGAGAAAATCAAGTTTTTTTGTGCTTAAATTACTGTGAAAAGGACTGTCAAGTGCTGTGATGTGAAAGTTGTGAATGAATAATAGAAACCAGGTAATATATTATGATATATACATACATGTAGCATTACATATTTCCCCCACGACCCCAGAAAATTTTCAACTCCATTGAAAATTTTGAAGGTTAGGAATAAAACCTTGCTCTTTCATACTTAAATCTTGCACTTCTTCTTTTACTCGCTCACAAACATACTTAGGGGATATGGTTCACATATTTGATGACGCATACTCCACAAGGAACTATTCATTATACATAACGTAGGCTTATTTTTTTTAATTAGGTGTCGTTATCCGCACCTTTTTGAAAACCCGAGTAAAGATAATAAGTATTTACAATTAAGAAAATGTACAACACAAAGGCTTATTTAACGAGTTGTGTACCGCTCTTTAAGAATATTACACACACCCTTGGGTATTGAAGACGTCAAGGAAATTAATATTCAAGAACCTTGTATTTAAGAAATTGCAAGGAAATTAAGATTAGAGTAACAACATGTGCAACTAAGAAAGTATAAAAAAAAATGAGTAAACACAATGGCTTCTTACCCACACGACTCGTGTTATAAGATAAAACAAAAAGAGTGAAAAAAAAAAATAACGTTTGTAAAATGGATTTAAAAAAATAAGCCGAAAGGGTCTAGTTTCCTTGTACAATACAAAATGGCGAAATATGTAATGCTACATGTATGTATATATCATAATATATTACCTGGTTTCTATTATTCATTCACAACTTTCACATCACAGCACTTGACAGTCCTTTTCACAGTAATTTAAGCACAAAAAAACTTGATTTTCTCAAAATTTTACATCACTTTATCGATTTTGCGCGCGGGTCACGGGCCCGATTTCTAGACACGACTGCTCGGATGGCAGTTGTTTTGAAACTGTTTTTTGTTTCGAATTTAGTTTCTCTTCAAATTCATATTTTTCTTTTTCTACTGTCAATTTCAGTGAGGTATTTTATAGTTTGGCCATGATTGTATGTATTTTGACTCTAGATTTATTTTTTTACTATTCTGTATTCAAAATTTTGAAAACTGCAAAAATCTAGAACCTTGGAATGCTAGCGAGGTTTCTTTAGAAAAGCTGTCGCTATGGAATGGCAGTCTCAATTTACTCCTCGAACGAGGAACACTAAATTGATATAAGGCCATTCCCGGGCCAGGCAAGGCCCGGGAACTCAAGAACGCCTTCAAAAACCATCTTTGGCTATCCAACACCAAAATTGTGAAGTGAATCTCCATCTACGTCAATCGCTGCGCCACGACATATCCATTGTCAAATCGCCGATCGCCGAGCTACATCCGCTACAGCCAGTCGCGAAACTACGACGAATCTATCGCCGAGAGCTGATCGCCGAAACTACATCTGTTGTCACCGTCGGCCGCCGTATCTACCACGACGAATCTATCGCCGAGCGTCAACCAGTGAGACGACCGGCTTGCCTTTTTCAAACATTGAGTGGCAATATAACTTCATCACCATGTTCCGGCCCGTCGTCCGTCAAAGCTTTGACGACTAATACCTGCGTGTCTCCTGCTGCTGCATCTTGAATCTGAGCTGCGTAATAATACTTCATCGACGGTGGAAGGACGAGAATCTTCTTCTGGATCCAGAAGCTAATAACTGAATGAGCTAGCCGCTGAACTCTGGAAGTCGGACAAACTAAAGGCAACGAATTCCTCAGTCTCTATAACGACAGTGGGCCTTGTTTGAATAAAGACCCGGAAGTGGGCCTTGTTTGTTTGAAGACCCGGAAGTGGGCCTCGTTAAAGACCGGAAGCGGGCTTTGTTTATCTGAAGACCCGGAAGTGGGCCTTGTTTGGATCCAATAACATTCTAATTCTACCGTGATAACTTGTAGGCCGTAAACAACTTAAATTTCGCGTTCTTCCGCATCATCTAGAGACTCTTTTTTTTTGCTTTCTACAAAGCTTGTAAAATTTACGAAAATAAATATCTGTTACCAATTCCTTTTTTTCTCTTCAGCTCTTAGGATCCTGTCAACCTAGGCACTGTTTAGGTAGGGGAGGAGCTGCTCATTAACTTGTAGCGTTCCATTCTACCTTTTTCACGAAAGGAACGGATGTAACGTGACAATAATAAGAGTTGTGTGAAAACATAATATTACAATAATGATATAAAATATGACATTTATCACCCAACTTAAATAATCATTACAAAAAAATACAATAAGACGACGACACGGTCGAAAACTATACTGAAAGGACGTACCTACCTACAAAAACTTAAAATATAATTTATATTATAGCACTTTAAAATAACTGTTAGAAAAATACAATATAACGTAAATTAAATTATTTAAATATAACAGTATCACCCATCTTTATAAATTACATGAAATTTAATGTGTGTGTGTGGACATTTCACACAGTGCCATCTATCTCCAAACTAAGCATAGCTTGTACTATGGGAACTAGATAACTGATACAATACTTATATACTTTTTTGTTTGTTACCTAAATACATACATAGAATACAATATAACACCCAGACGCAGAACATACATCTATGTTCATCACACAAATGTTTGTCCTGGGTAGCCCTCAGTTCAGAAGGCAGGGATACTGCCAACTGAGCTATCGGGCCTGTCAAATGAAGAAATGAAGTAAATGAAGAAATGAAGTCAATGAAGAAAGTACAATGAACTGCTGTTAGACAGCAAAATGTTAAACGTGAATTTCAAGTGCATACTTCCCCATTACTAAATCTTTGATATTCCTATCAGTTAATACATAATTTTATGCTGATTTGTCAATAACATACTGTTTCAGATTTAAGAACATGCTTGCCTTGAATAGAAGGTAAGTTTCCAAACACCACCCCCTCAGAATAAACACTATTTTTTGGTATTTTGAAAGTCACACTGGAACTCTTATTCTGCTTTTCTGATGGGTTGTGGGTAGATTTGCACGCAATTGTCAATCAAAATAATTTTCTGGGAGTTCGTCACACAGATATGACCACGCAAACGTCCGTACGCATGTGCCGGTGCAATGTCTGACACCAGTTAAACAGCTTAAATTTTGCAAATGTATTAAGGTTCTATAATGCTGGCTGTTATTAATGTCACAAGCAATTCTTCAGTTCAATTTCAAATAATGTTCTGGATTTGAAAATAGCGTGAAATAGGTACATAGACATACATATATATATATATATAGATTCCTCCATGGGCACTTAGTTGATCAGACGTGCCATATAGGTAGTAATTTGTTTATCCGATTTCACTTGTTGATCCGGGTGGTATTTGTTGATCCAATACCGCATCACCGTCAGTATGTGGCTCCGATTGGAGCCACAAGTGCAACCGACAGTAATAATAATAATTACGTGTTTTTTATACAAATCCACCTTTTTTGCGTTTGAGCACTAGTTGATCCTATTCAAATGAGCCAATCAGAGCCCACAAATTGTCACGAGCTCCGCAATTGGTTGGCAGGTATTATCTTATTCAAGTACAATTTGTACATGAGGTTTAAAGACGGAGCTAAACTCTACCTTGTTTCTGCGGTCAGTGAAAAATTATGTGCCAATTTTTACCAGTACCTATTATATGCTATGATTATTATCAGAGTAGGTAACGGTAAGCTAGTAAGGGTAAGTGTAAGTATTTTGATATTTTTACCATCAATAATAGGTTCCAGTAATAACTCTTCTTCAATTTGCATACAATCTGCTAAAATTCATAAAGGTGCTACACCAAACATTTATATTTTTTTTTCCATTTCATTTCTTTGCTGATTTTTATAATAATACATTTCCAGCAGATTTGTTTCTAGCGTTAAAAATAATAAATAAAATAAATAAATTATTAATTATTTATTTTATTATTAAATTTCCCTATAATAGTACTTCATCATTAGCCTGAAGACGTCCACTGCTGAACTCAGCGGCTGCTTGCCTATTGCATCCATCGGCTCCCCACGGCTCTGACCAGGTCGTCGGGCCACCTAGCAAGGACTGGCCTACGCTGCGTCTTCCAGTTCGTGGTCGCCACTCGAGAACCTTTCTTTTCCATCGTGTACTATTTAGTACCCCACAAATAATTCACTCGTTTCAAAACGTTTGAAACAATTTAAGTAGAGGTTTCATTTCTGCATTCTATAAACCTCTCGGAAAGGTTCTCGAGTGGCTACCACGAACCGGAAGACTTAGCTTATACCGGCTCTTTACTAGGTGGACCGATGATCTGGTGAAAACCGCGGGGAGCCGATGGATGCAGGAGGCGAGCTGCCGCTCAAAGTGGCGCTCTCTGAGGGAGGCCTATGTTCAGCAGTGGACGTTTATCCAAATTCGTTCAGCCGTTTCGGCGTGAAGAGGTAACAAACATACACCCACAAGCTTTCGCAATTAGTTTCTTCTTCGGTAAACGTTGTTCCCGAAATTGCCGGATAAATAACACTAAACTTGGTAGTGTTGATGACACAAAAGATAATATTTGCTTATTTTCTTTTTTAATAATTCTAAATGGCTGTAATATTATTCTTTAAAACAATAAAATTGTTGATTGTTACACGTATTTTTAAGGTATGGAACCTTGAATTTTAGTCAAAAGTACCTTCACGTTTCAAGGTTTCGGGAGTTTTTATAATCTTTATAGGATTTGTGCATTTTACTCTAAGATTTGGTGCAAAATAAAACTCTAAACTAAAATATAGTTATCTAAGACTTTGTTATTAAAATTTATACCTAATAGTAAGCAGTAGTAGTAATAGAAATTCTTCAAGAATCAATGCCCAATGAAGACTCAGAAGCTCTCAGAAAAACTCGTGAATTAATGGCAGACAGGAGCGATGAAACTGCAGTCTTCAGTTGATATGTCAGCGTACGGTGAACTCAATAAACAAACCTGGAGTAGAGTTCACAAAAACTGTGTGTGAGAGTGGTGTCATTTCATCCAAGCCTGAGATCCTGAGAGAGATCGAGAACCTCTATGGACAGTTATATACCTCAACATGTAAGCCCACTACTAACACAGCTCAGGACACCAGAGCCAAGTTAGTCCGACACTATACCGAAGATATCCCGGATATCAGGCTGTACAAGATTAGAATGGTTCTCAAGCAGCTTAAAAACCACACAGCGCCAGGTGAGGATGAATTACGACCGAACTTCTGAGAGCGGTACTAATAGCCCTACAGAAGTTATTTAATTCTGTCGTCCTTGAAGGTACAACGCCAGAGACGTGGCACAAGAGCGTGGTGGTACTCTTCTTCAAAAAAGGTGACAAAACCTTATTGAAGAACTAGGCCCATCTCGCTCTTGAGTCACGTGTATAAGCTGTTTTCGAGTCATTACGAATCAATCGTCTCCTACGCAGGTTTGATGAATTTCAGCCTCCCGAACAAGCCGGTTTCCGAAAAGGCTTTATCACCATAGACCACAACCATACGTTACGCCAGATTATAAAGAAGACCAAAGAGTATAATCGGCCGTTATGTTTAGTGTTTGTGGACTATGAGAAGATCTAATCAATCGAGACTTGGGCGGTGCTGCAGTCCTTACAGCGATACCAAATTGACTATCGGTATATCGAAGTGTTGAAGTATTTTCTACAGCAAGGCCATAATGTCAGTCCGACTGCAGAACCAGGGGGTCTAGCAAAGGTCCCAAATAATGACGCTATCGCCAAACGCTTACTTTTCCGCAGCTGATATCATTTCAATACATTTTTGGAGTTAGTGTTTGGCGTTAGCATAGCGTTAGCAATTGGGATCTTTGCTAGACCCACAGAGTGCGGAGAAAAACCCATTGCAAAGAGGCGTGATACAAGGAGACGTTATTTTTCCGAAGCTGTACACGAACGCGTTGGAAGACGTTTTCAAGCACTCGGAGTGAAAAAGATCTGGCATCAACATAAATGGCGAACACATTACTAATCTTCGTTTTGCCGATGATATTGTAAAGGCGGGGTCGCTTAACGACCACAAGTCAGCACTATGCTCAACGACCTTAGAAGTCTCCCGACAGGTTGGTTTTAAGATGAACACGAACAAGACGAAAATCATGTCTAATGCCCATGTTCCACCTGTACCGGTAACTGTTGGGAACGATACTCTCGAAGTTGTCGACAAATATGTCTAACTAGGACAGACTGTCCAACTTCGACAAAGAGGTTTCACGAAGAATCCAACTTGGCTAGGCAGCGTTCGAGAAGCTTCGACCCATCTTTTCGTCTAAAATATCGCAGACCCTAAAAACAAAAGTTTTCGATCAGTGTGTGTTGCCAGTGATGAGAACTGAGATATGATCTCTTAGTGATGGCCTCATTTGTAAGCACAAAATCATGCTATGAGCTACGGTGTTTCCCTGCGAAGTAAGATCTGCAATGAGGAGATCTGGAGGAGAACTAAAGTGACCGATAAGCTCTTAGAATAATTATCAAGTTGAAATGGCGATGTGCAGGCCAAATCACTCGTAGAACTGACAACCGATGGGAAAGAAAGGTTCTCGAGTGGCGACTACGAATTGGAAGACGCAGCGTAGGCTGGCCCCCCACTAGGTGGACTGATGATCTGGAAACCGCGGGGAACAAGTGGCGAGAAGCCGCTCAACGTAGCGCTTTGTTGGGAGGCCTATGTTCAGCAGTGGACGTCTTCAGGCTGTTGACAATGGTGATGATGATGACCTAATAATAGTAACCAAAAAATGACGTTTTTGCAGCAAAATAGTGAAAGATTTAAGTAAAACAAATGAAAAATTCAATAGTTATTAAGTACAAAGAGTATTTTTGTAAATAATGTTGAGGTAGGACGAGCTTTAAATTTAAATTTCAATTGTTTATTTGCATTCCACTATGTAGTTTTTTTTCAGGGAGCATTATTTTTTATTTATTTTAGTTACAATTGTGATTTTATTAAACATTATTTTTGTTTATAATAAATAACGGCTAATACTAATTTACTTTATTTTAATATGGGTTTTTCGCTAGTGCCCCAAATCATACGGTAAAATTATAAAAACTCCCAAAACCGCAAAACGTAGGTTGGTACTTTTGACAAAAACTCAAGCATGGAACCTTAAAAATTTACTGGATTTAAGAATAAAATTACAGCTACTTAATACAAACAGCAGGCCAATTTTATATTTTGGTTATAATCAACTACACCATCAAATGTTATTTTACCCGGCATTTTGTCCAATTTCGTGCGGCAGACTCCGTGTGCCAATAACCAATAAAAGAAGTTAATTGATACATGAAAATACTTTATTACTATTAGGTCGAAGACGGAAAATTTATTCAATTTCCAATAAATATATAAAATACTTAACTCAAAAAGAAAATAAAATTTGCAATACTAACTTAAGAGATAACCCACGGTAGATTAGATACGGTCTTCGAGCCAATCATCCTGTATATTCGGTTCGGAGCCAACAAATAATGAAGCACATTAAAAAATATACCTACGTTACTTAAAATAGTTTCGTTTTGTCGGATCAAATTAAGCTCTAATTTTGATAATATAAATGGAGCCACATAGACGCTGTATCCCGACATGGATCAACATACGACTTTGCATTTGGTATACAAACTGGAGCCAATAAGTGTTTAAGCATATCTGAATTTTGGCCGTTAAGGAGTCGATAAAGTTCCAAATTGAAATGAAAAAAATGTCGCGTATATCGCTTTCTCAATGAGTATGTTTGGCAACATCGCCTTCAACTTTGCGACGTTGCCACTCCGTACTAAATATATGCAACCGGAGTCGAGTAGTAAGGCGAAAAAGGTGGAGTCAACAATGCACGGCAGTCGGGCTGGATCAACTTTGTGCCCAAGTTGGTATTTATATATATATATATATATATATATATATATATATATATATATCTATAGATATATAGATCTATGAATAGGTACCTTTTTAGCTCGTCCAATGACACTGGTCTTGCCGCACAGTCCCAGTATAATGGCACAAACGAAAGTAGATTTCCCGGTGCCGTTAGGACCAATGATCATATTTAACGAAGGTCCAGGGTGCAACACAACTTGTTTGTACGTCCTATAATGTAATTATTAATGAGATAAAACTTAAAACAAGCAAAATTTGAAGTATTTACTGGTCGTAATTTAAACTAGTTTGTACATACACAAAGTTTTCAAGCGCTATGCGATATATACACCCAGGCCTTATATCCTCGTTGTTTACTATTTTAGACATGATTATAAATCAATTTCTCACGAAACTTTAATTGGGATCTTTCCACTTCATGAATATTATCAAAAACGTTTCGAAAAACACCGCAAAATAAATGCTCGCCTTTAGCAATTTGGCATGCCGCGAATAATCGCGCAATTCTTGACAATGTAAATTGAAATGACAGTGACATAGGGATGTTGGTTGTAAATTGGTTGTATAGGGATGATAAAAAAACATCGATTATTAAAAAAAAAATTTTTATTAATCAATTTTTATGTACTGAAAATCGATTATTTAAAAATCGATATTTTTTTTGTTTTCGATTTTTTTTCCGCTAGTATTAAAAATAATAAAGCAGGCAACACCCCTACTAAGGCGAGATCTGACAGCACACATTCATACAAATACCTACGTCATCGAGTACCTCAATAGGCTATATTTAGATCGTTAGCTAACACTTAAACATCTAAAAAAATCAGGTTTGCCAATTCCGGTCCTGTCGGGTCATGGAAATCCAAATTCAAATGCTTTGAACACTAAGTTCCTGCTTGTTTAGACCTGGCAGACCTTTTAATCTATTATCAAGGATACTTTTTTTTTATTAATGGGCATAGGTTTCATCGGGGTACTCGTTGAGGTAGGTAAATGATGTGAAGGGCACTTCGTAAGGGTCTGCCGGGTAATTTCGGCAGGGTTTGCAATGGCAGATCAATTTTTTTACGTAATGAATCAATGGTTAACAGTTTTCCAGCTGTTTATGGCCAGCATTTTCATTCGGCTACCTAAAAATATAATTTTTATAATAAAAAAAACGTCAAAAATTTTCTCGGATTTCTATAACCCGGCAGGATCGAAATTGGCAGACCTGATTTTTTTACATGTTTATGTGTTGGTTAACGATCTACAGATAGCCTATTGAGGTACTCGATGGCGTAGGTATTCCTACTGTGGGATCTCGCACTATAACAAATACACAGACAGTGTAAATGACAAGGGTGGATTGAAGGGTGGATTTAGGTCTAGTGTTTTTGCAATAATAATTAGTATAATTTATTATCGCGCCCACTGCGCTTATGGTTTATAATTTTTATCTGCTTTATTGTCAATTAACCAAGGTGCATGTACTGACAAGTTTATTACAATAATTTGATGCTCGCAAGTAGCAAAACTGCTCAGTATATACAGACGGAGATTGGAGCCTTAGTAATAGGGTTAGGGTAGGGCTTAGTAATAATGTAGTATGTTGCGTATCGCGCTTTTTTATTTAGTTTATTGCAGTGGCGTTCATTTCTACATAAAACAGTCCTATAGCGCTGATAAGGTAAACTTTTCCACTCGCTGCGCTCGCGTATTCTTTTTAAAATCTTGTTCTTATTTGTCTGCAGTAGATTTTCTTTTTATTGTCAATTCAAACAGAAAATTAGATTAACTCTTAAACTCCCAGCGACCCAACATCGAACACGCATGCATTGTTATTCAATTGTGATGTAAGTGTAAGTTTCGACTTTTGATAAATTATGGGAAAACGAGAACGAATACCTAATTACTTAAATTATTTCAAACACATATACATATTGTCTGAGCAGTGGTGGTTTCAGGGGGATAAGAGGCTATAGCTCGATCTATAAGATTCCGAGTTCTTCCTAAAATTATTTTAACCAAATTTGTTCGGGTGTATGATTGTAAATTTTTCGCGCTTGCTCTGCTTGCGCTTTTTAAACTATTTTGTGCCTTGTGTTGCAGTGACGTTCAATTCTACATTTTTTTGCCCAATAACTTGTGAAATAGCAACATGAGCTTCCGTGTTTGGTATTTCTCGTCATTTCAGCAAAGTTCTATCACGCAAGGTGGCATTTTCTGGTATCTTTTCACAAGTACGTCCGACTGATTTTGAGTTTGACAGCTGAGATCCAATCACACCCACAGTGGTGTGTACGGTTTTTCTTTTCGTAATAGGGGTCTTTGGTTGTACGTTAAATATAATACATGTAAGTACACTAATATCGAATTAATTTTTATAAAAATCACATCGTATCCTTTGTTGGTTTGTAACTGTGGTGCTGTATTCGAGGTGCTTCCCAGGAGGTGCCTAGTGTAATTTTTTTTAAACTGGTAGGTATCGTTCTATCGTTATATATAGCGAAGTATCGTGAAATTGTGATGAAATCGATCACTGTTATTTTCATCACAACCCTAAGCTAAGTTTACATTCAATTGTTTTTTCTCTAATCTGTGCCGAAGAAAAAGCAGTATTGCCACTATACAATTAGTAATTTCCCACGGACGTAATAATTTCCCCATTTCGTAAGTGTATATAACTTTATTGCTTAGCTAAATAAAGTTTCTCAAAAAATAAGCTGTTATGAAAACGATTTAATATCTGAAAAAATAAAAAAGTTACAAAAACAAGCATTTTAAATGAAACAATAGAAAGAGCCGATGGATGCAGGAAGCGAGTAGCCGCACTAAGTGGCGCTCCCTGGGGGAGGCCTATGTTCAGCAGTGGACGTCTTCAGGCTGTTAATGATGATGATGATGAATAGAAAGAGACATCTCAAACTCGCTATGACATCAGATCGTGTGAATACTACAATAATCATTGTTATATACCCGTGGTACCTCTATAGTAACTCTACAATCTCCTTTCATATGATGTGACGCCATGCAAAGAGCAGCGCCGTAATATAACAGGCTATAGTCCATATTTGCAAGAAGAGGGATTTATTAATTAATTGAAACAATAGCTTACAGTTTACATACACCAAAACGCTACCAATCTGACATGAGCATAATTAAAATGATTTAATGTTCCAGATAATGAGACGTTTTATAATATATAAAAATAGTTCCGCTACTGTTACTAGATGGCGTAGTAACCACGTATTTCAAAGCTTTCAAACCACAGAGTACAAGGAAACGTGAAATTTAGTTGAGTGGATCACAGAGTACATTGTCGATTTGTCGATAGAACGCCATTAACGAAGAAGAACAGTACATTGTAGTATCATATTCTAGGATCGTAAGCGAAAAAAGAATGAACGAAACAGCATTTGTCAAAATGGTCGACTTTTCCGTTATTTAGAATAAATCGGTATCACTTCGTTCTATTGTATTGTGTTCTTCTAGTGTGGTCAAAACTAACCTATTCACATGTCGCGTCGTCGGAACCTCCTGGTTAGCTACTAGTGACTCTAAAAAAACAATAAATTACGACAAAAATTGGTGCATTAACATACAAGTGTGCTCACATTTAAACGTTATTAATAATAGTTTATTTACAAACTCACCGCTGGGCACTGACTCATCATCATCATCATCATCATTAACAGCCTGAAGACGTCCACTGCTGAACATAGGCCTCCCCCCGGGAGCGCCACTATTGCATTGTGCCGGGGACACTGACTATTTATATATAAATTTGACAGCCTCCGTGGTGTGGTGGTTGAGCAGGTCGGCTCATAACCCGGAGGTGGCGGGTTCGATTCCCGCAACAAGACAAGTATTTGTGCCCGAAAAAAAAAAAAGCGCAAATACTTGTTCTGTGTCTGGGTGTTGTGGGACCATGGTCCTCGTAGTTCCTGGGTCCCTAGATACAGGGAATCCTAGTTAGGGTCCAGGATCTACGTATGTGATCGTTGGGCGTTATTATTATTATTATTATTTATTATTAATCGAAAAATCATTATGTTTAATTGCGAGGCAAATCATCAGTTTACAATAATTCGACAGTTTATAAAAAGATGGTGACATATCTATACAATATACCTCTCGTATAGATGTGACCCTCCCCGTCCCTTCCAAAAACTTTAAAAGAGTAGGTATAGTTCCTTGATTTATTAACCGATTTTACCAAATGTTTCAATGAAGAATTTTATTTAATAAAAAAAAAAAAGTTCCGCTCTTGCTACTAGATGACACAGAAACCAGATGCAAGAAACTGTTAAAAACAAAATCACTTGAGTGGACTCACAGAGCAACCATTGTTTACATCGTTGTACTTTTTTAAAATAGGCTTAGATAATTCATCAAACATGTGCTATCTTAAATATAAAATGTGTGCTTACCTATGCTGTTGTAACATGCAATTATAATAAAGAAGATTAAACAGCGATAGCGTTTATCGAAACAAAATAAAGCCGAACAATCGCGCAACGGAATATATTCTGGTGGCCATACTTAAACATTGACTGTGACAGATATTTGTAAAACTATTAAATGCTATCTATTGGTTAATGCTTAAATTACAATTACATTCCTTTTTTTAATAAAACGCCTCATTATTTTATCATTTAATATTTTAAGAAAATAATATTTAATTTATTCATTTACATAATAGTAGGAAAATAGATTACTTATTACAGACGTGAATCATTGAGTTTCAAGAAACAATAGAAAGCTGTGAAAATTCAAGCTGTTGTAGGTATTTAATTTACCTCTTTCTGTAAAATATACCATATCTATGCAGAATCTGTCCTGGCACTGGCAACATTGGAATGCACGCAAAAACAAACCGATCTCGGCTGATGTGCTTGTCTGTCGTTCGCCGAGAAACGCGTCTAAAAATGTTATGCATTTTGTGCGTGTTTGTGTTCTAAAATCTCTGAAAAAGTTATTTTTCTGAATGAATGTGTGTTTAAAAAGTTTATAAATGCGATAAAATTAAAAGGTTCCACTGTTTTATGTGAAAATTTGTGTGTGCAGATTTTCTACAATGTCGCGCTTACATGGAGGGTATTCATGTTTATAAATATTGATTTGTTGCCTAGCGTGATTTTCGTATGTTTCTCTGTTATTTTTTAACATACAGTAAAATGTAGGTAATCCTTAAAACTGTTTATTAAAATCTAAATTCTTGTAACAATGCAGCAGTTGCCGAAAAAACAGTATTTTAATGTCGCGATTCTGTTGAATCTCTTGATAGTTTGATCTTATTTTTGGTGTTTGTGTTGTGATAATTTGACAATGGAGGGAACCACGGAGAAGGATTGTTCGCCGCTATGGAATCTGTACCAGCAGATCGTGTCGGATATGAAGGTAGGTCATGCATTTCTTTGTTTGCAATCATTAGTGTTTCGCTTCGACCGGTCTTGTCGGCCCAGATTTCAATGAAATCGTCCCGGTAAACCGCTGGCGTTGAACGAAACACGGCGAGCAAAGGCTTCGGCTACTTCTCGTTCGTTTTGTTATCCAATATTACAATGGATGGAAATATACTCCCATTCCACGGAACACTACACTCATGCACAAACTAAGGCAACTATACAAATTTATAAAGCACTTGGGCATTAATCAGGTTTCTGACTGAAGACATAACAGGACTAAACTATAGCTGAAAGAGAAATGTTAAGTTCACAGTTTTCACTCATGTACCTCACATTCATAGACCCTGAACCCTAACTAGGACTAGTATCTAGGGACCCAAGATCCCACAATTACAACACCCAGACTGAAAACCAAGAATTTGTATTTATCTGTGTACTAACTTTACCTAATTGAGTAAAACAAACCTACTGCCTCTAGTTTATGAGCCATCCTGCATAACCACCACACCATGGAGGCTGCCATAACACAGGTAACCTGTGACTGAAGGCTTATGTCTGACAGCAACTGGGACATTGGTTCTAGAAAAGCTTAAGCCTCATTGGGTTCAAGTTGCCCTCAAGTACCTATCATTGTTTTGTTCATGATCACCCATCCCAAGTAATGAATGCAGCTAATGTTGTATTAGCTTTCTTAATTTTGCTAAGAGTGGCTACTCTTTGCAATAAGTGCTACATGTGCTTTTTAAGTGCATTTATGCAATTGATTCATTCTACATTCTACCTATTTCACATCGTTTAGCTGATGTTGACTAAAATAATACCTACCTATACCTACACAACCAACATATTTATTTACTTACAATACAGCACAACTATATTGTAAGTAAATATTCATTAATTAGCAATTCAAACATGCAATGTTATTAAGATTAAAATGCAAGACCTATCCTTCAAGGGCCATTATTCCGTATCGATTCCTTACTTCAAAACCACACGAATTCCTTGTCTTACATAAGAAATCCGCGAAACTGTATTCTCTATGAAACGAAAACAAAACCGCGTGAAATGAATTTGGAATTGGCGCGATTTGAACTGTCAAAAATCGTATGTTTTACCGAGACGCGTTCCGAAATATCAACACATCAAAAGATATGACCACTTATGTCAATATATTTTATTCAATATAAAGATAACTTTAATGTAAAGTGAAGGTATATCTGATGCTGTAACACGTTTTGAACAAGACACGATAACGACGTGGTTTCGTATCGTGTGGAATCTGTGTTGCCATAGAGAATAACCACCCTGATTGACTGACTACCTCGCACTATGGTTTGAGTTAGTACCACAGAATACTTATTAGTACAGGTACCTACTAGTACTTAAACTAACTAAACTTTGCGTGAGGTTGTCACAGGACAATGTGTAATAGCTGTAAACACATTATTAATTATAGATGTTTTAGGTACTTAAAATCAAACTACCATCATATAAAATCAAATGCTATACAATCATACCATAGTTTTGAGTAACTTATTACCTACTAAAAAAGAGCTAAACAAAATATAAGCAACATGCATGATACCTAAAAGTAATTAATTTAAATGTACTTACAGGTAAATCTTGAATCTTGATTAGGTACTTATTTTATAGTGCTCACAAAAACAAAAGGATGGGTAGGGTGATTTTCTTAAAAAATGGGCAGGGTTTTTTAATAACTTGACCCAGGCGCAGAAAAAGTAAAATTAAAGTACTACAAATGGGAATGATTTTTTAAAGTGTAAAACACATTTAAGGTATTATCATAAAGAGAGTCAGAGGATGTGGGTTCAAATCTCGCTGGTTGCTAATATTTTAAGGACTATAATATCTTCACTACAAATGAAGTGCAAATCTGAAGAGAGGGACTTCTTGGTACATGTATGTTGTGTTTCTATGCCATTCTCCTGTGACCAATTTTGAAAAGCAAGATGTTGAAACATTATTTTTTTAATGTAGCTCATAATCATAAATCATAACACTACAGTATCTGGCAATCAACTGTAAAAACACAGAAACATAACATACTTTTAATATAGCACAAGATTAGTAGGCCCGAATGAAAGAGTACCGTTTTGGTCCATTTCAGTATCTTTAGAAGTTAATTAACCAAAAAGCCCACCTGAGTTTTTGGTTTTAATTAATTTCTTACATGTTAATTTATCCAAAACTTTAAGCCATGTGTATGATGATCAGTAACTATGTTAAAAACATTGAATCATCATCATCCCACCCACTATAATAACGGATCCATATAAGCAATTTAATCTGCAAAGCCAATACAAAACATCAAATGTAAATAAATATTCATGCAATGACTCGATGATTAGATTCCAAACAGAACTCGATGAGATCAGACCTTACGACTAGGTAATGCTTATATTTCCCCCCACTAGGTGGACCGACGACCTGGTGAAAGCCGCGGGGAGCCGATGGATGCAGGAGGCGAGCAGCCGCTCTAAGTGGCGCTCCCTGGGGGAGGCCTATGTTCAGCAGTGGACGTCTTCAGGCTGTTAATGATAAGCAATTTAATCTGCAAAGCCAATACAAAACATCAAATGTAAATAAATATTCATGCAAAGACTCGATGATTAGATTCCAAACAGAACTCGATGAGATCAGACCTTACGACTAGGTAATGCTTATATTTAGACTTCAATAAAATTATGTCATTGATGATGATGATGGAATGTGTCTATAAACATCTAAAGGTACGTCTACGGAAGACATAAGAATTAAACGGGTCTACGCAATGGGCCGTCTGATCTTAAAGATCATAGAGAGAGCCCATCGTTATCATTATCATCATCATTGCCATGCTCTGGCACATTCATTTATGCACCACCTGCTTTGGCATCATCTTCATCATCATTATCACTGGAACAGCTGTGCCAGCGACCCAAGGCCATTCTCTGCTACTTCAAGGAGTTGGGATGGCTAGGGGGATAGGCTGGCGGGGGGTAAATGCACAAAACACCCCATGCGGGACGTCAGTGCAGGCCTTTATCACCCCCACTTAGAATAAGAATAAGAATCTAAAGGTCAGGTTTCTTAGAAGTCAGGAACTATTTGTATTTGAACAAAAAAAAAATTTTAGTTACCTACAGAGCTCTTTTATGTTCTCTGATAGATGTAATGCAAAAACTGCTCAAAAAAAATTGAACAGAAACAGGTTTGTAAAAAGTGTTTCGTTGCTTTGTGAGTGGTTGTGTCAATTCTAAAAAAGAGCATGTTTTTTTCAACAAGATAAATGTTGAGCAGTTTCAAAAAGAGAATACTTACATTTGCAAGATATCGAATTATAGGTTTTCCTTCAATTCCTTTTTACGCAATGAGCAATGACCTATGGAGAGAGCTATGCTCGGTGTTTCCCTGTGAGATAAGACACAAAATGAGGAGGTCTGCAAGAAAACTAAAGTAACCGCGTAACCGCAGCTCTTATTAGCAAGTTAAAATAGCAATGGACAAGCCACCTCACTCGTAGTCTGACAACCGATGGGGAAGAAAGAGCGAAAATGGAAGACGCACCATAGACTAGGTGGACCGGTGCGACGTTCTGGTGAAAACCGCGGGGAGCCGAAGGATGAAAGAAGCGAGCATTCGCTCAAAATGGCGCTCTATGGAGAAGCTTATTTCAGCAGTTGGACGTCTTAGAGCTGTTCTCTTTTACGCGGGACCAATATCTCGTGAGAGAGACAGGAATAGTCCATCTCTTGGGAGTTACTAAAAAGAGCGAGAATTTTTAAGCGAGCATGCTACTTGCACTTAGACGACAGCATTATCACTTAACATCAGGCAAATGTGGTTAATCGTAAAAAAAATTGCCTGATTGAAAATTGATTCAAGCAAGGTCGCGCCTGTGTCAATCAATTAGCTTTAATATTTAATTTCCGTGATAAAATGTGTAATATCGGCAGCATGGCGGGGTCTAGCAAAGATCACAATCGCTAACGCTAACGCCTCACGCTAACTCTAAAAATGTATCGAAATGACATTCGCTACGGAAAAGTTAGCGATTTCCGAAATGTCATTTCAGTACATTTTGGAGTTAGCGTTTGGCGATAGCGTTAGCGTGAGGAAGCTTTGCTAGACCCCCAGGTTAGTGTTACGGCAGGAACGCTTGCTGCAGACAGTCACGCCGTAAGTTATCTTAATTAAGCAATTAAGATACCAACCATCAGATAGGACATGGTATTAGCCTTCACAGTCTGGTTGGTTTACGGAAAAGAAAGCATCCGTGTGTAGCGAGACATGAGTTATTTAGGACTTGGATTCTGGAACATAAAACTTCTAAACTCACTAAACCCGATTTAATGCGAATAATTTCATTTGCGAATCGTTTTTGTTCTTGCCGATCTGATAGAATAGACGAACGGAACTGTAATAGAGTTGTTTTTTATTAAGAAACCCGGTACCTACGAAACGAGTTGAGTTACAGTGTAATTTAATTTCGTGGGACTCGTTGGAAACCATTTGGACTCCAACGCAATGTTGCTACTATCGTGCATCGACGAGAGTCACAGATCGGCATAGTAGCACTAGCATGCAAGGAGTTGCTCTAGATGCCTAGGTATATAGGTTTTTTTTAATCATCGATAGGCTAAAATTTGACCACGGTCTCACCTGATGATAACTGACGACGCGGTCGACGATGGAGCATGCTTGCCTAGAAGATACCGGTTCACTCTAGCCTTAAAAACTCCCAGATTATATTTGTCAGGAAACAATGACGCTGGTAATGTGTTCCATTCCTTCGCTGTCCGAATTATAAACGAGGAATCAAAACGCAGGTATGCAGCTGAATGCTGACTGGCATACAAAATGGATGTTTATGTGCATCTAGGGTTAAAAGATAAAGAAACGCATTATTGACACCTCCAGTGCTATAGAAGTTCATAGGCTACGGTGACCACTCTATTTCAGGTGGGAGGTATACTCGTTTGCTTCGTTAACTTCAACTTGAACTCTTGGTTAATTGCTTTTGTGGAGAGATGATGCACCCTTGACTTAACAGAAACAGTTTTCTGGATTTGATTTGCCAATATCTTTTTATGCACACCGTTGAATCTTCCATTACTTTCTTACGCACAAACTTATCTAACGCGATTACGAATCAACCATTCCCTTTCTCCAAGCCATTAGCTACACAAGTTAATTATTGATCATTGGTACCAAGTAAATCCATACAGCTGTGCCTAACTGCCTACATACATGCACGCTCTGTTTACCTCAAAAACAGCGGCAACTCATACGCGACGAATATGGACGCGCTGAATTAATTGGAACTGGATTGTATTCACCGCTGATTGTAACCCGGATTGGGCCACGCTTGTTTTTTTTGCAAAATATCTGGGTTATGTAATAAAAGTAAATTCTTACCCTGAACTATACTGGTCTCTCTAATATTATTGTTCTCACAAGTAATCAAGATGCGTTTTGCTTTTTCGCCTGGCAAATGGTGTGCGATGCGCCTAATTTTTGTAGGTAGGTACCACCGCTTTGTCAGTTATCACAGGACTTTTCTGCAAAGTTCGTCTAGGTAGGTACCACCGCTTTGCCAGTTATTCGGCCGCCAAGCAGTAGTGTGCAAGCGCTACTGTGTTCCGGTTTGAAGGGCATTGTAGCTAGTGAAATTACTGGGCAAATGAGACTTTATGACCTGATTACACAGTGTAGTAATCTGATTGCTGTGACTGTGTGATGTCTCAGGATGACGTGCGCAGTGCAGTGTCACGCGGAACTTTATTATTTTAAAGTTCCTAGTGACACTGCAACTGTAATGGACAGCCGTGTCGCTTAACATCAGATGAACGACTAGCTCGTCACGTCATTCATTCTCATAAAAAAGACCGTTTGAGAAGATAGTCTATCGGTTTGTTATAAAAAGGCATTCTTTATCTAAAGCTCTGTTACATCATATTAGATTTTCTAAATCGATTCATCGATTGATTACAAATGTACCTCTATCAATATTCATTACTCACGTGTAGGTATCGAATGTTTCTAAATTTTTAGAACCAGAAACATTGAAATAAGTGAATGGTTAGGTATTTTAGTCTTCGTTTGGTAGTGTATGAAATGCCTGACAATCGAGACGTAACGTGAAACTGCTTAGTTCACAATAAAGTAATCATGTCGGACATTATGTTGGCCGTTATATCGTGGTATAAAAACAAATTCAATGTATAATGTATGATATAATTCGATAAGACCACCCTGGTTCAGGGCTAATATTAACCAATATACTAATCTATTATATTAGTGTCTTGGTTAATAATAGCCTTCTTTATAAAGAAAAAATATATGAAAGTAAAAGAAATGTAATAATAATCATGTGTGTTGTAATTTGGTGTTCAATAAAGTATTTTTGTATCACTATTGTATTGTAATAATATAAGATGTGGCAATAGTCTCTTTTGTTAGACTTTGTAATGATTCCCTTACCGTACGGTGGATCAAACTGAATAAAAATTAATAATTCAATATTTTTCCCACTATCTGGTGAAAGCCACGGGGACCCATGGATGCAGAATGTGAGCAGCCGCTCAAAGTGGCGCTCCCTGTGCGAGGCCTATGTTCAGCAGTAGATTGATCCCTCATGGGATCTTTTAAAGGCTCTAATATATTAATACTATTAGGTCTTTAATCCGTTACGCCCACGCCAATTTCCCGATAATCTGGCCTAGTCTGTAATATATTCCAAATATAATATCTATAGCACGGATAATATAATACCTACATTATAATGTACTGATGAATAGGTCCCATCTGCTAGCCCGAACTTTATCCAGATTAGGGCTCATAGAATTAGGGCCATTTTCTAATATGCCTCCAATCCAATCCTATACTTCGCTCAATTTGCCACAAGTCTTATTGGAAAAACCTTTAGAATATCGGCTGAAAAAGGTATTGGCTAATGTTGGTAAGTAAATTATGTAAACTCTAGTCTACTAAGTACATCGTCTGATATTCAAAAATAGATTTTAAACTGTATTATGTTAGGGTCTGTTTAATACAATAATGTGATCTTAGAATGGAGTTTTAAATTGTAAACCACATACAGGGTATATTCTATAAAGATTTATAGTCATTAAAATGTTAGTTGAAGTAACCCCCACCTTCTGACTTACCGGATTAGAAGCTCTCCCAACTAAGCGAATGTTACATGAGCGCTGACTGCGATAAATCGTTTGTCGAACCGCTTCGCACAACCAACGTATTTCGTGTTTTTTAATAATTTTTTTGTAGTACTCATTAGATTAGTTACGTGACTTGAGTAGCTGCTCTCGGCTCTCGATTTATAGCACATTTAGGCACATCGACGTCAAAACCTTTGGAAGTCACCTTGACCCGTCGGCAGACGAGTAAAGGTCGCGCGATTTATTGACTTTTCGAGCAACCCTCGACGCTCATAATCTGTATTTGTGATGCATGAGTGGTAAGCTTCTTTTTTAGAATGATAGGCTCTAGATAAATTAGGTGCAATGCATACAGTATGCCTTGCGTCAAAAGAATATGTCAGAATCGTGTCTTGAGCGACAACTATAGATCGGGACTCAGGGTAAGTTTTTGACTATGATCACAGAGTATAGTCATAATAGCAATGCGTGCATTTTTTTACAATGTAGACTCTGATTCCAATAAAAATGGATAATGATGATCGAATAACCATCAAATTCTCGATGGTCAGATTATTTTTACGCATCATCTGTGGATTCATTTAAGATAGAATAGTAAATGTATTGTAATCGAAGCATACATTTCAAACATATCTGTTAGTCGTCCGTCCGCTGGAAAGTAAACGGAAATGCCATACGTTTACGTGTGGGTACTAATAATATACCGCGGAAGCCCACGCAGCTTTGAAAGTAAGGATTACAAACATGTGGTTCAGTTAAACTTCGAATGCGTGTGTTTTTCGTGTTTGTCAACTCACCAAATCGCATCGTGTGGCATGTTACCGGTTTCCATCCAGCAAATTGTATCGCGTGGAGTCGTGTTGCAGGCTACAAACTGTCGTACGATTTGTCAACTCAATCAGTCAAATGGCATCGTGTCGAGGCATGTTGCCGGCTCCTATCTAGCCATCGTGTTACGCGTAGAGGCGTGTTGCGGCCTCCACTCAGCAGATTGACGCTATAAATTGAATGAAGTATTGCAAGAGGGTGGAGGTCTTTATCCCTGGACAAGAACAAAACGGGCAGTCGTCGCTAGCGCTGGAATGGCTAGCCAAATACGACATGGATCCAAAAGAGCCTCTGCGATGCACACACGTCTGGAAGGCGATTCCTTAGCTCTTCATCACACTATGATTTATGTTATGGTGCGGTTGGTGCCAGCCATAGTGTAGCTAGACGTTATTGTAGAAACTTGTTAATAAGCTAGAGTTTCTAGTTCTCTAGCCTAGAGAACTTTGCCTAGCACGTTGTACCCTGAGAAGCATTAAGGTACGCTGAAAATGCATTTTTTACCTAACCTTTGTTACTTACCTGTCATGATACATTGAGTCAAAGTGCTCATACTGCTTACAAAATATATAGTGCCCTCGCAGCACAGTTGGACTATTATAATAGATGAGATACGCACACATCATACTTACCATGTAGAAATGCATGGGTTGTCAAAGGGACAACGTATGATGGGAATGACATATTATGATTCTTTTCATGTGATGTCATGTTGGGGAATTCGTGTGAAGGATTATTTTTTCAATGAACTGTTGTCACTTTGTTTTCATTAATAATCACTGAGATAGGAGATGTGTTACGTTTATTTAATCTCGCAATAGTGCAAGCGACCCAAACTTTTATGGGACGGTAGGCGCATAAGATTAAAGTTGGTTGCCCGTCTGCACTAAAGTTTGAAACTCCTAAGTTCGCACTTATCACTCTAGCCTCCGGTTTCTTCTATGTTTGTCAAACTCGGGTCAAGTCAACACATCAAATACTGCACGCTCATTGGTTGATGACAGCCGATGATCAACAGGCAACGTTCAGTATTTGGTGTGCCAAGTTGACATGAATTTAACAAGCAAGCTATTTAACAAGCAAATTTAAATAAATCGGCAGAAAATGTTTGATGTTATGATTAGCTAAGTTGTATTTTAATGGACTTTAGTTAAGATGGGCATTAGAGTTTTAGTATTAATCTGTTTGATCACTGTGTAGACTGTGTGATGTATCACGATAACGTGCGCAGTGTCGTGTCACGCAAAACTTTACTATTTTAAAGCTCCGAGTGACACTGCAGCTGTTATGGGCGGCCGTGTCGCTTAACATCCCGTGAACGACAAACTCGTCACGTCATAGATTAGCATGAAAAAGTTAGCTCAGAAAAAAGTTTTGGTTTAAAAACAAATGATTCAATGCGGATAAAATATCAAATGTAAAACATATTCTACTTGCCGTGACCGGTGTTCAACTGTTAAGCAAAACAAAACACGACGAAGCAATCATGTTGGGTACTCTGTTTCACCATTTCAGTTAAACCAATTAACAACTCAAGCTGTTTCAGCGCCTGAAACTCCTAAATTATACGATCCGTCTAGCTAAACTAAAATAACAAAGTTGAGCTGTTATTAGGGATAGCGTTCAAAGGATTTGGCGAAAAACAGATTAGCAATTTAGTTATAAATTTATTTATTCATTTCTTTTTTTGGAAGACCAACAGCTGTTATAACATTTATATATATTCAACAAATTACACAAAAATAAGCCAATCAAAGGTCCTCACGGATAGACGTTACAAAAAAAACAGTAAATTGAAATGAAGTGAACACCTAAGAACACTACACACTGCATGGATTTACTAACCAAACTAAACACATACCATTATTAAGTATAATAAATAAATAAGGTACCAACAAAAAATTCAATAAAATCGTAGCAGTATATATAAAAATTTATATTTAAGTATTATAATGTAAATATGCTTAACAGTTAATTACGCTTCCATTAGTCAAAAACTCACTGCTCAACCACGGCCTGGCCGATGCTACGCTTGTGCAGAATAAGTCTAAATTATGGGGCTTATCAAGTTCATTAAAACATTGCTCGCTTTCCATAGATACGTTATGTTTGCATTGTAGTGATATATATAATTTACGCACCATGTCCTGTTCGTCGTTTCATTTGAATGAACCTTCTATTACTATATTTACCAATGGTACAGTTTTTCTCACTCTCGTTTCGTCCCTAGTGATATGTGATACGCTCTCTATTCAGAATTCTGTATAGAAAATTGATGCTTTATCGCTCATTACATTAAAAATATGATTGTATTGAGTTATTGTGATTTTAAATCGGGACTGCCCATCTGCGGCGTCATGGAATTCTTGGTGCCTATCTGGCTAATAACAACGGTAGATTGGCGCCAGCTTAACAACAAGTACTTTTTCAAATTATTCTGAAAATTCACAAGCAACCCTAGTTGAAAGCACATGCACGGGAGGAGTATATAACTCAAACAGTTAACAGCCCATTTCTATTGTGTCTGCCCGTCTGCGCAGACATTGCGGCGTTCCACTTTGCACCAACTGGGTCTCGGAACAAGTTCCCACTGTGTACCTCTATACTATAGATACTACAGGGCCTATAGAGTCTATAGACCCTGTAGTATTGAGAACTCTATAGGCCCTCTAGTATTGAGGGCGAAATACGTCAATGAGCTTTATATTATAACGCGGCTCTGCGCTCAATTTCCGTGGAAGGACGCTGCAGACGACACCGTGGATAAAATAATAATACACATCCGGGATGAATATCTGTTTTTGTAAAAAGAAATACCGAAATATCTTTAACTCAAACGTTCCTACATACAACGTACATATAACGTGACAGTAGAAACTGGTAGAAATTGATTGTATAAACCACAGAGCAAAAAAACAATATACGCTTCGCCTCCCGATGCGATGCGTCATTTTTTTCAAAGCTTACTTAGGATTTTGGAATAGAATTTAACTTTTAAAGACGCCATGTTGCCAAGCGAACCTACATCATACTTCCTAATTGTTGGCTATTGTGAAAATAAACCAATAGTAATATGGTAATGGAAGCGGCAACGCATGATAAATGATGCTCAGAACATTTTCAAAGACGTATTTTAGTTTCTGACAGCAGAAAAATGGTTCCGCTAAATGTGCAAAGCAACAAAACGTGGAAATATGACACAAACTACTTTTATTACCAATGGGTCTTGATTTTGCTGCTGATTCTCGTATCATCATCATCATCAGCAGCCTGAAGACGTCCACTGCTGAACATAGGCCTCCCCCAGGAAGCGCCACTTTGAGTGTCATTTGTCGGTCCGCCTAGTGGGCGGCCGGCCTATGCTGCGTCTTCCGGTTCGTGGGACCTTTCTTCCCCATCGGTTGTCAGTTCTACGAGCGATGTGGCCTGCCCATTGCCATTTCGACTTGCTAATCCTAAGAGCTACATCGGTCACTTTAGTTCTCCTGCGGATCTACTCATTTGGTATTCGCCTTGAAGAGATTTCGTGACGTTTGAACCTTTAAAATAAATAGTTACTTGAAGTTTTGACTTACACTGTTATCTAACACCTAATTAAAGTCACACATATTTGTTCAACCGCCTGCTTGCTCACCATTCGCCACGCTACACGTAATTGATTGCGAAACATCTGTAATACGGTTAATTACTAACAAAACCCGTACTCGATACGGTACTAGTTTTTATCCGCACCGGATATTTCGCTAAACCGGCTTTGGAAAAACTACTTCATAAAGGCAAATTGCAAAAAGATAAACAAGCGTAAAGTATAACTGAGTCAGTTTTAATAATTAATGTACTAATAGCAGCAATGAAGTAGAAACACAGGTAGAATAGTTTAGGTAATTAGGTAAGGTCGTATTAATTTTTTTTTTAATTATTCCTCTGGATTAGTCTGGATTGTCTCACCTTTAGGCAACAGCTTCCACACATTATGAGTTTGAATTTCATTGCTTTGACTTTGACCGTTTCTAGTAGTTTTTTCTGTGTTTATCCTTACTGTTTGTTATAATTTATATTTTATAGATTACATAATAGTTAATAGTGCCGATAGCAGCTAGCAACACCCCATATTAGGGTGAAAGCAAGAGGGAGCGTATCGATCTTCATGTTACAAGGTTAGGGCTACGATTTAGTGGATCGTTTTCTATTACATTTTGTGTCATTCACAGACTTTGGGGTGTGGTGGACGAGCAGGTTGGCTCATAACTCATAACTCGGAGGCGGTGAGTTTGATTCCCGCGATAGGACAAATATTTGCGCATAGGAAAAAAATCGCAATTATATACTTTTCTAAGTCTGAGTGTTGTGGGAGCATGGTCCTCGTAGGTTCTGCGCTTTAGATACAAAGAATCAGGGTTCAGAATCTATGTGTATGTAATCGTAGGGTGTTATTTAATGATGATTTCTGTGGTGCGAATATGTGAACTATTAGGTTACTGTTAGTAAATATAAAGACAATTCTTACATGGTCTACTGCTTCAAGTGCCTTCTAAAGATCACTAGCAAGCAAACTAGCAAGTGCTTCTTGTGATGAAAACGTTGACAATTTAGTAAAAGAACATTGAAGACGCTATCAAATCCGTCGAGCTAAATTACCGCGGGGAGCAATGTGTATTTTTACATTATATTTTATTTTCACAACGAGAAGTTAATGGCTTAGCCAGAAAGCGTGAAGATTCTGATTTCCTTAATCTTTTAATCATTTATATTATAATAGATAGAGTTATTGAACAATCTAATTACTTTTATAATAGAGCTAAGTACTTTGAATCCCAGCATTAAGATGACAATTGAATAACAATGCTTATGTACACAATATCGGGTCGCTGGGAGTTAGAGGGTTAAAGTGTGATTGCTTTAAACTTGTTTTATTTTAAACCAACAATCGTATACGTAGATTACGTAGTCTACCATGAAAATATACGACCTGTACTTCGAACAGATTACAATAAAATTAATTAACATCATCAGCCTGAAGACGTCCACTGCTGAACATAGGCCTCCCCAAAGAGCGCCACTTTAAGCGGCTGATTGCCTCTTGCATCCATCGGCTCCCCACGGTTCTGACCAGGTCGTCGGTCCACCTAGTGGGAGGCCGGCCTACGCTGCGTCTTCCAGTTCGTAGTCGCCACTCGAGAACCTTTCTTCCCCAACATACCACACTTAATGAACATACCACAACTTAATCTACTTACATTGCATCTTATTTACTACGTGCGGCAGAGAGAGAGAGAGAGAGAATAGTAAATTACGCCCGGGGACTGAGAGTTACTGATTATACATAATTAAAACAACATGCTTGCGAAAGTGTTAAAATTTGTTAAAATAAATTAATAATTATTTAAAATAGAACCATCTATGTTACTTTCTTTTCAACCCGGATTTAGTTACAAAAACGTTTTGCGCATCATTTTTAATCTATTAAATAATTATAATGTTATTATAATTATTATAATGCTGGCGGAGACGTCTTCGGTTTTGCAAAACATAATATTTTGTTGCTTATACAATTCCTTGGATCGATGTTGATTGAGTAATTTAATTTGCTTTAGGTATCGCTGTTTGATTGACATGGGTGTAAAGTTCCGTTTCGTATTTCGTATTTTCTTACGCTGACATCACTAAGCTGACGATGACCTCACCTTTCGACTAAATATCATAACGAAAACTCGCACAAGTCGCACTTCTAAATAAAATGTAGCTGGGTTCGATATTTCGAACACACAGGGGCTGTAACAATAACAACTGCTAGTCCGTCACTATTGCAAACAGGGATTTGGTTTGAAATCTTAATAGCATAAGATCGTTTTGGGACGTCATACCGGAATTAGACATTTCGGGTTGCTGTGTGCCTGTTCTTTCGTTGTTGACGGCTTAGTATAATGACGGCTAATCTGTAAGTTCTTATGGTTTCTTTCATGTTCAGCTTCATTTACTAAATTTTACGCAAATTGCAGTATTTATTTGTCTTGTTTGTCATCTGTAATGAGATTATAAACTAATCCAGAATCGAAGCGTTAGTGAATTATAACGTCTCTGTCGAAAGATTTATTAATCTGACGAGATTGTTTATGGTGCGGCTGCGTCAAATGACGGTGTCGTCAATTTATCGATTTTATTGAGTTTTTAAGTAAAACTGGAAGATTCTTAGTTTATAATTCAACTATCTTGCTGTAAGAGAACTGGATCTAATAAGCGTATTCTAATTCGAATATTAAATTAATATAACAAAACAACAATACCGTTGTAAAGTTGTTAACTCCCAATGTCCGTGAAATCCTTGTTTTGTTTTTGAATTAGACTTGGCACAGACGGAGAACTGACCGTAAAATTCATTTGAATCGTTTTGAAAGTAAAATTTCATCTCGGAACAAAACTAACTCTTTTCTGCGAGACAAGGAACCGCTTGTTCTTGATGCATAGAATATGAAAGTCACCGTAATGATGCCGAGATAATAACATAATAACGTCATTTAGAGAGGTTTATAAACTTGAGCTATTGAAAAGAATGGCTGTTATCTGGTTTCATAATATCGAGTTGAGACTTTAGTATTACTTGGTTACCGTGATGATTTGCGTTCAAAATGGTACCGGTAATTACAGTCATGTTAATTTTTTGCGTTCTTAATGAGAATGACAATTACCATTCTGAAGTAATAGAAACTATTGTAGTTGGCGATCAAGAATACATAACCAGCCGGAAGACGTCCGCTTCTGGACATGGGACTCCGCCATAAAGCGCCACTTTGGAGTCATAGAGGGAGTTTTGCCACTTTGGATGCTAATCATAGAAGGAGTTTTGCCACTTTGGATGCTAATCATAGGAGTTTTGCCAGTTTGGATGCTAATCATAGGAGTTTTGCCACTTTGGATGCTAATCATAGAGGGAGTTTTGCCGCTTTGTATGCTAATCATAGAAGGAGTTTTGCCACTTTGGATGCTAATCATAGAGGGAGTTTTGACATAATCGCCACGCTTGGCAGGCGGGTTGGTGATCCCAAAAAATTTCAATGGTCTTAGAAATTAGCTGCTGCCCGTTCTCTAGATATTCCCTTAGCCGTCTCATTGGGGTCCTATAAGCAAACCGGGGCACGGCAAACACAAATAGACATGATACAGTTTGAAAATGGCAGATGTCCATTTCTACCCTTGACTATAAAATCTTTGATTGCTGCACCTGCAATTCAAAGTTCTAAAGTACTCTAGTGGAACCTGCGCTTACTCACTGCACGACATTAGCTGTTCCTCCCCAAAGAATACATGGATACCTTAATAATTCACAGGTGTCAGCGTCCAACGGTCAATAAGTCCTTGTTACCATAACGTCTGTCGCAAGAACACTTAGGATTGGTGCCATAGGATTGGTGCCAGTTTTACACCCATAGAGATATATTACGCCACTTCCCCTTCGTAAAGTCTCATGACCTCTGCCCAGATGGGGTCTGATAAGATGATTGCCATCGAATTAGTTTCAGTGGTCATAAATCTTTTGTTATTTGCTTCAAAACGTCCCTTAGTAACATGGTTTATTCCAATTTTGTCGGTTTTGTTTGTAGCTTGAGATATTAAATTAATTGTAACTTTGTTCCTCAGTCAAATTAAGCTTATCGAACGTACGTTTCTTGTGTAGACGATAAAGAGCCGATAACACAATATTAGCGAAGCGCTAATTGGATGTTCAACAGTCATAATTTACGTGGTTAGCAAGTGACTGCGAAATTGCTGGGTGTGGATTTATTAAGGTACATTAAAGGTAATGAAATGATTGGATTCATTTTGACATTGTAATCATCAGAGATGCGAGTCATTTTATTCAATGTAGTATTACTATTATCTGAACTCTAATTCATTCCTTAAAGCCACAAAAAAGTTTCTTCCTAATTCTCAACACACTGCTTAAATAGTCTGTATTTGTAATAGACATAAAGGCCATGATGATGATGAATTGATTCTATGACTTAGTAAAGGTAAATAATCTTTTGACCAAGATACAGAGAAGGGTTTGATAATGTATACTTCAGAAATTGTTCATCATCACGATCAGCCTGAAGGCATCCACTGCTAAACATAGGCCTTCCACAAAGAGCGCCACTTTGAGCGGCTGCTTACCGAAATTATCGCTCGTAAGTAATAATAATAATAATTTTAGGACTTAGGCAACTTGACCCGTTGCAGTTTTTAATCTGTTGGTGAACAAACGGTTTCCACTTTGAAATCAGGCCATCCAATACTTACGCGATTGTTTTAATTTAACAAGGTTTTAACTTTAAATTACTCCTGTCCTGTTCTTTACCAATCGGTCGGCTGACCAGTCCGGTGCAGTCCGTTATCCGGGTAACATTACATAGCGGTAATTAGCAACGGTTGACGGCACGTGTGCTGGGGCTGTGGAACTTATTGATGTACTATATTGTTTGTAGAAGTGTTAAATATATGTCCGAGTTGTCTGACCTTGTCCGGTCTTGACATCAAACTAGGCTTTTTAATAGCATGGAGAGGTAAACAATATGACGGCAAATCGGCTGTTCAGTATTTTCGTTAAACTATAGGTTTCAATGGTTTCACTTCTTTAACTGCCATAATGATGCTTGTTTAGTCAGACAACCGAATGCTTAGGTTTCTTATAAACAAACGATTTTTTTATCTGTGCTTGCAACGTATGTGCTACTATCTCTGCTTTTGCTTTCTGGGAAAATTGCATCGGATACATTCTTTGCAAACGTCAATCTGAAAACGTTTTTCTGGAAGCAGGTTCATGTTTACTGGAACGGCTAAGCTCAGCTGAGTAGCCCAGTAAACCCATCAGGAAATAATGAATTAACTAGAAACAACCGGTATATTGTGCTGCGTACAACGGTGCGTTCGATATCCCACGCGCTGGCTGCTATTCAGAGAAAGAATGACATGTCATTATAAATGGATTGGGTCCAAAAGGTCATGGCATTTTCGGCCATTTAGGGTTAAAACGTGTGGGCTGACCCCAAAGTTGAAGGGATGAATTCGTTATTCTAAGTCGATTTGCGTATTAACTTCTTAGAATAAGCGGATTACTGGTGGTGATCTAAAAAGAATATTCATTTACATAGTTAGTAGTCCCTTCAAGTAGCCCTGTTGCAATACACTCAAATGGTTATCGTAAGATTTGAATAGGTACTGTTTATTTATAGGCACAAAGAACTATTTCAAAGAGATTTCAGAGATTTGAAACTCGACGACACATCAAGATATTTTTAGCCTTCTAAAACCAGTTCCATTTGATTCTTATCTTTATTTTAAGCAATTTCCTTTGGTAACTGCTTTATTTCTACGCCTACGCTGACGCCAATGAACAGACTTCACGTGTCTTGAGATGAAACAACCTTCCAAAATTAGCCAAGCCTCAAATTGGGCATTAGATTGGATGGTTTATTTGTTTAGACATTCGGCAATTCGACTTTTTTGATTATCGTTAAATCCAATCTGTTACTCATCGAGAAGGTCAACATAACACTTGAAACTTGGAGGCAAACATTTGTAACGTTGAAAATTGTATTGGAATTCAAGGGCTTTGATTTTGAGATGTAAATTTAAAAGTTAGTGTCTTAGATTTCTTGTAGATGAACAATGTTTTCTTATGAAATATCAGTGGTGGTTACTGTTTGGGAATGTGTTTTTCAACAACTGAACTGGGCTCTATAGAAGTAAATGGTGATAAAGTGCATTCATTAAGAGTTGCAGAACTTTCCACGTTTTGTAGTTTCACAGATACCTACACAAAATTTAGTAAACCTTGTTAGTCGGTATATATTTTGCGATTGCAAATACTATCAGTAATTCGAGGCGCAGAAATAAAAATGACTTATAAAAATTACTTCAAACCATTGAATATTTAATACTTTACAGTCGCAAAGTATTAGATAATAGATATTCAATGATTACATATCAGAATTCAGTCAGTCCAACGTCATCCAGGAACATGACCAGGCCCATTCAGCTCGTCATACATTGGATGGTAATAGTAGGTGGGCATGCTATAGGGATCCCAGTATAACAAAAATATTTTTTTATTTTATTTTAGATACAACAAAATGATTTTGAGGTTATAATTGCCACCGGTCTCGTGGTGTTTCTTTTCGTGAATTTTCAGTGCTTCTTTATTTAGCCTAGATACTCTTTTTGTGTTTGTGTATTGTGATGTCGTGGTAAAAACAATGAAGGACAATAGCCGTGAATGTGCTAAATGCAATGCATCATCAGCGAAAGAGTCGAGTCTGGTGTTGCATCGATTTCTAAAACCAAGCCCTACCAATGTTCAACGGTAAATTACACAAAACTTAGACAATATAATTTGAGGTTATGTACTTATTATTGAGTTCATTGTGGATTTGGAATTAAACATGTTAATTATGTTTTGCAGAATGCTATCATGGCCAAAGTTTTGTATTATGTATTTTGTATTATTGTATTATGTTTTTTTTTTAAATAAAATCGCTCTCGATTTATTATTCACAATGTCATGTATGCAATAAATATAAAAAATTATAAAATCCTATGCTTTTATTTGTGCGAATTGATGTAGTTTTGTCCCTATTATAAGATAGTTTATCTGATAATACAATGGGGCTGCTCTACAATTAATTACTAGTAATTAATTTTGGAACAGCCCCTTTTATCAATTCAAATCTATACGAATAGAACATTTGAATTTTCCGCCTTTTTTAAGTTTCCAAAGGGTCCCACTAAAGGCGCTAGTACTGAATTTCATAACCACTTTTTTTGTATGAAGATGGCATTCTTCTCCGCTAGGAGTAATAGTATTCTGTGAACATGACACATTACTCGTCGTTGTTATAGTGCATTAGTACATGTTATAGGTAGGTAATATTATGGCAATGTGAGTAGGCAGATAATCCATATTTTTTTATTTATATGCTAGGTTAGCAACTGGTTTGATTTTAGCTCTAATATCTTTATTAGTTGTTGATAAACCGATTTGTCCAGGAATACTTGATTAACCGCCCAACGTTAAACCAACGCCACTCCATCATATTTGACCTGAATCTTTTCATGGAGTAATAAACCCAATCGCATCGAGCAGTATCGACTTGAGCTTAATTGCGGATCGAAACATGTCTGACTCATGTTTCTTAGCGAATGTATTATATTGGCTGTTAACGCGGATGTGGTTGATATCATTTATAACATTTTTTTAAATTAGTGCCGTGTTTCAACAAGAATTCAAAATGTTGTATTTCATGCACTGCTTAAAAATTCAATGTCAAGTAAACGGGGGGGCGCGGGTTAAAGTCCCGATGGTTGATAAAATTTTAAAACAATATTGTGGTTGTTATTCTTTAAAAATCGGATTCCATGAGCTTTTTCTTTGCAAACCAGCATGACAGATATGAATTTACTATGTGATTTATTTGGCCGCTAAACCACGACAGATATGGATTTTCATACAAACTTTGCCGGCCGCTGCTTGTCAGTACAGCAATGTCGATTTATCTCGAAGAAGGTTGTCAAAATAATGCTCCAATTTCCAAGCTTGTTTGAGAAAATGAAATTAGTTGACGCCTTGGCGGTTTCCTTTAGTTAATAGGACGGCTTGAAATACGAGCCATTTTGCAGTGCACGATTGGACAGTATGTCGAAACAGCACTAATTTACTAAATTCGTTGAGGGTTCAGACGAGAAAGGCGAAGACCGAAGAGTAAAGGTGTAAAATGTAATAACGTCAGTCAGACAATTATGACAAACTTGACATAGTCATAGTTTGACTTGAAGTAAGGGAGGCATTAATATTAGATAGTACAAGAAAGTCATCAGAAAACAGAGGGACTTCGCAATGCGTTCGGGCAAGTCAGTGTTTTATGAAATGTCATGCCTGTCACGTGAGGCGGCTCAATAAACCTCAGGTCACCGCACTAGATATAGGTCGAGAGGGCACAGGGATGACGTTCAGTAGATGGTAGAAGTGTACTTTTAGGGAAATCACCACACGCGAGCCCACCTGAGTTTGATTGTACTCCAATTCCATAGATCCTCGGTGCCATGGTGGGATTAAATCAGTATAAAAGCATGTAATATAATTCTTTGGGTGCTTTTGCTCGTGCAAAAGTATCTCCAAATTGCTAAGGAGCAAGGATTAATAAAACTTCTTCATTCCAAATTTAATGTAATTTGATCACTATAACCACATACAGATTGAACTTGAGGTAGATCAGGTCAGACATTTGCGGAAGATGATACAATGAAAGTTGAATAATCTGCACGATGCATTCAATATCTGATATTGACACCTCTCGGCCATATCTCCAATTAAACTTGTTATGTTAGAAAGCGTCGTAACTCATACCGCTCGGCTCTGTACTGTAGATATTAATTATATTATCTGTGCTTGGGATAAAAGTTTTCAAATAATCAATTTATCCATAAATTTTGGTTCAAAAATTTCAGTAAATCTGGAGCCTATATATGTACCTTTTGTCATCTTTTACAAGACCGCACATCACCCAACTCAGTTGAATAATACCTCTGGGTCATCGGCTTCGAACTAGGTCGAGAAGGCACGAGGGATGGTACTTCGCCTACGGCTGACTTCTCTAAGTTCTATAGTACTAGAGCAGTTTCTTCAGTTTATCTTGATGACTTCGTTGTGAATTGTACCATTTTACCATTCGGTAAAGTTTTGTTTGTCGCAATACGGGTTTGTGCTGTTTTCGGTAAACTGACTGTGTCTTTGCAGTACAAAACTGGGCAAACTTCATTTACCTGTTTACTTCAGACCTCAGGTACACAGGTTCTACACCTCAAAGACTGATCATGACTTCTTCAGCATATACAATAAATTCCTTATTACCTCGAGGTTTTGAACTAAATAAGTCTACAACTAATGTATTTAATGGTGCCGCAAATTTGCTACAAAATGCTTACTCATACAGGAAGTAACTTTGATTAAGGATGTTTGGTTGGTATATCCGATATAAAAATAGTAATTGGAAGCCGATATTAATCATCGGAAATGGCTTTTACATGCCGCTATTATAGTTATATCACTTATCGCTAATCAAATTAATCGATCGGCATTAGGCATTAACGGTCCTTTCCAGCTTCTTTATTGAATTATGTTTGAGTTCAAATGCAATTATTATAAAAAATTAGTTTAGGTTAGTGAACTTTAAATATAGATTTTAGTAGATTCACTAAATTATCAAATTATTCATTTTGTAGGTTTGATAGTTGTACTCTTTAGGGTTCCGTACCCAAATGGTAAAGCGAACCCTGTTACTAGGGCTCCGCTGTCTGTCTATCTGTAGTATGTTTGTCTGTCCGTCTGTCACCAGGCTTTTTTATCACATGAACCGTGGTAGTAAGACAGTTGAAATATTCACAGACGATGTATTTCTGTTGCCGCTATAAATACTAAAAACCAGAATAAAATAAATACTTAAAGGGGACTCTCATACAACAAACGCTTTGTTTGCTCGTTTTTCATAGATAATACGGAACTCGTGCGCGAGTCTGAATCGCACTTGGCCGGTTATTTATTTCATTGCTATGTCAGTAAGTTTCGTTAAACTCTAGAAAGTGGTAAATCAAACGCGTCGATCCTTCCTTCCTCAAATTCAATTAGGAACAGCTTAAGTAAGACGATAAAATGTTCTGTATGCACTGTGCATTAGAGACATGTGCATTGTGTATTAGCGCATCCATTAGCAACAGTAATGTTACAACTTGTTTGTTTGTATAGTAACGTTGCCGCAGCTGTAACTAATTCCACCGTTTTAACTAGGCAGTCTTTAGGTAGGAATAAACCTTAGTAGTTCCTCATTCGTCTGGCGTTGGAGTGACAGGGTATGATGAAGTATAGCAGGGCAGGGAGGATTGTATTTTAGTTGCTATTCATTTATTTGTACTTTGTTCACAGTTTCGTAAAAGATCTGGTGGGATTTTATTTAATCAGGTGTTTCATCGGGCTTAATGCATGCATTGTTAAAAGATTTACTTTTAAAGAAAAGAAGCTTTAATTCGTTTGAGATTGCTTGCTCTCATATTCTGTATTCATCATTAGGTTCATAATCAATTCAAAGGAATCTCACACCGTACACTGTTATTCCTATAAAATTACCTTTATCATCATCATCATCATCATCATCAACAGCCTGAACACGTCCACTGCTGAACATAGGCCTCCCCCACAGAGTGCCATCTTGAGCGGCTGCTCGCCTCCTGCATCCAATCGGCTTTCACCAAAATGGCCTTATTGTAAACCTATTGAAGTCAAAACTTGGAACTTAACCATTAATATTAAAATAGCACTGCACATAACCGGTATACTCCATGTTAACCAATTTCACTATGCGGAGTTGTGGGCTAAGCAAACTTGCGACGCAGAGATTGCTTTATTATTGCATTAGATGCGCTGGGATGGTTCCTGAACACCATGCAATGGGGAATTTCAAATTGTAGTTTAGTAAATATGTGGTGTGGTTGAGTTTGATTCTGTTCGACTTATTTGAAGTTTCGTAACCGTGTTAAGAACGAGAACGCGGAAGGAACCAATAAGCCCTATCAAATGTTTTGTTTGTCGTATGATATTGTGTGATTCTGTGGTAATATATATTATAATGTGAAACAAATTCTTGTTCATATTGTCAATGTTCATGTTCATATTGTAATCTACTGCACAGCCAATGCAGCTCTGTAATGTGTGTGTGTCTAATTTAATGTAATACCTTCAGCATTCTGTCTGTTACAGTTAATCGTTTCCATAATAAATTGAACTGGCTCTTGTGTGTTCTTTGGAACATTTCTAAAAGACAGTAACTCTTCCTTAACCAACATATTGTTCTTAAAATTTGTTGTTTTGTTTTTGTTTCTTTCACAATAACTTTGGATTGATGAACCAAACGTGATGTGCCGCTTTACCCGGTGCCAATCGATACCGCTAGGCAACAGAAAACATATTAACTATTAACGAAGACAGATTTAACCGCGACGTCTATTAAAATTGGTATAATACCGGCTTTTCATCGAAGCTTCGCGGGTTTATCGAAAACTTGGTAAAGTTATTAAGTTAACAAAGGAAAAGAGGAATTGACAACGTTTGTTCATTAAGATAGATTAGGTAACTGTTAATTTTTACAAGATTCTATTAGTTATTATTTAAATAACAATAATTTCTCAATTCTAAGCAAATGCAATAGATGGAGAACTGTTTAGATCTGTAAACAGCAATATTCTGTAACTTAAAACGCTGTGTCTCACGTATCCACCAGGTAATTAAGAATGTCGCACGATTCTAGGCTCCAATGTTCTTCAATTATTTTCTGTAAGCTTGCAACAGTCTTATTAATAATTTTTTATACTCTCTCCAGTGAAAATCACCACCTGCTTGTTATCTGATTCTGATGCATGCTATGACTGAAATAAATTTCCATAAAAGTTTCATCTTCCTTAAAAAAGCTACGCTTTCGCTAATACGATACGAAGCAGAACAGAAGCTCGCCTATTTTGGGAAAGTTCAACTGTAAACACCGGTCGCCTACACTTCCGGTAGAATGTTCATAAATTGCCTTAATAATAATTTGGAACGGAGCTGGTGCTGACATGTCTGCTTTGTGTTCTGATCTGATCTTACGCCACCTTACATTTTAGAGAGAATTTTAGTTCAGACCAGGCTATTTACAAACAACTTAGGTAATAAAATAACGAAGCCACTTTCTTTCCGCAATGAAGAAACAATCGGTCGATTAGAATAGAATAGAGTAAAGTTTACTAACTACTTTTATTACTACTACTAATTATTATTTTATCTATAACTTAACGCCTTAAGCTTATTAAAATGTAAGTGTAACTCCATTAACTCATCCACCCTGACCTATATTCCATAATTACCTGACGATTAATTTCGCCCTTCGCATCTTCGCGTCGAAACTTGATCACCTGAAATTTCTCATTTGCCGAGATAGAGTGCTCGTTTCGACATAATTACGGCACAATTTACTGGAACGTTAAAGTGGCATGGGGGCGCTTGGAAGATGATATTAATTATAATGATATTTCATCACAATTCCGCGGAATATTAAAAAGAATTTGATCTGATGACTTCATCGTAGAGACGCATATTGTGGCGAGAGTAGAGCGAAGCTTCGTCGCTTCTTATTACCCATTCCGCAAAGTCCTAAGACGAAAGTCTTCAACTAGTGCGTTTTACCAATCATGAGTCATGACCTACGGAGCCGAAATTCAATTACTCATAATAAAACTAATCCTGACAAGAAATTTCAGATTGCTCAGCGAGGAAAAATCTATGCTCCGTGTGTCTGCACTCTGTACAGCGGGATCGAATCAGGAAACGAAGTTATTTGGCAGAAAACTATAATAATTATGGGACGTAACCTGCGCAGACACTCTCGCACCGTCGCATCTTCCTGGAACACGGGTTGGGGCTGGCGCGGCGGCAGAATCCGCAGAGAACATGAAAAGGCGCAAATATGTATTTGGTGTTGAGACGCTGGGACCGTGGGGACCAAGTGCACACAAAATTTATAAAGACCTCTCGGAACGGTCACGTGTTGCCTCGATCAGACGGATCGAGGCAACACGTGACCAAAATGCTGGTCTATATTTGGCGCAAAGGCTAAGCATTGCCATACAACGGGGCAATGCCGCCAGCATTTTGGGTACGTTACCCACTGGTAGTGGCTTTTTAGATTAAGTTTACTTATTATACAGTTTTTTACTTTAGATATAGATAAAACAAAAAAAATAAAAAAAAATGTGTGGACATTTTACACAGCGCCATCTAGCCCCAAATTAAGCATAGCTTGTACTATGGGAACTAGATAACTGATACAATACTTATATACTTTTGTTTGTTTTTAAATACATACATAGAATACAATATAACACCCAGACGCAGAACAAACATCTATGTTCATCACACAAATGTTTGTCCTGGGTAGGAATCGAACCCACAGCCCTCAGTTCAGAAGGCAGCGATACTATCAACTGAGCTATCGGGCCCGTCTAAGATAAGTAGTTTATTTTAGTTTAGATTAATTTAGTTTTAGTCAATTTATCTACTTATTTTAAGCTGTTTTATCAACCTATTAATAAAGTTTTTAGTAGATGTTTTAATTAAATATCATCATAATTACCAATTTTGCCCATCAAACTGAAGTGGCATTAGACAGATTCTAGACGTGTCCTCCGCGTGGACACCGTGAATCAGCAAAAGTAGTATAGGGTACCATAATTATAATGGTATAGGTAGGTCGCGCAGGTAGTCTTACTGCGAAATTTAGCGCTGATATACTGAAAGTAGCTGGTAGCAACTATAAAAGAAAAATAGAGCCAAAGACCGCATTCAATGATGATGATTTGATGATTAATGATGCCGAGTTGAGACTACGCACTGGTTTCAATTGGTTTGGCAACATGGTACCACGGAAATATGCTCATATCTAATGCTGATGCTTTGGTCATCCCGAAACAATTCGCCCTCCATGAACTATTCTAGAATTGGTTCGTTACTCTCAAGCCTCAAGATTCAATTGTATTGTTTATTTTCCGAGTATGTAGTTAGTAATAATTGATTTATAAATCATGTCAATTGTGTAGCTAGCACTTGTAGTTTCATTCAGATCAATTAATGTAATATTATGAATGAACCGACAATATTAGAATTTTGATAATGGTTGTGGTATGTTTATGTTGGATGTCCTACCTACATTTATATGTTTAGTTTTGCGGTACTTGTGGTTGATATGAAATATAGGTAATTCTGATAAGCCTTGTTTAATAAGTAAATTGGGACTTGTATGATGATTTATAACGATATTTTTATAATTTGAATATGAACTGTGGAAGCAACGCAATATGATAATATCACAGATAATATTTAATAATCGATGGAGAGCAGGTAAATGCAATTAAATCGAAATAAAGATCAATGAAAATCTTGCGGCGATATAGACAGTTTCATAAGGACTAAAGTACTCAATAAATTCTTTCTAGTATAATGGCACTGTTGAAATATTAAACTTGAAAGTTGAGAATGAAAGCAATGCGTAATAAATATCAGTAACAATAAGCCATAAAAAGCTGAAGGCGAAAGTATATCGAGTCAAGACAATAATGGCGCAGATCGTGTTACGATATCAGATATTGATGATCTTAACGATTACTATCAAGATTCCTTTATAATGATGACGTGTCATCTAATTTATGAACTTATACTTATAATATGTGAATAATGATATAACTATTACCTCGCTATTAAGTTAAGTTGAAATCGTCCTACGATTTCAACTTAACTTGATAGCGAGGTTTATCTCTAGCTATGATAGAGTCAAGCTCAAGTCAATCAAAGATGAAATTAATTAATATCAATATCATATCATATCAATTTGTTTGCTTAATTTTTAAGTGTTCTTAATTTTCTGTTACAGGTAATTTACATGACCGTGAATGGTATTCTTAGCCAGTTTATCCGGAGTTGTTAGTAAGTTTAATGTAGAAGTAGGTGATTGACATAAACCACGAGTTGAGGAATACGAGCATGAGATTAGAGCATGCATGTCAAACTGAAAGTAATTTATGGGCCCAATGTATAAGGACGTCACGTCGGACCGTAACCCGGACCGGACCGGAGTTGCTGGACAGTTGAAAGTTTAAGTATTATTTCAACATAAGTATTAAGGTTTCAATCAGGCATTTGGGTGTTTAAAATATTTGTTACCAATTTATCATTGATTAATGCATTCGTTTTCATTTACGAACATAAAGAACAGCAGCAGAAAGACATCTGATCACACGCCTAGAATATTTTCGCTACTCTGTCTTTCTATTCGCTATAATTGATCACTTTCTAATATATTTTCAACAACTTTTCCGTAACCACAAAACTTTCTCGTGATGTACAAACCCTTCATCAATCACATGTTTTATAAATAAACATATTTTATGTCAACAGCATTGCTGTAAATATAAGTGTTATCCAAGACGACAATCATGTTCAGCAAAGCCGTAGTTGACGGTTTATCACATGTAGAAAATGCAACGAAATAGATTTCTATCTCTTTAGTCTTGTGGAAATTTTGCTGCCGTGGTAAATCGACAAATGAAACTGCCTCCTTTGCCTATATTTTATTTCCCTGTTTCAACCTAATTACTGCAAACTATCAATATCTAATGTCTTGACGCTTTTCTATCAAATTATCTTTCATGTTTTAAAGTCAAAATGTTTTATTGCAAATAGGCTGTTCATAGCACTTTTACAAGTCAAATGACGTTAGGTACTTAGTTAAATTATTATAATTACTGAGCAGATAAAATCACAAAGTGCATGCAGAATGTCAAATATTATACCTATATCAAACCAAGCCAAGCCTATTACAATTTACAGTAAGGGTTTGAAAAAAGAAGTTCTTCCACTACAAGTGTTAGCAATCCGGTTTAATGCAGAATAGATAATTCCGATACGTAGAGCTTCGATTTGATTTATATACCTGTTTAAAAGCATTTGAAAATGATGCACCCAATTGCATGCATACCATACCCAGTAACAGCCCCTTTAATGCCGCAAGACAATTTATCACCCCGCGCTAGCATCGGATTCATTTCCTTACGAACGTCCCGCTTTCCTTTCGCTGATCGAATTACCAATCACGGAAAGTGGGTCCCGAGACTCCTCGTGGTGATTGAACAGTTACAAGTCTCGTGGACTCTATCCCTGTGAGGTAGAGTTCTATCTTGCTTTTGGAATTAGTTGAGGAGTGGCATGCTACTCCAAGTGAGATGGGAGCGTTTTTCCTTATACTTAATATATTTGGATACCAAAGCATTTTAAATAATATACAGAGACTCGTAGCAATTAGACTTTGAGAAGCGTTTAACTAACATACCATTATGTACCAATTGGTACCGATCCATTCCATTTCCAACCCAGTTAATCTTAGCCGTATTGTTCTAGTAATTAATGAAAGCGTTCTTTTCTAAGACTTCCACGGGTCATTTGCCATTTCGGGCGCTGGATATCCAGTCCGTATGAAACCAAATATCCGTATCTACGTCTAGGTTACTAACCGCAACAGGCCTATTCGTAATATCCTGGTCTTGCTGGGCGAGATATTTTGGTAAGTATTTTTTTTTGTTTTAGAAGTTTTTGTTCTTTGTTTGATGCGCCGGACTCTGAAGCCACCGGAAGCCGGAAGGTTTAATGTTGTAGAAAGAATGAGTTCCGTGAATATGCTAATCTGTAGCAATAAATAACTAAGTCACTGTTTACAGTTTTTTTTTTGGAATGAAATATTATTTCGTAAAGAATTCAATCGCGTCTCCCAAAACATACCACCATTCCATTCGCCTATTGTTTACCAGACACAGCTATAAAAGTCTTCGAATAAAACACGTATCAGAATGTTTCCAAACTTACGTCGTGTGAGGCTGATTGTAAATCTAAAACTGAAAGGGATTTTATTTTGGGAAATTCTCTTCTGATACGATCGTGATGAGGAAACTGCACGTCCAATTTGGACTATTTGTAGTTCCTGTAAAATCAAACGAGTCATTAAGTCAATTAGGTTAGGAACCTTGTAAACAATTACTTTAGATACGTTATTGACCATGGCAGTTTAATTTTCTTAATTGGAATATAAGTACTACTAACTAATGCATTTTATAACGAGGTCATAAATATTCATAAAAATGTCGGCATATCAATTTGACTAGATCATTGTTCCATTGTTAGTGATGTCATACCTAAAACGTTCTTCAAAGATAAGTTGTCCCAACCCAATTGTTGTTAGTATTAGCAGTATTTTCTTCACAATTTTTCCCTTAATCTTACTCGCAATAAGGACTCTGACTCTCTCATTGTCCCGAAGTGCATTTAATTTGCCTACTCATGGTATTTTTTTGGTCACTCGGTCCTCTAATGTCACATTATAGAGACAGCACTTTGCTTCGGTACCGGTTACGGAGACGAACTCTACGGGGTTTTGGGGACTGTATTTAAATACATAAGAACGTACACTTAGGAATGTCTGCCACAAAATAAATATCACTACAAAAATAAAATGGTAGCTCAACAAAAGTGTCACATTGTATTTGTTTCGACACTTGGTGAATATTGTTTGCCAACCCTCTGTCCATGGCGTATTTTAGTTATTTTATGGATTTTTGATGGTAATTTCGGGGTACTCCATTCCATACACTGTTATGGAGATGGGGATCGTTGTGGAGTATAATATGTGTTGACGGGAGAGCTTGAACATTTCGGAAAATTTAGGAACGCGTGTTTGTGTATCAAACTTGAGGTTGATAAATTAATCGAGTTTTCTTAGAGAATTGCATAGAAATAAGCTGTAATTCTTCTATTGTATTATGTACCTAACTTATTGTGTTTTCAAGATTGGAAGGAATATAGAATGTGCTCTAATTGATTTTCGTTTTTAGTGTAAGCATTACTCACCCCCGTATTCCTAAATATTTAACCAAAAATTCTTCACTTGACTTCCATTTAACTTTGAGGGAAACTCAAGGTACATCGCGACGTACCTTGAGATGACAGTTGCTTTGCTTCCCTCGTTTGAGAAAAATTTACTCAGAAACGTCAAGTTGATTATATATTGTCAATTAAAAATACCAAAACACAAAAATGAGGTTAATTCAAGGTTAAATCGAGTGGAGTAATCTCATGGTAACGACTTAGAATATGGGGGTTAGTCTCACATCGACCGTAAGACGGCCACGGGTAAACACATGCCTCTTCCATAAAACGCTACTTTAGACGCTATCATACGGTTTGCTATAATCAGCACGCTTGGCAGGCGGCTTGATGATCGCTGAAGATTTTAATTTAGGAACCAGGGAGAATGCTGCTGGCTATTGTCTGGATGTTTCCTTAGCCGGCTCTAAGGGCACCCATTGGAACAGATGGAGTGGTTCTCTATTCGCAAACCAGGACATGGCTAATTCCCTGTCTCGCTTCGAGTGAAATATCTCAGTGGTATTTTGATGGAAACAAATTGGATTTAGGTAATTCATTAAACTCCTCCCACATATTATTCAACTGTTCAATATGTTAATTAATTATTACCGCTAATCGATAAAGTTTTATTACAGCAGTTAAACATAAATCTGCGATCGTATACCGTTTATGCAAACAAATTGGACATGAAAGGATCGTTTAGACAAATAAATATCGACGGTGATTGCCCGAGTTTTGCGGTTTTGATACTTTGGGTGTCTGATGGCATAAATGGTAGGTCACTTTTATGAAAGCATTTATTAAATCAGCAGCTTTTAGGAAAGCATTTTTTGGTAATTTTTAATGGCGAAGCATTGGGATTTAATAAGACAAATTTATACTTTTTTAATCCTACGCTATGCAAAGACAGATTCACACACAAGGGTGTACACGGAGAGTCTACAAATAACAGAGCCACTAGTTTATAGAATTGATTTTATAGTGCAAACGACACGAAGGGCCTTACTTATAAACGCCGCTTAAATTTAGTCAGTGTTTTAAATGTTCCGTCTCGTTTCCTCGCTTGACATTTCAAAACAGTCAAAAGTTGACAGAAGATTTTAAGCATTGGCTAATTTTAAGCAGCGTTTGTAAGTAAGGCCCTTAGGGTATATCTAAAATGATATAACATAGTCCTTAAGATTTTCGCAGCTAGCGGTCACGTAACCATAGCTCAGTAAGTAATCGTAGAGCGTCCAATCCGGTGAGTAGGAAGGCGGCGGTTCAAATCCCGCTGGTAGCTAAAATTTAAAGGACTATATTATACTGCCACTAGTTTAAGTAATGCCATTATCAAAATAATAATAACACGATGACATGACTGACCTATTGTTATTGGCACAAATATATTACATAATGAGATAAACTTATAGGTCAATGTTGACCGAATGTTAATAACATCTGATGATTTCATCTGCATGAATTTGAATATGATTCCGTATTCATCAATCAATATTTCATTTGTTCCTTAAAATATTTTTGCTATCATATCGTAGGACTAATTCCTACTAATTCCTGGTTGGTTGGTTTTGTTATGTGTGTTGTACGATGTCCTGAATGTTGCATTCTGATTTCAATCAGCGTAAATACTTGGCAAGTACCTTGAAATAAGTACGTAACCTACAATTTTTCTGCCAGAATTATATTTATAGAACTCGTCTAACTTTAATAAGTTTCATAACTCATAACTAATAATGTGACAAAAACTCATTGGCTTCTATTCATAAATTCCCCACATACAAGCTATCGAACGTGAAATGATGTCAAGAATGAGGAAGCGTTTTTGTGTAAGGAACCGATCCCTGCTATAGGTAATAGAAGGGGAAGACAGATGTGTCGTCTTTTTAACGAATGGTTTAGCTAGTGCAGATGGTGGTACTTAAATAAAATTCGGAAAAAAACCTATGAGTTTTTTTTATAACCTAATAATAAAATTTGCCCATAACAGTTGCAGTGTCACTCGGAACTTTAAAATAATAAAGTTTCGCGTGACACTTCGCTGCGCACGTCATCCTGAGACATCACACAGTGTGTCTATTAATAATTAGATTACCACACTGTGTAATCAGGTGATAGAGTATAATTTGCCCAGTAATTTCACCAGCTACAATGCCCTTCAAACCGGAACACAGTAGTGGTTGCACACTACTGCTTGGCGGCAGAATAACTGGCAATGCGGTGGTACTTACCTAGACGAACTTTGCAGAATAGAATTTACGAGAAGTGTAAAAAGAGTTGACAATGGCCAAATGAGCTAATGAGGTGAACGTTTTGCTAGTCTCTTCTGTAAGTTTCTTATACTGGCCTCATCGTGGATGTAAACTGGTTTAGCCTTAAAATAAGGGTCTAGCTGATTTATGGTACACAAGGCCTTCGTCATTATGTTACGCTCTAATAGGGTTCTATTTATGAAAACCTTTCGATATTTCGAAGGCATTATGATGTGCCTTAGCTATAGATAGCGTTACTGAGGACGGCGGCATCTCATTAGATGACAGGAAGTGTCTAGCAGGTCGCGGCAAAAACTACGTCCGTGGTGTCAATAACCCCTGTTCCATGGCGGTTTGGTAGTGATGTGACGTGTAGCGTTTATGGCGTAATCACTTGGAGTGAAGCTGTGATAGTGTGACACGATGGCGTAGTATAGTAGCAGTGCCATCCCAGCTCAGGTGTTGACAGGAAGCTACTCTCAGTAATCGGCAAAAACAAGCATCCGTTGTGTCAATAACCAGATAGCTATGTGTTTTGCTCTTCAGCTTTTGCACAAGTTAAGTGCTCTCTATTTGATCATTTGCGTCACTGTAGTAAGGTAAAATTTTGAAATATAGCTGTTTCGCTGCAACTACTCTTAGTACCTTTAAATTGCAATATCCTTTTATACATTTACAATACATTTTAATAATTTGGAAAACAATCGACTATCGATAAAAAAAGCAGCAAATGGCGTGGCGTGACATCACTAGCAAGCCGCGGGGCGTGACGGTGCAACTCGTGATTCGCTGGTCTGTGTCTCTACAGCAGGCTCACTAATCTAGGTCTGTAGTAGGTAGTTACACACTACACACTAGTCTTAAAGTAGTATATAAAACTTGGATAACGTAACGTAACTAAGTTTAATCGTGATTCACTTCATTAACAGCTTGGTTTTACTATTTTAAAAGTATGTCAGTTGTAGATCGTTAATGTCGTTTGCTCTTGCTAGGATTGGCAAGTTGAAATGGCAATGGGCAGGCCACATCGCTCGTAGAACTGACAACCGATGGGGAAGAAAGGTTCTCGAGTGGCGACCACGAACTGGAAGACGCAGCGTAGGCCGGCCCCCCACTAGGTGGACCGACGACCTGGTGAAAGCCGCGGGGAGCCGATGGATGCAGGAGGCGAGCAGCCGCTCTAAGTGGCGCTCCCTGGGGGAGGCCTATGTTCAGCAGTGGACGCCTTCAGGCTGTTAATGATGATGATGATGATGATGAATGTCGTTTTTAATAAATAATTGAGTTATTAAATTTCGGGTGAGGCCTATGTTCAGCAGTGGATGTGTTCAGGCTGCTGCTGCTGCTGCTGCTGATGATGATGACGTCACAGAATACTAGTGATGTTGTGCTTGTTTTTGTTTTTCGGTAACCGTCCAGCTAACCACTCACATCTGATAGTTTCGGAGAACCGCATGGCTGTGGATTTATGAATGAAAACTTTGCGCCTGATGCCCGACATGGCGAGTGCTGGATTGGAATCCATTTATTTGGTGCTTGCTTACACTAAATATATCACAAAGTACGAGTTTGTACATAGATACATTCCATTTGAACTAATCGTTAGTTTCAAGTTCACTGAACTTTCCATACCGAAAAATCTATTCACTGATATAAAGGCGTACAGAAATAAAGAGCTACGGGTGTGTCCCTGCACATCCCAAAACATGCGATCCGAAGGGGGATAGGACAAAGGGAGCGTGGGTACGCACCTTTTGTGCTGATGCATTGGGCTGGAGTGAGCTGTTGTTTTGGGAAGTTGCATGGAATGGACTTCCAGACGGTAGATTTGTTGGAATTTGTCTGGACTGTCAATAACATGCACAAACACTTCATCTCCAGTAATAATTCTGGTGCCAGAGCTATTGACCATTTGTCTACACGAGAAGAAAATGGAAAGGATGCAAAGTCAGGTAGTGCTCAGAAAACATATAGCATATATATAGCATATATAATTATATAGCAAAAGGTGGCAAAGTTAAGGCAAATACTCATCTATTCATAAACTATGTTTAATAGCAATTTTTGTTACAGTTACCACCGAAAAGCTCAATATAAAGAAAGTTATCTTTATAAGTCAACTCTTATGTTCGGTATTTTGGTAACCTATATCTAGTTATCTAGTTACTTACTGACCTTACAATAACAGTGACACAGCGACTAACCTAATTCATATGAATTAGCTGAATTAAAACGCGTTCGTCTTACACATGACTTCATTGCAGCTATGCTACTGCATGGACTAGCATCTAGTTAGAAGCTAATTATATAGTAACTATAGATAATTAACGGACAGTTCATCTGTACTGCAATATGTAAATGCTAGGCTTAACCTTAAATTAAATAATGCTTTTGTAATTATCAGGCGGGCTAATCAAGGTATTCAATGCATTATTAATATTATGATCGTTGGATTGTTCGTTGTTGATCGTTTCTTCACTGATGTCACATGTGTTATCGGACATGTGTAAACCATTTCCAAGATTCATGACGGCTTTTACTTTGACATTTGAAGTGATTAACTTCTCACCTTCTCAAACCATACAGATGAGATTTTTTTGTGAAACTCACTACATATTTCACATTTGGCATTGTCGAATAATCTCCCTTTTATAGATTCCATGTTTTTAACGCGTGATTCATTAGCTGGGTCGTACGTTCATTCTACAATCAAGTTTTCTGTGGATGTTAGATACTCTGTATTGTGCCGCTGAAAAAAGGGCCTTGATCGTGACATTATTATTAATGTGAACATTGTGAACCAGCCGTATCCGTACCCGCAATAAGCATAAAGCAAGAATCTTAATCACCGTGCCGCTCTGTTGTTCAGATCATTGTGAGATGCTACTTATGCATGAGTATCAAAGACTGTGTCCGTCGATTAGATACGAAGATTACTCCGCAAGAGGCTCTCCTTTTAATCGCTGTCATCATCACCTTCGTGGCCTTTATCAGTAATCGGTCTCTTAAAAATCTTTTCGGGTATAAATCAGCCATTCCTCAAGTTAAAATGCTCCCTCGATCATTCAAACAGCAGTGCGTTCACCCGCACTTGACATGAAGCCAGCCGTTTAGGTCTCCACTCTGACGTCACCAAGAACGTAATAACACTCCGGGGTCTCCCGGACAATTTTTACTGTGCGACTCACGAGTGTGTGGATACGTTACACTTAGGGTTGCCAGCTGCAAACCGTCGTTAGTTATCTCGGATTTGAGAGCAATCTGGAGACCTTCTGGAGGGGGTTTTCGACATGTTTTATTTTAATACCTTAAGTTGAACCAGCATTTAATATGGAAATGGAGTCACTACTTTTATTTTATTAGATCAAATGGTTTCGAATTTCGCAACCTAATATTTTAGCTTCTAGTCCAGGATTTGAACTCAAGATACATCCGAATTTATAAACCTCAGTGTCCGTTTTATAATTACTAATGGCAGCTCTATTCTCACGGAGTACCCCTGGTTCGAGGAGGGAAATAGCGTTGGTCTGCGGTACAGCTAATTGGATTCATCACGTTTTGTGGTTATGAGTGGTCGGGGTTGCGAGTGCTGAGAAAAAGGATTTTAATGCATAGCGTAGAGATACCTCTGCTCATTCCCTCGTGTTATATTTATGTTCATTATGTTGACGTAAATGTGGTTAAATATCTCTGCACTGGTTAGGGACTAGCTTAATAGCAATTGAGGTTCTTAATGAAGGAAGATAAAAAGTGATCCATAAATATTTTTATGTAAACTGGACAACGTCACAAAGTACGTGTCTATAATAATCGTTTTTATGGTTCGTTTTGGTAGCAGGAGCTGGATGACTGCGTTTCATGTATGTACATAATTTAAATAGAGATTTGGCATTGGCACCCAGCCGATACCTAACCTACATGGCCTATAACATCGATGAAGTCAGGAACGAAACTTAAACGAGTTGGCAGAGTGTCAAGTGGGTGAACGCGCCGCAAGTGTGCAAGTTACTAACAAACTGGTCACTAGGGTAAGTGTTGGAAAACTGATTAAAATTATAATGAATGCTCATTTTAATTTCATTATAATAAGGCGACGGGCCCGATAGCTCAGTTGGTAGTATCCCTGCCTTCCGAACTGAGGGCCGTGGGTTCGATTCCTACCCGGGACAAACATTTGTGTGATGAACATAGATGTTTGTTCTGCGTCTGGGTGTTATATTGTATTCTATGTATGTATTTACAAACTAAAAAGGATATAAGTATTATATCAGTTATCTGGTTCCCATAGTACAAGCTATGCTTAGTTTGGGACTAGATGGCGCTGTGTGAAATGTCCACACATATTTATTATTATTAGTGCTAGAGGGGGAAAATAGCACTAAGTTTATTGAGAAAACGTAATGCAAACATAGACTTTAATTGTTTCGATGGGTACTAATACATCAATGCAATCTACATAAAAACATAATATTTATATCTAACCCTGACTCTTTGGCCTAGAATTTTTATAGGCACTTAAAATTACGGCCACTTCAAGTACTTGACCATGAATGTACGTTTACTTTCATCAACACACTTAAGCGCCTATTATCGATCTATCCAACGACTTAACTAAATATCTGGCAATTAAGTTACAACCTTCTCTACCTAATAATAGAGGTTCAAAATGAACGCATGGAGTATGTAAACGGAATGTGATTTTAGCGCTACTTTGGTATTCTAGTGACAACGTCGTGTGCGAAACGTATGTTGGGATATCCGACGCGAATGCAAATTGATCGCCGCGAGAACCCTTTGTGAGTCCATCTTCAGCTCCGTTTCGTGCCGAATCGACCTGTAAATGACGAATGGATGAACACGTGACGAGGTTATATTGGTAGGACTAGGAGTCCCTTAATTCATTTGCCGCAGTAAAATCCGTATAAGGATTGAATCAGAAATAACCAGGTTCACTATAAAATCACATTTATATCAGTTTAAATAAGTTGGAATCAAGTAGTCGCGTGCAGTTACTCGTAAATTGGATTTAATTTGCACTGCAAGCCAGAATTTCCAGTAAAATAATTCAATCGATGATATCACTTTCGAATCGAATATGGATTTGGAATTGGACAAACATAACATTGAATGTTTCAATCCAACTTTATCGATGACGTCTCTACGGCTACTCTTATCCCACTAGACGAGGTTAAGGGTCGGCTCACATTTGGGATGCTTCTAATGAGATGTGACTTTTTTACCATTTGAGGTCAGCCTACCTTGGGAATCATCATTGGTGAAATAAACTATCACCAGTTGGTTATGTATGTTGGCTAGCATTTGGTTCAGAAACCGTAGTTTTTCCTTTAGTTGGTTCTGGGTTTTCACTGCATCCTCGGATAGAAGTGCTAAGCCGGAATCTGCACGGTAAAGCCGTGGTGTACATTTCACTACTAAAATCTCTGACAGCTATGTCGTCATTCAACCCATATCCCAAAACCGAGATCAACGTCCAGAAAGCTGCCAACCTCCAACGGTCACAAGGTGACCCTGATCACAATAATTGTTTATTGTCTAGACGCTTTTAATTACAATTTGTCTCGAATTTCTGTCCCATGTTCACTGACGGCACAATAGGCCATCTATTTTCCACTATGGAGTGCCTCTACAGAATATTTAGTACCTCTTATAGGCACGGTTGGCGTCATGAACGTAAGGACGTTTAATGGTTACTTTGGTTTGGTTTAGGAGTCTAGGAAAGTATAGGTACTAAAACACTTCCTTTGCAAACTATGTCTTACTTTCTCCTACTCTCTTTTCAGTCCGGATTGTCGTGACATGATTACTAGTAGATAATTCTTTAGATTGTAAAACATTGCTGCTCTTAATCGCGTCTGTACCTACTAGTCTAGGTTTGTGAGAACAGTGTATTGTGAACAGAGTGAGTATGTGTATTGTAGTGTAAAATGAAAATGAAGTGTCCAAAACCTAATATTTACTCATGATACATTTGTGCTCTTTCTACATTTTATAACACTTAATAAGTCGTTTTACATCGAGACTTGTCGTGTATCGTGGATCGTGTCGTGCACTCATGAATGACATTTGGGACAAACTCGGTAAGATTCCATATTTAGTAGCTAACTGCGAAGATCGTTCGTCATTAGATTGCTCTCGATTTCTATAAATGCGAGACGGACAGACTTGAACTGATTGGCCCTATTTAAAGAAAAATGTATGGCGACCTTATATGATATGACAGCAAATTAAAAAGATAGATGGGAAGAGAGGAAGAGGCAGACCTAGAGGCGCATAAAAAGATCAAATATAGGAGAAAACAAATTTAATGTCGTATGGGGAAGGCAAAGCATTGGCTGAAGGCTGAGAACGATGGCGGTTACTCCACTGATATGAGAAGGACTGTTCAAATAAGAAGGAGAAAAGACGAAGAGCAGACTTACAGACAGATGTAGTTTGATCATAGGCGTCTATTTGAAGTTCATGTTAACTGATTCCCAAAAGATATCTATTACCATCTGTTACAAACCTTGAATCATAAATCATTGGAGAGGAGAATCCAAAACTTTATCAGCGTATTCGGTCGACCGCTCGGGTAGAATTTAAACAATTGCTCGCGTAAATCTTCGTGAAACAGATTTATATCTGTGATTGATCGGACCCTGGGATATCAGTCACGAAACTTCAATTTGTAGTCGGATGCTTTGTGAAGGCCGACGATAAAATACCGGTAGAACAATTTTACTGCATTCATTTCCTTCGCGCAAGCATACATCTCAATCTGTGAAAAACCTATGCAGACCTATGTGTAAGATCGTCATGATTTGCTTTAGTAGTTTCAATAGGATTAAAAGAAAAAACCATTTTCACGTTCTCTATATTTCCAAAAGGTTAAGAAAAAACACCAATGACCACTTACCATCAAGTGGACCGTTTGCTTATATTCCTCTTATTTACTATAGAAAAGCTAGTGTTAGCATATATATTGATAATTCCAACTAGTTTAAACAGTAGTTTCTCGATTTGGAACAAGCATCGTCACGAACTACGGATAGGGCATCGGCAGTGTTGCGCAACTAGCGTTGAAGCTAATGGAATTTTCGATCAGGGATAACGCCGATCTATCCCTAAAATAGAGGTATTCTCAAAATAACACTAATGATAGACCACCCAAAGTACATTGTTCAGATGTTTTGGGTAGATATGAGTGAGATTTCTATTAACCTCTTATAGTCCACCTACACTTTTGAGAGTTGTCTTAGTATCAGGCAGGTCATCATTAACAGCCTGAAGACGTCCACTGTTGAACATAGGCCTCCCCCAGGGAGCGCCACTTAGAGCGGCTGCTCGCCTCCTGCATCCATCGGCTCCCCGCGGCTTTCACCAGGTCGTCGGTCCACCTAGTGGGGGGCCGGCCTACGCTGCGTCTTCCAGTTCGTGGTCGCCACTCGAGATCCTTTCTTCCCCATCGGTTGTCAGTTCTACGAGCGATGTGGCCTGCCCATTGCCATTTCAACTTGCTCAGGCAGGTTTGTTTCAGGCAGGTATTAATCCTTATTGCATCTTTACTGTATGCTCTGCGTTACAGAAAGACTTTTCGTTTAATCACCGGAGTCTAACTAAAGTCTTTTAATTTTCAATATTGAAAGAAATGATTCAAGAGAAGTGCCTGTTCACATCAAGTTCAAGCACTTTCGAGAGATTCTTCAGACGATCCCAATAAGGGCCATTCAAGTTTTTTTAGATCTGTGAAGTAGATGGAAAATGTCATTGACTTGACGGATTGCATAACGTCCAAACTGTATAACAGTATCGCAATTCGCGCTCATTATCTTTCGCTGCGGTGGCGCCGACGCGGCTGGCGTAGCGGTACTGTGACCCTTTACGTTTGGTGCAAGCTAAAAGCGATATAATTCACGAAGTAAATTGCTCCTAAACCCTGTGAGATTTGAAGAAAATTCTACACAGAACTGTAGGATAAACATTGTCATCTGTCACCAATTCATAGCTGAAGGATTTCCAATATAATTGGATCTGATGACGCCAATAACAAACACACACAACAACAACAACAACAACAACACGCCTCAACACAACAACAACGATAATAATCCCCTAGCTACTATTAGCTAGGGGATTATTGTCGTTGTTAACGAGGACGTATACTATGAAATAAGTCAGTAAGACTACATAGGTAAAGAGAAGCTACTAGTGAAAAAATTCGAGCCTAGGTGGTACCTCCCCTAAGTTAGTCATTAAAATAGCCGAACCGTTGTTGGAAAAGTCACATTCATGACACAATCCTCTAACTCTTGAATATGCCGGTTTCTCTGACGATGTTCTTCTTTTACCGTAGCAAAAAGCAAGTACGCATTAAAAATAGTGATGTAGTCAAAATATTAGGTTCTTCAAAGCAGCGTATGCCATGGTCTTCCCATTTCCTAACATCTGGATATTAATAATTTACGTCTTTAAAATTGACAGTTTTTTAACATTAAGAGCCAAAATATATGGCTCATAATGTTGATGTTTCACTTAGACCACTCAATATACAATGTAAGTGTGCTTAATTTGCGGTCTCATAACGAGCATCGGTTATTTTAAGCTGACGTTTCGGGCAAATATACTGGCCGCTCGCTGGCGTCCGCGCCTGTTTCCGAAAAAACAAACAATAAAACTGAATAATTCGAGTTTAATGGGTATATTTTGGGATCAGAACAAAATCTGGCTTTAAGCTTTGCGTAGGTAGAACTTTGTTTTGTGGGAATTCGTTTTGCGCAAAGGTCTGTTAATTTTGATTATCTTGGTGTATAACTTTCACATCTTAGTAAACCTATAGATTAGACATTTTATCACTAAGAAAATTGGTGACTCGACATACAGTCGAGTACTTGCGAAAGGAACCACGCAAGAAAATGAAACGATTTGAATCACAAAAACTGTGCTAACAAAAGTAAAAATGCTAGCCGTTATTGATGGATGACTGCAGACGTAAATAAACTATAGCTTGGATCTGAGACCACCAAAAACCTTAGCACCTTCCAAAGAATTCAACCGAACCGTATCGAGCCCTGCAGGCCATTGTCCTCGCACAATACACCAGAAAATGTTGGAAGAAGGGAACGCACATGAATATGCAACGACAGGTGCTAGCTAGAGGCTACTTATTCAAAAGTAGGTAGCTGTTTACACTTTACGAAATAGCTCGATGGAATATTGAACTAGCTTCTAATTATGTAGAGGCTAGAGCCTTTAGTCTGATTGAAAATAGGCTGGAAATCATTCCATCTTCTGAGCATGTACTTTTTAAGTGAACCTCACTTAGGAAAATCATAACAAAAAGCTTCTACTAGAAATCCGAAAATAGAGTTCCTCAAACAATGATCTTTATGTTAAACGTATCTGTGTTTTTAATATTAAAGTTCAGTTTATACGATAGTTAATGTCCAATAGTAAGCAATAAAATCCATTAAATACCTGGTAGGTAATGTAAGTATACTCAGCACGCAACCAATGTATCGCTTTCTAAAACATTGTGTTACATAACTATTGTATTGATACAGTTGTCCAAACATACAATGACTTTTGGTTGAACGGTATCGTTCGGTTTAATCGTGTCATTTCATGTGTTATGTTAGCATATTAACGATTTTATTACGAAGTTATCCTGTTTTCTGTGTTTGTTGTCTCAGCAGCTGGTTTGGTACACTTTTTTTTATCAACAAACGTCTTAGAATTAGTACCTATTGAAGGTATGTTTCCAAACATCGTCTTCTAAAAACGTAGGCTACTTTTACCAGTGGAAAGTCACACCAGAACTTTTATGCTGCTTTTTTGATAGGTGGTGATTTCACCGCGCAATTGTCAGCGTGGTGCGGCGTGTGTTTCTGGGAGCTCTTCACACAGATATGACCACACGAACGTCCGTACTGTGCCATAATGTATGGCACCAATGAAACGGCTTACATTTTGCGAATTTATTCGGGTTCTGTAGGTACTTCTACTATTCTAAGACAAATGTTGAATTTTATGGTTAGATACTTGTTTCTGTTTACCTTTTGTGAACATATTAATGTGAGGTAACTTTGTAATGCTCTATAACAGGGGTCGGCAACGCGGTGACCGCGGGCGCACGTGCGCCCGCAGCCACGATTATGATGCGCCCTCCATTAAAATATGTCATTTCTTTGAATAAGCTGACCAAAAAGTATGTACTGCTATGAGGCTGACTTTCGGTTTCAGCCCCGAATCGCCAAGCCTATTGTTTTGTGCCGGCGCGATGGCATAACATTGAAAGACACTTTAATACGCTGCAACTCTGCATGCGTCGTGTGAAATTAATTTTCTCCCAAATACCGAAATCCGGAAGAAACATGTCAGCGAATTGAAAACTAATTTGACAAAACAACAAAGTGTTTATTTTAGTTAGTGGCCAGTTCAACTTTCGAAAAGTGCTACTATTGCATCGTTAAAGGTTTCTCATTTAATGGCTAAAAAGAACAAACCTTTTTTAGACGGGGAACTAATAAAGCAAGCCTTTATAACAGCTGCTGATCCTGTTTTTCAGAATTTCATAAACAAAACGGGAACATTTTCAACAAGTTCCGAGTGACACTGCAAATGTTATGGGCGGCCGTGTCGCATAACATCAGGTGAACGACTAGCTCGTCACGTCATTAATTTTCATTAAAAAAATTATTTGCGTCAACAATTAATGTTTGTGTAATAAAGAATTTTCTATCCATCTACCGTATTCAGGACGCTGGTAAATGTCGTGATCAATATTTTGTATGTATCCATTATGTAAAGTACTCATGTTAATTAATATTTGCTTCAGAACCGTTCATATTGAGTTCATGCGTGCATGTATATTTATGCAAGTATTAAGTTATGACAATGTCACTAGTTACAATGATCGAACACGGCGTACTGTTTGTCCATCCACATGTGCCGTTTGTTGGGACTGTTTAAACAGATGCGACTTTGTAAAAGTGCTCTTTGCAATCTTTAATTACACTTGTCGCTTGCTTGCATAATAACTGTTTTATGTAATACTTGATTATGGTTAATAGCATAAGGTTTGGTCATAATAACTGACTATCCTAATAACAAGCGTTGGGTCAGACAATTTCGACGTGCTCTTGATGGGAGATCGTGACTTTGATGTACAAGACAACTTCCATCCGTATAGGGCCCATACTCGCGCCAATGCTGAGTCGTTGGCAGAAGTTTAATTGATAACGTATATTGAGAAAAGCAGAAGGCCCAGCCATGTCCAACATTCAGCTAATACAGTCTGATGATGATCAATTTAGCAGTAGTTTACCAAAATTTACGCCGAGAGAATTTCGCAACCAATATTTTGCCGGAACCGATTTAACAGGCTTATCCACCTTATTAAATTAATTGCAATGTAAAGGAAAGAACATCGTCCGTTTTGATGCAACGTTAACGGAATACGGTCAGAGGAAACTGTAACTGGAATGCTGAAGTAATTCATTATACTAATTGACACGTTCCTTTTGTTGGTGTTTAATTGGCAGGCAAGCAGTAGATTAGTTAAATCGGATTGCGGAAGACGGTGAAAACTGCGATTCTTAGTCCACGGACAAGCAGCCATTGTTTTTAAACATATTATGTACTACCGCCGATAAAAATGAAAACCTTAAATACACGAACACAGGCCTCCTGCATACAGAGTATGGCGTGGGAAACCACGCCATACGCTCTCGCGAAGTGCCCTAAAGCACTCTTATAGAAATGCCTCGTCCTCAAGAGGATCCTTGGAAAATATTACAGGCGTGCTGCCTCAAACTTTAAAAGTTTTGATATTCATGTCAGGCTCCTAGAGTTTGTTCGGTAAACTCGGTAAAAGTAGGATGAAAGTGCTCCCAAAGGATAAGTTTGTACGTGGCCTAGTGATGATCTCATATTTTGCGTCAAAGATATCAAATGACGTTGTTGTCGGCTACAGAAATATTATAACGTTCAAGGATTCCATAATATTATTTTTCTGAAGTCGACAATATCAAGCTGAAACATACAAGAGTTCTCGTTGTAGTCGTTAAACCAAGAAATAATCCTTCGGGAGGTTAATAAAACATTGAGAGTGAGCGAACAAGTTGCCTCCATAAAAAGAAAGACAAGTTTAGTGTTTGATAATTCAAAAATATCTAAGCAGTTATGTTCAATTATTAAGCATGTCTTATAACTTTTCGTCTCCAATAACCACCGGTAAAAATTTACGAAATGTGTATTTTATGAATGCTCCAGCTGTTCATTAGAGACGGCCTATTTAAATTTAAAAAGTATCGAGAGTCCTACGTTTTCGTCTCTACACTCTTCGTGCTATTCAATGGAGTCAGTATCTAAACTCTATTCAAGAAGAATATTTGTGTTCTTTGATGTTAGAGCTAGATCTAGATCTAGGTCATCATTGTACGTTCAAGGTTTAGCTTGTCACGAATGCTGAATTAGACATTTTTATGCACTTACAGCGATTACGACAATGTCGGTATGAAGCTGTTTTGTTTCGTCAATTCTTTGGGTGGGTTATTATTATTATTACTACTAGTAATAACAGATCTTTCTTCGTTCGAATTTCTGGATTTTGTCTATTATCGCACTGCCCAAATATCAAGCTACGTTGGTTGTCTAGCCGTGAGTCCTGGTTGTGATGAGTACCTGAAGTGGTATTGATAAACTTATCTGTGTGTATAATTCAAGATTCAGATTCTGCCATCTTTTCTCTATTCACAGTATACTGTGTTTACGCACTTGGCATCTTGCCAAGGTTTACAAGGTCTCGGAGGAAGTCGTGTGTATGTCTGAATTGCGATTGATACCCAGCGTTTGACGGTTTGTTTATTGCTTTGCGGCTAGACAAGACGTTTCGTCATGTGACGTAAAGTACGGACGAGAGGTTTATCTGCAAAGTTATGGTTTAGAACTAAAGGGTTATGGTTAGTTATGGTATGGATCTACCAATCAATCTCTGGATTTGGTCAAGCATAGTATAAGAAGTATCAAATAGTAAGCTGCCGGCGTTGTCGTCTTGAAATCAACGAATTCCAAACTAAACGAAACGCAACGTAATATGTATATTATTGTGCTTGTCACAACAATACATTCTCTAAACAAACAATTGCGACAGATACGACGCCTAACGCTTCCAGTAGATCATTAATCAACTAATGCTGCAAAAAGCGTAGGAGCTTGCTCCCAAAACGTTCAAGGTCAATTGAAAGAAAGTAGGCCAGTCTTAAGTGTCGTAACATCGTGATTAGTTGATAATGACTTGTAATCTTTAAACATGATGATGCAAGTGTTGACCGGAACATATGGTGGGCTGAAGTGGGCTTGCTATTCGCTAATTTAGGGAACCTGGATTTGAATAAACTTTTGCGTTAAAATCCGTGATTTGGAAGCCAAATTATTTGCAAATTCTTATAGAAGTTTTATCATTGAGTATTATTAAGTGAGTGGTTCTAAACCATGAACTATCACGACACTTTGAGGGGTCCGATGACTGTATTGTATCGGCACGGGTGAAGTATGACAATAAATGTCATCAACCATAGAATAGGCATGATGACTACTATTAAAAATGAACAAGTAAATATTAATTTCATAAAGAAGATTAAAAATAAATGCAATAATTGAAAAAAATAAGTAAAATCGGTAAATGAATCACAGCTTTTAAAGTTTCTATAGGGGGCATCTCCTGTCCCCTTCTCGCGAAACAGAGTGCCTCCGTAGTTACTATGAAAAATCCACTTGTTGTGATGTCACATGCCAAAGAGATTTTATGTAAAGCTACCACAGCTTAGTAATGCGGTACTAACTAACTGCCTAAATAGTCATTATCAAATTACTTTTCATAATACTTAACTACTAAAAATAGGAGTGACTCAATTTTTGTGACTTCGGTAGCGTATTTATCTATTTTGTGTATTTTTCGAGAAAGAAATATTTAAAAGCTCTGATAAGTAGAGAATTTCCTATCCCCAGTGCTCCATTTCTATTGTTTCATAAAGAAAAGCAATTGGTCCGCAGAAATTTAATATCTGAAATGAGAACTTGCAGATTTCAATAACAGCTAAGGCTTTTTTAAACGACTTCCATAAGTCAACTGTAATTTTCTGCTGAACCATCCGGTTGCCTGGCGAGATGTATCCTAACCCTAAAAGATATTATTATAGGTAGGTTAAATACAAATCAAAATTTATCGATGGATGTAGGGAGGCGAGCAGTCAATGCTCAAAGTGGCGCTCCCTGGCTTATTGTTTCCAGTTGCTTAAGTAACTAATATGCCTGTGGCCTCGAAATCAGATGTAATCTAGAATCACTCTCATCCCTGACGGCACATAACACGGTATCTGTTTTCGGTTTTCGGTATTTCAGGTGGTTGTTTTGATCTATGTCTACTTCGGTTTTCTCTTGTGTATAATTTCCTAAACGTACAATAGGTGTGCTATTATATCATTAGCGAAGTAAAACATTTTCATGGAAGAGACAATTACAAAGAGAGCCGAGGAAAGGCTAACACGTGTATTATTATCTAACAAAGAAGATTCGTCTCTTCATCCCTTTAAACTAAATTCCCATTACAAAGAAACGGCGTTATCCATTTATGGTATTGCCTTTCACGGCTTCTCAGAAATCGTAGACAGTACCTAATGAAGTTGTTATCATAAACATCCTTATTTCGTTCAAAGCTTATCAATTTACGTTTCATCTCATTCTGTTCTAAAGGCTTTAGATACGTGTGAAAGAGATGGTATGTTACTCGGATTCGATTGGAGCTCGATGTGTAAATGGCATTTGAATCGCAACGCTTTGAGGTTGCTAAATAAGGGTCTATCACTTCATAGGTAAAGGTGTACGAATTTCTCAACGCTCGGCCTACGCTTCTATTGTAGGAAGGGCTAGTGAAGGGACTGTAGACGACGCGCCTCCTTCGATCTCTTATAAAAAAATAGTTTAAAAATTAGAATCGAATAAGTACCAATGTGACTTAATGACTTAATAGACTCTGTCAATCGTTTTGGAAAAATACACATCTCTGAAGACCTTCACCTACAGTTTCTTTAATTTCCTCGCTTTAGTAGAATCCCTGAGCCATTATCCGACGTCGCTTACATTGTTGGTCCTTCAAGAACCGGATCGTGTAAAACTAGACTTCGTACACGCCGTAAGTCGGAACATCGAGGCAAAGGAAAATGTTCAAAACTCCACCACCAGGTATAAAAACGCGAAGCGTTACGAGAAGGGAAGCAGAACAGACTAAAGTTCGTGAGGTACCACCAGAGCAGCTGGATAAAGGAATTGCCAGTTCTGAGAAGGTCAGTAGAAGATCGAGTCAGTCAAGTGTAGCGGCACGGATAAAGCGACTCGAGTTGGAAGCTGCGGAAGCAAAGGCCCGACTCGAGAATGAAGCCGCTCGACGCGAGAACGAGGCTGCACGACGCGAAGCAAAACTGATAGACATGAGGCTGGCCGCTGAAGTAGCCGCACTTGAGGAGGAGCAGTCACATAGGAGTCGTAAAACTCACTCAGTAGCTACTACGGACACACTGGAGAAGGTAAACAATTGGATGGAGCGCAGTAACCTGAATGATGAGCGCCCGCACATGCACTATGACGGCAGGAAACTACCGGTAAAAGCAACCCGAGCGGTGCCAACTGATATTCAACAACTGATCTATACACTTAAAGATGCCTTCAACTCCGCGGCAGCCGATGTAAACAACAAAGCTCTCTTGTCAAGGATAAATTCATGTAGAGATTTACCTATTTTCGATGGTGACTGCTTAGAGTGGCTCCAATTCAAACAGTTCTACTTAGAGTCGACAGAAGCCTGCAACTTCACAAATATCGAAAACCTATGGCGACTTCGTAAATGTCTGCGCGGCGAAGCTAAAGAAACTGTTACGTCACTTCTAATGGGAAACACGACGCCTGCTGCTATAATAGATGCGCTACAACTAAGATATGGACGCCCGGAAGCGATAATTTTAAAGTTAGTCCAGCAGTTGAAAAAGATTGCCCCACTACCTTCAGCTTATCACACCAACATCGTTCCATTTGCAATCAAAGTCATGAATTACGTAGCCGCAGTAAAAGCGATAAAAGAAGAAGACTATTTACGAAGCCCAGAACTCCTAACAGTCGTTATTTCGAAGTGTCCGAGCACGCTTATAAGTAAGTGGACTGACTACTTTTTCACTTGCTCCAATGAAAAGAGGTCGAAACTCGAAATACTCGCGGAGTTTTTGCGTATCGAAGCTTCGAAGACTGCAGTGGCTGGAGTTAGCCACATTGTGACTCATACCGAACAGGTTGTCCGAAAGAGGCCAGATGACTATCGAACGCCATACAACCTACATCCTGTGAATGAGATTTCACACGCAACGCCGTCAACTTCAAAAATGACTGATGTATCTGACAACTGTAAGTTTTGCAAAACAAATAAACATGCTCTAGCTTTTTGCTCGCAATTTAAACGAGCGCTACGTCGCAATCGCTGGCATTATGTTCGGATACACAAGCTCTGTTTCAAATGCCTTGAGAGTCGGCACAACAAAAGTACGTGTCCTGCGAAGGAGTGTGATATTGATGGTTGCAACCGAGGTCATCACCGCTTGCTACACTGGCCGTTGAAGAAGGATGGAGATGATAAAAAAGACGATGAGAATGAAGAGCCGCCAACTGACATAGTCGCTCACGCAGTAGTAAGGACGAGCACACGACTGTTACTAAAGGTTGTACCGATTACTGTACATGGGCCGAAGGGAGATGTCAAGACTTATGCCCTGCTAGACGATGGTGCAGCCCTAAGCCTCATATCAGCAGATATCGCCGAGGAAGCTGGGCTGAGAGGCAACATAGCTACACTGAATGCGAAGAGCGCATGGACATCCAGCAAAATTACATGTGAGGTAGAAAACATCATCTGCACCATATCTAACTGCCAAGGAGAACAGTATACCTTACACGCTCGGAAGATGAAAGAGCTGGATTTAGCTACGCAAACCATATCTCATTCAGATATACAAAAATACCAGCACCTTCGAGATAATGACCAGCTACTGACCTACACCGGTAACGTCAAACCGAAGATTCTTATCGGACACGATCATTATCATCTGCTGGCGCCACGAAGCTTTATTTCCGGTCTCGTCAATGAACCATACGCAACTAAGACGTCGCTAGGCTGGTGCGTGCATGGTTTTGTGGGCGCAGTGAATGTACAGATTAAAAATGACAGCCACCTGCTCTCTACTGAACTGACGGTGCTACCTACTGAGAACGAACATTCTATATTTCATGTAAGTACTAGCGAAGATACTGACAATCTACTGCATCAAGAGGTTAAGAGCTCATTTTCCATTGACGCGATTGGTGTTACAAAAATACCACGACAGAACGCTGATGGCCAGAGAGCATTATCATGGCATTACATGGACGGCTATGTCGATAGTCAGCGAGAGCATGACGTGAAGACATCAATTGAAAACATAACCTACACCTATACACAAAGAGGTTTTGAAATCAGAAGAATATCTAAAATTGCTCTGAACGATAAAACGGTTGACATATTCAAAGAAAGCTTATCGGAACGCACTCTGTGGTTGCTATGGTACCCTGCACGCGACACATTTGGCTTTGATTTGTCGTTTAAGCAAATACCTAAGGATCTACTTGGACTAAAACAAAGCCGACTAAGCTAGAGTTGCTACGAATGTTGTAATTTTTTGACATTTATAAGTTTTTAGCGCCATTTACAATTAAAGGAAAGATCACTTTACAGGCTATTTGGAAAACTGATACCAACTCATTGGGATGAGATGATATCAGATTAATTATTCGATTCATTTAAGAGGACTAGATGTCACAACTCATGAGACTTCGAGATCTGCACATACCGAGATGGTACTCACGTTGCGGAGAAACTAAATTGGAATCAGCGAGTAACGAACGCAAAGCGAATGAGCTTCACACTTTTGCGACGCATTTACTGCTTATGCTGCAGTTGCTTATTGGCGCGTCATATTGAAGCATGCGCACACAGATGTGCTCTCGCTTATTCTTAGTTCTTTTACAAGATGGAACCGATATTAGAGGCCATTGCGTGAAGAAGATCTCGTCCTTGTTGTAGACACCACTCTACCCAGAAACAAATGGCCGATGGGAGTCGTGGAGAAGACATATCCAGGCGGCTATGGGCGAGTTCGAGTGGTCGACGTCAAAACCAGTCGAGGGACGTTTTGGTGGCCGGTGACGCGCGTGGCTCTGCTACCGATGGACCCTGATGAAGAGTGCTGAAGCACTGAGGGGGAGAAATGTAGACGACGCGCCTCCTTCGATCTCTTATAAAAAAATAGTTTAAAAATTAGAATCGAATAAGTACCAATGTGACTTAATGACTTAATAGACTCTGTCAATCGTTTTGGAAAAATACACATCTCTGAAGACCTTCACCTACAGTTTCTTTAATTTCCTCGCTTTAGTAGAATCCCTGAGCCATTATCCGACGTCGCTTACAGGGACTGTGAAGAAATTTTTAGTTTATCGACAATCGACAGAAATTACTTTTATGATCCAACGTAATTGTTTCTTTCCTAACTTACTGCTGCCATCAACTTTAAGGACAGCGCTGCTCTTTACTGTCAATACCTGAAATAAAAGTAATATAGGGTATAATTTACTCGGTAACCTACGCTATCACTAGTTGTAAACTTAACTTTATAGATCTAAAATATCCTATTACTTCTCGCTGATGTGAAACGTCACGAGCGAAAACGAGACAGAGGATTTCACACATTGATTTAATGTCAGTAACTTTTACGTTATGAATAAGGCCCTAAGTAAATATAATACTGTACTTGACAGTGTACCTTGGTGTCGCAAGTGTACAGACGTGTATTATTTACCTACTAATGGTAAACATCCAACGCGGCTAGTCTGCTGTATCGATCTGTGTACAGGCTGATACACAATGTTACATAACCTGCTTACGAGCACTAGTTAAGAGAGAGGTACTATGGGGCTGGCATAGTCGTTGGACGACACAAAGTCCCTAATAAATTATAGATAAAAAAAATAGTTAAATAATGTATGTCAATCGAACGGAATTTATAGAATCCGTGTGCCACGCCATTTGCGCAACGTAAATGAATTTACTCTATATACAGTTAACTAAATAAACTACATCTTGATTCAGCGCACGGAATACGTGTCAGCTGAGATCCGAATCGAATGCCAAATTGTTATCGATATTGCAGTCACGTTCACATCACTACACGGCTCAGCCCACGTTTTAAACTAAGAAAAATCGATTTTCAACTGTATTCAGTTTCGGATAGGAAATAATATGGAGAGTGCCGGGTAAACGGATATTGCTTTCTATCGCCCACTGTGTTGCCCATATACAAATATCTAAGCAGTAATTCAACTTAACACTTTTACGGTAAATGTTGCGGTAAAAAAATGGTGCCTAAACATTCTTAAGAGTGAGAGAAAACAAAGCGAAACAAACGTACTTAAGTATTACCACTGCTGAACATAGGCCTCCCCCAGAGAGCGCCACTTTGAGTCTTTGAGCGGCTGCTCGCGTCCTACATCCATAGGCTCTCCTCCGTGGTTTTTGCCACATAGTCGGTCCACCGAGTGGGGGCCGGCCTACGCTGCGCCTTCCAGTTCGTATTCGTAATCGCCACTCGAGAACCTTTCTTCCCCATCGGTTGTCTGTTCTGCGATTTGGCCTGCCCATTGCTATTTCAACTTGCTAATTAAGGACATTTTTGCTTGTTTTTTAAACATCTAAATAGTGTTTTATTGAGAGAATTGAGGGTTTTAGGTTTTCGTAAGTTGCCATAGAATATAGATCCTGAGCTGAGTTTTGTAACCCATGACAAAATAAGGATTACTGTTTTACAAGTACATAACTATAATAGATCCATCACGGCACTGTGCAAACTTGTGGTACTGTTTGTAAATTATGTAGGTTGTGTACCATAATGGTATTAAGTCTAATCGAATGTAAAGAAAGTTACTGTTTGGGGAACGATGTACTGTGCTTAATTAGATTTAATGGCTTATTGAAAAGGAATTGGAGAAGAAAGTTTTAAACTACGGTAAATTATGTTTTCATAGAGTACGCGGGTTACGCAAATAATTCGATTGCAAAGCAAATAAAGCATTGAGTATGTGAGGGTTATAAATAATAGAGTCATTACAATTCTGCATTTTACCACAGACCTAGAATTATTTCGTAACTTTCGTCTTTACGAAATGTGAAAATGTCGAACTGGTAAGTGCGGCGGGTACTGTCTCAGAAAAAAAAGATCATTATTATCTTCATCGATCGTTTTCCGGAATATATCCTCCATCTATCGATTTACTATTTAGTTAGTCTCAGATACACATTTATGAAACTGTGGCTGTGACATTAATTTAAATTCATACAGAGGCTTTCAAGTGGCTCCTATAATAGCAGGCTGAATATTGAATGAGTTTATTTTCAAGGATCGACTACAAAAAATCTGCCGTTTAAAAGTGAAAATCGAGGCTCTAATTTCGCCAAGAGTTTTAAACATAGGATAAAACAGATCTTTGTGATGGAAATGGATCACTAGGCCACTGGAAGCACAAAGTTAGTGAAGGCGCACCTACAAATCCTTAAAAGCGCTACCGGGAAACGGCTCGGTTTCACCATTACCAAACAAAATTCGCATAAGCTGCTGGATAGTTAAGAGTTACTAATCCTAAAAATATATCCTTTACTGGGCGCAATAACAGCCAAATAGGGGAATATCCAGGGAATGTGCAGCCGCATTCGGCTCCGTCCGTACTTATTACGATGTCCTGTCCCCCAACAAAATCAAAAACACAGGTCACAACGACACGGTGTCACTACGGGTATTGAAAATGATGTATTAATGTCTCGGAATAAGGCTTTATTTCATTTTGGTGAAAACGATGAGGTGTTCCCGTGAACTTGTTGACGGACTAGCTCGGTTTAATTATGGTGGCAACTGGGTCATGTCGGGGGAGTTTCCTTTCTACCCCTCAGTTTTGTTTCGCCTTATTCAGGTAATTGTTCAAAGTCGATAGCATCATTAGTGCTGGCTTGTTTTGTTTTACTAACGAATATAGTGATTTGGTTTACTGAAACTAAAAGACTGTATGCTAAACCTCCACTAGGAAGGTCGGGCTTACACTATTAGGGGCTGAATATTTTATACCTACAAAAGAGTCCACAGGTGACAGGTTAAATAGATTGAAGCAGTTTGGTAAATAGATTGTATTTCATGCAATTGTTGGAAGTGTAAGGTAATCCACTACACAATGGGAAATGCTCTGCGGCTCTGGTGAACTTTTTGACCTCATTCCTGTTTCCTATTTTATTTCATCAACCTCGCTGTCATCAAAAAGCTCAATCACATATTTTACGAAATTGGAAGTCTCATACCAACCGTTTTATGCGTATTTTTTGCCTCGGATTCGTTAAGCCTTGATCTTTAGTCGTTCATGAGGGCTCAAAGCATGGAATCCATCAAAAAAGGTGTCGGGTGACGATGACAACTTACTTTTTTTTTAATGAGAATGAATGATGTGACGAGCCAGTCGTTCACCTGATGTTAAGCAATACGGCCGCCCATAACAGTTGCAGTGTCACTCGGAACTTTAAAATAATAAAGTTTTGCGTGACACTGCACCGCGCACGTCATCCTGAGACATCACACAGTCTAGTAATCAGATTACTACTCTGTGTAATCAGGTCATAGTCTCATTTGCCCAGTAATTTCACTAACTACAATGCCCTTCAAACCGGAACACAGTAGTGCTTGCACACTACTGCTTGGCGGCAGAATAACTGGCAAAGCGGTGGTACCTACCTAGACGAACTTTGCAGAAAAGTCCTACCACCTAGTAAAATCTTGCAATTTGCCGAAGCCAGTTGGATGCGGATAGCTAGCAACCGTTTCGTATGTTAAATAAGTGCTCATGTCATTTCATACAGCGAACGTCTCTTTATCCTGATAATAATGACGATTACTCCAAACTTAGTTGCTCTCCCCGCTTTCAACATTTTTCATCCCGACTGCTCTACAGCCTACAGCTATGTTTTTCTTTTAAATTGAAAACTGGGATTACGCGCGCACCACGAAATCTCCAGCTTCTTTACTTATTAAACGAGAGCACTTTGGATTAGGTCCACAGTGGATTCAATTAAAATGGGTCGCCAATGTCGCCACAAAGGTGTATTTAAAGCGAACCCTCAGGACCGCATGTCAGGCTAAACGGGTAGTAGCATAAACAAAGTCATCTCCGTGGATTTCTTCATTGCTATCTGAGACACCTAATCTCTCTAATAGCAAGCCCATAACCATTCCCCATTTCGTCGACGTTTGATGTTTTTATTCCCCTTATCCGGGAGTACCTATGCCATCAAAATTCATATATCCGTGTCAGTTGATTACCTCGCATCTGCCGTTAAATTCCTATAAATATAGACGTATAACGCGAACAGATATCGATATATGCAAATACGTTACGGGAAATACATTTACTCCATTTTTAAATCGGCTTCCATGCATTACAAGTCGAGTGAGCTATTGTACTGAAGGAAATGCTATGGATTATGAAATTGGGTCTGTCTCTATAGTTAGTAGTAGTGTATACTTCTTGGCAGATAATTTCGTTGATTTGGGGATTCTAAGAATTATAATTACAAGCACTACTGTGTAGTGTGTACTGATTTTTAATCCCTCTGTAGCAGCACGCTGTAAAATAGCTGGGGATGATAAATAATGAGACGCTGCGTGCGACCCCTAAGCTTACAGTTTAGCAATCGTGTTACTACTACACTGCTGATGCCTCAAGATGTAGAGACCTACCTACTACTAAAAATTCTGTGTTCAGAGCTCTGAGCGCTGCGACTGTTATGATCATAGACATATATATAAGGACAGGCCTAATGACAGATTAAACCGTCGCTTCAAAGAGGGTGTCAATTTCACAGATTGACATCCACTAGCGCCCAGTCTGTGTTGGAAGTGAGAAGATATCGGTCGTGTGCCTCAAAGAAAATATGCCAAGTTGTGTTGTGATGGGTTGCACAAACTACACTCTAAAGTGCAATAAAAAGAAATACAAAGTTTCAAGTAAGTCAATATTTTCAATATTACACTCCGTTTTGTACGAAAATAATCGAATTTATATTTGGGATAATCATTGTAAACATAAACATTGACGGACATAATGGCAGCGATAGGGCCGTTCTCATCGTAGTTCCTGTAATCTAAGAGATGGCGCTGACTTTTCCCCACACCATTTTGAGTAAATAAAATATTCCTTCGGGCATATCCTGATATATAGATCTATGGTTATGATTATGCGCAGTATGCTGCCATGCGTTTCCTCAAGTTATTGTTTTAAATAAAAATGTTCTGATTCATTATGAATTCAGAACATTTTGCTTACATTAAGAATGGGCGATCCTTCGCCGAGTAGCTGTTCCGCTTATAGTGCTCAACCTGCGGCTTCGTATCTCACCGCAACCTTGTTAAAAACATTTTACTCCAACAAGATCAAAGATCTAATTCTCCCTCCATTCCAGTAACACAATTTGTGATGCAACTACCGCTTGTACTATTACCTATTCTGCGCTACCCCTCTTTAAGGACGATAGGTAAATTCGTTACAGCACCACCTCTGCAATAACTTACCTGTTACCTAGTGCGGAAGGCAAGCGGAAATTGAACCAGAATTTGTTATAAAATGTTGTAGGAAACTGAATGGTTTGTGTAGGGGAAATATTGTTTGTTGTTTATTTACGATTTGTCTACAAAGTTTGCATGAAATAAATAAATAAATAAATATGTGTGGACATTTCACACAGCGCCATCTAGCCCCAAACTAAGCATAGCTTGTACTATGGCAACCAGATGACTGATACAATACTTATAAACTTTTTTGTTTGTATATTTTTGTTTGTATATATACATGTATATATACAAATATATACACAGAATATATACATGCTCTAGTAATAATTAGTTTGTGGAACAAGTACATATTTGGTTGGATACCGCGATGGTAGGTATGCATAATGATAAAAAAGTAAAATATGAAGGATGACATGATAAACTTAAACGACTTGGCCAGAACAGGAATGACAAACTCAAAGGCATTGTGCACTTTATTATAGCCATCATAAAGAGAGATTTTGGAATGTCTGAAATGAATGAAAAGCTGGTGATTTAGATGTTGGAAACGTAACTTTGCGAACAGATTGATTTAAGCTTCCCTGCTTAATTTACCATGTACGAAATATAACGATGAAACTATAAGCATTTGTTCAATGTACTACTAGGGCCATTGGCAGCGCTAAGATTGGTCCTAACTTAGACTGGACTGTTCCCAAAATCGGTGCGCTAAGTAGCTACCGTCTTCTAAAAACATGCTAGAGTAACATTTACATTCTCTTATTAGGTTGCTTCTTCTATAGAAGTTATCTTGAACGGGATGTTAATATCATATCCCCTCACCTCCCTCCTTCCCCCTTCATTGCCACCTTTCCTGCGGTGTACAATAGCATTGGACCCCCACAATACGCAAACATCCTATCCCACACAAAGAACCTGGACTGGACTGACGATAGGTATAAGAAACTATCTGCATCAAAGATTTCCCGAATACAAAAAAACAAATTTCAAGTGTCCGTATATTATACAAATTCTCTAACAACGCTCCTTCTCTTGTTTTCCTTTTTATGTGTTCCCTATGTGTCCCTTATCTCGTCCCAAGTGTGTTTGTAGCTAGTTTTAGAACGTTAGCAACGGCTCACGGTACGTTTTGCATTTCCTTATCGTTCAGATGCTTGAGATTAGAATAATGGATGGGACCACCTTCCCTTTACCGTTCTGACCTGATTTAATTTCATCACAGTAAACTGTTTGCTTTTAACCTACTTCTGCAGTCGTTACGGCGCGGGTGCACTAAGTAAACAGTTGCTGGCTGTTCTGTATACAGAATAAATTATAGTGAGTGCTACGTAAGTTGGAAGGCAAACTCCTGCTGATGGGTCAGTTGGGTGGACAGCTGATGGTAGTGTAGGTAGCTCTACTATAATAGCTGCTAATGAGCCATTCTCTGAATCAGATCTAGTTCCTATTGAAATTGAAACGTCTGAAACAGCTTTTAACGCGCTGTTTGTTCTCTCTATAAAATAGTATTATGCTACACGTTGTGCCAAAGACTTTGTGGTTCATCCATCGCAAATCAAACTGCGAATCGAACGAATCTGCTTGGTGCGTCGGTTTCTCCGAAAGTGAACAACTGTAAGAATAGACAGTTTTTAGAGTTTTTACGTTTTAAATGGTTTCATCTACCCGTAACAATATGGTACAAGTAGCTTATTCCCCAGTCTATTGTGAGATTGTGACCTGTCATTTTGTCGTGATTAGTAGAATCTTGACTAATCTCAATCAAGTCTGCTTGGTGTTTCTCTTCATTATTGTTTTCTTAGATCCAATTTTTTTTTACAGTAGATTAGCTATTGAAAAAAAATATCAGAGATGAGATGAGCATCCTCAACTAATTTTAAAATGACCACTCCGTGACTTTGATTGGCGGGGCGTTTCCTAATTATCTGGTTAAAATAGCCGAGTCGGTATATCTGTTGTGAACTGTGATGTAATTTTGTGATATTTTTTAGTTACGGAAATAGATCTTGATGGAATAATCAAAATATAATGTCGTAACACAGATGGTTAGATTGGAATACGACGTGTTTTAGATGTTTTGGATGTTTTGTACGTGGTTCCAGACATTAATTTTTAACAGTATCTTTCATCCTCCTCTTCACTTAATTTGCTCAGTAATAAGTCGCTATCTCTACCTCCTTTCAGCCTTTTCAATACTTTGAGGCCTGTGTGCGTCTTTAACTCTACAACTTTAATGATATCTTTGACCCTTCTCACGTTTCTTTACAAAATCATGGCGGTGTCAATTATCCCGGTTGTTCTACATTTAAATTACAATCCTGCTGAACAAGAACTATGTTAAAACCTGCCTCCTGAAACCAGGCCTTTTGTTTGCTTTATTAACATTTCTATCTCATTGTTTCAGGTTTGTATCAAGGGATCGAAACAAAGGAACACGGCAAAGGTTCCCGATACAATGGAACGCAACGTATCGTAAACAATATCTAGAAATATTTTCAAATAATTGGAAACTTACAAAAACACCAGTTACAATTTTTGAAAGTATATGGCGATATACCCACTTGTTGTTACTAATACCTTTTATACCATGATACTTTTATACTTACCTTTGGAATTTGGATAGGACCATTAATGCTATACTACTATATCTATAGTACTATATCTAATTATATTTTTACCACCTCATTTTGTGAAACATAGTTATCTTGGTCTAATATCCCCCCATCTTCATCTCGTAGAGCGCTATGCCCATTAATCCCTCAAGTACCCATCCATCAGCCGACTCTCCCTATTGAGTAGATTAGCCGACAATAACCGAGTTGTGCTCGGGTCGGCGACTCTGATAACCTTATGGCCTTGGGGCATTTGGGACGAGATCTTGAGCTGGCTGCTCTGATTCTACCGCTAGCTGTATTAGTTTATTCCGTATGTGGTTTTAGTACATTTATTAGTCTGAAATTGAACTAGTAGCATAGAGTAGCTGTTCTTAAGAAATGGTCTATGTTCGGATGGGTCAGTAAGCAGCATTTTACGTTGGAAATGCGCTCAGGAATTGTGTTTCGCAAAGCATAATTTGTCGTAGAATATCACATGCACAATCGGAGAGATCGTTGGGTGGCCTGTAAAAACATTGATGTGATGATGTCGAGTTTTAGCCCATTTATACTTTCATGGAACAAGGTCTCTAAGATAAATTAAATCTCTAAAGGTATAAAAATTTAATTTTTGATGAATGGATGGGTAGAGAAAGACCAAAACTAAATGGCAGAATGATTGTGTTCGATAAAAAGAAAGTGAATGAAACAGTGACATTTCCCGTAATGTTTCAGAGTACTCTCCCGTAATATCGTTACCTTTCAATCGCTGTCGGAAAAAAGAAGGCCGACCCCAAATAAAGTTGGATCAGAGCAGGACTATGATGATGAAGCACAGATCTCAGGTTTGTGCTTCATCATCATTGTCCATTCACCAAACCCTTGTTTTATTATACATTAAACCATGCGCTAGTTTCTCAACTTTGTATTTTTATCTCGCCACTACAGGTTGAATGAACATTTGTTTATATTAGCGAGTTTATTCGGGGAATGTTGAGCTTGCGTTTAGAAAATTTTTGAGATAATGTGTTGGGCAATGAATGAGTGAAATAATTCATGGAATGGAGAGCATGAACAATAGGACTAGTAGAGACTGTGCCCTTCCGCACTAAAGTCTATTAAATTTAACTTATCTAAAGTTTAGCACTTTCCCCCGGGTACGTATACGTTTGTTAAATTTGTATCAACTTGGCCTTTGGCACACCAAATGCTCAACGCTCATTGGTTGCCTGTAGGTCGTGCCCGACGCTCAGCAGTGCTGAGCATCCTTCGGTGGTTGATGAGTGTTGTGTGTAGACAGTTGCTTAGATCATGACTTCCGCGACGCCGTTTCCATTTCGAAATTTCACCTTAGACTCTAGGATATACCTAGGGTAAAACAAAATCCCTACGAGGGTCAAATTTGGGAACTCGAACGTCTGTACATAAACATTGATTCGGCATTCTGCCCCAGCAACTCGCACTCTTGTAACTATTGTGAGATTTATAAGGGGCATCGCCGATGACGATGAAGCGTGCTTGCCAAGAAGATACCGTTCACTCTTGTAATGATACAGATCATATTTAATTATTATTAATGTGGGGTGCACACTGCGCACCGTGCACAATTTTCGTTCGCAAGTTCATTGCTATGCACTTATGCAGACCAATGTTTCACCAGTTTTATGAACTCTTCTCTTTGCGGTTGACTTATTTTAAGTAGATTAGAAAAGACGTACCGTCTAAATTCTGAAACAAACCTTTGACTCCTTAGAGTTCCAAATAACACTGAATCTATAATCTGAACTATACTGTAACCCCTATCCATCCAAAAATACAGCAACGATACGATCGTCCCGATAACGCGAATGTTTACAGAAACGTTTGCATCGCGCAAACAATATGCGAATAAACTTTCGAGTCGAGAACGGTATTGTGTAACCGCCACCGGGCTTAATTGTGTGAATACGTTTACGAGCTTGATTAGGTGTTTAATTGCTTTGGATGAAGCTGTGATTATTAGATTTGTTAAAGTGAGTCTTGGAGCAAAAAGATGCTGAACCGTCTCTTCAGAAGATCGATGGCCCCCTTGGCCACATTGAATAGTCTTCTGCCGTTTATAAAACAGCTATGTGTTCTGAAATGGCATGTGACGATCACAGTCATAGTATAATATTTACGAGCGCGAATACAAAACCATTCATATTTCTATGGAACCTTTGTTTGGGTTGTTCGCATGACCAAATCGTTTCTACGCATTTTAAATCGCAGGGTCAAATCGTATCGAATTGATCTGTTATCTCACTTTGTTCTTAATCGGTATGATTGTTTTTCAACCCTAATAACAGTCATGAACACCATTCCTCATACATAATGAGTTAATGAGTGTTTACTCTTTTGAGGATGACAGAAGGCGTGGTCTTGACTCCAAACGTGACGATCTTAAGAACAGACCGCCTTCTAATATTGTCTATAATTATATAAACGGTACCCTAACGTGTAGCATATGCTCGCGCACTTTCAAAGCCAAGATAGGGTACTACAGTCATATGAAGGCACATGAACGAAGCCTTTCCTTGACTTAGTCAAGCAGAAATACTGGTCGCCGTGACCGAAACCGGCTAGGAACCATATATATATATAATGAGTGACATAAACATACCGAATTATAATAGACTCTGGCAAAAATTCATCTTTAGACAGTAAAGTACGTAGTACCAACAACATAGCGGCAAGTGCCAATAAAAATTGAAATCAGGATTGTATTATTCACTTCCCAAATTAATTCTCAACTCCAAACGTTCATTTCGCGGAATAATACAATTCCTAAATAAACACGGCCTGCCAGTCTACAAAATAAAACTAAGGAAAAGACCATGGCTTTTCTTAGCAAGACCCTCGCGGTACAATAACTGCTAGATTAGGTATGAAGTCGTCTCCACACAACAGAAATGAGGTCACGTAATGCAAGGCCCAATTCCACCGTAGGAACGTAGCGTGGCCTCTGTTTGCGAAATATAACCGGAAAACTGTTACTGTTACCGCTTTTCCTAACAAGCGGAGCGTCGGGTCGTTGACCCCGTGCGGGATCTCTTTATTGCTGCCGATGCGGTGCGGAAAATGTTTGTTTTGCGAACCTCTGCTTTTTCGGTTTTTGGTCTTGAATTGCGGATTGTTGTGTTGTTGTAAAAGGCTTTATGAAATTCTTTTTAAGAACCCTTAAACCGCAATAAATTGCGGAGAACTACAGTCTCGCAATTCTCAGCTCGAATATTATGGCAGTCAACTATCGCGAAATAGGTGACTACCACTTCTTTCGTTTTTTCTTTTCTCAGATTGACTATCGGCATCGATTTTGAGAATAACATAAAAACCTCTTTCGTTATTAAAGTAGACAGCCTCCGTGGTGTGGTGGTTGAGCAGGTCGGCTCATAACCCGGAGGTGGCGGGTTTGAATCCCGCAACAAGACAAGTAAAAAAAAAGCGCAAACACTTGTTCTGTGTCTGGGTGTTGTGGGACCATGGTCCTCGTAGTTCCTGGGTCCCTAGATACAGGGAATCCTAGTTAGGGTCCAGAATCTATGTATATGATCGTTGGGCGTTATTAAAATTATGAAAATATTTTGACATCATGATAAAAAAATAATCTTCAACAAAATCTTTATCGGAAGCTCTAAAACCGCGTTACCAGTTACACGCATCGCGCACTCACAATATACGCTTGAGTGGGCTGGTTTGTACAGTTTTACAATTTGGCTGGTCCTGACTCCCGCCCCGTAAACTACCAGTCCTCACCGACCCGAGGGTTAGAAATATGACGTAAAAAGCTAATGACAGCCTCTGTGGTGTGGTGGTTGAGCAGGTTGGCTCATGACCCGAAGGTGGCGGGTTTGATTCCAGCGACAAGACAAATATTTGTTTGTGCACATGAAAAAAGCGCAATTACTTGTTCTGTCTTGGTTTTGTGTTGTGGGACTATGATCCTCGTAGTTCTTGGGTCTCTAGATACAGGGAATCCTAGTTAGGTCAAGGATATATAGGTATGTGATCGTTGGGGGTGTTGTTTCTTTTTTATTTATAATGACTCAATTACTTCCAGCTCACTGCGAAAGCATCAACCTTCTCAACACTCAACCGCTAAAAACAGAGAGAACCTGTGGTTGAACGATAAAGACATTATTCCTCCAATAATAAAAGAGAAATTTTAATTTGAAGTTTTGTACCTTCCTAGTTGACCAATGACAGCAGGGCAATTTCCTTTGCCCTCGACCCGGATTGGTAACTCGTGTTTTACAAAACGCTCAATCTAGTCATCATCATCAGCCCGTAGACGTCCACTGCTGAACATAGGCCTCCCCCAGGGAGCGCCACTCCGAGCGGCTGCTCGCCTCCTGCATCCATCGGCTCCCCGTGGTTTTCACCAGGTCGTCGGTCCACCTAGTGGGGGGTTTGCCTACACTGCGCCTTCCGGTTCGTGGTCGCTACTCGAGAACCTTTCTTCCCCATCAGTTGTCAGTTCTGCGATGTGGCCTGCCCATTGCCATTTAAACTTGCTAACTTTAAGGGCTATATCGGTCACTTTAGTCCTGCGGATTTCCTCGTTCCGGATCTTATCTCGCCGGGAAACACCGAGCATTGCTCTCTCCATGGCTCGTTGCATTACTTTGAGCTTACTAATGACGCCAACAGTAAGAGACCACGTTTCAGTTCTGGCAACACACACTGATTGAAAACTTTCAACCTCAATCTAGTATCGTTGGTAATTTACGTAACAAAAAGTATGTCGTAAATAGCAACGTATTTTCGACGAAGGGAAACGGTAATCGCATTCAACTCAGCCAAGTGGGTCTATATATATTAGTGTTTGGGTAGAGAGCACCCACTCGCGTTGATAGGGTTAATTGCGAGGGTGTAAAAAGTCCCGTGTTTAAATTTTTTTACCTTCAAATGTTGGATAAAAATAAGGGTTGCGTTGCGGTGCGATGCGGTTTTGACGTTTTGTTTCGTGACGAGCTACAGTGCTCATGTTTTGATGAAAAATAAATGAAAGGCATGTTTTTGACAGGTTCTGAAACATCTTTTTCCTTTTTCATGGACTCTGGGCATTTTTCAAAATTAACTTTCGTAATTAAACCACGTTATAAGTATATTATTTGTGGGTAACTTATTTATGTGATTTATGATTCATCATAATCATCATCATTTACTGCCTAAAGACGTCCACTGCTGAACATAGGCCTCCCCCACAGAGTGCCACTTTGAGCGGCTGCTCGCCTCCTGCATTGGCGGCTTTCACCAGATAGTCGGTTCACCTAGTGGGGGCCGGCTTACGCTGCGTCTTCTGGTCTGTGGTCACCACTCGAGAACCTCTTCCCCACCCCATCGGTTATCAGTTCTAAGAGTGATTTAGCCTGCCCATTGCCATGTCAACTTCCTAATCCTAAGAGCTACTATATCGGTAACTTTAGTTCTTTTGCGGATCTCCTCATTTCGGAGTTTTAAATTAATCATAAGATAATTCATGATCCTTTCTTTAAAAGGATATCAGGTCGCTTCTTATCATTAGGTGAATATCAGGAGAACTGTACACAGTAGGACAGAATAGTTTTCAATTTATCTCTATATTAGTAGGCGAATATCCATTAACGCCTGTTTTAATTGTATGAGCTACGTTTCTAAGACACTTGCGGACGTAACGCTCATAGGACTAATTAATTCGGTCTTCATCTCACTTCTCACAGTAAATAATTATAAATCCTTCTACATCTAACCTAACCTTACCCATCCTAGTGGTAGTGGGGCATTCGAATCAGTTTTTGCATGTTGCTTGTCAATAGGTTCTAGCGATTAAAAGCTGTAATTTACTTTTATAATACCTGGAATCTCAATATGCACGACAACTAGATGCGTTGCGACAACGCATCTTGTATTAAAGTTCCTCTCGTGCAAAAAAGTAGATTAGCTTCACATCAGTGAAATATCACTGATGTTTTTACACGACTTGTAAACGTTTATGTATGTTTTACTCATTCATATTTTATGACTGAAATATTATTTTTTTGTCTTACCTATCAACAACGCGCCTATCTTTGCAAGTAAAGTAACGTATCCAATGTTTTCCAGTCTACTTACTAAGTGCTTCTGAAGGATCACCAGCCTTATCATGTCTTATCATCATATCCCAAGGGATTTTTCGTTAATGTTAACATTTCCCATGCTCGTCTTGACAAGAACCATGTTGACAGTTGTTGACAGTTGCGCGTCAAATTTACGGATTATGTTGACAGTGTTGACATGTTTATAGAACTCTCGGGGGTTGCTGAGACTTGGTACAGTTCAAGAGGTTATCGTATTGTGGTAACTGTGGTGAATGAAGACTTATGATTGATATCAGTATCACCTGTTTAGCTTAATCATCTAATTAATGTAAATGAAACATTTGAATCATGAACGGGACTTGAACCCGCATCCCATTTCCATCCGTTCGTCCGTCCTAGACGGATGGATATCCTTCCAGGGTGGTTATTCTCTATGGAAACACAGATTCCACACGATACGAAACCACGTCGTTATCGTGTCTTGTTCAAATCGTGTCACCGCGTCAGATATACCTTCACTTTACATTAAAGTTATCTTTATTTTGAATAAAATATATTGACATAAGTGGTCATATCTTTTGATGTGTTGATGTTTTGGAACGCGTCTCGGTAAAACATACGATTTTTGACTGTTCAAATCGCGCCAATTTCAAATTCATTTCGCGCGGTTTTGTTTTCGTTTCATAGAGAATACAGTTTCGCAGATTTCTTATGTAAGACAAGGAATTCGCGTGGTTTCGAATTAAGGAATCGATACGGAATAATGGCCCTGCAGTGCAAGCACCGATCTACCGATCGATATATTTAACGAATTTTCATGTCAAATTTGACATAAATTATCGATAAAACGAAATCGGTAGCATGGAATGTATTTTTTCGACGACGATATAAATTCGATAAATCTTAACGAATATGTTCGTTCTATATCGACTAAACCGCGCATGGATCTAAATTTTGACATCTGTGATCGGTTTAATCTTGTCGATCTTATCGAATGTACCGAATATTTATCGGGTTCCTAAAGTTGCTCGATAATATTAACCAAACATTAGTAAAATGGATTTTGGCTATATTTTATTGTTGGAAGCCGCAAGAAGGACGCGGCGGGATGCCTTGAGGTTCAACAGGCGGCGTTTAAGAGACGCCAATGATCCTCTCGACCTACCCAACGACCAGTTCGAGATTCTTTTTAGAATCAACAGACTGATTTAAGGGAATCATAGAGAAAAGTAATCAACTCTTTGCCATATATATTACTTTTCTCTATGCTCTTTGCTACCAACTATCAATATACCTTTTCAAAGAGTAATTTACTTCGTATAACCTTAAAAAATCCGACAAAGAGTATATAAAATCTACGTGAAAAAAATAAAATCGGACAACGGCTATCTCCTAATCTGTGGAAATTTCCGAAATATCGTGCTACTCTGTGAGAGTTAAGAACGAATGATCGATACGCTGTCGACAAAATAAAGCCCTCGAAAGACATCGACAAAATTTACCGATGTTAGATCCATGCTACATGTTACCGATAAGAACGATAAACAAAATCTGTTTATCGACTCGATATATTTGTCGAACCGAAGATCCGTGCTTGCACTGCAGGACGGACGGATGGATGAATAAGTTGTGCGGGACGTGGTTTTCTCAAGCTACAGCGAGAACTACAAGTGTGATCTCATGTCCAACCAAATACTAAATTGACCAAAAAATAATTAGTTGTACACATAATACTATGTAGTACTGGTATTTATTCTGTGGTGGTATTACTGTCAAAATGTTCACTTCAGTAGACAGGAAATAGTATCAACCATTTTTTGTATGGTTTGGTTATACCTAAATGGTAATTAGACTGAATGCATATAATGATAATAATAACCACTTTATGCTTGATATTGAATCTATGAATCATATTGAGATTGACTCTAATAATTTTCCATTCACCTATTTTATTCTTACACTACAGTTTTTGTCAATGTAGACGTTGCTTGCTATTGTAATACACTTTTTTTTTATCTTTATTTATTAGAAAGGGGTTTTGTCACTGAGTGACTATGTCACCCCCGTATTATAATCTATTTGTAAATAACTCTAATCAAACGAGCATAAAGAAACTAAAATAAAAATGAATAGACTCTTATTAGCATCCTGGCTTCTTCAGACAGAGGTGAGGCCAGGATGCTATTACATATGCCAACTCTGTAGTCAATCCTACCTCTCATGTCCTGACAGTTGTATCAGAATAGCAAATTGTTCACATGAACAATACCGTTGAGGTATATACCTAATCGCGGATTTATGATTGTCATTTTCCACAGACCAAACCAGTGTACTTATATAGCGTAGAGCCCAATCATCATCATCATCATCATCATCATCATCAACACCAACAGCCCGTAGACGTCTACTGCTGAACATAGGCCTCCCACACAGAGAACCACTTTGAGCGGCTGCTCGCCTCCTGCGTCCGTCGGCTCACCCGCGGTTTTCACCGCGTCGCGTCGTCTGTCCACCTAGTGGGCTTGCCTACGCTGCGCCTTCCGGTTCGAGCCCAATACACAGTACTTATTATTTTTCAATCATCCCATTTAGAATTTAGACACATACAGTACATCAGAAACTACTAAAACTCTCACTCATCTAAAACAAATGTAAAATACGTGCCCAAAAATTATATGCGGCTGTCGGCGAAGTACAAAGGTTCCCCACCCTTTGCGACATACGCCGGCATGACACATTATGACGTTAGGAGGGTCTTTACGACCATCTTAACGATCTGAAGGGTTCATCTCAAAATTGAAAACACTTATCTATTTTAAACTCTAACCTCGTTCTATTTTGGATTTACAATAGTTGAAACTATTATGTTCCATTGTTTAACCGTGTACTAGGGTCGTAACTCGTAAGATAACGTGTAAAATTCTATTTTCGGTTGTCGTCAAACCATTTATATTTGTGTAATAGAACTGATATTACATGATTGTACTCAAAAACTGAAGAGGTATCGAAAGTTATTCGTATTGCCAATTTTCAATGTTTAGGTGAGACTGTTTTGTTTTTGCAATTGAAGTCGATATTTTCTTGATACAATGGTTTGGCCTATTATCATAATCATCATCATCATCATCATCATCATCATCATCATCATTATTATCATCAATAGTCTGAAGACGTCCACTGCTGAACATAGGCCACCTCCATAGAGGGCCACATTGGACCGCTGGTTGCCTCCTGCGTCCATTGGCTCCCCGTTTTAGCCAGATCGTCGTCGGTTCACCTAGTGGGGGGCCAGCCAACGCTGCATCTTCCAGTTCGTGGCCTATTATTATGTTCTACATTTGTAATAGATGTCTGAGTCGGGACGTATATGACGTCACGTAACACTACATTTTGTACGAAATATTCTCTATTGTTATATTATTTAGTTGTATCAGTTGTATGTTAGAATGGAATGTTGTGTGATGTCCAGGGGGGTCACCACAAGGTCTTATAGCATTATTACTTCAATATTACTTCAATCATACATTGACAAATGACATAAAAGTAAGAATACTTTGATGTTGCAAGGCCAGAACAGTTTTGATGACGTCACGTTAAATCGTTCACTCAAATACATCTGTCATGTCATACCTTTACATCGTGTTGACAGCGGCAAGCGACAGTGATAACGCTATATAAAAATGTAGGTACGTCTCGTTCTCGCGCCGGAATACTTTATAAGTTCATGGTACGAATTCGAACAATATTATTGTAACCTTGAAGCATTACTGTCACGAACCATGATAGTTTGTGTATACTTTGTGGTAGGGCTGCTGAAATAAATGTATTTTCTTTCTTTCTTATTACTAGTAGAGCTCACGAGAGCAGTTCCTGAACGTCAGTGCCTCACTGGTAAACTCAGGAATCCAGAGATTAAGGGCCTTACTTATAAACGCTGCTTAAAGTTAGCCGATGCTTAAAACCTTCCGTCAACTTTTGATTGATTTGAAATGTCACGCGGGAAATCGAGACGGAACATTTAAAACACTGATTAATTCATAAGTAAGGCCCTTATAGACAAAAAAAAAACTAGAAGCATTGTCTGTCATTGCAATACATCTCCATTTCCATTCTTCCATAGACTGGATATAATTATACTCCAACGTCCACGTGGCCGAAGACAATTTATGATAAATTGCTGAAATTGCTCTTGTCCGCTGACATGTGTCTTTATCTGGTGTGTCACTTTGGCCTCTAAAGTACTCTAGAGAGCCTTGAATTTGATTCCACTACATGACTACACGATATAGAAACTATTCCGATGATGAATGTAAAGCGTTTTATGAATAATGCTAGACAATTGAAAGGAAAGGGGATCTCTTTAAACGTTTTAGCCCGGTGACACTGTAAAGGCGGGTAGAGCCAACAGCATTGACTATATATCCAGTTAAGGAAGTCCTAATACGAAAATTAGTGGTGTAATTGATGGAATCAGGCGTTACCTCGCGGAAGTTCATCTTAAATACAAAATGAAACAAGAATATCTAGTGTAAATCCGCTAAAATAAAACTATAAGATTATCTTTATTGGGAAAGCTGCAAGGGATTGTTGCTGGTAAATGTATGTGACAAAGAATAAGAAAAATATTTGTTATGACAGTTTTATTACAACAATCTGGGAAGGCTAAAATTGGTCCAACATTTGTTGCGCAGGACCCACCAGCAACAATCCCTTGCAGCTTTGCCAATATAGATAATCTTATAGTTTTATTTTAGCCGAATTACACTAGATATTCTTGTTTCATTTTGTATTAGTGGTGTATTTCAACCGCTAATCCTGTGAGAGGAAACGGAACACGCAATGTGTCTTTTGTTCCATCCTGCTCTGTTCTTAGTAATTTCGTATGACTTTGCCTCGTTTTGTTACTTCGCTACTACTGCCCGCGCAAGTGAGTCGTGTTTGTAAGAGAAATTATGTTCACAAGCTATCAACGGGCTTTATAATCTTTGTCAATAGCATAGGCCACGCCAAAAAAATATCATCAATACTTAATCAGTTTTAGCATTCAATTTCTATACTATAACCTTAGAGAATATTCTTACAAATGCGTAATGTTAATAATGCCGATGGACTCAGGAGGCGAGCAGACGCTCAATGTGGTGCTCCCAGGGGGAAGCCTATGTTCAGCAGTGGACGTCGTCAGGCTGTTAATGATGATGATGAAAATGATGAATATAATGAATGTTAATAATATCCGTTATTTGTTTCGATAAATAGATTGTACACACGTGTGGCAATGTGAAATACCAATTCATCGTTTTTTTGTTTACAGAACAGTGCGCCAATGTGGGAGGAGTTCATATCGAAGGCGACCAAACTACATTCCGCACTCAAGTAAGTATTTCAAATGACCTCTAATACTTAAAAACGTACATCTGAAAAGTTAGAAACACTGTCGAAATAAAATATTAACGCGATCGATACGAGATATATCTAGATTAAAAAAAATACTGCATGATGTTCATATGTCTGGCCTTATCAAGCATAGGCAAAAAAAATTCGTCGACTCCGGTGTGACCTCGCGGATGTTCATATTATGAAGCAAAAATACATGGAGTTACAACACTAGATATTCTAACCTCATGGGCCTTGTTGTTCCCTTGGTACAGGGATGAGGGAAACTGTGGGCATTATTATTGTCTGTGGCTAAGTGTGGGTTAGGGGTCTGAATCTGTGATACGTTACGATTATCGCTAAGCGTTATTTATCTCGATCTTTTCTATTCAAATGGTTCTCTTGTTTATTCAACCCGGGTTAGATAGATAGATAGAAAATGCTTTATTGCACAAGAGTAAATCAAGTACATAGGCGAACTTAATGCTAAGTAGCATTTTCTTCCAGTTAACCTTTGTGTAGTGTGGAACGAGTTGTAGTGCTGGTTGAAAAAGAATAAGAAAAAGAATTACCGAAATAAAATAATCCTAAAAAGTATCAATAGATAATAATATGAGTTTAGATAGATAATACATATTAATATCTAACATATTTTATATTAAACTTATTTCAAATTAGAATAAAATACTTATATAATAAACAAGGACCTACTCATTTAATAACTATTTTAAGTGCTCAATTTTTCTGACTGTTTTGAATGGATATGGATATGAATGGTGTTGATATAATTTGGATTTGAAGATTCCCATTGATGAGGCTTTCCGGATTTCCATTGGTAGTGAGTTCCAAAGACGAATAGCAGTGACGATGAAAGTATGTGTAAAAGTTAGTATTATGCTGGGGAATGGTGAGTTCAAGATGATAGCAGCTGCGCATGGGGCGACCACGCGATGAGAAAAGAACAAAACGTTCTCTGAGGTACTCAGGAGAAAGAGGGTTATTGAGAATGTTAAAAAGAAGACAGAGTATATGGGTATCACGACGGTATCGGATTTTGAGCCATTTAAGCTGAGAGCGGTAATATGAGACATGGTCATACTTACGCAGTCCATAAATATATCTTATACAGAGGTTTAATAGCCGCTCTAATTTGTTAAACTGCTCTTCGGTCACGTCGGGGTAGCAGACATCCGCATAATCCAGGAGTGGCAGTAGGAGAGAGTTCACGAGAGTTATTTTAGCAGGCAAAGTGAGAAAATTTTGCGGTTTCAATATCATCGCCATTTAAAGTAATATGATGTGGCATGTAAGTAGTAGTCAATTGGTTGTAAACGGCGGCTATTGTTGCCATTGTCACCCGAGACTCCGAGACCCTTCTGCTTGTTGCTGAATTTACGGTGCAGTCTGATGTTCTTCTGAGTGAATCGTAAAATGTCTTTCGTTACTTACATAACAATTAATGTCACAATAATCAAATTATTATATGATTTATGATTTTGCTCATAGCGAAGCACGACTAGCCGTATTCCTATAACCGATCAGTAAAGTTGAGCATCGTTCGCTGCGGCCACTACACCGCTACAGAAAGTGGTATTTACAACTGAGCGCTACCGTGCTTCGGAGGGCACAAGCCTTTAGACTTAGCTGTTCTTAAGACAGTAGTTGTTAAGCCAAGACAGAAGCCTTTGGGTATAGTCTACTAATTCTTGAGCTGACCCCTTGTCTATATACTCGAAAAGAAGATAATACCACGTCGATAACATCCACGAACCAGAAGACTTAGCGTAGGATCCAGGAGTAGCGTCCACTAGGTGGACTGACCACCCGGTGAAAACCGCGGGGAGCCGATGGATGCAAGAGGTGTGCAGCTGCTCGAGGTGGCGCTCTCTGGGGGAGGCTTAAGTTCAGCAGTAGACGTCTTCAGGCTGTTGATGATGATGATGAACATTAACGATGCTAACGTGGACTTGTTAAAGACAAGAGTGAATTGGTAGAGGGGTACTTTTATAGATAATTATAAGCATATGTTATCTACAACTACAGCATCACGTGCTATCTGATGAGATCGTGGATTAACACTAACCTAGCCTAGGAATAAACAAAACATAACATAATGCCCGTAACATAATACCACATTCACCAAAAATCATTGTTTTATTTCATCTCCAGATCGGCGCTGGTCGCGATAGCAGCGTTTCTGGATGCCTTCCAGAAGATTGCAGACGCTGCCACCAATGCCAGGGGTGAGTGACCGTTTGTGTTTATTGGTTTATTGTCTAGCCGTAAAACCATTATGGTATCTTATGTATACCTTGAGTTATGACATCTTCATGCAGGGTGTGAGTTTACACACATAAGAGCAAGTATTGGATGGATGACGAAGTGAAAGAGTTCCGTTTTTTAGTCTTGAGGTGATAACGAAATAATACAAATGGTATTTAAATATATTGTAATGGCTAACATACTTATGTCAAATAACCTAACAAAAGACCAAAAACAAAAAAACGCTAAGTTTTTAAAATATGTTTATTTTAATCTCATAGACAACATGAAATTAAATCAAATGTTCAACAATCCATATGAACTAAATCATTCAACCAGATCTTAACCAGCTCTGATTTCTATCCATGCCTATGAGGACTATTAATGATACATAATATTTTTAGATTATGCGTTCTTCATCACACTTTCTACCTTAAAACTCCTTTCTTATGAATAATTGAGCACAGAATGAAGTGTTACTATCAATAGTTGAATTACGTAAACTCCGTTGAGTTCTGACTTAAACTTACAGCAGTTAGGCTGAATTACCGAACAATTGTGTTTCTTATCCAAGGAATGTACTCAAACACTTTAGTATACACTCCCGGCACGTTGGGCTGACCACATGGCGTGGGACCAAAACTAACGATCCCAACGAGGTCATACATTAGATTTGAATGTTCGTACATGAGAGGTCCTCCGGAGTCTCCTTTGCAGGAGTCCTTGCCGTTCACGCCGCCGGCGCATATCTGACCACTTGACAGCACCAGGTTTCTACCACCAGATTTGTAGGCCGGTTCGCAAAACTGGAAAACAAATAAGAAATGTGTTAGTTTTTTAGTAATTTTATGTTCTTCTATTAAGATATTTATTTAGAACTGATCTTCACCTATTCATCCTTTTCCCTTTTCTTTTTCCATTCCCAGCTCTTCGACAGGGTGAGAAGAGAAGCCAATACCTATAGTGTTTTCATCTTCATTGCCAGCTATGTTCTACCGGAGCGTATACATAAGCTAGGCCTGCGCGTGCTCGTCTTTGCTTGTGGTTGGATATTCAGTGTTCACGCCAGTGATTTTTAATAATTTGGAGAGGGTTGGATTGGAACCCCCAACTCTTCCTCTCCCCGCTATGCTATACTGATTAACGATGTTTGGTGTGTCGTAAAAATGTAATAGGGGGCAGATGAGTAAAGGTGGGGGAGCGGTTAGAAAAGTGGTTGGCAGAAAGAGTTCTTCATTGAGTAACATTGTTCGCACGCTGATGATTTTAGACATGAATGTGGCTTGCGGCCTTGCGTGTACTTAAAAGTGCAACGCCGTGTGGTAAGACACGTGTTCAGTCTTTTAATGTGAGAAACTAGCGCACGCAAAACTGTGGTGAAGCTTGTGCGTATATAGGCCTATTGATCGTGGTACTTACAGATTTGCTCACAAAAGGCAGGTCAACATGGAGCTTCACATTGCTGGATGGCTCAGTGGTTGACACCGCTCCCCAACCGGCGACGTACATGGTGAAATTATCAAGAGGCGCCAACGTATTGTCTATGGTTGGCAGGCATATTGGACGGATGAAATCTGTAACCATTGAATGATTGATCAGACACCACATGAAATCAATGCTTAAATGACATTATGCCGAAGCATCTCTCTGTTCTGAGTACTTTCTTATCAGAAGGGCTTACTTGAAGTACTTACCAGTAAACGGCGCATTCTTTACAAGTCTGATTAGTGCTATATCATTGGGTGACTGCTTTCTATTAGTGCTGTAGTTTGGGTGCGGAATGCTCCGCTCTATCTTGATTATTACAATGCCTTCCGTGCAGTCTTCACCGCCAGCCTCGACAGGCAGACAGTCTGGTCCATCGTTCTGTGTATCGTACTCGCCTAAACGAACATTCGTCCTGGAAAGAATGACATCAAAATTTGCATTATTTTCCAAAGCACAAAAAGTATTGGTGAATCAAGATTTAGTATTATAATATTAGTAATACTCACGGAGTACCAAGTTGCAAAACGTCACCAACTACGCAGTGGGCAGCTGTCAACACGTATCGTCCGCTGATGAGGGCACCACCACATAGCAGTCTGATCCTATTCTTCTGGTAGTACTCTATGATGACCAGCCAAGGGTACTGGTCCACTGTTGTTGCAGTACCGCCTAAACATTATGATCAAAATCAACGATAGATAGAATTGATTACACAGACCCAATTAACACACATGAAGGAAAACCAAACTGGAAAATACTTCTTTAGTCGATAGTCAATACGTTAGTTAGTGTATAAAGGCTAACGTCCATATTACGCATCGGAGGCATCTAATTTTATATGATCAGTACAATTAAGTATATTTTTAAATATATTTTAGGTAATCTGATTTTGTTAATTCTTAACTGTTGCTTTTAACTTTGCACAAAGAGTTCTAAGATCTGTTTGATGCTGAATTTATTGATGCAATACAGACCTATAATCCTATTGCTCGTATTGCTATCTCTGCCGCAGCATTCGGTTCTTGGGTCGGGCGGGATGGCAGACACGGCGCTTGCGCAGTCGTCTGCGGGCACTACCGCTGCTGCTTGTGGCGGTCCACAGCACACGCTGTACTGCTGCGTACCTTGACATCTGTGGAAAACGTTCAACATGCGTTATCAAGAGTCACTATTCCTGAGTTCCTGAATCACTATTGAATTTCTTTGTATATATGCATATCAACCAAGTATCCTACTGTGTTTAACTCAACATTTATTTCTCTGATGAAATACGACATCTGTACAAGTTGCTCATCGAAGTATCTGATTATCTGATAATAATTCACAACCTATTGAGACTGTGCCGTATGCCCTTGGCATTTGCCGTAACAGGTTTCATACAGGTTCTTCGCATAATGTGATGCACTCGGTTGAGATATGTCATTATACTGCTGTTCTAGGTAGAGATCTAAGTATTTATAAGTGACATTCATTTCAGGTACATCACGAGGCATACCATGCGACAATTAGTATTTTAGTTGCCTAGAGGTAAATGATTAGGTTTTTATTTGTTCATCGCATAAACCGAATAATAAAGGTTTCTGTAACGGCAGATTGATTTGTCCACAGACATCTAATACTATGTTTTGTCTAAGCACAAATAAAAGAGACAGTCTGGGACTTTGTAAAATCTGCAACACCCCCAAGCCCTCAATTGATGCCTTAGGGCTTAAATATTGAAAATTCCTTTCGATAAAAGAACGCCCTTAAACGGAGGGTGAGGGGAAAACATTAAATGCAATCAGGGAGGGGTGGTGTAGTAGTGAAAGGTTTTTGTGGAAGGAGGGACGGTGGGTGGGCGGGAAGGAAAGTTTTAGCGTTTACTAGCCTGGGTTAGCTTCACCCAGCCCAGCCAGGGCCTGCCAGGGCCAGCTAAACATGAATAAATTAGTGAATAACTGAATACTCACTTGGAGTTCTGGACGTACATCCGGTTTTGATCAGGAACCGGCGGCTGCAGCATCGCGGCGAGGTGCGGGCAGGAGTAGATGCTCACGCAGGCTCCTGGCTGCCCGTCGGGGGTGTAGCATGGGTTGGGGCAACACACCTTCAATGTACAAAAAGAAGATATTGGTCATAGTGTATTGTTATAAGTAGAGATTTCAATGATGTTAGTATTTTTATTTAATTGAATCTTTTTTTGTCATCATGAAAGTCGAATTTATGCAGACTAACTTCCAAGATTTGGAATGGTATCTTTGCTAGACCCCCGTGATCTATTATGTGATCGTTGGATGTTATTGTAATAATATTATAATACCTTGGGAGTGGACCCGTCGAAACCACACTGCGACTTCCTTAGTGCGTCCAAGTCTTCCTGTGTTTTATCTGGTTTCTTTACGATTTCCAGCAGTTGCGGACACTCGTACAGAGACTTACAGGTCCCACTGCTGCCGCCAGGCGTTGTGCATGTTGATTCTGTAAATGTGGTGTAGGAACCAAATGTAATTGTTGTGTAAGTAATAACCTCCTTACTTAAAAACATTGTGTAGAGGATGAATAGTTATTTAGTGTTTCATCTCTCTCTGTTGAGTTTGAAATGGGCTAAGATAAAACAGGTGAAAACACTGAGTACCTATTCCACAGTTATGCAGTATTGGTAAGGGGTACGTGTGTGTTTGGCAGTTGAATATGCAGGCTGTGTGTACCAGGGGGGTCATACTACAGTTTAGTTATAGGTACGTTCGGCGGCGCGGCTGGTAGCAAAAGGTAATAAGAAAGTGAGACAACTCGAATATTAAGTTAGGTCAGTACTTAACACTGTGCGACATGAATTGCAATTTATTGTGTTGAAGCAAGAGTCGCTATTTATTTAGATGATTTCATGGAGTGAGCCTTCTGTACGTAGTTACGTATATCTATTTTATGGTTATACTATGGATAAATTAAATGGAGGGTTTCACTTCTTGCATGTTACATGACCAGAAGTGTTATTATTGGCATTTGTCAATATGATATTTAAACTAAGAAGTAGAGTATGTACCTAGATTTGGTGTTGAATCAGGTAAAAATCTTAGGTTTAAATTTGGCTGAATCTCTTGACTGACTACTCATAAAATGAAACATAATTTGCAAACCATTTTTTAATCTACAATATATAATATTAATAGTCATCAGTCGTAAATCATAACTAAAAGATCAACAGATCAAGAGCTCCGTCTATCGAGAATTTAATAAAATATGTTTAAAACAACATTTCAAATGCTAATTTAAATTAGCCGTCTATGCCGTAGTTGAAGGTCAAAAGTTTAGCAAATAAGGACAAAAAATTAGTTTTAATTTATTTATGAAGGGTTTTAATTTTTGCAAAAGTCAATGTTAAATTAAGTTGACCTCAGTTGGTCATAATAATAAAGTGTGTAAAAAATTAAGAATTTAAAAAGAAACATTAATAGTTGGAAGACATAGACCTCTCTCAATTTTAAAGGCTGCTTGCCTCATATTATAATTATATCCATCGGTTATGACCAGACCAGCCCCCTATTGCGATTGAGCTAGCAGCGATGCTAACGCGAGCCTGCCGCTCAACTGCTGTCAAAGTTCATACAATTTTACATTACTAACATTCGCACTGCGAAAAAACATAACGTTGTGGTTAGAGTGAGACACACTTAGGCGCTACCATAGTCATGTCACGGTCTCTCACGAGAAAATGTCTCGGTGCGCACTCTAGTCCGGCAGATTAGTGCCCACCAGGGAGGCTGGCCTATTCTGTGTCTGTCTGCCGGTGCATTATTGTTAGTTAATTTAACTTATTAATTATAATAATAACCATTTTAATACCAGTGTTAATAACTAAATTTTAACATAAAACGTAGTGTAATTCACGTGGCACTCATGTGCAAAGCCATTGTTAACAAGCAACACGCGGAAAATGTTATTAAAAGCTATGACAAGATTTTTTTAAATATTTAAAGATTTAATAATAATAATCATTACAAAAATAATGCGCAACGATCACATACATAGATCCTGGACCTTCTGGGATTCTCTTTTTATCTAGGGACACAGGAACTATGGGGACTCGCATGGCCCACAACATCTAGACAGTATTTGTGTTATTTGCTGTGCACAAATACAAAGAGGATATAAAGCTACGCTTAGACGCAAATACTTGTCTGTCGCGGGAATCAAACCTTGCATTCGGCAAATCAGTGATATTTTATAAAAGCTTTTAAATATCACCTTTACTCAGTAAATATAGCATTCGCGTCACCCAGCTTGGAGCTATGATATTTGTTCACGTCTATAACTCATCTGGAAGTTCGTTAACATTCGATTGTGCTGAACAGACGGGCAAAAAACTGAAGGAAACATGTATTGCATTGTGATTTGTCATCCAATTCAAGACAAACAACATAATAAGGAAGCAAATTAATTTAACGTTTACATTCAATATTAATGTTAGTTCTGATTTGCTGATGCGCTAAAACAAACAAGTGAACACATCGAAACAACGCATAACAATAAATGAACACAAACAAAAGCGTGTGACAAAAATATAATATGAATTGGTTACGTTTTGAATATGCGTTTGACTTCGCTGCGCGTTCCACCTGCTCTTCGCTAGCGTCAGAATCATCAGCAGGGAAATATATCATGGCGTCATCACTCAAACCTGCGATTCAATATTGATTACCTTTAATATTGGTTTTGGTTTTTTGTTGCCATGAATAAACAATTTTATCCTTTCTAAAATTTTGTACTGAGTACATACTTGGATGAGACTATAAGCTATACATAATTTTTAAATCGGTGAATTTTAATTCTATGGAACCAAATTGGTAGAAACTATATTGTCTCAAAAAAATAAAATTCTAAATCGGTTTGTAAATGTCGGATGTTAAGAGGTAACAAAAATCTAAAATTCAATATTAAACTGGGGAGATTTTTATTATAGTTTTTTTTATTTATTATAATTCATTAGCAATTAATATAAATTGTCATAACTTCACGCATTGCTTCATTCTCTATTAGAATTTAACGAATCTCTTTTCATTAATTAAACAACTGTTTTTCCATACTTCACATGCTAGGGTGACCGGACCGCTTCCTATCAAGATTTTAGTCCGTATTCTTCTTTGCACCTTTAATCAAAGAATGCTTTAGTAATATTTAGTAGGTACCTACAGCTTTAACGCAAAAACAACAAGTTATTTAATGAGTAATGACTGGTTCTATAATAATTGAAGAGGAAATAAACATATTTTCAATAGTAGGTACCTAATTGTGATTCGTAAATTATGGTAGGTAATTGATATTGCCATCAATTTAAAATGTTGTTAAGTTGGCAATAGGTTCTGGATTTAGTAGCTGGTTTTTTATTCATTCATATTGAGCAATCAACTTGTTTTTTTGTTCTTCTAATTCCCGGCGACATATTATGATTTTCATTTCCGTTTTAGGGTTTTCAAAATAAGTAAACCATTCCGTGTGCCGTTTTGTTATTTCCTTCTAACTTGTACTGTAGTATATATATTTAATTCAGTAATTAGCTAATTACCTGTTCTGCGTGGAAATAAAGTAATTTACCAGAAAATGCCTCAAGTTCCGGTATGCTTATTGTAGTATCTATCTGCGGCTTGTATTCTAACCTGCAAGCTATCTTAAAGGGCGATAAAGTACTCTACAAGTCGACGCATCGTACAATCCGTTGTGTGCAGACAGATGTGTAGCGGCTTCTATCCAGAAAATTGAGGTGACTAATTTGGTGACGGATTGTGATTACTTATGTAGAGAGCTATAGGTGGATCACATCAAACTACCTAGAGTTTACTAGACCATTTATACACATATCCTTTTTATACTAATTGGGTAAAAACTCTACCGAAACACCAAAGTTAACACAACCTTCGCAAAGAACCTATTGTGGTCAAATTCTTACATCCCACCTCTTAAGTTCAGTGCCAGAAAAGTCCTTGACTTTTAGAAAGTGTCCTGCTAGGCTCATATATATTTGTAATTAACGTGAAACAATTGTTATCTATTTTTTTTAAATCATGTAGAACTAAGAAACACGCGATCAACAAACATCCTATAAATAAATCTAAACTACTACCAAACTAAAACTATAAAATTAACAATACCTATAATACAAAACTAATCTAGCAAACCACTACCAGTAGGCAAAGTGCCCAAAATGCTGGCAGCATTGCCACGTTGAATGGCAATGCTCAACCTTTGCCCAAAGAAGAGGCCAGCATTTTGGTCACGTGTTGCCTCGACCAGACGTTAGGACAGGTCTTTGAAGATTTGGTGGGCACTCGGTCCCCAAGGCCCCAGCGTCTCAACTCCAAAAGGCGCAAATATATAACCGCTATCAATGTTACTATATTTGCGCCTTTTTAGTTGCTCAGCAGAATTCGCCGCCGCACCAGCCCTATTTTGTGTTCCAGGAAGATGTGACGGCGCGAGGGTGTCTACACACGTAGCGTCCCACACCAACGGCCGCCCCAACTTCCAAGGAACCAAAGTCATTCCATCGGGTCTTTTACCATCATCGCGTAAAAGGCCACTAGGCTCCAAAATAGCCGCACAGTTGGCGCTGGTAAAAGCCCGACGGATTATATCATTAAGACTAGCGTGGCGAGGAATCCTCCCGGCACTTCGGACGCAAGAAAGGCCATGGTGACCGAGCTGGTCGACAGCAGTGCCACACTGGCAGCGGTGTGGAGCAGAACAAGATGCGCCCAAGCGAAGGGATGCTGCAATTCTGAAAGATGACGAATCCATAAGTGTGCCAGTATTTGGCGATGGGAGAGCCTGCAGCCACAAACCCGATTCCCACTCGGCGGCGGCTAAGAGGCGGGCACGATCTGCGAAGCTTGAGCACGTATGGATAAGTTGATTCCGTGCTTGCTCGCAGAGCGGCCCGTCCCAGAGCCTCTATGAGGAGAGGGATTTGGGGACCTCTGTGTTAGGGCAGGCTAACAACCATGCGTGCCTGGCCTCGCCAAAAAAAGTTATTTTTGTGTTGTCTAGTGATGTGGCTAGAATTTTGTGAGTTAAATTTTGAGTACTATGTACTGAGGACAGGAACGAATAAAAAAAAAAAACGAACTTTGTAATGTAACGATGTTTATGAATGCTACAATACAAGTGTAAGCTCAATGAATAAAGTATTTCAATGTAATGCCGCATTTCTGTGAATAGGCATGATGACTACTATTAAAAATGAACAAGTAAATATTACTTTCATGAAAAAGATTAAAAATGAATGCAATAACTGAAAAAATAAGCAAAATGGTAAATAAATCACGGAGTAATAAGCTTTTAAAGTTTCTAAAGGTGTCATCGCCTGTCCCTTTCTCGCAAAACAGAGCGCCCCCATAGTTACTATGAAAAACCCACTCGTGACGTCACATGCCAATGAGATTGTATGAAAAGCTACCACAGCTTAGTAATGAGGTACTATAACGAACTTCCTCTGACGTCACTGGCCGTTTGAGCTATCTCTTTCTATTCTGGTTTTTAAAATGCTTGTAACTTGTCCATTTTTTGAGATATTTAAATTTTTGTTTTCACAATCAATCAATCAATCAAATCGTTTATTTGCTAAAATACATGTATAGTATAGGTCTTACAAAAAGTTTATCCTTTGAGGAACATTTTTAATTTATCCAAAAAATACATTTTAGTCATCATGCCTATTATAGAGCACACTGTGTTTCAATTTTACCTGTTACTCTCTTTTCTGTTTTTCTTCCTTTCCTGATATTATTATCTATTAATATTTTTATCCGTTTGAAATTTTTATTTCAACAAGTATTCTATCATCATCTCAAACCGTAAATCGCTGACTCTTCTTCATCGCTGCCATAATTAACAAGCTTCATCTATGTATGACATACCAAGGCCTATCAGAACCTATCAGATATAATAACTATTCATTGGATAAACCAAAATACAGTTAAAAGCAATCTGAATTATTTAAGCCGTATACTGAATAACTAATGTGTTTTGGTTTTAAAAATGGTTGCCAAACTCATAATGAACTCACCTTTTCATACAGCCACGGGTATTTCCCATTGTCAAGATTTTTCTTCATTAACATTTATGTGCTGTCACAAACGTCATGTCAATGTATATTATGTATATTTGGTTATTGTTGCATGCCAGAACAGGTTTTCTCAACAGGTTTCTGTTTTTATATTACGATGGTCATTTAGATTATAAACACGTTATTGTTATTACTGATAATATTTAGTATCTTAATAAAAATGATTTTATACCAATTGGTCATAATCAAAACGTCAATTTGAATTGCTGATAATAGGGCCTAATTTGAAGGCTGACTGTTGACAGATCTAAAAGTTCTAAAACTTTGCTATTCTTGTCAAATACACGGCAATATAAGAGACGGATATATTTTTAGTGTTTTAAGAAATGTCAACTAAAGCTTTAAAAATTAGGCCTGTTATACAAACAAGTATATTTACCAAATTTTAAAAAACCTACGACGGAACGGGCAATTCTCCTGCCTACAGTATAATTAGCAAATTGAAGTAATATAATTAAATTATTGTTTAAATATAGCATTGATTTCGACAATCAGTAAGGTATTAGTTAAGGAAAACGAGGAATGAGGAAAACCTCAGCGGTATCATAAGTGGTCACTGCCCGCGGAATCAAAACTACGACTTTACTTGAAGTCAAGTCTAGACCAAATAAAACCTTGCATTACTATGTACCATAATATGGCATAAATTCGTGATCTTTTATGAATCATCAATCATCATTGTAATACGGTCATTAGGCCTAATTTTGAAGGCTTTAGTTGACAGTATTTAAAATACTAAAAATATATCCGTCTCTTATATTCCCGTCTGTTTGACATGAACAGCTACAGTTTTAGTAGTTTTAGATCTGTCAACTAAAGCCTTTAAAATTGGCCCCATTGTAATGCTCAAAGTGGCCCCCCATAGGGAGGCCTATTTTCAGCAGTGGACGTCTTCAGGTTGATGGATGATGATGATGGTAATGACGATTGTATTGATCGTTGTTTTGACCGTAGGAAAGTCGTTTATGACCCTATAATCTGAGATTAAACTTATAATCATTATTAATAAGTGTATTATTTTTGGTTGATAGAAGAACAGTATCACTGGTGCAGCTAGTGTGTCTATATCCACAGTGTAAAATTTCACTTCGCAATGTCCGTAATGTATTACTTTATCAGTAGTTCGTTGTCAAAACTCTTGACGAAACCTTCAAGCATCGAAATAATGCCTTCAAGTCACTTCTGTATTATCAGAGAAATTATTACAGAGGTTGTAGCAATGATATCATGGAGAATTAAAAGAATGACGGTTAGCAGGAGGCGAAGGGTATTTTTCGTGATCTGTGAATATCATTAGCCAGCGCAGTGGTTCTAGTGGTGACTCACTATTTGAAAATACTTTTAGTGGTTGTACACTTTTCCGTTTATTCATCTTCTTTGGTTACTGAAAACGTGTCAAGTCAACTAGTGTTTGTCGTCCGGGTTGAAACCTCGATTTAGTTTCTTCTTAAAACTGTTATGGTAGACATAGACATATATATTAAGGACAGGCCTAATGACAGGTTAAAACTTCGCTTCAAAGTGGGAGCCAATTTCACAGATTGGCATCCACTAGCGCTCAGTCTGTGATGGAAGTTAGAAGGCATCGGTCGAATGTCACAAACAAAATATTCCATGTTGTATTGTGAAGGGTTGCACAATCTTACTTAAAAGTGCAGTAAAAAGAAAGACCAAGTTTCTTACCTCAAGTAATTCAATATTTTCAATATTACACTCTGTTTTGTAACAAAATAATCGAATTTATATTTGGAATAATCATTGTAAACATAAACATTGACGGACATAATGGCAGCGATAGGGCTGTTCCAATACCAGTATAAAGAAGTATGTACTCGATATTTTTCGTACGATACTCAGTATACTTCATTGAATAATTTTTGTAAATATCTCTATAGGCCTATTCTCGCTTCTGCTACGAGGTAATTTAAATGAATACCTACTCTATAAATTGGCTTCCAAACAGATAACCAGATACACATACGATTTTAATGCGGTATTTATGTTACAAAGCCTGTTGAATATGATTTAATTTAAGCCTACCACCGTTCTCATCGTCGTCATCATCATCATCATCATCATCATCATCATCATCATCAGTATTTTAATACTCCCGAATTTGTTTCACTACTAAAGTAACACTATTATAAGAAACAAAACTCGCTACTTTACAAAGTATTTTAATGTCTGCGGCTCCAGAAATACTCATTTAGATATTTTACTGAATGCGGCATGTACGTATATTTCTAACTGATACCAAAACTAGTATCGATCAAGCGCCTTCCTAATTTCCTCAACTTGTCGTAGTTCACGCGAAATCTAATAGATGGCGCTGACTTTTCCCACGCTATTTTGACAAAATACAATGTTCCATCGGACATATCGTGATATATAAATCTATGTATGGTAATGATAAAAAACCCCCAGAACATTATCACATTCTTCACAAGGAAAACTGATGGTTTCCCCAAACACGAATTGATGGCACTGTCCAATTATTCCAATTACCCGGATTTATTTACAGGGAGTTTTTTGCAATATTGCATAAAACAGCATTGGCGTATGGCGTATTATAAAAAAAAAAACAGTTCATATTCAGACTATAATTCCGATTTCCTGTTATTATTCGTGGATCTTCGAAACTTGTTTTTACAACACACTATGATCATTTAAATTTGCGGTGATTAAATATGACATACCATCATGTTCTTTATTTTATATGAACTACGAGAAAAAAAATAACGTCTAACGATGACATACATACATAAAGAATATATGGCAGTAAAAGACTATTCTTAGAAGTACAAATAAAGAAGTTCTATATGAAAGAGAACAGAATGAAAAGCCACGGTCCTAAAAGCATCATAGTACGTCTTCCGAAGTATTTTGGAAGAAACGAGCCCTATAAAAACTAAAAGATTTGAAAAGAAACAAAGACTGAAGTGGCAACCTTATCATCACAGGTCATTGCACCAAGAGACAGAATGTATTAGTAAAATATGTGTTTGCAGTAAAATTATCTAAGCCAAGTCAAAAGCCTTGGAGTGGCCTAAAAACACCAGGGGGTCTAGCATAGCTCACAAACGCTAAATTTAGCGCCAAACGTTAAATCCAAAATGTAATTAGAATGACATTTCGGAAATCGCTTACTTTTCCGCAGCTAATGTCATATCAATCGATTTTTGGAGTTAGCGTTCTGGATGGATCTTTGCTAGATCCCCAGGGCTGTCAAATAGCCTACACGAGAAGAAGAAGTAAAATTATGTTCACGCAGATCAGTAATCATGCTTTTACGATTGCAAAACCAGATCACGTTATCTCATCATAATACGATCCAATAAACGGAAACAAGAAACAAAAACATACCGGTGATTTCAAGGTCCAACAACCGATATCCGTTCTTTAATCCTAGTGATATGTTATAGTTAAAATAAAACTTACGTCCATCAGAGAAGCACAAATAAGTGGTCAAGATAGTCAAAACAATCGGAGAGAAAAAGGGTATCATTTTCGGCCTCTGTCACAGCATGTTACACTGAACACTCTTTTCGAAAACCACGTCCGTCCGTCGCAACCGTAAAGCACACTCTGCCTTAAAACAAGCCAAAGAGCCTGGTTTTACTGACCACAACTTAAAGTCCATCATCCTCGTTCAACATACGGGCTAAAACATATTTTAATCCTCAAAGTTAAGAGACTTATTTTCCTTGACAAGATTATTAACATTACGACCTGTTACACGAACTCGAAATATTTTGTTTGTTGCTTTGATTTGTATTTATTTCATACAAGCGTTATAAATGTATGCGAAAAATAATTAATTTGACAAAACATTATAGCCTCTATGTTCTTACGAATAAAGCTGGTCTTATTCACCAGTAGGTAAGGTAGTCTCAAGGCGCAAGTTGTATGACTTCATCAGCTTACTTGGAATTGGAAATGCCCAAACGCAGCGAGCCGAGGACGGTGCCGCTTGAGTTGAGTGAATCTTTGTGTAGGTACTTGGACAGTTGTAAGATGTAGCTGTGGCTCGTATTACGGAACTCAGTGGTGAATTGGTGCTCAATGCTCAAGTGCTCAACATTTCATTTTTTCATTTTTTTTTTCAATTTTTTTTTTTTTGTTCTCTGTTTTATTTTCGCGTTGTATGTAATGTTGTGTGATGTCCTGAATAAATGTATTTTCTTTCTTCTTTTATTTCATTCCTAAAGTGATGTTTTTTGTTAGTTCGGTTGGTATTAGCTCTGCCTTGTGAACAATAGGTTGTGGGTGCGGTTCCCATCCAGAACAAACATTTGTGTGAAGCATATCGATGTTTGTTCTGTGTCTATGGGTGGTAAATTGTATTCTATGTATGTATTTACGAACAAATAACCGGCTAAGTAGGAGTCGGACTCGCGCATGAAGAGTTCCGTACCATTTTCTATAAAAACGACAAAAAATCACGTTTATTGTATGATATATGAGAGCTCCCTTAGCTCTTTAACTCTCATCGACCCGATATCGTACACATATGCATTGTTATACAATTGTCATCTCAATGCTGGGATTCCAGAAGTTCAACATTTAATTTAATCTGTTTTTTAGTGTTTATCGTTATAGCGACAACAAAAATACATCATCGCTGAAAATTTCAACTGTCTAACTAAAACGGTTCATGAGATATGTACAGCCTGGTGAGGTGACGGACAGACAGTGCGCATAGTTGACTCTGGTACCAACATAGGCGAACACAGTCGAGTGACGAGTTGTCGAAGCGTTTCATCAGATTAGTATATAATATGACCATTTAGGAATTTATTATCCTTTGTAAGTAATGTTATCTTCATGTTTATTGTTATGTACCTACTCTAGGTACTAATGATAATTGGTATCTAGGTAATATAGGATAATTATCGCACATGATTGTACAAGAGGCTCTGCTTAGTAGCTATAAGACGTATAAGAACCTTCAAGGTGCTAGTTTCACTAATAGGTCGTTTTCTTTATGCAGGGTAGCTCTAGCTAGCTAATCTAGCTATAGACCGTTCACCGTAAGTTGTCCCCTGATGTTATTACGTATATAATATATACAAAGTAATATGTACGCATTATGTAAAGTAACATGTAAGCATTATCTAAACATGCATGTACCCACCACAGATTAATATGTTTTACTTGCATATTTTTAAATAATATAAGTACATCAAGGGACAACTTCCAGGGAACGGTCTGTCTGTAGCTGCTGCTATTTCACGTGCATCGTTGGTTGGAGTTACAGAATTATAGAGGACAATCTCGAAATTACAAAAAATTAAAAAGATTTTTTAGAAATATATGTTTATTTTCAATCTCATAGAAAACATTAAATTAAATCAAAAACTACAGTCGATCATTCTAAATTAACTTATAGTTTATACCTATATAAATTAAAATTAAATATTAAATTAAGTTAAATGCTAAAAGTAGCCTATTACAATAAATTATTTGACTTTGTTTTTTAATAATTTTAAAGGTAAAATATATTTGAACCACGAGCGGTATGGGCTTCCTTTATTTGTGATCAGATCACTTCGATTTTGCGTCATTAAGGTATTTATGGTACAATTGTGTTTCTAATCCAGGTATCGTACTCAAACACTTTGGTATACACTCCCGGCACGTTGGCCTTACCACATGGCATGGGACCATAACTAACGATTCCGATAGCCTCATACATTCTATTTTGAAAATAGTACATGAGAGGTCCTCCGGAGTCTCCTCTGCAGGAGTCCTTGCCGTCCACGCCGCCGGCGCACATCTGACCACTTGTCAGCATCCGGGTCTGATTAATTGATCCGTAGGCCGCTTCGCATAACTGTAAAACAAGTAAAAAATATGCTATGTATTATAGTAATTCTACGTTATTTTGCGATCGTTTAGTTTTGGAATTGAGCTTATCTCCCATCATCAGTTGCTGAACATAGGCCTCCCCCGTAGAACGGCACTTTAGACAATTATCATAAACCACCAAGCTTGGCAGGCGGCTTGGTGATCGCAAAGGATTTTAATGTGCCGAGGAAGATGATGCTGCCCGTTCCATGAATATTCCCATAGCCGGGTCTTACGGCACCCACGGGAAGAGCTGGGATGGTCATATTCGTAAACCGGTACCGCACGGCCAGCTAGCTTATCAATCATCCAAAGGTTTAAGCCGTGTGGTCCCGATGTGAGAATAAGACCACTCCACCCATCTTGCCATCTCTTAAGTGCCGGTTAAGGGAATAATATCATCTCTTCCATAGGTGATCCAGGAAATCTCTACCACCATCCTCACCTACCAAGCTTGGTGATTATGGCAAATCCACCCTAGCTATGTTCAAGCAGTGGATGTACTCCAGCTGTTGTTGATGATGATGATGATGATGATGACCTTGTTTCATCGCACTATATGCAGTCTTTGCTCGACAAGTAGACACACATAATGTATCTATCTGCAATTGACATCGCTTTCATATCAATCTTAATTTCACCGTCTGATAATCACGGTACTTACCGATTTGTTCACAAAAGGCAGGTCAACATGGAGCTTCACATTGCTGGTTAGCTGAGTGGTTGACACAGCTCCCCAACCGGAGACGTACATGGTAAAATTATCAGGAGGCGACAACGTCGTGTCTGTAGTTGGCAGGCATATTGGACGGATTAAACCTGTAACCATTGAATGATTGATCAGACACCACATGAAATCAATGCTTAAATGACATTATGCCGAAGCATCTCTCTGTTCTGAGTACTTTCTTATCAGAAGGGCTTACTTGAAGTACTTACCAGTAAATGGCGCGTTCTTTACAAGTCTGATTAGTGCTATATCATTGGGTGACTGCCTTCTACTAGTGCTGTAGTTCGGGTGCGGAATGCTCCGCTCTATCTTGATTATTACAATGACTTCCGTGCAGTCTTTACCGCCAGCCTCGACAAGCCGACAGTCTGGTCCATAGTTCTGTGTATCGTACTCGCCTAAACGAACATTCGTCCTGGAAGCAATAAAAATATCATCAAATTTTTATTATTTCTCCAATCAAGATAAAAATTATCCCATTATTATTTAGAAGGTAACTATAGTGTCTTGATTTACAGTACTTATACTATTTTTATTATAATGCAAATTAAAGAACTTTAAAACTAACTTAATAAATATGTAAATAGGTACTATTAACAAAGCTAAATCCGTTAAAAGATGCTATAAATAATTCACAGAATTTAGATCGCTTTCTGCGGGAGCGTACCCAAAAAGCTGGCGACATACCCTCGTTGAATAGCCAGGCTGATTCGTTGGCCGAGGTATATGCCAGCCTTTTGGTCGCGTGTCAGCTCCTCAACCAGCCGCCTCGACATCTCCTTTACAAGGAGCCGCGTCTGCGGGCCCAGGACCCCATGGTTTCAACCCCAAACGGAACAGATATGTAGCCATCGCCTTAGGATTAATATTTCCTCCGTTTTAGGTTTTCTGCAGCTTCAGCAGCTGCGCATGCCGCCCGAGCTGAGTTGTTAACCTGGGAAGGCGCTAGCACTAGCGTGTCAACGCAGGTAGCATTCCATCAAGATTAGCATTAAATTAATAGTACTTACGGTGTACCCTGTTGCAAAATATCACCAACTACGCAGTGGGCAGCTGTCAGCACGTATCGTCCGCTGATGAGGGCACCGCTACATAGCAGCTTGATCCTATTCCACTGGTAGTACTCTATGATGACCAGCCAAGGGTACTGGTTCACTGCTGTTGCAGTACCGCCTAAAAGTTATGATCAAACTGAATTGCTTCTACAAAACCATTAAACGCAAGTTACTCGTTCGTTGAAACATATGATGAGAAACCAATATGAGAAACACAGAAAAATTTAGGCTGGATATATTAATTAGTGTATAAAGGCTAGTGTCTATTATTACGCATCATAACAAACTGGCCGGCTGACGACGCTACCAAAGCGGCGCGAGGGGCGAGATCAGCAAATCGTATCATCATTGACATGTAGGTATCGTAACAACGGCTTTGCTTATCAGCCGGTATTACAGCATAAGTAACTAATAGTACTGGCTAAAAGGTCACTATTACCAAAGAATTCTAAAATCCTTTGGTTGCGATGTGAACGATGTGGAAGTTGTTAAGTGATACTGACCATAAACCCGACTTCTAATCATGCTAACTCTACCGCAGCATTCGGTTCTCGGATCGGGTGGAAAGGCCGACATGACGCTTGTGCAGTTGTCTACGGGCACCACCTGTGCAGGGGGTGGTGGTCCACAGCACACGCTGTACTGTTGCTTCCCTTGACATCTGTGGAGAACGAGCAAAAACGTCATCAACGAGTTAGTTCCTTAAATATCAGCCCATTCTTTTCCACTGCTGGTCATAGGTGTCTCCAACAGCACGCCACTGAGCTCGGTCTTCTGAGGCCGTACTGTGAGCTCTTAGCGCGATTCAAAACAGAGCATATATTGGATCGCTATGTTTTTTTTTGTATGAAGATTTTGAGAAGTGATCCAATATAGGCTTGGTTTTAAATCGCGCTAAGAGCTCACAGTACGGCCCCTGCTCTCTGCATCCACTCACAACCAGCCGTTCTTCGCAAGTCGTCGATCCACCTGGCCGCAGGGCGCCCGATACTAAGTTGGCCTAAACGTGGTCTCCACACAAGAACCCGTCTACCCCAGCCAGGGGTAATTCTTCGAGTAATGTGGCCAGCTCGCTGCTACTTCAGCGCTTACTAATCCTCTACGCTATGTCGACTAGTTTGGTTCTTACGTAAACAAAACTAGGGTTACTAGTTAACATAAATAAATGAGTGAATACTCACTTGGAGTTCTGGACGTATATCCTGTTTCGATTAGAAACCGGCGGCTGCAGCATCGCGGTGAGGTGCGGGCAGGAGTAGATGCTCACGCAGGCTCCTGGCTGCCCGTCGGGGGTGTAGCATGGGTTGGGGCAACACACCTTCAATGTACAAATAGAAGATATTGGTCATAGTGTATTGTTATAAGTAGAGATTTCCATTATGTTAGTATTTTTATTTAATTGAATCTCTTTTTGTCATCATGAAAGTCGAATTTATGCAGGGTAACTTCCAAGATATGGAATGGTCTCCTGCCTGCCCGTCGGGGGTTTGGCACGGGCAACACACCTTCAATGTACAAAAATAGAATAGAAGATATTATTATGATGGTCACAGTACATTTTTCGGCGTAGTTATTCTAGTTGATATTTTTATTTTAACCAAATCAATATTTTACATCTGTTTTTTTTTTTAACATAACCGTAGAATGTTTCCGTGCATATAAATAACCAGCCAAGTGCGCGTCGGACTCGCGCACAACGGGTTCCGTACAATTATCTATAAAATGAGCAAATAAATTGCGTTTGTTGTATGGGAGCGGTTTTTTTGTATTTATTATTATAACGGCATCATCTTTATCACAGATAGCGGAGCCTTAGTAATAAGGTCCGCTTTACCCTGTGGGTACGGACCCTTAAAAATACATTAATCTTCCAGATCTTGGTTACCTTAGGAGTGGACCCATCGAAACCACACTGCGAATTCCTCAGCATGTCCGTTTCTTCCTGTGTTCGATTCGGTTTCGTCACGATTTCCAGCAGTTGCGGACACTCGTACAGAGACTTGCAGGTCCCACTGGTGCCGCCAGGCGTTGTGCATGTTGATTCTGTAAATGTGGAACCAGGTGTTATCGTTGTGTAACTAGATTGAAACAATTCAGTATGCGGTGTGTGTATGTGCATAGTTATTTGGAAAAAAATACATTATGAAAAGTTTTCGCTTCTTGCAAGTGTCATTATTGGCGTTTATCTAGTGATTAAACTAAGAAGTAGTAATTTTGGTTTGAACTAGGATTTTGAGAACCATAGTGCTTGTTCGTTAACTTAATATATTGGCAGGCAGCTTACATATAAAATTTACCATACTACCCAAAATATTTACACGGTCTTTAAGAGAACCTTCCTGACATTTGAAAAAGTTATTGCCGTCGCTCTGCTCTCCACACGTATGATAGAGAGAACAGAGCCCGTGAGTGAATTTACCTACATTTAAGCGTTTCGGGCGCCAACGGTTTTCATTTTCACCCTCTAAAGTCTAAAACATAACAAAAACATTTTATTTTTATGTCAATTGTTTGGATAAATTGTAATCTATGCTTGTCAGTCTTGATTTCATTGAAAATATGTTTCGCGTTCGAGTTACAAATACTTTTCAATGTGATAATTTAGACGCCAAAAATGCGTAAGTTTAGTTGATGGCTATAAATATGAAGATAATGTAAGAATATAGAAAAGGAAGACGTACAAGCATAGTTTTTATTGGACAACTTATAGAAAAATCATCAACATCGAATAACATTTAGATGTGAAAAAGCGCTGGCACTTTTTGTATGGACAAGAGGGGTTAAACACTTCTTTTAAGCATATTTTGCAAAATATTTTCTTAATAGCAATCAAGAGCTCTTGTAAAATATATCTATTACCTATTGTTATTTTTTTTTAATATTGATTTTTGATTTTTAAATGTAAACAAAAGGTACGAACTAGAAAAACGTTATACGTTGTTAGGCTGATTGCAAACTGCGTCATGCTGATGACTTCCAACCAACCTAAGAAGATTCTCATAATCGCAGGTCAATTAAAAGGTCACTGCTTCAGATATATTAATATTATTAGCAAACTAATATTTTCGGTGAAGCCAAGATCAGTTATTCTTCTACGATCACAAAACCAGATCGGTCTAGATAATATTATCGCACCATACGATCCACTGAACATAATTTAGTCAAAACCAAACCCGGCGATTACAGGGTTCTTGAAAGTGCTGAGCTCCTTTCCGTCTTTGATCGTATACATATTTAATATATTGGTGTTATAATTAAAATAACACTTACGTCCATTGGTGAAGCACAAGAAAGTGGCCAGAAAAGTGAAAATAATCGGAAAGAAAAATGTAAACATTTTTGGATTCTATAACTTTAGAAATCCACGTCCGTTCTTTGCGACCGTCAAGCACTCAGATGAGAACAAGCAAAGCCTAGTTTTACTGACCACAGTTTTTTGTATTTATATCGCTCAAGATTGCTCTTGCTTTGGGTCGGGCTTCTGGGATTGTGCGGGTTATCGCGACAAGTGCGGTCGAGTAGTTCGTGGCATCACGGTGTTTCAATTCGGAGAAAATGAATATTATCGTGACAATCTGGCAGTATTCACTTGCGGGGCAACACTTCGCTAATTCACCTGCTAGGGTTGCCAGAATGGTTGTAAAAACCGGGCATTTTTTTAATTAATAGGTACCTACATGGAGCTATTTTTTATCTCCGTGTTGGGTACCTAGTTTAAATTAATTAAATGATGCTCAGTGGTTTTCCTTCTGCTTCTGCCACAACAATAGGTACATCAGAAGCATAATTTATCTTAATCGCGAAAAACAAATATATTTAGGTGATACTTTTAATCCTAATTTGTTGATACATTCTATTTATTTACGGAAAACTAGTTTTCATGTAATTGCGTTGAGTATTTAAGTTGTAATTAGCAAAAAACGCAAGAAGTTTTGAATTTGTTTTAAAATTTACTTGTTCGTATGTTCAGTCACTGAATTTAAATTATCAATACTATTTCAATTGTGTTATAGTTAAGGTGTTAGATAATTAAAGAAAAGGCAGATCCTTTGTTGTGAGATTGTTTTAATATGTGTGCAGCGCGTTGTTGTCATGAAATTTTAATTTTAATTTTTATTGGAATTACAGTTTAATTAGATTGACCTTATACCTACTTACGTAGCGCTCATAGCGAAGCACGACTAGCCGTTCCTAACCGATCGGTAAAGTTAAGCGACGTTCGCTGCGGTCACAACTATGATGGGTGACCGCTACACCAAAAAGTTGGTATTTAGAACTGAGCGCTACCGTGCTTCGGAGGGCACGTTAAGCCGTCAGTCCCGGCTGTTGTCGTAAGACAATAGTAGTCGTTAAGCCAAGTCAGAAGCCTTTAGGCGGCCTAAAAATTCTGACGCCAGGGCTGACCACTTGCCTACACGAGAAGAAGAAGAAGAAGAAGAAGACCTACTTATCGATTATGTGTGTACTTTTATATTACCTACATTGACTTTACCTATATTTAGATTATTATTATGTTCCTCTCTGTATGCTGACTTACACTATTGAATTGGTAAACTGTAATAATAGTAGTAATTTGATTAGAAGAAAATAAATAAATAAATAAACGCGCTCTTTGGCACTCTGAGTGTGACGTACCACCTTAAATTTAGTAGTTGGTATGTATACATCTTAGATCCACACAAAACTAACCACAAAACACTAAACAAAACACAAAACTAAACTAAACAAACCAAACAACAAAACAAAACAAAACAACAAAACACAACAAAACAACAAAACAAAACAACAACAAAACTAATATTATAGGCGGGACAGGATAATTGAACGCCAACTGGTTTTCAATGTTACGATAATATTATGTTGACTTTTCCTACAACCACAAATATATGAAGAACAGATTGGCTCCTTGACCGTATAATGAACCCGGTACGAATTAGTTTAAAATTTGCACGTAACACATATTTCTTTTTATGTAAACGAGTGACTTGATGAGCTAGTACTGTAACGATCCAGGGTGTCTCGTGACGTCACAAATATAAGAAATATTTTCTCTATTATAAAAACATTTAAAACAAATCATTTCACATTTAAATAATAAAGCAAATAAATATTCGTTCAATACTGCATTAATTGCTATAGGACATAGAGATAGGTGTAAAAGTAGGTATCTAAAGATAAAATGAGGTAATATATTAGAAAACATAAAAACTCTTTAATCATATTTCATACTAAAATGGTTCATACTTAATCGCGAGCTGGCACTTTAGAATGTGTCAAACTTTTTCGAATAATACTTTCGGATTGGATTTTGACAGTTTAGTTTGGGGAGAGTAGAAAAAAATGTCGGGATTTTGCTAGGATTTAGTAAAAGTTTTTTCCAGGGCATTCATTAAGCAGTCGCGGGGGTCACTACATGATACCTGTGTCAGTGCTCATGAGATTTTCGGGTAACTTCAAGTTAGAGTCGTCCTCTCAAGTAATTCTGGTTCTGAGGAAAAATCCTTGGTTCCAGAAACCCTAGTCAGAAAAAAGTTGAAACATGTGATATACGAAGCTTGTTTTCCTCCTACTTTTGCGTTAGGGCAGATCGCGTGTTCTGTGGAGACCTGCACCAGATTTTGCCTCCGTTATAGGATCTGGATCCACCTTTTTGGTTTGGTTTGCATTCTGGCTGAAAGGAGGGTTGAAAAGATTAGCTGACCCGTTTTCGTGTATACGATACCCGGATCCTAAATGTAAATCAAACTGAACTGTCCCACACAATAGGGTTTTGTCTTCTATGAATAGAATAGAATAGAATAGAATATCATTTATTGCAGAATGTAGTACATAAATAGTTGGTATTATAGTTACATAGCTCGTACATTCTACCACGTCAGTGGTGTGCAATATTATACCTAAGTTTATTGAAATTTTATTAACGTTTATAAATATGACTTCAATAAATTATACATGCGGATAATAAGATTCTAACTTCCAAGGCCAATTTACCGTTAATAAACTATATTTGAGTAATGTTACATGCAGAATGTCATATACTTAGTCAAATTATATTTATGTCAAATGTTTAACTCTCTTGAAGATAAAATAATGTCAAATAAAATATAATCAAATCAAAGCTATTTCTATACAACAATAAATTACATTTTATTAAGCAGTCATGAAAAGATAATTGGAAAATAATTACATTATACATTACAAATATTACAATCATTCATTTGGTCAAAAAATTCTCGGTCATTATTATTCTTTATGAGTCATATATTCATTTAAATTATAAAAACATTTGTCTAAAAGCCACTGAGTCAATTTTCGCTTAAAAGTGATTAGAGGTAGATTCTTATGAATGTCAGGTAATTTGTTATACACTCTGATGGCGGTTATATAAGCATTCCTTCTGTACAGCTCTAGCTTGCACTGAGGAAGGTAGAGTTTGTCTTTGTATCTAGTACTTCTAATGTATACCTCCGACTGTATTTGAAAATACTTTGGGTACTGCTTGACAAAAACACAGAGATCCCTTATGTATGTGCAAACCAGCGGTAATATGCCCAGCTTTTTGAAAAGCGGTTTGCAACTGTCCATGAACCAGGCGCCACAAATGGCACGCACACATTTCTTCTGAACCCGAAAAGCCTTCACAATTTCAACCGAGTTCCCCCACAATAAGAGTCCGTAGGAAAGTACCGAAGACACGCAGCCGTGATATGCACTGAGTGCGGCTTCAGTGGATACCGTTAACCGTAGCCTTTTGATAGCGAAAACGAATCGGTCGAGTTTGTTGCACACGTAATCTACATGACTTTTCCAGTCGCAGTTTTGGTCGAGCATTAACCCTAAGAATTTTGTAGAGTTAACTTCTTCAATATTCTTATGTCCGTGCATTATATTTAAATTCAGTTTCCTTCTCTTATAAGTCTGAAATTGGACCATTTTAGTTTTTTCGACATTTATTTTTAAATTATTGATAGTAAGCCAGTTGATTATTTTATCTAACGTTAGGGTTATTTCACTTTCATAAGTGTTTCGGTTAACACATTTAACAAGGACAGTTGTATGCACTTATGAGACTTCGGTCCGCATACAAGATAAAAAATAGGTGGCAATAGGATTTATTAGCTTTGGAGAGCTTTTGTCACAGCTCGTTTTCTTATAGGCTAGATTAGGTATGTTCTCATTGCACACTCGAGAACAGACATGCACGCTTAAAAGTAAATATGAGATTTGTAGCAATCTCTAGTTTTGGGGGTACACACCAGATGTTAGGAAAAGCTATAAGTTGAGGAACACACATGGGAGGGAAAGTTAGGGTTAAAATACTAAAATTTGCAATAAAATAAATGTTTTAGAGAAATAGGAAAAAATCGATTGTACAAAGATACATAAAAATAGATTCAAAATTATTATAAAATTGGTAGTAATATAAAACTGTGAGGGAAATAGGCAAAACTCGATTCTATAAAAATGCTTAAGATTAGGGTTAAAATTATAAATCATGCGGTAAAATAAAATGGTTAGGAAAATAGGGAAAATAAAAATTCTAGTAAATGCTTTATTCTAAAAATAAAATAACGACAATATTCTACCAAAATAATAATTTGCCTTTAAAAATTAGGTCAAATCGGAATAATGAATTGTGAGGGAAATAAATAAAACTCTATACAAAATCTAACTATAATAGATAAATAAGTAAAAATTAAATTAAAGTAAATAAATAATAAAATTAAAACCAATGATTTAAAATATTAGAGAATTTGTTATTATTCTATACTTCTTGGTGGAGTGCGGTTTGAGAGAAGTAGGTAGGTTTTTCTCTAATCGGATCCTGAAGGAAAAATTCTAATTAAGCGTATGTATTTGAATATCGTCCTGTTAAATAATATTTTTCAATAAGTAATTATTGTCTTTCGTATTTATACAGGTCAAGAACAAGTACCTGTTGGCAATTCCTTACCACACGGATAGGATAGCTAACGTATAGATTCGAACGAGAATATTGTACTAATAAAATATGATTTCATTAATACTTACAATAAACGTAGTTCTATGGAACAAACATAACTTTAATATTTAATATTTTTCATAATGGTGAAATGGATTTCGGATATGTAGGTGTCTGGTGAGTTCAAGAAAAGCAGAGTCAGTCTAAGGATCTATAAATGAACCAATGTTTATGTTTTGAAATAAATAATTTATAGTAATTAAAGCAAATAATATAGGTGTTATCAAAGTAAACAATGGGTAACGCTAGTAGGAATAATTCTTTAGGAAAATCTGTTGATAGTTAAAACTGGTACTTTGACTAAAGCATGATAATTGAAACTAAAATAATATCGGCAATTTTTATGGCGGAAACTTAGGAAGGTTTTAGACTTTGGGCTGTATGAGATGAGGCAGGGGGGGAAGTTCAGCTGGAAAGCTAACTTTAGGGTCTGTCATATACTGAATTTAGTACGTATTTGATAGACTCACAATAGTCTCACATTAGGTGATGATGGATAAGTATGAGGTTTTGCTTTGCTAACAAATTAACGTAGAGATCCCTTGAATGTATTGAGGACGTATGTTGTTAGGGCATGCTAAAAGATAATGTCCTCTCTGTCCTTAGTGTTTTGAAGACAAAACTAGACATACTGACATGGAATAAATAGTAACAAATAGTAAAATCAATTTCCCCAGCAGTGTCTTGAAAACCTCAAGTGGAGGCAATTTCAAACACAACAAAGTGGAGGGCTGTCCCGTCAGGTGTCGAAGCTCACAGTTATGGAGCGGGGAGGTGCTCCGTAGCCGAACGTTATGATAAGCAGATAATTTATCATGACTTCGCTAATTTAAACAAATATAGCTAACCGTATACCCGAATCATCTTTTCGATTCCCTATTCGAGTCTCGCGGCCGGAGGCCGTCTCGGTTCATGGAGTAACGCGCCTAGTAGTTGCATCTCGCTCTAGCATTCGCGCCAACTCTTGTTTGGAAAACCACAGGACGCGAGGCACGCTCCCGCGCTCCGCGCAGTTAGTTCGCCGCCCGATCGCTAATAACACACACGCGCGCGCTACTCCGGCATCGAGCGAATTATCACAAAGTAATCTTAGATTCTGGGCTAGATCCCCAGGAGGCCTCCCTGATATGTGGCGCTCCAACATATCAGGGAGGCCTGCGTAAGGGCCTCGGGATTGTTCAAAGAAAACACGGTTTGGTGTAAAAATGAGTCTAATATCCTTGTCACAAACACGGTAACATTAAAAGAGAGTTTACAAGGGGGCATCTAGCCCAGAATCTAAGATTACTTTGTGATAATTCGCTCGATGCCGGAGTAGCGCGCGCGTGTGTTATTAGCGATCAGGCGGCGAACTAACCGCGCGGGGCGCGGGAGCGTGCCTCGCGTCCTGTGGTTTTTCAAACAAGAGTTGGCGCGAATGCTAGAGCGAGATGCAACTACTAGGCGTGTTACTCCATGAACCGACACGGCCTCCAGCCGCGAGACTCTCGAATAGGGAATCGAAAAGATGATTCGGGTATACGGTTAGCTATACAAACTTAGCTTCAGAATGTATGACTTATTACAACATCTACGTGAAGGCTTAGTTCTACTTACGTTTTACCTGCATCTACTCTTGCGTTTTACGTTATTATTAATATTTACGGTTATTTTGGAGATACATTTCATTTTAAGCAAGTACTTCAGGTTTCCTGAATTAGGTTAATGTGAATAGTTTTGAAGCAATCTACGTTTTTGATATTTCCAGCAGATATAGGATTAGCGCTCATCATAGGTTCAGATTGCAAAGTCTAGTAAAATAAAGAAATTCCACTCTACTAAATTAATTGCGTATTGGGTAGGTATTAGTTAGGAATTGAATGATAACATTTTTGTAACTAATGGGAATTTTTGGGTCGAATAGTGGAAGTGTAACAAACGGGAATTTTATATTTTTTAGGTAGTATTCGTTAAGAGATTCTGATATATACACTTGAAATATGGTTCTGAAGTTCAATTATAGGAAGTACTTCAGGTTTTCTAAATTAGGTTACTATGATTTATTTTGAGGAAATTTACGGTTTAGTTAATTATAGTAAGTATAGGATTAGAATTCAACAGACGTTTAGATTGCAGTGAATAGTAGGATAATGGATATTCCAATTTACTACATTAATTGCGTATTGATGTTAGTTAGGAATTGTCTCATTACTTTAAAAGGATTTGGATTACTACATTATCACAACGTACGGGTTCTACCACTATTAGGAGACGATCACTTGGCCATAACAAATTTAAAACAGACAACAAGCTTAGGTTAATTTTAGGTTCTTTTCTAACGGTATTAAATTGTTAGCGGTTATTTAATTGCAATTGATAGGTTATTTAAAATTAGCCATTAAAGTTGGTAAATTAAAGATACAATTATATTTATATGAATTTAGGGGGGATAGAAAGGGGGGGAGGTTACAGTACCACCCATAACTCAAAATTTGAAGTTAGTTTCGCGTGACACTGTGGACTGCGCACTTTATCCTGACCCATCACATCATTTCTAGTCTAGTAATAATAAGATTTCTAGACTGAGAGACCAGTTTTTAAATTTCATTTGCCCAGTAATTTTACTAGGTGCAAATGCTGCATTGCCCTTCAAACCGGCTTTCACACTACTGTTTGGCGGCAGAATAACTGGTAAAGCTGTGGTACCTACCTAGACGAACTTTGCAGAAAAATCCTTCCTAGGTGGAATTCCAATAATTCCAATGGTTCTAAAATGTGGTGTCATTTGTTTCCAGGAGCGACGAAAGAGATCGGCACCGCTCTCACCAGAGTATGCCTGCGCCATCGAGCCATCGAATCGAGGATGAAGACTTTCATCAGGTAACTTAGAGATATTCTTTACATCCACAGCTCAAGCTGAATCTTGGGTACTGCTGTCAACTCAGGAATACTGCAGTCGTAGACGTCTTACAGATTTTAACTGTAGGCACTTGTCTACTATGCCATGACTAAACATGATAGGTGAAGGTTTGTTTACTTTTATTTCGCTCTTATTTGATTTAAGCTTGCATGTGTATCCACCGTGATGTACATCACGGTGATTATGGCAAACTCCCCTATGGTAAGAATCCCAAAGTGATGGCGTTGGGCGATATGGTATGGGGAGGTATGTTCAACAGTGAACGTCTTCCGGCTGTTAATCTGTGAGTATCCACGGAATAGGCACTGCGTAGCAATCCAAGACGCCAATATAAATCATAGTACTACGTACTTAAACACTACTTAGATAGACCAACATCATCATCATCATCATCAACAGCTCGTAGGCGTCCACTGCTGAACATAGCTCTCCCCCAGAGAGTGCCATTTTGAGCGGCTGCTCGCCTCCTGCATCCATCGGCTCCCCGCGGTTTTCACCAGGTCGTCAGTCCACCTAAACCAACATGGAGATGTTTAAATAATAATTACTGGTATTTGTACATTAGAAAGTACGCAATGTAAAATATTAATACTGACTTTGCTGGTTTGTTACCGAGTTTGTTTGGTTCGAGTTTAATGTTTGCCTTCGCCGTTTCCAGTTCACTAATGGATACCCTGATCAGTCCACTGTCCGAGCGAGCAGAGGAGTGGCGCCGCGGCGGCTGCGGTACCGGAGCCCTGAGCCGCGAGCACGCCAGGGAGTGCAAGCGGGCGCGGACCGAGCTCCGGCGGCGCGTGACCGATGCTCAGCGACAAGCCAGGAAGGCGCGAAGACAGCCCACCGATGCCAAGCGGCGGGCCGATGTTAGCATGCAGGTAATGGAAGGAGATTATGTAAACGAACATGACGGGGTACTCGTTCTCTTATGTTAGCGAGACAGCTGTTCTCTATAAAGTTTCGCGTGACACTGCAGTGTGCACGTCATCCTGAGACATCACACAGTCTGGTAATAAAATTACTAGACTGTGAGATCAGATTATTTGCGCAGTAATTTTACTAGCTACAATGCTTTTCAAACTGGAACGCAGATAATGCATGCACAATTGCACACTACTGCTTGTTAAAATAACTGGCATAGCACGATGCCGAAAAGTCCTACCACTTAGTGTTGGTGTAACTTGACTATTGTGGTTGGGGTCATTTTTGATTGATTATCAACTCTGTAGGTACCAACCCTGGAAGTTGGTTGTAAAAGGTGAAGGATAAAGGACATGAGGTCAAGGTATATTAAGCTTTAGAGAGGGATGAATGCTGGGTCAAGTCCCTTTCGAGATTCAAATTTTCTTTTACATTAAATAATTATCTGTTAACGCTAAGCAGGTGAAACTGCTATACTGCTAAATCTCTGTTGTCAATAGACATGACCACAGTCATTTTTCGTGTTATAAGCATGCGGCTCAATTGAAGGGACTTCCCGCATGCGTAGTCACCGTAGCCTATGGACATTGGATGTGTCAGTAATGCGTTGCTTATCCTGTAACCCGATTTATCATCATTACTACAGTGGCGCCGGAGACCCAAGGGAGATGAGTAGAGTAGAATAGAGTAGAATGAGCAGGTGGGAATGCACGAAACACTCGATATGGGACGTCAGTGCCGTGCAATCCAATTTAGTAATTTGTTATTTTCCTTGAATAATTCTAACTTACATAAGCAGCGTATATGATTCAACCTTTTTGGATAAACATTAAACGTATGTTTGCTTCGTCTTCCAGGATGTACAAGAGCGTAAACAGCAACTAGAAGAGATGGAAGAGAAAGCAGTGAAAGCTGCACTCATCGAGGAACGTAGCCGCTTCTGCCACTTTGTATCCCTGCTTAATCCAGTGGTGGTGAGTTGATTTGAAGAGTGACCACAAGTACTTTACTATTGTTTTCTTCTCGTGTAGGTAAGTGGTCGTCAGCGCTGGTGTGAAACTTTTAAGCCGCCTGAATGCTTTTCTTTTATTACTGAGATATGCTTTGACCATATCTTCTGAATCAGGAGATCAACGCAAGGAGATTAACATCAGGAGTCTTGAAGACAAGCGATAATGCGGTCGATGATGCAGCACGCTCACCTATAAGAAACCTGTTCCGTGTTCACTGTTCTCGTAATATATCAATAGAGATGAGACACGGGTCATCATTTTTCATGGAAGGGCCGTAATCCAAGCCTAGTCCACCGCGTGTGTCTTGGTGGATGACACAGACATGAGCTCGAATTTTGTGATTCTTGACTATTTCATTTTCCTCCTAATGTTTTCCTTTACAGTTTGTAAGAGCGAGTGCAAATTCCAACATGTCAAGTCATTGCTGCATTGGCACAGACTAAATATAAGTACCTAGTATGAGTACCTAAGAACTCGAGCGGGATTCGTTGTGAGCTATGGTTAAGACTTACTTTAAAGAATGTTTTTTTAGATAGCATACCTTTCACACCTTTTGTACCTGGTGATCCATCCAATTAGTCGCGAGCTTTGCTATAAGCGATACGACTATTACTTATAATGCCTCTGATTTAGTACCTTTCATACTTGTCGGCGGTTTGTTGTTTGACTGTTTATTTTTAATTCTTTATTTGCCTATATGCCTAGCATTTGACCACTGTCTCACCTGATGGAAAGTGAAAAAGCTACTAAGTCTACGATGGTGCATGTCTGCCTAGAAGATACCTGTTCATTGTAGACTTAGGCTGACATTCACAGACGAGTACGAGTTCGAACTCAAACTCCGTTATGTCAAAATTGGAGTATAGACTCGTACCTCGATCGAATTGGCATTCACAGTCGAGTTTAGCATAATGGAGTACGAGTATATGCTCATCTGAGCATAAGACGGGCTGAGCCACGAAATCGGTGACTCGAGCCGTGCTCAGGCACCGCCATCTTTATTATCACGCATGTTTTTAAAAACAATGCTGCTTAAAATCAATTTTTAATGTGGTTTTTGTGAAGAAATGTATTTAGTATTGAATTAAACGAATAAATTATGAAATAAAATTAGTTTATTTATAATGAAAATAACAATAAAAAAAATCTAATAGTAATTTACTGGCAGATCCTGTGTGTTTTCTTTTCTTTGTTGTACTTATTATAGATTTTTCTTCCCCGGCTTGTGTCTTCACATTCACATTATTCCATGCCTTTTTAAGTTGTTTGTGAGTAGGTACCTAACCTATAATATAGAATTAATCTTAAATTAATGGTAGGTCTAAGTTTATTAAATGAAAATCAATTCATATGGTACCTTTTAGGAATTACCATGCACATATGAAGAAATCATCAATGCTTTGCAAGTTGGCTCCATAGTTCTTTTCTATTATTAAAATGAAGCATTTATTTTTATATAGTTTCTAGAATTTATATGCATGGAGCTATTAGCGCCCTCAGATTTAGTGAACAAGTACTGTGAACACTATAGAGACGATTTATTTTCCACTGCTATTTCCATTTCCATTGTAAGTTTTAATTCCACTCGTTTTTTTTATTATTTAGGTAAATAACAACATTCATAATAATTGAAAAAACAAATAAAGGTTGTCTGGAAGAGATCGCTCTTAGCGATAAGACCGCCCGTTGTACCGATTTTATATGTAATTCTCATTTGTACATGTTTTTATGATATTGGTGTCAATAAAGAGTTATTGTATTGTATTGTTGTAAAGAGAAATGGCGCGCTTTTTAAAGTCTCCTTAAAAGAGTATATAAATATCACCAGTTTTTTTCTCTAATCTGTGATCACCAATAAATTTGATCTCCTGTTTCAGTTATTCATACAATATTTGCTATTTTTTCTCCCTTTTTAGCATAATACTGCCAAACATACAAGACACTAATGACAACATGACAAGACACTAATGTCAAACTACACTTGTCTATGGCCGGAGTTTACTCGGCGGAGTGAGGGCGGAGTTTACGTTGGAACTCGACTGTGAATTTAAAAACGCGGAGTATACTCGCCGTGTCCGGAGTTTGAACTAACGTGAGTTCGATCGGAGTAAACTCGATGCATTGTCTTTGAATGTCAGCCTTAAACACTCCTAAATCATACTTAGCTGGAAACAAGGAGAAACATCAACAAACAACACTGTTGTTTTAATTGTTGTTTTTTGAATGTTGTTCTTTGATTATTGTTTTTTGTTGTTGTTCTTTGATCGTTGTTCTTTGAATATATTTTACTGTTGTTCCTAGACCGTTGTTGTTTAACAGGAGAGTGAAGTGGCGATGTTAGCGGAAGTGGGGCACCTGCAAGAGGGCAGCGAGCAGCTTACACGACAAACGACGGAACCGCGGACACTGCCTGCTGCCAGTTTACAGGTCAGGATGTAGTCGGGTTATAAACCAACACAAAAAAATACCCGATCCCGAAACGGCGCGCGGCGTTTTCTCATTATGACCGAAACCGTAACGTCTTGACGGTCCTAAAACCAAAATGACTTAATTCCAAAAGCGAGGTTCTACTCTGTTTCATTATTTATGTTTCCCGATTTTTCTTTTCTTCTAGTACGAATTGTTATAGTCAATGATTTGAGCGGTGGTCCGTCCCATGCAAATTTGCCGAAGATTTTCGGAGATATAGAACTAAACCTCTCAATTTTTCAATTCCAAGCACTTTTCAATATAAATTTAAAGCTATTTGATTTAAGGAATTCGGTTAAAAGGATATTTTAATACCTACAGTAACATAGATTATTTTATGAGTCGCACGATGGTAGGTAACGTTGGGAATAAAATGACTGCGCGGATGACTGTATCGTATTGAATGTAGTAACACCGCTTAAACAAATACTATAAACTACTTCTTACGAATAAAAATGACTGCATACATGTACAGAATTGTGCAAAAAACATAAGATAACATTTGACATATTTATATTATCTATGGCTTTGTAAACATGTGCGGCAGCGATAGGAAAACCCCCATTGGGTTTTCCTATCGCTGCCGCGCTGAAACACAGATAGTAAAAAAAACTTATGCACATTAATAAAAACTTATCTTCCTCTCTACGTTGGGTATTTAAATTGAATCATCGTATATTTATATGATAATACTCCGTAAATGAACTCCCCGTGGTTCTGACCAGATCATTCTAATGGGCCCTAGGGGGCTACCGCTGCGTCTTCCGGTTCGTGGTCGCCACTCGAGAGCTTTCTTCCCCAATGGTTGTCGTTTCTGCGACGGATAAATGACCACCGCCATTTTAACTTCCTAATTCTAAGAGCTATACTGGCTTTAAAATCATAACTTAGCTAAATTGAATCTGCGATAAACCTAGTGTACCGCGAAGCGTATTCTGGCCCCCAAGAGATGAACAGACGGTCTGGTGAAGGCCGCGGGGAGCTGATTGATGCAGGAGGCGAGCAGCCGCTCTCTTGGGGAGGCCTATGTTTAGCAGTGGACATCTTCAGGCTAATGATGACGATGAGGATGAATAGACGTCGGGTCCGGTGACAGAATAGTACCGAAACATCTCTTCCCGTGAGTACCGTAAGGAAAGGTGGTAGAATATTTGTTATCTGCAAAGTTCGTCTAGGTAGGTAACACCGCTTTGCCAGTTATTCTGCCGCCAAGCAGCAGTGTGCAAGCACTACTGTGTTCCGGTTTGAAGGGCATTGTAGCTAGTGAAATTCCTAGGCAAACGAGACTTTATGATCTGATTATAAATAGTGTAGTAACTAGTCTGTGTGATGTCTCAGGATGACGTGCAGTGCAGTGTCAAGCAAAACTTTTCTATTTAAAGTTCCGAGTGACGCTGCAACTGTTATGGGTGGCCGTGTCGCTTAACATCAGGTGAACGCCTAGCTCGTCACTTCATTCAATCTCTTAAAAAAAGGAAAAGCCGTCTTAGGGAATATCCAAAGAATGGAGCTGATGTATGCAGGAGGCGAGCAGTCGCCCAACGTAACGCTCTCTGGGAGAGGCCTATGTTCAGCAGTTGACGTCTTCAGGCTGTCGATGATGATGATGATGTAACGTAGTATCGTGCGCAGGTGATCTGCGACATAAAGTCGTGCTACAGCGGGTGGGCGGAGGCGGGCTCGGCGCCGCACTCGCCGACCGCCTCGCGCCTCGGCTCCCGCAAGTCCAGCCTCACCTCCATCTCCAGCCTCAACAGCCACTGCTCGGAACATCAGCTTGGTAAGTTAACCTTATAACCCACTGCTAGGCTGAGTTACACTATAATCACAGTTAAAGTTACTGTTACGGTTTAAATAACTGACCATGGAGTTTAGCTACCATGTGTATGACGGTGCACATAATTGACAGGCAGACTTGTTTTCAGAATATTTATTTCGCGATTATGTTTCATGCTTATGACGCGTATGACAGATATTTGACTTATACAACAACTTTAACCAGCGAAGCATCGGCGGTTACAGTTAGCAGTTTCAGTTGTGACGTCATTGAAAATGAAAATTGAAATGAAAATTTGTTAGGTATAAAAATAGGTGAACAAGTTAAAGTGATGGAGCACCTGTTTCCCATACTAGGCTCAAGACCCGTGACATAGGACCCAGGACTCTTTCGTCGGAGACATAATTATATAAAAGTGTAACATTTAACAATTATCAGATGGTGCAACTAATTTTTTGCCTGACCGGTGTTTTAACTGAAATGCCCATGATTGTTATTGCTAAAGTAAGCTGGTGCAACCCACCCTTAGCCATTCTGATAGCCACTGCTTGAAACACAGACCGCCATAATACTAAAAGTCGGTTTTATAAAAATGATATTTGCATAGAATCTGTCGATCGATCTAAATTCTAACCGTCATGATTGGCTTAAACAATAATTACTTACAGCCAATCAAAACAGCCTCCCGAACAAGCCGGTTTCCGAAAAGGCTTTAGCACCATAGACCAGATCCATACGCTACGCCAGATTATACAGAAGACCGAAGAGTATAATCGGCCGCTATGCCTAGCGTTTGTGGACTATGAGAAAGCCTTCGATTCAATCGAGACTTGGGCGGTGCTGCAGTCCTTACAGCGATGCCAAATTGACTATAGGTATATCGAAGTGTTGAAGTGTTTGTACAGTAAGGCCACTATGTCAGTCCGACTACAGGACCAGAGTACGGAACAGATCCCATTGCAGAGAGGCGTGAAACAGGGAGACGTTATTTCTCCGAAACTGTTCACAAACGCATTGGAGGATGTTTTTAAGCTCTTGGAGTGGAAAAGATGTGGCATCAACATAAATGGCGAGTATATCACTAACCTTCGTTTTGCCGATGATATAGTCATAATGGCGGAGTCGCTCGATGATCTCAGCACCATGCTCAACGACCTCAGTAGAGTCTCCCGACAGGTTGGTCTTAAGATGAACATGGACAAGACGAAAATCATGTCAAATGCCCATGTTCCACCTATACCGGTAATTGTTGGGAACGATACTCTCGAAGTTGTCGACAAATACGTCTATCTAGGGCAGACTGTCCAATTGGGTAGGTCCAACTTCGACAAAGAGGTCGCCCGAAGAATCCAACTCGGCTGGGCAGCGTTCGGGAAGCTTCGACCTATCTTTTCGTCCAAAATACCACAAAGCCTGAAAACAAAAGTTTTCAATCAATGTGTGTTGCCAGTGATGACTTATGGAACTGAGACGTGGTCTCTAACTGTTGGCCTCATTACTAAGCTCAAAGTCGCGCAACGAGCTATGGAGAGAGCAATGCTCGGTGTTTCCCTGCGAGATAGGATCCGAAATGAGGAGATCCGCAGGAGAACTAAAGTGACCGATGTAGCTCTTAGGATTGGCAAGTTGAAATGGCAATGGGCAGGCCACATCGCTCGTAGAACTGACAACCGATGGGGAAGAAAGGTTCTCGAGTGGCGACCACGAACTGGAAGACGCAGCGTAGGCCGGCCCCCCACTAGGTGGACCGACGACCTGGTGAAAGCCGCGGGGAGCCGATGGCTGCTCTAAGTGGCGCTCCCTGGGGGAGGCCTATGTTCAGCAGTGGACGTCTTCAAGCTGTTAATGATAATGATGATGATGATGAATCAAAACAGATCCGTCGATTGTTTCTATCCAATTATCGTTTATTGAGACCAGCCGTTAGATAACTTCATAGCCACTAAGAAAATTTGCTAATTTTTCGTAACATATTTGTACATTACGTCCGGCAACAGATGTATGCTTACTTGGGATTTTAATACCTATACGAATAAAGCAGAATAGAGGTGTTCCGTGGTTTTATCGCAAATTACCCTCTGACTTGTGTGAAACTGGAAACTTATGCCAGATGTGATATGGGGCTACAATGCAATTTGTACTGTGGTTGAATGCACTTATGTTCATCAATTGTTTGCATTCATATCAGCCATGTTGTTTTGACGTTAAATCCAAACATACAAAAACCTGACCGTGTTCGCTTCTGAATGTTACGGATAAATAATTTTTATAGCATTATGGAAAGTACGCACAATAAAGAAATATTTATAGCAGTGCCGATATATTAAGGTGAAGGTTTTTGGTGTTATCCATATGATCACACTACTTTTATAAATGCAGGTGTTGGGGTGTGTGTGTGTGTGTGTGTGTGTGTGTGTGTTTCTGTGAATAATTTTTACCATTAATCTCCATTATTACTGAACCAGTTTTGATGAAAGTTGGGGAAGGTAGGTTATCAGTCTAACCCAGGTACTTGAAACTTTCAGGGGTGTCCAGCTCAACAGTAAGTTGTTCCACTCCGATATCAAACGCGTCTTCCGCTGGGACCATACCGACGCCTAACAACGAGTCGCAGCTCGGTTTATCGCAGGTACTGTAATATAAAAGATAGTGTACTTAGAAAGTATTGTTAGTTGACTTGTAGCACAGAAATATTATGAGCTTTACCCATAGATTTATATATCAGGATATGCCCGAAGGAACATTTTATTTTGTCAAAATGGCGTGGGAAAAGTCAGCGCCATTTATTAGATTTCGCGTGAACTACGACAAGTTGAGAAAATTAGGTGCCTATCGCTGCCATTATGTCCGTCAATGTTTATGTTTACAATGATTATTCCAAATATAAATTCGATTATTTTGTTACAAAACATAGTGTAATATTGAAAATATTGAATTACTTGAGGTAAGAAAATTGGTCTTTCTTTTTACTGCACTTTTGAGTATAGATTGTGCAACCCTTCACAATACAACTTGGCATATTATGTTTGTGACATTCGACCGATGCCTTCTAACTTCCATTACAGACTGAGCGCTAGTGGATGCCAATCTGTGAAATTGGCTCCCACTTTGAAGCGACGTTTTAACCTGTCATTAGGCCTGTCCTTAATATATATGTCTATGGCTTTACCGGAGGAGTGCGCTAGGCGAGTCAACATATTGTAGGTACAGATAGGAATGCATGACCGAATAACCCACGGCCAGTATTGTATGACCTGTCAATTATTATGTGCATCGAAATGCATTTTGATGCCTGGTACTGTACTGATACTGTACTGCCAGGAATTTTCCTGGCAGTACAGTAGTGCATTGTTGCCTGTACTATTTTGCACAGCCTGTATTGTACGATCCTTATGGCACACCCCGATATTTGTGAGCCATGTACACCAATTCCGGGTCTTTTATTCCTGGTCATACAAAACGGACTGCATTTATTTTGGTCATGCATTCCTGCCTCTCCGCCAGGCCTGTGTAGTTTTGGGCTTTGCGAGCCAAATTGCACTTTATTGAATGGTAGTAGAATCGCTATTTATATACTTAAATGTCTTTTGGAAATTTTTGCAATTTTTCTTATTTTAGGCTACGAGCTTGATAAATAAGTATGCTTTCTTAATTCATTTTGATTTATGTTTTATCAAGTAATTTTTTTCGAATGTCATTTGTTCGTAGGTACACGCCTTTTTTATTATTTTTTTATTAAGTGTTTTCATTTTGATTTATGTTTTGTATCATCATTTTTTGTTTTTGATTTATGTTTGATTTATGTTTTGTATAACCAGTGTGCGCGGCTGGCGCGCAGTGTGTGCAGCGCGGACTCCGGCTTCCGTTCGCAGGACGCGTTGCTTCGCCGTTCGCTCTACGTTGACAATGTATGACGTTTTGCGTCACACCATTCTAGGCTTAAACACTTCCCCTCTCACTAAAATCGCGGTCGCGAGATCGTACTGTTAGATACCATCGCCCGATTGAATTACAGTACCCCTAGTACGAGTTTTCCAATACGTGAATACGCGCGAATCCATTTAAAATTTGTTGTGCCATTTTTAGTTCATCAACGTGTCCGCTAGGAGCTCTGCTTAGAGATGTATGGGAGAAAAGGGAGAAAACGTAAACGAATCAAGTTTTAGTAAACTATCGAAACTCGTACTAGGGGTGCTGATCACTAATGTCCAAACAATAATATCTCGTTAAAAAAAATTAGATGATAATAATTTATCATCATCTCTAAAACTTTTCCAATAATATTGATTTTAAAACTAAACTAATATACAAAGTGTCTTTTCAAATTAAAACAAGAATTTTTAAATTTGTTCTTAAATGATAAAGATGTGCGATTATGACCATAAAAAAAACAATGGAACAGACAACTTTTGAAGAAATTTTGAACTTAGTTTAAATGTAACTTTGATCGTCTAGTTTTGGCGGGAACGCGGAAGAGTTCACGTCGTTGCATTGTATTATTTATCAAAACTTTAAAACTTTTCCAGTATTAATGTTTAAAATCGGTGGCGTTTTACGCATTAAGTGCTGAATTACGAGCATGAGCGAGGGCAAGTGATTTGATGTGGTGAAACGTGATTTTTCGTGTTGCTTCCAAAACTCCATAGAAGCTTCTAGTAAAGTTGCCACCACTTTGCTGGAGCATGACTTAGACTGGACTATGACTAGGACATGACTGCGTGAAATATTTTATAACACGATGAAAATATAATACTTGACACTTGCTAAATACACTATGTGTGGAGCCAAAATATAATAAAAAACTTTGATCGTCGACTATTGGTAGTTATTTTTTTTCATCGCGTGATAATATTGCACCGCGATCGTGCGACCCCCTGCCAATTAGATCACGACGTGTAATATACTTATTTCTTGGTATTGTCATACTGCCTGCGTTAATACACAATACAAATTATCTATAAATCCGTAATAATAAAACTTTTAAAGGAAAATATGCCTACATAAAAGTATTTCTTTTTAACACTGAGGATTTTTTTTTTTATTTTTTTTATTTATTTATTTGTTCACATAAAAATAAAAACACAATTATACTTACATCTAAAAATACTATGTATGATAGTAGTTAGTAACTAAGTTAATGCTGGACCCTAAATCCCACACTAGGACGACCTGTGTCGTGGGATTCAGTTTCTTCCTAAATATAGGGTAGGTTGCTTATTAATGTACCTGAGTAGACTGATAAAATATACGTATACTAATTAAATCTATTTAGAGTCAGGTATAGATCTAATATACGTAATTATGTTGATAGGTAGCTACTTTTTCTTATTAAATTGATTTGGGCTATACAATTGTAACAAACATTAATTATCTAAGCAGAGGAAATGGGTTAGGCAGGTATCGCGTGAACTTGCATCAATGACGGGACGTAATGTCAGTATCAACACCCAGTAGGTACCTATAATGAACAGGTACTGGGTATTTTGTATGAAAATGAGTGAAATATTTACCCGCGGTGATGCTAGAATTCATGATCATATACAACGGCAAAGGGACTGTTTTTGAAGATAAGCAATCATTAACAAAGGTGGGTAGCGATTTCATAAATTGATGCATCTGTGTTCATTGTATATGTATACCACTGCTTATACTAATCTGAGTATTATCTAGGGATGTATTACCTACTACTTCTACAGCTACTACCTACTACTTGGGTAGCATAGCAACTGGTTTTTAAATTGGGACCTAATGTTTGCTAAACTATGGTAATTAAGTAGGTAAAATTTATCTCTCTAAGAATCTTAAATTAAAAATAGCTTATTTCTTCCTGTAGAAGATAATAAGCAACAAAAAAAAAAAAAACTTCTCAAGTACGCATTAGTATAAATGAAAAATAATAATAAATAAATGAAAAGGTATTAAAATAGATAGATATTCATATATAGCAATGTATGTCGGTGCAGTAGGCATTGTCAATAATATGGGTTGTGTAGATGTGTGGGTGATTGCAATATAATAGTTAGTACGTTTGGATATTCGCGTTTGGTAGGTATGGTATTATATAAGTACGTGTTAGCACAGGCATATACTTAGTTAAAGTGTCCGTGCGTGGTAGGTACTATGTGCTATGGGACGGTTGTATCACACTAAAATTATAAAGGCGAGAGTTGGTGTGTAAGTGTGTTTCTGGGTTGCTGTATCTGTGTACAGACGGTGAAATACTATAGATGACCAAAATTCCATTCAGTAGATCATTTGTAACAATAAGCGGGTAGGTAATAAATATAAATGTTCAATTGTTTTTGTCACAAATGTGATATACATTTCGTTGCTAGACGGTGCATTTTGTACTGATAGAATCGATCATTGTAGATAAGCCAGCCAGCATAGTCCCACTCAGTCGAAACAAATTAATATTACATATATATATATATATTTATAATAAATTATTAGAGGATTCCAAAAAATTTAGAATTTAGAGTTATGATAATCCAATTTTGAGTTCGCCAGTTCAACATAATAGGCATGATGACTACTATTGAAAATGCATATGCAAATACCATTTTATTTTGCCTAGTAGGTCGAGAATGAATGCAGTAAATGGAAAAATAAGAATAATCGGTAAAGCAATCACGGAGCATGCCGTGTTTATGGAGGTCATGGAGAATGATGTCACAGGATTTGCAGTCAGGATGGAACTATAGGTTCTAAGGTTGTGGTTGAGGGGCCTGGTCACTTACCATTCAGACAGATTCAAGACAGATTATAGATAGATGTTAACTGTATTTTGAGAGCTAAGATTAGAATTGATCCAAGTGAGATTCCGTCCAACAAAAATCCGCTGACTGGCAGTAGAACAGGCCCCTCAATGCTATGATTTTACCTTGATAACACTCTCCGTTTCACAGTAACCCAACGAGGACAGCCAAGACACAATTTTTCGTTTGAATATGTAACGCGATGTTTCCAGAATTTTAAGGGTTTTGTCCAGGCGCTGATACAAAAAAGGTCCTTTAAATGAATAGGCTCGTTGTCCTAGCGAGGTTTTTGTACGAGGAGCCAACCATGTGTTGTGTCGAGCAGACCGTTTAGAGGTGACAGTGGTCTTCATGGCTGTCTTATGAAAACGTAGGGTTACCGCCAGAATATATAGCTGCCGAACTCGGAGATATTTAGTATCATCGTATAATTGATCTGTAGGGTACCTGAAAGGCTTTTTATATGCGACTTTAAGCAGACCCCTCTGTGCTCTTTCAATTTTTAAAAAGAGGGTTTTAGTTGCTGCTCCCCAACACGCTATACAGTAGTTTAAGATTGACTGGCATAGAGCTTGGTAGACAATTTTTAATGTCTTTTCATCCGCCACCGAACCCAACCTCTTGAAAACGAATATCATCTTGCGAATTCGCCCACACAAGGAATTGATTTGGTTTTCCCATGTTAGCCGATGGTCAATTGTGACACCAAGATACCTAATACTATCGACACGCTCTAGGTTTGGGCAGAGGCATGCATCACTTAGGTGTGAACCACATGTATGCAATTTAATGTTGATGGAGCTGGGCTGAGATCGTTGGGAAATATGAAAAGTCATATATTTGGTTTTGAGTGTGTTTAAGGTCAGCAGGTTGTTTTGAAGCCAGTGAGCTACCTTAGCCAGCCCACACTGAGCGGAATCAATGACCTCTTTCCAGTTGGCTCCGTAAAAAATTATAGCCGTGTCATCTGCAAATGCATATATATTGGCGTGATTGATCGTGAGCTGACAGAGGTCATTGATATAGGCAAGAAAAAGAGTAGGACCAAGCACACTTCCTTGCGGGACGCCATAGGAGACAGTAGCAAAGTCACTGTACTGGCCCATGATTCGAACTCTTTGTTTTCGGTCACATAAATATGAACGAAACCAATTCAGTGAAGTTCCCCGTACTCCAAGGAGCTCTAGCTTTCTGAGTAGAATCGGCCAAGACACTGTGTCGAATGCCTTGGCCAAATCTAGGAACACTCCTATACACTTTTTGCCTAGTCTAAGCCCTCAGACACCTTATCCACCAAAGACACAACAGCATCTTCAGTAGATTTATTTGCTCTGAATCCAAATTGATTTGCAGACAATAGATTGTTCTTTTCCAAAAAACCCAGGAGACGCTTGTTTACTACTTTTTCCAATATTTTTGATATGGATGGTAATAGGGAAATTGGGCGGTAATTTGATATAGTGGAAGTATTGCCAGACTTAAAAACTGGGCAGATGTCTGCAGTTTTGAACCAGCTAGGTACGATGCCTTGGAGCATACTCAGGTTACATATATGAGCAATTGGTAACGCTAGAATATGACTGGCTCGTTTCAAGATTTCGTTGCTAATCTGGTCACAACCTGGGGCAGACGCTGATTTTAGGCCCAGGATTATCTTTTTAATTTCAGAATCATCAGTAGGTGCCAGAAAAAGGGAAGCGACTGGACTATGTTCAACTGACGCATCACCTGCCAGCTGCAACTCCGTTTTACTAAGTTTGTCAAGGATGCCTTGGGCAAGGTCACTGCCAACCGATGCAAAGAAATCATTGACGGCGTTTAATGACTTGTGCACATTTCCTTGTACTTTGAGAAGATCACTGCAGTCGGTTTTTGATGTTTTCATATTACAGATATCTTTTACAGTACTCCAGAGCTTTTTACTATTATCTTTGCTACTATCGATTCGGTCTGCGTCATACTTGTCCTTTTGGGTCTGGAGCAGCCATTGACAATAGTTACGATAGTTTTTATATCGTAGCTTTAAAGTCAAGTCACTAGGAGTCTTTCTGACCTCAAGGTGTAGTGAGTCTCTTCGTCTAATACAGTCAATTAGTCTAGGTGTCATCCAAGGTTTAATCAGTACTTCTGAGCTGGCAAGCTTTCTTTGGAACGTGTTAGCTTTAATTGCGATGCTAATTTGGTCAAGCAGATTTCGAGTGGCTAGTGTAACGTCTGTTTCGAGGTAGAAAGCACTCCAGTTTATGCTCTCCAAGTTAGAAACTACATCAGTGAGATTAGTTTTGGTGATTAGTTTAGACCTACCTGGGCTTTTGTCCACTAGGTTATTAATCCCAATCAAAACTGAATCGTGATCGGTTATATCAGAATCACACACGACAACGCGGCCCTCTTTATTGCTTCTGATAAACGCGTGATCCAAGCAATTTGGTCCTCGGGTTGGTAAAGTATGGCCTGGAATAAATCCGTGGTAGGCGGTAAGGTCAAGGTAGTCAAGTGACCTGGGGTCATTCGCACTATCCTTAATGTCAATATTAACATCGCCGGTTAGTATACAAGACTCAGTAGATATTGTAGAAATAGTATTCTCCAAAGATTTTAAAAAATTTGTTATGTCTCTTATCGATGGGGTGCGATACAATGCAATTATGCTTAATACAGAGTTCAGTTTTATAACCAAACAGTTGGCATCATCAAATCGAGGTTCCTGGATTTCAATATTATGTCCCTGTTTGCAGAATATAACTAAGCCATCGTTTTGGTTCCTTAGTATTGTCGACGAGTGGCAGGTATAATTGGGTAGGTTAACTTTTTGGAAATTGTCATCGATCCAGCACTCGGTAAGTATGATGACATCTGGAAGAAATTGCAGTCGTGACAAGTGTATTATGAATTGGTCAAGGTTTTTCCGCACACTTCTAATATTTTGTGTTACTACTATTGTTTGCAACGCGCAATCCCCTAGTTTATCCTTACATTCCTCGGCCGTGCTAACTCTAAAACTGTCTATTAATGTGGTGTTGTCAATGCTATTAATTAGGTCCAATTCACTAATCATGCTTGAGTTTATTTTTTTGGGAAACACAGACCCACCTGTGTTTTATTTTAAACTTTGGTTTTATTTTAGCAATGACAACAACAACAATTTTTATTAATAGTAGACAGTTTTCTATCAAAGGTATTTTCCCTGCGGAGTAAATATTGGTCTTGAAACGAGTTTTTGTGGCCGGAGAAATGGGAGTATTAAAGGTAAAAGGTAGGTTAAGAAATAACACTATCAACCATGTCAGGTGTTTCGATAAACAAAACATATAGTAGGCAACTAGGAGCAGAGCTGCCCTAATTACGTAAGTACTGCCGCCAAGTGCGCAGTTATAAAGGTACAAGTAACTTTTATAAATTACTTGTAATTTTATCCAGGAATTTTCATCCAAGTTAAAGCACCAGCAAAAAGTAACACTGTTGCATATTCTGTGCCAGTAGCCAAGTGATATCAAAATTATTGTACTTCCGTTTTCGCCTCCATTCAGTTCGACATAGTGTCCAGAAAAATACAACTGGATTGATAATAGAACGAAATTGTGGGTAGTATCTATTTTATATTTTTGCGCTGTGAGTTGTGTGTCGTTTTCACATGCAGCAGGTATCGTCATTGGGTTTGGAATGTACCGAAAACAATATAATATAATATTTCGAATGGTATATGAATGTAGAATAGTGTAGTGTATTATTGTATATATTTGTAATTTGATCTTTTTTTGTGGATAGTCTGTGATAGTATAGCGTGATAGTGTATATAGTAATTCGATTTTTTTACATAAATAGTCGAAGTTATTGTGTTTGGTGTACGTAAGCTGTTGAGCTAAAAGTAACAACACAATAATCATAGGCGAGCAGTACTTGAGAAGTTGGCTTTTACTATTTAATCTAGGGCTTGAACAAACATGACAATAGTATGACGCAATCACTGAAATCAATAACATAAAATAAAACGGAAAATTCTCTTTTTTAGGGATCACGTGAGCAGTGCGAGGAAGCCTTTTCTTATCACTCTGCTGCTCCATTCCTAGTCACTTTTCTTTTAGTTTTTCAAGGTCACTCTCGCAGGTTATGCGAATTTGTGGAGACCCTTCTTCTTTACGCACAAAGATGCGTCCAAATGCCGTCCAACAGTACGCAAATCCGTGGTTCTTCACAAACTCCCTAGCCAGGAAGAATAGTTTCCGTTCTCTCTGAGTTAGGTTTTCCGATATATATACTGGCTTGCAGAGGCCCCCTATATTGATTTGAGCCGTGCTAAATTTTTCTTTCGGATGCTCTTTATTATATTTTTTATAGGAAGTCAAAAATTTGTCCCTCGTAAAAACCGTGGTGAAGTCTGCTATTATCGGTTTAATGGCTGCTTTTGTATTAATGCGGTATACATCTTTAATTTCCAAAGTCTGCAGAGGTATATTCAATATTTCAGCGCTACAACTGACAACCTTCTTTAGGTCTTCTTTGGATTCATTTTGACCTTGCGGAACATTTCGTATTTCAATACTCGTGCTACGAGCATTATGATGCAGCATCTCAATCTGGCTCTGAAGCTGCTGAATGTGTGCCTTATCATTCTTGCTTTCTTCTTCAAGATAATAAATTCTATTGAGGGCCTCCTCGTACTTAGTTGACATGGAGTCCACGGAGACTTTTACCTCACTAATGGAGCTTAAAACTATGTTGAATTTATCATCCTGGCTGCTCTGGAGTGCAGTGAACATAGCCATCATTTCTGCCTTGCTGATTTCATCCATATCCCCACGCTTCCTTTTAGAGAGATGCCGGGAAGCGATGTTGCTAAACGAAGAGGCGGCACTCATAGTAACTTCTTGACCTACTTCGGAAACATTTAAATCAGAGTGATAGTGGTGAACAGGCGTTGCAAATGCCGTCAGCAATGGAGACATTTCACGGGGCGGCGGTGTATGTCGGAGCGACATTATCTCCACGCGACGCGCGTAGTGGCGTACAAGCGGAGAGTAATAATAGTGCGGGTTGTAGCGGGATACCCAAGTACCAGGCTGCCAGATAGGCTTGGAGGTAACTGGTTATAGAACAACGAGTGCGACAAGGGCAGGCGACAGCGTGAGCAGGCGAAGCGAACCCGACGTCATAGGCTCGCTTAATGAACCGTAGGCTTACTTGTGTAGCTGTGGAGCGTTGATGCGCCCGTGTGCGTTCCGCGCGTGCGTGTGCGCGTTTACGTCACTTCACTCCGGGTGCTTGAGATGTGGGCGTTGTACAACCTCCTCAGTTATTATGCTGCACTATTTTTCGATACCGTATCTCTTTTACAAAGTTTCCAATTTTACTTTAAATTAGTTAAATAGATAAATAAAACACTTGCACACGTCTACTCCGTTTCGAGTTACAGAAGGATGATACGTATTCGAAAGGTTCTTTACTGTGCTGTAATGCAACCAGTAAGAATCCTCTGCCATTTCGTTCTAATTAGGAATTCCTTACAATATTAGAAAGTGACAGTGAAACATTCAAAACCAAGTGAGCAAATATTTTGTTTTTCGTTATGTCATTGCATCTAGTGTAAATACTTTTTTTTTAATTATAATTATGTATTTATTTACCATATGATGAACTTTTTCTATCTTTCTACTTGCACTCTATTTCCTACTCCATCACGCATCGTGAAGCTTGCGCGCAGTTTTTAGCCACTTCACTAGTAAAAAGTGCTACCCGCGCCGCTTGTGAAATAATGCGCGAACGCTTACAGTGTGACAATACCTCATGTGATAGCGATAACAAAATATACTAAAAATATAATTTAGTTGTAATTTCTTTGATTCTAAATGTTGGTCTACTGTTGTTGGTCAATCGCTTCGAACGCCTGGTGATATTTATGTTTTTATTTTCAATTTTATTTCAGCTTTTAGTAACTGTTATTTTGTTTTAAAAGGTAGTTAGAGCTATGATTTGGTGCATTTTAGATGAAATAGAAAGCATTGATATTTTATGATAAGTAATATCTTTTGATGTTTAGTGAAACTAAGTAAAATAAATAATTAAATCATCAACTGCCGGAGACGTCCAACGCTGAACATTAACGTCCCTGGGAATGTGGCGTTTTTTGGGAAACTTGAAAGCTTATCATAAGGGCCTTGATGATCGCAAAAGATTTTAATGTTCCGAGGAGAATTCTGCTTCCTATTCCCTGCATTCATGCTACATATCTTGCCAAAAACATTTTGATATGGGTTTCAACCTTTAAATAAAAAAAAATTAAATCCCCGCCGTTTTGCAGTCATTCAATATAATCCATTGCACGACTAGCCGTTCCTAACCGATCGGTAAAGTTAAGCAACGTTCGCTGCGGTCACAACTATGATGGGTGACCGCTACACCAAAAAGTTGGTAATTAGAACTGAGCGCTACCGTGCTTCGGAGGGCACGTTAAGCCGTCGGTCCCGGCTGTTGTCGTAAGACAATGGTCGTTAAGCCAAGTCAGAAGCCTTCGGGCGGCCTAAAAATTCGGACGCCAGGGCTGACCACTTGCCTATACGAGAAGAAGAATATAATCCATAATTTTTCTCCCTCACTCGCGTAAAGGTTTTGTGTTGTTATAATGATTTATCTTCATTCATCAGGGTTCCGATAACCAGAGCGTGAGCAGCGAATGTATAACTCCGGCCAAGAGCAACGTCGACGGTGACAATGTCGAGGATACTGATAACGACATCATGGCTAATGCAGGTAAATAATATTTAGCCGGCATAAAGTATAACGTTTGACGTAGCACAGACTTGTCTTGACTCATTTGATGACGATGAGGCACAAGTACTTAAGTTTGGTTGGTAGAGTGTTTTTGGACCTCGGTCTTCATAGTTTCGGAATACTTAAATACAGGACGCCCTAGTTTTAGGGTCCTGGATCTGAAGGACCTGATTTTTGAAACGAACATTATTATTGTTTGTTGTGTGTCTGGGTGTATGTCGTCATCATCATTAACAGCCTGAAGAAGTCCACTCCTGTACGTTATCATCCTGCGCTATTTTGACTGGCTGCTCGCCTCCTGCATCCATCGGCTCCCCGCGGTTTTCACCCGATCGTCAATCCACCCAGTGGGAAGCCTACGCTGCATCTTCCGGTTCGTGGTCGCCACTCGAGAACCTTTCTTCCCCATCGGTTATCAGTTCTACGAGCGATGTGGCCTGCCCATTGCCATTGCAACTTGCTAATGCAAGAGCTACATCGGTCGCCTTAATAGTCCTCCTGCGGATCTCCACAGCGAGGAGAAAGCTGCTGCTCATTCCCTGGATATTCCCTTAGCCTACTCTTACGGCACTCACGGGAAGAGATGGGGTGGTTACTATTCTCACACCGAGACCACACCTCTAATATATCATTAACCAGATATTTAGTCCTGCAATATTTGATTATGGTGATTGTCTCCAGCGTCGGCGACGTGGCCGGATCTGAAGGACACGGCGCAGTTTGAGCGCGCCGCGTCCGCTATAATGGGCGGCCGGCCCCATACTATCTCTGCGGGTTCGTTCTAATTATTTATAATTATTAAAAAAACAGACTGGCCCGATAACTCAGTTGGTAGTAGCCCTGCCTTCTGAGCTGAGGGCTGTGGGTTCGATTCCTACCGAGGACAAACATTTGTGTGATGAACATAGATGTTTGTTCTGTATCTGGCTGTTATATTGTATTCTATGTATGTATTTACAAACAAAAAGTATATAAGGATTATATTACATTACAGTTATCTGGTTCCCATAGTACAAGCTTTGCTTTGTTTGGGGCTAGATGGCGCTGTGTGAAATGTCCACACATATTTATTTATTTATTTAATTCAACACTTACTTTATTTATTCTATTTATTTATTTACTAACTGTATTTAACCCGATTACCGTAAAGCTAAAAAGAAAGGTTACAGATTGACAGATTGGTATACGTATTAATCTATTAATCATTTACGATATTCTGCGATCAAGACACTAAACGTCTGGTGAACGTGGAAACCTACGATGAGCGCCCAAAGTGGCGTTCGATGTTCCGTCCTGTGTTCAGTAGTGGATGTCTTCCAGCAGCAGATACCACACCAAAATCAACACAATATGACTTGACTAGTAATAATTCATTAATTTTGTGATATCTATGATAGATGTATTTGTTTGGATTAATATGGTTTGTAACAGTACATTCACTCACGTAGGTTAATAAGATGCTCAACTTAATTCCCCTATCCCCTTTTTACACTCGTACAACTAGACGCACGGAAACACGACATCCGTATATTGATGACATTCCTGGAATACGTACAAAGCATTTTGATTCCTCGTTTATAATTCGGACAGCGAAGGAATGGAACACCTTGCCAACGTCATTATTTCCTGACAAATATAATCTGGGAGTTTTTAAGGCCAGAGTGAACCGGTATTTTCTAGGCAAGCATGCTCCATCGTCGACCGCGTCGTTACTTACCATCATGTTAGACTGTGGTCAAATGTTTGCTTATCGTTGATAAAAAAAAATAGAAACTATAAAAGTAGTATTTTAAACTTTGATAACAGGATTATGGAATGTGCTTTTCGTTGTGATACAGATTGCGGTGATATGTGGTGGTCTTTGTCTTACAATGACAATCCGCCATTATCTCCCTATCTCTTTTCCTCTCGGGCAGTGTGTACTTGGTTTGTCCTTCTCGCTCCCATGATAGGTGAATCTGGAGTGTAACGAAAAAAGTCTAGGTCTGTGATAAGTGGTAGTGGTGTAAAGTGGTATAATATTATAGCATACGAACGTGGACACCCCCGGCCGGCGCTGAGTGTGCACACGTTTACACATTCCGAGCAAGAGATGGCGCCACGAGACGGGGTCTATGCGCGCCCGCCGCTACCCACGGTAACTTGCACTATGCCCTCGTATTATGTAAACATTAAAACAGCAGTAGCAAAGCCACAACAATCACTTGGCAATCGATTGTAAGATGTCTGCCGGTCGCTGAATGCACTTTGGCAACAGAACAGCAATAGACGGAAGCAAAATAATGTATTTTTAATTGGTCAGGGGATCCTTGTACATTAGTCATGATGACTACTATTAAAAATGAACAAGTAAATATTACTTTCATAAAGAAGATTAAAAATGAATGCAATAAATGAAAAAATAAGTAAACTTGGTAAATAAATCACGGAGTAATAAGCTTTTAAAGTTTCTACAGGAGGCACCTCCTGTCCCTTTCTCGCGATACAGAGCGCCCCCATAGTTGCTATGAAAAAGCTACCACAGCTTAGTAATGAGGTACTATAACGACCTTCCTCTGACGTCACTGGCCGTTTGAGCTATCTCTTCCTATTCCGGTTTTTAAAATGCTTGTAACTTGGTTATTTTTTGAGATAGATAATTTTTGTTTTCACAAACGTTTATCTTTTGAGGAATATAATTTATTTATCCAAAAAAAAATTTAGTCATCATGCCTATTGTACAATCAATCAATCAAGATATATGTATGTGATCATTGAACGTTATTTATTTTATTTATTAATCTTATACTTTGACATCTTTTTCGTTTATTTATATCGATTTATTGGCCGCATAGTTAACATAGCCATAGCCCCCCCCCCCTCTGACAAATCGCCCGCCAGTTGGATCCACAACTTCAATCCACATGTGGATACAAGAATACTTTTATCTCTTCTGACTGGATTGAAGAATAATCATTATTTTTGCATGTCACTTCGATCCACAAAAAAGGGGTCTATTATATTCTATGCCACTTGAATCCCCAATCTGAAATGTAAAGCAGAGCTGTGGATCCAAGTACAGTCATAATTCTAGACCGTGATACTGCTGACAGGCTCAGCATCAATATTATGTCCACTGTCCAACCCCTAGATGTACATTTATGTTCCACGACCTGGAGGACTGGTAGATAGTGCTATTTAGCATTAAGTTCATCCATGTACACCTTTTGTGCAAAAATATTAAGTAAATAGATAGCATCATATTGGGTACGCTAATTGTTTTTATTATAGTCACCTGTCAACTAATTGTTACTTACCCGTCAACCAAAGGGTTTAACTGAAAACCAGAGCCAGGTGTTGAGTGCACCGGCATGAATGCTGAGTTAAGCCCTTTTCAACACCACTGTACCTATAAATTTATTTAATTTTTATTTTGTATTCTTGTTATTATTTGTGTGTGTTGAATAAATACTTTTTCTTTCTTTCTTTCTTTACGCTGCCTACCGGTAGTAAGCTGGAGCATTTGGACTGTCTATAGGCCATCCTGGCTAGTTTACAGTTCAAATGTTATTTGTAGTAGGTAGTGTAGTAGTTAGTTTGAATAATAAAGGCACATTGCCCGTTAAAAAATATTAAATAAATAAATAAATGTATATTACCCAGCGTTGTTCCTCCCTGGAGCGACCATCGGTGCCGGCCCGAGCGACCAACGCCAACACCGGCCAGCAGGAGTTCAAGCCGACCAAACCTTCTTCACTGCCGCCGCACCTCACTAAAGGTAACCTTTACATCGCCCTTCCTCACACTACTACAATAATAAACTAGTTTTGTGAACTGTAGCCCGACGGACGGTAGTAAGCAATAACCGAGATTTAAATAATATATGCGACACATGTAACTTTCTGACTCTCATAAGTGTACATGAATAAATGAATGGAATTGAATTAATACCGAGAAGTACAGCTGGCTTAGTCACTTATACTATTATTTTACGTTGTTTTATTCTACTGAAATCTCAAGCTAATTGCAGGGTTTGGTTGAACGAATGGTTCACCCATCATAAGGGCACAAAATAGAAATAAAACTAGCAATCCATAGCTTCATTGTATGTTTCAGAAATGCCACAGGCGCTATACGTTAACATGTCGGAATTGGCTACGTTAGCGGCATCAAGGGCGCAACAACAACAACAACAACAACAACAACAACAACAACAACAGCAACAACAACAGCAGCAACAACAGAACAACACTGACCATCCACATCAGGAAAAGGTAAGCTTAATCATTCGTTTAATAATTGTTAAATGAATTCTTTTAACATGCCTAATATTTTGGGCCAAATCTATATGTAAATCGCATGCAACAGTATTGAAAGTTCTCGCTGTCTCTTTCTCATACGAATAAAAAACTACTAGAAAAATAGAAAGAAAGAAAGAAAATACATTTATTCGTGACAGAAACACACACAACATAATCGATTAATAAATATCAATAATAGAATTATCTTTTTATGTAGATAGTTCCATCTCTAGTCCCCGGGTCTACGGGGAAAGGCCCGACTAGAAAGGTAGTGAGCAAAATACTTTCATAACTTTGTCGTTTATTGTTTTAGTTATAAAAAAAAACTTAACTAAAATTGACACAGTATTATTACGGAGAATCGCGAGAATCTTAAGAAATACTTGTATTATTACAGTTACTAAGGTTGTTACTGAGCTGTCCGAACTATCTTCTAGGTGGTATCAAACACTCTCATGTTGTTAGTTTTGTCCAAAACGAACGCTGGCCTATCTCTCCTGTGACGATTTGATCTGAAACAAAAATATGCCCAGTTAGTGTTGTAAAATAGTAGATGGTGTCACAAGAGACCAAAATTATGTATTTAGGGCGAGAGCGATTGTTTGAATCCAGAGCGAAGCGAAGGATTCTAGAGAGTCCCAAACGTAGCGAGGGATTCGAACTACGTTGCTCGAGGTTAAATGATTTTGGTACTATGTGGCATTTGGTATCTGCTTTTCATCCTTTTCTATGAGGAAAGTCGTTTTGTCAGTTTTAAGTGCGCCTAAATGAGCCATTTTAGACGTACTTATCGATGAACCCTTCGCCTCTTTTCGAATAGAAAGGACGAAAAAATCTTTTTCTTTTAAATCAGTTAAGTACCTAAAACATCGACTCGATAAGTCTAATTCATTTCTTATTCTTCTGTTGTTATTCTACTGTTGTTGCTGTATATCAAAATCGCAGACCCTCCCCTGTCTCACCTCAGGTTAATTGGTGACGCGGTCGACCTCGGAAGACCCTTGTAAAGCAGATATCCTTTCGCGCGCTTTGGCGGCTTCCACGACTGATCTATCGGGAAACAGAGTGCGTTGACCTCGTACACTCCGCATTACGCAAAAAAATGCCTATGTACTCATTCTTATTATTCTCGACGAGTCATTATCAACAACAGCCCATCCACTGCTGAACATATGCTCACAGAGCGCTACTTTAAGCGGCTGCCCGACTTCTGCATCGGCTCCCCGCGGTTTTTACCAGATCGTTGGTCCACCTACTAGGGGCCTACGCTGCGTCTTCCGGTTCGTGGTCGCCACTCAAGAACCTTTCTTCCCCATCGGTTGTCAGTTCTGCGAGCAATGTGGCCTGCCCATTGCCATTTCAACTTGCTAATTTTAAGAGCAACAATAGCGCTGCATTCTCAACGAGTGGCACTGTTTTGGTAATAGCGACAATCGTTAACCCGTTGCATAGAATTAATTTCTATAATAATAGATGAACAATAAGTAAAAGCGCACTGCTGTCGTACGAATAACAATCCACCACCTATCAATAAGTGTATACGATAGTGAAATAAGAGACAATCAGTGATACTCAGTAATAGTGACGGGCCCGATAGCTCAGTTGGTAGTATCCCTGCCTTCTGAACTGAGGGCTGTGGGTTCGATTCCTACCCAGGGCAAACATTTGTATGATGAACATAGATGTTTGTTCTGCGTCTGGGTGTTATATTGTATTTTATGTATGTATTTACAAACAAAAACGTATCTAAGTATTGTATCAGTTATCTGGTTCCCATAGTACAAGCTATGCTTAGTTTGGGGCTAGATGGCGCTGTGTGAAATGTCCACACATATTTATTTATTATTTATATTTATTTATAATAAAAAAAAAAACGGGGAACGAAAGCAGATTCTTAAAGTAAATTAAACTTACCAATCTACCGCCCGAAGACGACCACTGCTCAACATAGGCCTCCCCCAAAACATCACTTTGGACGCTTTATTATAAGGGGAGTTTGCCATAGTTAACATGCTTGGGAAGCGGCTTGGTGATTGCAGAATTTATTAATGTACCGGGGAGAATGCTACAGCCTACAGCCCATTCCCTGGATACTTCCTTAGCTTGCTCCTACGGCAAGAGATGTGGCAGTCCTATTCTCACACCGGTAGGCGTATTACGTAACACGCAACAAGTTTACAACAGGCGTAAATTTCGCCATCATTGCTGTCAAACATGACTGGCAGAGCAGAAAGCAATCGAGCGCTAGATCATCGTCTGTCGGACAATCGATGAACACACATTACATATTACATACATACACACCCACACACATACACAAACCCACACACATACACACACCTACACACCCACACACACACCCACACCCCCACCCCCCCCCCCACACACACACACACATACACACACACACACACACACACACACACACACACACATGGTACATATTACATATTTTGTTTCCATCTATTGCTGTTCTGTTGCTGGTGGGGCGTATCAAAGAGCAAGGTGCATTCAGCAACAGGAGGGATCTTGCGACCGATCGCTAAGTGTTTGCTGTCGCTTTTCTATTGCCGTGGTAATTCTTTACATAACACGAAATGAAACTTACAATTTCTCCCAATGGAACTTAGCGGCCAGAGTCTCTGATATCTGTCCTTCCTTCATCTGTTTCTTGACCACTCTCTCCACCATTCTAAGGGAGGAGAACATGTTCTGGACCGCTTGCGGTTGACGGTTACGTGATGTCATCTAGAAGATAACGGAAACACGCAAAAGGTTAGCTAGGTATAAAAACTATTTGCAAAATAAAATTACCTTCTTTTATGTAAACGAATGACGTGACGAGCTAGTCGTTCGCTTGATTTACGGATTGCAGTATCACTCGGAACTCTAAATTAATAGTTTCGCGTGATTACACTGTGTCTAGTAAAAATATTGCTAGACACAGTGTAATACAAAACTGCTTGGCGGCAGAATAACTGGCAAAGCGGTGGCGATGGTACTTAACTAGAAGAACTTTGCAAAAAACGTCCTACCACCTAGTATCTTCATAGTCGTATCATTACAGTTTTTAAATTTTTCGCAACCAGTGGCTAACATTTTTAGGTACCATAATATCTTTATAGGAATGCCTTATGGCGTGTTAGTAGGTACCGTAGGTGCTTGACAGAGGGAGCTGGTCCCCAGTTTAGTCCTAGCGTAATGTAGTCTACACTTATAATAAATTCGTAAGTCCGTTTCCCGTCTCTTTATTCCTTCTCCCTTCTCTCTCTTCTGGTTAGGACGCAACTCTAACTAACTCGTACGAAGCCGGGGCGGGTCAGCTAGTGTTTACAACGACCAAAGTTACAGGCAAAGTAAACTAGATGGCGTTAGTATACAAAATAACCCGCGGTAGCGTTTGTTGCGCTAGATTGATGTAGTCTCACAAAATACCTTGCGTGATTGAATTAAACTGGGCCCATAACCTGTTGGAAGTTTTATTAAAACGTGTTATTGTCGCAAATATCAGCAAAAAAACACGTTGTTTGTATAATGCAATGCAGTTATGTGTACTAATTAAAAGAGATCGTAGAAGCTAGAATATATTGATTTCAAGTTTTAATTTAAGATTCAAAGGTCGGTTTCTAAACAAAGCCTTGGAGTACGCGTATTTTTACCTAAATTCGAATGCTATAGGTTATACACATACCATAATCTCAACAGTATCAAACAACTTCTTCAACTCTTTCCTCTCTCTCTCGTCAAGCTCCACCTTGTCCTGGTCGAATATCCCGCTCTCTCTCAGCTTGGTTTTGATGTTGTCCAGCGTTATAGGCGATGTTGTTTTCTCTATCGGCTCGCCCGATTTGTATGCAGCTTTCACGTCTGCAAGTTGGTCGTTTGGACTGAAAGTAAAATTAAAATAAATAAATATGTGTAGACGTTTCACACACGCCGCTAGCTCCTATAGATTTTATAACAGTACTAGTTGACCCGCTCCGTTTCGCACGGGTTAATTTGTTTTATATCCTAACAAACACTGTTTATGGGTAAGAGAGGAGCAAAAGGGAAAAATATAGAGGAAAAGTATGAATGGGCCGGCGAGCAAGGCAGGCTGTTATGACTTGTGCTTCCTTTATTCAAGTTTTGGCGTAGAATGTTGCATTTGCATGTGATTGATTACCTACTATCCCAACCTTACATATAAAAGAACCATCGAAATTGATTTGATTGATGTTTTTAATCTGGGAGTTTTTAAGGCTAGAGTGAACAGGTGTCTTATAGGCAAGCAGCTCCATCGTCGACCGCGTCTTCACTTACCATCAGATGAGATCGTGGTCAAATGTAACCTTATCGATGATAAAAAATGCGTAGACATCGTGTAACAAACAAAGACTATACGTGTATGTTGTGTAATAAGACTTTCCTGGGCGGTAGTTGCAAAACAAACATCATTTACTTTTACGAAAATTTTAATTTGTTATTTTAAATATATTTACAGTCTATTTTTACATAGATTGTATGTTTAATTAAAAGTAAAGTTACAGTACCTGCCGGGTAGTGTTTTCCTCACAAAACTACACACCTATCACTTGATTTTTTGCACTTTTGTTTGGCACTGCATACCACAGAGCAAGATGGAGGATATAAAGGAAAGTATGTCACAAATGACACAGATTTTCCACCTTAAGCTGGCCGAATTTGAGAAGAGGCAGCAAACACTCACTTCTCCACCATCTCCGGATGCCTCCAGCCTTGCTGCAGAGTTTTCTCTCTTCAAGACTTTCACCTTGAATGCCCTCCGGACTTTGCAGAATCAAGTGGAGTTACTGGCCCGTAGCAATGACAGTTTGGAGATGCGCTTCCGGCGTAAAATATTGCTTTTTCACGGGATTCCCGAAGAGAAGCAGGAGGATGCCTCGGCGGTAATTGTTAAGGTGGTTGCAGAAAAGCTGAAGATACCAGAGTTCAAAATGGAAAACATTAGTGATTGCCACAGAATGGGTCGTTCGTCGTCACTCGACAGGCCAAGGCCTATCCTGATCAAAGTTCGGGACATTCTAATGCGTGGTAAGATCTGGGCTGCTAAAACAAATCTCAAGGGCTCTGGTATCACTATGTCCGAGTTTTTGACGAAGATGCGACATGACGTATTTATGGCAGCGCGTCAACGGTTTGGTGTGACCAAGTGCTGGACTCGCGACGGCTTCATCTTTGTGTTGAGTGCCGATGGCACTCGGCATAGGGTCAGCTGCCTGGCGGAGCTGGATAACCTCGGCAAGCAGAGTGTTGCAGTTGCTGCGCCGAAGCACAGGAAGCCAGTTGTTGCGGCTGACAAGGAGCCTGCGGTGACGGTGAAGCCCAGGCGACCAGCTGTGACGAAAAAGTGATGTTTCTTCTTTTTTGTCGTAATTTATTCATGTTGTAATTTTTGTTGATTGTTAGTTTTAGTCTAGGTACCCCTTTTTTTACGTGTTAATTCTCTGGTATTTTCTACTCTTGGATTACTTTTATTTGGTTAGTTAGTTATGTCTTAATTTAATAGTTATACTGATACTCATTGATAAGTTTGATATAAAATATTAAAAATTATAAGTGAGGTAATGTAAGTAAAAGTAATAATTGTCAAGCTAAGGTAATGTCAGTGTCATGACTACATCAAACTGACATGACAATGACAGTTATAGCCACTGCCATAGATAGGCATAGTAAAAAAATTACGTTTCGTTTCACATAATATAGTAAAACAATTTATTTATTTTTCCATGTTTTTGGTTGTTTCCGTTGTCAAGAAAGGGGTTACCTAATTAATTTATTGCAGTTGAAAATACCGTATGGTTGTGTTGGATTGTGTAGTGTTTCTTAGAGGTTGTTATGTATACCACATTTGATACCGGCAGGTGGAGCATATAAGTGAATTTATCTGCTCTATTGGCAAATTATTCATATAAGTATTTATAATAGGATATATATATATAGTTTATTTATTTACAAGTATTTATTTGTTATTTATTTATTATATTTACATACATTATGTTAAACATATTCAATAGTAGTAGTGACAGTGATAACTACTTGTCTATTTCTTCCGACGATAGTAGTAGCAGTGACGACAGTTTTTCTAGCATTCCGTCACTATCTGACTCTCTTACAACACAGTTTTCTGATGTACCCAAGAACCTTAACATTATTCACATAAATGCGCAGAGCATTCCGGCACATTTTTCCGATATGCAGACGTCCTTTGACATAAAAAATATTCACGCTATATTAGTCTCCGAGAGCTGGCTTAAGCCATCTCTTCCCTCAATTTCCTATACTTTGCCTGGCTTTAACCTGATTCGTAACGATCGGACAGGGGGTGGTGGTGGGGGTGTTGCTATTTACCTTCGTGCGCACATTCCTTTCTCCGTAATTAGCACTTCCGCACAGCCGCCTCCACTTAATGCTGGTGAGCATCTTTTTATTGAAGTTCTTCTTTCACATTCCAAAATCCTTCTCGGAGTCTACTATAGCCACTCATTACGTAATAATTTTTTCTCTTCTTTCAACAAGATCTTAGAAGATCTCTGTCCCTCTTATAGTCATACCGTTATTATGGGTGATTTTAACACTTGCCTTTTAAAAAACGATTATCGCTCTGCTTCTTTAGAAAATATCGTTAAGGCTTGTAACATGCATCTTCTCCCTCTTGGTGCTACTCATCATTTTCCCAACTCAGCTCCGTCTCTGCTTGATCTCATGATGGTATCATCACTAGGACATGTTGCTAAGCATGGCCAATGTGCAGCTGATGCCTTTTCATATCATGACTTAATCTTCCTATCGTATAAAATTCGTCCTCCCAAATCTAAACCAACTATTATTCTGCAGCGCAATTTTAGTGGTATCAATTATGATGCCTTTTTAGCCGATGCCCAAAACATAGATTGGTCACCTGTGATCAGTGCCGAATCCATCGATGACCAAGTAGCCATATTCAATTCTTCTATTACCCAACTATATGACGTTCATGCACCTTTGAGATCTATTAAAATTAAACATGTACCTGCACCCTGGCTCACTAATGATATTAAGATATTACAAAATAAAAAAGCTGCTGCGAAAAGTAGATACAAGTGTCAACCTAATAATGCCAACAAGGCTCGATATATCAAGGTTAGGAATCGCTGCAACGTGGTGTGTAGAGATGCCCAACGACGCCATATCCATGAATCTGTTCAAAATGAGGACCCAGCTAAAGTCTGGAAATTCCTCAGATCATTAGGAGTTGGTAAATCTCGCTTAGATTCAGTTCCTAAAAATTTAGATATTAACGCTCTTAATCAATACTTTTCCGTGTCATGCTCTATTGACCCTTTAATTAAAGCCCATACTATAAATCATCTTTCAAACATTGTAGCTCCTGATTTTTCTCCGTTTATCATAAGTCAATTTAGCCCTTGTGATGTTAAGAAGAGCATAATGTCCATTGCATCTAACGCTGTTGGAATCGATGGCATAAGTCGTAATATGTTGATTCCTATTCTTGATGCCATTCTTCCCATCCTTTGCTTCATACTTAATTTTTCTACTTCAAATGGCGTGTTTCCTTCCATCTGGAAGGAAGCCCAAATCATTCCGCTACCTAAAAAAGCCAATCCTAAATCCTTTTCTGAGTATCGTCCTATATCTATTCTTCCCTTCCTGTCCAAGGTCCTAGAACGTCTGGTTCACAATCAGATGAACTCCTTCCTTACTCGCAATAATCTCCTGAACCCTTTTCAATCTGGCTTCCGACCAGGTCACAGTACGTTGACTGCACTTGTCAAAATCACTGACGACATACGTCTAGGGATGGAAAACAGTCAGTTAACTGTGCTGACACTTTTAGACTTCAGTAACGCTTTTAATACTGTCGACTTCGATATTCTCCTTGAACTTCTTCGCTCTCTTAACATATCTCCAGTGGTGATTGACTGGTTTCATAATTACTTGTTTGGTCGCCGACAACGGGTTCGTCTCGAAGATTCCCTTTCTTCGTGGTGTGACACGTCAGCTGGTGTACCACAAGGTGGCGTTTTATCTCCTCTTTTATTTTCTTTATTTATTAATTCTATATCTCAAAACATTTCATCGTCCTACCACCTCTATGCAGACGACCTACAACTCTATCGGCAAGCTCCTCTGGCCCAGCTGTCTGAGGCAGTACAAGCTACAAATAAGGACTTGGACATAATATCTACGTGGAGCAAAACTCATGGACTACAGGTAAATCCGCTCAAAACACAAGTTATTATTGTAGGGAGTTCTCGGACCATCTGCAAGATTGACTGGAATTGTTTACCCCAAGTTGTGTTTGACGGAGTCACAATTCCTTTTAGTGATACAGTGAAGAACCTGGGTATAACAATTGACAAGTGTCTAACCTGGGGTCCTCAATTAGCTCTCACTAGTCGCAAGATGTTTGCTTCCGCGGGTTCATTGCGTAAGTTACGCAACTTTCTGCCAACTACCACTAAGATTGCGCTCGCACAGTCTCTTTTGCTCCCTATCCTAGATTATGCTGACGTCTGCTATCTTGACATTACGGAGGACCAGCTAGACAAACTTGAGCGTCTCCAGAACTTCTGCATAAGGTTCATATTTGGCTTGCGCAAATTTGACCATGTCTCCGCTTTTCGTACTAGGCTCAAGTGGCTTCCCATTAGACTTCGTCGGAATGCTCATATATTGTCTCTTTTGTACAGTGTTCTGTTTCATCCTTCCTCTCCGCGCTACCTTCAGGAACGTTTTGAATTTCGTCACGTTTCTAATCCTCGTTCTTTGCGGTCATCAGAGTACTACATGTTAAAAATGCCGGTGCATAAAACATCATTTTACGATTCCTCTTTCACTGTGGAAGCGGTTCGATTGTGGAACGCGCTACCTTTAGACATTAAACGTGCACCATCACTGAACATTTTTAAAGATAAAGTTAAAGCTCACTATCTCGCCCAATAGCTATATTATTTGTTCAAAACTAGTGCGTCTTTCTCTTTTATAATATAATTTTATGTATGTTTATGTCATTGTGTGTATTATGTATTTATTCATATAGGTATGTATTTATGTATATTATATTATCAAGTTTATTTATTTATAAATATTTATGTATTCATGTATTTTATTTATTTTATTATTATTGTACTTACTTATTGAACTTTTGTTTATGACTAGTTGCCCACCTTTTTTATGAAGTTAAGTACCCACTTCATCTAAAGTTTTATAATTATTCCTGTACTAAAAACCACCGTCCTTATTATTGTCGTTTCCTTTCACTGTTTTCTGGGTTGTCTGGAAGAGATCGCTTTAAGCGATAAGACCGCCCGTTGTGACACTTAGTTTTAAGCTTGTGCGTGTACATTGAGTGTTTCTGTAAATGTGGTGTTTCAATAAAGAGTTTTATCTATCTATCTATCTATCTAAGAACGGCTCTTTTAGTTGAAGTAGGCATTAAAAACTCACCATTGAAAACTGTACTGCACATTCAAAACAATTCTGAAACAAGATTACAATTTTGTTATTTTCAATGTTTTGTGCAAGAAGTAATCAACTTTACCGTAGGTACATATTGGTTGGGTTTTCCTTTGATGCCAAGATTCGAAGAATGTAATTTCAACAGCAGATAAGAAACACGCCGCGTATGTTTATTTTTAGTAAAGTCACAGATTACTGAATATGTAACTAAAGTAAAACAAATAGTTGTCTTTCTTTCTTTCATCTTAAGTATAAAATGATAGTAAGGATACTTAATTCGAAAATGATGATACAGGAATAGCCAGTGCATTTTCGCTAAACAATAATTGTTATGGTAATGTGACATCTAGGAAGTTCATTCTAGGGTGCACAACATGGAAGAAAATGGGTTACCACCCATTAATAAATACCTTGTAGAAATAACTCTGTTTAGGCACGAACAATAATTCTTAACCAGCCACCCTAAGAGTAAACTATGAACTATCCAAATTGCTACAAAAAAATCCGATTACTGTTAGGCCTTCGTTCTCTATATCCGAGTAAAGTTCCGAGTTGGCTGGCCAGTGAGTAATACTGATCGGGACGTAAAGGCGTCGAGTAGTTCTTCACGAACGAAAACAGAGTTTCGATCAGCTACTCAGTGGGTAAAAATTTAAGGTGATATATGATGAAATACAATGATTTCTATATTCATAACTATCTGATCTCGAAATAGAAACAGGAGTAGTCGATGTTTTTATAGCAGTAGCGTAATCAACAGGGTTGGTAGTTTACTTGAAATTCGTTACTGCAGTTACAAGTGACATTACGTGGTGGCCAGCCAACTCGGAACTTTACTCGAATATAGAGAACGAAGGCCTTAGGCCTTAGGCCTTCGTTCTCTATATCCGAGTAAACTTCCGAGTTGGCTGGCCAGTGAGTAATACTGATCGGGACGTAAAGGCGTTGAGTAGTTCTTCCCAGTTTCAGGAACGAAAACAGAGTTTCTAGCAGTAGAGAGTTATAGCAGTAGTGTAATCAGCAGGGTTAGTAGTTTACAGTTCCGTAGATCTCAGTATATGTGGCATGCAAACTATAATAATAAATTACAAACACATGCGAGATTGCAACAAGTTTTGCTATAGCCGTCGGTTAACCGTACTAATCGGCAGCTGATGTGTCCTGTAAGTAGCATGCCTGGTTTACGGGTCGGCTAGCGCTACTCGGACATTCTGAAATTCGTTACTGCAGTTACAAGTGACATTACGTGGTGGCTAGCCAACTCGGAACATTACTCGAATATAGAGAACGAAGGCCTTAGCGCTTCGTTCTCTATATTCGATTAAAGTTCCGATTACCTTAGCCAGTGAGTAATACTGATCGGGACGTAAAGGCGGCGAGTAGTTCTTCCCAGTTTCACGAACGAAAACAGAGTTTCGATCAGCTACTCAGTGGGTAAAAATTTAGGGTGATCTGTAGCAACGTCAACTGTTCATTTCGTTCGTTCAATAGTCACCCTGACTGCTGTCAGTGACGCCATTTTTGGTTCGTATTTTATTTTTTTTACATGTTTATGTGCCAGCTATATGCTGCGGTGGAGTAGGTGCCCTTCAAAGAGTATTTATTCCCTACCTAAAAACAGTAAGTAGGTAAGGATTTACCTTTACAAAATAGGGTATCAACTAATTAAATTAATGTAATGGGGAATGTAATACGAATTTAGATTACATACCTATAGGTACCTGAAATATGGTTTTATCTTGTCGCAATAATAAAAATTAAAACAACACAAAACAAAAATATCATAATATTATATAAGTATTTAAACATATTATAATTGAACAAAAACTTTTTTAGTAGTCATCATCATCATAATCATCAGCCTGAAGACGTCTACTGCTGAACATAGGCCTCCTCCAAAGAGCACCACTTTGAGCGGCTGCTAGCTTCCAGTATCCATCGGCTTCCCACGGTTCTGAGCGGACTGTTTTAGTAATTAAATACAATGTTTTCTATATTCATAAGTATCTGATCTCGAAATAGAAACGAATAGTCGATGTTTTTATAGCAGTAGCGTAATCAATAGGGTTGGTACTTTTTAGTTCCGTAGATCTCAGTATTTGTGGCATGCAAACTATAATAATAAATTACAAACACATGCGAGCTTGCAACAAGTTTTGCTATAGCCGTCGGTTAACCGTACTAATCGGCAGCTGATGTGTCCTGTAAGTAGCAGCCTGGTTTACGGGTCGGCTAGCGCTACTCGGACATTCTGAAATTCGTTACTGCAGTTACAAGTGACATTACGTGGTGGCTAGCCAACGCGGAACTTTACTCGAATATAGAGAACGAAGGCCTTAGTCTAACAAACACTATCACTTACAAGAACTTCAGCAACAATTTCACTTGCCCCATGAACATGTTTCTCTCACGTACTAGTCACCGAATGGAACGTCCTTTACGTTGCGCATACGCACTCGGACTGAAACAATCCGTTACGGAACTATAAATGCCTTGCGTTATTATATGGTACCTGCTGCTGAATTGTATGAAAATATGGCTTGAGGAGTCTTGATACTTGGCATGATTATAATGAATTTAATGTCTAACAAAGAAACTAACTGCCTTTTATTTTACAATCATATATGTATGGTTGCAATATTTTGAGTGCTATGGGTGGCTTGGTAGGAATATTTATTGAATCTTTACATTCCATTTATTAAATTATTTTATGTAAATCTGTTGCCGTGTGGTCCCTGTGTGCGAATAAGACCACCCCATTCCATCTCTTTTGTGAGTGCTGGGTAAAGGAATACCCAGGGAATGGGTAGTAACATTTTCTTCAGTACATTAAAATCTGCGATCACCAAGACGCCTGTCAAGCGAGCGTGGTGATTATAGCGAATGGCCCCCTTCCCCTATCATAAATATCCAAAATACTGTTTAAAGTATTTGGCAGTTGGCTTGGTGTCTTCTACTATTATTAAATTCTGTGTATGTGTGAACACAAAACTTGAGTTTAGTAATAGTTTTAGAGAGTCGAAAGTTTTTGTAAAGTACCAAGTTATTCTGAGCGTGTGAAAAAGTTAACCGTTTCGTTGTTTCATTCCAGCTAGTTTCATTAGCTATTGGTTAATATCTACATCATTTCTTATATCAAGAAGGTTAACGTATTCCCCCAAATTTCGAGTAGTAAGTATCAAACCGTATTCATCCACCATGTAATTTTAATTTACATAATCTTACCTGGCATACCGTACGAACCCATTGTTCCGAACAACTTACATTGTCACAAATTTAATGTTTACGTTCAGGACCAATACAATAATTGTGAATTGTGCATACCTACTGATAATAATTATTATATCAGTATGCATAATTGTTATGCGCACATGTACGATAATGTTATGGAAGATCTGCTTAACTTGTTGTGTTAATCTAGTAACGTTTATTTGCGGCCTGCTAGCTTGGACAATGACAGCAATTAGAAGATTTAATTCATCATCAAGAGCCTGAAGACGGCCACTGCTGAACATATGCCTCAAAGAGCGCCACTTTGAGTGGCTGCTTGCCTCCTGAAGGATGGCAGGTGGTTCCACATTTTACAAGTTCAAGGCAAAGTAGTACGCATAAACCGGATTAGTGTGTGGACTTTCAATTTTAGAAGGCACGCCATTGATTTTGTCTTCAACTCTCATTTTTTAGTTGCTAGCAAGCTACCTTGCTAGCAGCTAGCAGACTGACAGCCAGAGTGGAACGCGTTGAATCTTCAAATAGACAGTGAATAGATTTTTTTCTAGGCAAGCGCGTTACATCCTAGACCGCATCGCCACTTACCATCAGGTTAGAAAGTGGTCAAACGCAAGCTTATCAAACAAGATAAAAAAACCTTGCGTATATCATCACTTCATCTCGCTGCAGATGGCCTAGCATGGGGGATGCGCCCCACGAGAAAACTTGCTTCGCTATTAGAGTGAGACACACAGGCGCTACCATAGTCTTGTCACTGTCTATCACGATAAAAAAGTGTCGAGAAAACTTTGTTGCGGTGCGCATTCTAGTTGGCTGGCCGTCCTACTTTACGTCTGCTGATTTGCGGTTTCTCTCCAGAACACGTGTCCCATCGGTGGTTCTGCGGCTTTTGGCCCCATTGCTTGCGTTCCCCATTTCACCACCGTAGACGTACGGAAACACGGCATCCGTATAGGGTAGAAATTCCTCGAACAAGTACAAAGTGTTTCGATTCCTCGTTTATAATTCGGACAACGAAGGAATGGTACACCTTATACCAGCGTCAATGTTTCCTGACAAATATAATCTGGACGTTTTTAAAGCTAGACTGAACCGGTATCTTCTGGCCAAGCATGATGAGACCGTCGCGTGGATGGTCAAATGTTAGCCTATCAATGATTGAAAAAGATATAATCAGCACGTTGTGTTAAATCAGCATAAATTGTGCTGTTATAAGATTGCCTACTGCATGAATAAATCATAGTTTTTATCCTTTCCAGGTGTGTTCCGAAAGCAGTGCGAGCGAATCATCGCTCGAATCGTCCAGTGGTTACGGTAGCCAAGGTGCTTTCGCTGCCGAAGATCACGCACACCAACATCCCGTCCAACACCCAGATGGTATGTTACACCTTATTTGTAAGAGTATAGAGTTCATTTTTGTCTGTGAAGTGTTTTTGTGTGGTTTTATTTTAAGGAGTGTAGTATTTATCAAATGTAAGCTATTTTTGATTCGCAACTTTAGTGTAGACGAAATAGAGTTGACAAAGGCAAAGGCAAAATGTTTTATTGCAAATATACTATTGATAGCACTTTTACAAGTCAAATTATTTTAAATTATTATAATTACAAGTATAATTACTGACTTTTATCTGTTGCTAGTCCACGTTTAGTTTGCTTCGTTTGTATCTGTGAGAACGGAAGCAATGCTGTATTCACGGATGCAAAACATTAATGAATTTTGTATCGTAGTGTGCAAATAATAGAGTTCAGTTTTGAGTGTAGCGCGCTTAAGTTCAGTTTACTTATTTTATTTACCAATTTTACTGGCTTTCTGTAAATCTCGGAATTAAGTTAGTAGGCACTACTCCAAAGTGCCACTTAGGCAACCGTCCTTAAAGTTTTTTTATTTGTCTCACTTCCAATTTCAAACTTATACACATTTAAAATTGATTGTAATTATTTTTGTTGTTTGTTTTTGTGTTGTGTGTTTTTTTTATTTTCCCGTTTTTTTTTGTTACCGCTTCGCATGATCTGTAGTCGATTCCGAGATCGTCACTCTGCGACGGGACAGCGACGTATCAATCACGGCGGCTAGAGAGAACTTCTCCATATCGCTGGGAAGCTTAGAAGAAGCGGTCAGGTCTTTGGACGAAGCTACTGAGACGCCATCTTTCGCCACTATAGGGAAAAAACCAGCCGTGCCTAAAAGGCGACCGGTTTCTATGAACGGTTAGTATAAGCGTTTAACATTCGCTGAATGGCTGCTTATTATTCAATTATTAGTGGAAAATCTAGATGATTTTACCAACAAAAGTACCAGGCAATCATAAAAGGCAACGGGTTGCTTCAGTCATTATAGGTACGTAGCACATGTAGCAAGCTCGTAGAAATGTCTACGTCGTAGTTATTTCGTAGCAAATATGGGCGTCGTTTATGTATCTCTATTATCTTTGGGAAGTTAGAAGAATGCAGTCATTAGACGAAGCTACTGAGACGCCATCTTTAGCCACTATAGGGAAAAACCGGCCGTGCCTAAAAGGCGACCGGTTTCTATGAACGGTTAGTATAAGCACTTACTGAATGGACTGTTATTCAATTATGAGTGGAAAATCTTGATGAATTACCAACAAAAGTACCAGGCAATCATAAAAGGCAACGGTTGACTACAGTCATCAACATCATAGGTACGTAGCACATGTAGCAAGCTCGTAGTTATTTCGTAGCAAATATGGGCTGCATTATTTGTTTTCATTATCATTAGGAAGTTTGAAGAATGCAGTTATTAGATGAAGCTACTGAGACGCCATCTTTCGCCACTATAGGCAAAAAACCGGCCGTGCCTAAAAGGCGACCGGTTTCTATGAACGGTTAGTATAAGCGTTTAACATTCGCTGAATGGACTGCTTTATTATTCAACGATGAGTGGAAAATTTTGATGATTTACCAACAATAGTACCAGGCAATCATAAAAGGCAACGGGTTGCTTCAGTCATTATAGGTACGTAGCACATGTAGCAAGCTCGTAGAAATGTCTACGTCGTAGTTATTTCGTAGCATATATGGGCTGCATTTTGGTATTATTATTTGCGTTGGGAAGTTTGAAGAATGCAGTCATTAGACGAAGGTACTGAAACGCTATCTTTCGCCACTATGGGAAAAAAATCGACTTTGCCTAAAAGGCGTCCGGTTAGTATAAGCAATTACTATGGAATGAATTGTTTATTATTCAATTATTAATGGAAAATTTTGATGATTTTACCAACAAAGGTACCAGGCAATCATAAATAAAAGGCAACGGGTTGCTTCGGTCATCGTAGGTACGTAGCACACGTAACATGCTCGTAGATATGTCTAGGTCGTAGTTATTTCGTAGCAAAAATGTGTTTTTTTTTTATCTTTATTATCTTTGGGAAGGTAGAAAATGAGTTCATATGGTTGAAGTAGTTGAGATGGCATCTTTCACCACCATAGGGGAAAGAAGCCGTGCCTAACATTAAATGGCGGCTGTGGGATTTTATGAGCGGTGATCTATCACGTAGATAGGCTTACAAGAACTACTAGCTCATTAATTTCCTTATTAGTCTCAAATCTTGATGATTCATTATGGAAAGTACCAGGTAATCATAAAATACAAACGGTTCACTCCAAACACTGATGATTACTATGACGATGACGATAATCATGACACGTTGATGATGATGGTGATAATGATGATGATGATGATGATGATGATAATGTTGATGATGATGACGATGATGATGATGTTTTTGATGATGATGATGACGATGATGATGATGTTTTTGATGATGATGATGGTGATGATGATGGTGATAATGATGATGGATAATCATTGTGACAATAAATATGATGGTGATGATGATGTTGTTGATGATGATGATGATGTTGTTGATGATGATGATGATGATGATGATGGTGATAACGATGATGATGATGATGGATAATCATTGTGACAATAAACATGATGGTGATGATGATGTTGATGATGATGACGATGATGATGATGATGATATTGTTCCAGCGACGGTATGGTCGCGTCGCGGGTCGTCCAGTTCTGTAGGCAAGCCGCCGCCGCCAGTGCGACGGTCCTCTTCTATATCGAGGCCGCACCGACCGCCGTACTCTCCTGTAAGTATTATAATATCTATTTTAATACTAGTCTACAGCTATTCAAAATGAACAAGGAAATTATATTTTCATTAAGAAAGCTAAAAATGAATGCAATAATTGAAAAAAAATGTAAAATAGCATGATGACTAATTTTTTTTTTTATATAATATTTGTAAAACAAAAAATTAAATATCTCAAAAAATAACCAAGCTACAAGCATTTTAAAAAACGGAAGAGAAAGAGATAGCTCAAACGGCCAGTGACGTCAGAGGAACATCGTTATAGAACCTCATTATTAAGCTGTGGTAGCTTTTCATACAATCTCTTTGGCATGTGACGTCACGAGTAGATTTTTCATAATAACTGTGGGGGCGCTCTGTTTCGCGAGAAAGGGACAGGAGATGCCTTGTGTAGAAACTTTAAAAGCTTACTACTCCGTGATTTATTTACCGATTTTGCTTATTTGTTTGCATTATTTGCATTCATTTTTAATCTTCTTTATGAAAGTAATATTCACTTGTTCATTTTTAATAGTAGTCATGATGCCTATTGGTAAACAAATCACGGATAGAAGTTTTTAAAATTTCTGGATGGGGCTATGTTTGTTTGTCTCTCGCTAAATACAAATCGTGTTGAGCTTTCCTACAGTTACTATGAAAACACATATCGTGACGTCACATGCCAAAAAGATTGTATATTAAGCCACCACAGCTTAGAAATGATGCACCATGAGGGGCTAAGAACTGACGTCTGCATGTTTGAGCTGTTTCTTTCTATTCCTGTATTTCAAAATGCTTTTAACATTACCAGTAATTTTAAAAAGAAATTAAATTATTGTTTGTATAACTGTTTGTTTTTTTGAGGAATATTATTGTTGATTTATGCAATAAAAAATAGTAGTTATTAAGTCATTTGTAATAGTACAAGAAGCGATTTATCTGCACTAGCTTGAAATTTACATGTTCAGGATTCCGAAAAATGTATCGTGTAGCATTTGGTCAATCACGCATAGAAATCGAGGCTTGGTTATTGGGCAGTGCCTGCGTAAAGTACGTAGAAACGATTCCTTTTCATCCCATCATCATCATTAACAGCCTAAAGACGTCCACTGCTGAACATAGGCCTCCCCCAGGGAGCGCCACTTAGAGGGGCTGCTCGCCTCCTGTATCCATCGGCTCCCTCAGCTTTCACCAGGTCGTCGGTCCACCTAGTGGGGGACCTACGCTGCGTCTTCCGGTTCGTGGTCGCCACTCGAAACCTTTCTTCCCCATCGGTTGTCAGTTCTACGAGCGATGTGGCCTCCCCATTGCCTGAACAACTTGCTAATCCTAAGAGCTACATCGGTCACTTTAGACACACATGTGTGTCTATGTTACATTTGCTTACTAGGGTGGTGGTCAGCAACTGATCCTGTGAAAACCACGCCTATAAATTGGGTCCCTTGTAATAAAATCTACTAATAATAACAAATGTATTTTCTTTCTTTCTTTCTTTCTTTCTTTCTTTCTTTAATATTTTGTATCCGCAGGCCAGTAACCAAAGTCCACAATCGGGCCCCACTGACGTGGACAATCTCCCGCCGCCGCCCGCGTTTCTACTGCAACCCGATACTAATGATGCTCCAGGTGTGAATAATTGATTGATATTATTCGTGGCTTGGTTAATCCATGATCATATGACTAAGGCCTCACTTAACTTATTTTAACGTTAATAAATGTAATTAATGAAATTTATGTAACATGGTAAGTGGCAAATACTACTTTTGTATTTTATAAAGATTCGAATGTTCTTTTGTAGAAAATTAAAGTTTTGCAACCCTAGTATGAACTGCAAAACTTTGTTTCCCTCCGTTTTATCCATATTAGCGGAATAAAAGGTGGACAAAACGGGTAAAGCGTTTGTCTTCTGTCCCTGTTCGGACTGCTGTTATTTTCTCTTGTGATTCCTTTCCTTAATATTGAACAAAGAAAAAAACATTTCTTTAAACAGGACATTGCTATCTTTCTTCTATCTCTTATTTTAGAATTATCATGCATCGATAATCGTTAAAATCATTGCAATCACCAAGCCGCCTGCCAAGCTTGGTGGTTATGGCATGTTCTCTCCATGATAAGCGCCCAAAGTGGCGTTTAATCAGGAGGCCTATGTTCAACACTGGACGTCTTCGAGCATGTGATGATGCGTGTATAATTCTAGAATTACAGTAATTATCAATATAGTAAAATAATGGAGCACAACTCCTGCTATTTTAGGAAATGCAAAGTTTTCTTTAGAAACTTTACTATATTTTAACTTGTCAATTGGTTTACTTGGTTTATGCTGGTTCCATGAAAAATCGAGTGAATTTATAGATTTAGATTTTATGTAACGACTCTTATGATACATAATTGAGTAGCCATAGGTAATCTACGTTACGAATGCACTGAAGATGCTAAAAACTTAAATAGTAATGTGAAGTGTATTTATTTGCCAAAAGCACATGAAATTTTTTACTTTACTCACGCCGCCCTTACTCGTGTAAATTTTATTCATATAAGTAACTTACGCAATCAACTTACGATAAATTTGTAAATGTAAACATTCTTTGTACGTCGCTTATCGTAATTTGCAACATGCAAGTGCAATCGTAAGTTACTTACATAAATTTTACGTAAGCAACTTAGAAAGTGTAAGGCGGATCTTGTTTTAAAAGAAGATCCCTTTCAGGCATAAACGTAGCTGAAACCGTGAAACAGTTAACCGAACTAAAGCACATGCCAGCATCGCCCGGCTTGGTCCGTCGCAGTGTTCAACAGTTGCAAAACCAGACCAACGCCAACACCAGTCCCACCCAGTTATCAAGCTTCCAACAGTCCAAGACAAACTGGTGTTCGGTCACCAGTATAAATAGCACTGGAAACGTGAACCCGATATACGGACAGACGGGTCAACGTTTAGTAGCGTTCGAGAACTCCGTTTATGGAAGGAAGAGTAGTTTGAACAGCTCTAACTCGGATTTGTACAGAGACGGGAATATGGGTAAGTGTTTTTATGGTTTGACTCAGTCATCATCATTATCAAAGGACTGAAGACGTCCACTGCTGAATAAAGCCTCCGCCAGAGAGCGCCACCTTGAGTGGCTACTCGCCTCCTACATCCATTAGCTTTCACCAGATCGTCGGTCCACCTAGCTTATGCTGTTTCCGATTCGTGGCCGCCACTCAAGAACCTTTCTTACCCATCGGTTGGCGGAGCGATGTGGCCTGCCCATTGCCTGAACAACTTGCTAACTCTAAGAGCTACATCGGCCACTTTAGCTCTCTTGCGGATCTCCTCATTCCGGATCTTATCTCGCACGGAAACCCCGAGCATAGCTCTCTCCATACTAAACAATCCATAATGAAACTGTGATTTGGTTTTATTGCCGTTTCTATCAATGCATGTGAAATTATTTACGTAAAAAAATTGTTTCAATTGGTCAATCATGTTAATATCCTAGCAGGTGATGTTAAAAATCAGTGAATGCAGTTTTTGTTTGCTATTTTTAGGTACTTTTCCTCTATGTCCCGTGTGGTTTTACCACCCTGTATATAGATTCCGATGGTGATATTTACAGGGGGTTCGTGCGGCGACCCGAAGGGTTCTCCGCTCGGCTCGAGCCCTTCAACCCCTAGTTACGGAGACAATAATTCTTTCACCAGCTTCGGACCGCGGATCTCTAATGATTCGCATTACGGACAGACTGGTAAGATCTTCCTCTTCTGGTGAAAAGTGTTGAAAATTGCCTATTTGTAATGAAAAGTTTGACTTTTGTAGGCAAATGGCCCTCTGGTGTCGGAATTATTAGGCCACCAAGTGCTTATTTGGCTTAATGACTCTTTTCTTAAGACTACAGCCGGGATGACAACTTAGCATGTCTTCAGAAGCACGGTAGCGCTTAGTTCCTAAATATCACTTTTTGGAGCGGTCACCCACCCAAATAGAGACCGCAGTGAACATTGCTTAAAATTACCGATCGATTATTTTATTTTGTTAACTTTAGGAAATATACTACTATTTTATTTATTTATTTATTTATACTTTAGAATCAAGGATAAAATAAAAATGCTTATAATAAAAATAATATAAAATAAAATAAAAATACTACATACTAATATATACTTTATCATACATATAATATAATATACACCTACTTACATAATTATAATAGATACTTACATAAAAAAATAAAAATAAACTTACTATTTAGAATACGTAGGAATAAGGAGTGCATAATTTATTATATTTACTGTGAGATGCAGAGGTCATAGCATAGATACTAATTATTAGGGGAGGCTTATTCAGCGTATTGTTAGTGTATATGGTAAATACGTTAAATAAAACCATGGTGGCCCTGGTATAATTTGTTTTTTTTTCTTTCTCACAAAGCTCTGTTTATTTTTAATTGTTCAATATCATCATCATCATTTTCATCATCAACAGAAAGTTAAAAATATATTAAATTTAAGAATACAGCTGTGACATCCACCGACCTGCGCTTGGCCAGCGAACCGTGTATTATATTTTCCAAAAACGTTTTATTTTCCCAACAGGATTCAAACTCCAACAAGAGAAGAAGTACGGCCAGAGTAACACGATATACGCGACGCCGTCGCAGATAATGGGCTACAACAATATGTCGGGCGCTAACCATCACACGTTAAGCCCGCTCGCGCTTAGGAAAAACATAGCGGCCAGGTCGCATAGTGCTGACAGGCATCACATAGAACGTAAGTAGTCACGTGTTTTTAGTGTTTAAATTTTTAATCTGTTAAACAGCTAAATACAGCCTATATGCATTGAATCATTTTACTTTCACTTTGTATTACAAAAACTTAAAAAGGTAAGGAGTGGATCGGAGCCATAACAAACGGATTATTATAGCTATAATAATATAGCCCTCAAAACAATTCCAGCAACTAGAAACAGACACGGCGGCCCTTCGCATAAAACAAAATCTATAAAAAACAGCTATACTCGGCATGCAAGAAAATATGCAATCGAAGTCAACAGTAACTATTATTATCCCTTCAAAAGAGACGATAAGAGTTTAGTCTGTAACTTATAGGCGAATAGAATATTTGTTTACTGTAAAATGTGTGTTATATATACATATCATACGAATAGTTTCCCCGTTTCTTCCTAGGTGCAGTAAGAGTTGGCTAAGGGTCCCTTAGTAAGGGAATATCCAGGGAATGGGCAGTAGCATTCTCCTCGGTACATTACAAGGTGACCTTGAATTGGTATGTTATCCCGAAAGTGGGTAAATCTACAAGGTAGACAATGTTTTTTCAACGACTTTACTAAATTAAAATGATGGGGAAGAAAGGTTCTCGAGTGACGACCACGAACTGGAAGACGCAGCGTAGGCCGGCCCCCCACTAGGTGGACCGACGACCTGGTGAAAGCCGCGGGGAGCCGATGGATGCAGGAGGCGAGCAGCCGCTCTAAGTGGCGCTCCCTGGGGGAGGCCTATGTTCAGCAGTGGACGTCTTCAGGCTGTTAATGATAATGATGATGATGATGACTAAATTAATAGTTTCTCATTGAAGAAATGCCATGTTAAAGTTTACGTTCGAAAATAGCCTTAGCGCAGCTGGGTGGTTGAACTTCGTCCTTGACCGAGTGCACGTAAATGAGTTTAACAACTTGTGTTTAGAAATGAATTTATGGTATCTTGTGAACTCTCGTAGCGATCACATGTGCAATTTTGCGAGTGGATTTATTTTTTACCATGGAGGTTTGGAAACACCCAGTTTCAAGTAACGCTCTCACAACTTGTAGGGTATCATGGTCCCAGTCCCCCCATTTCAGGATAACATACCAATTCAAGGTCTTGTATAATCTGCGATCACCAAGCCGCCTGCCAACGTAGTGATTATAGTAAACCCTCTTATAATAAGCGTCCAAAGTTGGAGGATAGAGGAAGCATAAGATCAGCAGTGGACGATTGTCGGATAATGATGGTGACGTCATGTGCTAAAAAAAAAGCAAGCACTTTTTTATAGCCGGGGTTTTTATGTAATAAACATTGCTAAGCTAGTATTGTGACGGGCCCGATAGCTCAGTTGGTAGTAGCCCTGCCTTCTGAACTGAGGGCTGTGGGTTCGATTCCTACCCAGAACAAATATTTGTGATGAACATATAGATGTTTGTTGTGCGTCTGGGTGTTATATTGTATTCTATGTATGTATGTATTATACAAAACAAAAAAGTATCTAAGTATTATATTAGTTATCTGGTTCCCATAGTAGAAGCTTTGCTTAGTTTGGGGCTAGATGGCACTGTGTGAAAATTCCACACATATATATTTATTTTAATTATTTATTTTAAAAAAATCGTGGTCCTTAGAGAGCGGTCTGATAGCGAGCTTGAGCGCGAAGTTAGCGCCGCAACTGTCGCCGCGTACAAACCGACGGGCGATATCTACTATAACATCCACCGATCCACCGACCAAAGGGAAAGGTAACATATTATTCAACTATGTTTGTGTTACTAACTATGTACCATTATTTATATTTCCCCACAACCTACCTGCTTCCTCGCGGTAGTAGTCACAGACTCAATTTAAAAAATAATTTATAACTGGTACGTATCGTCGTGACCGAAAAAGATAATTTCTGTATTTAAAAGTTAAGGTAGCGACGGACATGAACATTTGCTCGATGTGAGCACGTTAGTAGTCGAATATTCGTAATGTTAGTCGCTGAGCCGAGCAGCTCGATGGCGAGTAAAGAGCACGCGAGCGGTGTTTGGCGAATCCCATTAGAATACTAAAATAAAATTCAAAGTAAGTCGCTAGCGCGAGCATTCTTCGCGAGCGTACGTGACAGAGATACGAACTCGTTGCTTTGTTTGGTGTATTACAGAGGATAATGCTTCTACTTATTGATAAATATTTAGATACCGAAATTATCCCCAACTGTTTGTAGCAGTAACGGATTGAAAGATACGCAACACACCGCGATTTTGATACAGTACAGCTGAACAAATATTCGATACGAATATTCAGGCGTAGAGAGCATTTGTTCAAGAGCAAATGCTCACAACGAATATTCACATCGAGCGAATGCGCGTGGTTGCTACTTTTAGGCCCGTACAGAACCAGAGGCGTCTCTAGCCCATGTTGCGCTCGAGTGCAAGCATTACCCTGGCGCCCTCTAGTTAGCGTTGTCAAATGAGAAGACTGAAATCATCACAAAATTTCATAAAGTTGGTATTTTGGGATGGTTGTCAGGCAGGATAAACAGCCCCTGGGCTGGGGCATCTACGAATTTGCCGAGCAACACGAATCCAGCAATAAACTTCGGCAATTCATAAATCAGTGTAAACACAAAAGCGCGAGTGCAGTGAGCGCCAAAATTTTTACGTCTAATTAATTTTGCCATTTATAAAAAAAGATTTTTTCAATATTTTCTAAATAAAAGTTCCCAACCTTAAAAAATGTCAAACATGAAAACGAATACGAAACCAGCAATAAACTTCGAGCATTCATAAATTAGTGTTAATAAAAAAGCGTGAGCGAAGCGAGCGCCAAACTTTTTTTTACGTTTTTTTTATAATGTTTCCACTTATTGAGAAATCTAGATAAAACACGCGAAATTTCCAATAATTCCTGAATCAGAGTTCCCAACCTCAATAAAAATAACAAACATGAAAACGAATACGAAACCAGCAATAAACTTCGGCCATTTACAATTCAAATCAAATAGAAAATCGTGAGTGAAGCGAGCGCCTTTGTTACGTTTTTATTAATTTTTCCACTTATAAAGAAACCTAGATAAAACACGCGAAATTTCCAATATTTTCTGAATCAGAGTTCCTAACCTTACGGTGGTTCGTCACGCTCAGTGCGCCAAATTCATTGTTCTAATTATAGCTTAATTACTCAACGCAATTACATGGAAACTAGTTTTCCGCAAATAAATAGAATGTATCAACAAATTAGGACTAATAGTATCACCTGAATATCATTGGTTTAGCAAGAATTGGCAATAGACTGAAGATAAGAAGAATAAGAAATGTGACCAAATATAGAAACGGCGGGACATGTTTAACTTAAGATACTGTAGCAAGTGATTTCACCTAAAGGGGCTAAAGGTAATTAACCAGGTAAAGGGACGGATAGATTCAAATATCTTTACAAACTTTTATAATAGCTCAGATAATATAATACCTACAGTACAGATGCCTCATCTCATACAACGGAATAACGCGGGCTATTTTACGAATTATTTTATTTTTGTATAACGCAAGATTATCAAGCGACATTAATTTACTGCGTGTTGGTTATGTATTGGGCCAAATGAATACACTGGGGGTCACCACAAGGTATGCATTATTACTTCAAAATCATACTTTAAAAATGACATATAAGTAAGAATATGTAATGTTAAACACTGTTTTAAACTTTCACGGTTGTTTACCACGTTTTTAATAGTACTTACGGGATATTCACCGTGATTAGAATCATTTTTGAGTTCCCGATATTTCGTCACAGTTACATGCACCATTTCATTTTCTGTCCCTTTAGGCACCCCGGCGGCCGTGCAGCCCGCGTTCCTGGACAAGCTGTCGGCCACCCTCGCGCGCCGGCACTCCGCGCGCGCCGGGGCCGTCGCCGACTGCATCAACCGGCAGGCACAGGTGCGTACTGCACCGTTCCTGGACAAGCTGTCGGCCACCCTCGCATTAAGGCCTGCCGCACACGCTCGTTTGCCCAGAGCGTGAGCGGCAGCCCTTAATACGAAAAAACTTTTTAATTTGTCGAAATTCTCACCCCCATATTCTAAGACGTTACCTCGAGATTACTTCACTCGACTCAACCTCTTAACCTCATTTTTGTGTTTTTGTATTTTTAGTTGACAATAAATAATCAACTTGACATTTCTGTGTCAATTTTTCTCAAACGAGAGAAGCGAAGCAACTGTCAACTCAAGGTGCGTCGCGATGTATTTTAAGTTTCCCTCAAAGTTAAGTAGAAGTCAAGTGAAGGATTTTTGGAGAAATGTGTTGGAATACGGGGGTCAGTCTTTATTTTACATTTAATTATTTATAAAACTTGGAAGAGGAAAGTGGGGAATTATGTAATCATATAGGAATAAAATATCGTAATTTATCATTACCTTTTCGCTGAATTTTACCTATTAGCTAATAGGTAATTGAATTTGACTTATAATATTATACTTAGGCATATAATGTCCTCATCCCACGTTTAGTTATAAATATGTGTGGAGATTTCACACAGCGCCATCTAGCCCCAAACTAGCTATAGTACACGTTTCGTTGTTGTTTCGTTTTGTTAACTTAACCTTAATAAATAAGGAAATTATTGATTTATCACACTAATTTGGTTTATTAATAGATAAATGCGAAAGTTGCGGCGTATATTTGGTCCTACTTGACGGTGCAACGGCTAAACAAAAACAGATTAAAATTTTAGTTAACACATAGGCTACTTTCAATCCGCGGGTGAAACAGCTAGTGTCAAATAAAAAAACTAGAAATATAACAAAACGAATAGAATTAGTTGTATTATGTGTCCACCAATCAGTCTTCTTCGTTTATCCTCTCTCTATCCACGCGACATTGACGAAATTGTGGGAAATTGTATTCCTCATAATATAGGTCGTAAATATGGTCGTAAAAATCAAATGTCTCAGAATTACAAAGTTATGACCATTTTCAGATGTATGACTAGGTAGAAATAGATAGCTCGACTACGCAGTGACGTCACAAATAATTACGTCATAGTACCTCCTTAACATACTGTGACTGTGGTAACTATGGTAGCTCTACATTACGATCTCTGGCTTGTGACGTCATGTAATTATGGACTTCACAGTAGCTTTATATGATTTATGTTTCATGCGAAAGGGCCGGTGAAATGAATTAAGCGTCTCTGCCATATTTAAAATACTTTTTAGGATTCCGTACCCAAAGGTTAAAACAGGCTCTACAGGATGTTATTTAATTCATTAGCATAAAAGGAGCCCATGATAGTAGAATAGAATAGAATAGAATAGAAGAATGCTTTATTGCACACCAAATATACACATAGATACATAACAACACGAAAAATATACACAAGGGTAGTACATCATTTATAGATGATTATTAAAGAGTAATGAGTGTAAATGAAAATATTTTTATTGAAAATTATGAAGATTGCCGCGGCGTCCAACGCATTAGGCACGGATGATTTTGATAATTTTAAATGTTTTTATACTTTGTATGTACTAATTAAAAACAGTAATTCATTATTTTAATTAAATTTTGTATTATAGCATTTGATTAAGAAGTTATTTCATTTTTTGGAGTTATTATTATTACCAATCCAATGTGTTAGAATTCAAAAATTATGGTCTACACGTGACCGGTATCAGGAGTAGGTATCTCGTTTCAACGGATGCTAATGAATTCAATTACACCCAGTATAAATATTAAGGCTCCGCTGTGTGTCTCTCTGTCCATCCGTCTGTCAACAGGCTTTGTATCTCATGAAACGTGTGACAGTTGACATTTTCACACATGATGTATTTCTGTTGCCGCTATAACAACAAATACTAAAAAAAAAACAGAATAAAATAAATATTTAAGATGGCTCCCATGCAACACACGTGATTTATTGATCGTTTTTATAGTTAATGGTACGGAACCCTTCACCTGACTCGCGCTTGGCTAGTTATTTACTATCAGTTTCTTATTAAACGGCTTTGAAAAAAAAAAATCTTTTTTTCCTTTTTTATTTCCTACTCTACAGCAATCAAAATAACCTATTAGTGTCCTTGTATCCAAATTAGGCGTAGGTACCTACGTTTCACATGACGTCCATTCGCACACTACCGACCCGCGCTTTACCGCGTCATAGCAAGAGGAAATCCCATGTTACACCAAAACTGTAACATGAAACATGGCTTAAACGTTTTACCTGTCCTTATCTACGTCCTCTTACGAGTAATTATATTTTGTTGAGCTTAATTTGGATGGAACCAATCAAAACCGCCGATCTACCACTCCGAGCTACCACTGAGACATTGATGCGAAAATTTTAATTTTGGTAAACACTTTAAACATATATATATCAAGTATCTTATGGTGAAATTGAGGAATACAACACCAAAGACAAACCTCATTTTATATGTGTTTATAGGCAGGTTAAAAGTTCAAATTTAAATTTAAATAAAATTAGGGTGTTTATTAGTAACGCTCTATGGACCTTGTTCAGCAGTGGACGTCTTCAGGCTGATGATGATCATTTAAGCATTGTAACCTACATTGCCTAACTGTTGTATAGAATGCCATAATAGGCTAGATAGACATCTATTAAAAATTAACAAGTAATTATCACTTCCATAAAGAAGGTTAAAAATGTATGCAATACTTAAAATAATTTGTAAAATCGAATTATAAATCACAGAGTAATGAGCTTTTAATGTATCTGGAGTCCTGTCGCTTTCTCGCAAAATATAGGTTCCCCACAATTGCAACTTAAATTATCATTTGAATAAAACTGGAGCAACAGACAGTCCGCTTTGTAGGGGCTGCCTGCAGGAGGACGAGACCGTAGAGCATGTGATGTTTCACTGCGAGGCCATGGAAGAGATAAGAATTAAAACCGGAATGCGTGAACAAGCGTATAAACCTTGTAACCACTCATCAGCGTCACCATCTGCGACGCCAACACTGAAGCAGTTATGCCAGCACCCCAAAGCCGCACTCCGTTATTTCAAGGAGCTGGCCTGGCTTGGGTAGATGCTGGAGGGGGAAATGCACAATACACCCCAAGCGGGACGTCAGTGCAGGCCTTACCGCCCCCATTCCAAATTAGAATTAGGTTCCCCACAGTTACTATGAAACACGTCATTGTGACTTCACATGAAGCCTCAAAATCTGACGTCACCGCATGTTTGAGTTGTCTCTTACCTATTTTAATATCTGTGCTCTTACTATTCCTGTGTTTTAAAATGCTTTAAACTTTGAAATTTTTTCAGATATTTCATTGTTATTTTCACGACTTTATTTTTGAGGAATATTATTAATTTAAGCAATTAAAAAAATAGTAGTCATCTAGCCTATACAGATTGCCGGTAAAGAGTTACTTATGATACACTCATAAACTTTCCAAACTTTTTTGTAAATAGTTGTGTAGATAAAATAAATAAAAAAATCGAGTTCATTCATTACATTTGATTGAGTGCACCTGCTACAAAGATTTATAGATAGATAGATAGATAGATAAAACTCTTTATTGAAACACCACATTTACAGAAACACTCAATGTACACGCACAAGCTTAAAACTAAGTGTCACAACGGGCGGTCTTATCGCTTAAAGCGATCTCTTCCAGACAACCCAGAAAACAGTGAAAGGAAACGACAATAATAAGGACGGTGGTTTTTAGTACAGGAATAATTATAAAACTTTAGATGAAGTGGGTACTTAACTTCATAAAAAAGGTGGGCAACTAGTCATAAACAAAAGTTCAATAAGTAAGTACAATAATAATATAAATTATAAAGCCCTTTGATAGCACGTTAACATTGTTTCTCCTACAAACACGACTCACTTGCGCGGGCAGGGGACGAAGTAACAAAACGAGACAAACTCATACGAAATTATAAAGAACAGAGCAGGATGGAACCAATGACGCATTGGGTGTCCCGTTCCCTCTCATAGGATTAGCAGTTGAAATACACCACTAATTTTCGTATGAGGGGAAGTTGTATCATTGGTCTACTGGATTTATAGTCAATGACCTGCTTACACTGATAAAGTTGGAATGTATGCATGTACGTGAATTTTCCTTAGAACTAACTGCATTTTTGTAATGAGTAATCTCAGTGTATTTAATGATATAATTCTTTTAGTATTTGTATACCTATAATATAATGATTATAATATAATTTATACATGGTGTCCCAAAACTGAACGATAACGCAAAAAAATACGAAATAGCAGTTTTATTGGCAAAAAAAGTGGTAAGTGTTGTACTATTTTGAAATCTACACTAAATGGGCCAGCTTTTAAAAAAACTTGCCATAGGTAGTGTAGTACATTTTTTTTTTCAACGTAGTGTCAAAGTTGACTGACATAAATTTTATAAACCATGGCTCGTCAAAATTTAATTTATTTTACTTAGTTAACAATGATTATTACTTTCATTTGTGGTTACCATTAATAGCACTGTTATTTGAGATAACATTATTAAAAAAAATCACTGTAAAATTGTGAAAATTGCGATCACAGTACCTAAAAATGCGACAAAGGGTGTCAAATTTTTAACATTTTCGAAAAATGTCTATCACCGCTTGACTAAGTGACATATATTTTATTCTTATTTTTTTCATAACTGATATACCTTGGCCTCTCGCCCGTACCAGGTTATCGTTGAGTTTTGGGACAGCCTGTATAAGTACCTATAATGTGCCAAGGCCGATTATATTGTATGAATTACAATGGCAGGATACGTACTCCCATCGATTCAATTTTTTTTATATAATTATAATTCACTAGCTGACCCGCCCCGGCTTCGCACGGGTTAATTAGTTTTAAGTCCTTACCCTGTTATGGGTAAGAGAGAAGGGAAGGGCTGCGCCTGCCTCCCTTCTATTACCGTCCCATCCATTCACCCTTTTCCCCTATTTTTTTTACCTTTCTCTTCTATCTTCCCTTCGACAGGGTGAGTATATTTTTTTTATTTCATTTTATAAATTAATATCCAAATATAATAATAATATGCGAACAAATAATCTTGAATAAAAATTACATCCATATTGCTTGGTCAACCCGCACTTGGCCGTTTTAGAAAACAGAAAGTATTCTAAATGTTATTCTGCATAATTAACTATTACCATACCAAATTTCAGCCAAATCTGTTCAGTGGTTGCAGCGTGATGCGTCTTCAAAGGGACAGACAGACAGTATTTTTTCCGTTTTTATATCGATTAAGAAGCATACTGCAGTCAAAATTTTCCAAAAATATCCAATGTACAGATTTGGCCCAGTTACAGTTTTATTATATGTATTGATGATTGATTAATTGATTGATTGATGTATGACACGACGACCTAGTCGTTCGCCTGATGTTAAGTGCCCCCTAACAGTTGCAGTGCGCTACTCGGAACATTAAAATATAAAGTTTCGTGTAACACTTGACTGCGCCCGTCATGCTTACTTTGCTGTAGATACTCTCTAGCCAATAAGACTAGACTGTAAAATCAAATCATAAAGTCTCATTTGCCCATTAATTACACTAGCTACAATACCTCTGAAACCGAAATACATTTGGGCTTGTACATTACTTATTTTTCGGCGGCAGAATAATTGATGGCTAAGCAGTGGTATTTACCTATACGGACTGCAGAAAAGTCTTACCAAGAAGGCATCATCAGCAGCCTGCAGACGTCCACTGCTAAACATAGGCCTCCCCCACAGAGCGTGACTTTGAGCGGCTGCTTGCCGCTTGCATCCATCAGCTCACCGTGGTTTTGCCTTTCTTCCCCTTTGGTTGTCAGTTCTACGAGCGATGTGGCCTGCCCATTGCCATTTCACCTTGCTAATTCTAAGCCACTATTTCTATAGTTTTTAAGTTATGTGATCTGTGGTTCTAATTAAACCAATGTAATTCCAGCCCGATCCTCGAGTGTGCCACACGTCACTAATGGAGCAGATCAAACGCGGTGCAACGTTGCGGCGCAACAAGCAGTGCAACGATCGATCCGCACCCAAAATACGCTGAAACGTATCACAAAAATGGTAAGATCAATTCAATTTTCAATTACAAATTATCTTTATTAAATAAGTAAAAATACAAGGTTATCACAATTCTAGTATACATTAAAATTCCTAGACGTGACGAAAATAATAAATTAAGACGATCGTTTTGCAGGTTATGTGGCCTATATAAAACTTTTAACGTTAAGATTAAGATACAATTGGGTAAAATATTTCCTATAATGGCAGTTACCAAATAAGTTGTTATTTTACATTATGCAAGCTTTAGAAAGAGCAATTGCATTTTTAGGTGCAAAAATGGTAAGATCGGGAATAATTATATTCTATATTGTACGCATAAATTTAAAATTGGTGTTTTTTGGTGCAATTTTTACCTGACTGGTTCGGATATTGGTCATCATTTCGGATATTGTTAATCATCATCAATCTTAAGGCTGCTATATACGCGGATCCACTATCGATTGGACAAGTTTATTTTTATTTTTATAACATGGACAGACAAACAAGCAGACGGCCCGCCTGATGGTAAGCAGTTACCGTCGCCTATAGACACCTACAACACCAAGGGCGTTGCCGATGCGTTGCCTACCTTTAGGACTCTACTTACCCGTCGTTTGAAGTGCCCCATGTTTTAGCTCAGCGGAAATACCTCAGAGGGAAGCTTATTCCACATCTTGCACGTGTGTGGCAGAAATGACCTCGAGAAACGGACTGTGCGAGATTTCCATGGGTCCACGAGGTGTAGATGAGCTTTTTGACGGTGACGAGCAGTGCGATTATAAAACCGCGATGCTGGGATTAAGTTGAACAGCTCTTCAGAGCATTCCCCATTGAAGATTTTGTAGAACACACAGAGGGAACCGATGTCTCGGCGCAAACTCAGTGGTTCCAAATCTTTGGTGAGCTCGGGATCGTCGGTGAGTCTAACGGCTCGTCGCTGCAAGGAGTCAAGAGGCTGAAGCTGGTACTTTGGCGCACCGTTCCAGAGGTGAGAGCAGTACTCCATGTGGGGCCTGACTTAACATAAGCATAAGGTTAGCATAAGTCGTTGGCCCGGCGTGAAGTACCGCTTGGCTCTGTTGAGTACACCCAGCTTCTTTGAAGTGAGACCAGCTTTACTCTCGAGGTGACTCCTAAACTGGACCTCGCTAGAGATGTCGACACCTAAGATCCCAAGTTTCACCGAGGTGGTAAGAGGAATGCCCTGGAACAGCGGAGCTACAGAAAATAAGGCTTTTTTGGCAGTAAATGCGCAGACTTGTGTCTTTGTGGGGTCAAGACAATGAAACAACTGAATTTACTTACACACATTTGGATTAATATGATATTTTTTTGAACATTTGAGAACAATTTAGCCAGATTTTTTGTTAGAAAATTCTGCACAAAAAAGAGTGTGAGCGAGATAGAGGAACCAGGGATATACGAGACTTAACTGTTTCCAAAACGAGTTAGATCATCTATTTTACTAGGGAACTTATTCCCTAGTTTCCGTTTCAACGCCTTTATATGGCTTTTAAAGCGACCACCTGTTTACGCTTAACTTGACGGTTTCTAGTCATATTTCAATGGAACTACTGAATACTAGAGTCTATTTCTCCTAGTTCTAACCACAGGTGTCATTCACCCATGTATAAAACATGTACACGGAACTCTAGAGTTTGAAGTCTAACGTATTGTGACTAACCATTGATTTAGAACTATTATTCAGTCTTATTGAATTTCCTTAGAATTCTTCAAGTGTAATATATAGTCGCACAGCGAGCTATGCTCGGTGTTTCAGATTCTGAAATGAAGAGATCAGCAGGAAAACTAAAGCGACCGATATAGCTCTTAGAATTAGCAAGTTTAATTGGCAATGGGTAGGTCACATAGCTCGCAGAACTGACAGCCGGAAGCAGGGAAGAAAAGTTCTCGAGTGGCGACCTCGAACCGGAAGACGCCGCGTAGGCAGACTCCCGTTTTGTGAACCGATGATCTGGTCAGAGCCGCGGGGAGCCAATGGATGCAGGAGGCGAGCAGCCGCTCAAGGTGGCACTCTCTGGGGGAGGCCTATGTTCAGCAGTGGACTCCAAGCTGTTGATAATGATGATGATGACTAGTGTTGTCGTGAGAATCGAACCCTCTGGATATTAGACGAAATGCCCAACCACCACGGTTTGGCATGTCGACCACAGGCACCTTAATTAAAATTAGGTACATGCTTTCTGGTAACGAAATTACATAAACTGATTAGCTAGTCTGTGGTCACAGAAATTAGACGAAGCCGGTATTGACTAAGCGAATACTACATAAGTCAGGAACGTTTGTTGCGGTCGGTATACTTGGAAGGGTTGAGCGCAAATGGTATTGATAGCAGAGAGCTCTAGCGGTCCTGATTGTATCCCTATTTTACCAAAAAAACCCTAGTTATAAGTAACCAAGTGTGAGTTCCTAAGTTCGAACTTATCAGCCTAGCACCCGGTTCCTCTTTTTTCCATTTTTTTTATTCTTTTTCAAAGCATTTGAGTACTATCTCACCTGATGGAAAGTAACGACGTCTACGATTGTGCATTCTTGCCTAGAAGATACTTGTTCACTCTAGACTTGAAGACTCCCAAATCATAGTCAAGTCAATCATAGTTGTATACGTTTGTGAAGCTGGTGTCAAGCCAACACACCAAATGCTGTACGCTCATTGGTTGAAGACAGCTGCGATAATCCAATTTGCGTTCAGTATTTGGAGTGCCGAGTTGAAGTCAGCGTCATTGTTTCCTGACAAATATAATCTGGGAGTTTTTAAGGCCAGAGTGAACCGGTATTTTCTAAACAAGCATGCTTCATCGTCGACCGCGTCGTCACTTACCATAAGGTGAAACCGTGGTCAAATGTTAGCCTATCGTTGATTAAAAAAAGTATGTAACAAACGTGCGAGAATCCGAGAGAAAGTGTTGCTTATCAAAGTACGTTATTTTAATAGACTTTAGTGCAATCGAGCATTAATTTTCCGCTGTTATACAACTTTGCATGCTTTCACGTTTGTCAATGTCCACTACATTATTTACCATGGAGGTCTATGGAGAGAGCCAAAATCTGCCAATGCGGCGTTGCCGCTCCGCATCCTTCGTGTAAACATACTGTCTTGTATCTCTGTCTAATACACGAATCGTCGCATAGAGTATGCGAGAAAGCGAACGTCGGTACGGCAACGTCGCCTTACCGACACCGCGTGTCATGTTCTGACAGTTTGGTGTGTCATGAAATTAAATGCGAGAGCATAAAACGTGAAAATTTAGTGATTATATTGTTATTAGGGCTAAATATTGTATCAATAGTGAAATTGTATCGTGTTGTGCTGTGTTTTGTGCATCAAGAGTAACCCGAGGAGTCGAAGGAAAACCAGAATCATCATTTTATACGTTAAAGTTTACTAACTATTTTTATGTTAAACATCGAAGTTTCGAAGTAAATATGCATTTCATATTATGTATATACGTTTTTTCCACCGTATAATTACCATGCGATTGCAATTACTGAAAGATTTAATGCTTTAATTGATATTTTTGGGATGGGCGATTTTACGCCTCTCGGATAGTGATGTACCTACACTGTCCATTACATTTTGTCGATATTCGTAAATCTTCATACATTTGCACAAAATTACTTTGGTTTTGGGGACATTAAAAAGTAGAAAATCTCTTTCCTTAAAAGTGGCTGAATGGATTTAGATCAAAGTGCAAACAGAATGAAAAAGTAGGTGTAAATCTGGCAATTTAAAAATAGGCACCTAACCTACTTTTATAAAATACAATAGGTAGGCCAGTGTCGTCTGGCTTCAATATGAGTTATGAAATTAATAATAAACTAGCTGACCCGCCCCGGTTTCGCACGGGTTTATTAGTTTTATGCCTTACCCTGTTTATGGGTAAGAGAGAAGCAAAAGTAAAAATATAGGGGAAAAGGATGAATAGATGGGACGGCGAAGGGAGACAGGCGCACCCGTCCCATCCATTCATCCTTTTCCCCTATATTTTTCCCTAAAATAAATATAGGGGCTTCAATACAACAAACGTTATTTTTTGCTCGTTTTTATAGATAATGGTACGGAACCCTTTTTACAAATTTAACCATCATTTTAATGAATAGAATAAGAAAACGCGAATGTAAAATAAAAAGTAACTATTATGGAACTATGTTATTTGAACAGCCTGAAGACGTCCACTGCCATAGGCCTCCCCCAGGGAGCGCCACTTAGAGCGGCTGCTCGCCTCCTGCATCCATCGGCTCCCCGCGGCTTTCACCAGGTCGTCGGTCCACCTAGTGGGGGGCGGGCCTACGCTGCGTCTTTCAGTTGGTGGTCGCCACTCGAAAACCTTTCTTCCCATCGGTTGTCAGCTCTACGAGCGATGTGGCCTGCCCATTGCCATTTCAACTTGTTAATCCTAAGAGCCACATCGGTCACTATAGTTCTTCTGCGGATCTCCTCATTTCGGATCTTATCTCGCAGGGAAACACCGAGCATTGCTCTCTCCATAGCTCGTTGCGCGACTTTGAGCTTAGTAATGAGGCCAACAGTTAGAGACCACGTCTCAGTTCCATAAGTCATCACTGGCAACACACATATAAAAATGTTACTTACAAACGTTATTTCATATAATGTTGCAATATACTTTTACTAGGGTCATCATCATCATCATCATCATTATCATCATTAACAGCCCGAAGACGTCAACTGCTGAACATAGGCCTTCCCCATAGAGTGCCACCTTGAGCGGCCACTCGCCTCCTGCATCAATCAGCTCCCCGTAGTTTTCACCAGATCGTCGGTCCACCAAGTGGGGGCCGGCCTAAGCTGCGTCTTCTGGTTCTACGAATATCTAATTTTCTTTATTGTATTAAAACTAAAAAGTATCGAAATTCTGCAGCACTGTTTGGTTAGGTTTATTATATATCGATATATTGTGTAATAGGGGTCACTTCCCTACTCACGCATACTAATGCATATTTAAATACTCACACCAACAGAAAATGGACAGGCGTTTTGTGAATGTCCGCCGTCCATATGATTCTATGTTGATGTTATTTACAGAGCAAAAAAAAAATTGCTTCGCCTAGTTGCGAAGCGACCGTCATATGTTTTGGATCTCTGTGACATTGTTGATAGTACTTACGCGATCTTTACCGTAATGACGTTTTGATGCCTCGTTTATAATTCGGACAGCTAAGGAATGGAACACCTTACCATCGTCAATGTTTCCTGACAAATATAATCTGGGAGTTTTTAAGGCCAGAGTGAACCGGTATTTTCTAGGCAAGCATGCTCCATCATCGACCGCGTCGTTACTTACCATCATGCGAGACCGTGGTCAAATGTTAGCCTATCGTTGATGAAAAAAAAATGGTTATCAATTTCTAAGTTCCCCATGATTCTAACCATGCATGCTAAAGATCCCGTAAGTACTATAAAAAATGAAGCATATGGGTTAATACTACTCAATACTCAATACTCATTTATTCATAAACTATGTTTACATGTCATAACAGGTCAATATGAGCTATAATAATAATAATAACAATGGTCGCAGTGTATACAACGTGTATACATCTAGAGAAATAAAAAATAATAATTAACATCAAAATCAAATAATAATATAGTAATAAATTACCATGTCCACCGTTAAATAATATGTCAAATAAAAATGTCAAATAAAAGTGTAAATATCAATATAAATTTAAATAAAACAATGTCAAGAGATAAAATAACACGATTTCCTAATTATAATAATGTCAAATTTGGCAATTATTTCAAATAATACAGATACATTATTTAGTTACGCTATAATTTCATAAATTCTTCGAAACTGTAGAACGTTTGCTCGACAAGCCAGTGTTTCAGTCTGGTTTTGAACGAAGCCAAGCTGGGAGCGGAAACTACGTCACCAGGGAGTCGGTTATAGACATCGGGACCCATAACATGGGTCAGTTTGCAAGACTTGGCCAGGGAGCGTGGTACATAGACGAGCTTGTCCGCATTGCGGGTGCTGTAAGAGCAAAAAAAAAAAAACGCTTCCCCTCTACATAGAGGCGCCTTTTCGACACTTCTCATACAATTCAAGCGTGTCAGGTATTACAATGAAACCTCTATGGTTTACCTGCGCAGATAACATATATAGCAATTGTCTTGTCATTAGTGCCACTGCTGTCAGCAAAACGTGCTGTGGGTTGAGTCGATATATTTTTATCGATAGTTTGATATGAGTTAAGTACGCGGTAAGGTACCTCTTACCTGATTGTATCATTAGGTACACTTTAGTACCTACCTATATCTTTTGTGCCTTTTGTGCGTATTTCTATGTGTAATAGTGTTATTTTATTCTATTATACTCTATTCTGGGTCAACAATGGCCAGCCGATAAACATACCGGTATAAATCTAAAATAAATAAATAAATATAAATAAATAAGTATAGAGGTAGTTTATCGTCAGTTTATGGTTATAAAGAAGCAAATCCGATAGGCGTCCAAAGTGAGGTTTTATGGGAGAGGCAGTGTTTAGCAGTGGACGTCTGCCGGCTGATGATGTGTGATAGTATAATTATATCTATAAACTAAAGTTTGAAATAGAAGAAACATAACAAGTTATAAAACGAAAAAATATATTAAAACTCCAAATATATAGGTAACACGTTTTGCTGATGATTCATTTGTTGCGTCATGTTTCTTTTTGATAGAATTCATCTGAAAATACAATTATCAGATGAATTTTTAGAAAAATAATAATAATATTGAGTATCATTGAGGTGTTGTCGGTAAACACTTATTTAATAGAAGGAGGTCCTTAGTTTGGCAGTAAATAAAGGTAATTTTTCAGCTCACCATGCGATGTATATTTTAATTTACAGCTATTTACAAAATAAAAAGCAAGTGAATTTTTTCATGCAATATCGACTAAGACGTAGATTCTTGCGTAGAATCAACGAGATCAGTTATCCTTAGCAACCAAGAGTAATGGTTTTCTATGAGGCTACCATGGATGAAATAAAAAAAAGAAGGATTGAGTTTTGATTGACATCGAACTGAAGCCCAAAATGGCGGACATATTACATATGTGTGTCAGCTGAAAGTAGGGCGACCGGCTGCATATGATGTGAGCGTGTGCGTGTTCCGCTCGTACGTACGAAGCGTTCCGGCTTCCTAAGGGAGCTTCAGTTTCGGATCAGACGGGATTCCCTCCTTCTTTTTTTAATAGCTCCATGGAGGCTACATGAGTTTAATTAGTAGAAGTCAATTTAACCACAAAATAAATTGAAAACATTTAAAACTTATTGTAACCAATTTCCGGATGGCATAATAGAAACTATCGATGTATCGATAATTATAAGGTTGACCAACGCATTACATCACTATAGGTACTTCTGCCATAGGGTAAGTTCGCCGGTTTTGCGACCACTTCCTATATCCGACCGTTTAATGTACATTTGATGAAAAAATACAAAAAATAAAAAGCTTGCGGTGAACACATCTCTAAAATATATTATGCCTACACAATTATGTCCAAATAGGTTCAGTTTTGTAACAAATATTATACGAGAAATCCCCAATTCTATTTTAAAGCTTTGAAGCTTAAAAGCACATACATTTTAACTGCCAGTTTTCGACCACGTTTATCCACCATCTGGTATAAAAACTACAGATACCCAAAATCACTCGTGGTCGAAAACTAATCCAGCTAAAGTACATAAATAGTCGATTACTTTGTAAGTTTAACTAATTAAACCAGACACGATTAAAAAAAACGATTAATGCTGGTGGTCGCAAAATAGGCGTGACCAACTGATCGAACTATCATTGAATATTTCTCGCCCAGGGTGTAATGTGGGCTGCCTTTATTACAAAAAAAGTTGCGTATTTAGTTTGTAAACATAACTATGTTTATAAACTACGTTAGCCAATATTTTTTTTGTTATAGCTGAATTTTTCAGCCATATTCTTAAATAATTTTTGGTGGTCTCAGTAAGAAAAAAGGTCATGCTTTTTTTATATGAGTAAGTGCCTCAAAGCTAGAGAAATCATGAAAATACAAGACAGAGGATCTAAAGAAGCCTTTCTGATCATTGTTTCTATCATTTATTTACCACAGGCAGTCAGGCACCGTCTTTCAATTTATAGTGGTAGGAAACTAGCGAAAAAGTGGTCGTAAACATAATGTAGTGATCGAAAACTAGCAAAATAGTTACTATTAGCCTTTGGTTTAGATATTTATAAAAAGGTGGGTTATTTTAAAAAATGATTGATTATCTGATAAAAATATAGAGTATAATATTTGAAACGTAGCTTAGTAGCATCAAGTCAAAAAATGATACTGGTACATTTTATTATGCAACCTAAACTTGACAACTCCACTAAGTGGTCGGAAACTAGCGAAATTACCCTATAATGTCAAACTGACACAGAGAAGTACCCCGTACCGAAGTTCGGCAGCAATAATATGATTGATTTCGTCTCTATATATAGGCGAAGTGTCATTTGTTTCATAGCTCTGTGCTGTCACCGTATTTTTTATACATATTGGGGGTGATCCTCACATACACTGCCACTTGAAATTTTTTGAAATTGTGATATGGTTACATTGTGGTTACGAAAATGAACCGAATCTTGCGGTTTTTATCATGCTATGCTCACAATGCGTTAACGTAACACAAAATGGTTCCGTGAATAAAATCATTAGGTGACATCGTGGTCATAACCATGAATTGTATAGAATTTAAGCTGACATGAATAACCATTAATTTATAAACAGTTACTTTCTACTGGAACTCATGTTTTAAAGCTCCGCTATTGAAGAATGGATGACGTGACGAGCTAGTCGTTCACCTGATGTTAAGCAACACGGCCGCCCATAACAGTTGCAGTGTCACTCGGAACTTTAAAATAATAAAGTTTCGCGTGACACTGCACTGCGCACGTCATCCTGAGACATCATACAGTAGTAATCTGATTACTAGACTGAGATCAGGTCATAGTCTCATTTGCCCAGCAGTTGGGCCTAAAAACCGGAACACAGTAGTGCTTGCACACTACTGCTTGGTAGCAGAATAACTGGCAAAGCGGTGGTAACTACTTTGCAAGAAAAGTCCTACAACATAGTCAAATCATGTAAAGATCAGGATTCAAAGCCCGCACTTGATTACAATTTTTCCTTTACATTTAAAGAATTTTTGTACCCGTCAAAATAAATCATGTTTGACTAACTTCACTTTATTACCATTTATTATTTACTTACGGAAAAAAAATAATATAAATGATCAATAAATAAATAAATAATTTGTTGAATAGACAAATCGACGTACCTACATAAAGTAATAGATAAACATACGTAATATCCCAGATAATATAATACCTACCAGTACAGGTGTCTCATCCCATACAACGGAATAACGCGGGCTATTTTACGGATTATTTTATTTCTGCATAACGCAAGATTATCAAGCGACATTTATTGCGTGTTGGCGAAGTATTGGGCCAAGTGAATACACTGGACACTAACTAGTAACTCTCTAGACACGATTACTACATTTTTTTCAAGTTCGGGCTATTTTTTGTTTGTACCCGATGGGACCCCAAGGTAATATGAAATTGTTTAATAAATTAATTTAGTAAATTATAATTTGTTATATGGATGCGATGAAAGTCTTTTTACCAATGATTGCATAATTCGCATGCATCTTCTTCTTCTTCTTCATTTAAGAGTTTCACTCATGTCTGTGGAGTTCTTTCCAATCTTCACGGTTTTCTGCGAGCCTTTTTAGCTCTTGGTACGACATGACATTCGCCTTTTCCTTCAGTTGATCTACAAATGTTCTTTTCGGTCGTCCCCTTCCTCTCTTTCCTTCTACTTTTCCTTCCATGATGGTTGTTATGAATTTGTCATGTCGTACCAAGTGACCAAACGTCTTTCCTCTTCTGACTTATATGGTACTGAGTAACGTTCTTTTTTCTCATACCATGTCTAAAACTTCCTTGTTGGTTTTCTTTTCAGTCCAGCTTATTCTTTCCTTTTCATTATCAACATACGACTCCAGCACTACATCTCAAACGCTTCTAGTCTTTCTCTGTCTCTCTTGGTCATTGTCCATGTCTCGCAGCCATACAAATGTAAATTTTTATAAATTTTTTCCTTACGTGTCTTGCTATTTTTGATTTGAGTAGATTTTTTTTTTTTTTTTTTTTTTTTTATGTGTGGACATTTCACACAGCGCCTTCTAGCCCCAAACTAAGCATAGCTTGTACTATGGGAACCAGATGACTGATACAATACTTAGATACGTTTTTTGTTTGTAAATACATACATAGAATACAATTTTTGGTTATTAAATGCGGTTTTAGCTATAGAAATTCTGGTTTTTATGTCTACGGTAGATCTGCCGTCGCATGCATAACATAGTATAATAAGTTATACGTATAATAAATTATTGTAACACGGGAACACATTAAATTCCGCATTATCAAGGTAGTAACACATTGTGATACATTTATAAACGAATTCCTTGAATGAGTGTGACGTCAATTATTACTTAGACAGGTTAGATAAGTAATTACGGATAATTATTCGAAGTGTTTTAGTTTTGCTTAGTAACGAGGAAAAATATTCTGAGGTTTTCTTAAACCTGCATTAATCGGAAAAGTGTGACTAGGTATGACTGGGTTTTCAAATTGTGCAAGAAATGGCATTCGTCCTTACAGCAGTGAAAGAAAATTTGGAGCTCGCTGCGTTCGCGCATTCTTTTCAGTACCTTCTTGAACTCCTATTTTCTACAATAGGCCACATCGGTAAAGTTTTTATCATCACATCAAAGGGAAAATTAGATTAGTACGCTATTACCTATACAAACCTAGAGGCCTATTTAATTATAATTATTAATTAATACGTGAAAGTCGATCGGCCACCAATTTTCAGGGGCCCGGCCTCCCTGGATAATATTCATACTTACGCCAATGCTCAATTCATCATCATCATCATCATCATCATCATCATCATCATTAACAGCCTGAAGACGTCCACTGCTGAACATAGGCCTCCCCCAGGAAGCGCCACTTAGAGCGGCTGCTCGCCTCCTGCATCCATCGGCTTCCCGCGGGTTTCACCAGGTCGTCGGTCCACCTAGTGGGGGGCCGGCCTACGCTGTGTCTTCCAGTTCGTGGTCGCCACTCGAGAACCTTTCTTCCCCATCGGTTGTCAGTTCTACGAGCGATGTGGCCTGCCCATTGCCAATGCTCAATTATTAAATCGAAATTACTGGCATAAATATATCAAGCAAGTACTTCTAATGTAAAATTGAATCGATTGGAGTTGGATTAACCTGTTTTTAAGTGATGGTATTGTTTTTGACCTACTAGTTGTTCAACAATTACATTACATAAATTTATCGAGTGCTTATGATAAGGGAATCTGAGGAATAAGGAAATGGCAGTGGCTAGTATGTACGGGAACTATATGGAACCATTATTTATATCATCATCATTATCATCAACAGCCTGAAGACGTCCACTTCTGAACATGGGCCTCCCCTATAGAGCGCCACTTTGAGCGGCTGCTCGCCTCCTGCATCCATCGTCTCCCGCGGTTTTCACCAGATCGTCGGTCCACCTAGTGGGGGGCCTACTCTGCTTCTGGTTCGTGGTCGCCACTCGAGAACCTTTCTTCCCCATCGGTTGCCAGTTCTGCAAGCGATGTGGCCTGCCACTTCAACTTGCTAATTTTAAGGGCTATATCGGTCACTTTAGTACTTCTGCGGATTATATATATAGAAACTTTTGATTGGCCGTGCTTTATACGTATATTAAATTGTAAGTTATCTTAATAGTCATTAATAAAATTATAAAACTATATTGTCAAACGCTTGTAACGTGATACATTGCGTGGTTAAAAGGAAATTTATAAAGTAGTAGGTACTGTAAAACAGCAATGTATGCATGCACGTGCCGCTCTGATTATCGCAGATAATGTTCGGCTAGCGTAGTTTGGTTCTACCGACGCATGCTACGTAACCATGGCGTGGCATGGCATCTCTTAACTGCATTTATATTATCTGTGGTGTGGTCTCCATAAGAAATATCACAGGCAAGACAAGGATGCAGGTGTCGGGGAAAAAGAGACGAGAGATATTTTTTTTTAATAGTAGTGTAAAATTAGTCGGATCGTTGCTTGTGTCTATGAAACACGGTGACCAAAAAAATTCGGGGACAAACAAGAAAAAATAATTCCTGTCTGTCCCCGAATAGTCACCGAATTTAAAGTCGGGGACAGACGGGGATTATTTTTTCTTGTTTGTCCCCGAATTAGAATTCGGGGCCGGACAGGAATTTTTATTCTTTTGTATTCTTGTCTGTCCCCACGAGGGGACAGAACGAGGGGACAAACAGGAATAACCCAAAAATCAGGGTGAAAAACTGGTTACGAAACTCCAGTTACGTGGACGCAGCGCCAAAATATTGGTATGTAGACGTAACTAACTGACGTCATGCCCACAGCCCTGAAAATCCCATATGTTTCATAACTTGTCACTAGCTGCAAATATGCGTGTTGAGTGTGACGAGTCAAATGACGTTTCGTATTTTTCGTTCATGATTATTTCACGTAAGCTTTGCGTAATAATGTGTGGGGAATGAAATCTTTTCGTGCCTACATTGTGATTTTTTTTCCGCGGAGAGCCGCTGGATGTAGAATGCTCTTCGGGGGAGACCTATGTTCAGCAGTATGAAAAAAATTACTTTTTTAGCTTCAGCATCAATAATAGGAAGACTACAAACATTTTTTCAAAATATCTTCAATATAGGTACAGAATTAGATCGTTTACAGTTTTATTATAAGTACTTAAGTATAGATAGCGCTAAGAAGACAGTAGACACAGAAATTGATCAAACTAAGAGGTCTGTTGCAGTAGATTTTTTTTATGAGAATGAATGACGTGACGAGCTAGTCGTTCACCTAATGTTAAGCGACACGGCCGCCCATAACAGTTACAGTGTCACTCGGAACTTTAAACTAATACAGTTTCGCGTGACACTGCACTGCGCACGTCATCCTGAGACATCACACAGTCTAGTAATCAGATCACCAGCTGTGTAATCAGGTCATAAAGTCTCATTTGCCCAGTAATTTCACTAGCTACAATGCCCTTCAAACCGGAACACAGTAGTGCTTGCACACCACTGCTTGGCGGCAGAATAACTGGCAAAGCGGTGGTACCTACCTAGACGAACTTTGCAGAAAAGTCCTGTCCTGGACGATTAATGGACAAATCAGACTTTATGACCTGATCTCACAGTTTAGTAATCTGATTATTAGACTGTAGCTTCTGCTGATGTCTCAGGATTACGTGCGCAGTGCAGTGTCACACGAAACTTTATTATTTTAAAGTTCCGAGTGACACTGCAACTGTTGTGGGCGGCCGTGTCGCTTAACATCAGGTGTACGACTAGCTCGTCAAGTCACCATTATCATAAAAAATAAGTCGATTTTGAATTTTTTGTAAGATATCTTCAAAAATTCAAAATCAATATAGTTACATATGACATATATTTACTAGGTGGTAGGACTTTACTGCAAAGTTCGTCTAGGAAGGTACCACCGCCTTGTCAGTTTTTCTGCCGCCAAGCAGTAGTGTGCAAGCACTACTGTGTTCCGGTTTGAAGGGCATTGTAGCCAGTGAAATTACTGGGCAAATGATACTTTACGACCTCTAAGTTGCCTCTACGATGTCTAAGGATGACGTGCGCAGTGGAATGTCTCATTTTAAAGTTTCGAGTGATACTGCAACTGTAGGCCTAGCACGAACATTTACGCGCGCGTAAGTGTAACGTTAGCGTACGTCTGTTGTATGGCATTTGGTCAGCGCCCCATACAACTGGCTTACGTTAACGTTACACTTACGCGCGCGTAAATGTTCGTGCTAGGCCTACTGTTATAGGCGGCCGTGTCGCTTAAAATCAGTCGAACGACTTGCTCGTCACGTAGTTCATTCTCATAAAAATAAACATATTTTGGTATGATATATATTTTATATTATGTAAATAGGGCGAATTCTGTGATTTTATGTGAGTTTACAATTCTATGGGTAAAAAATTAAATATTTAACTTGGATTACCTTTATTGTATAGGACGGAAATATATTGTTACATTTAATTATACTTATGGAATATTGTTGTATTTCTTTCGATGATATCCACCTGTCATAGATACAACAACAGTAAACGTAAGAAATTCAATTTCATCATCATCATCATCATCATCATCATCATCATCATCAGCCTGAAGATGTCCACTGCTGAACATAGGCCTCCCCCATAGAGCGCCACTTTGAGCGGCTGTACGCCTCCTGCATCCATCGCCTCTCCGCGGTGCTGACCAGGTCGTTGGCCCACCTAGAGCGTTCAAACTAAATTCAGAGCTACCTTACGTATACTCTTAACTAGGTACCTATATTTGAATACATTTTCCCTTTGAAAGAACAGTATAACCAGTTCTGATTGCATTTGCTAATTAGGTTCTATTTAGGTTCTATTAATTTCCCAATATATATATTTGTCCTATTTTTTGTTATTTGCTGACGTCAAACGCTTAGCATACCTATATTGTAATATTTAGTTAAGCCAAATGCGTTTTCCTTATAATTAAATTTAATAAAGACTTAAGATACCTACCGTCATAATCAGCTCAGAAACTAGGAGATATAGAAGATCACTAAATCTGGTTCTGAATAAATATTTAAGTATCTAATGTTAACTAACTGGAAGACGAAGCGTAGGCTGGCCCCCACTAGGTGGACCGACGACCTAGTCAGAACCGTGGGGAGCCGATGGATGCAAGAGGCAAGTAGCCGCTCAAAGTGGTGCTCTTTGGGGGAGGCCTATGTTCAGCAGTGGACGTCTTCGGGCTTATGATGATGATGATGACCTAATGTTGCGACGTTCTGGCGAAGATTAAACATCAGGTATTTACTCGTCACGGAACAATGTTATTATATACGCTTCATGTTTGTCTCCTTATAGATAGATGTTCAACTAATTTATACACAGAATTCTTACTTTATTCGAGTATAATCAATCACATTTACTTGGTGGTAGGACTTTTCTGCAAAGTTCGTCTAGGTAATAGAACATTACTGCAGCGGCCAGCAACAGAGGCATTGATGGACGAACGTGTAAATGTGGGCCGAAGCAAAGTCGAGGCACACATACGTAAGTCCATCAATGCCTAGTTGTGGCCAAGGCTTGTATAGTACTTTTCTTAAATAAAGCGCGGAAATTAAATCTATGCAGATCTTTAATTTAAAAATATTTTTTCACGCGATTGCGTTAATGTTTTAAATTTATGAAGATACACCTTTTTCTTAAAATTTTTGCAGTCAGCGGGATTTGAACACGCGACCTCCTCAGGGTTGGACGCTCTATCAACTGGGCTGTGGTCACACGAGCACTAGCTGCGAAAATATTTAGTACTACTTGTGTTTCACCGGGATTTCGTGGCAATCGGTCGTGTGACCATAGCCTAGTGGATAGAGCTTCCAACCTTGTAAGGGGGCGCGGGTTCAAATCCCAATGGTGGATAAAAATTTTGTATAACTTGATTCTGATTTATATACTTTAAAAATCAACCATAGACACATTACATTGCAAACCAGCACGACAGATATGAAGTTTACTATGTAATTTATCTGGCCGCTAAACCACGACCGATATGGATTTTCATACAATTTTTGCCGGCCGCTGCTCGCCAGTACAGCAAGTTCGATTTATCTCGAAGAAGGTTGTCAAAATAATGCTCAAATTTCCAAGCATGTTTGAGAAAAAAAACTTGGGTACCACCGCTTTGCTAATTATTCTGCCGCCAAGCAGTAGTGTGCAAGCACTACTGTGTTCCGGTTTGAAGGGCATTGTAGCTAGTGAAATTACTGGGCAAATGAGGCTTTATGATCTAATCACACAGTCTAGTGATCTGATTACTAGACTGTGTGTTGTCTCAGGATTAGATAGAGGTCGATAATGATGACGTTCAAGAATTGCTACATTCACACAATCAAGAGTTAACAATTAACGAGGTTATAGAAATGCGTAAAAATGAGCAAGACATTGAACAAACTGATTAGCTAGACCCAGTTGAATCGGTAAATTAAATGACAATTGCGAACTTAGCAGAAGGACTCAATTCAATTGAAAAGGGGTTACAAATTTTAGAAAAAATTTATTCTAATGAAAAACGCGTTTTTACTACAAACGGGGAATAAAAAATTACTGATATGCTACGAGGAAATTTTGCGCGAGACGAAGAAAAACTTAACTTGTCATTCAACATTGTTAGAATATATGGAGCCTTCGACATCAAAATAACTTCTGTTTAGGTTACTTTATTCATAACAATGTAAACTGTTTTATTATCTTACACTTTATTGAACATTTTTCTTCTAAATTATTGTTTTCTTTAAACTCTGGTCCCGATTAAACATACTTTATATGTATTTATATGCAAAGTTGAACCCCGGCTTACGCGAATTCGACTTACACGGCAAACGCTCCGACCCACCTACCGCGTAAGTCCGGGGTATTACTGTACTCCGTGACACGGCACGTATTGTCAGGAGGTTCCTCATTCTGCAGCCCTGACCACCGGTAGCTTGGGCCCTGCCCCGCCGAATATGCAAATATGCAGGCGTCCCACCTGATGGTAAGTGGGCACCGCCGCCTATGAGATTTCCACGTGTCTACAATATGTGGATGCGCTTTTTCACGTTGCCAAGAAGATCGATAAAAAAATCGAGAAAGAGGAATGAGGTTAAAGATTTCTTCAGAGCATTCCCCATGATAGTAACGGTAGAAGAGACTCGGAGAACCTATATCTCGTCGTAGACTTAAAGGCATTGTATTTGTAGTTTCGTCATAGAATGCTTAATACAAGAGCATGGCCTGCCACAGATTAGGTTTGACGCGATTATGATCAAGCAGACTTATTTCGAGATCTTTCATAACCTATTTTTTGTGTGCAACGAGAAGGGAAAACGTTGGTTTAATCGCTATCAATACGTCATAAACTTGAACACAATTATTGCGATGTTTACAGTGAATAACCTAACCCAACATGACCCATTTTAAGTAGGTTCCTCCAACATTATTCACTTACACGTGTCGAAAGATAGAGCAGTGCAATGACGTTGCATCAGACCTCAATACGATCGCAATATGATTCACAATTACTACAAGTCTGTTTGAAAATATGTTTATAAAATCCTGCGGTTGACACCCGCTACTTACCTAACATGTGTGCAAGTTTTAGGTACCTATATTGTCCTCTACGCGTTTTTGTCGTGGTCGGGTGATATCATAAAAATAAATGTCCAGGTGTACCATTGTATGAACGGTTTTTGTGATGTGCGCTTCAAATTCACCATACAAGGATTAGCGGAAGCGCTCACATTCAATGAATCATAAAAAAACGTGTGGTAATGCATAATAATTAGTTACCGCGAAAGCGTGACCATGTTTAATAAAGAAATTGATATGCCTTGCTTTTTAAAATAAAAAGCTCCAATTTCTGACTATTTAAAGGCTTGATAAGGTATTTGAGGATAATTTATACTCCATTTCCTCAAATTACTCATTTTTGCTAACCAATTATAATGGATGAAAATAGAAACTATTATAACACCTATGCGTGGCAAAAGGAAAGCTCAAATCTGTTTAAAGAAACATTGATCTTAACATCGTAGACTTAAATATCAATTTAATCTGAACTTCAGCTCTATTTTTTTTTTTAATTTGAACTTCAGCTCTTACGGCAAATACAATACAACGCGCGCAAAGACTCTTTTTGGCGGTTTTTAAGTAATCTTTAAATTATTATTTTGAAATCTATTCAAATAACAATACAAGTACTTCAAGATACGTATGCTACATTAAATTTAAAGCTCCACATGCTCTAGTTTCGCCTGGAAACGTGGCAAATCATCTTGTTTACTATATAAATACCCTTTGCTTCATTGATTGTAAAGCAGTAGTTATTATAAAGTTCTCTAATAATAACTTTGCCATTGAATATATTTGTTCAAAAATATATCCGGCGTATTTCTGGATATGGATAATATACAGGATATTCACTTCCGAAAGGAAGGAAACAATATTAATTTATTTGATATTATTATCGACGATGCTTAGTTATTGGTTTACGCGGAACTTATCTTGCTATTAAAATAACACCCAAATACATTGATTATAAGTGACCGATATAGCTCTTAGAATTAGCAAGTTGAAATGGCAATGGGCAGGCCACATCGCTCGTAGAACTGACAACCGATGGGGAAGATAGGTTCTTGAGTGGTGACCGCGACCCGGAAGCCGACAAATGGGTAAAAACCGCGATGAGCCGATGGATGGAAGAGGCGCGCAGCCGTTCAGAGTAGCGCTCTATGGGGAGGTATATGTCCAGCAGTGGGCGTCTGTAGGCTGTTGATGATGATGATGACATTGATTCTGGACCCTTACTAGGCTTCCCTGTATCTAGGGATTCAAAAACCACGAGGGCAATGCTCCCACAACACTAGTTCTCCCAATTTCATTGTTTTATTTTTATTTTGTTGTTGTTTATTTTGGCTCAACACATAGTGTATTTAGCCAGGGTCAAGTATTATATTTTCATCGTGTTATAAAATATTTAATGCAAAGTCATGTCCTAGTCATAGTCAAAGTCCAGTCTAAGTCATGTTCCAGCAAAGTGGTGGCCACTTTACTAGAAGCTTCTATGGAGTTTTGGAAGCAACACGAAAAATTCACCACAACGTTTCACCACATTCTATCAGTTGCCCTCACTCATGCTCGTAATTCAGCACTTAATGCGTAAAACGCCACCGATTTTAAACATTAACACTGGAAAAGCATAAGTTTTGAAAAATAATACAATGCAACGACGTGAACTTTTCCGCGTTCCCGCCAAAACTCAATTTCATTGTTTTTGATTAATTATTATTTGGCTTTTTTAAAGTCAATGTTGTAAAGTACCTAACTATTTTACATAAGTCATAAGTCTTCGGGTTGTATGGAAGTGGCATTATTAATATGACGTATTACCTACATACAAATGTAGCGTTCAACGTTTTATTTCGATATGAAGTCATTAATTTATTAATATGGCGTAGTAGGTAACGCTTCGGAGAAAAATCTAAATTTAATACGTAAAATGAGCACGACACTCAAATTAAAACATGAAAAATGTACTTACAATACTTAGAATGTGCAAATCGCAAAATGAGTACAACAATGTACAATGTAGACCTAGGTTTTACGGTAATGCTGTATCTCGGGAATGTTAACTATTTTATTTTGTTTTAAATAAATAAGAGTAGGTAATCATAAGTGTGACAAAATCCTTTCTTCTTCTTATTCTATTTGGGGGCGATAAGGCCTGCACTGACCTCCCGCATGGGGTGTATTGTGCATTTCTCTCTGCCAGCATTCACCTAAGCCAGCCTAGCTCCTTTATGTATCGGAGCACGGATCTGGGTCGCTGGCACAACTGTTCTAGTGATGTTACAGTAGATGGTGACTTGGAGACCGATTGCAAACGATCCCGCGACAAAATCCTATGAAACGCAGCGGATGTACCAACGTCATTGTATTCTTCTAATAATAGAGTCATCGATGCGATCATCACACGACACATTAACCTTTGTAATGCCATGTCATTGACTTAAAGCACTCCGGTCCCACGCGCTTCGTACTATTTTTTTTAACATTTTAGTGGTTCATCGTCATCATGATCATCAGCAGCCTGAAGATGTCCACTGCTGAACATAGAACCACCCAAAGAAGCCATCTCGAGCGGCTGCTTGCCTGCTGCATCCATCGGCTCCCCGCGGTTTTCACCAGATCGTTAGTACGTCGGTACACCTGGTCAGGAGACTGGCCTACGCTGTACCTAGTTTATACCTTAGGGCCTTGCTTTTAAACGTTAAAATTAATCAATGCTAAACGGATCGTTTTTATTTTCAGAACAGCTTTTAACTGGTGGAACGTCGGTGCAAGTGAAAACTACACCCGCCGCGTATAGATCTAACTGTTGTCAGTCGCGGTGCTGTCCTGCGCTCTACACTTTTCGGCTACATCGGCTTCTACTCTAATTCTAATCAAACGAATTTGGACCTATAATGGTATGATATGTAATGTATAGCTTACTCCTTGTTACTAAAGTTCAATTTCGAATGGCGAAATATGACGAAAACTTGGTATTCAAATTTCCAGCTTCGTTAATACAGTTGTTGTCAGTGACAAAATTTTCCAAACAATTCAGATCGTCTGACAATATTAATTTGTATGAACACGCAATAATGAATAATTGATTTTATTTTGTGAATTTTGTTGCTGACTTTACCATGTTGTACAAACGCTGAATCTTCCATCCCTCCATCCCATTCTAAAGTGAACTGGTTTACAAAATGATTTGCAAGAATTGTAGATATAATAAATGAAAATATGTTAGATTGATCATAGAAGAACAATGCCTAGAATGACAATTGCCTAAAATGAAGCACGAATTATTTATATTACATTGATTATGTTTGTAAGCAGTTTTGTCCTCATTTAGGTATGTATTTTCCTGACATGTGCAATATGTCATCTGCACATGCTGTTTTTGTCATTCTATACTAAAAATAATAATGAAAATCTGTTTGTTTGTGAGTGCTTCACCTAAGAATGGGCCGGCTAGCCGAATCGGTTGGGCAATCTTTTTTCTTGGTTGTAATTCAGAATTAGTTTATTATGTGCAAGAAAATGGAAAATATTTCAAATTCAGAGAAATCTTTATAGGATTTCTTTCTACATGAGCAGGGCATCCGTCTATTAGGTAATCTAAAAAATTGAAAAAAAGTTAGGCAGCTTGGTTGGTATCAAAACTTATTACTATTATATACCTTTTGAATGTTGTTTCATTTCGCCCGGCTTTCGACTGCTATGTGTAAATAATATTACTTTTAGAGCCGATGGATCTTACGTACGACCCAAGCAATAAATGTAAGACTTGTCACAATAACAATAGTTAAACGTTTCTCAAATTAATCTCATAGTTTATAAGAAAAATATATCCGAAACGTTACAACATATTTAACATACATTTCAAGATTGATAGTAATTTTTCTTGAGTATATGAAAAGTTATTATGTATGACATAAGAAGTGTATTCGATGTTACTATGATAGAATTCGGTTGCGTTTAGACAATTGTGCAATATCGCGTGAAGTCTGGCTTTAATAACAATGCATGCGCGTTCGATATCGGGTCGCTGGGGGTTTAAGAGTTAAGTTCAAAGCCACAAGTACCCGTCTAGACGGGTCTGTCCGTAACGCGTTCTAACGAGCAGCTCTACAGCAATAGAACTAGAGGCAACTGTTTAAGGTAAGTTTTAGCGATGTGCAAGCTGAACTGCGCTTTATTGTGTTGTAGCAAGAGTCGCTATTTATGTAACTAACTTCGCGGAGTGAACCTTCTAACTCTATCGGAACTAATAAACATGGTTTAGTAGAGGAATATTGGTTTTGTGTTTTGTTTCTCTCTATCGTGTTTAATGGGCAAAGATAAAACAAGAGAAAACACAGCTATTCTTCTGTTATTCACTGTTTATTTATAAGGACGGTAATAGGTGAGGGATCCCATATTTAGCTAGTGACACATAGATCCTGGAACCTAATTATGAATTAGGGATACAGCAAAGTTAATATAATAAAGTTTTCTGTCAGTCCTAATTTTCCAGTACGATACATTATTTAATTTCATAATAACAAAACGAATAGGTATATCGATTATTTCTTTTTGTCATCGAAAATAACAATAATTTCTTGATTTGACGAGAGTTGCGGTTTTGGAGTGAATAGCCGAATCGGTTGGGCAATCTTTTTTCTTGGTTGTAATTCAGAATTAGTTTATTATGTGCAAGAAAATGGAAAATATTTCAAATTCAGAGAAATCTTTATAGGATTTCTTTCTACATGAGCAGGGCATCCGTCTATTAGGTAATCTAAAAAATTGAAAAAAAGTTAGGCAGCTTGGTTGGTATCAAAACTTATTACTATTATATATATACCTTTTGAATGTTGTTTCATTTCGCCCGGCTTTCGACTGCTATGTGTAAATAATATTACTTTTAGAGCCGATGGATCTTACGTACGACCCAAGCAATAAATGTAAGACTTGTCACAATAACAATAGTTAAACGTTTCTCAAATTAATCTCATAGTTTATAAGAAAAATATATCCGAAACGTTACAACATATTTAACATACATTTCAAGATTGATAGTAATTTTTCTTGAGTATATGAAAAGTTATTATGTATGACATAAGAAGTGTATTCGATGTTACGATGATAGAATTCGGTTGCGTTTAGACAATTGTGCAATGTCGCGTGAAGTCTGGCTTTAATAACAATGCATGCGCGTTCGATATCGGGTCGCTGGGGGTTTAAGAGTTAAGTTCAAAGCCACAAGTACCCGTCTAGACGGGTCTGTCCGTAACGCGTTCTAACGAGCAGCTGTTTAAGGTAAGTTTGTAGCGATGTGCAAGCTGAACTGCGCTTTATTGTGTTGTAGCAAGAGTCGCTATTTATGTAACTAACTTCGCGGAGTGAACCTTCTAACTCTATCGGAACTAATAAACATGGTTTAGTAGAGGAATATTGGTTTTGTGTTTTGTTTCTTTCTATCGTGTTTAATGGGCAAAGATAAAACAAGAGAAAACACAGCTATTCCTCTGTTATTCACTGTTTATTTATAAGGACGGTAATAGGTGAGGGATCCCATATTTAGCTAATAATATAATAAAGTTTTCTGTCAGTCCTAATTTTCTAGTACGATACATTATGGAATTTCATAATAACAAAACGAATAGGTATATCGATTATTTCTTTTTGTCATCGAAAATAACAATAATTTCTTGATTTGACGAGAGTTGCGGTTTTGGAGTGAATAGCCAATATCGGCCTTAAGCCGCGCGTCCACTGGATCGGAATCAGCGCGTACGGAGCGTCGGTCTTTACAAAATGAAAGCGCGGTAATGCCGATCCAGTGCACGCTGTACCATACAAATCAATACAAAGCAACAAACCCGTATGCTCCGTACGCCCCGATGCAAACCCAGTGGACGCGTGGCTTAATAGACGTAATAGACGTGGAGTAGTTTTGGATTAGTTAATCTTTAGATTAGTAATCAATTGGAAATCACGAACTTTATTTACATTCTAAAAAATACAATACAATTACTAAAAACTAAATTAAATCTAAACTAAGTACTTATCTAAAACTAAAACTATCTAAACTTATAATATACACTTATAAATAAAAACTGCGTTTAAGTCGCTGTCTGCGGGTAAGGTGCCCAAAAAGCTGGCGACATTACCTCGTTGTATGGCCAAACTTAGTCTTTGATCGAGGTAAGAGCCAGCTCTATGGTCACCAGTAGTTTCTATTAGGCGTCTGGACAGCTCCTTTACGAAACCACGGGCGGACGGACCCCACGGTCCCATAGATTAGTTGGCTTTTGTCTTTTTCGATCGAGTTCCATATTCCAATGACAAGAAAACACAAAGGTTGGAGTAAATAATCCAAAGCTACTACGCGTTTGACTGGATTTTACCAAAGTAGAATAAGTTTTATTCCAAGTATAACGCTAATTGTTACCCTCGGATACAGCTGATTGACAAATAAAATGACGATTAAAAGGACCCTATCCTTATTGTATCCAAGGAAAAATCTTCGAAATTGTTGGAATAATAGATATATTCGTGTAACTCGGTTATTCCCCGAACGTTATTCTTGGAATAACTTTATTCTACTTTGGTAAATTCAGGCCTAAGGCCGAAACAGTACACGCTAGCCGTTGTACAATCGTCTAAACCAGCCCTAATATACCTTTTCGATAATAATACCACATATCCGCGGAAGCGATTTTTCTAATCGATTTTGTATGTTTAATACTTGTATATTGTATATTAAAATATATCGATATAATATACTATGTGCGAGTGTTGAAATGTATTATTGTATATCTGCTTAGAATAGTATTTGATACATAAGCTTCGTAACTGAAATATATATTGACTGTCGTATCTTTATACAATAATAATATATGAATGCTCTTATTCACACGCTCAATAAGGTAATCTGTTATATAAAGTTTTGTCTCGCTTGCACGAGTGTTACTTCTCGTTTGCGGGAATTGGACGGATGATTTTATGGCATATTAACTTTTAGAGCGTTTGCTAAGAGGAAAATTTTGTAAGCATAGATTTTCTTAGGTAGACGCGTAAATGCTAACATTTTTTATTATTTTTTTAATCTTAACATAGATTTAGATAAATATATAGACTTGTTCGTTCCTCTGTCATTTAATTATAATTACGTATTTTTATATTTTTTGTTGTTTTTTAATATATTTTTTTAATGTCGATCCGTACTGATATTTTCTAGTTGGGATATCATTATTTTAGATTTAAGAGTGTTTATAATTACTAGAAATTTAGAATAGATGTTGTCAACATATCTGAAAAAATATAGCTAAAATATAGCATGACGTCCATTATTTCATGTTGTACCGAATTTATATTAAAAATTTAATGTTTGTGAAAATTTTTATATTATAAAAAAACCGACATCATAAACAAGGTTTTATGTTAGACTCTATTTTTATATTTATGTTCCTTGATTTCTCTAAGCTTTCTGGACCAAATTTTTCTTGCTTCACCCAATCTTAGAAAATAGATGATGAGTTGGAATTACTCAATAACTAAATCATATTATAAACAATTATAATATATGTGTATATATGTTCTTTACGTACTTTCCATACTCTCGTCCTAATTTCGGGATAACCCGTTTCGCTGTATTGTCGGTTCATCATCACCTTGTCTGACATAAGAGGATTTGCCCGAATACCTCGTAATGTTAATTAAAATGCGGTTTTAATGTGACAACCAGACAATACAGAGAAATAATATAATCATAATATTTACCTAACGTGAGAATATGAAAACAATTGACAAATTACATTATATTTACCTAATAACATACTGCTGATAATAACAAAGTCAGTTTTTCCTTATATTTGATAATGCCTCGTACAGTCAGCTACATAAGCATATGTGGACATTTCACACAGCGCCATCTAGCCCCAAACTAACCATAGCTCGTACTATGGGAACCAGATAGCTGATATAATACTTAGATACTTTTTTGCTTGTAAATACATACATAGAATACAATATAACATCGAGACATAGAAATGTAAAACTTGATACCCGTAATGGAGGTACATAATATTACCTAATTATTATTGTAAATAGGCAATATTGGTTCTGTGAGATATAGGACCTCACGTCTGTATTTATTTGCATAGCTTAAAACTGAAAGTAAACGTTTTCAGTTTCAAAATGTTGTCCTTTTGATAAAAGTTGAAACAACAAGGACAGCAATAGTTTTGGGACTGTGGTATTAAATTTAGAATTTATGTCAACATAGTTGCTAAGTTTACATAATTATGAGGTTGACTGTACATTTTACACTGTTTTCTGCAGTCGATAATATAAAAATTTTCACGAATACCCCCTTCCGATCGCGTTACTAAAATTAGCTAAGAAGAGAAATGTGTATTGTAATTGATGATTTTGTCAAATAAATCGATATTATGTCCCCTATAAATTGTTTTATTGCTGTCACGTCATGTCATTAGCCCAGTTTCCCACTGTTGGGACATGGGCTTTCTCTCACAAGAGAGTTGTAGGCTATAATTCTACGGGTCGGTGGATGACACATGGTTTCAAGGTTTGTGGTTCGTGATCATTCCTCACGACGTTTACCTACACCATCACTAGTCCATAGATCTTCACTTTGAGCGGCTGCTTGGCTCCTGCATCCATCGACTCCCCGCGGTTTTAACGAAATTTATTTAGATTTTTACGTATAATTTTTTAATTTTAGTAATTTAGTTAGGTATTTTTTCCATTGATTCTGTTCTATAAGTGCATCAACATACAACAGCCACATCCAATACCTATTATCTCATTGGAATTCAAGCAATTTCTACGCCAAGTAGGTACGCTAGTGTCGTGCTATTTTATAGGTCAAATAAATATTATTCCTCAAAAAATAAACAGCCGTGAAAATAAAAAAATATATATATATATATATATTTATGCTATAGGTAGCATTCAAGCATACGGCCCTCCTGATGGGAAGAGGTCACCGCAGCCTATGGACATCTGTAACACTAGACGTGCCACTGATGCGTTGCTTACCCTGTGATAATACTCTTTTGACCCTCCTTTTAAATTGCTGCATGTCGTAGCTCTGGGGAAAGACCGCTGGTGGAAGCTCATTCCACATCTTACAGGTGTACGGTAAGAAAGTGCGCATAAACCGAGTCGTATGCGACTTCCACGACTCAATAATGTGTGGATGAGCTATTTCACGGTGGCGAGAGGTGCGATGGCAAAAACGCGATATGTATCTCAAAAAATTACAAAAATTCTAGCATTTTAAAATACAGAAATAGACAGTGTCAGTTCTTGCCCCTTTATTAATAAACGTGCTCTTTGGCATGTGACGTCACAACGTGAGTTTCTATAGTAACTGTGGGAAGCTGGGAAGCTCTGTTTCGCGAGAAAGGTACAGGCGTTGCCCGCTGCAACTAAAGATTAATACTCCGTGATTTATTGGCCGAATTCACTAGTTATTTCAATTATTGCATTCATTTTTAACCTTCTTTATGTAATTAACATTAACATGTTAATTCTTAACAGGAAACTAGCCCATTTAAACTTTGCAGATAATTATGGCATCACCGTTCGCAACGTTGTACGATAGCCTGTTCACATGGTAGGTACCTATTAAGGCCCTGACAGGACCCAATGCGAGCACGTTTATTACAGCAGACAAACTTGAAACTTATTTTGTATCATATAGGGTCGCTTTATGCATAGCAAAAATATGGCGATTACGTTGCGTTGCACTTCGCTTTTCCAATTTTCGGTACAAATAATTAGTTATAAAAGAAGTGCTTATTGTTATAAAAAAAATAAGCTTATAGACGGATGCATTGAAACAAAGATTATCACTATGATTTATTTCAATGGGGTGTCTTATTTCAATGTAACATTTTAGGACGTTTGAACGATTTTTTTCTATCGAGAAAACTTTTCGTAAACGTGTTTCGGTTTCGGCAGATGGAAAGAAGATATGACCAGTATTAACGTGCATTTTTTCAATCCTGTAAATTGTATGCGTTCAAAAATAGTCGATTTGAGAGCATTCAGCGCCTTAATGTCCTCTTACCTGTTAGTCTGTGACGTTTGTTTTAATAACATGTATCTAGCAAAAATCCGGGTGAACACATAATGCAAGTATTTAAACCTAGGTTTCCTTAAACAGTGATTGTGATGTCATCTCATATTATTGCTGAGTAGGTTACTAGGCGCCCTAGGTGGTAGGACTTTTCTGCAAATTTCGTCTAGGTAGGTACCACCGCTTTGCCAGTTATTCTGCCGTCAAGCAGTAGTGTGGAAGCACTACTGTGTTCCGATTTGAAGGGTATTCATTGTAGCTAGTGAAATTACAAACGAGACTATGATCTGATTTCACAGTGTAGTAATCTGATTGCTATTATATTTATTATATTTGTATTCGATGATTCATATTTACAATTTCTTATTTATTGAGAGCCTTACATATAAACACTGCTTACAGTTAGTCACTGCTTAATATCTTCTGTCAACTCTTGACTGATATAAACACTGACTAACTACAGCGTTTATAATGTAAGACCCTCAATGAATAAGTAATTACAAATATTTTGGGATCAATGGTTATTATGACACCAACAAGCTAACTTTCTCAAGATGATTTGCGTGTAATATAGTTATTATGGTGGTCATTTTAGTTGTGAAGAATGCTTGGCCTTTACCTACCCAAATACTCAAATAGTCATTTAACGATAAAGATTGTTTACACGTCATTATATTTTAACAAAAAATTAATTTGAGTTCAGTCAGAATAACCTTTAAGTGTATACATTATATATACAGTTAAATACAAATAAATATAAACATAAAAAGTAGAATGTTAAAAACAATGATTATTTATAAAATAATCACAAAATTTAAAATTAATCATCATCATTATCATCATCAGCCTGAAGACGTCCACTGCTAAACATAGGCCTCTCTCAAAGAGCACAAACTTGCCGTACCAAGTTCTAAGCTAAAAATGCATAGTTCAGGCCCCAACATAATGGCAGTAAAAATATACAATAAAATCCCTAAAAAAATGCTACTATAGTTTGACAGATTTCTTTAATGATAAAAGTAAGCCATTTTAGTAAAATCATTGCCAAAGAGTTTTTGTAGATTTATTTAATGAATCGGCCTGGTCCTGGACCTAACTGTTGCTATACCCTAATGGGGTCATATGTCCTGCACTCTCATACATACCACCTGTATTAAAAATATGTACATATGTTGCAATAAATAATTGAGTATTGAGTATTGAGAGCGCCACTTTGAGCGGCTGCTTGCCTCTTGCATCCATCGGCTCCCCACAGTTCTGACCAGGTCGTCGGTCCACCTAGTAGGGGGCTGGCCTACGCTGCGTCTTCCAGTTCGTGCTCGCCACTCGACTAAACTTAATATTTAGATTATAATAAAACCAATGTCAAAAAATTAAACCTGTTCTGTACTTCTGGGATCATCATTTATTTATTTTTCCCGTATTCTCAGAAGCTTGCTTCGTTTTAAGTGACGTAGCTGTCAATTGTTTTGTTGTGTTGGCATTTGTGTACCTACCTAAACCACCTAAGCGCACATTCCTTGAAATAGGTACCTACTTACTAACTATTACCGCTGCCGGTTAAATTGTTTTGCTATAGGTATACCGCGGGGAGCCAATGGATGCAGAGGCGAGCAGTCGCTCGATTTGGCACTTTTTGGGTTAGGCCTGTTCACCAGTAGACGTCTTCAGGCTGCTGATGTTGCACTATACTGTTAAAGGAGAGAACAATCCACGAAATCTAATAAATGACTCTCTCTCTCTCTTTCTTTCACCATGACTATCTGTCTATTTACTAGGTGGTAGGACTTTTCTGCAAAGTTCGTCTAGGTAGGTACCATCCTATTGTGTAAGCACTACTGTGTTCCGGTTTCAAGGGAACTAGTTAGTAAACTTACTTAGCAAATGAGATTTTATGACCTGATTACACACTCTTTTAATCAGATTACTAGAGTGTGTGATGTCTCAAGATGACGTGCGCGCAGTGTCACGCGAAACAATTAATTGAAAGTTCATACTGACCTGAGACTTCGACTGATATGGGCGGCTGTGTCGCTTAACATTAGATAATCGAGCAGCTCGTCATCCATTTTCATTGAAATAGTACCCACCAGCTCTTTTGTAGGTACAAACAATTTGAACTTTGGATAAATTTTTTAATAGCGTATTATAGTATCTAGAGTTGATGTACCTACCTATAATGATAAAAGGAAAACATTTTAATAATGATTCTCATCTTCTACGTTTGATGATTTAGTATCAGGCGCCAGGTTTTAGTAACTTTGGCTAGAAATGATCCTATGATCCTACAATCCTACAGTTTTAACACACCGCAAACTAAGCCGTTCCTAGTGGGCACTACGAATCACAACGAGTTTAAAGTTCACAAAACAATACAATGTTAACCACAAGACATAACATAGCGGTTTTTTACCTTAAGTACGTCACGCTGTTGTGAAAACGTCTTTGAATTCTGAGCCTCAGCAGAAAAATAACTAAAAGGTAAAGCTAAAAAAGCTAAGTAAGTAGGTACTTAGGCATGTCATCCGTAGACAATAGGCATGATGACTACTATTAAAAATATATAAGTAAATAATACTTTCATAAAGAAGATTTTAAATGAATGCAATAATTGAAAAAATAAGTAAAATCGGTAAATAAATCACGGAGTAAATAAGCTTTTAAAGTTTCCTTTCTCGCGAAATAGATCGCCTCCACAGTTACTATGAAAAATCCACTTGTGACATCACATGCCAAAGATATTGTATGTAAAGCTACCACAGCTTAGTAACGAGGTACTATGACGACATTGCTCTGACGTCACTGGCCGTTTGAGCTATCTCTTTTTATTCCGGTTTTTAAAATTCTTGTTACTTTGTCGTTTTTTGAGATATTTTATTTGTGTTTTCACAAATGTTTATCTTTTGAGAAATATTTTTAATTTATGCATATAAATATCATGCCTATTAGACAAAATGAGGCTCTGTGCTGTCGTGTGGTGGTTGAGCAGGTTGGTTGCCTGGAGGGAGCGGGTTCGATTCCCGTTATACGACAAGCATTAATGCACAAAAAAGCGCAAGTACCTGTTCTGTGTCTGGGTGTTGTGGGACCATGGTCCTCGTAGTTCCTGGGTCCCTAGACACAGAGAATCCTAGTTAGGGTCCAGGATGTATGGGATGGTAAAAAAAATATTATGATTAGAATCTCTATTTTTTTTATTTTTTTTCATAGGTCTGCCAACAATTGTAACACTAAAACTATAACTTACAAAACATGACCATAATAAAGCTAAATGAACAATTAATTACAGGCATGCTAAAACACATTAAAAGAATGCTCGCTCTATTGGCACGGATACCCGCATTCTCTAGTCTTCTCGTGACCACGGCCAATGAAACTTGGCCGAAACGACGAGGTAAATAAATAATGTTTTTAGCGCGATTAAGTCCTGTGTGAAACGAAAAACATTAAAAGAATAACGCTTAAATAAAAAAGTGAATAATAATAATTATAAGGGTACGGTACTTCTCGTCAAGGAGAAGTCAGTAACTAAATTAAAAGAAAAAAAAAACATACTAACAGGAGTATAATTATGATGATTTTGAAGATTTTAATTTGGAATTTTCTTGAGCAAATGCTCACGAAAATGGTGTAATTTAATTGTAAATATATCTTTTGGTCCGCGTTAAACCATTCATTTAATAATCTGCATAGCCTAGTGATTGGTGAGTTACTGCCAACAATTGTAGTGCGACTCGGCGGGACAAGCAATGAGACAACGCGACGAGGTATCTCTAGGTTGCAGTTCCATCTAGTTCCATGTAGTCTAGAATTGTTTTTTTTTTAATTTGTAGTAATATCCTTAGTCAACCAACCAATGACCACTCCACGCACCACTGCCCATCATAGATAGATTAATTATTCTTTATTGGACACCAAATAAAATAAAAAAACATAGAAACTTGTATGATTTATTTATCTTTCTATTCAAATTTTTTAACTCAAAATTTTGTTTTTTTATTAACTAGAGGCGGCCCGCGGTTTTACCCGCGTTTCTTATACAATCTTTGAACCGCTCAGGTTGTATTATCATAAAGCACAACACAAAAAGAGGTAGCTTATGTAGGTACGAATACTATTTTTATTATTAAACTAGCTTTTTCCCGCGGCTTCGCACGCTTGTGTTATGTTATTTTTACGTGATAGTCTAATAATAGATAATACATTTCGTACCAAACAAAAATCCACTAAATCTTTTCGAAGCTGAGCACAGTAACCTGTATGTGGAGTGGAAGCTATTTAAGCCATTACCTAAATTTAAATGTTTTGAGTCTAATATAGATTTATAACAGTAAAAGAAGTTTCAAACAAAAAACTACAATTTTATAAGTACCTCTTCATATTACAACCAAAAGAAATCATCATCACTTCACTCAGGTCTTTAACAGATGTTTCAGTAAATTTTGTTTAGGTAGTATAGTTACCTAAGCAGTCAGATACGGTTTAGAAAAATATGGAAGAATCACAGACGATGATTCTTAAGTTTGGCTCCATACGAATTGAGTACCTACACTTAGCCAGTGTCCATAATAAGTTTATAAATTGCTGCAGATATGCATTTACCTGTACGATGCGTACATAATTAATTTTCTTAATACTAATTAGGAATTACTAATACTAAACCACCACTCCTTAAAGAATCGAAAGTTATAATTATTATTATATTCACTATTTTCCACGCTGTCTCATTCACACTGCACATTCAACGTACCTACCTAGTGATGAAAGTGAGGAAGTAGGTAAAATCGTCATTACAAAGATAGTTACTTACCTACTATGACAATAACCTTCTTGAAGTAACTGAGTAATAAATCATTTTTTGCTCCCGTGGTGTATTTAAAAGCCCACAGATCTAAAATATTATAACTATTAAAAATTTATTTCAACATGCAAGAAGAAGAACAAATAAAAAAAAACAGTCACAAACGAACGTTACGCGCCATGTTGTTGTTAATTCGAGGATACAATTGCCATAATGAATACCTACATATTATTATATCTAAGTACCTACCCATAAACATTTTTCATAAAGTATTTCGTATCATTGGCTAAACACAAATATCGCACTCCGGCTTACTTTAATGCCAAAATAAAAAAGGTTTTAAAATGCGTAGCAATGGTAAGGGTCTAACTTAAGTAGCTATAAGTACTACAGGGGGTCTAGCTAAGATACCAACCACTAACGCTAACTCCAAAACTGTATTGAAATGACATTAGCTGTGGAAAAGTAAGTGATTTCCGAAATGTCGTCGTAGTACTTTTTTGAGTTAGCGTTTGGCGTTAACGTTAGTGGTTGGTATCTTTGCTAGACCCTATGTACCTTACAACTTCCTTGGGGTCGATCAAGAATATAGCAGTAGCGCAATAATAATTTTATCTACCTAATTAGAATGGTAACGTGTAGTAAGATTATGTAAATAATACATTTGACCAGATCGCCAATAATGAACATTACTCCCCTCAAAACCTTATAAATCGAAAACTTGAATAAAAATGTTAATTAAGTAAGCTTCAATATTGGCTAAGTATGATGATCGCGTGAAGCCTTATGAATGATTATAAAAAGTCCAAGAACCTACCCTTTTAAACAGTTTTGATAAAATACTTCCTATCATTGGCTAAATACAAATTTTGTCCAATGCCAAAATAAAAAAGGTTTTACAATGCGTAGCAAAAGCTAGGGTCAATAAATGAAGAACCTATAGGTACAGATTACTGAATATGTTACTACTATAGGTTAAGCTATAGGCACTATACAATACAATTTTAAATACTTATTTCGAATGGTAACGCGTAGTATATATTTGAAAACTAATACATAATACCAGATCGCCAATAAAGAATTTTGCCCTCGCCAGAACCCATTCAATCGAAAACTAAAAAATAATAATTTTAGTTATGTTTCAATATTGGCTAAATATGATATCGCGTGAAGCCTTATAACTTATAATAAAAAGTCGAAGAAGTTTTTAGTTTTCGAAATTCCTTGTTCTCTGTGTCGTGCTCATATTTAAAAAGGTTCTCATACCTATCATCTTTTTTAGTTTGGACCACAGATTAACGAAAAAACTTATCTATATGCAATACATATGACTTCCTTGGGTATAGCAACTTACATAATGAACACATTGTTTTTCTCTAATCTGCATTGCATGTATTTCGCCGTAGCCCGAAAAGTGTGATGCACTCATGATACACTGCTGGTAATGCAGGCGCGCCAATTCTTATTTACTGTTTTTTGTTTTTTATGTTATAAATACAAACATGCATTACATTACTTCCTTATTGCTTGGTGCAGTGGGGATTGTTCAGAATGAAATAAAAATGATTGAGGTTCCGTACTCAAAGGGTAAATCCTTATTACTAAACCTACGCTGTCCGTCTGTCTGTCTGTCTGTCCATCAGACACCAGGATGTACTCATGAATCGTCATAGTTAGTTGAATTTTTCACAGATGATATATTTCTGTTGCCACTATAACAACCGTGATCCGTATTCAAACGGACAGATAAACAGACAAATAAAAAAAAATTGGTTTTACTTCATATTGATAAGGGAATAATAAATTAAAACTATTAAAATTTATTTTTGTAATCGCAAATAATATTCTCACAGGCAAACAAATTGACTGTGTGTCCGGGTTGGGGCGCTACAAAAACATCGAGGATAGTCAACAGAGATGTTTTTGCTCGCCAACTCAACAGCGAAGGTTCGGGCGTATATGAAGCCGCGCCATAATAGTAACAGAGTTTTGTTTCTTTAATCTGTGCATCCGTATAAACCCGAGATAAAATTACCGTCAGTAGCACAGAGCACATTTTTTTTCTCTCATCTATGATTAGTAGCTAAAATAAAACTTACCTTTTGACACTGGCTAAATACCTACACTATGTATGGACCAAAATATAAGAAAAAAAAAACTTACTTTGAAGCCTTGAAGCGGCCATCTTGTTAAAATCCCGTTCCGTTTCATAATGAAATCTTACACATTTTCACCAAAAAAAAATTTACGATATATGAAATTTAATATATCCTATGTTGTGCGCCGGGTTTTTCTAAGCTTATTAGTGAAAACCGCATAAAAATCCGTTCAGTATCTTCGGAGTTGTGCCGTAACAAACAAACAAACAAACAAACAAACAAACAAACAAACAAACAAACAAACAAACAGACAAAATGTCTAAAAAGTAGCTTAACGTGATCAGCGAAAAATTTCAAGCCAATCTGTGTCATTTTTTTTTCGATATCTTGCATTTACAGATTTTTTTATCTCTACAGTTTTATTATATGTATAGACTACTACTGAACCAGTTCCTGTAAAAATCAATTGTCAATGGAAGTATTGGTTTTAGTCAGTTTCCTAAAACTCGCCTCCCGCTGGTTACTTAGTACCTATCTACTCTACGCAGCTACGTAACGTAGCCACTCTACGGAGCTACGTAACGTAGATACCGCTACACACGTAGCACCATTTTTAAATGTAGGTACCATTTGATGATTAATGTTAGTTAGTGAGGGCCAATAAGTATTTTCACCCACTTGAAAAGGGAGAAGTTTTTATATTTATTTACATCAGAACACCGTTAGTTAAAAACTTAATTTAATTAATTTGCAAACAAAAAGTCTTTTGAATGAAAGATACTTTTTGGTTGCCACGTCGCTCGTAGAACTGACAACCGACGGAGAAAAAGGTTCTAGAGTGGCGACCACGAACCGGAAGACGCAGCGCAGGCCGGCCCCCCACTAGGTGGACTAACGACTTGGTTTAAACCGCGGGTAGCCGGTGGATGCAGGAGATAAGCAGCCGCTCAAAGTGACGCTCTGTGGGGGAGGTCAATGATCTGCAGTGGACGTCTTCAGGTTTTGGATGATTCAGGTACTAACATAACCTACCTACCTACATACCTACTATTAATTCATACCTATTTTAACTATAAGTGAATGCGTAACGAGTCGTAACTATTACCTATGTATACGTTTCCACACACAACTAATACAATGCTCACATTTTTATTTGGAAGCATTCAATTGTTACAAACCACATTAACGAATACCCAGCTACTAATAATTGGAAATATGAAATAAACAATGGTCCTTTAGTCTACTAAATTACTTAGAAATATTGATTTAGTAGAAACATCTATGTTATTTTGTACACGAAATGGATAAACCATGAATAAAGAATGTCGAGATCAAAACAAAAACCGGCTAAGTGTGTGTCAGACTCGCCCACGAAGGGTTCCGTACCATTACCTATAAAAACAAGCATTAAATCACGTTTGTTGTGTGGAGCCCACATAAATATAATTATATGTATGCGCGGCCATTCTGGAACCCAATGGCCTCGTACACGACGATGGCAAAAGACCTGACAGAATTACCTTGATTCCATGGAAGATTGGGTGGCCCTTGGTTTGGGATGCAACCTGTGTTGACACCCTCGCGCCGTCACATCTTCCTGGAACACAGGTTGAGGCGGCCGAATCCGCAGAGAACATGAAAAGGCGCAAATACAGTACCCTGGACCCTTTTGGTGTCGAGACGCCGTGGGGGCCATGGGGATCAAGTGCTCACAAAATTTACAAAAACCTTTCGGAAAGACTGATCGAAGCAACACGTGACTAAAATGCTGGTCTCTATATGGCGCAAAGACTAAGCATTGCCGCCAGCATTTTGGGCACATTGCCCACTGGTAGCTCTTCCGGTTCGTGGTCCGGTTTCCTTTGAATACGGAACCCTAAAAAGCTTGCGGACGTGTGTTATAGACCATCCCGCACTTAGCCAGCGTGATGGATTATTGTCTACACTTCCTTGTAAGAGGTGGCTCATGTCCTAGCGGTAGGAATATCGACGACAGTATTTAAAAAATTCAGCAACGAGATTCAAAAAGCCAAAGTGATTAACTGATGATTAACGAGTCATTAATTTGTTTAAACTGTCCTAATTGCAATTGCACCTGATGATAGCTGAATCCTAAACTGGCACAATACCGACCCATACGAGAAAAACTGTCATTTTAAGAAATTTCTAGGATTTTCGTCACTTTTCTGCAAAATTCGTCTATGTGGTGTAGATATTTACCAAAACTTTGGCATTACTGTGTTCCAGTTTGAAAGGCATGGTAGCTGGTGTAAATGAGAAAATGAGACTTTATGACCTGATCACATAGAGTAGCCGCGGGGAGCCGATGGATGCAGGAGGCGAGCAGCCGCTCTAAGTGGCGCTCCCGGGGGGAGGCCTATGTTCAGCGGTGGACGTCTTCAGGCTGTTAATGATGATGATGATGATGATGATGACATAGTGTAGTAATGTGATTCCTAGACTATGTGATGTCTCAGGATAACATGCGTAATGCAGTGTCACGCGAAACTTTATAATTTTAAAGTTCCAAGTGATACTGCAACTGTTATGGCTAGCCGTGCCGCTTAATATCGGGTAGCTCGGCTAGCTCGTTACGTCATTCAATCTCTTAAAAAATCATTAAAAAGAAAGGTAAAAGACTCTCATTTTCCTGGATCCTCTTTCTCGCTCACGCATTACGCCATATGTAAGTATAATTTACCTACGAAAACCCTGTCAACTAAAAATGACACTAAGCTTTCATACATAAAAACAAAATCACATTTTTTTCGTTTTTCAACATTTTTTCATGTAAAAAATAAATAACTTAAGGGGAAAAATTACATCTGAATTGAGAACCTTCTTCATTTTTTGCCAGTTAAAAATTGTTGCTGTTGACAAAATTATAGCAGGTAGGTAAGGTAATCATTTTGACTCTTGGGTCTAGCCCGAATATTTGGGAGGCATTGGTGGGGCCGAAGCTAACAACCAAGAGGTCTTTTTGAATAACAAAAGTACCTTTATAACATTGTCACACTATCCCTGGACTTGACGTTGGTGGCTCACATTTGCAGGTACTTACTTATTATTGTTATTTTGGATATCCTTTATTTTCTGTCAAAATATTATAACTGGTGTATGACGCATTATTATTTGTTTTTGTTATTAAACATTATTGAAATCATCGTCTCATTTTAGGATTGATCGGTGCCATGGCGAAAACAACTATCAACAACATGGAAATTCCTCATTAAAAATTGAGTTGTTTATTTACCTTTTAAATATACCTACTGTGGAATTGAATTCATTAGCATCCTTTGAAACTAGGTACTTAGTTACTCTTGCTGCCTTAGTACGGATGGTAGACAAATTTGTCTTTCCCCTGTTTTACTCCAATTGACAAGTAAGGAGTATGAAAAAAGTGACATAAAACGGGGAAAAACAATTCTGTCTACAAAATAATGGGATAACTTACTTAATCAACTGGTAAGTAAAGTACAAAATTAAATTTAAATAATTAAGTTCATTCATTCATTTCAAAAATTCTTTATTAAAATAAATATTACATAATAGTACGTACAACTTAGCGCTAGGATCTAAGCTATATCTATCTTAAAAATTAATACGTTTTACAGGCTAAAAACGCCTTTTTAAACTTTTAATACAAAATGTTAATAATTAAAAGTTCTCATTAAATCATAATTGAGGGTAAATAATAAAAAAATAATTAAGTACGGTATTTAATTATTACATACAAGATAAGAATGTTCTTAGATAATAACAAAAACATTTAACGAAGCTTAGGTTAAATTTAAAAGATGGCTAGATGGTAATATTATATAGTATGTTATAATATAGTATTATAATAATATATGATATTATTATATATTATGGATTATGGAATAAAGAAAAAAGCTTTCTCAATTATCTGGTGGCTCAAATACATCTTATAACATATTTTATTTTTCATTATTTCTTTTATGTTGGTATGTGCAATAAAGAGTTATTCTATTCTATTTTATTTCTTCTTTCATTTTTTTTTTTTTTAGATATTTGATACTCTGTAGAAACTGATTCCCTTTTTAGATAGCAATCGCACATAAACACCAATCGCCAACCAAGCATTATGGCAGCTCAAGTACATTTTGTCACAAAGTTGGCTTTGTGAGAGACACAAAATGGGTTACGCGCAAGGGATGCTAGATCAATATGCTGTCTCGTTCTATCTCAGCCTAAGTTGTATATCGCTCTTTCTTCCTTTTGTAGCAACGTCATGGATGCTCCTTCTTTAATATTTTAATTGTTCAACCAATAGGTAAATATTGTATAAACTTTTAATATTGACGCTCAATCCTCTGAATATTGAAACACGAATTTGTAATTATTGTTGGTTATTATAACCGTTTACGTTTGTATCATAAGTATGTAATTTGTGGCAAATATTTTTTCACATAGTCTGATACATATCCTATGCACCTGTCTATAAAGTCTATATTGGCTTAGAGAGTCAAATTTGTATAGATAGCCATACATACATAAAGTTATATAGGTATATATACACTCATTTGGGTTAAGGTAACATCAGTTGTAATTCTGAAGTGGTCACAGTTACTTCCTGTTATGAAAATTTTAATTCAATTTCACGACACAACGCAGACTAGTTTTTTTCTTTTTTTCCGTTGTTTTATGGCTCTACGAATCATGGCTAATTGAAACTCTGTTTAGCTACTGAAATCTTCAGCCTCGGTAAATACACAAATTAGAAAAAAAAATGGTAAATACTTATTCACAGATGCAGTTGGAGTGACCGTGAAAACTGTGATAGTCACCGTGACAGATTAGGATAGTGACCGTGACAGATTGTGATAGTGACTGTGACAGATTGTGATAGTGACTGTGACAGATTGTGATAGTGACCGTGACAGATTGTGATAGTGACTGTGACAGATTGTGATAGTGACTGTGACAGATTGTGATAGTGACCGTGACAGATTGTGATAGTGAAAGATGTTAGTGAACAGTGGACAGTGACAGAGACTAACATCTTTTTTAACTTCGTAAAAACCTACTGAGATAGTTGAGCAGTATCAAGAGTTGAGTTATGTTATTATTAAATTATTCAGTTTTTTAAAGCTGCTAACCCATTTTTAGAAAATTCAGTAGATTTTTAGAATGAACGAGTCGTAACTAGAAAGTCTGTAGTTTTTAGCTTACTACCATAACATAAAACTATACTAGTAAAGGGTCATAGTATTACAATGGCTGGTTATCCGTAATTTATCGTAACTCAATTAATAATCACACTAAAAATATTATAAAGGCGAAAGTAATTTATAAAGAAAATATTATTAAATATAAATAAATATAATAAATAATAAGCGCTGCGTTGTACTGCCACATAAACAATTGTACGTTGTTCCTTAGTTAAATGGAAGATAATGCTCTCTAGCATTAAGTTCGCCTATGTACTTATATTTTTTGTTTATCTAGATAGATAGATAGGAAATGATTTATTTATAGTTATTATTTTAATTTATAGATACTTATAGATTTACGAACCGACAAAAATACATGTGACACAGAATTATTAATGAAATGTTTTTTCTATTTATATATTAATCGAATATATTATTTAAAATAAGCCAAAGTCAAATACATAAATTATAGGCCAGGGATATTTTTGTCTGTATGATTTTGAAATACTCATAGTATTTTGTTGTTATACTGTTCCTATCTATGTATAATAAATTATATGACTGACTGGCGTAGATGGCATGATAAGCAGTTTGAAGCAACAGCATTGGTATTATAAATTAGAAACTTTAGAAAATCAAAATATTCCTCCTCCCCTAAAAACGAAAGAAAACCTTACTAAAATAAGTATTACTTACTATTTTATTTTTCAAATAAAAAAAACAATTGTAACGCTAAAATAATTATTTGTTCCGTTTACGAAACGTCGGTAGTTTTTTTAATGTTAAAATTAGTGTAATTGAGGATAACATAGCGTTGGTTCAAGCTTTTCTTATGCGGAAATTTTTAACGTAAAAATGCCTTCTACTGTGCTTTCATACGAAATTACAAAAATATCTTGCCGTAAATAATATAAAGAAACTATTTCAATTACTGTTGATACGTTATTATAAATATAACACCGCATTGGTCACTTTTACTGACCAACATGTTGACTTTAAACAAATGATTTGCATAATTTTACCGGTATATAAGTAGGTACAGAAAGTAGGTAGCTAATAACAAACAGTGATAAGCAGAGCTTTCATGTTTACACGTTTGATCACTTATATTCATATGCAAACCAGCCTGCGTCGGATCACGACAACGCACACTTTGCGAGTAACTCATTCTCAAACCAATAAGGATAAATAATAATTTATAATTAATATTAATTGAATAAAACGGTACGCACTGCTGAATTACATTCAGTCTAGCTTCGGCTCGTTCTGTGAACGGTCAACTCATAAAAGGCACATATGCCTTGTGGTTGATCCGTATTTTTAACCAACATATTCCTAAAACCCTTTAAGGTCAGGAATTTCAGAGCGCTTCTAGATTTTACAAGTTCAAAAATGTGTACCCCTGTGAAAGTGCTATGGATTGTAACGCTGGCAGTGGGCGGCGTCAACAGCTTATCTCTTCGGAACACCGGTAACTATAATAATTTATATTCAATTGTTTTATTATAGTTATATAAATCTTGTGCAGGAAAATACTTTAGTGTACCTACTTATTGAAAATTGAATCTTAATTTCATAATAGCCAAAGTAGCGTTAGCATACTTCGTTGAAAGCTTGATTTGGGAAATAATTTCAAGTTTTAATTAATAGTTCGCTGTGAATACTTTTGAAGTTAGATATTTTTAATTAGATAATAATTAGCATTGAAAGATTTTGAACCAAATATTGTTATGGTTAAGAAAGTTAAAACCCCATTTTCAAAGCTTTTCACTTTTAAATTTTGGGTTAATTATACCTATTGCTACTTCTTTTGAGGATAAATTAAAGTGGTATCCACAAAATTATTAGGATTTAACCTATAAATAATCACTAATTAATAAATAATTATAAACACAATAAACTTAATTACCTATTATGTGCATTTTAGTAGGTAATTTTGATTACCTGGTAGAGAGTAGGTATAAAATATATTACCTATAGTTATTGTTTCTGTACTTAGGTATTTTTAGGTAGTTTATAGTTTTAGGTATGGAAGCACACAGCCGTCACAGCATCCTTACGCAGGCCTTCCCGGATTATAAAACACGTACGCAAATTGTCAATGAGTAAAACAACTGTCCTTTAATAATTTAGCCTGTTTATGAATGGAATAACAATGTATTTGCGTCAAATGCGCTATTCGTATGTTATTCATGCTCCGTACTTCCCATTCACTTTACCTTAAAGCCCTTTTGCAACCTTTGTAGCAGAGTTTCTTTTCTGTGTTGTGTCAGATTTTAACTAGTAGGTATAGATAAAGGGGAAGAGCTCCTTTTTAAGGTACATTCATTTTTCATTTAAAAATGCCACTTAAAAAGGTTATTTTGATGTGTTAAATAAATGTTTATTAGTACCTACTCAATAGAAAATGTTAAGACTAAATTTCTACACATCAAGAAATAAAAGGTTTAAATAAAACATGAAAGTAAAAGATTAAAAGATAATTATGATATCGATTTTGTACCTACCTACTACTACCTACATTTTTTGTGTGTTTTACTGATACAAATATTTTCTATACGATTCAAGTAAGAAAAGTATAGGCACGTGGCAAATGACGTTGAAATGTAATTAATGTGATTCCCACAGTGCTTAATTGATCCACTAACTCGTCATACTTTGCGGTTATATTGTGTGAACTCTAAAATATGTATTATAGAAGGCGGTTAAGTAAATAATGCATTATGTAGTAGATGTACATATAATACATAATGTAATAATTATAAAACGATTTATGTTATCTATAAAACTTTAGTTTTGAATTTAAAAAACCTATCTTGAAAATTACCATCGATTACTTTGCCATTCTGATTCTTATACCCATCATGTCTAAAACTTAAACTTTACCCAAAATAAAGTTGGTTTTTATGGCAGACTTTTCTTTTGTAAACTATCAGTTTTAGGAGCTTTTCTTCATTTTTTGTTTGATAACCTTATTAGAAAAATGAATTTTACTAATTGTTTTTTCTATTGTCCTCAGACAGTGAGAAGTGTGGTATAGAAGCGAGTTCCAACCTCGCCCACCACAACCCCTGGCTGGTATTCCTGGAGTACATCCACAAAGGGCATCTCACCAGGACCAGGTGTGGTGGAACCCTCATCAACAGCCGGCATGTGGTGACCGCCGCTCATTGCGTTAAGAAAACCAAGTTTGATAGGTGAGTTACCATACTTCTTTATTTGAGCTTATGCCTACTTGAGTGCTAAAAGATAAGAGAGACTCTGTTTTAAAATCACATACTTTATAAAACATTAAAAACTGGTAGAACAAAACTAAAAAAAAGTGTAACAATGATCTTATAACTCAGTGCGATCTCTTTCAGATAATCTTAAAATGTTAAAATGCAATAAAAGATCCTAAAAAGACAATAACAAATCATTTATCTTGCTAAGTCAAAGTTTTAAATAAGAATTTGCCTATACATTTCTTGCCAACATAGGTACTTTAGTTGATATGTAGTAACTAATATCATTTTCATGAACAAAATGTATGACAAATCATTAACAAGCTATATTTTCAGCCTGAACGCTCGTCTTGGTGAATACGACCTGGAGAAGACGCAGGAATGCGTCCAAGGAGTGTGCACTGACCGCATCGTGTCTATAGAAGTCGAAGAGATCTTCGCTCACCCAGACTACGACGGAAAAGAGCATGACATTGCTATCTTAAGGCTGAAGAAAGACGCACCTTATACCGGTAAGCTTTACTTTTGTTGCGTTTTACTGACTTTTTTGTCTTGAGGTTTTCTTAACTAAGTAAGTTTTCTCTGTAGTTATGCTTTTGCTGTTGTTCTTTCCATGAATCATCAAAACTCGCGAGCAGGCTGCTTTTTTGTTCCAAGTATTGCAGGTCATTGGGTTAATCCCCAAACCTTTTGAAATGCACAGTTACTTAGTTATAAATCAGCCACAGTTTCGCTAATTTTCCTCTCATTCGCAAAATGCATGTTGGGTTAGTGACCCAGCGGGTTATCCCTAAGTCTTTTAAAAGGCATGGGAGCAGTACCTTTACTTAATTAATACAGTCATTAGTAATTTTCTTAGTATTTACTTTTCAACTCCTGAAAAGTTCCATTGGGTCAGTTATCAAACCCTCACGCTAACAACAAACCTGACTAACAGGAAAACTAACCTTTCAATCGAACCAACGAATGCCTAACCATTACCATCTTTACAGATTTCATCCGCCCCGCCTGCTTACCGACCGGAGACCTGAAAGACGACACCACTTTCATCGCCGCCGGATGGGGCGTCATCCCTCGCCGCGGAGAATTCAGTCACGTAAAGAAAATCATTCCCTTACCCTACTTCAAAACTGAAAAGTGCCAGGAAGCTTATGGAAGCAACGATCTGCCGCGTAGTGTAATCTGCGCGGGTGGTGAGGCTGATATTGACACTTGCAGCGGTGACTCCGGCGGTCCTTTAGTCTGGATGAAGCAACGAGCGGAACTCTGGGGTGTCACCAGCTCTGGGAACATACATTGCGGCACAGAAGGCACTCCTGGTATCTACACGAGAGTAGCGGACTACCTAGACTGGATTAATACCGTAATAAGGAGTAAATAACTAGTGTTGACCGATGGTCATAATATTATGAATCTGTCGCCACAGTATGTCCAGACAGCCTCTTACAAATCCAATCCAGGTTCACCTGCTTGCCAAGCTCACGCCAGGTTGTGTGATAGAAATGTTGTGATGTAATGCTCAATGTTGAGAGGAACAATAGAAGCTCAAATATGTGAATTCCTAGAATTAGGACCTGTACACACGAAATGGTTTCAACGCGGTCCGGTTTCAATCCCGCAAGTCATGAGTTTACCTCGTTGAATCTTTTTGTCTCCTGTAACTTTTGGCATTTCTCTATTTCAAACTCCATTTCAAATTACAGCTTTCCAACCTCCAAATTATCCCAATGCCATATTTAGCTTAATAATCGCTTCAACCTTATGCGATTGTTTCAACGTTAAGGAGCGTTGTCGAGACGTTCACGTGAAACTGGTGCTAGAGATGTAATATTGAAACCGGACCGCGTTGAAACCATCTCGTGTGCATAAGCCCTTGAAATACAATGGTCTACCGATATTAGTTACACGTTTGAAAGTGCAGTTAACTATTAGTGGGTAGTAAAAGTTGATCTTTCAAACGCCCAAACAGTATTCTAAGGAAATGTTCTGTAAGTAACATGGTTTACCTACAGCCGATTCAATCAATTTTACTTGCATTTCCTGTTAAAAAATGACTAATACCATGACAATTATAATGTAATTAGGTTCATTTTAACCTTTATTTGGCTGGATCCAAGTATTAAGCATTGTTAAGTTAAGTATTGTTTAATTATTTAAATGTGAAAAAGATATTGTATTTAGGGTTTAATTAGGAGAGCATGCATTTTGCTTGATGCCTCATCATTTAAATAATAAAATAGGAAAGAAATGTTTAAATAACTGAAAATTTACAAAATTTTCAAAATGTACGTACGTTGTTAGTTGCAATTAAATCGAACAATATAAATATTTAAATCATGACGCCTATTGACTAAATTCAAATAATAAAAGATTTTAAATACATATTTATTATTTTAAGGGCAATGACTAGAATATTGTTTGTATAATATGCTACTATGGCAAACGTACCAAACAACAAACCAAAGACTGCTAATGAATGTATCTTCCAAAAAACACGAGCTAATTTTTTGTAAAAACATTACCAAATCTACAAATAGGGTACATAAAGACTAATCTAGACTTTAAAATAACTCACTGTTTTTAAATTATTGTACCTACTTATAGGAGAGTAATAAAAAAAGATCTAAATTAAATATAAATAAGTGCATTATCATTATTATCTTTTCTTATCCCAACCTTGTAAATAATCTAGTACCTCGGACTAGATACCTAGGTACTATTATTTTCCATTGAGTAGAAACTCCTCCAGTGGATGTAGCCTTCTCGATCCTTATCCCGGCAATAGCCCAAGCCGAGGCTCGCACCCCAGGGGTGCCCTTGTAGCTGCCACTTTTGACCGCTGACTGGGGTTTAACATGCGCCTAGTGACGGTGTGAAAGTCGGTAGTGACCATCAACATTCGACTCAAAAAAACTACTTACTTCTAAACTACCAAGTAGGTAGGTACCGGCTTCTATCGTTTACCTATCATTTGATTGACCGAATAGCATCAGCAAAAATATTGCATATTCCGCTTCACCTGCTTATGTATGTGATAAAAAGGTGTAAGCTATTATTATGCAGCAGCCACCGAACAATCTTTTGAAATGATCGTTATCGAGTTGCATCCATTTCACACCTGAAGACGTCGACTGTTGAACATAGGTAGCGCTACTTGGAACGGCTGCTCGCCTCTTACATCCAAAGGCTAACCTCAGTTCATCAGTTCCAAGCAGGCCGTCTGGCACGGCCTGAATATCAATTTTATACTGTGAAATATGGCCAAATAATGTTTTACCGTTTTTGCGCTATCAAAATGGTGGGATTATTGGATGCACCGGTTTGTATTGGAAGCGTAACTCCCAAACGGGTGAAACTATATTTAAATTTTTAGTTTTTTTATTATTATTATTTTATATTATACAGGATGTAATTTAATTCATTAGCATAAATTGAGCCCATGATACTACATCATTTATAGATGATTATTAAAGAGTAAAGAGTGAAAATGAAAATATTTTTATAGAAAATTGTGAAGATTGCCGCGGCGCCTAACGCGGTTGGCACGGATGATTTTGATACATCTAAACGTTTTTATAACTTGTATGTACTAATTAAAAACAATACTTCATTATTTTAATTAAATCTTGTATTGTAGCATTTAATTAAGTAAAATATTCCATTTTTTGAAGTCATTATTGTTACCAAACGAATGGGTTAGAATTCAAAAATTTTGGTTCACACGTGACCGGAATCAGGAGTAGGTACCTAGTTTCAAAGGATGCTAATGAATTCAATTACACCCAGTATACCTGTGACATACCGAAGTTAGAAAACAACACCATTGCGACCTTTGCTGATGACGCTGCAATAATGGCCGTGGGAAATACCCACAAAGAAGCAGCAGAGAAGGTACAGATGGCGGTAAATCAAGTCTACGATTGGCCTAAGAAATGGAGGATTATATATTAAACGAATCCAAATCAACTTACATTGACTTTAGTAATAAAATTCATCAGTATTGTCCAATTTATATTAACACCAAACGAATTCCATATGAGAATACAGCCAAATATCTGGCTGACTCTTGATGCGAAGCTGCGCTGGAAAGCTCACGTCAAGAAAAAGAAAGAAGAACTTGATTTACGTTATAAAAGAATGTATTGGCTGATTGTAAGACACTCTATTCTGTCGATACGGAACAAATTGTTATTATACAAGCAAGTCCTCATGCCAGTTTGGACTTATGGTATACAGCTATGGGGCTGTACCAAACCGAGCAATATATTAACCATCTAACGGTTCCAGAATAAAGTGCTAAGGGAAATTGACAATGCACCCTGGTATATACGAAACGACGACCTCCATCGGGACCTTAAAATAGAGTTTGTCCACAATATTATTAAAAAGTATGCAGAAAGTCATCAACATAGACTTCACCATCATGTGAATGTTGAGGCTATTCAGCTCCTTGACCACACGAATCTATTGAGAAGGCTAAAAAGAACAAAACCGTTTGAGTTAGTTTAGTTAGTGTAAAGTTTAAATTACGTGATAGTCTAATGTGGTGCAGTGTAAGTGCTACTTAAAAAAAACACAAGAACAATGTGTTTTCACCTTAATAGATAGAGACAATAAGAAACGTGTTATTGGACACATTCTTAGATAGTTCTTAGGTAGGTACTAGGTGGTAGGACTTTTCTGCAAAGTTCGTCTAGGTTGGTACCACCGCTTTGCCAGTTATTCTGCCGCCAAGCAGTAATGTGCAAGTACTACTGTGTTCCGGTTTGAAGGGCATTGTAGAAGGGACTTTACGACCTGATTACACAGTCTTGTTATCTGATTACTAGACTGTGTGATGTTTCAGGATGACGTGCGCAGTGCAGTGTCACGCGAAACTTTATTATTTTAAAGTTCCGAGTGACACTGCAACTGTTATGGGCAGCCGTGTCGCTTAACATCAGGTGAACGACTGGCTAGGCACGTCATTTATTCACATAAAGAAAAAAAGTTATTATATTAGAAGTTTAGGTTAAATTAAAATTACTCATTAGCCAAATATATGGCTAGATTGTAATATAATTAAAATGCTTAATTTCAATTGGGCAATCTAGCAATAGGACAAAATATAATATATTATTATCCAAAGTAATATTACTTGATTCCAATAAGTGTAATATTCTAAGTGAATCTCGTTTCCTTGTAAACTGTGCTAACAAAACAAAATTTGCAACTTTTTAATACATAATTCCATGATAAAATAACGTCGCACGTCAATTCGTACCACGAACATACAAACCCGAGAAAAACTGCTCTGCGATGCATTGGGTTTATGATGACATCAATGAACATCCATAATGCATATGTACCATGTCGCTATAAGAAAATAAGTATCAATTCCAAACTTGTATATAATTGCTACTAAATTTATTGCGACAAAGTTATTACTCCCCTTAACTATTGTTGTTTTACCTAAAAGCGGAGGAAAATCTAAAATAACTATAATAAATATATTGGCTAAAAAGCTAGTATAGTGTCTCTACTTATTTATACCAAATGATTCAGTTATAAAAATAAGTAGGTAGGGGAAACTATACCTACAGTAAGTTAGAAAACTTTTTTGATAGAATTGTTAGCCTCTATCGACCTTTACAGCACTACTATGGGGCTCTATATCACGGTACTCATCATCAAAATCCACTGCAAAATATAGGCCTCCAGAGAGCGCCACTTTGAGCGGCTGCTCTGCTCCTGCATCCATCGAATACCCGCGGCTTCCACCAGATTGTCGGTCCACCTAGTGGGGAGCCGGCTACGCTGCGACTTCCGCTTCGTGGTCGCCACTCGAGAACGTCTATAGCAATGTGGCCTGCCTACTGCTAATTCTAAGAGCTTTATTGGTCACTTTAGTTCTTCTTTGCCTGTCCATAGCTCGTTACGCAATTTTGAGCTTACTCATAAGGTCAACAGTAAGATACTGCGTCTCAGTGCCATATGTTATATATACCCACTCACGGTGGTCCGGTAGTCTGTATATTCAGTAGATATAGGTAGGTCTATAAAAAAATGTGTTAATTTTTTTAAACTTACACAGGGTTTTTTGTAAAGAAAATAACATAGGCACACTTTATCTAACATTTATTTTATTTGTTATTCTAAATCAAAAATGTATATAATTATACTGAACAATAATTAAGATGAATAATAATCAGTCTTTTTAGATATAATAGTAATACGCTTATATATAATAATCGTAATATTTACAAAATAATAATATTAATAATTATTATTTCCGTCTCTACACAATGTTACATACCTATACAATAATATAATATAATTAAAATATACATCGACAGCCTCTGTGGTGTGGTGGTAGAGCAGGTCGGCTCGTAACACGGAGGCGGCGGGTTTGATTCCCGCGACAGTAACATGTATTTGTGCACATGAAAAAAAACCGCAAACACTGTGTCTGGGTGTTGTGGGACACAATCCAGGGAATCCTAGTTAGGGTGCAGGATCTATATATGTGATCGTTGGGTGTTATTTATTTATAAATAAAAGTATTGAAAAGTTGATAATTATATTAAGGTATTTTTTAATGTTAGTCATGCCTATTACTATAGGTGTATCGTAAGTATACAAATTCAATTATTAATAAGGCTTATTAACTAGATACAATTTCAATGGTCAAAGATCATACCTAACTAATAATTTTGATCTTCGCAGATCATTTGTTTTATTTCCTTACTTTTTTTTAGAAAATATTTGAAATAATATTATATTCAGCTGTTTCTTGGGTCATTACCTTCAAGGGTTAAATAAATAAATAAATAAATAAATATATGTGGACATTTCACACAGCGCCATCTAGCCCCAAACTAAGCATAGCTTGTGCTATGGGAACCAGATAACTGATATAATACTTAGATACTTTTTTGTTTTGTAAATACATACATAGAATATAATATAACACCCAGACGCCGAACAAACATCTATGTTCATCACACAAATGTTTGTCCTGGGTAGGAATCGAACCCACAGCCTTCAGTTCAGAAGGCAGGGATACTTACTGCCAACTGAGCTATCGGACTGGTCAACTTGGTTTTTGAGTTTTGAGTCATTTATTTATAGGTAACTAATCCACTACTAGAACAAAATTAACCCACTACAGGCCCTACACTAGATTTTAAACCAAAGAAAAATAAATTAGAAAATTATCTTAGAACTTCAGCTTAAATCGATCTTATTCAAACCTTCAGGTTTTCAGGTTGATGGTGATGATGATGATCTTATTTGATAAAACAATTATAAAACTATCGCTAAAACTTCGTTCATTATCATCGATCAATGGTTGATTCTGATCGACCGACCATCGATCGATGATGAATTGATGTTAGTGTGATGATGTGTTGATGTTGCTATAATTCTGTCATTGATCATCAGTATGATTCGACGATCGATCCTTGAGCCTTTAAGACTCCTAAAAGACCATAGTTGACTTAAAAATAAACATAGCTGAATGTAGGTTAGTGCTGTAAAAATATATTTGTGGGAAATCCATTTTTTGTGATATACATATATAAATATGAATCAGCCAATACCTATCGATGATTAATGCTAGGATTGTTTTTTTTAAATATGGTTTTCGTTTTTATGGCTATCAGTTTATGGTTAGCGACACAAATATATTAGGATTACTATATATGGCGCAATATTAAATTAATAAAATCATGGAATGTATTTTTTAATGTGTAAACCACACAAGGTATAATATCTAAAATGATAAAAAAAAAAATTATGAGACTATAATATCACTGTAAGCAATAAATAAAATGTACCTATATTGCTTACTAGCTGACCCGCCCCGGCTTCGCACGGGTTAAATAGTTTCACGTCCAACTTTGTGGGTAAGAGAGAAGGGAAAAGGAGACAGATAAGAGGAAAGAGAGCATGGATGTGCCTGTGAATAATTAATAGGCACACTACCGAAATCAATAATTATCTAAATTTTAACTGTGGTAATTAACGCAACTTAAAACCTTTCTTAAATTCTCTATTCGAGTGTAGTATAGGTTTTTTGTATTAGTTTTAGGACCATTGTAAATAAGAGCATCTGATGAAATTACATAAAGAAAGGCTATGTTCATAGGGTCCCATCAGGTACAAACGAAAAATAGCCCGAACTTGAAAAAAATGTAGTAATCGAGTCTAGAGAGTTACTAGTTAGTGTCCAGTGTATTCATTTGGTCCAGTACTCGCCAACACGCAATAAATGTCGCATGATAATCTTGCGTTGGGCAGAAATAAAATAATTCGTAAATTAGCCCGCGTTATTCCGTTGTATGGGATGAGACACCTGGTACTCATCCCATACAGCAGCTACAATACGTATATCCACTTGAAGTTTCAGCGAGCGATCTTATAATGTCTTCTGCTATGACGTCATCGTTACATTATGATGGCTGATGACCATCGCTCAATGACGAACTACCTATACAATGGCTAAATTTAATTGGCTATTACAATTTTGTTTCACGTCACGTCATCCTCGTTGTCTGAGCATGCGGCGGCTTACATCTACCTAATTTACCTATGTGACGAAGATTTGGTGGACTTTCCGACCTCCAAATGACATTTGGTAAGTGTAGATGAAGCCTAAGGTCGGACACGCTTACCTAGAAGATACCTATTCACTCTGCTCTTGAATACGCCTAGATTATATGTCGAAGGAAGCACCGTTGTAGGAAGCAAGTTCCATTCCTTAGAAATGGGGACTATAAAAGAATTTCCGAAACGATTAGTACGAACCTGGGGCACGTCAAGGACATAAGGATGGAAGGCTTCACCGCGTCTAGTTGTTCTATGATGGAATCTTTAAATAAAGCATAAAAATATAAATTTGCTAATATATCATCTACTTATCAACGGTTGAAAAAAAAAACGTCGTGAGCACCATATTTATGACTCTATTCTCGGTTGTGATATGGTGATAATTAAATACCTATGTAGTAATAAAAGAAAAGTAACAAAAAAGCATACCTACCTACGGTCCGCCAGATGCAAGACGGTGCAAGGGCCGTGTAGCCTAAGGATCTTGCAACGCGGCCCGCTTTTGCGAAGCGGTTTCTCCTGGCTTTTATTTTTAAATTTTAGTCCAGGTTTATTATATTACACATTAGCCTGGGTTAAATATTACCGAGATACATAGCTAATTAGTTAACGTGGCAAAATAACCTAAAGAATAATCCAAGATTAGTAATCCTCCCTTTTTTGAGCACATGCCTAAATAATGCGCAAGAGAACCCTGTCTATTTCGTTTCTAGTTCAGATTTTTTTGTATGTTTTTAGAGACTACCTAAATGATAACAAATAAAGGAATCATGTACCTAAATACCATATAGTACATTTATTTTGTTATTGCTGAATTGGGAATACCATTGCGTCTAATTTGGTCATATCAAAAACTATTATGTAATAATCTGGGGTCGTACTGGGAATGCCGGGAATGACTAAAAGTGACTTGTGCGAAAATAGTAATCTGGTTTTGTAGATGCAACAATTAAGCTGCTATTATAATATGAGATGAATATTATATTGGGAGCTGAATTAGGAACGCTTTTTTGTAAATTGACGAGCTAGTTAGCACCTGATATTATTATAGAAATGAGGAGATCTGCAGGAGAACCAACGTTAACGATATAGCTCTGAAGATTAGCAAGTTGAAATGGCAATGGGCAGGCCACATCACTCGTAGAACTGACAACAGATGGGGAAGAAAGGTTTTCAAGTGACGACCACAAACCGGAAGGCGCAGCGTAGGTTAAGCTAGATGCACCGACGATCTAGCGAAAACCGTGAGCGGCCGATAGATGCAGGAGGCGAGCAGCCGCTGAAAGTGGCGCAACCCTGGGGAGGCCAATGTTCACTGATGATGATGATGACATAAGAATCTATTAAACGGTTATTTTGTAAATACATGACGTGCGAGCTAGTCATTCATCTGACGTTGAGTGTCACGGCTGCCCATAACAGTTGCAGTGTGCAGTTGCTCGAAACTCTAAAAATATAGTCACACGACACTGTATGCATACGTCATCTTGAGACATCACAACGTCTAGTAATAAGATTTCTAGACTGTGTGATCAGTAATAGGTACCTAGGTCTTGGTACCTACTAAACGTGCCAATGGGTTTAAGGAAGTATATATTATGTAGTGGGTATATATGACGATGAAAAATATAACCATCATTAAAAACCATATTATGAATCATAATCGTCTACTAAATATATTATTAATGAAACGTTGTGTGTTTGTTGTTTGAATTTAACGTCAAAGCGAATGTTTTAATTTGAATTAAATTTTTCATCTTAAACCTGCCTACTTATTCGTAAACGAACATTTTTTTTATCATCAATCAATACATATAATAAAACTGTAACTTGGCTAAATCGGTACATTGAATATTTTTGGAAAATTTATTTATTTATTTATTGAACACCAGCATAATGTACACTATTACAATATATAAAAACATTATTTTATAAGGGCTAAGTGTCATTACAATTCATAATAAATTTTGCCTGCATTGCTCTTCTTAATCGATGTAGAAATAGAAACAACTTTTTGAATTTTTTGTCTGTCTGTCTGTCTGTCTATCCCTTTGAACACGCATCACGCTGGACCTATTCAACAGATTTGGCTGAAATTTGGTATGGTAATAGCTGATTATGCAAAATAACATTTAGGATACTTTTGTTTTCTAAAACGGCCAAGTGCGGGTTGCCCAAGCAATAAGGAAGTAATTTTTTTCAAAATTTTTTTGTTCGCATATTATATTTATATTTGTTTATTGATCGATTTGAATTTCAATAAATATAAAAAAATTAGAAAAAAATAAATAATAAATTATAATACCCTGTCGAAAGGAAGATAGAAGAGAAAGGAAAAAAATAGGGGATAAGGATGAATGGATAGAAAGGAGGCAGGCACAGCATATCGTTAATGTATAGTAACATGTAAGCATTATGTAACGTAATATGTGAGCATTATATGGCATTATCTAAACCTGTATGTGCCCACCACAGTTTAATAATTATGTTTTACTTGCATATTTATTAAATAATATAAGTTTATCAGGGGACAACTTACGGAGAACGCACTGTACAAATAAGTATAAGTAAAACGACGATGAAGATCTGAAAATATTTCGGAATCAGTTTTAAATCAAAGTCAAGTAGCTAATTCATTACAAATATACTATTTTTAGCACTTTTACAAATCAAGTTCTAAAAAAAAAAAATTTTGTTTTTTTGTAAATAGGTATTACGTAAAAAAAGAGCTTCTCTACCCTTCGATCAAATATACAACTAGGTTCCGGGTCACATACAAATTCAAAGGTATTTTCTGTCCGCGTTTACATATAATACTTATACAGCTACAATCATTAATGAACGAACTGAGACAACCGAGACGGCTTTTTTTGCACCGATCTGATATCTAAGGTAAACTGATCGAAGTCTTTTCCATACAGGCGCAAGCGATTCAGCACAGCACGGAAAACATAACTCCGACCCAGGGCTTCGATGACGCTTTCAAACTATTTACTATTTTATATCAAACCGTATGAGTTAAGAGTATTGAAAATTGAAAGTCATATGGCAGTTGGTAAGAAATACATAAATGATTAGGTACTTAACTAGCTATAAAAGAATTATAATTTAGAATGTAAACCGTTACTTCATACCTATACCTACCTACAATTTTTGCAAAGTATCTACACATTTATATTTACACTGCTTTTCAAAATATTTTATATTTAAGGGCACACTTCCACAATTGTCGGGAACCCACAACACAGGATAACTCGTGGCTTCAGTATCTACCATTGGCTATACATCCAGTTGACAAATGATACAACTTCCTCTCATACGAAAATTTGTGGTGTATTTCAATTCAACCTTTGCGAGGAAACGGGATCCCGTTGATTTCTTTCGTTCTATCCCGCTCTGTTCTTTGTAATTTCGTATGACCTTGTCTCATTTTGTTACTTCGCCCCCTACCCGAGCAAGTGAGTCGTGTTTGTAGGAGAAATTATGTTCACGAGTTATCAACGGGTGGACGTAGTAACATATTCAGTAATCTGTGGCTGGGCTTTATAGTCTTTGGTATCTACAGATTCTGTGCCTAAAGTCCGGAGTACACCGGGGCTGGTAAAATTTGATTTTGACAAACTGGTTGTAACAAACACGATAATTAGGTACCTACATAGTTCCGTGCAGTTAATACAATATTTACATATGTAGCTCGCGCTGAATGATTCTCACGCAGACTGCCTCAATTTGAATTACATTTTTAAATAGGTTATAATTTAATAGAGTTATTTCTAAATATTGAATAATGTACCGTAATGCACCGTACACTTTTAAAATTAAGTTATATATCAGGGCCATTATTCCGTATCGACTCCTTACTTTGAAACCACGGGATTTCCTTGTCTTACACAAGAAATCTGCGAAACTGTATTCTCTATGAAACGAAAACAAAACCACGCGAAATGTATTTGGAATTGGCACGATTTAAACTGTCAAAAATCGCATGTTTTACCGAGACGCGTTCCGAAACATCAACACATCAAAAGATATGACCACTTATATGTTAATATATTTTATTCAAAATAAAGATAACTTTAATGTTAAGTGAAGGTATACCTGACGCTGTGACACGTTTGAACAAGACACGATAACGACGTGGTTTCGTATCGTGTGGAATCTGTGTTTCCATAGAGAATAACCGCCCTGTAATCGTACCTAATATTAATCACAAAATTATATAAATTACAATTTTTTATATCCTTATAAGGAGGAAGCTTCGCTCATCAGCAAGATGATGACGATGACGATGATGAAAAAACCTTTATGGCCGCCATCTCTTTTGCCTTTGGCAAGATATAATGAACTCGATCTTAAAATAACCTAAATTGATCACGTCAATTCAAAGAACTGACTGATTATGATTATTTATACAGAGTAAATAATCCTATGGTCCTCAGAACCGGAACTAATTTAATTTAAAAACTTATATACTTATCATTTTTCTTAGTTGGTTACCTGTGGTGTGGCGTTCTGCAGACTTCTGAAAAAAAGATACGTTAATACTTTTTTATTATTTACATTTTTAACTATAATCTAAGTTAAGAAAGCGTTTTATAAACACGCATTAAATTTAAAACTGTAACGTTATCAGCATAAAGGTGGAGTGACACCGCGCCTACCGTCAAAAAGTTTAATGACGTCTTAATAATAAACGCCACTCTTTTACCTTAACCATAGAATAAGGAAAATCATTACTACATTGAAGCTAGACAGTACGTTACCATTAAGTCTTAATGGTAACATACTGTCTAGCTTCAAAATTAATAAGTAGTATGGTATATCTTATACTACTACGTTGATGCTAGACAAAAAGTTACCCAAAAAGTTTAATGACGTCTTAATAACAAACGTTACAATTACTTCAACCATAGAACAAGGATAATCATTAATTAATGGTTACGTACTGTCTAGCTTCAAAATTAATAAGTAGGGTACAGTATAGTTTATACTACACCTACTACTTCGAAGCTAGGCATAAGTACTAAAATAACTAGAAAGATTCATTGCGAGATACACAACACAGTTAAGTAATAGCAACGTTCACTAGCATTCCTATCTGACTTCTTTACCCTGCTTTTCCCGCTGCTGTTTTTACCGCTGCTGTTTCACCTGATTTGTGACGATGCGGTCGACGATGGAACATGCTTGCGCAGTTCACTGTAATCTTAAAAACTTCCAAATAAGATTTTACGTGTAGCATTTTCCCTTTACATGGAGTACCTATATCATAACAAAGGCTTATTACGTGGGATTCTATGAAATAAAAATAATAATTATGCTACGTTTTTCTTGTGAGAATGATTGCTTATAGGTAAACTACTCTACATAAGGACTATTAAATAGAAAAATAAAAAAAGCTATAATAGTCTTCACATAAAAGTCATCTTCTCCAGATGGTCTAGCATGCGCACCGCGAGAAAACTTGTCTACGCTGTTAGAGTGAGACACACTTAGGCGCTACCATAGCCTTGTCACGGTCACTCGCGAGAAAAAGTGTCGAGATAATTTTGTCGCGGTGCGCATGCTAGCCTGGCAGGTTCATTGAATACTGACGTCATAATACGTCACGATAAGGTTGGTATATGAAACGTCACAAACGATAATTCCTCAACCATCAGTTCGCGGTCATTTAACGATATCATTACGTCACGCGCACCATGTCTACCGATAGTAAGTATTATTTAAACTACGTCACTCATCTTATAAAATTAAATTACAATAAGTTACTAAATTTAAACACGCAAATGGAGCCACATTATTACTTTGTGCCCATTGTTGTAGAAACTATGGGCAGTTGGGGCGCAGAAGCCAAGAGTTTGGTTGCAGAATTAGGGCGCAGGATTCGGGACAGAGGTGGTGACTCCCGCTCCGGCTCGTTCCTGGTGCAGAGGTTGGCCATCCAGCGTGGTAATGCTGCCAGTGTGATGGGCACCTTTGCACCAGGTACAGTGAGGGGCGGGTTATTCAAATAATATAATAGGTAATAATTTGACATTGTTTTTAATTGTAAATTAATTTTGACGTTTTGTGAATTATTTAATAATGTATTATTTTAATTTTCATCAAGTGTAATAATCATGTTTTCAAAGGATAAATAAAAGGTTAATACGCAATTAAAATCCATTTCGAGTGGTAAAATAGCAGGAAGACAGACCTAGCTAACAAAATGGTCAGGTATCGTTCGTAGAACCGACAACCGATGGGGAAGAAATGTTCTCGAGTGGCGACCACGAACCGGAAGACGCAGCGTAGGCCTTCCACTAGGTGATGTTTGCATTCTTACCTCAATCGCGAGTGTACCTCCAATTCGCATTTAGCGTTTTCCTGAATCACTCACCATCCAAACGTCCAAAGAATACCACTGAGCATGTGACCTAGTTAGAAGAATCTCAAATAATTGGTGAGTGAGAAGGTGCGGGTTCAAATCCCGCTGGTTGCTGTCTTGGTATCATAGACCTATTGAGAATAATTCTAGATCTGTGCTTGGTATACTAAATGATTACCTAAATACTTACTTCTTGGCACACTTTTGAGTGTGGATTTTGATATGCTGTCACTGTCTTCTGATTCAGAACACACCTGAAAACTTGTTTCTGAAACGAAAAGTTTTTTTTTTTAATATTTGGACTGTAAATAATGTTGTGAATAAAGTTTCTTCGTATTTTTTTCAAGAGCTCATAAAATGTATGGAACGAGCCGCATTTTTGACGTTAACTTTCCTGACTAGAGACGCTTGAATCAGCGTTGTGATATCCTCACTTACACTACACGACTACTAGACGTCAGAACACATGTTTTCATGCATAAAGGCACGTGTTCACTGCAGCCGCATCAACGGGCCGGGTGGAATGGTTCATATAAAATTTAGGAAAGCGATGTAGGCCTTAGGTAACTGTGCTTTTTTAATGGAAAAACAAAACAATAATGGCGATTAGTTTAAATTACACGGTTTTTTAATAAATGTTAATATTGTTAATAGGGTAGAAATATTAACAATATTAACAATATTCTGCCGCAGAATACAATATGTTCAATTTTTTTTTAAAGACTAATGTGACTGTATTTAGTGCTCTAAATTGCTAAAATGCTCTAAGTGCTATGATATCCAAACCATACAGTCAAATTACAAGCACTAATAACAACAAATAAAAAGACTTTAAATTTATATAAAAAAACAGACTTTTCCCCCGATAAGTTAACACACATAATTAATACCTGTGTCATATCTCTGTTTATGATGCCGCGAAGGCATGTCCTGGTTCTCTACGTGACCGAAGGTTCTGAAGCCGACGGCAAATTGTGCGTATGGACTTATCTCGTACAGTTCTGAAACAAGATTTAATTTAGAAGTAATTTTTAAGATTGTTTATTTAGAATACTCATTTACTAAATACAACTAAACTATTTTATAAAACTAAACTACTACCAAACTAAAACTATAAAATTAACAATAATACCTATAATACAAAACTAATTTAATAAACCACTACCAGTTGCCAAAGTGCTCATAATGCTAGCAGCATTGCCGCGTTGAATAACAATGCTCAACCTTTGGGCCAATTTTTAAGTGACTTTGCCACCACAGTTGATAAGAAAATAAAAAAAAAGTAAATGTTTTTTTTCTTTCTTACTTTCTTTTCTTTCTATAAAAAAAAATTTGATTTACATGTAAACATTACTATGAAACCATTTAAATTATCATCCAGAAGCCATCCATTGCTGAACATAAGCCTTTCAGTGACCCTTTGACTGGCTACTAAACTTGTCAGCGACCATAGTAAAAAAAAAATCAAGAGTTCAAATTATAAGCCATACCAAAGTACGAATAGCTGTCTCTAACAAAACGGCAGTTAAGCATTATCTATCTGCAGCGGCCAATACTTTAACGGCTGTTACTAAAAGTGAAATTTACTAAGTGCTACCATGCTTTGGAAGTCATGTTAAGTCACGTCGACCTCAGCTGTTGTCATACGACCGTATCGTTAACTCAAGAACACTCCTTTAAACATCCTACAAATTCTGACATAACTTGCTTTAGAAAATCTTACCGTGTTTACTATTATTTCGCATATGTATAGGGGCACTATATATCCGATTTTGCGCGTTCATAGCATTTTCTTTTACATTGGCGAGGTTAGTGTGAGAGGTGGTAGCTGTCAGGTTACCGCTTTCCGACTTGTTGTCTACCGTTATAGAGTCCCTGTACTCAGTGAGGTTGCCACTTCTGAAAATAAATATAAATGAATAAATATGTGCGGACATTTAACACAGCCCCATCTAGCCCCAACCTAAGCATAGCTTGTACTATGGGAACCAGATAACTGATACAATACTTATATACTTTTTTTTGTTTGTAAATACATACATAGAATACAATATAACACCCAGACGTAGAACAAACATCTATGTTCATCACACAAATTTTTGTCCTGGGTAGGAATCGAACCCACAGCCCTCAGTTTAGAAGGTAGGGATACTACCAACTGAGCTATCGGGCCCGTCAAAAGAGAATATTATGTGTGTGTGTAGTACTACTTAGGTGGTAGGACTTTTCTGCAAAGTTGGTCAAGGTAGACACCACTACTTTGTTAGTGCCGTTATGGAAATTCCTGGGCAAATGAGACTTTTTCTCAAAGTCTTGTCTAGTAATCTGATTACTAGACTGTGTGATGTCTCAGAATGACGTGCGCAGTGTCATGGTATTTTTTAGAGATCCAGGTGATACTGCAACTGTTACGGGCAGCTGAGTCGCTTACAATCAGGCGGACGACCTATCACGTTATTCTTTGACATAAACATAAAAAAATGCCTTAAATCGTCAATCCGTCATCGGAGCATAAAGAAAACAATTTGTATAGATGTATTAATATAGGCCTTATAAATTACCTTTGCCGCTTAACTAAGATGTAAATACAGCTTAATAAGCATATCGTCAGCAGAATAGAGCTGCAAATGATGACCAGCATGTTCAGGTCAAAAAGGTCTGAAGGCGGTCCCACTTCACCTGGAATTAAATTAATTATATCAAACGTGCAGGTGTCAAACGCGGGTCAGGCCACGCCAGTGAACTTCAACATATAAGAGCTAGATCACAGGGTGAAAACACATAGAACTATAAATTAGATGTCATAGTTACTACAGCCTACAATGATCGCCACGGCTTTAGGTGTTGGCTAAGCGGCCAGTTCCTGGAATTCCGTAGATTTTCAAGAATACAAATTTATAAATATTTATTGACCAATTTTTTTATGTCTTCCCGTGGGTGCCGTAAAAGCCGGCAAGGGGAATGTTCAGGGAATGGATTCTCTTTGGTACACCAAGCCACCTGCCAGTCGTGGTGATTATAGCAAGTAGGCCTCTACGAAGGGGGGGGGGGGGCTTTGTTAAGTAGTGGATCTCTTCCGGCTGTTATTGTGATGTGTTATCTATAGGTACTTAAATAACTTACTAAGAAGAAAAATAAACTTACTTCCATCCACATTCTTAGTGGCAAAGCTGTAAGCCGTAGTAACGGTGCCAGCTTCATTGGTTGCCGTCACTCGGACCTGGTACCACGTGCCAGCCGCCAGGTCGGCGATAGAAAACGATCCAGTGCGATATGTTTTCGCTTGGTACGGGAGCGGCCATGATGGGTGATCGGTGTAACTTTGCTGGGAAGAAACGGTGTGCATTTGAAGACTTATCTGTTTGTTATACAAGGTGTACATAGGCAAATATACCACAAGTCGGACCGACTACCTTAGCAAAACCGTAAAGGATGCAAGAGGCGAGCAGCCGTTCAAATTAGCGCTCTATGGCCATGTTCAGCAGCGGGCGTCTTCAGGCTGATGATGATGATGATGATGACAATGAATATAATTTATTATAACAAACCCATTCAACATTCTTTATCTCTCTCTGCATATCATGTTAAATAACTTTTGTTCTACGTTTTTAAGAAATGGAAAAAACGGTTAGTTAGGTCCCTACTATATTCAACTAAAAATCAGCTGTTTCTTGAGTACTAAGGTCATCAACCTTAAGCGTCGTTAACTTGTTGTTACCTTCAAACTCAAGAAACAAGATCGTAATAAAATTGACTAGAGTACAGAATGAGATAACACAATGGATTGGAATAAGTAATAGCTCTTCGTGTATTGTGTACATTGCCATAATGGACGAAGATGGAAAGAAAAGTTTTCGAGTAGTTAAGTGTCCACAAACCCAAAGACACAGCATAGCCCAGCCCTCCACTAGTTGGCTGACGACCTGGTAATTATAGGGCGTATTTTATCTATGACGCTTATTCTTACCACAGTGTTATGTGCTCTAATCCATCCTCTACTACCGAGCGGGCGGTACTCCACCCCCCACCCCCGCAGCTCGCACCCCCCGTCGTCCCACCCCGCAAGCTGCACCAGGAGATGCGTGCTGTTGCTCCAGAACCACTCGCTTGATGATGGCGCTATCGGCACTGGAAGAAAAATTCATTCCCGAAAAATACTAGCACCAGTTATGGGGTTCTAAAAATATTTTCAATAGTAGTGGTCAAAAACGTAGATTCAGAATCTAGGGCCCAACCAAGATTCCCTGTATTTAGGAGCTAGAAACAACGAGGACCATGGCCCTACAACACCCAGACATAGAACAAGCATTTGCGCTTTTTTTCCTGTACACAAATACTTATCCTGTCGCGGAAACCGAACCAGCCGGATTATGAGAACTCAACACCACACCACAGAAGGAGTCAATATGTGAATATGAATTAACTTGGGTACAAAGTGGGTGGGTCAGTTAGTTATCATTAAATTGTAATAAATAAGGTGGCGTTCTCTGGGGGAGGCCTATGGTTAGCATCGGACGTCTTCAGGCTGTTAATGATGATGATAAAATAAATAAATTCCTAAATAATAGTAAATTGATGGTTTGAAAATAGGACCACTCTGACTCTTTACGTGGGTGTCGTAAGAGCAGCTAAGGGAATATCCAAAAAATGGGCGGCAGCATTCTCTTCGGTACATTAAAATCTTCTGCAATGACCAAGCCGCCTGTCAATCATTGTGATTATGGCAACCCCCCTTCCAAACGGGCGTTCAATTCGGGAGGCTTGTGTTCAGCAGTGGACCTCTAGTAAAAGTTTTATCTCACCTCCACCCAAAGTGCTGACATCCATATAAGCAGGCTGCGAAGTCCCCACTCTATTCGTCGCTGTTATCCTCAGCGAGTATTTTGTTCCGCATTTTAGTCCAGTCAGCACGTGTTTCTGTACGCCGGATAAGTTGGGCAGCTTGTTCGCTGGCCATGCCTCGTGCCACGGACCATTTGCTTCTTTCCAAGTTAAACTGTATGCTGGAAGAATATTGATTGATATTTCATGATACGCAGCTCCCTTAAGTTAATGCAATGCTACTAAAACTAGTACAGTTCTCAAAAAGGTTCCAGCAGGTTTGCAGCCAGTTCCTAATGCAAGCGTAGTATGACACCACCTTCAATCACCCATATTGATTTTTAGCTCAGATCCAATGTGAGCAAACGCATACTTGACCAGAAAAATTACAACCAGACAAGCTGAGAAGCAGCCGAAAAATGCTATAGACCACTAATTTGATCACCTATATAAAAGACAGAATGCTACAGCTTATTAGCAGGTTTAAGTACACTTTGCATGCTGGTTGTATTGCAATAATAAAAAGTAGTTATAAACTTACTGATCTTCTGTCCTGTACTTTTATTGCTAACAGTATAGTACGGCTGTTCCCACTCCACCAGTATGGAATCTTTATATGGCGTGGTCCGAAGTACAGGCGCTTCGGGAAGAGGTAAAACTATAACCGTGTACTCCACTGAATCAGAACCATACAAGTTCTTGGCAAGGCAGGTGTAGTTCCCGCTTAGTGATTGGTCTATGTCTGGAATGGACAAAATATGAGTGGTAAGCTTCTTAAAGAGAACAGGTACCTCAATTTCTACCGACCTAATTTTAGTGAGATCTTCAATTAATGTCTGGGGTTTGCTTCTTCGAGATCAATCTGCCTTTGCTTTTCTTACAGCCAAATACAACTACTGTAGAGTTTACCTTTGCTAAATATAGGCACTTACTGTTAATAAGCAGACTGTCGTCATGGTTCCTGGTGAACCTGGGATGGTGCGTGATGATGTTGTGGTTGTGGTACCACACGGTGCGCGGCGGCGGCGCGCCCACGCACTGGCACACCAGCAGCAGGGAACTGCCCACACCTACTGACACTGTTCCTCCTAATGATGCTACACCGGCTACCACTGTAATAGATATATTGATTAGTTTATCTTGGATCCTATCAAATGTACTCTGAAGATAAGGGTAAGCTGTGGCAGCTGCAACGATTGACGTTCAAATCAATCACAGGCCTTGTGGCAGGTTATACCTGTGAGTTTTAACCTTGACAGTAAAAAATGGATAGGCCATGCAGTGAAGGTTACGGAATTGTCTACATTTGAAAACTGTGCCGTATGGTCCTGGCATAAGACCAGGAACATCTGGAAATGTAAGACAGCTAATGAAATATCCATGGAATGGTGGATTTGAAGATACACCCCATACACTTACGAGCAACCTTAAAACTCTTACTTCTAGAGATGACAAAAAAGTCAATTAACCAGCTTCGTGAAAGTGTACGAGTGATTTTTAAACTTTACAGTATTAAAAAGGTGGATTTAAAGCTTGGATGAATTATTTAAAGCCATACCTCTTGAGGTAGGGGTGTGCGTGGTCCGTCTGCTAGCGGATCCTTCCCCAGCTGCGGTAGTAGCGGTGACCCATACTTCATACGTCACTCCACTAGTAAGGCCACTCAGATCGGTTGAGGATCTTGTGGAACCAGCGCGATGGGACTGGGCTAGGCCTGCACTGTTAATGAAAAGTGATGAAATGATTGTAATTTTATGTCAAAATTTCTTCTAGTAGGGCCAGGGCCGGCTCACCGTAGGCCGGCCAGCTTGTTAAGTGTGTGTGGATGACGAATATCCTCTATTTTCATTTTCCGCACATTAATAAAGCATAAATTAAGTTCGCAAGTTTAACATATAACCAATGTATAATAATTTTTGCTCACACCTCGAAGTTGGTTTCACATAGACGGTGTAATGCAAGATTTCTCCGTTTGGATGTTCAGGCCTCTTCCAGCTGACGAGTAAAGATGTCGAAGACAGCACGAGCACTTTTATATCGGCTGGTGAACCGGGCACTGAAAAGTAACAGTTAACTTTGATGAGTTTGCCATGACGTTAACGAAGCTGGGCAAATCTTAAGACTACATAGTAACACTAAAGAAACATGGTTTTTTGTTAACACTTAGCACGTAAAAACTTAACACCCTGAACTGGAATATGCTCCAAAGTATAAAAAAAGGAGAAAGTACCAAATATTTTTCTAAGGATCTTCTGCTTGCTTCCTAAGCTGTAACTTTTATTCCATAGAATGAATTTCCTTAAAAAGGTAGGTACATAGTTTCTTACCATCTTGTAAAGTAGCACATACGATGGGGTAGGAATAGGGCCCAACACCAAAGTTAGAGAAGCCAGCGACTTTCACAGTATAGTTGGTATACTTTAGCAACCCTTGAAGATACAGCTCCGTGTGAAGAGATGTCTGATTCTGCCATGCACCTTCTGGAAATACGAAATAATAATTTAATATTTTGAGTTATCCAAGAAGACCACAAAGGTGACTAGGATTTTTAAGGACAGTTTATCTATATCGAATGTCTTCATATTAGAATTGTGGGTTTTGCTCACATTTCACCCGAAGATATGGTCTAAGATGGTCTGCATAGGAACTGTTTCTCATTTTTTTTTTTTTTTTTTTTATATGAATGAATGACGTGACGAGCTAGGCGTTCACCTGATGTTAAGCAACACGGCTGCCCATAACAGTTGCAGTGTCACTCGGAACTTTAAAATAATAAAGTTTCGCGTGACACTGCACTGCGCATGTCATCCTGAGACTTCACACAGTATAGTAATCAGATTACTACACTGTGTGATCAGGTCATAAAGTCTCATTTGCCCAGTCATTTCACTAGCTACAATGCCCTTCAAACCGGAACACAGTAGTGCTTGCACACTACTGCTTGGCGGCAGAATAACTGACATATTTTTAACTTGAGAGTGACATCTGGAATCACTTTCTAAGACTGGAGTTAAAGTACTTATATATGGAAATCCTACCTCCTGTAGCATATAGAACGGTGTATCCAACTAAAGAATTGCCCTGCCCAGGTAACACTATAGGCTGCCACCCAACTCTTAAAGACTTTGATGACACTGCAGTACACTCTACTGATGATGGAGCTTGTTCTGGAGCTGAAAATAATAAAGAATCAAGATGAAGAAAATAGAGGTGGGTCGTACTAGGTAAATCGAGATACTAGGTGACTCTGTGATTCAGCCATACCTGTGACAAATACCTGTGAATAAATACTAGCGAGTATTTTTTACTCGCAGCACAAGCCACGTTTACAGAACGTAGATATATAATAGGTGTGTCTTTCTCTGACGCCTATGTGGAAATGGATGCACCTATTAGTTTTGATTTGACGGCTGGCAAAACATGTCGCTGCCACAGCTCCTGTGAAAAAAATACTAGGTTTGTCCCTCTCTGGCACGCTACAGACGCCTTCGTGAGAAAAGGATGCACCTATTACTTTAGCACGCTCTCATAGACTCGCGCACAAGTCATAGTGTCGCTGCTCCCGGAGGTATTTTGTCGCTGTGACTGACTATGACTTTCTTTTATCAGTGACTTTTACCTGTGACGATAAATACGCCTCACGCCTAGAAGAAAAGAGTAGAGAACTGAAAAGTATAGCGAGAGTGTAAAAATAGTTAATGACGCTTTATGACCAAAAATGATGTTAGAAAAGTATTTATTGACAATGTACCCTGTAATTTTATATTTTGTTCAATTGAGATGAACCGGTACAGAATGAACTTATTGGTGATATTTTTTATGTCGATAGAATTCGTAGATTCTTCAGCATGTCTACCTTTTGAGACGCGCTTAGCCTATCTTAAAGGCACGACCCATCAAGACGTTAAAAGTGTTGTAATTTTTCCTTTGCTATTGCTTCTAGAACTACCTTTGGTAGACGTGAATCAGATACCAATTTTTGTTAAATGTATATTATATTATAATATTAGTCTTACTCAGCGTTTCCGTTAGGAGAACGATTTGCTCGTGGTGAATACGTACCACCTTCTCTTGTATCTTGAAACACAGGTAACGAAAACGGTCCCGATCCAGCGTTAGTGTATGCCGACACTGACACAGCATACCTTTGGAGGAAAAAACACTATTAAAAGATGAAAGAAAAACCTACATAGGTAGACAAATACTCTAACAAACAACACAGCTCTAGCGTCTATAATAGTTTGATAAATGAACATCTAGCAGAATTAGTAGCTGAGTAGGTAAGCACTAGTGGTATTAACGATGCTCCAATAGTACATTATGATATAAGTGTGGGATATTGATCGTTACACTCGAGGCGGTATTATGCGCGCGAGCCGCAGGCGAGCACGATAACGGATCCGAGAGTGTAATGATCAATCCACACGAATATCATACGACGTTTTTCATCACAGTATGCGAGGAAAAAACAGACTTGTATTGCTAAAAACGAGTAGATTCTTATTCTCACGTGCCGTAATTACCTAGTAAACATAGTAGTAACTAAGGGTTATAAGATAGGTGGTGAGCGTACCACAGATTTGAATCTTATATCATAAAATTGTTCTTGTAACAAAAAAAAATTATGATGATGATGATGCCGACGATAATAATGGTGATGATTAAAAATATGATTATGTAAATATGAGAGTTTTCATAATGTGGCACAGAGTATAATGACTTTGTTACAAACCTAGTGTTCTTCAAGAGTCCACTCAGCAATGTCTCCTGCTTGCCATTAAGCTGTGAAATTTTGACGCTCCTCGAATCGGCGTCATCTGAAACTTAAAATAAGTTGTGCTCTTGTTAACCATTTACGGTTGTAACGTTTTCTTTCGTCACTTTGGCAACGATATCTTTAAGTTATTTAGCAACCTTATTAAGTTATTTTAGCACTGTTTTATGTATGTGTAAAGTTTGTACCGAATGGTGTTAGATTTTGTTGGAACATTCCATAGGTTTCCCCGATTACCCTTTTTCCTTATTATCCGAGGACGGTTGAGACCAGGCAGGAGGCCGGTCGTAAAACTAGCCCACATATTTCAGCTATTGGATTGTAAAGTTTTGCTGCACGGATAGCATAAGAAGAGTCCTTTCACACAATGCTATTCGTATTAGAATCACTATTAGCCATTCACGTGGAGCTGATGCTGGCGCAATCATATCTGTCATAACTTGAGCCTTATTGAACTTTTGGTAGACGGTTGATGGGTTTAGTATTTACCTGTCCCAATATTCTGCGGTACAGCTCTCACGTGGTACCCCATGACGACTCCGTTGTGACTCTCTTTCAGTGGTGGAAGCCATGAAACGTATAATTCGCCGGGGTTCTCCGTTTGTTGAACTTGCACGTTTATTGGGGGAGAGGAGGGTGCTAAAATCAAATAAGTTAGGATTCATTCAACTGTTTAAAGCTTTTATTTATTTTATGAGTCCTCATAATTATCTTACTTTGACGCACTGCTAGACATAGATAAAGAGTTTCTAACACTGAGCACAATTATCAGCTTTTCCCCCAGTTTCATTACTACTATTACATCGTTTTGCAGACCGCCGTAAGTAGGTATGTTTACAGATTCGTGGTCCTCACATCAAAAAACACTTCTGCCATACCGATTGTTAGTTCTGCGGCAGACCATCCCATTACCACTTCAGCCGGTTAATCTTCTAAGCTATGTTAGTTTCTGAGTTAAAGTTGTTTAAGCTGGCTTACCTTCCTCGTGAGTAGTAAAATGTACCGCTGGAGTATAAACGCTGACGCCGACCTGGTTGGCGGTAGCAACGCGGACAGCGTATGATGTTGCTGGCCGTAAATTTTGGAGGTCAATAGACTGTCGAAGGTCATTGTGCTTCCTGAAAAAATGTGGGGTTGAAATTAAGCTACTCAGAGTTCTGTATAATTATAGTGCAAAATATATAATTAACTGTTCCGTGGACCGTTCTGGACCAAGCGTTACTAAAATAAAGGGCATAGAAGTTATTTAATGTATAACACAATAAGGAAACAGTTAACTGCAGTTTTTCCTTAAGTAGACACTAAGCAATTTTAGTTTGGTCATCGCCACGAAGATACGACCATAACTTTTAACAAGCATAGGTAAGTAGGTCATCAATTCAGGCGCAATGTGATCGCAAAATCTCTTTAAAATTGAATGAAGTATTTTCAAAGTCTATGTTGGAATAGTTGACATACTATTTAAGTGATTGCCGGCTGATGTTCAACTAAATCTTTAATTTCTCTCACCTGGTAACGTTAATAGAAGTAGCATGTTCCCAACTGTCAGCGTAGTGTGTATGTGAGTACTGCAAGGAGTAATGTCTGGCGTGGGCTCGGAGAATGTCTCGCCATGAGACACTGGCCGTCCTAGAGCGGATTGAGTCTACGCGTAGATCTGATGGTGGTGTTGGTGGTTCTGGAATTAAAACGGTCAGAATTTGAAAAGAAAAAATAAGATGGAAAAATAATTCATGCCAAAGTATTTTGATTGAGAAAGAATGATTTTTAAAAGACTTTTTAAAAGACATTACAAGAGAAGGAAGACGTCACGTAGTATAGGTTGGTCCTTGACCGCTGACTGGTCAAAACTTTGCAAAACCGTTAGATGCAAGAGGCAAGCAGCTATTTAAAGTGACATTTGATAGAGCAGATCTATATTCAGCGTTAAGGACATCTTCAGGCTGATCATTTTTAAAATGGTGTTATTTTAATTGCTCTATAGTTGCTAATTTTGATAAATAAAAAAAAATCAAAGTAAACTTTGGTGAACAAAGGTAGCCAACTGAAAAGTGTTTTTTTATGGTGTCCTTTAATTTGAATATTATCGGTAAACTAATTAAAATTATTGAGCGCATGGATTAGCACTGGCTAGCCAATTTTTGTCCTCTCCTCTCCAAGTTCTGTTTTTAGCCGTTCATGTATTATCGCTTTAACTTTTCAGAAGGTGAAACAATAGGTACATTTGCTAAGTGCTAGTGGTCTACAAGGTCTTGTCAACCTCAATCTTATTGCAATGTTTATTTAGACTAAAAAACTCTATAAGTAATATCAAATACTGTACCCAAAATAGTAAGATGCACAGTAAAACTGGCCGATCCATAAGGATTGCCAGCTCTGCATTGGTAGACTCCAGCGTCGCTCGTCTCCGAGTACTGATAGCTGATCTTACTCGTCAGGCCTAGGGAGGTCTTGGTCTCGGAGATTTTCAACCTGAAATGGTTATAACGCTTAAAATCATTGCATGTAGTAATATAATGATACCGCCCAACACGTACACATGGATCACACATAGATCATGAACCGTAAATAGGATTCCCTACTTCTAGGGACACAGGGACTACGACCATGGTCCCAATATAATTATGATATTTCGCTTCCTCTCTCTATTCCTTTTTTCTCCAGACGATTTGGCATTGTGGCGCATAAGTAATCACTTTGGGTATCAAGTGTTTTGAGAATAAGTTATGTTAAATTTCAGTCATTCTGAGAGTTAGACAAGTAGAGATTTAGTCGTATTAGCGGATTAGGCCATTTGGGATTAGTTTGTAACGAACCGGACGCTTATAAATTTACGTTTGACCACGCAACAACTCGCCTGATGGTAAGCGCCCTCGCTTACCATCAGGCGAGTTGTTGCGAAAGATGTGGCGAAAGATGGAGTACGTAAATGTTTTCTGTTTGTTTGAGTGTCTATTTTGTTTATGTAGTATTCGCGTCAAAATGGCTGGACCAAATTGGATGAAATTAACCAATCAATATTGACACAATTTTTATCCCGAAAATATTAGTTATCGTAGGAAAAAGCTTCAGATCCTCATAAAATTAGTTGTTAAAACAAAAATAATAAATCTTACCTTTGGGTCTGCACGTCCACTGGGACCCCATCATGAGTCCACGACACCCTGATCGGTTCGTCACCAAGCGGACGGCACTCGAGTGCAATAGGGTGACCAAGTCGTGACGTCACGTTCACGGAGGACATCTCAAAGTGTACTGGCTCTGGAAAAAGTTATATTGAGGATTATCCCAGGATTTGTTTGGATACTCTGTGATGCCTACTACAAGATGGCTTCTTGCGATAAAATAGACTATAAGGAAAATGTGTGAAATTAAACTCCACGTCATACTTGGTGTGTTTTAATTAATAACAGACCTATCTAGCATTGGCGACGAGGATGGTATAACTTGTGCCAATAAAAACACCCAGAAACTTTTTTTTTTTGACTTGACGAGCTAGTCGTTCACCTGATGTTAAGTAACACGGCCGCCCATAACAGCTGCAGTGTTACTCAGAGCTTTAAAATAATAAAGTTTCACGTGACACTGCACTGCGCACGTCATCCTGAGACATCACACAGTCTAGTAATCAAATTACTACACAGTGTAATCAGGTCATAAAGTCTCATTTGCCCAGTAATTTCACTAGCTACAATGCCCTTCAAACCGGAACACAGTAGTGCTTGCACACTATTGCTTGGCGGCAGAATAACTGACAGAGCGGTGGTACCTACCTAGACATATTTTAAGTACGGTTACATTTGTGTCTCTATCTCTTTTTGTCATCAAAGCTAGCCAATTTATAGAAAGAAAGAAGAAAGAAATTGATAGATTGAACTGAACTGGAACAGTGGACAAAGTATAATACCTGAAGAATTCCCTCAATGTTACAGACAAAGTTGCTAAGCTTCCTTCAAAGGATAAACCTGAGAACTACTTAGTTTCTGACTAAGTCTAAGTCAGCAGCTATAAGTCGATTCAAGTAACTTTTGTGGACCGCAATCTAGATTTACGTTGCGGAATGTTTCGAATAAATAAATAGATTGTTGCCAATTCTTAAGCCTAATGCGTTAGAAGTTTAGGGTGAAAAGAGAAGAACAGCTTAGTGTTATCATGGAGTCCTATCAGGTACAAACGAAAAATAGTCCGAACTTGGAGAAAGTGTATATATAATACGAAAATAGCCCGCGTTATCCCGTTGTATGGGATGCGGCATCTGTACTGTAGGTGTTATATTATCTGGGGTGTTATTTTGTTGGCTACAGTAAATATAAAACCTAATGGCACCTTAAGCCTTATTTCAGAGCCAGTTATTGTTAGGTAGGCTAAAGCCGGCACAAGTATACTGCCAAAATGTGTCATTTTTATCTCAATGTTTTTTCTTTAAATACGGTCATTGGGACAATATGGATTACGTCATCAAAATAACCACGTCGTGTGCCGTTTTCATTTAGCTGCATTGTCTGTATTTAATCATTATAATCATCTTTTATTCAGTTCTTCAAATACAATACCTACTTACTATTCACACTCATCCAAACAGTCTTGCTCAGTGGCTGTCCAACTCCATTCTCCACATTGCAGGAGTACAGACCCTCGTCTGTCAGAGACACCTCCTCAATGATCAACGTCCCATTAGGAAGACTCAGGATGCCACCACCTGCCAGTTCTAAAACTGGTTGCCAAGTTCCTAGAAGTGCTGGAAAAAAAATTACCATATTTGCAAAACCTAGCACAGGCATGTGTAGGAATGGATTCGCCAATGGTAACAACTGTCTAATTTGTGTGTTGAAGCAACTATAACTAACTTGAACATAGAGATGAAAATAGACCATCAAAGTAAAACAACCGACGATCTGGTGAAAGCCGCGGGGAGCCGATGGATGCAGGAGGTGGGCAGCTGCTCAAAGTGGCGCTCTCTGGGGAAGGGGGGCTATGTTCAGCAGTGGACGCCTTCAGGCTGTCGATGATGATGATGATGATGATGAATGAAAAATATTGGGGTGGAAGATAGATCTAAACACACTTTAATGACACTGACAGCCTCCGTGGTGTGGTGGTTGAGCAGGTCGGCTCATAACCCGGAGGTGGCGGGTTCGATTCCCGCAACAAGACAAGTATTTGTGCCCGGAAAAAAAAAGCGCAAATACTTGTTCTGTGTCTGGGTGTTGTAGGACCATGGTCCTCGTAGTTCCTGGGTCCCTAGATACAGGGAATCCTAGTTAGGGTCCAGGATCTATGTATGTGATCGTTGGGCGTTATTTATTTATTTATTTATTTATAATATAGCGAAAAAGTTTCGGAAACTAATCGATCCAAATTTGACCGTAGTACATACCATCCTTCTTCATCCAGTGCACCTGTGGCTGCGGATATCCACTGGCACTGCAAGAGACTGTTCCTTTCCTTCCCAGCAGCAAAGAGGAGTTGGATGGCTCCTCTAACCATTTGGGGGCAACTGAAAAAAATACCACAATCTCGATAAATATTATGGAAATTTCATTGTCCATTAAAAATGCCTTCTAAAAATTAAACTAGTTAGGTCTATCTAAAAATTACGCCAAACTGATCACTTAGCCATGTGAGAAGAAGATGAAAAAATCTATTCCAATAAGAGCGGAGAAAAATAACTTATTGAATCGACGATATCAAATGATTGACAACAATTGCTTGAATATGACTGATGGTAATACTGGAATTGATTCGCTTTTATCGCTAATAAGCATAATAAGTGGAATAAAAACCATAATCAAAATAACTAGCACAGAAGCTTTTATTTGCTGCCACATGATTAATGATTATTATCCTCGATTATATATAATTTTAACCTCAACAGCATCACATTTTGTTCAACATTAAACATATTATTAACGTTCACTTAACCTTTGATCTTCATAGTTTCAGCATGAATCAAATGAACAGGCTTCGAGTAATTGTTACCTTACCTTTGATGTAGAGTTCTGTGGATCGATTAACCTTTGCCACGTGGTTGGAAGCCACACAAGTGTATGTACCGCAGTGCTCCAGAGAAACTTTCTTGATGACTAACGCGCTGAATAGCTCTGAATTCCTTTCGACTACCTGAAAAGGATTTTGTTTGGCTTTATTATAATTACTCAAGCTGATAGTTACAGTTATCAATCTTGGTTTGTGTCCTTAATAATTAAAATAACCAGCCAAGTGTGAGTCGGACTCGCGCACAAAGGGTTCCGAATAAAAACGAGTAAAACATCATGATTGTTGTATGGGCGCACCCTTAAATATTGATTTTATTCTGTTTTTAGCATTTTTTGTTATAGCAGCAACCAAAATATATCGTCTGAGAAAATTTCAACTTTCTAACTACCACGGTTCATGAGATACAGTCTGGTGGCAGACGGACATACAAACAGACAGACATATAGACTTACAGTGGAGCCCTAAAAAGTATAAAGTCAACTAAGTGAGACACAAAAACTAACATAAAAAGGCAGTTCGAATAATTTCAACTTTTTAACTATCACAGTTCATGAGATACAGCCCAGTGACAGACGGACATACATACAGACAGACAGACAGACGGACAGTGGAGCCCTAAATGTAAAAAGTCATCTAAGTGAGACACAAAAACTAACATAAAACGGCAGTTCAAATTAGGCAAAAAATCTCAAACTAGAATTACGTTAGAGTTTACTATACTTACTTTTAGATTACCAGGAATCCTTTTCCCATCTTTCAGCCATTCAAAATGTATCGGCAAGTCACCACTTCTCACGTTACAATAAATATTAGCAACTTGCCCTTCTTGAAGATTGTTGCCTAATAGCAGATCGTCCAAAACTGGTGCTTCTATCACTTGAATCTCAAACGCTCTTCTCGCCATTTCGCCACTAGGACTTGTAACGATACATGTGTAAATAGCCCCATTTAGCTCTTTATTGACTTCTGTGACGGATAAAATACCATCTATATTGACGCTTGGTGCATTTCTCCTGATCTTTCTATTTGAATGTAGGCTTCTTTTGTATCGAGTGGAGAAAAGTGTGTTAGTGTTTAGAGTTTTCCCTTGATATTCCCAGTCTATTTTGCTGGAAATAAATGGTGATCAATTGGTAATATTAAAAAAAACCTCTATAATTTCTAGTACATTTAGCTAATCAGTTGTTAATTAAAGAATTATGCTCACCTTATAGGATAACCGTAGAAAGGGCATCTTAAGTTGACAGAATCACCACTTTGAACTTTTATAGGTGGCAAAGATCTGATGTATGGTGGACCTGTAAGAATAACCATCTGTGACTTAAGAAATTCCTAAAAACAATGATGCAAAGTCTTAGCTGTTAGCATTAAGTCCTCCGTTGTACATGTTATGTGCATGAAGTATTAAATAAATTTATAAATAAAGTCTTAAATTCCTTTACATGTCGGATCAAATACAATTGTTTCGATATTGCTATATACCTTTAAATTTATTCGCGATATTTTTAAAGGTATTTGAAACACCGCAACAAAACATTTAATTATGCAAATAATCTATTACTCTAGTATTGATTGTTCAATCAACTGGTACTGCCCATTGCTAAATTTAGACTGAGGAAAATATAGGTATTGTTACTTCATAACATTGTTTTCCCATTATCCTGTTTATAACAATATTATGAGCATAATGATATAATTGGGTTATAGCTTCTATGGTCTTAAATACCATTACTAGAACTCACTTCACTAATAAGTGAGTGAAAATCAAATTAAGCTCTGTTAGCAAACCATGTGACTGGCGCCGACTTATATACGTCTTTCCTTGCTAAAGTTTAGGTCAAGTGGTAGCTCACCAGCCTCGCCAAAATTCAGTTTGTGCGCTACTTGCTGTTACAGGATTGTGAGATGTATTTTACTTTGATGCTTTGATTTATTGACCCTGCAGTTACCGAAATCACTACAAAATTATTCCAGATTACTAAATTTATCAACTTTACTGTTTTAGGTTCTGTTGATGTTTATTAACTGATCAATACCGTAAACATCGAGTCTGTTCTCGTGGCTGGCTGAGTGTTCCCCTTCCTTTGCAGTGCAGGAGTAAAGTCCTCCGTCTTCGACCCTCACTCTTGTGATGTTCAGTTGGGCTACCACTGAGTTATCTGATGTCATCACTTGGCCTAACGCATACCTGTATCATAATTATATCGATTTCAAGAGACGGTAAGAAAGAAATGAAGGGAGTCTTTGACCAGGCCTCATATTCATCATCATCATCATCGTCATAATCATCATCATCAACATAATAATAATCATCATCATCATCATCGTCATAATCATCATCATCAACATAATCATCATCATCATCATCGTCATAATCATCATCATCAACATAATCATCATCATCATCATCATCATCATCATCATCATCATTGTCATCATTGCCACCACCACCACCACCACCATCATCATCATCATCATCATCATCATCATTAAAAGTCACAACGAACGGCTATCGTTTAGTTACAGCCAAAACTTCTTAAACTAGACCCAGGTCATCAGAATTAAAAAAAAACCTTTGTCTTTAATCTGGGTTAAAATACCGAAAGATCGTGGATCAAAACACATTAATTAACTTATACATTTATGGTGCGAAGTCTTAAAAATAAATATTTACCGAGCATCAGTGTTGCTGGACACAATAATTCCATCTCTTTCCCAGACGAACTGTGGTGGCCTATCGCCGGTAGCGGAGCATTGCATGCTGATCTGTAAAATTATTATTATTATTAATACTCATCATCATCATCAGCCAGAAGACGGCCACTGCAATACAGGCCTTCCCTATAGAGCCCCAACTGTGCTGACTGCATATTCTTATCTTTATGCAATACAATAAATTGATTTTCTGCTGTCTAACAATTAGATTTATGCATAATTAATTCTCTTATTCTTGTTTTTCTTGTTTATGGGCGGCCGCGTCGCTTAACATCAGGTGAACGACTAGCTCGTCACGTCATTCGTTCACATAAAAAAATAAGATTTTTATAAGTATATTACTTATATTATACAAATTTTGATGCACGCCCACATCCCTCTTTCTTAAACTTTGTATGGAATGAATCGTAAAAAATGCTTAAGCATTAAGTTCTCCTTTTGTACTTTTAGTGCAATAAATAAATAAATAAATAAATATAGTTATTAAAGGCACACTGCGTAATCAGGCAAACACCGGGCAAACGGATAAGACTTCAATATCTGACTACCTACATTATTAAAATTTAAATGACATTTTATTCTATTTTGACTATGTAATATTTGAAGGACAAAGACTGAAATAAATTGATTGATTTGTTGAATTGCTTTTTTCTATTAAATTTATCTTCCTAAAGGGTTGAAATTCTACAAGTAATGATAATAATAATAAATAATTGACATGCCTAAGTAATATTATGCGACTTTAAAAATGCTCGGTACTTACAAATTCAAATATAACTCTTCTGTATAGTTAATGCTTGATCAATAAATTTATTTCTGTACGCACTCGCTTGCAAGCGCCCTTACAGGGTTCATGTACTAACTACCTATAAGCTAGTTTTAAGACCTAACATTATATTTTGTACATGAATGCAAATAAATGTATATGAATATGAATATGAATAAAAATAGTTATTATCGTCTATATTATTTCCCCAAAAAATATTTCTTAAAATTTAGCTCAGTTGGTAGAATCCGGTGATTTGGAGGGCGCGGGTACAAATCCTGCTGGTTGCTAAAATTTTTAGGACTATAATAATTATCTTCTTAATATTTTTGCCTACTACCTACGTGTTATTATTGATCTAATAAAGTATACAATACTCACATCACCACCGGGCGTCACCGTCCTCTCAGTGAAATGCTGCGTGATGACCACACGGCCATCCGTCATTCTTTTTCGTCTGTCCAAACCTGCAGAAAAAACAAATAGGTTCACGTATGTGCTTCCATTTAATGCGACCACTTTTGTGGCAACTACGAACCAGAAGATGTAGCGGAGAGGTGGTTCAACGACGAGGGTAGCAGGCGCTGTGGCGCTCTGTGGAGGACACATATCAGCAGGGGACGTGATGATGATGTCCTTATTAAAACAGTTTGACAGTGAGAAACGGTTAAAAATATAAAGGGGTGTTATACCAAAAACAAACTTGACTTCTGGAACTGAGACGTGGTCTCTAACTGTTGGCCTCATTACTAAGCTCAAAGTCGCGCAACGAGCTATGGAGAGAGCAATGCTCGGTGTTTCCCTGCGAGATAAGATTCGAAATGAGGAGATCCGCAGGAGAACTGACCGATGTAGCTCTTAGGATTAGCAAGTTGAAATGGCAATGGGCAGGCCACATCGCTCGTAGAACTGATAACCGATGGGGAAGAAAGGTTCTCGAGTGGCGATCACGAACTGGAAGACGCAGCGTAGGCCGGCCCCCCACTAGGTGGACCGACGACCTGGTGAAAGCCGCGGGGAGCCGATGGATGCAAGAGGCGAGCAGCCGCTCTAAGTGGCGCTCCTTGGGGGAGGCCTATGTTCAGCAGTGGACGTCTTCAGGCTGTTAATGATGATGATGATGATGATACCAAAAACGATTAAGTATTTATAGATATCTTGAAAAAACTTTGAGTATCTCCACATTATTTATATCAGGAAGCACAGAAAAGTTTTATAATAGGATAGGAATTTTGCTGTAACTTATGTAAACGCAGACTGAAAAAATATTTGCCCTTAATTTTAATGGTGTGTTTGAATTGGCTTGCACTGTATGCGTACTAGGACGAATATTAATTTAGAAGCAAATGTGTCTCCGTCGTCCGATCAATTATACGAAATTGGCAGAGCGGTGATGAAATGACCTAGAATATGGTATTTGTGTAAGTAGCCCACCAGTCTCTCTAAGACGTAAATGTGTTGATATGATACGAACATAGTAGAGCAAGAACTTAATTATGTCTGTCTGTCATAGTGGGTAAGTGCCTTAGGAACTATCAAACTATAGTGACCGGACCGGAATTACTTAACTACCTGAAAGTGAAAAGTACGCATTTACTTTCTCTAAAAAAATCTAGTGATAATCAGAAAACTGGTAAAATGTCTGGGAGTTTTTAAGCCTAGAGTGAACAGGCAAGCATGCTCCATTACCGACCACGCCGTCACTTACCGTCCTATCGTTGATAAAAAAACAAGCAATATGCAATTATGCAGCTCTATTTGTATCTAAATTAGAGCTGACCGTCTGAATACTCTGCCAAGTTATCAGAGCGCGATTTTAAAATAAATAAATAAATATGTGTGGACATATCACACAGCGCCATCTAGCCCCAAACTAAGCATAGCTTGTACTACGAGAACCAGATAACTGATACGATACTTATATACTTTTTTGTTTGTAAATACATACATACAATATAACACCCAGACGCAGAACAAACATCTATTTTCAACACACAAATGTTCGAGAACGAACCCACAGCCCTCAGTTCAGAAGGCAGGGATACTATCAACTGAGCTATCGGGCCCGTCTAAAATGAGATGGGAGAGCGACAGAAAATTGGACAAAAAATATTGTTGAAGCCGTCTCGTGTGTATGGGCTCATCACTTTCAAATTCAACTTGAAAACTATTCCAATATGCTCAAAGTGAACCCGTTTTATTGAAGTTAGCATGGCGTCAAAGGCGGAGTTGCAAATGGTGCAATGGCACTTAATCATATTCAGCTGGGAGGTTGCTACGCTCGACCAATTTGATGGTCTACGAGCTTCGTAGTAAGCTGATGGATTATTAAAATCCGGTACATACACACAGGTTAACGTAGGGATGAAGTTCTTACTGCAAAGCTAGAAACCTTCGAAAAATCACTTGACCAGTGAATGAATTTGGTATCATAATTTTTAATAGTAGGTGGGTACTAACGGGATCTTAGGTACCTACTATTAAAATTTTAGTGTCGTGAAAGTTTAATACAGTGTTTTGGACATTGACTTAAAATAGTTTTGGAAGATTAGTGTTTCTTGATACAATATCTTTTATTTTTGTGAAATATTTTACGGCATAAATGCTTTTGTTACTTTCAGCCTATTCATTTTTTTCTTCTTTTGTTTTCATATTAATCGGTATCGGTCTCTGAGCGTGTGTTTTTATGTGTTTTGTATCACGTAACCATAGATTTATATATCAGGATATGCCCGAAGGAACATTTTATTTTGTCAAAATGGCGTGGGAAAAGTCAGCGCCATCTATTAGATTTCGCGTGAACTACGACAAGTTGAGAATAATGAATTACTTGAGGTAAGAAACTTGGTCTTTCTTTTTACTGCACTTTTGAGTATAGATTGTGCAACCCTTCACAAATACAACTTGGCATATTTTGTTTGTGACATTCGACCGATGCCTTCTAACTTCCATCACAGACTGAGTGCTAGTGGATGCCAATCTGTGAAATTGCCTCCCACTTTGAAGCGACCTATAACCAGTCATTAGGCCTGTCCTTAATATATATGTCTATGCACGTAACATAGGTATTTATTATTTGCTCTGCTGGCCTGCCTCCCGTCTTATATAATCTTTTATTTGATACCTCTCTGCAACAATTGTTCCTTCACGCTCAAAGCTTCGGATTTTACAGAAAATACATAGTCAAGGGCGTTTTTAAAAAAAAATAAACAACCGATGAAGTTGGTGTTGATTTTGTGTAATAGAGATTTTAAACATTTTTAAGCGATATAATATTTTATACTTATAGGTGGTAAAGTTACTTGAATTAAGTGGTTATAATCAGTACGAAAATCAAAGACACAAACTCAAATAAGAACGATCCGAGCTCACAAAATGCATAACACTCAGTAGAATTTATCGCAGACTGTACAAGAAGATAGTTACAAAATACCACCCCACACCCCTACCATACCACAGCAGATTGTACCGGAAACTGTAACGAGCGGGGTAATGATATGCTAGCCGATGGCCGTTTCGATTTAGCTGTAGATTGCTGCGGAATTGATGCAAATTGGAATGTAGACTTTAACCATAGATTGAAGAGATTGAATGTATTGAAATGACATTACTGTTTGTTAGTTAGAATTAAGGAAACGTTTACAGGTAGTGGTTCCTAGCCCTTAACTTTAACTAGTTAGGAAGCTTGGAGCTGGATTAGGGCCGATAACAAAATTGAATTCTTAGATCTCTTCAGATTTCCGAAAAAATGAAGTTATTTTGTTATTTTGATTTGTGACACTGTCACGTATTTCATCATCATCATCATCAACGGCCTGAACACGTTCACTGCTGAACCTAGGCCGTAGAGTATCACTTTGAGCGTCTTCTTGCATCCATCAGCTCCCCACGGTTTTCACCGGATCATTGATCCCACTAGGATCTACTTTAATAAAATCAAACGGGGGCAGATATGGTTATGCTATTCAGTATTCAGCCTTATTTCTGGTCACGCAAACAATGACGTCAATGTCACATTCACTCTTTATCTCAAATTATACATACTCGGAACATTGGCATGAAGAGCAAAGAGTATATAAACGCTAATGAAGAGTTAAAAGCCTCTATTTTCTGGATAATTGACTCCGGTTGTCTTCTATGTCCTGGTTCCTAGATTCTGGTTGTCTTTTATTTATTTATTTATTTATTTATACTTTAGCACAAAACATTGTACAAGGAGGACTTAATGCTATGAAGCATTATCTACCAGTCAACCTGGACGTGCAAGAAAAACAAGGTAGCGGTGCAGTACAATTATTTATAGATTGATGTAAAAATACGTATTTTTATAAATTACATAAACTTAGATATAATAATAACATACTAGTAACAAACCTACATGAATAAAACATGATACACTTACTTATTTTGCATAAAATAAATTATAATATTAAATATATATATATATATATCTATAATATACCTATATTTTTTATGTCCTAGACCACATGGTCCAGGTTGTAAGGAAAACAATGTGTGTACTTGTCCCTTGTTTTGTCTTGTTGCTACCATCCGAGGAGTTCGAGTTCAACCAAGCAGGATAACCCGGATAACCCGGAGGTGGCGGGTTCGATTCCCGCGACAGGACAAGTATTTGTGCCTGAAAAAAAAAGCGCAAATACTTGTTCTGTGTCTGGGTGTTGTGGGACCATGGTCCTCGTAGTCCCTGGGTCCCTAGATACAGGAATCCTACTTAGGGTCCAGGATCTATGTATGTGATCGTTGGGCGTTATTATTATTATCTCCTATTTCTTTGGACTCTCGGGTCTAGCCCGGACATTTGGGAGGCGTTGGTGGGGCCGAAGCTAACACCAAGAGGCCCTGTTGTACCTATACAAAATTAATTATTGCTGTACAAAGCATGGTAGGGCATATTGTAAACTATTTTAAATATAACAGTAAAAAAATAAAGCTGGGCTATTGTGTGGTGAACTTTTGATAAATGGTAACATTGGGTTATGGAATGAGAAAACGGCACCTGCCAATTTTGTCTCATATCAAAATGTTTGAGGCAGGTGATGACTTGCCACCCACTAAATGGGCCTCCTATAGTGGCTACCGCATATTGGTGCCGAGGAAGCAACATTGGTGTGGGTGGCTTAGGGTGTCGAGAGGTGTGCTGCGCTTTCACTGAACGCTACTCGCGGCGTTATGCCCTTTAACACTTCCACCCTGGAGCTTAGGTTCTTAGCTCTTGCGACTTCCACCCCTGGACAGCCAGTTAAGGCAAGCCAGGGGTTAGGGGTCTCACTTAGCCCCTTGGAATCAGGGTACGCGGTTATTATTATTATTATTATTATTAATAGCCCATCCTACGTCTAGTAACTTCGTTTCAACCGCGCATGTATACTTGATTAACACCGAGAGTTCAGTGGGCAGCGAAATTGAGTAGTTAGTCCTATTTGCGTCCTATTTACGTATAGTCGTAGCTCTAATGACTTCTCAAGTTAGATATTTATGAAATATTATTGGTAGTATTCATATACGGAGACGAGCAAGTTAAAAATAGAACGTAGACGTTTGCCTACTGAGATAAACATACTATACACAGAGCAAAAAAAAAATTGCTTCGCCAGCCATGCGTCATATTTTTCAAAGCTCTGTGATACTATATTATTGTGATACATTTATCTCAGAATATTATTTATAAAGTTCTATTGGAAAAAAGGTAAATAGAAAGGGTTAATTTCGAAATTTGCATGCGTTTTAACATGTTTTTCTCATTTTTGACTTATGCTTTGCCAAATTGTATTCTAATTTTTATATTAATGTAAAAATAAAAAAAAACCTATTTGCTATAAGTTATTAAAATTGGACAGTTATACAGTTTACAGACGTAGGCAAAGTATTATAATAAGAGTGCGGGCACATGCGTAGCTTAGTCTCTATATATCATCATCATCATCTTCATCATCATCAGCCTGAAGACGTCCACTGCTGAACATAGGCCTCCTCCGAAGAGTACCACTTTGAGCAGCTGCTTGCCTCTTGCATCCATCGGCTCCCCACAGTTCTGACCATTATTTCAGCAAAAAATAAGTTTGAAGCACTAGCAGCAAATGATGCTTTAGTTGAGCTCAGTGGAGCACTCAATACAGTAGCAGTAAGCTTGATGAAAATTGCAAGGTCATCGGTCCACCTAGTGGGGGGCCAGCCTACGCTGCGTCTTCTAGTTCGTGGTCGCCACTCGAGAACCTTTCTTCCCCAACGGTTGTCAGTTCTACGAGCGATGTGACCCACCCATTGCCACTTCAACTTGCTTGCTATTCTCTATGTTGTATGCGTAGCTTTATCTCGGCGAGGTCGCAGAAGAGACGAAGAAGACGTACAAGTTCTGTCTTCGTAATAAAATGAAAAAGAATAGAATAGAATAGAAATAGAATAGAAATACATTTATTCAATACTTGCTTAAAGATAAGATACAAGAAAAGTTGTATGAATTAGCTTATGAACAAAAAGATTTTGTCTCAACGCTCACCACTGATTTATTCCTATACACAACGAAGTGAATATAGCCTTGTATATAGTTGGGTTTGACGTGGAACAGGTAGTATCCTATAAACGCAGAATGTACAAAGTTTTCGGACACAGGTGGGTTAATCAAACCGTATAATTGAAGTTTGCGGTGGCTTGCGGCGCGTTGCAAACACGCACAGTTACTCGTACTGTCAAATTGGTTTGCCATGGAGGACAGATTAAAGGCGACACGGCAACATTTGGTTATTCTACCACAGACAAGGAACTTACAGTATACGTATAAGTTCCTTGACCACAGATTACTGAATATGTTACGTAAAAGTAGTTTAGAGAATCGCCACACCTTCCCGCGACACGTTAGGGTCGGTGCGGCTATGCAGCTAAAAAGTTTAGCTACTAGTACCTATTTAGTATTTGTTATAAATTGTAGTGGTAGACAAAAAGAACATCATAGAATAGAACGGAATGGCACGGAACGGAACGAAATGAAACAGAACAGAATAGGATAAAACCACGAACCAAATCTGTGGATAAAATAGAAAAACATTAACAATTATCATTATTAGTTTAGAAGAATCATGCCTTAAACCATTTAAACTTAGTGAACTAGCAGTCTTTTCTGCCCATCTTGAAAGTGCAGAAAGATAATTTTGGACATAAAATCAATTTTCAATTAATCCCAGCTATAGAGACGGATGGATGCGGGTTAATATTCCACTTAATTAATGTTGATTACGCTAAGCCTACAAAACCTGCCTGCTTATACAAAATATAACAAACTTTTATTAAATACTCTGAAATTATGAGCACAAAAAAGGCAAGCAGCCGCTAAAAGTGGCACTCTGTGTGGGAGTCCATGTTCAGAGTGGACGTATTCAGGCTGTTAGTGATGACTTTGTACTAATCAACTCCTCAATGTTCAATGTATAAACACATTTATAAATTCTATGCTCTCGAAAGCCACGGAATTTTGACGGGCCCGATAGCTCAGTTGGTAGTAGTATCCCTGCCTTCTAAACTGAGGGCTGTGGGTTCGATTCCTACCCGGGACAAACATTTGTGTGATGAACATAGATGTTTGTTCTGCGTCTGGGTTTTATATTGTATTCTATGTATATATTTACAAACAAAAAAGTATATAAGTATTGTATCAGTTATCTGGTTCCCATAGTACAAGCTATGCTTAGTTTGGAGCTAGATGGACCTGTGTGGAATGTCCACACATATATTTATAATTGTATCAGTCCATGGCTGTGGCGTATTGGTATCGAGTCTGGTATGAATTCCGGGAGGAAATAGCCACAGTTGTCGATGAAATTGCGTTTTACTGTGCGACACTACCGACTGACTTTCCATTGAGTGCGATGTGCACAAAATGATGGCTACGGACTGTTTTGGTTTAACTTTATAGACTACGTCATGTAGTCCTTGTTTTTTTTGGTAAATATATCCTCGAAACTTTCCAAGAAAAACAAAATTCAAATGTTAAATGTCGAATAAATATCGATAGTGAGTGATATAATGTGGTGAAACGTGGTTTTTCGTGTTGCTTTCAAAACTCCATAGAAGCTTCTAGTAAAGTTGCCACCACTTTAATAGAGCATGACTTAGACTGGACTATGACCTGACTTAGACTGAACTATGACTATGACATGACTACGTAAAATATTCTAAAACTCGATAAAAATATGGAATGCTTGACACTGGCTAAATACACTGTGTGTGGAGCCAAAAAAAAGAAAAAAAAAGAATAAGATTAAAATAACTTCACTCTAAATCCAAAATGGCGGACCGCCCAAAAAGCCAAGTTTAAAACAAGCCAAACACAAACTACCCGTTAAGGTCTCCGCAAGCGAGCAGATTCAGACAGCGAATAAATAACAGCGATAAATAATCTGCGTGTGACACGGGCCGTGTGGAGTGCCTCTTATGTGGCCGTGGCCTGCTATTACACCGAATGGACTGGACAAGACAATACTCATGATTTAATCCTTGATAAATTGATAGTCATAGATGGCTGGCCTGTGTGGCATTATTGTTTCATTTGACAATGGCAAAAGTTAGCGCTAAAAAGCAATAAGCTATAGATTTCTAGTTGTTTATCATTTATATGTACCTATCTACGACACTAGCTTTTTGTGGACTTTGGTGCATAGATTGCATGCTACGCAGGTACTAAAATTGGGGTATTATTTTATCCGGAAAAAAGGTGTAATTCTAGAAAATAATTAAATGGTACCTAAATGAAACCATGAAGTGCCTCTCGTTACGTGTCAGTGTGATAGGTAGCCATATTTTATTGGAACGCCCTTTGTTGTGTTGAAAGCGGATTACGGTTGTTTTGTTTTCGCAGCACGACTGCGCTAATGATACATGGGGAGGTACCGGATATACTGGACAGATGGTTAGGAAGACCCGCTAGGATATCCAAACGAAAACCTTGGGATTTCATTTTAACCTATAACTTGTATAGGTACACCTAAGAAGTTCATCAGCAACAGCCTGAAGATATCCACTGCTGAAAATAGGACTCCCAGCACAATTTTGAGTGACTGCTTGCGTCCTACACCCATGGGCTCCCCGCGGTGTTGACCACGTCATCGGTCCACTTAGTGGGGCGCCTATGCTTCGTCTTTAGGTTCGAGGTGCCACGCGAGGACCTTTCTTGCCCATCGGTTGTCAGTTCTGCGAGCGATGTGGCCTACCCATTGCCTACAACATAGGAGTTTTGGCGGGAACGCGGAAAAGTTCACGTCGTTGCATTATATTATTTTCAAAACTTGCTTTTTCCAGTGTTAATGTTTAAAATTGGTGGCGTTTTACGCATTAAGTGCTGTGTTACGAGCATGAGTGAGGGTAAGTGATATAATGTGGTGCAACGTGATTTTTCGTGTTGCTTACAAAACTCCATAGAAGCTTCTAGTAAAGTTCCCACCACTTTGCTGGAGCATGACTTAGACTGGACTATGACCTGACTTAGACTGGACTATGACTATGACTAGGACATGACTTTGCGTGAAATGTTTTATAACACGATGAAAATATAATACTTGACACTGGCTAAATACACTATGTGTGGAGCCAAGCTAAAGGAAAAAAAAAGTAATAGGTATGGGAATCATAGGAGTTGCTAGAGATTAAAGATATGAAACAATGACATAGGGAAGCATGTTTTCACTTTGGGTATTGAGTATATGGTACCGCTATTTTGACACTTTTATTCTTTTACCTTTCAGCTGCTTGAATATAGTGAAGTTAGTTGTATAACTGTACCTGAAACAAATACAATCAAGTATTAATTTAAAATGAGCTATGAAGTTCCCTCAAGATATTGCCTCCTTAGCCAAAACCACGGGGAGAAGGTGAATGCAAGGGGTTACAAGCTGCTCATGGTGGCCCTGTATGGGGGAAGCCTATGTTAAGCAGTAGAAGTCTTCTGCTGATAATAAAGCCATTTCACGATCCCATATCCAACAGAGCACGCTTATGCGTAAGTACCTAGAAAATTTACTTCCTACTGGAAGAATCTCGCGTTCTATTTATTTTAGATTCACTAGTCAATTCCTTCCAGCTGACAATTTCACAAATATCGATTTCGAGTGGGTGTGAAGATATAAAAGCTTGTAAGATATCGAAATAATATCTTTTTGGTCAATCGGAAAATCCTTAGACCGAAATTCAACCACCATTTTGTCATCAGTTTTGTCATCTCGTATTATTGCTTAGAAATCCCTTCGTCTCTTCGAATCAATGTCCCAGGAAACGGGATCTTTCGCTTCCGTTGACCGTTTACATAATAACAGTACGTAATCTTGAAACGTACCGTACGTTTTACTAGGTAGTAGGACTGCAAAGTTCGTCTAGGTAGGTACCGCAGATTTTCCAGTTATTCTGCCGCCAAGCAGTAGTGTGCAATCACTAATATGTTCCAGTTTGAAGGACATTGTAGCTAGTGACATTACTGGGCAAATAAGACTTTATGACCTGATTAAACAGTGTAGTAATCTTATTACTAGACTGTGTGATGTCCCAGGACCATGCGACGTGCGCAGGGCAGTGTCACGCGAAACTTTACTATTTTAAAGTTCCGAGTGACGCTTTAACGGTTATGGGCGGCCGTGTCGCATAACATCAGGTGAACGACTAGATCATCACGTCATTCCTTTTCATAAAAAAATGAGATGGGAGGCCGTAGATTATAACATAGTTTAGCGTTAGTAAAATACTTCTAAAGCGTTAAAGTGCTCTAAATATATAAATTCTCAAATATAGATAAATGGACAAACATGACAATGTCTCCACGTCTCTACAAATAATTCAACTCACACACAAAAACAACCAAAAGAGAGAGTGTTTTATAGGTACAATAGATCCTGATTTTGATACCGTTCATTTGTTAATGTTATTGTTCCGGCTATGCTACCAGCGCTTTATAATTTTTGTATAAAGAGGTTTGCAAAAAATATATTAGTCTAAAAACTGAGGTAAAATATACCTATGCAGATTTTTATAGGTAGGTAGGTAAACAAAGCAAACAATAAAAGGTATGCCTTATTATTCAAAACAAGTTACACACTGTTTTAGACTTTCACGGTTGTTTCCTACGTAATGCCAAAAAAAAAATGCCAATGGTACCCGCAGTAAAAGACTAAGAAAGAGGGTAGACCGTTATATCTGCTCCTAACATTTCGAACTTTTTATCATCCACCCTCATCTTCAGTCTACCCGTGAAAATGTTGCATGTAACTGTGCCGAAATATCGGGAACTCAAAAATGATTCTAATCACGGTAAATATGTCGTAAGTACTATTAAAAACAAGTTACTCTACTTAGTAAAGGAAAATTCTGTCTCAAACATTTCTTTTATATATCAATACAATTTATATAAATATCAATAACTGTCAACATCAATACTGTGTTATTATTTCTGGTCCAATGTGCAAAGAAACATGACGTCACAAGTCATAAATTCACGGCCGATTGCACCCGAAGCCTGCTTCGTTTCGTAAATATTTCTTTTAGCAATATTATGGTACTGGTAAGGATTGTATAACCTTTATACTTCGGTATGTTAGAATTGCGGTACTACGTTGTGCCTTTTTTAAATTTATATAAAGGTACATAGAGATTTTGCTTTCATTAAGTTTTATTCTCCATTTGTCCGTCCAATCATAGATTTTATTAATAGCTGATTGGACTTTTTCAACGGCTTCCTCTTGGTTGACTCCTGTGGCCATGATGGCGGTGTCATCCGCAAAGGTTGCGATGGTGTGGTTTTCTAATACTGGAAATCACAAGTATACAATAAGTATAGGACCGGACCTAGTACTTGTTAGTAGCTAGTAGTTACTTTATCCTTGATGATAACATTAATACACCACACCCCCCAAACCACACAGCACACATTTGTTATGTTTTGTATTGTTATATTCAGACTTTTTTTTTCTCACTACTTAACTTGTTATGTTGTTTACCTACATTGTTTTAGTTAGGAACTTTATTTTCCCATTTACGGAGGAGGGCGTTGACATCTGCGACACAGTCTCGTACTTCTGCAGGTGTCATCGATCTTTATTTGTTTGTAGTTTATAATGTTTTGGTTCCTAATAAAGATTTTAATATTTAATATTAAAAAAAAATTTTACTGCATTGGTACCATTTTTTCTTGCACATCTAGGATGACTGGTAGATAATGCTTCATAGCATTTAGTCCTCCTTGTAGGTAAATTTTTTTGTGCTTAAGTATAAACCAATAAACGATAACTTAGCTAAGCTACTCCCACGTTAAAAAAAACCTGAGTAAAACCCTTAATATTATTATATTCTAAAGCCACCAGATACTACTAGTATTGAATAAAATATCACATCCGTTCGACGCTTCGGCATTTCCAAGAAAAAATTGTGACAAGAAAAATATTAGAGACGGCAAATATAACGTGACCTTCCGATTCTGAACTTAGATTGAAATTGTTTGGATTCTTCCTGATATGGATAGCGTTTCCGGTTCTTATGACACTGGTTGATACATTCGTGTTCTGTCTGTCTAGTGAACTGGAAAATAATCTAATAATAAATATATAGGAGTTGTACAGATGTAGGTCTAAGGTATTCATCTCTATTTTTCTTTTTTTTTACTTTGCACGGCGCAACATACATGCTGTGAAGCCGAAAATCTTAATTTTCCGGGATAAAAAGTATTTTATGTTAAAATTGTGACTTGGTATCCAGATGTATCAGCCTTGGTGGAGTCCAAGTAATTATATAAGTTTTTATATTTTGTGGTGATGGGAAAAAGTTAGTTGCTTCCAGTAGCCGCAACAACTGCACACTGCGCCTACCGGGGAAAATTGCACAAATATAAACAAATAAAGAAAACTAAATATACTATCAACTGCTACGTTATAGTCATATCATACATAGTTATAGTCACCTAATAATTATATATACAATAAAATATTCACATATAGTACACTCTAACACACGAACACAGCTTTAATGCAAATTATATTACAAGCTAGTTAACACACTTTTTGTTGAATATTAATAGCGGTTAATTTGTGTAATCCTGTTTGGCCTTCTTTTAAGTCTGTAAATTTGTTACTGAATATTGTATTGTTCACGCTGTTGGATTACCTAAATAAATAAATAGATCAACCCATTTTTTTAAAGGTTTATAGGGTGAACACTGAACATGTACAATAATAGTAAATCTACATAGTCCTTTTCATGCTTTCTATTCTTAACCGATCAGTAAAATTAAGCAAAGTATGTTGCGGTCACTACTTAAATAGGTGACCAGTGATCACTACAAAAATTGGTATTTACAACTAAATGCTACGTTTTTTTTTTAAATTTGACTGAGCCAGCGTTTGACCACAATCTCACCAGGGTCATTATTCACTATGAAAACACAGATTCCACACGATGCAAAACCACGTCGTTATCGTGTCTTGTTCAAATCGTATCACAGCGTTAGAAATACCTTCACTTTACATCAAAGTTATTATTATTTTTAATAAAAAATATTGACATAAGTGGTGGTAACTTTTGATGTGCTGATGTTTCGGAACACGTCTCCGTAAAACATGTGATTTTCGACATTTCAAATCACGCCATTTCTAAATTCATTTTGCGCGGTTTTGTTTTGGTTTCATAGAGAATAGAGTTTTGCAGATTTCTTATGTAAGACAAGAAATTCGCGTGGTTTTGAAGTAAGGAATCGTTACGGAATAATGGCCCTAATGGAAAGCGACGATGTGATCTCAGCTGTAGCACGTTGGCCTAGTAAATACCTATTAACTCTTGATTTGAACAACCCCTGGTTGTATTTTTCGGGAAACACCGACCAGGGTAAGGCATTCCGCACTTGCACTTCCACTTTATGTGCTTCAGAAACTACGATAAGTCATTAATCTCTTTTGTTCTCATCGACAGTTTCAGGCCTTAGGGCTTATAACTATTTGCTTTCATGAGAAGACAGAAAGAACTTAACAGTATCGTTCTTCACTGTATTTTAACTATGTATGGTGTGACACGTCTAAAAACCACTACGCATATATCGCATCACTGTTTCGCCACTCAGTAGAATGTCTATTACTATATGTAAATTCAGTATACCCTTCTCAAATCCTGACGTTTGTCCGTAAAAGGTCACAGTTGTTTTATCTAAGAAAGCTCTATCTTTTGGCAAATATTTTACAAGCCTAATGATATTCTGACGTTGTGACGTCGGTACATATAGGCTTGAAGTATTTGAAAAAGGCACTCAAGTTATATGTATAATAGGCTCGTACCGTATCATATTTTGTATAGATATGTACAGGTTAAAGTAAAAAAAGTATAAAATTACTTGGTAATTTTTGGTTTTATTGTCGCTGATATCTCATGGTCATCATTATGAGCCTGAAGACGTCTACTGAACATAAGCCTCCCTTAGAGAGCGCCACTTTGAGTGGCTCCTTGCCACTCACCACGCAGATACCTCACCGAAAATAACAAAATTTCGGTCAGAAATCACAACCTAACAAAAATACCAGATCGAAAGACAAATTATGAGAACGGGATTCCTGAGGTATACGGAACCCAGTGAGATCCAGGAAACTGAATAATTCATAATTCAGTACGTCTTTACCTTCGTCGGATGAGTCGTATCGAATACCGGAAAGCAAAGGGATATAAGTCAGGAAATAATATTTTTGTGGAATATTGAATGTGGTGGAAAATGCGCGAGTCATAATTCTCGGTTTTCTCTTACCAGTTTGTTATTCGATTTGGGTTTCAATGCATTAAATCTAATGCATTATTTATTTTTAATTGATTGTTTCTCTGAGATGTTGTGATCTTGTTTCTCTTTCGACATTAATTTCTTCTTTTAAAATGGCGTATTAAGCTAATGTAGGACTTCAGATTACGTTACACCACACGTGTGTAACATTTTACGTACACGTGCCTGTATTCTATAAGTTCCCACCAAGATTTAGTGACGCGACCTTGGTACGATTGGTAAACATTTCCATATTTACAAAATAGCCACAAAGGTCTCAACGAACCAATAAACAACAAAACATTTAAGCAAAACCACTATTGAGAAAACGATGTGGACATTTCTGAGATAATCTGTTGATAGTATCAAAACATTGGTATTCTCAAACAAGTTTATAAAAAACTTGTCCTAATAAATAAACAAATTCTAAGTTACCCGTTTTGGATCACTTGGCGTCGACGCTTCGCTGCCAATGTGATGTGAAGCTTCGACCCAATAGAGTCTAACCGAGAGTGAGCCGACACGGTCTAATGATTAGACCGTGTTGGCTCAGACATCAGACATGCCTTCATTCAGTTTTTTTTCCCTTAGTGTCTAATTTTAAACCATGTTTAGGTGAAAAAGTTGGGGTATTTGCTCGACGCTTTTCTGTGTGTGAATGAATGTGGATTTAATATATTTCTACGCAAATATTGATTTTTTTATCGTAATTACATAGCAAACTAACGGACTAAAGTGACCGATATAGCCCTTAAAGTTAGCAAGTTAAAATGGCAATGGGCAGGCCACATCGCTCGCAGAACTGACAACCGATGGGGAAGAAAGGTTCTCGAGTGGCGACCACGAACCGGAAGACGCAGCGTAGACAGACCCCCCACTAGGTGGACCGACGACCTTTTGAAAACCGCAGGGAGCCATGGATACAGGAGGCAAGCAGCCGCTCAAAGTGGCGCTCTCTGGGCGAGGCCTATGTTCAGCAGTGGACATCTACGGGCTGATGGTGATGATGATGATGATGACATAACAAAAATTCCCTAATAATTAAACACGAAGAAAAACAAGCTTTATTTGTTTTTTTTTAAGGTGAGAAAGACAGAACTTTTATAGTTTTAAAAACTGTGACCAAAATAAAGGAACAAAAATATATTGTCCACCTGCCCCCTTTAAAGGATGGTCGGACAAACAGACGGATATATTCCGATATTTCGTTCAACCGTCACTTGCTGCTTAGTTCTGCACGTATGGAGCTCGTGCATACCCGAGTGGATGCGATGCACTTCCCTGTGTTTGTTACTATCGCTTGAATATTCACTAGACCGTGGGGAGATCGCCTGTTACGCCTGAGTACATAGCTCATCTATACGATACATGTTACCCGGGGAAACTAATTTCCAAGAAAAGTACGAAAATTGTGAGAAAGTGAGGTATTTAAAATACAAGAAGAGTTTTTAATATTGCTAATAAAGATTAAACCCGCCTCTCTGCATTAGCTGGTCTGGTTAAAACCACGAGGAGCCGATAGATGCAGGAGCTGAGCAGCCATTCAAAGTGGCGCTCTGTGGAGGAGGCCCATGTTCTTCAGGCTGTTGATGAATAAACATTTTGTGATCCCATCCTTCTTAGTAGTAGTACCTACGTGTTCCATAAATACAAAAAGAGCATAATTTAAAATATTAAAACTGATACTCAAAATCCAAAAAAATCCATTGACCCCGGGCTCTATTCAATAAATCATACCCAAAAAGTCTTAATTTGAAAACTTTTTACATTATTAAAAGTCTATTCATCCCAAAATCCCCGAAAACTCGGCAAAAGGTGTTCAATGACGTAATGAGTGGACGAGAAGGGTCGTAGGGTTGTCGCATATTGGGAAAAGTTTAGGATCAGGTGGGAAATAAATGAAATTCGGAATGGGACTCGACGTTTGAAATGTGGCAATTACCTATTATGTAAAGTTTTTGTATGTTTTAAACTCTCTTGTTTTATGCTCTATGGCGTTATTGGTCCTTACTCGCTCCTATAAAAGTAATTTTATCTTACACTCCATCTAATGTAAGAATGCGTCTGACAGCTACAATGAAATAGTCAAAAAACTGTATTAAAACATTTAAATGTTTCATTATAGCTGATGTATAATCCACTACTACTCAACCAATAGAATTATAAGCAAAAATGATCCGAATTTTCAGCTGAATGAATTCAGCTTTTTACTATTTCATATTGTTACATTAGATGAAGTGTAGTTATTGTTTTTGTATCCGTAAGGATCCCTGTTTTTATTTGCATATTAATTAAGTGTGAGTCACTATCCCAATGAGACAATGGGATAATTTATGTTCTTAATGAGAAAATTGAACTTTATTCCATTCCACTAACATTTGACTATTGTATGGTATGCATAAGTACAGACAGAGGGTGTCAGGCCTGCCTCCTTTTTATTGTCGTCCGATCCTTCATTTCCCATCTTTTTCTCCTATCTTTTTCCCTTTTGCTTCCTTTTTGTTATGAACAGGGTTAGAACTTAAAAACTAAAAACTTGTGCGAAGCCGGGGAGGGTCAGCTAGCCTAATTTGTATGCTCATAATACCAGTATATTACTTAAAAAGCAAGATCTAAGGAAAACCGAAAACAACAACAATTTTCGTACATCAAAAGTTGTAAAAGAGCGTACAAAAACACCAGCGAACTATCCATTAATAATATCACTCATTATTGCCAGCTCCAACTCCTCTCAAAAAGCTTAACAACAAACTTTACCGACCAGCCAGCACGTATTTTACCTCGCTCCAGTTGACACTCTTAAATTAGGGCCGCGAGGTCAGCTGGCAACCCTACGTCGGATAAACTTCCGCCATATTCAACTTTTCTTGTTATAGTGCATTGTCGTAGAAAAACAAACTTCGAACTGGGTGAATCACCGCTGTCGGCGACTGTACCTTCAATGGTTGAAAATATTTAAATTTGAAGAGATTGAAAGGTTGTTTTGTTGTTTTAAGTTGCCACAGATTTAATTAGCTATTATAAATTAGGTTTATAATTAACTTGCAGTGTTTGTATGATCTACGGGTCTAATCTTAATGTTTGACAAAACAACGCACGGTTAGTTAACTTCATTCTAAATCCAATATGGCGGACGGATCAAGATGGCGGACTAGGTATGAATAAAGATCCGTTTTTAATAAAAAAAGTTTAGTTTATGTTGATTAGGTATGAATTAGTGTTAGGCTGAGTTGCACCATAATCAACAAGTTACTGTCAGATTTTGACATAAGCCCGCCCGGCGAAGCGTGGACGGTGACAGTTAGCAGTTAAAGTTAGCGTTAAAGTAAGCTGGTGCACCTCAGCCTTAATGAGATTGGCTGGTTGGCGTGTAAAGTAAAATGCTAACAATAGTGTTCTTAAGGCATAGGGTAGAGCCAGATAAGCAGGTTGAAATTCGTTCAAAGAAACGTCGACCTTAACGTCGCAGACTTAAATATCAATTCAGTGTGAACTTTCGGGTGTAACGTACTTTTTTTGTATAAATATATTCGGTAGAAGCTGTATAAAATGGGAACAACCAAATTTTTTGAGGTATGTTTGCGATTTTTTCCCATAGAACTGAATTAATTTACCTTGTATTTGCGGTCATTACAAACAAGTTAATGATGCGAATTCCATGATGTATTAAATTCAAAGCCCCACATGCTCTAATTTCGTCAGGAAACGTGCAAAAACGTATGCATGCTCTACCAGGAATATAATTATATTGAACTAAGTACTAACTAGTAACTAATGAACTAAGCTACTATGAATAAATATTAGATCATGATTTCAAATGTCCATCGTGCAATTACAACTGAACCTGGACAAATGAGCACGTTGAAAGCTCACTCTTGTATTCCGTTTGCACTGATGGTCGCCATAAAATATGTAACGAGGAGTCAGACAGCCGAAGCACTGAGCACTTGGAAATATGCATGGGTTTTGGGATGGTAACATCAAGGGAAAATAGTGTTTATTTGTTTAGGCTTAGTAGTAAATTATATACTCTTTGTTAGTGTTAAAATGAGCAAGTGCCAAAATGTCAAAGATATAATTTAACCAGTTGCTAAAACGTGTAAATGAGTGTAGAGCTACCTTAGTAATGAGGTTTTATAAAGTTATAATTTCAGACGCCACTGTGTCTTTGAGCTGTATCTTTTTATTCTTGTATTTTAAAATTCTTGTAACTTGGATACTTTTTACAAAAATTAAATTTTGGTTTTCACGACTATTATTTATAAAAAACAAATGTCATTGATGAAAAATTATATCACTCAAATACCTTATTAATTTTATCATAATCATCATCATTATCATCAACAGCCTGAAGACTTCCATTGCCGAATAGTGGCACTTTGAGCGGCTTCTCACCTCCTGCATCCATCGGCTTCCACGGTTTTCACCAAATCGCCGGTCCACCTAGTGACGGGCCAGCCTACGCTGCGTCTTCCAGTTCGTACTACTAGTACTTTTATAAGATAGTACTACTCAAACGATAGAACTATGACCTCACACTTTGAATAAACATTTTCGCCTCCACACGCAAAGATGTGACCCCAATACATCAGTACACCGACACCAATATATCACGATCACACAACGATCCTAAATCATGCGATCACGATCCGATATACGTGATCGTTATTACGAAACAAGAGATATAATATGAGTGATGGTAAAATTAACCCGACAAAATAAAATATCATTGAGGAAAGTAATCGGTAATGTTCGCTAAATTATCGACATGCCCCCAAAATAACATTGAAACACAACAGACCGGTGATGTTTCAGAAAAAATTGCCCATGGACAGAACAGTGTTTTTTGAAAATACCATCCGGTGAGCGAGATCGTGGTCAAACGTACTTGCCGATACAAGAACGAGAAGTAAATGCGGCATCTGTATTCGTAGAATACGTACAGCTAAGGAATGGAACACCTTACCAGCGTCATTGTTTCCTGACAAATATAATCTGGGAGTTTTTAAGGCCAGAGTGAACCGGTATTGTCTAGGCATGCATGCTTCATCGTCGACCGCGTCACTTACCATCAGGTGAGACCGTGGTCAAATCGTCCTATCGTTGATAAAAAAAAATGCTTATGAAGCATAAAAAAAGGTATATTCTGGTAACAGTACCAATGTAGAATCAATTAAGGAAATAATTCAATATATACCCAGGGAAAGCACTACAGGCATGCACAGGTATGGAACCGCGTTTGTAAAATTTTATGATTCGTATATCATTAAAAATTTTCGATTTAGAGGAAAATTGTAAAGACAGTGATGATAATAATCCCGATGTTAATAATGATGAAAACGATAATGGCAATAATGATCATTCTGACCGTAACCAACTCTAAAATCTACACTTTAATATGAGACGAAATGATTTACTTATTTATATCGGATCCTGTCATTTGAGTAGATAAATAACATTACGCGGCTCAGCGGAGCTGAAAATTGTTCGAGGTAAAGGTGAGGCGTAGATATAGCGGGGAACGGGAATGTCAGTGAGAGCGATTAATGGCGGTACTAGTGAAAAACTAAAGGGTAACTGGAGTGAAAGCGTACACTAGGTACTACTTAGTTAAGGTAGTGGTTGACATTGCTTTTAAAGTTTAAATAATAATATGAAAGAAGTTTAGATAAATTAGAACTCTTTACCTATAATTTCAATAGGTTTACCAATCTCGACATATCACCATCATCGCCATAATCATCATCGTCATCATCTTCATCATTAGCCTGAAGAAGTTTATTGGTGAGTGGAGGCCTATCCATAGGTCGCTACATTGAGCGTGACCACGTGCCTTTAGGGAAGGGAGGGCAGGGATTGCCATAGTCACCATAGATGCTTGCCACATGATATCAATCATCATGTGGCAGGCATCTTGGTGATTTCAGTTGATAGACTACTAGACGGAGCATATTGCTTGTAGCAGTCACAGTGTGATTGAGGTTATGTAAAGGCTGCGTATTTTGTGCCTTTTTGTTAACGGTTCATAGTGGGGTTTCAATAAGATCTAAAAAATCGTGTGGCAATTTAAATCTGCTGACAGTACGCAAGCTTTACCAGCGTCTGTGTTTTTCAGTATTCCAGTGTACCCTGGATATTTGAAACACCCAAAAGAAAGAAAGAAAGAAAGAAAGAAAGAAAGAAAGAAAGAAAGAAAGAAAATACATTTATTTCAGGACATCACACAACATTATATTCTAACATACAACATAAATAATATACTTAACAACAGAAAACATAATGCTACCGTATAAAATGTAATGTTGCGTGACGTCATGATAAAGGTCCCGACTCAGCATGTAATCAAGGTCCTAAGACCCCAATAACTGATTTTCAGTCGGAACCCATCATCACGACATCACGAACTCCAGGACAAACAATATAATATTTAAACAAAATAAATTATAATACAAGAAAAATAAAATAAACAGAAAAACAATATTTATACGCTGTGCCTTTTTTAGCAGACCACGGAAGAGCTAGTACGCTAACTTTGTGTCACTCACTGTCAATGTCATGATAATTGATGCAATGACAGTGACACATACATTATGCTACCATTATTCTGCTCGTGCCACGTACACCAAGACATATTTTTCCGCATTTCCATATTCGTGATACAATTAAGCGTGAATTACTCATATAACAGCCCATAACACGTAATTCCTAAAATTCTTCAATTCAGTGCCCGTGGTCCACGCATACAAACTTAAAACTTCCGGATCTAAAAAAACCAATTACGTACTGTTCGTATTTTCGAATTGTAGTATTTACAATTCGAAAATACGAACAGTGATAATACTTACCTTATTAGAGATGGTGATACATAAAAGATAACGGTGTTATCATTAGTTTCTATTATACTATAGTTTACATGATTTACTAGAGACTACAAAATTATGTTGACGTGAAAAGAGAAAATAGAAGAAGCTTGAAGCACACTTATACAGCTAAAACAATGGCCACAATCTTAGCGCTGAAGTGAAATGCAATTACAGGAAATTAAAAGGAGAGTGCTAAAGAGATTTCTTAATAGGCACAGGTTTCATAAAGGCGTGCGTGCTACATCGTCGACCACATTCATACTCACTGTCACGTACAATCAGGAAAAATAAAATCGAATATATACCTATTAGGTTATAAAAAAATTAAAGATGTGGTCAAACACAAGCTCATAGAATTTATAAAAAGCTATTAAAACGCTCTCATAGTGTCCACGCCCTGTTGTTGGGAGCTTTCTGAGTTTCGTTTGCAAATAATCTTTTCGGTTTTATTATGGCCTCTGGGATGAATGAAATTGTGTTGTTTCGCCTACTTGATGTTTTTTGATGAGACACAATTTGTGATATAAGTTTTTAAATGTCAGTTAATTTCGTGGTACAGTAACTTTATTGTGACGGGAAAATGTTATTTATTGTGCGTTTACGGAGAAAATTATAATAAGACTTTATCATAAAAGTAATATTTTTTACGCAGCGGGGAGCCGGAATGCAGGAGGGAGCAGCCACTCAAAGTGGCGCTCCCTGGGAGAGGTCTATGTACAGCAGGGGACGTCTTCAGGCTGTTAATGATGACGATGAATATTTTTGGCAAAAGTAATTTTCAATTTTTTCATAATTTGTTATATTTTTTTTAGTGACGCAATGATCTATCATTTTCTGAATGTGGTGATCTTGAATGGTGTGTGTATCCATACTAATATATAAAAGTGAAACGTCTTTCTGTTTGTTTGTCACGCTTAAATAGCTTAATTGATTTTGATGAAATTTTAAACATGGATTGCTTAAGTTATCAAGGTCTACATTAGCTATCTTCATCACTTACTGTAGGTGTTTTATTATCTGTGCTTAAAATTAAGAACTACCGCGGGAAAATGGGTAGACTAAAGTGTATAGTAGTAGGTATACCATGATATTGAATCTTTGAACACAACCATTTGATTACTCTCGACATTAAAACGAACACTTGAAGTGTGTGAACAATCTTCATATACCCTTAGGTACTAGAATTCGGGTATTTATATAGGATCCAGACCGCTACCCTGATCATACCTAAAGCACAGATTAAACACGCAAATGTTTAATCCCTTGTGTAATCATGTGAAGTAAACGTATGGATGATTTCGGTGCCGTCCTCTCAAACCTTACTTAACTATATACATATCTATTCGTTTGTCTGGCCGTATGATCCCGACACAGCGGTGTGAGAATAGACCACTCTCCCGTAGGTGCCAAGCCGTCTAAGAGAACATCCAGAGCCAGAATCACTCTTCTAGGTACATTAAAATCTTTTGCAATCACCAAGGCACCTGCCATGCGTGATTATTATGACCAACCCCATTATAATAAGGGTCCAAAGTCGCGGTTTGTGGGGGAGGCTGGTGTTTAGCAATGAACAACTTTCGGCTGATGATGTGATTTGTTTGTTATTTATTTCTATGTTTATATTTTGTTTATTTGTCTTTCAAGAACTGTGGCCAGCCTCGAAAAAAGTCGTGTTATGACCTAAATGCATTTCCATTCGGGGATTGAACTTGCCCAGTGGGACATTAAAGGTAAACAAGGGTAGGATTATCATTCATGTCTTGCATCCAAATTGCATAGTACTATTATGACCAACGTAAGAAAATTTTTGGTCATTATGGTTTTTTTCTTAAAATAACGGGTATGTTGAGGGGTGAAATCGCTATTAAAAAGAGCGTACATATTGTCTTTTGTCTTCTTTTGAAAAAACTACGTCGTTGTTTGTATTTACCATTTTCTTCATCTTTATTAAAAAAAAAACATTCATGAGCTTTATGCATAGTCTTTGAAGAACTCACACGTCTTCCAAACTGCGCAAAAACCAGCACATTATGCGAGAGCATAAATACCACATCACATTGGAAAGACTAAATAGCCAATTCTTGTTAAGTAAATATCAGTTTTGTCATGCTATAAATAAGGTTTCAATTCCCTTGATGGTTCCAGTAAGACATTTGCGTATACTAAACAGATATTTTACTTCTCTTTCAGTATTTGAGTAAACAGCATCTTGAATGTATCTATTTTGTAATTCTTTGCCACATTAAATATATCTATGGTTCTAGAGTTAGTAAAAGTAATGTTTGAAATTGCCGCACATACATTACACACTGTTCTTTGAGAATAAGACCACTCCATTTCTTCCCGAGGGTGCCGTAAAGCTAGATAGGTATAATATTTATCTTAAATTTTCCTCGGTACATTAACATCTGTGATCACCAAGCCACCTGCCAAGCACGGTGATTATGGCAAATTCCTCCTAAAATAAGCGCCCAAAGTGACTTTTTATGGTAGAGACCTGTGTTCGGCAGTGGACGTCTTCTGACTGATTATAATTATGTGTGTGAACCTCACCCTTTGTTCAGCAGGTGGACGCAAAGAGGTTAATATTATGAACAATACGTTCATTTGCAGAAAGCTAGGTCACTGATCTACACATACACTGTCACTGTGATTTCGTTGGCATAAAGTGTGGTGAAATATTGCGGGGCGAACGAGAAGAGACAGCTTCGTTGTTACTTGCCAAATGTTAGGTGTGATGGTGGGATTGCTTCAAATAGAACTAGACTTTGGAAATCGTAAACAAAATAATATTTCTATCAAGCTTGTTTGTTATTGTTTATTTATAGTTTTGCACAAAGATATTCAATTGTCAGGAGAACTAAAGTGACCGATGTAGCTCTTAGGATTAGCAAGTTGAAATGGCAATGGGCAGGCCACATCGCTCGTAGAACTGACAACCGATGGGGAAGAAAGGTTCTCGAGTGGCGACCACGAACTGGAAGACGCAGCGTAGGCCGGCCGCCCACTAGGTAGACCGACGACCTGGTGAAAGCCGCGGGGAGCCGATGGATGCAGGAGGCGAGCAGCCGCTCTAAGTGGCGCTCCCGGGGGGAGGCCTATGTTCAGCAGTGGACGTCTTCAGGTTGTTAATGATGATGATGATGATGATTCAATTGTACATGGACAAACAAGAAAGCACCATATTGAGCGCTTGAATGTCTCCTGCATCCATTGGCTTCCATTGTTTTTACCAAATGAATGGTCCACCTATTGTGGGGGCTACGCTGTATTTTCCGGTTCGTGGTCGCAACTCGAGAACTTGTCTTCCTCATCGGTTTTCAGTTCTACAAGCGATATGGCCTGCCCATTGCCATTTCAACTTACTAATTCTAAGAGCTATATCCGTCACTACAGATCTCCTTATTTCAGATCTTATCTCGCAGGGAAACACCGAGCATAGCTCTCTCCATAGCTTCTTGAACGACTTTGTGCTTACTAATGAGGCTAATATGTAGTAAGAGACTACGTGTAAGTTCTATAAGTCATCACTGGCAACACACACTGATTGAAAACCTTTGTTTTCGGCTCTGCGGTATTTTGGACAAAAAGATAAGTCGTAGCTTCCCGAACGCTTACAAACATATTAATTAGTAATTAGATCGTAATAATCTCTTCCCACGTACTGAAACACATTATTATTGCATGTTTGCGTCTAACACCGGATATTGGCCGATATACAAACACGAAACACAATGCTTCTGGGAAATTAAGATAACTCCAAGTGGGAATATGATGCTATAATATGTAAGGATTCGATATCGAATGTGGTGTAGGCGAGTAAAGGTTGCCATCTAAAAGCGTTTAATTTACTTAATTATAACTGATTAGAACTATGTTTGTATTGATATTAAAGTTTATTCTTGGTTATATATAGGGTACGTTCCAGTAGCTGCTAAGAATGCCAAGAACGAAAAAAACGATCACATGCAAACTGCCAAAAATTTTCACAGTGATCAATTTTATTGCTAGTGGAATGACTTTTTGTGATCGAAAATGAGGAAAAAACAAAAATAACACCAAGTGGAACTCAGAAATATTTGAGTTAAGATAATAACACAGCTCATTACATTATTATATGAGCTTCCATCAGCGTTCTTGCGTGAATTTACTCAAATGGAAACTCGGACCCTATCGCATTACAGATCAATCTTGTTTTATTTTTAGTTCATTTATAATGAATTAATGAATTTAAATGGTTTTCTATCGGTTACATTTTGGAGAGTTGCATATACCCTTCATCAGCTCTTTCCATCACCCCCTTTCCATCATAGAACTACAAGGTGATTCTTCACATTCTTAGATTCTTATATCACAAGTCCGCAAGCGTTTTGCTGAGTCATTCATAGTCCGAACGGCCAAGGAATGGAATGCTCTTGCAGCAACAGTATTTTCTTCGGGGTATAACCTGCGTCTTTTTATGTCTAGAGTGAATGGCCATCTCATGGACAAACGTGTTCCACCTTGGACAACTTCGTCACTTACCATCAGGTGAGTTGTTGTCGAACGTAGGCCGACTTTGTTTTGTTTTTTGTTTTTTTTTTTTTTTTGAGAAACTCCCGCAATTCTAGTATAATATGAATTATTAAATATCTTAATTTCAATTTTTTCATGCCTAATTTAATATCATGTATTATTTATTGTGCCTAAAATATTTATTGTATGGTTGACATGTTTATTTATGTATATAATAATTATGTATGAAATATAACAAGATATGATAATGTTTGTGTATAGTGTTTAGTGTCTATTTAGTTATATAATTATGTATGTAAGTTTGTTTATATGTAAGTATTCTGGTATTTTTAAGTTTAATCCTTATGTTTACCTTTTTAAGAATATATATTTTATTTTTGATTTTTCGGATTGTGCATTGTCTCTACCCCTTCTGGGTCTAGGTCGAAACCCAGCGCTGGGTGTCGTCGACAACCAGCACATGCTGAACCAACAATTTTTCCGTATTATTTATTTATCCGTCCGATTCCTTACTTCGAAACCACGCGAATTCCTTGTCTTACATAAGAAGTCTGCGAAACTGTATTCTCTATGAAACGAAAACTAAACGGCGCGAAATGAATTTGGAATTAGCGCGATTTGAACTGTCAAAAATCGTATGTTTTACGGAGACGCGTTCCGAAACATCAACATGTCGAAAGATATGACCACTTATGTCAATATATTTTATTCAAAATAAAGATGGCTACATGCTGTTCCTTCGCCCAATATTGGAACCCTTCTAGATAATTCTAGCTTTTCTATTGCAGTGGGCCTACGTCTGGGCATCTCCAGGACAGAACCGCATCTCTGTCACTGTGGGGGCGAGGTGGACCGATTGGGTCACCATGGCTTATCTTGCCGCCGCAGCGCCGGACGGCTGTCGCGCCATGCCGCCTTAAATGACGTCATCCGTCGGGCCCTTGCCATCGTCAACGTGCCGGCTATCTTAGAGCCGAACGGTATTTCACGTGACGATGGTAAGAGGCCTGATGGTATGACGTTAATCCCGTGGAGCCGTGGAAGGCCGCTGGTGTGGGATGCTACCTGCGTTGACACGCTAGCGCCTTCCCACGTTAACAACTCAGCTCGGGCGGCATGTGCAGCGGCTGAAGCTGCAGAAGACCTCAAACGGAGGAAGTATGAATCCTTAGGCGATGGATACATATTTGCTCCGTTTGGGGTTGAAACAATGGGTCCCTGGGGCCCACAGGCGCGGCTTCTTGTTAGGGAGCTGTCCAGACGGTTGGTCGACCTAACACGTGACCAAAGGGCTGGCGCATACCTCGGCCAACGAATCAGCTTGGCAATACAACGAGGGAATGTCGCCAGCTTTTTGGGCACGCTCCCCGCAGAAAGCAACCTAAATTCTGTGTTTTATTTATAGTTTTTTTTTTTTTTTTTTTTTTTTTTTTTTTTTTTTTTTTTTTTTTTTTTTTTTTTTTGCGGCATAGCTTTTTTTTCATAGGGTTTTTGTTTTTAGTTAGGTGTATATATTTATTAAGATAGGTTTATATTTAAGTTGTTTAGTTTAGTGTATATATATTGTTATTTAAGTTTTTGTACTAATAAATTTTCCAGGATGTTCAAATAAAGATAACTTTAATGTAAAGTGAAGGTATATCGGACGCTGTGACACGATTTGAACAAGACACGATAACGACGTGGTTTCGTATCGTGTGGAATCTATGTTTCCATAGAGAATAACCGCCCTGCTCAATACTTGTTTTGTGTTTGTTTCTTATTTTTAGTTCATATTATGTAACATTAATATAACATGTTCTGTACCATAGTTTAAGCAAGTATTGAATAAATGTTATTCTATTCTATTTTAGCATAAAAAAATTACTTCCGATTCCAAATAACAAAGGACCTAACTAAAATTACTTTTAAAAATTCAAATCACCAAGAAAAAACAACAGCGCCACACCATTGTGTCTTAAATTCTGGTTTGAAAATTTCAGTAGCCACTTACGGCTGTGAATTTTTCATCACCTACTTAGAAATGTGCCGAGGAACACCTGTCGTAGCTAGATACGTGATCAAGATGGTATTACACTGGATGGGGTATCTTTTTAAAATGGTGATATTTCTCACAGGAACAATTAATAATGGATGCGTTTTGGATAATTATAGGTTTTTTTAATTTACTCTCATTTGACAACAGAGTATTTGCGCTTTTTGCCCTATGCACAGATACTTGTCCTTTCGTGGGAATCGAACGCACCGCCTGCAAGTTATGATCCGACCTGCTCAAGCACCAACCCCGGAGGTTGTCAATCAAAATATATAAGGTGAAATCCGTTGTGACCAACTCGAAATATGCGTAACGCGTGGAGCTATTAAAAAAAGAAGGAGGGAATCCCGTCTGATCCGAAACTGAAGCACCCTTAGGAAGCCGGAACACTTCGTACGTACGAGCGGGGCACGCACACACTCACATCATATGCAGCCGGTCGCCTTACTTTCATCTGACACACATATGTAATATGTCCGCCATTTTGGGTTTCAGTTCGATGTCAATCAAAACTAAATCCTTCTTTTTTTATTTCATCCATGGCGTGACGCTACACTGCGCCCACTAAAACATCACTATCGATTACTAGACTTTGGTTTCTGGTCATAAAAGTCTCACATGATCACTAACAAGTACTAGCAATAGCGCTATCTGAGATTAGCTTCATCTTCCCTCTCACTCGTCAGATAGACAAAAGGGTAAAAAAACACGCATTTTGTGATACTATGCTTTTAAAACCACACACCTGTCGCGCTAACAAAACGTGAGCCCCATCTAGCTGAGATATATCCTTAGAGACAGTGAGGTCGGGCCTGCAATCACCTAAAGTGCCTTGCCACAGAGACGGCGTGGTAGGGTGTCCATGATTTTAGATGGGATATTATTTACTCTGACGTGAATTGGCAGACGTAGTAACGTAGATGGAGCGATGGATGACACACGTAAGGTAGCTGGCAGTGACTGGAACAATGAAGCCAAAGCCTGAGTTCTTTTATGTTTAGCTGAGGTCTAGTGTAAACTGATGATGACGATGATGGTGATGATTTGCTTCATTGATTCATAAGTTTTTTACTGACATCAAGAAGAAGGAAAATTGTGTTTTGGTTGTGTTGTGTGTTTGTGTAAAAATTTTGTAGATAAAAAACCATACTTAACCAAATAGCATATTTTTTACTTCAAATTAACAGCTCGCCTTCGACCAAATTTTTAATATAGTTATTAGGGTTACCTTCTCGTTTAAGCACATGGAACCGTTTTATGGCGTTCGTATATTAGTCATATAGCCCGTATGTATATTGTTCCAGTCTTTTCTCAAAAATTTATATCGATGTCAAAATAAATATTAAAATCCTGGTCACCCTACAATCTCCACAAACACGCTCTTGAGTGATAAATGTGTGACATTTCGCGAAACATTCGTTACCATTACGTCCGTTACCTGCTACGCGTGATGTTATTAATTGATTTATGCACCGTAGCAGCCTACGGTGTAGCAGTTTAGCACAAACTAACTATAGTACTATAGCTCCGTAGTATTGTAGGTTGAAATAGCTTAGAAAGCCACCACAAGGTCTTACAATATTATTACTTCAATAATACTTTGAAAAATGACATAAAAGTAAGAATATTGTAATGTTGTTGACGCAGAGCAGTTTTGATGACGTCACGTTAAATCGTTCACTCAAATACAACTGCCATGTCATACCGTTAATCTTTTTGACAGCGACTTGCGACAGTGATAACGCTATATAAAAATGTAGACGTCTCGTTCTCGCGCAAGAATACTTTATAAGTTCATGGTACGAATTCGAACAATATTATTGTAACCTTGATGCATTACTGTCACGAACCATGATGGATATATTAGTTTGTGGTAGGGCTGCAGTTGTTATTAAGAGCTATTTTAAATTAACTCAGTCGTACAAACGTTATCTTTGGACCATATGTTCTCACTGTTGGGATATAGGCCTTCTGTCAGGTAAACATCGGTTTTTCTTTACGATTTCTTTTCTACACTGTTGTATAAGGGCGAATATCGCAAATAACTTGGATATTATAATCAGGCACGAGGCCAAGCGGAATCGAAACCTTGATGACGTGTAAGATTAAAAGCTGTACGAGCTATTACTTAACCAACGCAATGATTACAACTTGTCAAACAAAATCAGGGGCTTACCACAAACTAATACAAAACCATAATGGTTCGTGACAGTAATGCTTCAAGGTTACAATAATATTGTTCGAATTCGTACCATGAACTTATAAAGTATTCCTGCGTGAGAACGAGACGTCTACATTTTTATATAGCGTTATCACTGTCACACGTCGATGTCAACATGATGTATTTGAGTGAACGATTTAACGTGACGTCATCAAAACTGCTTTGCGTCAACAACATTACAGTATTCTTACTTTTATGTCATATTTCAAAGTATGATTGAAGTAATCATGCATTTATCAAAATAAATAATGAATGTTTCATTTCCAACACATTCTAGACTCGTCCAGACTTCGAACAACACACATCCAGACAAACGAATCTTGTATTAGTAGTGAAATTGTACCGATTATGATCGTTTCTAAAAGTATAGGTAATCTGCTGAGAGAGAGTAGCAATGCGGCTACGATCCGTAGCAACGTAGCATCGTAGGCCAGAGTGCTACGGAGGCGTTAAATTGAATTGCTCAGAGTTGTGTTACAGATAGCATGGGTCTTTATAATATCCGATATAATAATAGTAAATCATCCATAAGGTTATATGCAAAGTTATATGCGAAATTTGTATTTACAATTCTTTATGCCGGTTTACCATAAACAAATACAAACCCATAATGGTTCGTGACAGTAATGCTTCAAGGTTACATTAATAATGTTCAAGTTTGTACCATGAACTTGTAGAGTATTCCTGCGTGTGAACGAGACGTCGGTATTTTTATATGGCGTTATCACTGTCGCATGTTATTGTCAACATGATGTAAAGGTATGACATGACAGTTGTGTTTTAGTGAACGATTTAATGTGACGTCATCAAAACTGCTCTGGCTCTGCAACATTAAAGTATACTTACTTTTAAGTCATTTGTCAATATATGATTGAAGTAATAATGCTATAAGACGTTGTGGTTGCCCCCAGATGACATTATTTTGTAGTTAAAAAAAGGTTGTTTATTATGATGAAAGGTAAATCCAAGGTATTTAATATGTCAATTACGATGGATCAGATGCAAACGAAACATTCCGCTTGTAATTAGGTCAAACGGGATATTCGTAGCACAAGCCACGATGTTTTGAAGCTACGGCGTAGCTGCTACGGTGCGTAGCATCTACTCTAGCTTATTTGATTGAAATTGAATACTGAGAATATTGAACATTGAAAAAAATGAAGATGCAGTTTTAAAATAAAAACTTGAGTACATAAGTTAATATCAGATACTAATATATACGAGATATTATAATATTTTTTGGAATAGTTACTTCATCATCATCATTAACAGCCTGAAGACGTCCACTGCTGAACATAGGCCTCCATCAGCTCCCCGCGGCTTTCACCAGGTCGTCGGTCCACCTAGTGGGGGGCCGGCCTACGGTACGTCTTCCAGTTCGTGGTCGCCACTCGAGAACCTTTCTTCCCCATCGGTTGTCAGCTCTACGAGCGATGTGGCCTGCCCATTGCCATTTCAACTTGCTAATCCTAAGAGCTCCATCGGTCACTTTAGTTCTCCTGCGGATCTCCTCATTTCGAATCTTATCTAGCATGTAAAAACACCGAGCATTGCTCTCTCCATAGCTCGTTGCGCGAGTTTGAGCTTAGTAATAAGGCCAACAGTTAGAAGCCACGTTTCAATTCCATAAGTCATCACTGGCAACACACATTGATTGAAAACTTTTGTTTTCAGTCTTTGTGGTATTTTGGACGAAAAGACTAAAAACAGAATAGTTACTTAATATTGTTCAATTATACCAAAATTATTTTACTAATATCTCTTTGCGAAAAAACATATGAAAATCAAATTGACTACTATTCAGTTGCACGTATCAACAACTGGTATCGGTAGACAGACAATCTGGTGAAAATTGCGGGAAGCCGATGGATGCAGGAGGCGGATCAGCCGTTTAAATTGACACTCTGGAGGAGCCCTATGTTCAGCAGTAGATGTCTTCAGGCTGTTGATGATGATAATGATTATAAAGATGATGATGATGATGATGACGATGATGACCACAAACTGTGTTTCACCTACATTCGCAAGCAAATAAATTGCTTTGATGGGGGTTTTGGCGGGAACGCAAAAATGTTCACGTCGTTGCATTATATTATTTCTCAAAACTTGTGCTTATTCCAGTGCTAATGTTTAAAATTGGTGGCGTTTTACGCATTAAGTGCTGACTTATGAGCATGAGTGTGGGCAAGTAATATAATGTGGTGAAACGTGAGTTTTCGTGTTGCTTCCAAAATTCCATAGAAGCTTCTAGTAAAGTTGCCACCATCTTAATGGAGCATGACTTAGACTGGACTACGACTACCTGACTTAGACTGGACTATGACTACGACTAAGACTTGATTTTACGTGATATATTCTTTAACGATGAATAATTACAAATACTTGACACTGGCTAAATACACTATGTGTGAAGCCAAAATATAAGAAAAAAAATTTGTTTTGATTTGACTGTTGCTGACTAAACTGAAAGAGGAGGTATGTACCATTCTCAACGTTGTAACTTTTACAACATCCTGCCACAGATTGGAAATATGCGGCGCGTCACCGCTGTCACGGTTTGAATTTATCACCCCCCAGATACGCGCATACCTAACTTTAAAGGTGAAACACGACTATGTAAACCACACCTTAACCTAAACTTTGTATTAAATAAAACCGGTCAAGTACGAGTCGGTTTCGCACACGAAGGGATCCGTACATTATTTAAAAAAATGTTTTTTTTTTTATTTTGTTTAGTATTGTATGTTGTAGCGGCAACAGAAATGCATCATCTGTAAAAATTTTAACCGTCTGACTATCACGGTTAAGATACAGCCTGGTGACAGACGGACACATGGACATACAACAGAGTCTTAGTAATAGAGTCAGTAGGCGTAGCATGAATATTTACGCGCGCGTAAGTGTAACGTTAACGTAAAACCCCCGATATTGCGATTGCGTCTGCCGCTCAACTGTTGTCAAAGTTGCAGCAGTTGAGCGGTAGACGCGCGTCAGCAGCACTGCTAGCTCAATCGTAATAGGGGGGCAGATCAAATGCAATACAACTGGCTTACACTGTTCTATCTTTTGGGTACGCCTGCCTCCATTTTATTGCCATCCTATCTATTCATCCGGAACCGGAAGACGGAGCGTAGGCCGGCCCCCCACTAGGTGGACCGACGACCTGGTGAAAGCCGCGGGGAGCCGATGGATGCAGGAGGCGAGCAGCCGCTCTAAATGGTGCTCCTTGGGGGAGGCCTATGTTCAGCAGTGGACGTCTTCAGGCTGTTAATGATGATGATGATGATGATGATGATGATCCTTTCCTCCCTAGACTTTTCCCTTTTGCTTCTCTATTTCCCATAAAAAGGGTTAGGACGAAAAAATAATTAAACTGTGCGAAGTTGAGGCAGGTCAACTAGTTTTAAAAAAATTGCTCGATTATTCTTACTTAGTGCCATAATAATGAAATCAGTAAAAGGTTTAATAGGTCAAACCTTGTTTTTATATTTTATGCAAAAAATAAATGACTTTTTATGTAAAATGTTTTATTCATTAAATTAAATTCGCGGGACTTAAAAGCCTTTTTCACTTGGAGTTACTTTTGAGTTCCGGTATAGCAGTAAAGTTACTGGAAATGCCAGACGTAGTGATACTGAGCTGGCATATCGCATATTATACAGTAATAGTTATACCATTACTTACTGCTTTTCACCATGCGAGCCGTACTAACATATTATATTGCGTTTTGCTTCCACGTTTATCATGCGAACAGCCAAATAGTGGAACGCTTTGCCGGCGTCAATATTTCCCGAAAACTACAACCTGGGGGTCTTCAAATTGAGAGTGAACAGCAGGGTTACTCTTGACTCCAATCCCAATTTCACTAAAATTCTAATACGAATCAATCCCAATTCCAATGTTAAATAATTTGGTACCCTTGAACAAAATCGAGCTTGAAATTGAAATCGCATTTGCGATCGACTTAACATTGTGACTCACAAAAGAATAACACTATGTAAGTGTTATTCTTTTGTGAGTTTCACTTTTTTTGGGCGGTAGGTGTGAAAAAAGAAACTTCATAATTTTAACTCTCCTCTTTAATCAGTAAATTAAAATAGTAAAAGTGTACTTACAATACTAATGCATGCATAAATGCATGTATTAGGACTCCCTACCTGCCAGTAAGTGTTATCTCCTTTATATAATAACTGTACACTGAGATTACATATTTATCACTTCACTGTTGCACTTCTCACCAACATGGATGCCATTCAAGAGTCATTGAATCAAATGATGGAAAACTTTAATAAACGCATGGACGCCATTGAGGGACAGCTGCCGAAGAGTGCACCAAGTAGCCCAGGGAGTGTTGCTGCGGAGCTGGCCTCTTTTAAGGTCTTTGCCTTGGCATCAATGCGGGCTTTGCAGTGCCAGATTGCAATGTTGGCTCAGCAGGTCGACCAAGTTGAGATGCAAGGAAGGCGTAAGATCCTGCTGCTGCATGGCCTTCCTGAGGCAGATAAAGAGGATACATCAGCAGTAGTTGTGAAGGCAATGGTGGAACATCTTAAGTTGTCTGGCTTTTCCATAGGTGATATTAATAGATGTCATAGGATGGGTCGTGCTGCCAGCAAAGACAGGCCGCGACCTATCTTGTTCAAACTGAGGGATGCGGCTCTGCGTGATAAGATTTGGTCTTCCAAGACCAACCTCAAGGGTTCGGGTGTTACACTGTCCGAATTTCTTACGAAGACTCGTCACGATGTGTTTCTTGCAGCTCGTCAGCGTTTTGGAGTAACGAAATGCTGGACGAGGCAAGGTCATGTATTCGTGTTGGGCTACGATGGAGTTCGCCACCGTGTTAACTGCGTGGCAGATCTCGCTGGCATTTCCTCGACGAAGGCAGTAGCAGCGTCCAAAGAGCCGGCGAGAGAAGCGGTGGTGGCGAGTGCTGCCCCACCAAAGACAAGAAGACCCGCACTGAGGAAATAATCAGCGAGAAGTTTCCAAACTATTTCTGTGTTCATCTTTGTATTGTATCCATGCTTGCTATTACCTTGACTGGCTTATATAACAGGGTAGGTGTGATAAATATTTCTTTTTTTAATTTCAGACTGTGGGTGATCCAATTTGTAAATATAATTATTTTATTTCACTATTCACCTTCGTTTCTGGCAAAATTTTATTTTCTTTCGTATTTATGTTTGTTGAAACTCAACTGTCAAAGTATCATGTTGTCAGTGTCATGTCATGTCAATTGTTTTTTTTTTTTTCTGTTGGCTAATGTCGTGTTACCATTGCCATACCCACAGAGTCTAGATATTTTTCTGCCCAACCCTGTTTTCTGTACAATGTTTTGTTTTATGTAGCTTTTATTTCTATACTATACATTTTTAGTTTTTATTTGCTGGTCAGGGTAAGTAGAACCATTATTCTTATGTGAATAGTTTTATAATAGTAAGTTATGGCAACCTAGTTTAGACATTTTATTATTCTGCTTGTGCTTTCTTTTATGATCATTTTTTCGTCTTTCTTTATAGTTTATTTGTTTTTATGCTTATTTGAATTATTATTGCATAGAACCTACAGTGTATAGTTGATTTATAAATTCAACTTCCCACTAACACAACTGGCAGGTGGTAGACTTTATTAGTTAATTAGTGTTGTTTAATTATATATTATTTTATTTTTGATATTTGTTCATATTAATTGAGTATTTATTTTATTATTATTATTTTATTATACATAAGTACCTATAGTTGTTGTATTATGTCAAGTACTAGTAGTGATAACGGTAGTGATTATGTTTCTTGTTCATCACATAGTGCTGAAACCGATAGCTTCAGTAGCATACCCACTCTGTCTGATACCATTGAGTCGTTGTTAGGCGATATTCCAAAAAACTTTAACGTGCTACATATAAATGCTCAGAGTATTCCGGCTCATTTTCCAGATTTGCTGGCATCATTTGATAATTCTAATATCCATGCCCTACTAGTTTCTGAATCTTGGTTAAAACCGTGCCTCCCTTCCTCAATGTTTTCATTGCCTGGGTTTCGCCTCATAAGGAATGATCGTACCGGCGGTGGTGGAGGTGGTGTTGCCATTTACCTGCGTACCCACTTTCCTTTCACTATAGTAAGTATGTCAGCACAACCACCTCCTCCAAATGCAGGTGAGCATCTCTTTCTTGAGGTGATCTTGCATCACATGAAATTGCTTCTTGGCGTTTACTATTGCCCTTCTCTTCGTATAAATTTCTTTTCATCTTTCGAAACCATTTTAGAAAATTTTTCTCCTACTTATGATCACACTATTATTATGGGTGACTTTAACACTTGCCTTCTCAAGCTGGATTCCCGAGCTGTTACCTTTAAGGCTGTAGTAGAAGCAGCTAACTTGACCATCCTTCCGCTTAGCGCCACTCACAATTTTCCCAATTCTACACCTTCTCTCCTCGATTTAATACTTGTGTCTTCTCCAAATCTCGTTAGTAAGCATGGGCAATGTGCGGCAGATGCGTTTTCATATCATGATTTGATTTTCATGTCCTACAAAATCCGCCCACCTAAAGTCAAGCCTAAACTTCTTCTGCAGCGCAGTTTTGGTGGTATGAACGTAGAAAATTTACGAAGTGATGCACTTGAACGGGATTGGTCCGCGGTAGCAAATGGTGTCACTTTGGATGACAAAGTCGATGGTTTCAATCGCACGCTTATTTCATTATACGACGTCCATGCTCCTATTCGTGCGGTTAAAATGAAGCATGCACCAGCTCCGTGGCTGACTGATGAAATTCGAGTTCTTATGCATAAAAAGCTAGTAGCGAAATCGAAATTTAAATGCCGCCAATCTGATGAGAATAGGGAAAAATATATAGATCGTCGTAATGTCTGCAATAGGATGTGTAGGGATGCACAACGCCGGCATATCCATAGCTCTGTTGAAAATGATGATCCTGCCAAAGTTTGGAAGTTTCTTAGGTCACTAGGAGTTGGAAAGTCTCGTCAGGATACTATTCCTAAAGACTTAAATATTGATCTGTTAAATCAGCATTTCTCCTCTTCTTCCAATTTTGATGGACCTACTAAAGCTGCTACACTTAACTATCTTTCCTCTGTTCCACCTCCTGACCACCCTTCTTTTGTTTTCAAACAATTTACCGATTGTGATGTTAAGAAAAGCATACAATCCATTTCTTCCAACGCAGTCGGCAGTGATAGCATTAGTCGCAAGATGATCTTACCTATACTAGACGAAATCGTCCCAGTAATCCAACATATCCTGAATTTTTCTATTTCCTCGGGTGCTTTTCCAGTAATATGGAAAGATGCCCAACTTACTCCTCTCCCTAAAAAATCCAACCCGTCTTGCTTCTCTGAATATCGTCCTATATCTATTCTCCCATTCCTATCAAAAGTGCTAGAACGCCTTGTTCACCAACAGCTATCCTCCTATCTTTCCAGTAACAACCTTCTTAACCCATTTCAATCTGGCTTTCGTACTGGCCATAGCACAGTTACTGCACTGATAAAAATAACTGATGATATAAGGTATGGTATGGAGAACAGACAACTTACTGTGCTATCATTGTTAGACTTTAGTAATGCGTTCAATAATGTTGACTTTGACGTCCTTCTGGGACTCCTTCGCACTCTTAACATATCTCCAACGGTAATTGACTGGTTTTCTAATTACCTGCACGGACGCCGGCAACGTATACGTATTGATGATACTTACTCTTCTTGGTGTGAAGTATCTGCCGGTGTTCCTCAGGGCGGCGTTTTATCTCCTCTTCTTTTTGCAATTTTTATAAATTCTATTTCCCAACATCTTACTTCTTCCTACCATCTCTATGCAGACGACTTACAAATTTATACGCAAGCTCCATTGGAACGACTAGATTCAGCTATTGAAACTACAAATTGTGATCTACAACTAATTTTAGAGTGGAGTAAATCCTATGGAATCTCAGTCAATCCATTGAAAACTCAAACCATTGTTATTGGAAGTTCACGGATGATATCGAAGATTGACTGGTTCCGCCTCCCACAAGTAATATTCGACGGTATTCCAGTAGACTTTAGTAAATCGGTCAAAAACTTAGGCATACTTATGGATAGTCAGCTTTCCTGGCAACCGCAGCTGACAGAAGTCAGCCGGAAAATTTTTGCATCTGCTGGATCTCTACGTAGATTGCGTAATTTCCTTCCGATCACCACCAAAACTGCTCTGGCTCAATCTCTTCTCCTCCCGATATTAGATTATGCTGATGCCTGCTACTTGGACATAACCGAAGAGCAACTCAACAAACTTGAACGTCTGCAAAATTTTTGCATTCGTTTCATATTTGGTTTGCGAAAGTATGACCACATTACTGAATTTCGGAACAAACTCAAATGGTTACCAATCCGTCTTCGCCGGAATACACACATACTCTCCCTTCTGTACAATATCCTATTTCTCCCCTCCACTCCAGTTTACCTAAAAGAACGTTTCAAATTTTTTCACCAATCCCACTCCCGCTCCTTACGTAGTTCCGAAAACTTGTTACTTAAACCTCCCATCCACACATCGCAATTCTATCACAAATCCTTTTCCGTCCAGGCTGTCATGCTGTGGAATGAGCTCCCGGTGCCAATCAGACAAGCAAAATCGTTGGCAATATTTAAAACTATGTTGAAGACACACTACCTCTCCAAGCACAGCTAGTATTAGGTATAATAATATTTATGTAAGTATATCTATTCATTTAGTAAGTAAGTTTATTCATTATAGTAGTTGAGGTAGTTATATGTAAGTATATTATATTTATAGTATGTATGTGTATTCGTATTTATGGTTAGATAGATTGTAAGTATTTAGTGCCATATTCCGTAAGTGTTAGATAGTTACTGTACACCACAGCCCCTCTAGTTTATCGATGTATTTCTGTCCATTCAAAGGTTGTCTGGAAGAAATCGCTTTAAGCGATAAGACCGCCCATTGTACTACTTTTTGTAAAATGTTTGTTCATTAGGCACCTACTTGTGTAGTAGGTATCTGTTGTGTAATATGTGTTTTGGTGTGCAATAAAGTGTTCTTCTATTCTATTCTATTCTAAGTGCTGCCATACTCAACATAATAGAAAATACTAATACCAAACACCTTATTAATAACGGTGATAAAAAATACTTTACCAAAAAATCATCGCTTTTGATGATATTTAGTCACTTTCAAGTTAATAAAAGCGTTTATTTACCGACGAATAATATCAAGAATGGCTAAATGTCAATGAAAGGTTGGCTTGAAAAAATAACTAGTATTAATGTTCTGTGTGGCTCAGCTATTTTCAGATTTGTTTAGATACTGTTCTGTGTTTCAGTGTTTCAATTTGTAAAAGTGTTCATAGTAATATACCTACTCATTTAGTCATTTTCACCGGCCAACTTCTTAAAATTATACTTATTACTAAATTATTTTACTAGGTGGTAGGACTATTTTGCAAAGTTCGTCTAGGTAGGTACCACCGCTTTGCCAGTTATTCTGCCGCCAAGCAGTAGTGTGCAAGTACTACTATGTTCCGGTTTGAAGAGCATTGTAGCTAGTGAAATTACTGGGCAAATGAGACTTTATGACCTGATTACACAGTCTAGTAATCTGATTGCTAGACTGGGTGATGTCTCGGGATGGCGTAAGCAGTGCAGTGTCACGCGAAACTTTATTATTTTAAAGTTTTGAGTGACACTGCAACTGTTATGGGTGGTCATGTTGCTTAACATCAGGTGAACGACCAGCTCGCCACGTCACACATTCCCATAAAAAAAAATAATTGGTATAATTTTTACCAAGAGTTCAGAATTTGAAACAATAGTGGCGTCGGAGTCGGACGGTGTCTGAACAGTGTCTATCCATTGGTATTGGTACTTTGGGTGCTTAAGTAAGCTGTAAACCTTGAATTTTGACGGCCCGATAGCTCAGTCGGTGGTAGCCCTGCCTTCTGATCTGAGGGCTGTGGGTTCGATTCCCACTCAGGACAAACATTTGTGTGATGAACATCGATGTTTGTACTACTGATACAATAATTAATGATTCATCCGTTCTAACAGGAACTTAGAATTATGAGTAGTAGGCCAACCTACCAACAGCTGGAGGCTCTAGCGGATTTTTTACAAGATAATCCGGCGATAGCAAAAGGTGTGTTACGCTCCGCCCATGAGAAGCATCATGTGTTTGTGTTTGTGTCATCAATAAGACTGAGTGTATATTTTGTGTATATGTTTGTCCAAAATATTAAAAATAAGAGCCAAACGTGCCATTTTACTTCCGAACACAACGCACTCGAACGCAAAAAAGTTAACTTTTGAAAGTTGTAAAAATTCTATCGCAAACTCGACTTCAAGCTCAATTTGTCAACGTCAAATCGCGTCAAGAGTACCGAAAAACGGTTGGTCTAGAAAGGAGTCGATTCCATTTAGTTCCATAAAATTCCACGGACAAAGATTCCAATCGTGCGCTAGTATCGGATTCAAGAGTACCAAATGCCACGATTTCGTTCCAAATCCCAAGTTACGATTGAAATCGAGTGTCAAGAGTAACCCTGCAGGTATCTTCTAGGCAAGCGTGTTACATCCTAGACCGCATGGTCATTTCCCATCAAGTGGGATAGTAGTCAAGCGTAAGCCTATAAAGCGAAAAAAAAAATTAAGTCATCATAAAATCTGATAAAAGGTTGATAATGATTCAAAAAATACTGAACAACAAGATAGCTCAAATTCACGTAAAGTTAAAATAAGGCTCATCAAATAAGATAGATAGATAGAGAAGGCAAACTTAATGCTAAGTAGCATTTTCTTCCAGTTAACCTTTGCGTAGTGTAAATAAATAAATAAATAAATAAATAAATAAATAAATAAATAAATAAATAAATAAATAAATAAATAAATAAATAAATAAATAAATAAATAAATAAATAAATAAATAAATAAATAAATAAATAAATAAATAAATAAATATGTGTGAAAAATTCACACAGCGCCATCTAGCCCCAAACTAAGCGTAGCTTGTACTATGGGAACCAGATAACGGATACAATACTTATATACTTTTTTGTTTGTAAATACATACATAGAATACAATATAACACCAAGTGGCAGTAATGGATTTAAAGCTGATGTTTAGCTAGATACATTTTATGGTAGTACACACACATACAAAATGCAGTCGGGTATATTACATAGGTACTACAAAAAACATTTAGACTACATTAACTGTGCTGATACATGGCAAATGCTCTAAACCACTATCAAGTAGTATTTCAGCGTACCCAACACGCTGCAACATTGCCCCGTTGATTTACAATGCTTATCCATTATTCCGAATAAATTCCAGTACTTTGGTCACGCGTCTCATCAACCAGGGGGGTCACCACAACGTCTTATAGCATTATTACTTCAATCATACTTTGAAAAATGACATAACAGAAACAATACTTTGATGTTCCAGAGCCAGAGCAGTTTTTATGACGTCATGTTAAATCGTTCACTCAAATACAACTGTCATAACCTACCTTTACATCATGTTGACACTGACGTGCGATAGTAATAACGCCATATAAAAATGTAGACGTCTCGTTCATACGCAGGAATACTTTATAAGTTCATGGTACGAAATCGAACAATATTATTGTAACCTTGAAATAATAATGCCATGAAACATGATGGTTTTGTATTAGCTTGTGGTAGCCCTGCTGCTTTGATGACGTCACATTAAATCGTTCACTCAAATGCAACTGTCATGTCATACCATTAATCATTTTGACACCTACGTGCGTCAGTGATAACGATATATAAAAATGTAGAGGTCTCGTTCTCGCACCGGAATACTTTGTAAGTTCATGGTACGAATTCGAACAATATTATTGTAACCTTGAAGCATACTGTCACGAACCGTGATGGTTTTGTAATAGTTTGTGGTAGGGCTGCTGGTGCTCTGATAGGTAGTTATGACGGTCCTGAATATAACAGTAGCACTAGTAATAAAGGGCAGCTATTACTATTGTAGAACAAGTAACGCCATTTAGTTGTATAAAACAGTAACATTTCAAAATTTTATTTCGAAGGCACGTCCAGTAAAAGTTTACGTCTGTAACATTTCAAGTCGAATATTGAATTTCCGGGAAACTTCGCGTCGCGCTCCATGTTTGACAGTCAAGTGGCGGTTGATAATTAAAAATGATTCTCAAATGGCGTTTATTGAAATTGAAAATATTTGAGTACAATATAGTGACAGTGACAGGTGACATTTTGGTGAGTGAGTATGAGTTTTGATCACATAGGACATTGCTGTTTTGATCTTCGGGCAGTAGGCATGATGACTAATATTAAAAATGAACAAGTAAATATTACTTTCATATAGAAGATTAAAAATGAATGCAATAATTGAACAATAAGCAAAATCGGTAAATAAATCACGGAGTAAAAAGCTTTTTAAGTTTCTATAGGAGGCATCTTCTGTCCCTTTCTCGCGAAACAGAGCGCTCCCACAGTTACTATGAAAAATCTACTCGTGACGTCACATGCCAAAGTGATTATATGAAAAGCTACCACAGGTCAGTAATGAGGTACTATAACGACCTTCCTCTGACGTCACTGGTCGTTTGAGCTATCTCTTTCTATTCCGGTTTTTAACATGCTTGTAACTTGGTAATTTTTTGAGATATTTAGTTTTTGTTTTCACAAATGTTTATCTTTTAGAGAATATAATTATTTTACCCAAAAAAAATAATTTAGTCATCATGTCTATTGCGTATTAATTTTGGCCACGTGGTCTTGTGTTTTTCCAGATTTTAGCGTAGCGATCATGGAGCTAATAAAAAAAGAAGGAGGGAATCCCGTCTGATCCGAAACTGAAGCAACCTTAGGAAGCCGGAACACTTCGTTTGTACGAGCGGGGCACGCACACACTCACATCACATGCAGCCGGTCGCCCTACTTTCATCTGACACACATAATGTAATATGCCCGCCATTTTGGGCTTCAGTTCGATGTCAATCAAAACTCAATCCTTTTTTTTTTATTTCATCCATGGTAGCGATTATAAATAGGCTCCTTTGTCCCAGCGGTGTCAGTGTGAGAATAGGACTACCCAATCTCTTCCCGTAGATGCCATAATGACCGGCTAAGGGAATATACAGATAATGGGCAGCAGCAGCCTCCTCGGTACATTAAAATCTTTTGCGATCACCATGTCGCCAGCCACACAGATTAGGTAGTGATACTACACAGAGCTATGAAACAAAAGACGCTACGCCTTTTTTTTTCTGTGTCGCCAGCCTCGCGTGTTGGTTATGGCAAAACCCCTCTCACCTCCTATAAGTGTCCAAGGTGTCGTTTTACGGATAAGGTCGGTATTAAGCATAAACGTAATAATAATTAACAAAATCATTAATAATAATTACATTCAGTAATTAAAGTCTTTAGGACCTTAATTGTATGCTGAGTTGGGGCCCATTCGTGACACCACGCAGAATTACACTGCTTGGCACTGCTTCTGTTTGTGTGTATATTGTTTTGTAATGTCATTTATGTAGTGTAATGTTGTGTGTTACTGTCACGAATAAATGTATTTTCTTTCTTTCTTTCTAATATTTAAAATTAAAAATACTTAAATGAATTCACTAAATGTTTGTCTGCATTTGTATTCTGTGGTAATTGAGAAGTAAACTTATCATATAGATGGATTAGAAATCGATTGAGTTTCTCTTCTGCAACCAGTAAATAACTACCGAGTAAATAAGTGGACGAGTGTTTTGTTAGTAAATATTTGTTCTATCAAGTTGTGTAGCCGAGTAGTCTGGAGAAAAGCCGAAGTAAACTTTAAGACAGATTACTCTTATACTTGTGAAAGTTTTGATTAAATGTTCAGATGAGTTTTTAATTATTGGAATTGTTAGGTCCTTTAGTGGTAAGTTTTGGGACGTTTGTGTGTGTTTGTAGTGAGCAGCACACACAAACCATCACGCGTTTGTGATGGACGGGTGGTTGCAGTTGTGGATTAAAACATTTTTCCTGTCTAATTGTTTTATGTGGAATTAAATTAAATTAATGTCAAAATGATTATTATTAACATCTTCAAAGATGAATAATTGAACGTAAATGACTGTTCTTAACATCAATATGAAATAATAAGTGTACATAATACAACATACACACAACACAGTACAACACAACACAACACAACACAACAAAACACAAAACAACACAACAATACAACAGTATCTAAGTTTAAAAGATACTGCCGCAGAAAAAACAACCAAATTATATTTGTGAAACCTATTAAAACCCTCAAAAGTGATACAATCGCAAATGTAACCCAAAAGCGTATAACTGTCAATAAAATCTAGTACCCTCATCAAAAACGGTGAAGCATTTTGACAGGTTAAAATTTTATAATTTTGGTTTCGCCTTTGGGTCTGATTGTAATCACTAATAGATGGACGGTATTGAGTACTTTTTAATATAATGCTAAGGTTTTTTTTTTATATAATGAGTGACAAACAAACAGGCGGCCAACCTGATGGTAAGAGGTCACCGCCGGCACCGACTCTTTTAACACTTCCAATGTTTCGATGTTTGATTATAAATTATGCACGTTTGGGAGGGAATAAATTGGTATTGACATTTTTAGGCAAGTCAGTCTGCCGAGGACGTATATTTGAAAGGATATTTCTTTTCTTTACACTTTTTTTTTGTGGTTAGACCTTCTAGATCTGTGATGTAGTTAAAATTAATGCTGAAAACGTTTAACGATCACATACATATATCCTGGACCCTAACTAGGATTCCATGGACCCAGGAACTACGTGGACCATGGCCAACACCCAGACACAGAACAAGACGGGACCGATAGCTCAGTTGGTAGTAGCCCTGCCTTCTGAACTGAGGGCTGTGGGTTTGATTCCTACCCAGGACAAACATTTGTGTGATGAACATAGATGTTTGTTCTGTGTCTGGGTGTTGTATTTACAAACAAAAAAAGTTTTAAGTATTATATCAGATATTTGGTTCCCATAGTACAAGCTTTGCTTAGTGTTTAGCTAGATGGCGCTCTGCGCAATGTCCACACATATTTATTATTTATTATTATAAGTATTTGCGCTTTTATTTCTTGGGCACAAATACTTGTTCTGTTGCGGGAATCAAAACCGTCTGCCTCCGGGTTAAGAGCCGACCTGCTAAACCACCACACGTCGGCCACACGCACGTTCCGTACTATTATCTATAATACGGAACTCTAAAAACGGGCAAAAATATCACTTTGTGGTGTGGAAGCCCCCTTAAATGTTTATTTCATTCTGTTTTTAGCATTTGTTGTTATAGCGGCAACAGAAATACATCATCTGTGAAAATTTCAACTGTCTAACTATCACAGTTCACTAGATATAGCCTGGTGACAGATGGATAGACAGACAGAAAGACGGACAGCGGAGCCTTAGTAATAGAGTCGCTTTACGCTTTAGGTACGGAAGCAGAAAAACAATAGTCTTCAAATTGTTTAGAAAAAAAAAACAACTTAATTCCACTTATCCTTGTAGATAAAAGTGGATAAAAATATGTAAAAATAACACGACAACAAACTTTCACGCATCGTATTTAAAAAATATTCGTTTGATATAAACATGTTTTATCAGATCCCTACCTATCAAGTCATTAGATAGCACCCACGCCCTTGCATCGGCAATTTCTCGAACAAATACTTAACGAAGGGCAAAAAAGAAATATAATAAAACAATGTAAAACACAACAGTGATTCAGCTTCACACAAAACGATACTAAATTTGAAAATTAAAATACCATCAACTCGATAAGAATAGCGTGTTAAAAATACAAAGAAAATCATTGTTAATCCTTAAATACTATCCCATTCAAATTCCTTTTCAAGTTGTGTACGGAATTCACATTCACTCTTACAAAGGTAAAAGAAAACACCACAAGGAAGACATAAATTGTATGCTGAGTCGGAGCCTATTTGTGGCACCACACAGCAATGCTTTACGCTGCTTGTCATTTGTTTATGTGTACTTATTTTGTTTGTACTATGTCATTTATGCATAGTGTAATGTTGCGTTATTGTCGCGAATAAATGTATGCCTGATAGACGTCTTAACACTTTAACTCCCATCGACTCGATATCTTCTAAATGCTGGAACAATATACCACCGCCAATTAGAGCGTTGAAAAGTGTGGACGGTTTTAGAGGCAGGCTTAAAAAATTTTTAATTGATGAGCAGGTAAAGCATGGCGATATTATTTATGATCGGTCCTTCATTTAATAACGTGAGTCTGTAGTATGTTCCAATAAATTTTTGTTGTCGTTTTAGTTGTAGCTTAAATTTTGTTGTATATTTTATATAGGTACGTGTGTAGGTTTTGTTATTAATTTGTGTACCTAATTTTGTTTGTTTGCAAACGTTTCTATCATTATATTATAAGGTTTATATTAGTGTTATGTGTATTAAGTATGAGTAGCTATTTGTTATATGTATATATATATATAATTATATATGTAATATGATATTTAATATATTATAAATCACTTAAATGTTATAAATTTGGTAATATTTTGTCTGAAAAGAATTATCCACCCGCGGGGTTTCAGCTGAAAATCAGCGTCTGGTACCAGTAGGCACTTGACATTTATGCTGAGCTGAACGCCCTTTCAGCTTCAACACTAAAATTATTTTTTAATAATTAATATGCACAGTATGATGTAAAACTTAATTAAGATCCTGGTTCGTACTTTTTGTTTTTTATTGTGTATTGTGTTACTTATTGTGAAGTTGAATAAACGCTATTCTATTCTATTCTATTCTATGCATTGTTATTCAATTGTCATCTCAATGCTTCCCAGCATTCTTCCAGAAGTTGAGTTACGTTTTATGGGGATGGTTATGTGTGCAAGCAGTACTTTGTACTCAAGTCTTCCAGTTGTTGATGATGACAAGCTACCATTTTGCAATTTTATCTAAATCCCCTTATGCATTTATAATATATTCATCTCGAAAACCGTCAGATTACGTCTCTGATCCTTTAACTTTATATTAAGCACCCAAGTCGCGAAAGTATAATATAAAGATTATGTACTGTTATATAGTTACAATGTCCTCTTGTACCCTTATTCTAGCTATCATCCCAAGTGGCCGTTCGGTAGGGCGAAACAAAAGGGACTTAAATTGAGACTCAATGAAGAAAAACACGGCCCCTGTTTGCCAGACCCTTGGCTTGTAACGAGACTGGTACACTTAAGGACATGATATAGTATAAATTAAGTAGATAGGTTATTATAGTAGGCGTACAGAAAATGGGGCACACTTGTTTACACGACTTGAGAGGAATCTACCATAGATGTAATAATAGAAGATAGGAATTTCTTGAAAGTGGCCCATTGAAATTAGGTGTAATGCACAAAATAATTAATGTTGTCGTTTACCATTTGTATTACAATTTTACTTTTAATATAGTGTTTTTCTTTATTAACGAAAGGCTCACATTTGACCACGGTTTCATCTGATGATACCTAAATGACGACGTGATCGACGATGGAGCATGCTTGCCTAGAAGATACCGAAGGTTTTTATTACTTTTGCAACCAAAGAGATCAAACACGCCCGTTCCGTGTTCAAACATGGTTCTAACACAATCTAAACAAACTCGGCAAGTCATTACAAAACCAATTCAGAAAACTGAATCATTCGAAAAGAAATACAGAACTTCCAAGACTTTCGCACAAATAATGCCGTACGAACGAAAAATATAGCTTTCTCTTTCTTTAGAATCTCTGAGTTTTACTGACAACATTTTTGTATCTTTTGATTCCTGGAAACGAGACTTCTTTTTCTTTGAGAGTGGGTTCTTTGGTAGTACCGTATTAAGTATTGCATTGGTTTATAAAGATTTCTGCCCCGTGTTCGCGTGGTTTGCTAAGAAATGTACATACGGAGTAGAAATTTTGTTTTTTTCAATGTTTTACTTTCTTTAAGATTGCTTTTTTGTATGGTTTTTTGACCGTAACGAATGTAAAGGAGAGTGCTAATTCCGATCACTTGAAAAGTCATTGGTGCAGGACCCATGGGATTCAAACCTGGGTTTGTCGGTTTAAAAGCCACAGTCACACTTTGAAAGAAGAAAGAAAGAAAGAAAGATATTTATTTGTGCCAAACACCAATATAACTAATACTTACAACAACTTTTACTAAACAACTCAATATTATAGTGTTGAGCGCAATAAATAATGAGAATATAAAAAATCAAAATGCTGATTGAAATGGGCAAGTTTACCACCAACCATCTTGATCACAAAAAAAAGAAAAATCAGTCACAATAAAAAAATCGTGTTCTTTTTATTAGCACGGCACTGTACAGCAGCTTGTTAAGGTACAGGGACAGTTTGAGACAAGTGGAAATTGTTGTAGCCATTACACTAGCAGCTAGGAAAAATGGCTAAGCTTAGGGTATGAAAAGATTGCTGCTGGAGCGAGGTCAAGGTTAATAGATAGAGTAGGTACCCTATGGTATAAATATTCATTTTTAGTATATATTTTTGGGTTTTTCCACGTGGTAGCCGATATAGATTAGACATAGCAAGTTGAAATCGCATTGGTTAGGTCATATCGCGCGTAGAACTGACAACTGATGGGGAAGAAAGTTTCTCGAGCGGTGACAATGACCCGGAAGCCGCAGCATAGTCCGGCCTCCCATTAGGGGTTCAGGGAGCCGATGGATGCAGGATGCAGGCAGCCATTCCAAGTAGCGCTTTCTGTACGAGGCCTATGTTCATCACGCCTTTATAATGATGTATAATATTAAAATGTAAGTAAAATCTTTACGAAATAAAAACAAACAAGTAAATTATAATGTACGTATTATGTGGTATATCGCTGGTCTTTTTATATCTGAGACCGTTCGATTTCCTTCTCATTTCCGTTATATTTCTATGCTCTGTACGTTTGTTAGGACAATGGAATAGTAATGTCATGGATTAATGGATTTCTCCACCAGAAATGAATAGTATAGACAATAAAAATCCGATTTAAAAATAGTAGAACGTAGGAAAAACCGTCATAGGTTTTATGGGTACCGTACTCATTTTAGAATAAGAGAAACCATAGGTAGATCCATATGCCCACGATGAATGTAGTGAGAATTTATTTTCTCATTGGATCTGTTTTCAAAGACATTAACTATTTTTTACACAAATATCTACAAAATAAATCTAAATATACCAGGTTTCATAATTATATCATATATATAACAGCAGAAATATTCATCTAACTTCACCGTCATAACTAGAACAGTAATAAAACAAGTCATTCTTAGTAATTCCTTAATTTGACTCTCACAGTCAAATTGAGGAATTACTGGGAACTTACAGAATGAGAACAAACCAGAAACACCGAAAGGCGGCCCCAACTGAGGCAACTAAAGCTGAACCAGAATAGAGTGGTTTTAGTTTGGAATTTGGTCACTTTGCTGACTTCATAACGAGGCACAAACTAAGATTTTAGTCATCAGCGATGGATTCAGGCTCTTAAACAACGCTACGCAAATTATTCGACGAAGATAGGCGGTAAGCAATACGTATTATGACCGAACATTTCATCTGGTGTACTCTTACATCGATGTCTCAGGGTCCCATTAATCGCCTAAGTTTAATGCGAACTTACCTCACGGGAAGGTTGTTACCGAAAACATAGACTAGTGTAGTTTCAGAGATTTTAGTGTATTAATGTAGATCAGTGTAGTTTTCAAAAACCATAGATTCATACCTAGTTTAAATTCATAATCAAATGTTGAAGACTTCTTACAGAATAGGTTTAGGAAAAATGTGAATCACGAATGAATGTTATACCCATCATCATCATCATCGGACCGCCATTTTGACCGGCTGCTTAGTTCCTGCATCCATCGGATGCCCGTATGATATATTCATATTCATATAATATCATTGCCAAGGCTTACTTTTCTTAAGCTACCATCACAAGTGATTTTTCTATCTGAAGGGTACCGTTGCTGTGTCTTAAATAGTCAGCTAGACCGGTTGTCTCCTGATCACCGCTGTGCGACCGGTAGACACCAGCATAGAGGACTTTCTCAATACCACCTGTTTTTTTTTTGTTTGTTGATTTTTTGTTTATGTGGCGTTCACGCCAATACCACAGAAAATATAAGGATAAAATTTTGCTTTCTAAAAGATTGCTTACATTAATGGGGTTAGATTATTCTATAGAATAATTATTCTATAGAATACTTTTAATCCCGGAAAATTGAAAGTTCATGCGAAAATACTGATAAATTGTGAGTGAAACAACGGAACCTGTTCTATACTAACAATTCTACATAGAGGTTATGGGATTTTAAAATTTGATCACATATTCACACGGCTTTAATCGAAAAGCGCCATTCTATAATCCTTTTGATCCGTACTACGTCATTATGCCTTACAATACGGTACGTCCACTAATGATGCAGGATACGGATTGTTCTAGCACAGTAATGAGGCAGTGTGTGCCATCCCTGTGGCCTTAGCCTTTAGCTTTTTCACCTTTTATTCGAGCTTACGTCAAAGGCATTGAAAATTTAGGATTTTAGATGCTAAGGTATAAGGATTTTAGCGCGTGGGTTCTGAGGCCTTTTCAGTGATGTTTTTTGTTTTTTGATTTGTATTAGGTAAGCGCATAGAGATACAAGACATAACAATATGTTCCAAAATACCAAAGATTAAAAGCTCACAGCATGACTCATGTTTATTCATAAAAAATTAACAGTCAATTTTGGACCTCGTTAGATACCTAACGAGGTCCAAAATTGACTGTTTTAAGTAGGGCTAGACTAAGCTAGGTTCAGCGCTTTTCCCATCCCCCTCTAATAAGAGACGCTTTTGTACAGCAATTGACTACTTCCGGCGGATGTTAATTATAATCCACATCATGTCATCCGCAGGAAGAAAAATTAAGAAAAGGTAACTTATAAAAAAAATTAACCTACTTTTCTAAACAAATTATATAACTTTAATTTAAGGAACAAAATTTATCCCGTTCGTGATTTATCTACATTGTTTCTTTTACCTTATAATAATGATTAGATCAATTCTAATTTAAAGGCAATAATTTATCTCGTTCGTGATTTGAATTTTCTCTGTTCATTAAAAGTTGATTAATTAAGAGTACCTCTTAAACGTCTGTTTATACTTAATTTTACCTAGTAAGCCAAAAATTAGGAGTAAATTTTGATCCGTAGTTCAGGTAACCAAAGGAAACTCTCAATTCTTACCAATGATGGTTAAAAACTCTAACAAATGTTCACCAGTGGTTAACATTTGTTAGAGATCAATTTAACCAAATTAATTTCGAAAAATAGTAACAAATCATTTGCCTCCGTGGTGTTGTGGTTGACAAAAGAGGAGGTCGTTTCATACCCCAGAGGCAGCAGGTTCGATTCCCACGACAGGATAAGCATTTGTACGCAGTGGAAAAAGCGCAAACTCTTGTTCTGTGTCTATGTATTGTAGCACCATGGTTCTCGTAGTTTTTGGGTCCCCACATACCACAGATTAGAAAAAACCAGTTAAAAAGAACGTAGTTACAATCCAAGATATATTTATTTATGAATTACGTTAAACATGATAATGTAGGTACTACACAATATGACTATACTAACATGTTAGAATGGAAACCTTAACACACTTTCCGAAACCCCATTCCCTAAACTTGATCACTTAGCACAGTCCATATAATCCTGATAAGTACTACACAACTGTTTGACCCCCTCGGGATTCCGCGACCGCAGCCTCTAAAGTTTACTAATTAACGGGCTCTACCCTGTCTTGTATATTATGTGTCTACATATTATAGTAGGTATATATATAATATAGAAGTGTGGAGTAGAAGTTTGAGTGGTTGGTTAATAGAGATTCTGGATTTTGAGCCTGATTTTAACCGGTTTCAATTGACTTCAAAGATTCTCAATTTTCAATTCAGTTGTATTTTTTTACGTTTGCTGCCACATACTCATATTATAATTACACAGACATTTAATAGTAAGCAGACCTAACATTATCTTTACTACTACATAGACGAGTATATATAATATATCTGTGTTTTTCTCTCCTATTAAAAATGTATAACTGTATCTCTTTCCTTTTTGTTTGCAATACTTACGCACACATGGACAAATAGGAACGCGTGCTCAAAAAGATCATGTTATTTCTATCTTACCATGGCAACTTTGAAACGTCAAAAATGGCGAAGTAAACAATCAGCGTGCGGTCTGTTTTTGTTACAATAATTTCGTGATATAATTATAACAAAGTGCTTACTGCAAAAAAATAAAATGGTAAAATGTAGTGCGCCTTTGTGCGGCAACCTTTCAAATAGGAAAATACTCAAATTATCATTTCACCGGTAAGTTTTTATATGTGCATGAACGTTTCGAATTTCGTAACGTTTTTTTGTTAGTGTTTAATAAATAATGATCGTTTGGCATGTTAAAAGTTGTGAATAGTTGTTTTATAGCGCAACTTACGTAAATATGTAGGATTGGGTAGTATTGTGCAGATTCCTTTGATATACTTATCAATTATTTATTACCCCGATTACGTTTGACGTTCCATTTTGGAGGAACGTATTCAGGGCTATAACAGGGGTACCTATGCTTTGCGATGGTTAATAATATATTCCCACTGCTGGGGCATTGGCCTTATCTCATACTGTGAGTGTAGGTAGTAATGTCCAATTTTCCATAAATAAACATGGTGATAAAATTATTTTTCAGTTTTCCAACAGATGAAAGACTAATAAATGCATGGTTGCATAACATGAATATAAAAAGTTGGCAGCCACAATCAACAAGCGTGTTATGTTCCAATCATTTCGAAGCTAACTTAGTGGACCGAAGTGGCCTCCGTGCAGTGCTCACTCCTGGTGCGATACCAACTAAATTTGATACATCATTTCAAGAGGTAATTAAGTGTGTATACTTACATTAAAAGGAAAACAGAAAGAACCTATAAGAAAGAAATTACTTAAAAAAAATAATACTGTTTAGAAATAAATGAGTAGGCACAAAACGGGTGCGTATTATTTATTATACCCTGTCCTCATCTGTCATCATTTTACCTCATGTAGGTACCTACTGGCCACCAAGCTTGTGCGCAGTGCATGCCCATTGCCCCTGTGTGCCTGAGTTTAACCTGGCTTATGTCACTGTGTGCGTAAGATTTGTATGTTGTAAAAAGTGCCACGCAATATTTCTCTTATGTTAGGTGTGCTTACTGTATAGTATTAGATGTCTGTGTATAATTATTATAATTATATCTCCCTCATAATTATAAAGCATTCTTTTTCATTTAAAAATATATAAATTCAGATCGTATATACTCGCTGTTTACCTAAAACGCAGTGGGCCTTAATCGCGTTGTATCTAAATGTAATTTCAAATGAGTGTTTGAACTAAGTAGATATTCACCTATGTTGCTATCGGTCTGTCTTTTACATTTTTTTTGTGGACATTTGACACAGCGCCATTTAGCCCCAAACTAATCATAGCTTGTACTATGGGAACCAGATAACTGATACAATACTTATATACTTTGTTGTTTTTAAATACATACATAGAATACAATATAACACCCAGAAGCAGAACAAACATCTATGTTCATCTCACAAATGTTGGCCCTGTAGGAATCAAACGCACAGCCCTCAGTTCAGAAGGCAGGGATACTACTGTCACGTTACATCCGTTCCTTTCGTGAAAAAGGTAGAATGGAACGCTACAAGTTAATGAGCAGCTCCTCCCCTACCTAAACAGTGCCTAGGTTGACAGGATCCTAAGAGCTGAAGAGAAAAAAAGGAATTGGTAACAGATATTTATTTTCGTAAATTTTACAAGCTTTGTAGAAAGCAAAAAAAAAGAGTCTCTAGATGATGCGGAAGAACGCGAAATTTAAGTTGTTTACGGCCTACAAGTTATCACGGTAGAATTAGAATGTTATTGGATCCAAACAAGGCCCACTTCCGGGTCTTCAGATAAACAAAGCCCGCTTCCGGTCTTCAACGAGGCCCACTTCCGGGTCTTCAAACAAACAAGGCCCACTTCCGGGTCTTTATTCAAACAAGGCCCACTGTCGTAATAGAGACTGAGGAATTCGTTGCCTTTAGTTTGTCCGACTTCCAGAGTTCAGCGGCTAGCTCATTCAGTTATTAGCTTCTGGATCCAGAAGAAGATTCTCGTCCTTCCACCGTCGATGAAGTATTATTCCGCAGCTCAGATTCAAGATGCAGGAGCAGGAGACACGCAGGTATTAGTCGTCAAAGCTTTGACGGACGACGGGCCGGAACATGGTGATGAAGTTATATTGCCACTCAATGTTTGAAAAAGGCAAGCCGGTCGTCTCACTGGTTGACGCTCGGCGATAGATTCGTCGTGGTAGATACGGCGGCCGACGGTGACAACAGATGTAGTTTCGGCGATCAGCTCTCGGCGATAGATTCGTCGTAGTTTCGCGACTGGCTGTAGCGGATGTAGCTCGGCGATCGGCGATTTGACAATGGATATGTCGTGGCGCAGCGATTGACGTAGATGGAGATTCACTTCACAATTTTGGTGTTGGATAGCCAAAGATGGTTTTTGAAGGCGTTCTTGAGTTCCCGGGCCTTGCCTGGCCCGGGAATGGCCTTATATCAATTTAGTGTTCCTCGTTCGAGGAGTAAATTGAGACTGCCATTCCATAGCGACAGCTTTTCTAAAGAAACCTCGCTAGCATTCCAAGGTTCTAGATTTTTGCAGTTTTCAAAATTTTGAATACAGAATAGTAAAAAAATAAATCTAGAGTCAAAATACATACAATCATGGCCAAACTATAAAATACCTCACTGAAATTGACAGTAGAAAAAGAAAAATATGAATTTGAAGAGAAACTAAATTCGAAACAAAAAAAACAGTTTCAAAACAACTGCCATCCGAGCAGTCGTGTCTAGAAATCGGGCCCGTGACCCGCGCGCAAAATCGATAAAGTGATGTAAAATTTTGAGAAAAATCAAGTTTTTTTGTGCTTAAATTACTGTGAAAAGGACTGTCAAGTGCTGTGATGTGAAAGTTGTGAATGAATAATAGAAACCAGGTAATATATTATGATATATACATACATGTAGCATTACATATTTCCCCCACGACCCCAGAAAATTTTCAACTCCATTGAAAATTTTGAAGGTTAGGAATAAAACCTTGCTCTTTCATACTTAAATCTTGCACTTCTTCTTTTACTCGCTCACAAACATACTTAGGGGATATGGTTCACATATTTGATGACGCATACTCCACAAGGAACTATTCATTATACATAACGTAGGCTTATTTTTTTTAATTAGGTGTCGTTATCCGCACCTTTTTGAAAACCCGAGTAAAGATAATAAGTATTTACAATTAAGAAAATGTACAACACAAAGGCTTATTTAACGAGTTGTGTACCGCTCTTTAAGAATATTACACACACCCTTGGGTATTGAAGATTTCAAGGAAATTAATATTCAAGAACCTTGTATTTAAGAAATTGCAAGGAAATTAAGATTAGAGTAACAACATGTGTAACTAAGAAAGTATAAAAAAAATGAGTAAACACAATGGCTTCTTACCCACACGACTCGTGTTAAAGGATAAAACAAAAAGAGTGAAAAAAAAAAAATAATTACGTTTGTAAAATGGATTTAAAAAAAATAAGCCGAAAGGGTCTAGTTTCCTTGTACAATACAAAAATAATATACGCTAAAGCTATTTACAGAATAAGTATACAATTTAGAGAAAAAAACAGAATACAACCGCTACACTATTTACACTTTAAAATCTTTTACATGCCACTTTCCTCTTAAGCCGTTAGGATCCTCTAAAATAAAGACGAGAGGTGAGAGCTTCTCAACAACTGTGCATTTGACATATTTGGGAGCCAACTTTGAACTGAAATATGCACCAGCGTTACTCTGGACGTAATTTTTACGCCAGACTGTGTCGCCAACGTTGAACTCTTTAAAGGTGTGTCTCGTGTTGTAATGAGCAGCATTTTTTGTGTGTGCAGTGTGTAATGCAACCTGTACTTTATCGAAGATGTTAGATAATAATCCTAAATTAGCGGCGTAGATGTCACGAGGAAGAAAAATGAAATTATCAAGGTTGGAGCAGTTAGTGTATAGTGAACCACATGGTATGGTTTCACGTCCAAAGACCAGAAAGGATGGAGAAAACCCAGTTGTAGAATTTACAGAACTGTTGAGTGCATATTGGATTTTCTGCAAATGTTTGTCCCATGAACGGTGATCATCTCCGACCAACTGTGAAAGTGCGGTGATAATTGTTCTATTATACCGTTCTGTGGGGTTTACTTGAGGGCAGTATCGAGGTGAATAAAATATAAAAGGAATTTTATACTTATTCAGAAAACTTTGAAACTCATTAGATTGAAATTGTGAACCATTGTCCATGATGATGGTTTGTGGCACACCGTGTACCAGAAACACATTATTTTCCAAATACATGATGATATTGGAAGATGTAGCGCGCTTGATAGGGAAAATAAGGCAATACTTTGAAAAAGAACATGTAACCACTAGTATGAATTGATTACGTTGTCTTGTGAGTGGAAAAGGGCCCATTAGATCTAATGAGAGGCTTTGAAAAGGTCTTGAACAAATTTTTGGTTTACCCATAGGACCATATGGAGAATGATTCGAATGCTTATAAGAGAGGCATGTTTCACAAGAAGAACACATTTTAGCCACATCTTTAAACATACCAGACCAATAGTATCTTAAAGAAAGCTTCTTGTATGTTTTGAAAATGCCAGTATGGGGATTACTTTCTGAGTCACCATGGCAAGTTTTGATGAGATTCATTCTCTCAGAGGGAAGTGGAACTTCTTTCCAAGCAAAATCTTCATTTAGATAATCAGGTGAGTTATTAAAACGGTATAAATTATTGTTGAGAATTTTGTAATTTGGATAAGCATCAGGATTATCTCGACAGTTAGTAAAAAGTCTATTATATAGTTCCAATTGTGATGCATTGTCTCTAGATATGGGTTCAACACCACCAATAATAGCAGTATCGGGTATTTTATGACGCGACAGAAGGTCTGGGACAACATTTTCTTTTCCTTTTTTATGTTTTAGGTCGAAGTTAAAACAAGACAGACGAAGACTCCATCGTGCCAATCTGCCAGAAGGATTAGACAAATTTTGGAACCACTTTAATGCTGCATGGTCAGTGTATACTGTAAATCGTTTACCGTTATCAAGATAACAACGCCAATGCTCAAGTGCAGTAATGACAGCTAAAGTCTCACGTTCTGTAGTTGAATAATTCTGCTCATGCTTGTTTAGAGATCTACTCATATATGCAATAACAACTTCTTTATTGTCTTTTTCCTGAGTCAGCATAGCACCTATCCCAAAGTTAGAAGCGTCGCAGTGAACGGAAAATGGATAGTCAAAGTCAGGGCAAGATAGTATTGGTGTTGTAGTCAAGCATTCTTTTAATTTAGCAAAAGCAGAGTCAGCCTCAGCATTCCAGACAAATTTTTTTGGAGATTTTTTTCCAGATGACGTTAATTTACAGAGTGGTGAAGCAATAGTACTGAAATTAGGTATGAATCGGCGAAACCAACTGCATGTACCTAAAAATTTTCTTACTTCTTTTTTAGAGGTAGGAGCAGCGTAAGCTAGAATCGCTTCAATTTTACTGGGATCAGCCCGCAATCCTTGCTCATCTACTATGTAGCCAAGATATTTCAGTTCTTTGCGAAAGAATTGACTCTTTTCAAAGTTAATGGTTAGACCAGCATAAGAAAGTTTCTGATGAACTTTAAGTAGGAGTGAAATATGTTCCTCAAATGTCGCACCTATGATTATTATGTCATCTAAGTAACAGAACACTTTATTCTCAAACTCTGGAGTGAATAAACTGTCCATAAGTCTTTGTTGAGTTGCTGGAGCGTTTGTCAATCCGAAGGGCATAACAGTGAATCTATACATTCCTCTACCAGGTACGTAAAAACCAGTTTTATCTCTGTCTTTGGGATGTAATGGAATTTCCCAAAAAGCCTTTGCTATATCGATACTAGACAAATATTTAGCATTTTTGAGGTTATCTAGTATCTCAGAAACAAAAGGGAGGCTGTAGGCATCTTTACGAGTAATTGCATTCAGCTTTCTGCTGTCGACACAGAAACGCCATTCTCCGTTCTTTTTTGGAGTGATAAGTACTGGAGATAACCAAGGACTCTCACATTTTTCTATAACTTTTAATTCTAGCATTTTATCGACCTCATTGATGAGTGCTTTTTGCTTTTCTGGAGAGAGACGATAACAACGTTGTTTTATAGGTAAAGCATCACCAGTATTGATCCGATGACTAACTAAACTAGTACGGCCTAATTTACCTCGTTGTTCGAAAGAAATACTTTTGAAACGCTTGATTATGTCATTAGCAATTTCTACTTGATTCCCAGACAGATGATCAAATGTTGATATTTGATTTTCAACAGCACAAGTTGTATGATCTTTAGATTCGAGATTGAGTTCAAGAGAAAGTATCTTTGGGGAGAGTTCGAATTCTTTCCAGAAATCCCACCCAAGTATCAAAGAAGGATAAATATCAGGGAAAACATAAGCTTTGATAACATGTGTCTGATTATGAAATCTCAATGGCAAATGAAAATAACCAGAAGACATTGCTTTTTGTTTATTAGCAACCATAACTTGAGTTGGAGACTTGAATAGTTTAAAGCCTAACTTTTGGATATCTTTATGAGAGTTATTACCTAAAATAGTTATACAACTTCCACTATCTAAAAGACCGGAAAAAGGTATATTGTTTATAGACACGTTAATAAAAGGTCTGTTAAAGTCTTTTTCTTTGTCGTAGAAAACAGAAGTTGTTTTGTAGCAAAACATAAAATTTCGAATAGTATTTAACCATTGATTCCAGTCGTTAAGATCAAAATTATTGTTATGTGATTTAGTGAAACCATTCAAGTCGTCAGCTAGTTTTTTTGTTGATTTGATGGAGCACATTTTGGACATTCGCTGATTCTCACGCCTTTACGACCACATTTAAAACAAATGAGGTATCTAGGCTTAGTACAAGTTTGTAAAGAATGGCCTGTGATACGACAGCGATAACAGAATTCTTCTTTAGAAATGTCATTAGTTTGAGATGACGAGCGTGGATGTTTATCTTCCTGCACTGCATTAGTGTACCTTACGTTTGGAGACGCTTTAGGAAATGAAGCTTTAGAAAATGAAGGAAGATAGGCAAATTCAGCAGCACAAGAAGTGTCTTCAGATCTAGGCTCATGAAAATTTTTGTCTCGTTCAGAAATGCGTTCGTAACTTTGACAAGTAGAAATTAAAGAATCTACCGTTTTAATATCTTTAAGTGCAACAAAAACTGAATAGCACGGTCTTATATTATGGAGTAAAATCTCTAATTGTTCGCTCTCGCTAAGTTTCTTTGAAAGACGAGCAAACATACCGAACATAATTGAGACGTAAACGATAATGGTCTCAGTTGCTCCTTGCGTTCTATTCCTTATAGCTTCCAACAGCTTATAGTCTTAATCATGTATACCAAAATCTCGAATCAGCAATGTGCAAATATCTTTCCACGATAAGGTAGGATTTCGATTATACTGAAAACGAAACCAATGAAGGGCATCACCTGTGAAAATCTCAAAGGCGTGCTTGCAAAGCATACCTTCCGGAATGTTTCGAGAAATCCTAAACTCGTCCAATCTTTGAAGAAATGATCTAGGGCACGATTTTCCATTGAAAGAAAACGTTTTGAGCTCCTTCACAAAATTATCCGAAGTGTGATAGTTTTGTACAGACTCGGAAGCCAGTGGTATACTAGTCAGAATGCTTGAAGGTAAAGTGGGTTGAGGAGTACTCAGTACTTCCAAAGTTTGATTGGTTCCAGTCATAGGTAGTAATTGATAAATCGAGGGAGGGCTAGGCTGAGTCTGAGGACAAGGATTGTGAATGTCAACTAACACTTCTTCAGAAGATCCTGAATAATCTGAAGTTAAGACTTCAAACCGTTTTTGGAGCGTGAAGAAGCGAGATCGTATGTTTGAGCATGACTCAACAAATGGTGGAACGGCGTTAAGGCGTTCGAGGCGATAATGAAGATGATTTACGAAAGATTCAACTTTCCTCAGGTTACTTTTATCATCCGTGGCTTCGAGGTGCGAGATTTTACCCTCGACGTAATTAAACGTGATCTCTGCTTGGGAGAGGTCATGTTTGAGAGGTATTGGAGAAGATTTTATGTCCTCAGGTTGAATGTGACTCAATTTTGCCAGCTGCTCCTTAAGAGTTGTCAAAGTGTCAGCTGGTTTTTCACCTCTGATAGTCACTTCATATTCCAGTTCAAGTTTGTTTAGAAACGAGTATTTAATGGGTCTCGCCATAGTCACAAGTTGAAGTCAATAGTCAAGGATAAAATCAAGTCAAGTTTAAGTTCGTTTAAGTATTAAGTACTATGCGAGTGTTGTAGAATGTAAGTGTGATGTTCCGCGTGTCCTGCCTGTATAAAAATAAATTAAGCAAGTACCTAAGATATTACGTTAGAGCCAAAAGTCAATATCAAATTTTAGCCTACTTGAGTAAGTATTATTTTAGAATTTAGAAGAATGTTTTAGAGGGTTCATTTTAGTTGGGCGCCAAACTGTCACGTTACATCCGTTCCTTTCGTGAAAAAGGTAGAATGGAACGCTACAAGTTAATGAGCAGCTCCTCCCCTACCTAAACAGTGCCTAGGTTGACAGGATCCTAAGAGCTGAAGAGAAAAAAAGGAATTGGTAACAGATATTTATTTTCGTAAATTTTACAAGCTTTGTAGAAAGCAAAAAAAAAGAGTCTCTAGATGATGCGGAAGAACGCGAAATTTAAGTTGTTTACGGCCTACAAGTTATCACGGTAGAATTAGAATGTTATTGGATCCAAACAAGGCCCACTTCCGGGTCTTCAGATAAACAAAGCCCGCTTCCGGTCTTCAACGAGGCCCACTTCCGGGTCTTCAAACAAACAAGGCCCACTTCCGGGTCTTTATTCAAACAAGGCCCACTGTCGTAATAGAGACTGAGGAATTCGTTGCCTTTAGTTTGTCCGACTTCCAGAGTTCAGCGGCTAGCTCATTCAGTTATTAGCTTCTGGATCCAGAAGAAGATTCTCGTCCTTCCACCGTCGATGAAGTATTATTACGCAGCTCAGATTCAAGATGCAGGAGCAGGAGACACGCAGGTATTAGTCGTCAAAGCTTTGACGGACGACGGGCCGGAACATGGTGATGAAGTTATATTGCCACTCAATGTTTGAAAAAGGCAAGCCGGTCGTCTCACTGGTTGACGCTCGGCGATAGATTCGTCGTGGTAGATACGGCGGCCGACGGTGACAACAGATGTAGTTTCGGCGATCAGCTCTCGGCGATAGATTCGTCGTAGTTTCGCGACTGGCTGTAGCGGATGTAGCTCGGCGATCGGCGATTTGACAATGGATATGTCGTGGCGCAGCGATTGACGTAGATGGAGATTCACTTCACAATTTTGGTGTTGGATAGCCAAAGATGGTTTTTGAAGGCGTTCTTGAGTTCCCGGGCCTTGCCTGGCCCGGGAATGGCCTTATATCAATTTAGTGTTCCTCGTTCGAGGAGTAAATTGAGACTGCCATTCCATAGCGACAGCTTTTCTAAAGAAACCTCGCTAGCATTCCAAGGTTCTAGATTTTTGCAGTTTTCAAAATTTTGAATACAGAATAGTAAAAAAATAAATCTAGAGTCAAAATACATACAATCATGGCCAAACTATAAAATACCTCACTGAAATTGACAGTAGAAAAAGAAAAATATGAATTTGAAGAGAAACTAAATTCGAAACAAAAAAAACAGTTTCAAAACAACTGCCATCCGAGCAGTCGTGTCTAGAAATCGGGCCCGTGACCCGCGCGCAAAATCGATAAAGTGATGTAAAATTTTGAGAAAAATCAAGTTTTTTTGTGCTTAAATTACTGTGAAAAGGACTGTCAAGTGCTGTGATGTGAAAGTTGTGAATGAATAATAGAAACCAGGTAATATATTATGATATATACATACATGTAGCATTACACTACCAACTGAGCTATCGGGCCCGTCACATTGCCCATTTTGCGATATGACTAATTCGCTGTTGGTCTATTTATTACAAGTCTACTAGGCTATAAGACTATTTCGTTATTGGTCTATTTTCTATATTGTTCATTTTGTCATACGACTATTTCATTATTAGTCTGATTAGTCCCGAAGAAGTTTTCAATTTTCAATCAATATTTTATTAATTTAAATTGAAATTCACTACCTTGTAGCAGGCTTTACACATACCCTAACTGGTGAATCCCGACCTAATCCGGGTTAGTACAAAGAACTAATATTAGCAGAGGCTGGTTAGTGTTTAGGTTGTTTAGTCTAAACAAACAACGGCCTTGTTTTTCTTCATAAGCTTAGGCCTTGTGTGTGTGAACATGCTTAAGAGAACCGTCCTGCAGCCCTACCACAAACTAATACAAAACTATCATGGTTCTTGACAGTAATGCTTCAAGGTTACAATAATATTGTTGGGTTTTTGGCGGGAACGCGGAAAAGTTCATGTCGTTGCATTGTATTATTTCTCAAAACTTGTGCTTTTTCCAGAGTTAATGTTTAAAATTGGTGGCGTTTTACGCATTAAGTGCTGAATAATGACCATGAGTGTGGGCAAGTGATATAATGTGGTGTAACGTGGTTTTTCGTGTTGCTTCCAAAATTCCATAGAAGCTTCTAGTAAAGTTGCCACCACTTTACTGGAGCATGACTTAGACTGGACTATGACTACCCGACTTAGACTGGACTATGATTATGACTAAGACTTGACTCAACGTGAAATATTCATAACACTATGGAAAATTACAATACTTGATACTGGCTAAATACACTATGTGTGGAGCCAAAATATATGAAAAAAAAAAAAATATTGTTTGAATTCGTACCATGAACTTATAAAGTATTCCGGCGCGAAAACGAAACGTCTACATTTTTATATAGCGTTATCTCTGTCGCGCATCGCTGTCAACATGATTAACGGTATGACATGACAGTTGTATTTGAGTGAACGATTTGACGTGACGTCATCAAAACTGCTCTGCGTCAACAACATTACAATATTCTTACTTTTATGTAATTTCTTAAAGTATGATTGAAGTAATAATGCTATAAGACGTTGTGGTGACCCCCCCTGGTATTTGAAAATGTTATTGCCGTCCAACTGCTTTCCATTACGTATGTGACAATATAGCCCATGAGTGGATTTATCTACATATTAAGCGCTTCGGGCGCCAACAGTTTACTCCCTCTAAAACTTCACAAAAGATTTGGTGTCAATGGTTTAAATAGATTATAATAATTTATACTAGAACATCTCGATTTTGAAAAAAGAAAGAAAAAAGAATTCACTTGATTTTTTGTAAATATGTTTCATGTTCACTAGGTGGTAGGACTTTTCTGCAAAGTTCGTCTAGGTAGGTACCACCGCTTTGCCAGTTATTCTGCCGCCAAGCAGTAGTGTGCAAGCACTACTGTGTTCCGGTTTGAAGGGCATTGTAGCTAGTGAAATTACTGGGCAAATGAGACTTTATGACCTGATTACACAGTGTAGTAATCTGATTACTAGACTGTGTGATGTCTCAGGATGACGTGCGCAGTGCAGTGTCACGCGAAACTTTATTATTTTAAAGTTCCGAGTAACACTGCAACTGTTATGGGCGGCCGTATTGCTTAACATCAGGTGAACGACCAGCTCGTCACGTCATTCATTCTCATAAAAAAAAAAATGTTCTAGTTACAACTGCTTTTCTTCATCATAAATTATCTTTTTACGCTTTTCTTTACTAGTTAGTAGATAACTGTGTTTAATGTAGATCTAAGTTCTTTTATTGTTATGGCTTACGATCTGTCTTTTGCATGTATTTTGGATAATGGCAACCCCCTCCCTTCCTTATGGCCAAAAATCAGCAATAGTCTTCTCTCATCTGATTATATGTGTTCTTTTATTCATCATCATCATCATTATCATTAACAGCCCAAAGACGTCCACTGCTGAGAGGCGGCTATTTTTATCAGTACTGCATAATTTTAGCTCTGGGGAAAAACGCTGGTCGAAGCTTACTCCACTAAAGTATTTTTGTCAGAAACTAAAAAAAAGAAAGAAGTCTCGTGATTTTTTACTAAACCATAACAGTACAAAGATAGAAATGTCGAACAACAGTTATGCTTCCAAGAGAAACAAACACTATCTCCATATGAAGTGAAATACAAGACGCAAGATAAGTACTAAACCGAAACTTTGATCGCTCACAAACTGTCCAGCAAACTGAAACTTCAACTACAATCTAACAAAGCTGAAGTGGCACTTAGCAGCGTCACAGATTATTGAATGCCGTAGCTAAACTACTAACTTTGAATGGCTATTGTTGCATTAACCCCCGAAAAAAATCGATATGATTAATATCAGTAGCAGGGTAGAGGCTGGCAGGTCCCCCCTGCCAGCCTCTACCCAATGCACAATACACCCCATGCGGGACGTCAGTGCAGGCCTCACCGCCCCCAATTAGAATTAAAATTAGAGTATCAGTAGCATAGCTTATAATTAACTTCTTATAATTAATTTTAATGTGCACGATTTAAAAAAATGATGTGCGGTATTCGAACCTGTATCCATTCGTCACTAAAGCCGGAATAAGGCTTACTTAAGCTACCATAATAATTAACCCATGCCCTTTATCCTGCACCTTTATACTTTCCCATTATATTAATTTGTTGATTAATTTAAGCAGCTGATAACTTTTCTTTAAAAATAATTTAACTTATTATTTAGCACTTTGTAATTTTATATGCTTAGAAGATGAATTTAATTATTTTGCAATGTGGTTTGACATGGAAAAGTGCTAAAACAGTATTTTTGGAGTAAATTATTTGTATTTGAATATAATTTTCATTTATTATTATATTTATTCGCGGCGATAAAAATTATCCTATTTTGATATATCCAATCTCGTTCAGGCGTTGGCGTGAAGAGGGAACAAACGCATGCTCACACAATATTTGTATTTGAAAAATTAGGTCGATAGGGTTTTGTGGTGTGATTTTTATAATCAATAATTAAAAAAAAATATATATTTTAGTTATTAACTTATGTTACAGTAAAGTTGAATATAGAAACTGGTACATAATATGTGTGTAAAGCATATCTACTATTACAACTTACACTGTGATCGTGTCAACGTTATACAAACTTTTTGAGACAAAACAGGTATATTAGAGAAACTTGTTACATTTCAGACGTAACAACTGTTTCTTATCTCAGAACGGAAGAGGAGGAAAGTTTTAAGTAGCTCATAGGTATATCCTAAGCTTAGATGTTTTATCTTAGACTTCAAGAACGACATAGACGGTGCACTTTAGTTTCATCTGCGAACGGTGCCGATAAGGAAGAATGGTTCTCGAGAGGCGACCATGACCTGGAAAAAGGCCCTCTGCTCTGTGAACCGGAGCAATTAGACACAAGAGGCACAGGAAAGTAGGCAGTCAAAACATTCTATCGCATGGGCCCTTGTTCTCACTTGATGCTTCCGCTTAAGTATAATCGTATACTGACTGTGGTTACACACAAAAAATATCAAGATAATACTAAACAGAGATAAATAAATAAATAAATAATGCCCAACGATCACATACATAGATCCTGGACCCTAACTAGGATTCCCTGTATCTAGGGACCCAGGAACTACGAGGACCATGGTCCCATAGGATAGGTTATAGTTTTGCGATTTGTATTCATTTTTAGACTTCAATTTTTCCTGTATGAAAGACGCTATCTATAGGTACTGGTTATTTAGTCAGAGGTAGAAAAATATATCTTTTGCTGGTTGCTTACCTACTAAGGAAGAGCTTAGCAAATTGGTTTTTACAATACCTACTTTTTTATTTGGAGACCCATTTGTCTAATTTTGTTTAATAAGTTCCATTGCGTATTAATTTATGTTTAATTTTGATATAACCGTTTGTTTAAAAATAGAGAAACATTGAGTTAAGGCTCGCTGGACGCCTTATCTTAAGAATGTTGACACGCAGCCCCCTGCCTAAGTAAGGATCAAGAAAATAGTAATAGGAAATCCAAATACTATGAGTCCTATTTTTTTTTACTTAAAGTATTTATAATATTTAAGTATTAAAACATAAATTGTAAATTGAAACCCAGAATAAAATAATATCGCTTTATCACTTCAGTCATTAATAAATTGTTTGTATTTATTTTGTGTTCCTAATATTGACATAATAACTACAAAACAAACAAAATAATACAGATAATCTAAAATCTGTTCCAAGGAACCGTTATCAACACCCAAAATAATTTATCACAAAATCTTTGAACAATTTGTACTGCCAAGGGAATGCTTAGGTAAGTATTTAGGGAATCCACCCCGTTTGTCCTTTGATCTCCGGGTGGATTTTACCCCCATTATCGAGATAGGGGTCGAATTTCGCGATAGGCTGTGAAACCTTAAAGTTTAAGGGTAGGCCTAGGAATAGATTGTTTCAATTGATCCGGCGAAGTTTATATTACAAAGCTGCGAGGAATTTCATTTGTACTTTGTGGTACAATTTGGAAACTACGTTTTACTTTTGTAGTACCTACACACCTACAATAACACTATAAAAAATTGGGAGTTTTATTTTGACCACAATAACTTAGTTTTCATTGATAAATGCATTCATTCATATATATTTTTACAGAACTTATTACTTTAAGTGTGGTTTACACATTAAAATCAATCCCATGGGGATAAATGCATTGATGCGACGTCGCACCAGTTATGCCTAATTCACACAGAGATGGCAGCGGCTAGCGGGGGCGTGGCAAGCACATTCAGAATACAATGATTTTAAACTGTATCTCTATTACTAAAAGGCTAGTATCACTTGAAGAGGTCTAAAAGGACTCGAGGCACCTTACCGTACCGCTGCGCGCTGGCAGCCGCTTATGGGCACGCGTGGCCTCGCGGTCTTGCCAGGCGCTGCTCTTCCCGACGAGGCTTCGACTAGTTTTGTGCACGCGAGTTTTCTAGTTGAATGTAAAAGGTTGTTGCCAACTTAGTTTTATAAGGGATCGTAACGTAAGGTCGTACCCGCGACATAATATCAATCACAGGCTACGACAGTAAACATTGAGCAACTACACCTGCAAAAACTCGGATAAAAAAAAAAAACACTTTTAAAACACAGCATTAAATTCCATCCATCAGCTCTCTACTAACAAGCTCTGCCGACTTTCCGAGAATCAATGTTACCAGGAGTCAGTCCTGGGGGAAATAAGCGAAGTTTGAACTACCGAATTGACTCTCGAGTGGAAACAAATAACGTAGGAATTAGACGAGACAGGAGCGTTCCAGAACGAGAACGCGATTTGAAATCTCAAGGATAATTCTCGGAGTGCACGATGATGTCGTCTCGAGAATTTAGGCCCTATTTCGTGGATATTCGACTTATTGGTTTTTAGGGTTCCGTATCCAAAGGGTAAAACGGACCCTAGTACTATTATAATATCTGTGGTATTACTAAGGCTCCGCTGTCTATCCGTCCATCTGTCTGTGTGTCAGTCTGTTTTTCTGCCTGTCTGTCGGGTTATCTGTTCATCTATCCTTCTGTCACCAGGCTGTATCTAATGAACCATGATAGTTACGACAGTTGAAATTTTCACAGATAGTGTATGTAATGTTATGGATGATGTATAGGTATAATGGAGCCTTAAGCCTAAAGACAACATAACTAACCAGTCAGCATTATAATTCGCTTTATTATTTCAAGAGTAACATGTAAAGGAAAAACTACATGTTTTTCTAGAGAGCCCGTTCTTATGATTTCTTTGTAACTTGTTTTTACAAATAACTACAACCATGTTACTAAGACGTGTGTTTTTGTTTTAGATGTGACTATAATGTTATTGTATTTTGTTGGAATTCAAGTACCTACTCTTACGCTGTTGATTAAACTGGACTGCTACTAAAAAAGTATAATATAAAGACGTCCTGCCACCCAGAAACCTTTCATCCTCACAATTAGCCTGAAGACGTTCACTGCTGAACATAGGGCTCCCCATTGAGCACCACCACTCTCAGTTAGCTGATTGCCTCCTGCATCTATCAGCTCATCGAGATTTTAACTAGGTCCTCAGTCCAAGATAGTGGGGTGCCTACGCTAAGTCTTTCCGGTCGTGGTCACCACCTGGGAACCTTTTTTCCCCCATCTATTATCAGTTTTTACTAGGTGGTAGGACTTTTCTGCAAAATTCGTCTTGGTAGGTACCACCGCTTTGCCAGTTATTCTGCCGCCAAGCAGTAGTGTGCAAGCACTACTGTGTTCCGGTTTGAAGGGCAAAAAAGCTAGTGAAATTACTGGGCAAATGAGACTTTATGACCTGATTACACAGTGTAGTAATCTGATTACTAGATTGTGTGATGTCTCAGGATGACGTGCGCAGTGCAGTGTCACGCGAAACTTTATTATTTTAAAGTTCCGAGTGACACTGCAACTGTTATGGGCGGCCGTATTGCTTAACATCAGGTGAACGACCAGCTCGTCACGTCATTCATTGCCATAAAAAAAAAAGTTCTACTAGCGATGTGGCTTGTCCATTGCCATTCCAACTTGCAATTTCTAAGAGCTATATTGGTGACTTTACTCTCCTGCGAGTTCCTCATTTCAGATCATATCTCACAAGGAAACCCCAACCATAGCAGTTAGTAATTAAGGTCTAAATTTTTATAGAAAAAATCGTAAGTATCGCAAACATTAGTAAAGTTATTGCTAACCTTTTTAAAAGAAAAGTACGATATTGAGCACAGTGCTAGAATTTCGTATATTCAGTACAAAATATTTTAGGTCCGTGGTACTTACTAAGCACACGGATTTCAGTACAAAGACGAGTCTATGTAACAAGCTGCAAATAATAAAACAAAGTTTGTAACGAGGTTCCTGAAACAAGAGTTTTGATAACCAGAGATTGTCTTTCGTAACAAAAGCTGAGTTTGGGAGACTTGGTTGACAAGTTGGGTGTCTGGTAATGACCGAGATTTTTAATGGAAAATGAAACGATTGCATAATTCAAAATGAAAATTTTGGTTGTGACGATAAAATAGAAAACTAATGTCTGTATTATAGGACAACTGATTGAACTTTGGACATATTTGATTGATAGAAGGAATAAATGAATGATTTATTTGCGACAAAAATCTAACTAAGAGGGTATTCAGTACTTGGTTTTCATCTATCTATACATATAATAAAACTGTAGAGATAAAAAAATCTGTAAATGAAAGATATCGAAAAAAAATGACACAGGTTGGCTTGAAATTTTTCGCTGGTCACGTTAAGCTACTTTTTAGACATTTTGTCTGTTTGTTTGTTTGTTTATTTGTTTGTTTGTTACGGCACAAGTCCGAAAATACTGAACGGATTTTTATGCGGTTTTCACTAATAAGCTTAGAAAACCCCGGCGCAAAACATAGGATATATTAAATTTTATATATCGTTAATTTTTTTTTGGTGAAAATGATTAAGATTTCATTATGAAACGGAACGGGATTTTAACAAGATGGCTGCTTTAAGGCCTCAAAGTAAGTTTTTTTTCCTTATATTTTGGCTCCACACATAGTGTAGGTATTTAGCCAGTGTCAAAATGTAAGAAACGTCGTCTGCAAATAGTACACATGAAGAGTTTATCGATTTTGGCAAGTCATTAATGTACAATAAAAACAGGGTGCATCCTAATATGCTACCCTGGGGTATTAAGTTATTTATTATAGTGGCACTTGACTGCACATTAGTGCATTCTTTAGTGTCGTTATCGAAGTAATCTATCTCCACAATCTGCACTCTGTCCTGGAGGTATGATTCAAACCATTTATATGCTTGACCTCTTATACCGGACCCGTACAACTTTTGTAGTAGAATCTTATGGGATACCCTGTCGTATGCTTTCGTCATATCCAGGAATATACCGATAGCATATTTTCTTTCATTTATACAACTGTAAATGTCCTGTAGGTAGTTATATACTGCTAGTGTAGTTGAGCAATTTTTCCTAAAGCCAAACTGGTTATTATCTAAAATTTTATATTTTTCTAAAAAAACGATATACGCGATTTGACATAGCTTTTTCAAATATCTTAGATATCGAAGGCAATAATGCGATTGGCCTGTAATTACCAGGGTTATCTATTAATCCGCCTTTTTTCGCAATGGGTCGCACTTTTGCAATTTTGAGTTTATCTGGGAAGAGGCCTTCCTCAAAAGATTTATTAATCAACCTAGTTAACGGTGGTGTAAGCTCATTGATACATTTCTTGATTAGCAGCGGTGGGATGTCGTCCGCTCCACAGCTGCGTTTGTTTTCCATGCGACGGATAATGATATATACCTCTCGCTGTGACTGGTTCAATGTAGATCGAGTTCGTCACGGGCGCCTGCACTGGACGTCCACTAGCCGCACCTGCACAGCTGTTACCTATTGATGCGAAATACTCATTGAATGCCGTAGCGACTAATTGCGGTGAAGTTATGAGATTATTATTTAATTTTAGGCTAATGTTTTGTCGGTTTTGTGTTGTCTTATTGGGTTTTGTGATTTTATTTATGACTGACCACATAGTTTTGGTTTTATTCTTTGATGATCTCATCACTTCACTCTTATATAAAATTAAACACCCAGGAGATAGTGACTGACTGACTGACTGACTGACTGACTGACTGACTGATGATGATTGACATCACTGTTCCCGGCCCTGTGAAGGTGGTCCGTCAAAAGTGAGTACGAGGCTGTATAGGGATCGGTTACGTGACCCCGGGAAAAATATGACGTTACCAGAAAGTCGTCTCCGAGATGGAACAGGTCAACGGATCTCGGAAACTATGAGTCGGATGGGTGTCCCGTCTTAACTAAAGTTGGAGTAGACCCTGGGACGTTTACAGAGAAATGAAAAAAATGGGGTTGCCATACAAAAAAATAAAAATCCCATACAAAATGGAAACGCTCATAAATCGAAAACGGTAAGTGATAAGCGGGTAGCGTTCGACCAAATGTCATAGCGGATGACAAGGGCTGTCAGTTGGTTGTCATGAAAATCCAAGATGGTCCGATCGGGGTGATTTTTTGCATGGGGGGGTTTTCGGGGCCGTAGATTCGATATTTGAAAAAATATTTTGGATTCCGCCATTTTTAAAGATGGCTGCCATACAATTTTTTTTTTCCATTTTTGACGGACTCTTTCTCGATGCCTATGGAAAATTTTGACCATTTTTATGGACATTCGTGTCAAGGTGTACCAGGTGTTTTTAGAAAAATTCACGACTTGGTCTTTTGACCTTCCGTCGTTGGGACGGTCAACGTCCTGGCTAAACGATACAAGATGGGTCATGTGCGTTTTAAGGAATGTCATAGCAAACCCTGGGACGATTTTAGAGCTGTCAAAAAAAAATCAAAATGGCGGAAAAAAAAATCCATCATACAAATTTTAACCGCAAATGACGGCGAAACTACGTCACTTTAGTATAAAGAGCTCAAACTAATATTGTTTCGAGGCCGGCGGGAAAGATCGGCAAAAAATTTTTTTTTCAAAATGGCGGAAATTTCGGTCATTGCTGAAAAAAAATCCCCCGGTATACTTGGTAGGAATGTCTCAAAATTTTTTTGATACCGCCATTTTGAAAAATTGCATACATTCAATTTGACTTTTTTAGAATTTTTAATTAGCTGAAACTGTGAGACTTTTGTAAGGGCGATTTGTTCTCTTATTGTACGGTACTGAGAGGAGCAAACGGTGATCAAACATTTTTTTTCAAAAAAGCGGTCTATCAGTGCGTTCCGAAAAAAAAGGTGCTCCGATCGGAGTAACAATGGATATCTGGAGGTCCCAAAGGATGCTGATCAGCATGGGTTGGTAGAATCATCTGTCATTTTTCAATATTGCCGTCATGCATATTGGTGTTTTCCGTTCATCACCTACACCATAAGGCCAAGATATTGACACATGCCAATTTGATAAATGTCAAAATTTTTACAGGTGTCAAATGTCAAATTTTTGACAGATGTCAAATGTCAGATTTTTGATAGATGTCAAATGTCAAAGTTATGACAAATGTCAAATGTCAACTTTTTTGACAGATGTCAAATGTCAATTTTTTTTTCAACCTACAAAATGTGACGACGGGCTTAGCGAACTGTCATTGGTATGAGTGGTCGGTCACGATCAACACTTTCAACCGCACACGGTTTAAACACCACTGTCGAGATAAGACAGATGTCAAATGTCACATATTTGACAGCTGTCAAATGTCAAAAATATTTTCAATCGTCAAATTTTTGTTAGATGTCAAATGTCAAATTTTTGACAGATGTCAAATGTCAAATGTCTAATTTTCGACATATGTCAAATGTCAAATTTTCGACAGTTGTCAAATGTCAAATTTTTTTCAACCTTCAAAATGTGATGTCGTTCGTACCGAATTGTCATTGGTAGTTGTCGGTCATGATCAACACTTGCAACTGCACACTTGTACCGTGTGCGGGCCGCTTGCGGCCCACGCGCGGTGCAAGTGTGCCACTTTCATCCTGCGCACGGTGCAAATGATACTGTCAAGTCGAAGAAGATGGCCGCCATGCTAAAGTCAGTTCTATTATCATTTTCTATGAAAAATACCGCCGTTTTGTACTTGTACTTGCATAATTTTAAGTTTAGCACAAAGTATAAGACTTTTATAAATACAAAACAGCCACGAAAACACCCACGCGGGCCGCTCGCGGCCCGCGCACAGAGCAAAATACTAGTTTTTCATTTATATAATTAGATTTCTTGGACATTTTTATACATTTTTTTAAGGTTTTATTATACAGTTTATAATGTTTTTTAAATATGCTATTATTTAGCTGAGAGGAAAAATTTTAGTTAATCTTTTATTTTTACATGACAGTTTTATCCCTTTAGTTAGGTATGTTTTTGTTTTATGTGGTATTATTTTTATGCGTTTTTTAGGTATACATATATTCAAATGATTTTGTAAAATATCATGAAATGTGTTGTAAATATTATTAGTATTTAAACTGTAGTCTAAGGCATTATTGAAATTTATATTATTTAGCGCTAATTTAAAGTCATTCATATTTTTATCATTAAATATTCTTTTATTTAAATAAATTATTGGATTATTTTTATTAATTATATTCCTACATTTTTGCTTATAAATCAAACTATTATGATCTGAGATACCATTATTTTCAACGGTTATATTATATTGATTATCTTTATTATTAGTATATAAAAGGTCGATGCACGTTGACGAAGTGCTTGTTATTCTTGTTGGATCAAATACTATTTGATGTAGGTTATATTCAATCATAATATTATTTAATTTTTGGTATTCTTTTGAATTTGTAGAATTGTCTAAATTAAAATCACCTGTTATAATAATATTTTTATTTTTTATTTTCAGTTTTAATAAATCTAATATTTTTTGTATAGTATTAAAGAAAACTTCAATATTTCGGTCGGGCCTGTACACAGTAACTATTATTGTGCTTTGTGATTTTATCTCTATTGCACAGCACTCGATTATACTTTCTACTGATAACCTTACAATATCCGGTATGTTTTCATAGTCCAGCCCGCGTTGGGTGAGGATAGCGACCCCGCCTCCTCGGCGGTGCTGTCGGCAGAACGCTGAGCTGAACTCGTATCCATTGACAGTGATGAAGTCTTTCTGCTCCTGCTTAATCCATGTCTCAGTTAGGCAGACAACATTAAATGATCGTTCTTCCAGTAGACTCTCAATGGTATGGATCTTGTTTTTGATGCTTTGAACATTCTGTGTGAGTACTTTAAACGCGAAATGTCTGGTCTACGGGTTGGCTATGGTGTACGACATCACTGCGGCTGTCTTCATGATGTATGGCCGCCACGGTTGCCGTTCGTGGCTTCATGACCTCCGCGGGCGCACTCGCTCGGTGGGTCCCTGTTTGGCTTGCAAGAGCATATTTAGGTATGCCTTCAGCTTGCCCAATCTGTTTGGTTTGATCTGATTGGTGGGCCTTCAAACTTACCTTGTCCAAGTACTCGGTCACAAATAAACCAGTAGATTTAAAGTAGCGCGTGTTGTTTAAAATGTATCTAGTCATCCTCTTGCTAATAAGTTCGATCTGTATAGGCCGTCTAGGCCCTCTTGTTCCGATTCGCGAGATATCCTCAATGTAGCCCGTGAGGTCCGTTCCCAATATGTCCTTGAAGGCGAATATTATTCTTTGTTCTAAGTCGTATATCGTCTCTTCATAATGTTCCGTAAGTCCAAATATAACAAGTTTTTTTGTGTTATCGCTTGTTTCTAGTTGTGGTATATTTTTGCTCAAGTTCTGTATTATATTTATTTCTTTCCGTAGTTTCTCGTTTTCTATAGTGAGGTTCTTTATTCTTTCATCAGCGTTGCCTATACTAATCTTTATTTTTTCTTGCTCTGAACGAAGTGTGTCATTATTATGCGTCATTTCCGATTTTAATTTGAGTATTGCTCTTTCTATCTCATTTTGAAATGTATTTTTTATTTCTTGTAGTATTGTTTGTTTACAGTGGTCTAATTTCTCGTCTAGTTTTGTGTGCAATAAGTGACTTAGTTGGGCTACTGTAATTGCGTCATTATTTTGGGTACCTTGAAGCCGCCCTTCGCTGCACTCCAGGGTATTTTGTGGCGAATTTCCAATTAAACTGTGATCCTCACAAACTTGGTCGTCCACCGACATTGTTGTGTCATCGAGAACGGTTGGAAAATGTTTACGAACTGGTGTATCATCATTCCTAAGTCTCCTAGTCACGTTTTCACATTTTGGACAACGCCAAGAATTCGCTAGTAAATATTTCTTCTCCGTGTAGAATGCCGTAGTTATATTTAGGCAGTTATAATGAAAGTTACCAGTACAAAAAACACACCGGAGGAGTTCACCCCTAGCGATTACCTGATTGCATGCCACGCAATTCATTTTATAGATTTAATAATTCAGTAAGGTTGTAGATTTTCTCAATCTCGTATTTCTTTAGGTAAACAAACACTGAACTCGATAATGGCCGCCTATACGTGCTGTGTGTGATGCGCCGGATCACATACGTTACGACACCGCCGCCGTAGTTTTATAAATTCACTGTTATTTCTTCGTTCACACATTCTATGGCACTGGGGTTTTCACCATTTTGTGTTGTTTTTAACGAGCTTCAATTTGGTGATAATTTCCAAGACTAACTTCCACTTTTACTACTATTTTCGAATAAATTTCCGCAATGACGCGGCAATGATCTGTATCGGCTAAGAGCAGCGCTCGCACTCCAATTATAAATATCGACGACACATTAACACATTTTTTAACACATTTATTTTTTAGTTTAACACATTTTTGCCAGTGTCATGTCAAAAGAGAAAAAAAAGCAATAAAATTGTATTGTATTGTTGTATCGGATTAACAATATGGCGCGTAACATTCGTTTTTGAGTTGTTCTTCTTCTTCTTCTTGCATGTTGAAATAAGTTTTTAATAGTTAAAATATTTTAGATCTGTGGGCTTTTAAATAAACCACGAGAGCAGAAAATGATTGATTATTCAGTTACTTCAAGAAGGTTATAGTTATAGTAGATAATCTTTGGGTGTAAGTAATAATTATGTAATGACGATTTAACCTACTTCCTTCATAACTAGGTAGGTATGTTGGGAATGAGACAGCGTGGAAAATAGTGGAAATAATAATAATTATAACTGTCGATTCTTTAAGAAGTGGTGGTTTAGTAGTTTTAATTCCTAATTAGTATTAAGAAAATTAATTGTGTACGCGTCGTACAGGTAAATGCAGATCTCCAGCAATTTATAAACTAATTATTGACACTGGCTATGTATAGGTAGTTAGGTACTCAATTCGTATGGAACCAAACTTAAGAAGGTAAAAAAAATGTGGTAAATGGAACAAAAAGCGCGCGGATAATATGTAAAACTGAGCAAAACAGGATCATCGTGTATGATTCTTCCATATTTTTCTAAACTGTACCTGCCTGCTTAGGTAACTACTACCAAAACAAAAATTACTGAAACTTCTGTTAAAGACCTGAGTGAAGTGATAATGATTTCTTTTTGTTGTAATATGAAGAGGTACTTATAAAATTATAGTTTTTTGTTTGAAACTTCTTTTACTGTTATAAATCTATATTAGATTCAAAACATTTAATTTTAGGTAAAAATTTTTAGGTTTGGTTGGCTTAAATAGCTTCTACTCACGGCTATGCTTGCGTTATACCTATACCTATACTAATACAGGTTACTGTGCTCAGCTTCGAAAAGATTTATTGGATTTTGTTGTTTGGTACGAAATCCAATTATGTTATTTTTACGTTATAGTCTAATAATAGATCATGCCTATTATTAGACTATAACGTAAAAATAACATAACACAAGCGTGCGAAGCCGCGGGCAAAAGCTAGTTATAAATAAAATAAGCGATATAAGACCCGAAATGAGGAGTTCCATAGGTGAAGTAACTGAAGTGGCCGATATAGCTCTTAGAATTAGCAAGTTGAAATGGTAATGGGTAGGCCACATCGCTCGTAGAACTGCCAACCGATAGCGGAGTAAAATTCTCGAGTGGTGGCCATGAATCGGAAGACGCAGTGTAGGCCCCACACAAAGTAGACCGATGATCTGGTGAAAACCGCGGGGAGCCGATTAATGGTGTTCCTATGGAAATAAAATTTGAATTGAATTGAATAGAATTGAATTGGATGCAGAAGGCGAGCAGTCGCACAAAGTGGCACGCTGTGGGGGAGGCCGTCTTCAGGCTATTGATGAAATAACATTATTGAATCCGTGGGTTAGAAAGTACCTACATCCTCAAAGCCAAGTTATCTTCTAAACAAAGCAGCCTAAACAAATATCAGGCAGTTTCAGAGACATTAAATCTTGCAAAACCTCTGTCCTTCTAGCAGCTATCCTATTCTAATATCCCTTTGAAGTAGGTAAATACCGGCTAATAAATTTTCACAAGTCGCTGTCACATAAAATACCGGAGCTATAAACTTAACTTTTTGCAATAATGCAAAAATGAAGGACCCAAAGCCAAATTGAAGATCGATCACGTTCTTTCGATAAGGTCGTCGAGGGGCTCAACTACAAAAAATACATTTTATATTAACTTAATTTTGACTATTACTTTACTACTTAAAATGAAACAGTCAAGAAAAGCGTGTGGTCTCTGTGTGAGAATAGGACCACCCCATCTCTTCCCGTAGATGCCGTATGAGCCGGCTAATGGAATATCCAGGGAAAGGGCAGCAGCATTAAATTATTCGGCGTCGGTGGATGGTCGATCTAGTGAAAACTGGGGGAGCCGATGGATACAGGAGGCGAGCAACCATTCAAAGTGGCGCTCTGTGGGGAGAGCCTATGTTCAGCAGTGGACGTCTTCAAGCTGTTGATGATGATGATTATTGTATTATTAGGTAAGTACCATGGAGCTAATAAAAAATGAAGGAGGGAATCCCGTCTGATCCGAAACTGAAGCACCCTTAGGAAGCCGGAACGCTTCGTACGTACGAGCGGGGCACGCACACACTTACATCATATGCAGCCGGTCGCCCTACTTCAATCTGACACACATATGTAATATGTCCGCCATTTTGGGCTTCAGTTCGATGTCAATCAAAACTCAATCCTTCTTTTTTTATTTCATCCATGGTAAGTACATTAAAATTTTCTGTGATCACCACGCTATGATAAGAGTTCATAGTGGGCCGTCTTTAACCACTTTGACAAATCTTCTCCATCCAAAGGTTGCCTGGAAGAGATCGCTTTTAGCGATAAGGTCGCCCATTGTAACACGTTTCTGTAAAATTTGTTATCCTTCTTAATTGTATCATTATTTGATGTGTGTGCAATAAAGTGTTTATCTATCTATCTATCTATCTTATGGGGAGGCCTATGTTCAACGTCTTCAGGCCACCCCAAAAAGACTATAGGTAGATATTATTATTACCTACTTATTAAATTTTTTCCATAACAAGAGCTAATAAGCAATGCAAGCTAACAGCACGTACATGCAAGGCTCGCGCAGACCACTGCATATTTATGAGTTACTGCGATGTTCTAATGAAGACACTTTTAGTCTGAGTTTTATGGAAGCTGTAGCTGGTGTTATAATTATTGTATTCTAGGTATGTATTTTTTTTTTATATGTTGGCTCCACACATAGTGTATTTAGCCAGTGTCAAGTATTGTATATTTTCATAGAGTTTTAGAATATTTTACGTAGTCAAGTCTTAGTCATAGTCCAGTCTAAGTCGGGTCATAGTCCAGTCTAAGTCATGCTCAAGTAAAGTGGTAGCAACTTTACAAGAAGCTTCTATGGAATTTTGGAAGCAACACGAAAAACCACGTTACACCACATTATATCACTTGACCACACTCATGCTCGTAATTCAGCACTTAATGCGTAAAACGCCACCAATTTTAAACATTAACACTGAAAAAAGCACAAGTTTTGAGAAATAATACAATGCAACGACGTGAACTTTTTCACGTTCCCGCCAAAACTCCTATGTATGTATTTACAAACAAAAAAAGTATATAAGTATTGTATCAGTTATCGGGTTCCCATAGTACAAGCTATGCTTAGTTTGGGGCTAGATGGCGCTGTGTGAAATGTCCACACATATTTATTTATTTATTTATTATTTATTTATTTTAAGCAATGCTACATACTGCTGTGTGTTAGGGTATGGATTAAAAGAGGATGGTTTTATTATTATAAAGATCGTGTTCACCTTGTGAGGTGCTATTAGTTAAAATAATGTAAAATAATTTGTTATAACAATGTTGTGTAGTGTGTTTCAATAAAATCAGGCAACATATTACCCAAACTTAATAATTAGAAGCCATTTTATTTTGAAAAAATTAATAATGATTATTAGAGTGATAGAAGCCTTATAATATAAAAAATTGACTTTAGTTTGGTACGCTTCTATCGCTTGGTGCTAAAGTAATGTATAAATAACTCAGAGATCCCTACAGCAACCGCTCAATCACAATTACCTCGGCTTGTTTTATTTGCCGACAAATAACGCCATATATTATTTATCGTATGTAAAAGTCACTCGCAGGAATGAGTGTGGTGCAAAGCACACACTTAGGTATCTTAATAATTATAGTTAGTAATATTGCGAATGGCAGACCTCGCGGTGGTTAGAGCACACCTATATGTATTATGACTAGGTGGGCAATGCACAAGATCGAAAACGATGCCAGGAAATGGGAGAGACAGAAATGAACCAGAGAGAACTTATAAAAAGAGAGAGAGAGAGAGAGACCTCACAAGTGCAAATTTTTGTATTCCTCGAACTCATAGAACCTGTATACCAAGTTTAGTCAAAATTCGTTGGAACTTGTTGGAACGTATACGCGAGACCGTACATCGGACAGATGAAAACAAATTCGACGAGAAAGCATAGACTTTCGCTCACTTTAGTCACTTGGTACTGTGGTTCTGCAGTAAACATGGCCAGCCCGCTGCCACTTTAGTTTGCTTCTGTAGGCTATCTACCCAAGCATAGGTAGTCCTTTCCATAGCTTGCTGAGCGGTTTTAAATAATTGATAGACGAGTCCTACCATGAGTGTCCACGTCTTGGCTCCGTATGCCATTACAGGTATAGAACGCACTGGTTCAAAAATTTGTCTTGAGCACTAAGGTATTTGCAACGAGAAGACTCAACAACATTTTTTTTTCTTTACAATTTATAGGCATAGCATTTGACTACTGCTTCACCTGATGGTAAGTGATGACGCGGCCAACGATGGTGTATGCTTGCCTAAAAGATAACTGTTCACTCTTGACCTGAAAACACCCAGGTTATAGTAAGATGGAAACATGGACGACGGCAAGTTATTACACTCATTTGCTGCTCGCTCCACTCATTTTTTTTTTCGACGAAGCTTCTATGATCTTTTTAAAATCGCCTTTCTCTTTCAGCTTGTACCAAACATATACATAATTCACGTTCCGTTTGCCGCCTAATGTATTAGGAGCTGTTCCTAAATATTTATGTGTGATCTCCAATCTACTAATGAATTTTACTGCCCGGTAATTGTTGGGAAACGAATGGAAACCGGCATGCATGAATGATTAATTTATAATCCGGGAAATTTGGGCGTTTGCACGTGAAATTTAAATTCGCCATATTTAGTTTTTGATCGTGAATTAGTAATTTGGGAGCTTATTTTGCCTTTTAACAGTTAACATTTAACTAATGGGGGTTATTCGCTATGACACATGAGATTCCTTGCCAATATCGCGTGACGTGTAACATGCTCCAAACGTAAACGCGGGCTTTAACGCGCCACGACATGGAATTAACATGGAATCAAAAAATTGTATTCTGTATGCCACGAGTTTGATTGTTTGTGCCTGTGTTTTCTGTTTTTTTTGACGTGCGTGTAACGTGTGTTGTCGTGTTTGTCAAATTTGACAACGGCATACAGAATAGCATTTTAAACCTAAAATGTATGGTATGGACCACGAAGATATCGTAATGCGCCGCGTTACGTGCGTGAATGGTCATACGGAATAAGGGCCCTGATTGTAATCTAGGAAGATGAAAATTTTCCTTTGTAATTGAATAAAGTGTCGAGCTAGCCGTTTGGCTGATGGTAAGCTTCTGGGGCGGCCCATAACAGCTGCTGTTTTTGTATGTGAACGAATAACGTGACCAGGTTCTTGATGTTAAGCATCACAGCCGCCCATCACAGTGCAGTGCCTCTCGGAACACTGAACTCAGTGCAGTGTCACGCGAAACTTTATTATTTTAAAGTTCCGAGTGACACTGCAACTGTTATGGGCGGCCGTATCGCTTAACATCAGGTGAACGACCAGCTCGTAACGTCATTCATTCTAATAAAAAAAAGTTAGGTATATTTTCTACCACAAAACAAACCCAATAGAACTAATATCCAACAAAATAAATATTATATTTATTTAAGCCACCACTCTCTCTTCTATGTTTTGTTTTTACTGACATTAATCCTCGAATTTTATTTGGAGGCTACCTAAGCCCCTGACGTCATATCACTCTGACATATTGAGTCTTGTTCAGTGACACGAAAACGGGAATAAAAAGCTCTATGTGCTCGATAAAAATATTTTCCATAAAAACAACATGGCATAATATTACTCATACATGACTGCGTCTGTTAGTCGGATCACACACAAACATATCATCAGCTAAAAGACGTCCACTGCTGAACAAGGCCTCCCCCATGAAACGTCACATTGGAGGCTTATCATAGGGGGATTTGCCATCATCGCGCTTGGCAGGCGGCTTGGTGGTACCAGATTTTAATGGACTGCGAAAAATGCGTCTGCCTTTGAGCCACTAGGAGGCGTACCACAAACTAATACAAAACCATCATGGTTCGTAACAGTAATGCTTCAGGGTTACAATAATATTGTTCGAATTCGTACCATGAACTTATAAATTATTCCTGTATGAGAAAAAGGCGTCTACATTTTTAAATAGTCGGTGTCTTCTTTTTCTTCTTCGTTAATGGCTTTCTATCGCTGTTTAGCAATAATTATGCCAATGTCAAGTGAGTAAAGATTTGTACGGTTATGTCAAGTCAAAGTCATATTTTGTCAGGTCAAAACGCCATCAGTAAAATGGTGGATATTTTACTGAAGGCTCTAAAAAGCCGTTGAAGAGAAAACGGCAATGCATGGTCTTATAAACTTGGAACCATTTGCCAACACTCGTGCACGTCCATGAACACTTAACGAATAATAATCCACCCTTATTACACATTAAAATTAAAAAATTCACAGGTTTTGGTAAAAAATTCAAAATTTACAACAGCCATTGTCGAATTTTCTTTAAAGACCCATATAGTCGGTGTATACATGATTAATGGTATGACATGACAGTTGTATTTGAGTGAACCGTCTTAACGTGACGTCAACAAAACTGCTCTGCGTCAACAACATTGCAGTATTCTTACTTTTATGTAATTTTTCAAAGTATGATTGAAGTATTAATGCTATAAGGGGTTGTGGTAAGCGATGTTCGATTACCGAAATTTCATTAATTTTTAATCACGCCTCGTTTTACACTGTCCACACACATTTCTATTGGCCTTTTCCAATAATATACATAACTTTATTATACACTACACGCCATCTAATTAGTCTGCAATACATCACAGACTGACAATGTAAGCCTCAATGAGGGTCGAACGCGGGTGCGGTCCCTACTCCTGACAGTTAGGCTAATCACGTGAATTATAGACCTATTGACTGTAATTATTCTCTTTCACATGGTAGTTCCGAAATTATATGTTTCAAAATTCTAGTACTTTGTTAGTGGTGTAAGTTAGTACTACAGACAAGAAGGATCACAGAGCAAGAAACAAAAATACGCTCTTGCTCTATGAGAAAGACGAAATGAAATGATCCGCAAGAGAACTACAAAGTAAGCGATATAGCTCTTAGAATTAGCAAGTTGAAATGGCAGTGGGCGGGCCACATACCTCGTAGAACTGACAACCGATGGGCAAGAAAAGTTCTCAAAGGGTGACCGCAAACCGGCAGAGATAGCGTAAGCGGGCCCCTCACTAGGTGGGCCGTTGAACTGGTTAAAACTGCAGGGGGCCGCTGGATGCAAGAGGCAAACGGTTTTCACTCTTTTCTTCAATGAAAAGAAAAGAGTGAAAACCGTTTTGTAAGAGTTAAGGTACCTTTTATCTTTACTGTAGAATAGAATAGAAGATTAGAATAACATTTTTTCAATACTTGTTTAAACTATGGTACAGAACATGTTATATTAATGTTACATAATATGAACTAAGAATAAGAAACAAACACAAAACAAGTATTGAATGGGCGTCGGCTCAGCATGTACTGGTTGTCGACGACAGCCAGCGCTGGTTTTCAGCCTAGACCCAGAGGGGGTGGAGACAATGCACAATCCGAAAAAGAAAAAAAAAAGAAAATAATGAATCTTAAAAAGGTAAACTTAAGGATTAAACTTAAAAATCGAAAATACAAGAATACTTCCATATAAACAAACTTACATACGTAATTATGGAACTAAATAGACACTACGCACTATACACAACCATTATCATATCTTGTTATATTTCATACATAATTATTATATACATAAATAAACATATCAACCATACAATACATATTATAGGCACAATAAATAATACAGCAAATTAAATTAGGCATGTAAAAATTGAAATTAGTAGGTATTAAGTATTATATTATCTGGGCTTTTATTAAACCCTGTACCACCATAATGAGAATAATCCTAAATTCTATTAACACCAGCGTGCATTTTTATTCAAAGAAAATCTGTTTTCCTTCTAAATCCGAAAACGAAATCTTTGCACATTTCACGAATTTAAATAAATTTTTCCTCACCGAAATTGCTTTTCAAACATTACGTAACAATCCCCAAATCTCTCCAAATGGCATAATATAAAGCCAAGGCACCGGTCGTCCGTAAGTCAAGTCAAAGTCAAATCGTTTTGACTGACAACCATAAGTCAGGTCGTAATGACTGACAGGCCTAAGCCCGGGATGGCGTAGCGGCGTAGCGTGTGATATGGGTATGCTGTTTGACAGGGTATTTTGTAATTTAGGGTTTGTATAATAAATATTATGTTAATATTAGCCCTCATAACATAATACAATTAAAATTAGTAACTACTTTGAATGGGTCGCCGTTATGATCACCTGGGCACATCATAGGCGACTATTTAATCCTTTAAGGCCTACGCTGCGTGTTCTTCTCTCCGTCATCGTGGTCGCCACTCGAGAACCTTTCTTCCCCGATGATTGTCAGTACCACGAGCGATGTGGCCCGCCCACTGCCACTTCAACTTGCTAATTCTCTTCTCTTCCAAATTATAAATGTGAATTGGGAAAAGGCTCTTATCGGAAGCCTACCCGAACATACCATAAAGCTAGCTTTACTCGCAATTCACTGATTTTCCCACGGGAACTGAAAATTTTCGGGATATGAACTATTTTACGTTTATTATTTTTAGTAGTGTAAGGTGTCCTTGATTAATTCCCAATCGGTATCAACGTGAAAATTGTACAAACAAACCGACTATGTTTCACTATTTTATATTAGTAGATTTTTGGCGTACATTTATTTCTAAGGTATTTTTTCCTAACCCTGAACTTGAAAAAGTAGGTACTAAAACCATCCCAAAAAATTTTTCTCTCCCTAAAAACAATTATTTTCTTTTATGTATTAAAATAAACTTTGAAGCAGATAGGGGAATACCGTCTTTGATAAATTCCCATGTGATACCAAAGCTCCAAGTTAATATACAATATAACAGCAATTAATTTTTAGATAATGATTTAAGTACATAGTTTTTGGCTAAAGGATTTTGTTAAATCCATTAGTAAAATATTAATTGAAAAATAATATTTTTTCTTTTATAAATACTAGATGCAAATCCAGTTCTTTTTTAATTTAGGATAGAAAGTACATTTTGTCAAGTTATAAGTACATATCAACATTACAGCACATAATAAAAAATAGCAGGACCACGAGGAAACCGCGAATAATTTGTGAATGTCGTGAACTTATTAACTTGTATTTTTTTACAGTACAAAAATAAATCTTAAAAGCGATAAATAAAATTGAATGTTTCCATAAATGTCAAGGATCTGGGAATTTTCCTTCCAGAAACTTATAATGAGCCTACTAATAATTCCTCAATAGGTATTTTATGCCTGATTGCAATCTATAAACAAAAACTCCCTAAATCCCAAGTGGTGTGGTAGTGTTAATGGAGATAGAACTAGCTTGGGACTTACCAGGCCTTTTTTATACATGACACCAAAGTGTATTTTGAAAAGATCCCAAATATTCATGAAATATAAATACGGTATAAACTTATGGCACAACTGAGACCCCAAAAGACCTCTCTCAAAAGATAAATACGCCAAAAAATCCAAGAAATTCTTCTCTATTCACAGCACAAAATTCTTTCGAAATCTCGGGTGCCACAATACTGGATGAATACACGACGTATACATGACGTATAAACGTATAGTTGATACGTACGTATGGTATATCTGCATACCGCTAGCGCTACGCAATAATGTTGAGTGCTCCTTGGTATAAAGGAGCTAGTACATTTGCTATATAATCGCGCGGGTTTGTGATATACCGCAAGGTACATCTTTTTAGTTCCTTGCTAAACTATCTTTCAACAGCTACGTTATCCTATTTAACTACTTTTAAGTTAAGATCATTGGTAGTTATATTTGAAATCTTTGTCCCTACCGAAGGAGCTAAGAGACACCAGTTGGTTGATTTTTTAATTGAAGGCTTCAAACTCCCACTGAACGTGCTATGAGCTACAAGTCCGCCTTTTTTGAAACAGAAAAACTTGCAGAGTTATGTAGTTTTGTTCTTAAATTATTATATTTAGGAACCACAAGCTCTCTAGCTACAAATCCTAGTAGGTTCTACATAAAGCACACGAACAATCATACAAGCATAGGAAAAAACTTTGCAGTTTTTGTTAAGATATTTACCAGTGTAAATACTAATTATAAAATTGGCATCGTCTTTGTTTGAAAATCAAAATCAATTCTTCTTCTCTTCTTTCTTTGTTTCTTGCTTTGTTTCATTAATTTGTTTCTATATTATCTCTCTGATACAGGGAGTCTATTACCTAGACTCCAGTTTACAATTCAACAGTGCGATTTGTCACTCCAGTATAAACGCTCCCTAATGTTGAGAGATATCTCGCGAACCCAAGTTTATAGTTGAAGTGTAGGAGTACGTATAAAATGTAGTATAGTGCCAGGAGTACCCGTGTGAGAATAAGTAATGTCGCTAAAGTTATTTCAGTTATATCTGTGGAATAAAATTTATCTTCACTTTCAGAGGGCAAATAGAATTTAAGAAAAATATAAAAATAGTATTTCAGTTGTTTTTGCAATCACAGATAAGCATTGTACGTACAGGATTGTGGATGCGTACTCTATCGATACATACCACGACTATTTCTCAATACAAGCAAGTTAAAATGGCAATGGGCCTATCGCTCATAGAACCAATAACACTTGCAGAAGAAAGCTTCTTGATTTTGAACTTTGTCACTCAAAATTAATCAAGCTACTACTATGAATTTATTACCTTCACTTCATTATGTAGAAAACGTCTAGTGCTAAACATTTATTTATTTATGGACCTTCAACACTATTACATGTTTTAGAAACATAGACCTCCTCAGCTATTAATGCCAAGATCTTCGTGCATCCACTATCTTGCTCATGCATTGCGATATTTTGAAGGTGTTGAAAAACCTGAATAATAACGTCACAAATATGTTTAACACGTATGACGTGGAGCCGTGGAAGGCCGCTGGTGTGGGATGCTACCTGCATTGACACGTTAGCGCCTTCCCACGTTAACAACTCAGCTCGGGCGGCATGTGCAGCGGCTGAAGCTGCAAAAGACCTCAAACGGAGGAAGTATGAATCTTTAGGCGATGGATACATATTTGCTCCGTTTGGGGTTGAAACAACGGGTCCCTGGGGCCTACAGGCGCGGTTTCTTGTCAGGGAGCTGTCCAGACGGCTGGTCGACCTAACACGTGACCAAAAGGCTGGCGCATACCTCGGCCAACGAATCAGCTTGGCAATTCAACGAGGAAATGTCGCCAGCTTTTTGGGCACGCCCCCCGCAGAAAGCAGCCTAAATTTTGTGTTTTATTTATAGTATTTTTTTTGCGGCATAGCTTTTTTTTGATAGGGTTTTCGTTTTTAGTCAGGTGTAAATATTTATTAAGTTAGTTTTATAGTTATTTAAGTTGCTGAGTTTAGTATAGTATATTGTTACTTAAGTTTTTGTAATGAAATCTACAATGTTTTTGTATACAAAAAGTAAATAAAGAACTAAAGTCTGCTTTATTCTCTGTTTAACAAAAACAAATCAAATAAAAATCAAAATAAAAATCAATAAATAAAAAATCAAATACCAACCAAATTTCCAAACACGATATCATACATTAAAACTATATCAATGACTTTAGTTTGCAGGTTTTTCAACAATTGGAATTCGTTCTACCATTTAATACCTTCGAAAATGTCGCACTGCGCGAGCGAGATAGAGGATGCACGGATACCCTGGCCTTAAGGGGTATTTGCCATAATCACCACGCTTAGCAGGTATTTTTTTTTCTCTTCTTTCCTCTGCCGAGGAAAGGATGGCGCCGCACCTTAGCAGGTATCTTTATTATTCCAGTAGATTATAAGCAGATTGAGGCAAATACTACCATTCCCTGGGTATTATTACACGTCTTTTTTTAAAGAAATGAGTAACAAACAAGCAGGCTGTCCACCTGACGGTAAGTGGTCACCGCCGCCTATGGACATCTGCAACACCAAGGGCATTGCTGGTGCGTTGCCTACCCTTAGAAAGAACGATCATTCCACATCTTGCAGGTTCGTGGAAAAAAACGAGCGCAAGAATCGCGTACTCCTCGTCGCGCCTATAGTACTTTCAAGTAAACTTTTCTATTTTATAAAATGATGGCAAAACACATTAATATACGAAACAAACACGCTGTCTCTTGCGTTACAGTCAGAGTGGAATATATGGTCCTACTTTAAAAGTATGAAAAGTAAGGGCGCTACTTACACCGAAATTTGATAGTGGCACAGTTTAATGGTATTTTTTTGATAGTATCAAAGTCATAACTGAGGATAAATATTATTTATGTTTGTTAATGAAACGGTTATGCCCGTTTTTTCAAAGCTTTCTTAAAAATAATCTACACTAATAATTCTTTTGTCTTTTTATTCTGGTATTGTTTTCCATGGGAGTTTGGTCAGGGTTGACCGTTATGTTAATTACAAATTCGAATACAAAATTATGTTCCTTCATAAAGGAACAAATAAAGTTTCGTCATGGTCTTGTTCTCATCCGATGACGGAGAAACTAAGAAACTGTTACAAATGCCTACCCTGCGGGGAATAGAAACTCCTGACGCAATGCATCGTTACGGGCACACTCCATAAACACATGTTGAACATCCTGAACTATACCACAATCGTCACAGTTGGGTGTATTTGAGGTTGGAAGATTTAAATTCTAAAATATTAATGACTTTGCTAATTTAATTCTACCAGGTCTATTCGCACAAGAAACTCATAATTACACTACTATGTGAGTGAGTCTCGCTACCTTTGATAGCACACGAAACACATAAACACATCCTGTGGTATCGTAAACATATCGAACAAGGCTCTATACGGAAAACTAGTGGAATATGTACAAATGTAATGTTGTTATTCTATTTGTATTGAAAGAAAGCCTATGGACTTTGTAGCAGCAGTAGAAAAAGCAATTTCCGGAACATTTTGATTGTAGATGGAAAAGATAATCTCTTAAGTAGAAGCATTATAACTACAGGGCCATTATTCCGTATTGGTTCCTTACTTCGAAACCACGCGAATTTCTTGTTTTACATAAGAAATCTGCGAAACTGTATTCTCTATGAAACGAAAACAAAACCGCGCGAAACGAATTTGGAATTGGCGCGATTTGAACTGTCAAAAATCGTATGTTTTACCAAGACGCGTTCCGAAACATCAACACATCAAAAGATATGACCACTTATGACCAATTTATTTTATTCAAAATAAAGATAACTTTAATGTAAAGTGAAGGTATATCTGACGCTGTGACACGATTTGAACAAGACACGATAACGACGTGGTTTCGTATCGTGTGGAATCTGTGTTTCCATAGAGAATAACCGCCCTGATGCTGAACGGCCAAGGAATGGAATGATCTTCCAGCAACAGTATTTCTTTCAGGGTAGATATAACCTGAAAAAAGATAGGTACCTTCTAGACTTACATGTTCCATCTTCAGCCAAACAGTTGCTTAACATCAAGTATATACATATAACGGATAAAAACCAAAAAAGTAATAAAAATATGACTTTTCTATAGTAAACGAATGCATCGTTCTCGTAGCTTAACTGAATGGTTGTTTGAAACAAAGTTGATGCAAATTTAGGTCGTCTCTTCGAAACTTTGCAGGTTCTGTGTTAAACGATGCCTATTTGGTATGTACCCGCCTGGTTTAGATGGCTGTATTTAAAAGTGGAATTATATAACTTTTGAAATCACAGTTTTATGTATTTTGTTTTTATCATTATCATCATCATCATTATCATCATTATTGTCATCACCCTTATCATCATCATTATCATAATCAGCTGGAACAGTTGAATATAAGACCCCCAAATAAAGTGACCCTGAAAAATTTTGTTTCAAAATCAAAAATATAATTATGTATTTCTTTATAGATACTTTTTTCGCATTTACGCTCAAATGAATTCACATATCACGTATAGATAATAAAAAGTTTAAAATCTTCATAACAATACGTTTTTGACCAAAAATGGTTCGAGAGATTGCCCACAAAGAAAGCTAATAATTATCATTTATTTTAAACAGTTTGTAGTAGCATTTAATCAGAGGAGACGAAAGGTCTACGGTAGCTATCGATATAAATCCAGTTGACCAATGATACAACTTCCCCTCATACGAAAATTAGTGGTGTATTTCAACCGCTAATCCTATGAGAGGAAGCGGGACACCCAATATGCCTTTTATTCCACTTTGTAATTTCGTATGACTTTGTCTCGTTTTGTTACTTCGCCCCCTACCCGCGCAAATGAGTGGTGTTTGTAGGAGAAATTATGTTCACAAGCTACCAACGGGCTCTACAATCTTTCATTTTAGCATTTGTATTAACTTTGGTATAACGCGAGGTAAACTTGCTTTCTCTCAATAAAAATACAAGCCATAAGCGGCTCTATCATTTTATAAGATGGACTGGCTTTTTAAATATCTTAAGCCAACTAAAAAGTAATAAGTTACAATTCTAGCAGACATCTGCTATATTTTAACATTACACTGCATCTGCACTACATGAAAGTTTACTCTGTGCGATGCATTATTGCATTAAAGTGTTTCATACGAAATTCCTGCATACGCAAACGGAGCCATATTTATGCTTATTTGCGAGGAAAAGTTTTAATATAAAAGCTGGATGTATCGTGGAAGTATTTTTAAGTAAAAGTAGTTTTGACAGAATGGGGGTTTAGTTTGATAAATAAGCTACAGAATGTTTGGTTCAACTTATAAAATATTTTTTTCGCTCTGTTTTAACACACATTTTATGAATGGGAAATTCAGAGTGCATGTGTGTTGTTTTTTACCTACACTCGTCAATCAAATTTGGAATGGAGATATTGTAACGTTTAGTAACGTGTATTGGGGTAGGTACCTTTATATTCATTATAGGGCTAAATAGAGACCAGATTTTAGTCAATTTTTAATTTTATTATATTAATTTTTTTCTGTAGAGTTGAAAATTCCTGGGAAAATCGAAAAGTAGTCGGTTATACCGCATTCTAACTTTATTTTAACCACCTATTTTTGGTCTCCTGGTAACTACTTCATACTTTCTTTTACTACTTTTATTTCCTCCAATGTATACAAATAAATTATTTGCCTATAATAAACGTAAATAAACAATAAGACATAGATTTGAGTGGAAAAAAAATACAAACGTATCCCCCATGAGATCTATGTGGAAAAAATATCCAAGTTAACCCTGGGATGATCTGTTTGGAGGAAAAAAGCCAATTGAATCCCCCACAAGATCCAAGTTAGGGGAGCCAAGGAGACGGGGGCATCACGGTGGGATGTCTCTAGCAATAAATAAAACAAAAAAAAAACTAGATGGTAGGACTATTCTGCAAAGTTCGTTTAGGTAGGTACCACCGCTTTGCCAGTTATTCTGCCATCAAGCAGTAGTGTGCAAGCACTATACTTAATGTGTTCCGGTTTGAAGAGCATTGTAGCTAGTAAAATTACTGGGCAAATGAGACTTATGAACTCACAGTCTAGAAATTTTTTTAGACTGTGTGATGTCTCAGGAAAACGCGCGCAGTGCGCAGTGTCATGTGTCATGCGTAAGTTTGAGGTCCAGGTGACACTGAGATCTGTTATAGGCAGCCGTTATGCTTAACACCAGGCGAACAACTAGCTTATCACCTCATTCTTTTACATAAAAGAACAACTAAAAATCCCTATAAATTATGTAATTTATAGGAGGAATATAACTCTCACCTAAACACCTACGACAGATAACACTCCGAATATTCCATACCATCTGTACAAACATTCGGTCGAATATGTTACTTTAATCCGCTGCATAGCGCCACGGGAATTAGGCAAATGCAATCGGATCCAACGGATAGGGGGCGCAGCTGTGCCGGTACCGGATTAACCTAGAATGTAGGATTGGTAGTTATGTAACTGTTCTATACGTATACGTGTCTAGTTGGATATAGGTGCGCATAGACTAAAAGAAAGATATAGACTGTACACTCAGAACTGGATAAAACCAAAAAGGAATACCAAATTGAAGTCATATCAATTCGAAGGCTCTACTGAGTGGTCCGAACAGAAGAAAAGCGTTGGTTTAAAGGAGCTGGCATAACACTGAGTTGGGAGCTTCATCTGTCACATCGGTTCATGTTGGCGTGGGTTTAAATTCCACTGGTTGCAAAACGTTTTTTCAAATTTATATCTTCCTCAGGGTAGTTTACACGTTCAATTCGATTCTATTATGTCAAAAAAAAAAGCTTTGCCAAATTTAATAATCCTAAGATTTCGCTTGCGTATTTAATGATAAACAATTCGAAGCAACTAAACATAAACTTCTAATTATATACGCGTGCATCATTTTAAGGTTATGCTAGTCCACTCCTGGATTTTAGCTTTATTGCTTACTAAAATTGTATCTAAAACATCAGATATATGTTTCCGATCATTGTGAAAAAACTTCAACTTATTGATTTGACTTTGATATTTAGTATTCCTTTTATTGCTTCACATTTACGGTTTGAGCCTGTCTTCTTTATTTTTCAGTCTACGGCTGCAAATGACTATGTTGCAATTTCAAACAAATAAACGAATTATTCATAGCTAACTTTAATCAGAGCTTTTAAACTCCAAGCAGATAAAATATTCACAAACGAGGTCAGCTTAAACAGATTCACAAGACAAGGCCACAAGAAAAATTTAATCTACATTCTTTGTTGCTTTCAATTTCATATACCTAGCTACTTCCCTACTAATTATATGAAGATGTTTCCTATTTGTTTGTATGTATTGTTTTCAAGCTACAACGGATTTTGATGTTTTGCATACGAATAAATAGTTAGAAATTAAATTTGAAAACTCATTACGGGCAGTTAAAATTTTCACCGATGTATTTCTGTTGCCGCTATAACAACATACTATAAAACGGAATAAAATAAATATTTAAGGGCAAAGAAAAATACGTTTGTTGTATGGGAGCCCCCATACGTATTTTATTTACGTATTATAGATTCTATAATAATGAGCAAAATAATATAGAAGATGGTACGGGACCCTTCGTGCGCGAATCAGACCAGCACTTCGCCTTTTTTTTAATCGATTTTATTTTATTTGGCTTTTTGGTCTGAGACTTTGTAAAAAACTATTGTCTCAGACCTATCCTGCATTACACTGCTGGCGAACGTAAATACCTACAAATCTCTCCGTGCACGAAGCCGGTAATCCCTCTGTTTCGGATAATGGCCCGCAGTGTAAGCGCTTTCTTTGTCCCTAATTGCATTTAGGGCTTGGAATAATTGTACTTGTAATTGCAGTGTAAGAAAGACGGGATCCGATAGTAATGCCTTACTATCTTAAGGTTGGTTTTAGCTTGTACTTATTCTAACTTCAAACAAGAATTTACTGATAGATCTCATTGGTGATTGGAACTGTTGCTACAATATCCACATTCCGAATTCCAATCACTTTTGATCCTTAGAGATTAAAGAGCTATTTTCGTGTCTGTTTACGAAGAATAAAAAGATGTGAGAAATAATCATATTTCACAAGGAATAAAATTGTTAGCTTTTTAGTCTCTAGTATAAAATAAGGTATGGGGTGAACTGTAAAAAACTAGGTGGACCAACGATCTGGTTAAAAGCACTGGGAGCCGAATGGATGAAAGAGCCAAGCAGCTGCTCAATGTGGCGCTCTGTGGACTTCATGATGATGTTGTAGATGATGATGATCTAGATGATAATGATGACGATGATGATAGTATATACAGGATGTTAAATAACGCAACCCAAATTGCGAGTGATAACGTCAGCGTTTCCCTGGATTTATTGCCGTGGAATTACTGATACTGGCAGCAGCTAAATTAGACAGTTCAAATGTCACGCGTGAACTGTGACTTTAATATGTGAGCCGCAGTGCGTGATGTATTATAGTGCATAATGCTTTATTTTAGTGCTTGTTGATTGAATTGAATAGAATAACAATTATTCAGTACTTGCTTAAACTATGGTACAGAACATGTTATATTAATGTTACATAATATGAACTAAGAATAAGAAACAAACACAAAACAAGTATTGAGCAGGCGTTGGCTCAGCATGTGCTGGTTATCGACGACACCCAGCGCTGGGTTTCGACCTAGACCCAGAGGGGGTGGAGACAATGCACAATCCGAAAAAGCAAAAATAAAATAATGAATCTTAAAAAGGTAAACTTAAGGATTAAACTTAAAAATCGAAAATACCAGAATACTTGCATATAAACAAACTTACATACATAATTATATAACTAAATAGACACTACACACTATACACAAACATGGTTGATTGGTTTTGTAGGTTTACTTATTATAGAACTGACAACCGATGGGGAAGAAAGGTTCTCGAGTGGCGACCACGAAGCGGAAGACGCAGCGTAGGCCGGCCCCCCACTAAGTGGACCGACGATCCGGTGAAAGCCGCGGGGAGCCTATGGAGGAGGCGAGCAGCCGCAAAGTGACCTGGGGAGGCCTATGTTCAGCAGTGGACGCCTTCAGGCTGTTAATGACGATTATTGAACCATTTAGGATACCCGCTCATTAACCAGTTAAGCACTTTTGAACCATTGATGGTTCATAGATGGGTGGTTGCTATGTAATAGGGCGAATTCTGTGGGTGATTGCGAAAAACGTTACATATCTTTTTTATTATTCTGTGGAATTCTGTGGAAGCTTATTGAATTCTTTTTCCAAAATAATTTAATGACATTTTTTTTTGTCAAAAATAAACTTTAAAATAAAATATTGCCCAACGATCACATATACATATAGATCCTGGACCTTAACTAGGATTCCCTGTATCTAAGGATCTAGGAACTACGAGGACCATGGTCCCACAACACCCAGACACAAAACAAGTATTTGCGCCTTTTATTTCGTTCACAAATGCTTGTCCTGTTGCGGGAATCGAACCCGCCAACTCCGGGTTATGAGCCAACCTGCACAACCACCACACCACGGAGGCGGTCGCAAAATTTTTTTTTCCATAAAAATAATAAATACACAATCATTTTTTTTTGGTTTGGTGCTCTTTTGAGATTACATTAGGTGCATTTCGTCATTGCTTTTGAAATTAGTTCTCTATTTCGCTCCGTGGATCATGTAACCAGCCATACCCATACCACCTAGTAAAGAATGAGACAGAAACGCCGTTCTTTAAAAACACGACATTCCTTTACTCAAATCTGTGGTAATATCTCACCACTAATCTGAATTCGGAATAAAATGGTCATTAACAATGATTAAGAGTTTCCTCATTGAGATCTGTGAAAAGATTTTATGAATATATTTCAGGAATAACGATTATGAAGGTATTTTGGGTTCTGATAATAACAGAAGGATGTATTTAAGAGAGGGCCTTAAATAGAATTGAATAGAATAAACGTTTATTCATGACAAAAGGTACACAAAAAACAATAACAATCGCAAAATATAAACAGTAATACAAAAAAAGTGTTGCTTACCCGTTGCCACGAATCGGTCCCAACTCAGCATATTGCTGGTCATACAACCAGCGCTGGTCTTCCGTTGGGGCCGTTTCGGTGTCGTCACGGCACGGTTTACAATTAGGTACCCAAACTGAGAATAATCTAAATAATCCTATGCTCAGCTCAATTAATTATCATAAACTTTGTTAAACAACGAACAATAAAAGATAAAACAAATAGGCATTAGACACAAATAAGTACTTAATTAAAACGAGTAAAAAGAGGAAATGGATGATTGAGTAATTTAGATCAACAAAATTTGTAAGTACAAGCGAAAATATAGCACATAGATTACACATATTGAGTCTTATTGCACGCGTGCGTATGTGTGTGTGTGAGTAAGAGAGAGAATAAAATACAATAAGCTAAAAAATATTTAGCTAGCGCAACAAATAGTAATAGATATAATAGAAATACAAATACATCTTCTGTTATTATATTAGCTGTTATGTTATATTCTGTTATTATGGAGCCAAGCAGCCGCTCAAAGTTGCGCTCTTTGGGGGAGGCCTATATTCAGCAGTGGACGTCTTCAGGCTGATGATAATAATGATATATTTTAAAGGTTTTGAATGGGTTACTTTTTTTGTAGTTGTGTATATATTGTCTGTATTAGCAAGTTGAAATGGAAAACAAGCCATATCGCTCGTAGAACTGGCAAGCGATAGGGAAGAAAGGTTCTCGAGTGCCACCACCACAGCTATGAAACAAATGACGCCTCTTACTTAGAAGGAAGCGTTTTTTTTGCTCTGTGGGCACCACGAACCGGAGGACACGGTGTTGACCCCTACTAGGTGGAACAAAGATTTGGTGATCTAGAAAGTTGCGCGAGTTGCACGTCGTAGCTATAAAATAGTATATAGTATAGTGCAATGGCAAAGTGACTTTGCGTAGACAAAATGCAGTGACATGACATGTGCAGCGTTGCTCGTAGCCTAGACCTACTACGTAGACCCACCACAATGTTCTACGACCATGCTAATGAAGCCTAAACAAAATATCAAAAAAAAAACCTAGAGTATTGGTGACAATGAGGAGATTTAAATAAAATGTTTTTTTGCTGTTTGTTCATTTATAATTCGTATTGTTAGGGACTGAAAAGTGTTTACATTCTGCCATGGCCTAAAACCTTTAACCCGTAAAAGCTATAAACTTGAAACAAATTATATAATTAACAAGATAATCCTAACCTACTATACTTGCCGCGCTCTCATTGGTTGACGCTTCACCGCTTCAAACCAGTTAGCGCTGGCTATAACCGGATTAGTGCAGTTTTACATAAATCTGGTGCTTTGATAAAAGGTTATGTGAATAAAGAAAACGTCAACGAAAGTTAATAATAGAGATAATATTTGTGTCTATTTTTTTGGAAGGAACATTAAACTTGTCTAATATTTCCACGTAACTTTCAAATCTGCATTTATTTCGTTTATTTTTTAATATTTTGTTAAAAATATTAACATTCCCGACACAAACAAGAGCCGAAAATATTTCACGGTGATTCTAACCTACAGCTATTTCAAGATCAGTAATTTTTACACTAAAAAAGGTGTTTGGAAAAAGATTTAGGAAGTTATTTAAGAAATAATTAACTTCTTTTTAGCTATCTAATTTCTGCGGAAACATTACGGAAACATTGCGTTCTAGTCACGTCCGCTTCGCAGTCGCACTGATTGCTTATGTATATCCAAAGCTTTTCTTTACCACCGGTTTCGAGCTTCAAAATCTGGAGCGTGCCGGATAAATCCAGATAGAACCGGATTTATGCAGTTCCCACCGGCTTCTGAATCCGAGACGGGGAAAATGCAAATGCGCCTTCGGAGCGAAATCAGCCGGAAAATTGTCCTAACTTTTTGCGTTTTAATTAAGATTTATTCTGCTTCTTTATGAATATTGATGAGGTATTTTTCGGGGTGGATGGGAATAGCAGCTGTTGAAGGTTTGTTAGAGATTCTTTGGGCAATTTGAACAATTGAGGTTTTCGGTAGAGATGAAATACCTTTATAAATAGCTTAATTTAATCGTACCTTTGAATGGGTTCCGATAGTTTTCGCTTCTGTAACAAAAATCATATACATTAAGTAACAAATTAGATTAACAAAAGTTACAGGTACTAAACAAAGGCCCTATGATAAGCGTCACCACCGCTTGGAAGGCATCTTGTTGATCACAGAGATGATTTCAATGTATCGAAAAAAATTCTGCTGCCCTTTCCCTGGATATAAGCAAGCTTTTACGGCTTTGGTGCTGGGATTGCTTAGCACGATGGTAGATAAATTGTCTTTCCCCTATTTTAATCCACTTTGACAAGTAAGGAAGTACGAAGAAAGTGACATAAAACCGGGAAAGAAAATTTTGTCTACTGTCCATGCTAACCCAGCAGGAAAGGATAGTATATATGGTAATATTCTTGGACTTGTTATAAATTCTATTCGCGCAGTTTCGAGTTTTCTATCCATTTTAACAAGGACAGCAGCTTATCAAAGAATACTTGTCTAAACAAATACAGCGGGAGGAATCACCTTTGTGCCAACTAAATCCTATTATGGAACAGTGGAGTTTGCAACTTTTTCCAATCGGCTTATTGGACAGTGGCGTAGAGAAGTGTTCAAGAGAATTATTTTATGTTTAGCTTGTCTGTTGGAACATTATTTTTGAAATTGGAACTTATTTTTAGATTTTAGTCTCATTTTTATCAAATCAAGTCAAAACTGATCGTTAATTGCTGAAAATATGGGTACAATGTAATGATGTTAAGTTCAGAATGAATAATTTTGAAAAATGAATAATTAGTTGACCTATAACTCTGTTATTAAGAAATAAATGATAAATGATACATAATAAATGATAATGGTTAGCACTGTAAATACTTTACAGTGGGCTTTATGGGCAGTGGCATCATCATCAATAGCCTAAAGACGTCCACTGCTGAACAAAGGCCCCAGATCAGTTTGAGCAGCTGCTCGCCTCCTGCATTCGTCAGCGCCCCGTGGTTTTCCCCATTTATATCGTCCGTCTACCAAATTGCTTGCACCTGTAGCTTTAGCTTGTAGTGGAAGAGAAAACTTCTCTTTTTTTCAAACACTCATTGTAATAGGCTTGCCATTATATAGTAATAATAATTGACATTGTGGACTTTGTGATTTTATCTACTTTAATTTAATTTGACTTGTAAATGTGCTATGAATCATCATCATCATCAGCCTGAAGATGTCTACTACTGAACATAGGCTTTCCCAAAAAAGCGCCACTTTGAGCGGCTGCTTGCCTCTTGCATCCATCGGGTCCCTACGGTTCTGACCAGGTCGTCGGTCCACTTAGTAGGGGGCCGGCCTACGCTGCGTCTTCCAATCGTGGTCGCCACTCGAGAACCTTTCTTCCCCAATGGTTGTCAGTTCTACGAGCGATGTGGCCCGCCCACTGCCACTTCAACTTACTGATTCTGAAAGCTATATCGGTTACTTTAGTTCTCTTGCGGATCTCCTCATTTCGGATCTTGTCTCGCAAGGAAACACCGAGCATAGCTCTCTCCATAGCTCGCCGTGCGACTTTCAAATAGCCTATTTGCAATAAAATACTTCTTTTGTCTTACCTAGTGGGGGGCCATCCTACGCTTTGTCTTCCAGTTCATGGTCACTACTTGAGATCCCAAAAAAAGGAGGTACCTAATTTCAATTTAGCATTTTTCTGTCGATGATACCGTCAGAATCAGACATACAGCCAGTAGATACCTAAGTTGGAAAGTCCAGCTTATAGCTTAAAGCTGTTACAGCTTGTTATGGAAGACAACGTATCTGGAGAAAACCGGAGAAATTTATTTACTAATATATATTATCTGGGCTAATATTAAAAAAAACTAGCTTCGCTCGTAAAATCTTCTTTGCTTGATGACAGATACAATTTAGACGACACTAAGTTTATATTTGTATAATTAAATTACGTGATGCTAACAGGTAGATCTTGGACCCTAACTATGATTTCCCGTATCTATCCGTAGGGCCTTAGTAACTATGCCACCCGATAATAGCTGCAGTGCTAACCCCTACTACACACTCACTTCATACTACACACAATGTCATGCGTACCAAACTGCAGGCAATGGTGTCGATTCGGTGATTTTAGAGAACTCTAATTTTAGCCTACTTTAAAATCTTAGTTTAGGTGCGAGATGTCACAAAAGCCATTCGGTATTTACGTCGAACTTAATTTAGGATTGCTTAGTCGTGCACCTAAATGAAGTAACGCCACTCGCGCCTCTAGTGTCGAGTAGCTGTAACTAGGTGATAAAAAATCTACAATAATATACAGATAACGCAATTATTACATATTTAAAGAACGTTATTTATTTATAGTAGGTACGTACCTATCTAAGGATGTAAAAATTGACCAATAAATATGCCATATACATTTTGCTGCATTGAGTTTTAGTAAAGGCGTAAAGAGCTAGCCCTGCCGCCCGTTAGGTGGATCGATGATATGGGGAAAACCACGGGAGCCGATGCCGATGGATGCAGCACGCGAGCAGCCGTTCAAAGTGACGCTCTATGGGGGAGGCATTTACTCAGCAGTGGATGTCTTTAGGCTGTTGATGATGATGATGATGATGATGATGATGATGATGGTGATGATGGTGATGATGATGATGATTATTATTATGGTGGTGGTAATGATGGTGATGATGATGATGATGATGATGAGTATTTTCTGGTGATGCTTTGAAGAAACCAGGACTAGTAACACTAGCCGCTACCTGCAACGGCTGTGGAATATTTTAGTTGTGCATTCTTATCACAAAACAACCATTTTATCAGAGAAATTACTGGATTCATATTAATCTAATTTTAATCGTCATATTTTAGGTGCCGTCTATTTTGACATTTTACGTTTAAAATTTTAGGCAGAAACTTCTCTAAAATGTGTTTGCCGAATAGCTTAAACATGCTTGTAAACTAAGTTGAGTAATTTAGACGTATCGTCTCTAAATTTTAGTTAGTGGTGTCATGTCCGAATAGCAAAGTGATGTTTGACAGCACTAAATTAAAATTAGAGAAAATTTAGCTTAGTCGGTGTACCACCGAATCGGCACCAATCTATAAAATGTACAATCAAAACTCACGTTTTTTGGGAGGCCCCTTAAATATGTATTTTATTCTATTTTTTAGTATTTGTTGTTATAGCGTCCACAGAAATACACCATCTGTGAAAATTGCAACAGTCTAACTATCACGGTTCATGAGATAAATCCTGGTGACAGACGGATAGACGGACAGGCAGACAGACAGCGGAGCCTTAGTAATAGGGTTTGATTTATCCTTTGGGTATGAAACCCTAAAAATTATTAAACAAAAAAAAATGATTCGGTTGTGCAATTGAGCGTTTTGAACATAATTTGATTAAACCACAATCTCGCCTTTTTTCACCTCTATTATTTCTTTGTCTTCAAAACCTTTGAAGACGTTACAAAAGACATTTTTTTAACCAGAAATAAAAACAAAAGCATTCCTCTGTATTTTCAGAAATTATATACTCAAAGGTTTCAAGTTTAGAAAAATGTTAAAGAGGTCTACAGACTTTGTATTAAGCGGTACCATTCAAAATATTTATAACGATAGTCAAGTCATACTTTTTGGGGTTTTTTTTTTATTCTTCTGCCACTGCCAGCAATACGCCACTGTATCCAATGTATAAAGGCATAATTCTATTTTGAACGAAATTGAAGGAACTACCCTGCAACGTAACTAATTCTTTGGATGTGGTCATTAAGATCATTGGTCCGATTAAACCGATGCATACTCTTAGCTACACCGAAAACGTATTTCTAATAACTCCAAAAATATGTTAAAATTAAATTTTAATATTTGGTTTCAATCATAAAATAGATTAATATCAAATAACTAACAACATGTGTGTAGCTACATGTTTATGTTTGACATTAAAATATTATATTGAACTGTATCGGACCAATTTAAAATTGCTTTTTCAAAAGAAGCAATTTTTTGTCTTTTCTATTACTACAAAATATTCCTACAACGTCTATTGTCCATATGATAAAAAAAAATATTTTGAATTTCAAACGGACCCTTCACTTGCACTGTATCATAGGCATCCCATGCCTCACTTCACATCCTCATTATAATATTAAAACTACCTTACTACTACTACTCCAGGCTATAACGTATCCTAACACAATATAAATAAGGTTCAAACTTCTAACTTATAAAAGATAGAGTTGAGTTATGACTGCATTGTGTCATTCCAAATTCGATCTTACAACTTTGATTTAGAACACAAATTAAAAAAACTATCATTCACGAATATAAGAATATGACGGCTCGTCAAAAATAAACTTTAACAGTGAAGAAATAAAGTTCAACTTACGAGGCGATGATTCCAGGGTATGCGTCAACATCAGTTGAAAGCCGCGTCCCATAGACAACCAGGGTATCTGTCAACAAACAGAATGTTGTTATTTCTTAGTAGATAAAGGTCTAAGAACGAAGATTTTTTCAAGAGTTTATACTACACTAGCATCATCCCGCGGTTTCACTTGCAGTTAACAATAAATACCCCACTTCATATTTTATCCAAATCCTAGGTGGTAGGACTTTTCTGCAAAGTTCGTCTAGGTAGGTACACCACTACTTTGCCAGTTATTCTGCCGCCAAGCAGTAGTGTGCAAGCACTACTGTGTTCCGGTTTGTAGGGCATTGTAGCTAGCGAAATTACTAGGCACATGAGACTTTATGACCTGATTACACAGTCTAGTGACCTGATTAATAGACTGTGTGATGTCTCAGGATGACGTGCGCAGTGCAGTGTCACGCGAAACTTTATTATTTTAAAGTTCTGAGTGACATAAAAAACCTTACTTTTTTTCAATGACTAGGCTATCGTTTGACTACAATCTGTCACTTGCTACCCTAGGTTCATAAAAATCATTGTCATCATCATCATCATCATCATCATCATCATCAACTTGAAGACGTCCACTGCTGAACAATGAACATAGGCCTCCCCCATAGATTGCCATTTTGAGCGGCTGCTTGCCTTCTGCATCCATCAGCAAACCGCGGCATGAAACTAGATCATCGGTCTCACTTAGTGTCTACGCTGCATCTTCCGGTTCATGGTCGCCACTCGAGAACCTTTTTTTCCTATCGACTGTCAATTTTACGAGCGATGTGGTCATAAAAATGCTTAAGATATATTTACTTACAAGACAAAGCAAAATGTTCTAAAGCTTTTTACGCATCCATCAGCTAACCGCGGCATGGAACTAGATCGTCGGTCTCACTTAGTGTCTACGCTTCATCTTCCGGTTCGTGGTCGCCACTCGAGAACCTTTTTTTCCTATTGGCTGTCAGTTTTACGAGCGATGTGGTCATAAAATACTTAAGATATATTTACTTACAGGACAAAGCAAAATGTTCTAGGGCTTTTTACGCATCCATCAGCTAACTGCGGCATAGAACTAGATCGTCGGTCTCACTTAGTGTCTACGCTGCATCTTCCGGTTTGTGGTCGCCACTCGAGAACCTGTTTTTCCTATCGGCTGTCAGTTTTACGAGCGATGTGGTCATAAAATACTTAAGATATATTTACTTACAGGACAAAGCAAAATGTTCTAGGGCTTTTTACGCATCCATCAGCTAACTGCGGCATAGAACTAGATCGTCGGTCTCACTTAGTGTCTACGCTGCATCTTCCGGTTTGTGGTCGCCACTCGAGAACCTGTTTTTCCTATCGGCTGTCAGTTTTACGAGCGATGTGGTCATAAAAATACTTAAGATATATTTACTTACAAGACAAAGCAAAATGTTCTAGGGCTTTTTACGCATCCATCAGCTAACCGCGGCATGGAACTAGATCGTCGGTCTCACTTAGTGTCTACGCTGCATCTTCCGGTTCGTGGTCGCCACTCGAGAACCTTTTTTTCCTATCGGCTGTCAGTTTTACGAGCGATGTGGTCATAAAAATACTGAAGATATATTTACTTACAAGACAAAGCAAAATGTTCTAGGGCTTTATACGCATCCATCAGCTAACCGCGGCATGGAACTAGATCGTCAGTCTCACTTAGTGTCTACGCTGCATCTTCCGGTTCGTGGTCGCTACTCGAGAACCTTTTTTTCCTATCGGCTGTCAGTTTTACGAGCGATGTGGTCATAAAAATACTGAAGATATATTTACTTACAAGACAAAGCAAAATGTTCTAGGGCTTTATACGCATCCATCAGCTAACCGCGGCATGGAACTAGATCGTCAGTCTCACTTAGTGTCTACGCTGCATCTTCCGGTTCGTGGTCGCTACTCGAGAACCTTTTTTTCCTATCGGCTGTCAGTTTTACGAGCGATGTGGTCATAAAAATACTTAAGATAAATATATTTACTTACAAAACAAAGCAAAATGTTCTATGGCTTTTTACGCATCCATCAGCTAACCGCGGCATGGAACTAGATCGTCGGTCTCACTTAGTGTCTACGCTGCATCTTCCGGTTCGTGGTCGCTACTCGAGAACCTTTTTTTCCTATCGGCTGTCAGTTTTACGAGCGATGTGGTCATAAAAATACTTAAGATAAATATATTTACTTACAAAACAAAGCAAAATGTTCTATAGCTTTTTACGCATCCATCAGCTAACCGCGGCATGGAACTAGATCGTCGGTCTCACTTAGTGTCTACGCTGCATCTTCCGGTTCGTGGTCGCCACTCGAGAACCTTTTTTTCCTATCGGCTGTCAGTTTTACGAGCGATGTGGTCATAAAAATACTTAAGATATATTTACTTACAAGATAAAGCAAAACGTTCTAGGGCTTTTTACATAGGTATTATAATAGACGCATACAATTTATAATAGTCCAATAATTACAATCAGAACCCGTACATTTCAAACACAGCTTTCAAAGACCAACAAAAGTCCCTTTCATTTGCCTTTTCCGCGATTTTTTCAACGTCGATACTCAAATAGTTTTTCCAGAGCAGGAACAAAATAAAAAAGACAAACAAAAAATGTCGGCCAGGGCAACGCATTCAACCCGATGTTTGCATACGGACGATGCTCTGTGTTCATTAAAATGTATGAAGTTACGTCAGAGGGGCAAAGAGTGGGGTACAGATGGGATGTAGGATGACATAAAACATAATACAACACCATAATAAATTATTATTACATTCTCGTGGCAATTTTTACTCAGAAAATTTTACATTGTTTTTAATGGACACAAGTGTGAGACGTTAATGACAGTTTCTTTATCAGAAAATACCCTAATTCGAACCCCCGCTAACATATCTATCTCATCAAATTGAAATTCCCTATTTTATTTTGGCACCTTATGCGGCATCTCTTCTTTGCACCTATTATGTTTTGTATGAGCTCACTGTCCTTTACAAGTTGGGAGTAAAAAATAATGTTCTTTCATGGAAAATCTTGCTGGAGATGAGTCCGAGTGTATTTTTTACTTTCAGAAACTTAATGACTTTCTTTTTTGAACACTATTTTATTTTATTTTATTTTTTCTTCAATTCTATTTTAATTTCTAACCCTAAATTAAGCAAAGTTTGTACTATGGCAACTAGATAACTGATACGAATACATACTTAGATACTTTTTCTATACATACATGCATAAAATATAATATAACACCCAGACACGGAAAAAACCCCTATGCTCATCACACAAATGTTTGTCCCGGGTGGGAATAGAACTCACAACCTTCAGTTCAGAAGGCAGGGTTACTACCTCAGATTACATCATACAACGTGATCTGAGGCTACTACAAACAGAACTATCAAGCTCTCAGCACGTCACGCCTGATGGATTATGTATTCTCTCTTCATTTTCCATTCTATGCCCTGACCATTACAAAATTTCAGTTTCCAGCAAAGTATTGTACATCAATAACCCAGCTTTATACTCGATTAGCGTGATGTACAGGGTGTTACCGAAATATATATGCTCTCATATGTCACTGTCAAAGCGAAGTCTCAAGAAATACGTCGTGGCATTGATATGAAAAATGCCGAACATTTATCACGAGGATGTATTGTATTTTTAGGATCAACCTGTACCATATTTTAAAGGAATAAAATAACAGAAAGTAAATGTTACATATCTCTTCTTTTTAACCAACTACGGCAAAGCAAAAAGAGGATTATGATTTTGTTGCTTTGGTAATTTTGGTTGTGTGTCGGGTTTGTTGTTGTTGGTGTGTGAGTGTGTTTTGATGTTTTGTTGTATTGTACAATTAAATGTACGAGATAATTGATTGAACTATGAATTGTATGTGTTGCAGTTGTGTAAGTGGCTAGTTATTTTTGTCTATCTATTGTTCGTATTCCTTAAGTAGGTCTCTGTAGTATGTAGTTATTATTACTTGAAGTATTCTCACTTTTTAAGGCATGATGTGGCCATTCTGTAATTAAGGCTACATGTAATTCAAAACCTGTCATGTAATTCATGTAAGCTCTCACTATTAATTTCAAAAATATGTAGAACTGTTGAAGGTCCATAAATAAATAAACCAGGCGTAACCTTGCGGAAATTTATCTTAAATAGAAAATTAAACAAGAATATCTAGATTCCACTAAAATGAACTAAAAGATTACCTATATTGGGAAAGTGGTAAGGGATTGTTGTTTGTAGTTGTATGGCCATTAGTGTTTCTTTGCAATACTAGAGACAATTTCTTCATTTAGCTTACTTAAAATACACCTTTGCATTTTTGTTTTTCTAATTCTCGTGTAAGCAAGTAGTCAGCCCTGGGGCCGTAGTGTGAGCTCTTAGCGCGATTCAAATCAGAACGTATATTGGATAGCAATGTTTTTTTTTGTATGAATAGTTTGACACGCGACCCAAAATAGGCTCTCTTTTGAATCGCACTTAGAGCTCACAGTACGGCCCCTGGTTTCGGAATTTTTAAATTACCCGATGCCTTCTGATTGTTGTCTTACGCCAACAGCCGGGCCGACGACTTAACCTGCCCTCCTTAGCATAACTCAGTAGTAAATACCACTTTTTCGTAGTGATCACCCATCCAAGTAGTTACCACTGCGAACGTTGCTTAACTATACTGACTGGTTAACAACGGCTAGTCAAGCTTCGCTATAATTAATTAATTAGACTCGGTGTTGTTTATGTATACGAACATTAATACCAGGCACTAATATTGTATAATAATACATAATAATAATTATATATCATGTTACACTGTCTATTGACACGCCGTTAGAAATTAATGTCGAACCTAAATTTTGGCAGCATGCCCCTGAACAGAGCTGGATCTAGGACCAATAGTAGATTGGGCGAAATGGGGGCGTGCAGTTGGCATAGTTTAACTAATAGTAGTAGCGTACTTTTGAGCCATAAAAAGCAACGCTATGGTTCCTGTTAAAACTGTTGTCGTGATGGTTCGTGATGAGATGACTATGGGTTCAACTGAAAATCAGTTTTTAAAGGCACATGCCGAATCGGGGCATTTATGTTATTATATCGCACAAAGTCTCATTGTATTTTATTTAAGTAAATTTTAGTTACCACTTATTGTAATATAGTGAACTGAACAAATGTGCGCTCTTTTTTTCTAAAGTAAGTTCAATGATCCAATGATACCACACTGGTGGGAAACCGCAGGCCAAAACGATATTATTGTTATTATTTAATCTTCTTAAAAGCTTAATAAATAAATAATATTTATTCTAAATTACATAAGTGGAAATACAATAAATGAATCTTAGAAACTAATCTAAAGTCTTACAAGGTGAGGTGCCTGCACTAGGATAAACTTGTGTCACAGGTGGCATATGTGCTAGCCTACTACGAGAACATGACGTCACAATAATTGTGTACTAGGACAAATTTCTAAACAGCGGTTGAATTCTTTTAGTCGGTAGGTCGAACAGTCAATGCAAATACTTGTAAATAGAAAAATCTGATCATTTTGCTTTCTTATAATAATTGGTTGTATTATAAGAAAGCAAAATTATGAGAATTTTACTTGCAATTGTTAAGTCAAAAGTGTATGCAACTTGAGAGCTACTTCAAATTTTTGCCCCTGTGCCCATTACCTGACTACATCCCTGATCCGGATAGTTATTAAATTACTATTTGATAACATAATAGCGCACACATGGGTTCCTCATCGTCAAAGGGTCGCTTTCAGACTACTGAACCCTTTAGATGGTAACCTATTAATTATTTTAGTAATTAATATCGTAATATCGGGTCTTTGAGTTAATGGAGCCTTAGCGCGTACGATGTTTGTGTATGAAATTGTAAGATGTGCTTATTGAAGTACGTATATTTAATTATTTAATCTTAATTTACAACTTTAAATTCAAATACAATAGAATTCAAATTACTTTAAATTTGTATATCAACTAACATCAATAAAGGAGGATGTACGTATTACTGACTGTCCTGCAACACTGCTGCAAGAAACATGTCGCCAGCAGAACTACAATATTATTTTAAATTTTTACTTTTTGGTGTTTATTTTATAATTTTATTATGTTTGTTTATAAATCGATTAGTTATTTTAATGCATTTGTCTTAATGTTATTTTTATACTGTTATAATTAATTTTTTCTATGGGTAAATACGAGTCTCATCGTTACTCGAAATAAACTCGAATTTTATTATTTATTTTTCTTTTTTTATGCTTATTAACTCGGACCCCTTTTTAAAAATGATTTAATCTGACTGCGAAGTTATTATTTTAGTTATTATTACTTATTATTTAGTCTGACTTTAATCAACTGCTATCCAAATGCTACTAGCTATACAACCTTCTATTACGCAAATATCTAAACTAATTTTTATATGGAGAATTAAGGATTGTAGATTAGATACCTAAAAAATAATTCTTCTTTTTTTTCTGGCCAGATAAATATTTGAACATATTTTTAGGTCTCACATGATCGTTATTGATGATGCGGTCGATGATGGAGCATGCTTGCCTAGAAGACACCTACTGGTTCACTCTCCCAGATCACGTTTGTCAAGAAATAATGACGCCAGTAAGGTTTACCTCAAATACTCAAGTAAAAGATAAAATAACCATATTTTAAACTTTCAAAAAACAGTCATCATTCATATCAAGATATACTCCACAGGGAAAACAACGCACAAAATAAAAAAAATAACTGGAATGTCAAACCAAAAATGAAACTCATTTGTCTGCCACTAATGATACAAAAAAAAAACAGTTTGTTTACCAGTCGTCCTCTACAACGCATTGGTCTGTGCAAATTTTAATGAGCCGGCCGCTAGCTGCTGTGATTTTTACTTTTTACTATCTACCGAATGTTGTAACGCGAATATTTTGCTATGTTTGGCTTGCTTTGGTTAAATACTCGAAGCTTACTAGGTGTCTGAAATAATAACTTTGTAACTAGTTTGTAACCGAGCTAGTTGGGGTGCTTCTCAAGAATCTCGCAATACACGCTACTATTTTGTATCGAAGTGCCAAGGGGTCTAGCAAAGATCCCTTTCCATTAGCGTTAACACCAAACGATGACAATAAATGTATGGAAATAACACTACCTGCAGAAAACTCCGCAGGTAATGCCATTTTGAGTTATAGGGCATCAGCATCAGTAAAGAAAAGGTAATAACGTTGCTTCTAAATAAGTTGTACATATATAACTCTCGGAAGCGACTGAATTCCAATCACTACCGCAAACTCCAAGTTTTAATTATATCGCAAATTAATCTGGGATTAAGTTTGCTACTCGTTCCGTGTTTATTCGCGGAGTGTGACGTGCCTGTGGATAATTGGTGGATTTAAATTGGGTTCTGATGAAAGGAAATGATGTTTGGTTTTGTCCAGTTTGGTTCGATAGGTAGCGTAATAAAATCATAATGAGGAAAAGAAAGTGTGTATTAAAATCACGTAAGTACACGTGTTCTTACACTACAGTACAGGTTACTTAATTAGCCACTAGGTGGACCGACGATCTGGTGAAAGCCATGGGGAGCCGATTGATGCAGGAGGCGAGCAGCCGGTCAAGGTGGCGCATGGCTAAGCTGGCTGCGAAAAAGTTAGGAGTTCTCGGGAAGGTCCGCCGGTATTTCACTCCTGGACAGCTTTTAAACTTATACCAAGCACAAGTCCGATCTTGTATGGAATACTGCGGCCATCTCCGGGACGGTTCCGCTAAATACCAGCTTCAGTCCTTGGACTCAATTGAAAGGCGAGCAAAAAAGCTCATTGGTGACGATAAAATGGTGAATAGTAGGCTTCAGAGCTTAGAGCACCGTCGTAAAGTCGCTAGCCTATCGGTGTTCTACAGGTTGCATTTCGGTGAGTGTGCTGCGGAGCTACGTAATCTAATTCCACCTTCTCCATTTCATCATCGGACGACAAGACGTACAGCTACACGCCATCCATTTATGGTAAATATTTCTTCAATTCGTACAAAGCGGTTTGACTCGACATTTATAATCCGAGCAGCGAAAGAATGTAACACATTACCAGCGTCTTTGTTTCCCGATAAGTACAATCTGGAGCTTTTCAAGTTGCGAGTGAATAGGTATCTTCTAAGCAAGCATATACCACCGTAGACCGCATCGTCGCTTTCCATCAGGTGAGATTGCGGTCAAATGCGGGCCTATCCAGTTATAAAAAAAATATGAATGAATTAGCCAAATATTTCATAATCATTTTTATGACGTATAGGTAATCCATAACCAATAAGTAGCATATAAGGCAAGAATAAATGACGTGAGGAGCTATTCGTTCATCTGATGTTAAGCGACACGGCCGCCCATAACAGTTGCAGTGTCACTCGGAACTTTAAAATAATAAAGTTTCGCATGACACTGCACTGCGCACGTCATCCTGAGACATCACACAGTCTAGTAATCAGATTACTACACTGTGTAATCAGGTCATAAAGTCTCATTTACCCAGTAATTTCACTAGCTACAATGCCCTTCAAACCGGAACACAGTAGTGCTTGCACACTGCTTGATGGCAGAATAACTGGCAGAGCGGTGGTACCTACCTAGATGAACTTTGCAGAAAAGTCCTACCACCTAGTGCCAGCATTGAGATGAGAATTGAATAACAACGCATGCGTTTTCGATATCGAGTTGCTGGCAGTTTAAGAGTCAACACTTACCGATATTTAATGCTGATATGGAAGCCAATAAAATCAACGCGCGGCCAACCATTTTGGAAGTTCCTGAAACAAGAGGATTCATGAATTACATTCAAATTAAATATGTAGGTACCTACATTACTAAGTATTAAAACAGTTAAATTCCAAGTTAAAAATCTGATATAATAAAATTTCTAACAAACACATTGCTACCTGATTGAAAACTAAATGTTACATTCCTAGTAAATAATTCACAGCCCTGTTTTTAATTTTTTCTCGGGTAAATTCACAGAGCTAGAATTCGTATCTCGATGGGTAAATTCATCGTCTTGTTTCTTTTTGCGATCGTAGAAAAAGACAACACCAAAATATTTGTTAGCGCAATTCCAGCATAGGTAATACTTTAGGGAAGGATTTTTGTTCACATGAATGGTTCAAACTCGTTCAAGTGGCTCTTACCGTTCACTTCCATCACTTGGACACTTAGCCCCCTTGACATTCAATACAGGACTCTCTCTAGTCTCTAATCCCCACCTCCCCCCCCACAAGGGAATATTAAAGATCTTCCTCTCCCTCAAAGTATCAAAGTAAACAAACATCTCGAGAAATCGTAGAGTTAAAAAAGTTAAGTGTGCCCCCTTAAGGAGAACTTAACACGCACTTAAGGGCCCGCTTTGCTGGGCGATACTTTAAAAGATGATGGTAGGGTTGCCACCTAGTACGATTTTTAAGTTAAATTAAATTTTTAACATTGCAGTAACCATTGCATAATGTGATAGGCAGTACGCACAGAGTTTGAAGTGAATTTAGTTATTAGTGAAATATGTACCTATTCGTTTAATATTTTTCTAAATGTCTAATCCTAGACTTGAATCTTGTCAAAAAGTAATGAGAGGACCAAAGTATATAGTCTTTCAATCAAGGGAAATGTATTTTAATTCTGTTCTGTGTCATGGCAAAAAGATTAGTTGTGTAATGTGTGGGCACATTTGAAGTAACAGAGAAAAATCTAGTTAAATTCTGCTCTACCTGATTGAAAAAATAAGGTCCTATGCAAATCTGCAGTAACATAAATAATGACAAAATATAATAGAAAAATTATATTTAGCAGCACATACGTAATACCCCAGATAATATAATACCTACAGTAGATGTCAGTAACATGTCGATTAAAATCTGTTTAAATCTACTCGGTTTAGTAACCGTTTTAATTTTGACTATTCCTTAAATCCTTATAGTTGCACGTGACAACCCTACCCATAAAGGATTCTCAGAATAAACTTGACTTAATGTCGGACAAGGTTTTTTTCAGCCACGAGGAAATCTGCTGAGATATTTAAAATTTAATAAGGAAATAGGCAAAAGTCTGGCGAATTACCAGCCCGCCTTGGTTTTTAATTATTTTTCGTAATAAGGAAGCGAATAGACGAGCCGTGAGAAACAAGAAAAAACTTCTTTGTATACCTTCGCGGGTGATGTGTCTGCAAAACGAGCGAAATAATAAAATATTATATTAGGCTTTGCCATAATTTGAGCATAAGTGCGACATTACCTTGCAATAGTCATTTTGTTTTAAAATTTTTTTTCATCATTCGGAACTGTAAGATAAAGTTTCGCGGGACATTGCATTGTGCAGTGTGCACGTCATCCTGAGATATCACGCAGTCTAGTAATAAGATTTCTAGACTGTGAGATCAGATCATGAAGTCTCATTTGCACAGTAATTTCACTAGTCATAATTTCCTATAACCCGGAACACAGTTATAGTACTTGCACACTACTGTTTGGCAGCAGAGTAATGACAAAGCGGTGGTATATAAACCACACAAAAACAAACTTTGACAGACAAGTCCTATCTCTCTGTCAGTTTTCTCTTTCTCTGTGTATTATGTGTGAGAATGCCCGTATTCCAGCCAAAGGTTATCCAGCCCATTCCACGAACGTAATAATAACACTATATTTTGTAGGAAACCAATTTTCATTTGAGTCGCTTTTATCCATTTCTCCTTTATTTATTTCTGATATACCTGGAAAACTAACAGAAAACCTATTCAAAACGACAGGTTATTGTTCCAAAATACTTAGCTAATATTAGTAATCAAAATAGAATATCGACAAGTAACATGTCTGAGCTGAGGGAACAGCACTACTTTGTCGCGAGCAAGGATAAAACGAGACAGAGGCATACGAAATTACATAGAACAGGATGGAACAAAAGACATCAACGGGTTCCCGCTTCTTTTTCTTCACAATGTTCGTTTTTAATTTTAAAATAGATGTTCTAAGTTTTCTCTAATTATTATATGAAAATTACTTATTTGTGGAATGATATGCCGTATTTTGCACAGCCGGATGTCTTGCTATTCTTCCCGCATAATTTCACTGAGCAATAACTCTTTATATAACGCATTTTTCTAATATTTAGGGATTTTTTCTTTAGCAGTTCCTTTGCGGAAATGCAAATCGAAACTAACGTGCTCGCAGTGGTTAGTGGATATAAACTTCTTGTTTTCGTATAAGGGGAATTGTATCATAGGTCAACTGGTTTCATAGTCAATGATTCCAGCCCATTCCACGAACGTATTTGGGCTGCACACCGCTAAATCTAATTCTGCATTTTGCAGATAAATTCTTTGTTTTTCTTTTCAATCCATCATAAACATAATAAATAATATCTACTAGTAAGTTAGATAGTCCCAGTTGTTGCAGTCGTGTTAGATGCTCAGGTATGTAAAGCAAAAGGTGGTACGCGAAAATATGAGTCGAACATTTTGTAATTTCATCTCCGCGCCCAAGAATTAATGTGATTTATAAGGTGATTTAAGAACTTTTGCTGAGCGAATTCTTTTAGATGGAATTGATAATTGCCAAAGATATTAGATGTTAATTAGATTAGATCCTTTTAAGGCTGAGTTGCACCATAATCACAGTGAAAGTTTTTTTTTCTTATATTTTGGCTCCATGCATAGTGTATTTAGCCAGTGTCAAGTATTGTAATTTTTCATCATTTTAATAGAATATTTCACGTAAAGTCGAATCTTAGTCATAGTCATATTCCAGCCTAAATCAGGTAGTCATAGTCCCAGTCTAAGTCATGCTCCAGTAAAGTGGTGGCAACTTTACTAATAAATAAATAAATAATAATAAATAACGCCCAACGATCACATACATAGATCCTGGACCCTAACTAGGATTCCCTGTATCTAGGGACCCAGGAACTACGAGGACCATGGTCCCACAACACCCAGACACAGAACAAGTATTTGCGTTTTTTTTTTTTTTCGGGCACAAATACTTGTCCTGGCGCGGGAATCGAACCCGCCACCTCCGGGTTATGAGCCGACCTGCTCAACCACCACACCACGGAGGCTGTGAGAAGCTTCTATGGAATTTTGGAAGCAACACGAAAAATCACTGTTCACCACATTATATCACTTGCCCTCACTCATGCTCGTAATTCAGCACTTAATGCGTAAAATGCCATCAATTTTAAACATTAACACTGGAAAAAGCACAAGTTTGAAAAATAATACAATGCAACAACGTGAATTTTTCCGCGTTCCCACCAAAAACCACATCAGTGAAAATTACTATTACGGTTTAAATTAACCATAACTTTGACCTTAACCATGGAGTTTAGCTAGCTGTGTTGCGCCATCATAATTCACAGACAGACTTTTGTCTTCAGAATACTTGATTCCGCAATTATATTTATTTATTTATTTATTTATTTATTTATTTATTTATTTATTTATTTATTTATTTATTTATTTATTTATATATTTATTTATTTATTTATTTATTTATTTATTTATTTATTTATTTATTTATTTATTTATTAATTTATTTATTTATTTATTTATTTATTTATTTATTTATTTATTTATTTATTTATTTATTTATTTATTTATTTATTTATTTATTTATTTATTTATTTATTTATTTAATTATTTATTTATTTATTTATTTATTTATTTATTTATTTATTTATTTATTTATTTATTCATTTATTTATTAATTAAGGTAATCCAATATTAATATTATATGCATATGGCAGATATTTAACATAAACAATAACACTAACCGGCGAAGCATTGGCGGTTACAGTTAGCAGTTAAAGTTATGACGTCATTTAACAATTATCAGATGCTGCAACAAAATGTCCATGCTAGTTATTGCTAAACCCACTCTAAATTTAGCTGTTACCGTTTTTAACAAATGAATTGTAAATTGAAAAATAAACATTCAAAACTAGATCAAAAACAGTACCAACTTGACTGATTATAATCCAGAGTTTTTTAATTTGAAGTCATAGAATAAGTACCTAAAACGGTATAGGCTTAAGCAATAGGCATATCACTTTTATTAAACCAATATATAGCACAGATTTTATCAATCAACCAATTACCCAATTTTAGAGGAGAACCATTTTAAGTGGCTACTTATCTTTGCGTTTGTGTGCGTGACGTGGCAAGTAAACACAGCATACATAGCGAATTTGTACCGTGTGTTTTGAGTAGGCGTTGTTTATTAGGTTCGGGGGTCACCACAAGGTCTTATAGCAATATTATTTATTTACTTCAATATTATTTCAATCATATATTGACAAATTTAATGACATAAAAGTAAGAATACTTTAATGTTACAGACCCAGAGCTGTTTTGATGACGTCACGTTAAATCGTTCACTCAAATACAACTGTCATGTCATACCTTTACAGAATGTTGACACTGACGTGCGACGGTAATAACGCCATATAAAGATGTAGACGTCTCGTTCACACGCAGGAATACTTTATGAGTTCATGGTACGAATTCAAACAATATTATTGTAACCTTGAAATAATAATGCCTTGAAACATGATGGTTTTGTATTACCGGCTGTAGGTTAGTAGTTATTCTATGTTTACAGTGTTATAAAAACTTTTTATACCAAACAAAAACAAGCATTTTAGGTTTGATTTTGCCATTCGAAACCCAAACTTCAGCACAACATTTTATATAGACTTTTTAGATCAAATTTGACCAAAACGAACCAAATTTTACAACCCCACCCGCTGCTTCATCCCTTCGTTTAATGCCACATCAAGATATATAAGTTTTCAAGAGACCATCCACAGGTTTTGGCCTCGAACTTTCGAGCTTCACAAAGAAGAGATAGGTCAAGTTATGTTGGACATTATGTGTCAGTATTTCGCAAGTTTTGATAGTTTCAGAGTGCTAAGTTGTTTTAATGCCCGTTCATTTATTCCGTTGTATTATATTTTTATTATGCCATTAAAATTTGCATGAATAAGTAAATTTTAATAAAACGTAGGCAAATTATTATCAAACATTTATCTAAAGTTTTTGTATATGATTTTACCTACTATAGGTGTCCTTATATTGAAAAATGAAAGAAATGTTCACTTCACTGGTCTTCACGAGTTAGGTGATAGGACTTTTCTGCAAAGTCTGGGCAGGCACCACCACATTACCAGTTCTTCTGCCACCAAGCTATCTCTACTGTGTTCCGGTTTGGCATTCTAGCTATTGAAATTACTGGGCAAATAAGACTTTATGATTTGATCTTACAGTCTAGTAATCTTAATAAGATTCTGAATCTGTTGATACTTCATTCGCACTGGCGTAGGGCAGTGCTGCATGCAGATTAGAGTTAGGCAAACCTTCTTTTTTAAATTTTCTAGTGTCATCTATTATGGACAGCTATGACGCTTAACATTATGTCACCGTCTAGCTCGTGACGTTATTTATTAACAGACAACTCATATCAAAACCAAACGAAATAATAACACCATAACACGATATGAGAAAGGGTACCGCACAAGACCATAAGAGCGCACTCGTAAAATCACCCACCCCAGGTCATATAACCCGTTTTATGTATTATGAGATGACATAGTTTTATGTGCCGGGCAGCGGGTGATGGGAAATAAGATCTTGATCTATTTGATCCTGTTTTTTTGAGTGTTCGAAAATAATATACTTACTAGAAAATATCAATAAAAATATTTTAAATATTATTTACCGACCTCATGTACCTATTTAAAATGAATCACACTAATGAGAATTTTAATAGGTAATTACTCAAATAAAAATAAACTTTTTAAAAATTGATCCTGTGATCATTTAATTTTAAACTGAACATTGTCTAAAATATAAAGAAAGGTAGCCACAAACCGGAAGATGCACACCAGGTGGACCGACAACCTTTACTAAAACTGGCAAGGGCGATAACAGTGTGAGCGAAGCGAGCACCAAAACTTTGCATGTTTATAAATAAATCTAAACAAGTGCAAAAAGCCGGACAGGCGATAACAAAGTGCGAGCAAAGCGAGCACAAAATCTTTGCATTCTTATAAGTAGAAATGGGTTTAGTTGTAATAATCTTTAGGTGAAACGTACACCGAACAAATTAACAAAGTCGAATTAAACTTTGTATGAAAAGAATCTTATGTCTACTGAATGCTAGATGAGTCGACATAAGTGAAATGTAACAAGTTGAAACGTGTTTTAATCTGGCGTAGTGAACTCCTAAATCTAAACAAGCCAACGTGCTACACCTTCGACTGCATCGTCGCTTAACATCTGGTGAGTTGCAGTCAAATGTTGGCCTATTTATACTTAAAAAGAGTCGGACACGCGCCCGAATGGTTCCGTAATAGGGTCTGGTACCCTAATAAAACACTGTTTAATATTTTCACGGTTGTTCACTACGATTTTAATAGTACTCAAAAATGATTCTAATCACGGTAAATATTCCTTAAGTACTAGTAAAACCCCAAATAAAAACCGTGAACCGTGGCAGTGCATTGCACGATATACTATGACTGATTATTATACCATACTTCTTTAACACTACAGCTAATCCTCCCACATCAAACCCCCCCCACGTACCATATTCCACATTTCCCGAACAGCCGCCCCGACGGTTGCCCTAATCGCCTAAACGCCAAGAGTTATTGATGACGGCAATTAATCTTAATCACTCCTTTCACTTAGCGACCGTTTGTTTTTCTATGAGAGGTGATTGGTTCCGAACTTTTTTGGGTTTCTGTAGTCTGTATTAGGTGATGATAGCTCAGTTGGTAGTAAGGTTTAATTGTCACCTGTGGGTTGCAGGTTCAAGTTCGGCAATGAATTTGAGATTTAGGAATAAAAAACATCGTGGTGCTACTGAATATGTATTAATGTGAGTGTTGAATAATTTTTTTCTTTCTTCGTTTCTATCGTTGTAGAGCATTGTCAAACGACTTAAAAATTGTTTCGATTTGGTTGTATTATACTTTTTTTAATTTTCTTTAATTTTTTAATTTTCTTTTAGTTCTTGCCTGTCTTAGCTAGTCTAGCTTCCACACTAGAGGTAAGAGTACATGAACAAGAAATTCAAAATGTGTTGACATCTCACATGGAAGTACCAACCAACCACCAAAACACCAAAAATACAAATTCTGTAAGATTTATATTTAGAACGCATTCTTAAAAAAATCTACATCAATTCCATCAAATAAGGATGGGAACAGAACAGCAATCTCACAACAACAGCATATTTGTGCTGCTTATCCTTAACTCACTCGGGCGGAAGAGGCTTTCAAACAAATGACATCGCCTCCTAAGCTTTAGAATAGGGATGCGACATGTCGATACACGTATTCAGTTATATCGCTACAAAGATACAGTGGCACGAAACTACTGCAAAGATAAAAAAATAATTATTTAAATTAATTGTGTTTTAATGCATAAAAATACTGTGAATTATATCACTAGGCAAGTCAAAACTTTAGTGTTAATTTTATGGGCTGCTCCTTGGTAGGTCCAAGTGGTAGGCGAGTGATAACGACCCTTGCACTTAGAAAAGTTTATTTCGAACTCCTACTACTTACAGCCTTATAAAAAATACAGAAGGAAATACTTATGAAGATAATAAGGGGCATCAGCGGATGCCGCGAGAGGAAAGAGCACAGAATAAATGTTTATAATACGTGTGTCGCGTCGGGAGGTACGAGCTGACTGGAGACGCGCGGCAGGCGGTGAATGCGCCGGCGCAGAGCGGCGGCGAGGCGTTGACGTCACGCATAACGGTACTAATACAGCGGTGGCGCGCGGCTCCAAAATGGCACGATATTCGTCCGTCATTTCACATAATAAATTTAAATAGTAATATTTTAATATGGTACTGTAATAACTATTAAATATGGAAAAGTAAATTTATAAAGGCAGTATATTAATGTAAGTAGTGAAATATATTATTGTGTTATTTTATATTGTTATGTATAGTTAGTAGTAAGTATAATATTATAAAGTAGGTAATTGCATGTTGTAGATGTATATATGTAGGTATATATTTGTATGATATAGTATATTATGTATGGGTAATGTATGGAAGGCACCCACATCACTCCCCTCCAGAGACCGTCACTACGGGCGATAATAGTCTGGGAACCGAACCTGTCTACCAGAACGAGTAGTTCTGATCATTGGGCTCGGGAGGGGGGGTGGTTCCTTTACTACTGTTTGGTTAGGTGGCGGTGCATCGACGAGTAGATAGGCTGGTTTGAGACGGTCTATCGATACCGTGACAGATTTACCGTTCACCATTATTTTGAAGAACTTGTCGTTGCGTTCGATGACCTCATAGGGACCGGCATAAACGGGCTGCAATGCACCTCGTAGCGCGTCTATCCTGAGAAAGACGTGGCTAGAAGATGCGAGGTCTTTATAAACAAAAATGTGGTTTTTGTTATGGCGTGAAGCTGGAGCTGGGTGTAACTTTCCGACAAATGAGCGTAGGCGTGTGGTAAAGTCGGTAATGTCAGTAGTACCACCTTCCTGGCTCTGGAAAAATTCTCCCGGTAGCCTTAAGGGCTCGCCATAAAGTAGTTCGGCGGAAGAGGATTTAAGATCCTCTTTGAATGCCGACCGTATGCCGAGCAAAACGAGAGGCAAAGCTTCTGTCCAGTTTGTGTCGGCGTGGCACACAATGGCGGCTTTTAGTTGGCGGTGGAATCGCTCCACGAGGCCGTTGCACGCCGGATGGTAGGCCGTGGTTCTATGGTGTTTGAATCCTACTATTCTGGATAAATATTGGAATAGCGAGGATTCAAACTGGCGTCCACGGTCCGTAACTATATCCGACGGGCAGCCGAACCTGGCAATCCAGCCAGATAAAAGTGCCTGACCAACAGTTTCAGCTGTGATGTCCATGATGGGCACGACTTCTGGCCATCGCGTAAACCGATCAACAGCTGTTAAGCAGTAGCGGTAGCCATGCGATGGAGGAAGGGGGCCAATAAGGTCGATGTGAACCTTGGTGAACCTTCCGCGAGGTAAATCGAATGTGCCTAGTGGGGCTGACACATGGCGATTTACTTTCGCTCTTTGACACGTCAAGCACGATTGTGACCACTTGCGGCAATCCTTTCGAACGCCTGGCCAAACATATCTTTGTGCTACTAGTTTAGCGGTTGCGTTTGCGCCAGGATGGCTTAAAGAATGCAGGCAGTCGAAAACTTGTTTTCGGAGCGGTTTGGTCACGAATGGTCTTGGCGAGGACATACTCACATCGCAGTAGATTTGAATTTGGCTACCATCTACAGCCATTTTCTCTAAGCGAAGTGATGATTCTTCACTGAGAAGTTGGGATAACTCCGGGTCCGATGCTTGGGATTTGGCCAGCACTTCATACTCGACAGGTTTTTGCAGCTCTTCGACGCGGGACAACGTATCGGCCACGACGTTATCTTTGCCGGATAAATGCCGAATATCCGTCGTGAACTGTGAAATCAGGTCGAGGTGTCTATACTGACGAGGTGAGCAGTTGTGTTTCCGCTCGTGAAAGGCGTAGCACAACGGCTTATGGTCAGTATAGACGGTGAAGTGTCTGGCCTCCAGCATGTGGCGAAAGTACTTTATGCCTTCGTAAATAGCGAGTAGTTCGCGGTCATACGGCGAGTACTTTCGCTGCGAAGGGCTGAGTTTCCTTGAAAAGAACGCCAAGGGTTCCCAGGCATCGTCTTTGTACTGCTGCAAAACAGCACCTAACGCTATATCAGACGCGTCAGTGACGAGGACCAGTTTGGCCTTGCAGTCAGGATGCGCTAGTAATGCAGCGTTACTGAGGCCTTCTTTGCACTGTTCGAAAGCTGTGAGTGTAGCTCCAGTTAGATTAACTGGGTGCGAAGCTTTTACCGAACCAGTCAAGAGAGCATTAAGAGGGGCTTGGGTTTGTGCGGCATTGGGTAAAAATCGCCGGTAAAAATTTAACATACCCAAGAATCTTCTGAGCTGTCTGACTGTGGTGGGTGCGGGAAAGTCCTTGATGGCCTGAACCTTGGCTTCTGTGGGTTTGGTGCCAGCTGCAGAAATATGGTATCCTAGGAACGTTACTTCAGATGCACCGAAAACGCATTTCGAAGTGTTCACTAAGATGCCATATTGACTCATCCTCTCGAACAGCTGGTGCAGGTGTTCTTCGTGCTGACGAGGAGAAGACGAGAAGACCAGAAAATCGTCCAGGTACGTATAGCAAAAGTCGAGCCCCCGAGTCATTTCATCCACGAACCTTTGGAATGTCTGTCCCGCGTTTCTAAGACCAAACGTCATATAGGGGAACTCGTACAAACCAAAGGGCGTGGTGATGGCGGTCTTCTCGATATCCTCCTCGTAAACCGGTATTTGGTTGTACGCCTTCACCAGGTCGATAGTTGAGAAGACCGAGCAACCTGCGATGCTGTGGGCAAAGTCGTGGATGTGCCTTATGGGATATCGGTCGGGGATAGTCCTGGCGTTTAGCATGCGGTAATCTCCGCAGGGACGCCAGCCAGTATCCTTTTTGGGCGCTAGGTGGAGAGGAGAAGACCACGAGCTCTCCGATGGGCGAGCAGTACCACTGTTCAGCATCAGCTGGAACTCCTCTCGTGCAATTTTCAGCTTATCTGGAGCTAACCTGCGGGGAGAAGAAGCTACTGGGGGACCGGGTGTGGTACGTATGTAGTGCTTCGTGTTGTGTGGAGTGACTCGTACTGTGCCTGCTGGTCGTGTTATATCGGGAAACTTATTTAAAATCACGTGGTACCGTGTGTCTCCAGTCAAGACTTTAACAGATAGTACATTATCCGCGACGCTATCAATCATGGCAATGGTTGACAATGAAGTAGTGTTGTCTAGTAATCGCCGGTTACGGATGTCAACAATCAAATTATAAAAATTCAAAAAGTCGACGCCAATAATAGCTTTGGTTACGTCTGCAACTACAAAGTTCCAAGGGAAATTACGCCTGAGGCCAATATTTAAGTTAAGTTGGATGTAACCATAGGTACTAATGACGCTTCCATTAGCCGCAGACAGCTGGTAGTTTGTCTTCTCCCGTCGTTCACGAAGTGCAGCTCGAGGGAAGACACAGAGATCGCTCCCGGTATCCACGAGGAATTGGGTCTTCGAGTTGCAGTCGGTAACAAACAGGCGACCAGTGGAGAGGGGGCAATCTGACGTCGCCATTATCGACCGCCCTGACCGTTTCCCGCTTTTCCGAAGTCACAAGGCTTCTGACATCTGGTAGCCTTTGTACCAAACTTGGAATGGTACCAGCACTGTGGAAACTTGCGGTAGTTGGAGTTGGAGCGGGTGGCGGATCGGCTTCTTTTTTCTCTGGTGCGTGTCTGTGGTCGAGATTGCCTGTCCAGTTGCAGCGTCAGGTTCTTCACTGCGCGCTTCAGCTCTGCTATCTCGCCTGCCATCGACTCGACGACTGATCCAGGTGCTGATGATGACGTGGCTGCTACCTGACGTGTTGGTAATACGATGTCCTGCACTCGGTCTGCTAAATCAGCTAACGCTTCTAAGGTACTGTGAGGTTGTGATGCCAAGAGTGTCTGGATGTTGCTGGGTAAGCGGCTGCTCCAAATAGTGCGAAGAAAGTCTTCCGGTACGTTGGAACCGGCGAGGCCTTGCAGGTGCCGTAGAAATTGGGACGGCTTCCTATCGCCGAGTTCCTCGTGCATTAGGAGTTGATGCACTTTCTTCTCCTTAGAAGCCGACAGGCGCTTAATGAGCTCGCTTTTTAGCTTTTCGTACCTGTTCGTCTCCGGTGGAGCTATAATAACGTCCTTCACTTCCTTCGAGTATTGGGGGTCCAGGTGTCCGATGACGTAATTAAATTTCGTCGCGTCGGATGTGATGCCGGTGATCGCGAACTGTCCCTCAACTTGCGCAAACCATATTTCAGGCTCTTCAGGCCAAAAGGGTGGCACTCTGACACCGACCCGACAAATATCGGATGGTGTAGTGGAAACGCGCCCGCCATCTTGAGGTGCGGTTTTGTTTGACACACTCGACTCACTGCTCGTGCTCATCCTCGATGATATTAATCTTCAAATAACGTTTCAAAGTCGGTCACCAGTTATGGGCTGCTCCTTGGTAGGTCCAAGTGGTAGGCGAGTGATAACGACCCTTGCACTTAGAAAAGTTTATTTCGAACTCCTACTACTTACAGCCTTATAAAAAATACAGAAGGAAATACTTATGAAGATAATAAGGGGCATCAGCGGATGCCGCGAGAGGAAAGAGCACAGAATAAATGTTTATAATACGTGTGTCGCGTCGGGAGGTACGAGCTGACTGGAGACGCGCGGCAGGCGGTGAATGCGCCGGCGCAGAGCGGCGGCGAGGCGTTGACGTCACGCATAACGGTACTAATACAGCGGTGGCGCGCGGCTCCAAAATGGCACGATATTCGTCCGTCATTTCACATAATAAATTTAAATAGTAATATTTTAATATGGTACTGTAATAACTATTAAATATGGAAAAGTAAATTTATAAAGGCAGTATATTAATGTAAGTAGTGAAATATATTATTGTGTTATTTTATATTGTTATGTATAGTTAGTAGTAAGTATAATATTATAAAGTAGGTAATTGCATGTTGTAGATGTATATATGTAGGTATATATTTGTATGATATAGTATATTATGTATGGGTAATGTATGGAAGGCACCCACAATTTAAATTTGATTTTCCTAATTGAAGATTTTTTGATTTAAGCATGAAATTGTAAGAGTAAACAAAGGCCGGCCCCCCACTAGATGGACCGACAACCTGGTGAAAGCCGCGGGGAGCCGATGGATGCAGGAGGCGAGCAGCCGCTCTAAGTGGCGCTCCCGGGGGGTAGGCCTATGGTCAGCAGTAGGCGTCTTCAGGCTGTTAATGATGATGATGATGATGATGAAACAAAGATGACCATAATTACCGCGTCCCATTGGATATGACTGCTACCAGTGAATATAGAATAGAATTGGCGTTCAAACTGTTCATGGTTATTATTACCCGTAAAATAGAAAACCACACAAAAAGATACCTATAAAAAATGTTGTGAAATGTTACTGTTTTTATGTCTTTACAAAAACCATTACTGGATCCATATATATCTTTAAATAGCTACGAACGCAGAATTACTACCATGTGTTGTGATTTTTTTTTACATAACATATAAATTAACCAGTTTCTGGGTTATGATTATTGAAATTGTTTATAATTATTAAAAACTGAAGCCCACTTTTAGTCTACTCCTCTTTATAAACTATGATACCTTGATAGTTACTTCATTACTGGGTATACTCTAGTTAAAGAGTTACAACCATTCTTATTAAGTTGTATTAAGGAATGATTTTGAATTATCTAACTTATTCTCATCAATACATTATTATTCGGTGCTCTTTTGAGTGGTTATCAGATTATCGATATTTTATTTATCGTCATTTCCCATCCCTATTTCCGGTATCACTCAAAAATATTAATAAAAAGCCATCGATGCACGCCCCGCTATTCCGCTGAGGACATATGTTAGAAAGAGAACGCATGCCGATATTAATGTGTTTTGGTGGAAATGACAGGGTTTGCTTTTGCGATGTTCTTTTCTCATTTTAATTTTAATGAACACTCCCTGCTTACTCAGAAATGCATTTTTAGTTTTTTACTGACCATGTCTGTATAACTGGGGTCCCATATGAATGTAGGATAATTATAATGATAGTGCATCTCAGTGGAAGGACATAGAACACTTAAAAGAGCAAAAAGGATTCTTGCCCATTTCGCTGTCACTTCATCGCGTAGCGTTTTTAAAAATGTTTTCCCAGAAAACTCGTTAAGACTTATCTCTTGTAAATAAGGTCAGGATTCGTGTTTTCATCAGGAATTCCCTGAAATCCTCCCTTCAACTCCCACAATATTTAGCAGAAACTTTGCTAATTGCTAAAGTTCGTGATACACCCCACCCTACACATCTGGGACTAATAGTTTGAGGTAGTGATGGGGTAAAATTAGTCTTTGAAAAAGTTTGAGTGTTAGTTCAGTTGAGCCAATATTACAGAGAATATAGGTATCGGTTGAGTAAGTAAAATGATTACCAATCTTAGCCACAATAAAAAAAAAACACAAGCTTCAAACGTATCCTAGTTTTAATTTGTCTATTAATTTTTTTTATGTTATATCCTGGTAATAATAATTATTATTGTGGCAAATAATCGTGTTTTTTTTTTCACTTATATAGTCCTATCAAGTCAAAAGCGTTTTACAATACTAAATACCAAGTTTTTTTTTTTTTTAATGAGAATGAATGACGTGACGAGCTGGTCGTTCACCTGATGTTAAGCAATACGCCGCCCATAACAGTTGCAGTGTGCCCTCGGAACTTAAAAATAATAAAGTTTTGCGTGACACTGCACTGCGCACGTCATCCTGAGACATCACACTGTCTAGTAATCAGATTACTACACTGTGTAATCAGGTCATAAAGAGACTTATCCATTTACTCAAATGCACTTGGCTGAAGGATTTTTTCAACGATCAAGTTACATTGTTAACTTTCGAAAATTTATTTATAGTAAGAAACAGTGAAATTATGAATTGACTTCAGCCAATAAGCTAAGCTAACCTAAGCTATCATTGGATAGGGAGCTAGCTTAGTGGTTATTAGCCAGCGACGGTATAACCCCTTTTCGAAATTCATATAATAAAATAATGAGCGACCGTTCCCTGCAGTTTTTTTTAAATGAAAATGAAACACGTGACTAATGACGTTGCAGTGAGTGATTTCATAATTCAATCGTTATTTTGCTTATTGTGTTATAGAGCCGCGCACCGCCGTAACTAACAGTTCTTCACTAGCTGTGTTATACAGATAGTCGTGTCACACAAAAGCGATTTATTTGACTTACGGAATACAGTCTTGTTTACAGTGTGTCGTAAACAGTCTCTTGATTCATTACCACAGTTGACTCATGTTACAGATAAACTGGAACAATTGAGACTGCAAAAAATTTTCAATTTAATCCCACTCATGGGATTTCCAAAGTTAACGCGAAAATGATCTAACCCCATATTACAGAAAATATCAACAGGCTTCCCCAAGAGAGCGCTACTTTGAGCGGCTGCTCGCCTCTGCATCTATCGGCTATCCTTAGTTTTCACCAAGGCAGGCCACATCGCTCGTAGAAATGACAACCGATGGGAACGAAAGGTTCTCGAGTGGCGACCACGAACTGGAAGACGCAGCGTTGGCCAGCCCCCCCACTAGTTAGACCGACAATGCTAAGAACTATATCGGTCACTTTTAGTTCTCCTGCAGATCTCCTAATTTCGGATCTTAAGCACCGAGCATAGCTCTCCATAGCTCGTTGCGCGACTTTGAGAAAATCTATTGTTAATTTCAAAGACAGCGTAAGTTGATAAAACTTTGTATAGTTAAGCCTCAAATGAAGAACCAAACCGCCACTGTTTTTAAATGTATAATTATTATATACGCAGTTTGAGAAATCGAACAAATGCCTTTGTGGTGTCCCAGTTTTTATAGTCTTACTGGTCCAGTTATAAAAGTTGTCCCAGAAATTTACAGATGCCAAAATAAGTATGCTGTAATAGTCTACCGGGCTCAGTTATAGAAATTGTCCCAAAAATCTTAAAAAGTTCCAGTAATAGTTTTCACTGTAGTTGTCTGATGAAATAAAAGAGAAATCTAACAAGAAACTATAGTTTTATTTAATAATTAGCAGAGCTAGTCGAGAGCACATACATACCGCAGGTTAGGAAAAATCAAAGAGAGAGAATTAGAGATGCACACCGTAGACATCTAATTCGTAGAGATGTCCATCTGTACTCGACTACTATGTAATCGATTAGTGAGGCAACTAATTTATATTTAATACAACACTCTTACCAAATTTATGCCTCTCTAATTGATTTAGGTACCAGTTTACAATTATTACAGACTGACAAAAGAATTTAATATAATATTATTATATGACCGAGTAATTACTAACTTTATATAATTCAACGATCAGTCATATATTTCAAAGTACCTATAACAATAATTAATGATCTTAATTTAAATGTCCCCATTTCATTTTACAACTTCATGACATCTTAACTAATTTACAAAGTAATTTACACAACAGTCAGCATTATACATACCTATCATTAATACAAACTACCTATTACAAAATAATCTCTTACCCAATTTTAACAAGTTTAGTACCTATACCTATACTTTAAACTTTAACAACAAGATAGGTACTAACATTATATAAACTTAGTTTTTTTTTTTTTTTTTTTTTTTAACTAATGAATATACTGGGTGTAATTTTTTTTTTTTTTTTTTTTTTTTTTTTTTTTTTTTTTTTTAATTAATCGATTTCTTTATTAACTTATAAAATTAATATTAAATTAAACTACATTAAAAACTAAATATACTAAACTTAGTTACAACCACAAAAGGAATACTGAATATTAATTAAATTATGATACTTATTACAAATAAAAATGATAACCTAGGTTCGTATGTTACACTATATTGAAAAAATTACATATACCTAATACACATGGTAGCAGAGTGTGGACGAGAACCTCTGCAGTTATCATTTTATTACAGTTGCATGATTATGTTTTAATATCTAGGGTACACATTACATTAAAAACTATTTATCATGATCATCACAATAAATTTGACCATGATTTAGTATGAACAAAACTAAACAATAATTTTACTATTTGAACATGAACACAAGGTAACATAAGGTAGTTACTTTATTTACTTTGACATTTTAATTATTCCTATCTTGGTTCTTAAATACTGAAACTTATCTCTAGAAAGCGGTTTTGTGAAAATATCAGCGTATTGCTCATTTGTACATATATAATGCAAATTTATTTGTTTTTCATTATATATTTCTTTCACAAAATTGTACTTTACTTCTATATGTTTACATCTCTTATGATAATCAACATTTTTAATTACACAAATAGCACTTTGATTGTCTATCATCAATGGAACACTGTCTTGATTAAACTCACCAATGTCTATCAATAGTCTTTTCACCCAGATTGCCTCTTTGGTTGCGGCACAAGCTGCCAAAAATTCTGCCTCGGTCGTTGAAAGAGCGACGCATTGCTGGCGCTGACTTGACCATGTTATGGCAGCTCCATTTTTTACTAGAACATAGCCAGTCATTGACCTTCGTGTGGTCTCATCTCGAGCATAGTCTGCGTCACTGAAAAAAACTATTTTGTTATGCTGAAAAGAAGAATAAGATAAACCATAGTCTTTAGTTTCTTTCAAGTACTTCATGATCTTCTTTACTGTTTTCCAGTGTGTGTCATCATAGCAATTAAGGTAGCGGCTCACTAGCCTCACAGCATACATTATATCAGGGTGGCTCACTATAGCCACATGCATCAATGAACCTACAGCTTCTCTGTATGGAATATTCTTTTCATGAGCCACACCACTCTTTTCCAGAATTGTGTGAGGGTCAACTGGAATACTGGAACCTGTATATGTCCCAGATGAAACTCTTGATTCTCCATTGACAAGTAAAGTAATAACACGAGCTAAACAATTAAATCTAGAAAACAAAACTAATACTTACCTTTGTCTAAACGAAAGCCCTGAGTTATAGGTCCTACCACAAACATACAGCGAAGCCCTCTCCCCGGAAAATGCCACGCATTGGAAACAGTCCATAGAAGATGAACTAAAAGCCCATGACCAAAACAAAACTTGGAACTTGGTTGAAAAGCCACCTGGAGTGAAGACAATTGGCAGTAAATGGGTCTTCCGCATCAAAGACGAGCCATCAGGTCCACTCTACAAGTCCAGACTATGTGCAAAGGGCTGTGCACAAAAACAAGGCATTGACTACACAGAAACGTTTGCACCAACTGTAAGGTATGACTCAGTTCGAATATTATTATCTGAAGTAGCTCAACATAAACTCAGCATGATCCAATTTGATGTAAAGACTGCTTTTTTGTACGGAGATATCCATGAAGATATCTTTATGACACCACCTGAAGGTCTAGAGGTGCAGTCAAACCAAGTTTGTAAGCTGAATCGTTCCTTATATGGTCTGAAGCAAGCACCACGCTGCTGGAATAATAAATTTGACTGTGTACTTAAAAAGTTTGGCTTTGTTAGCAGTCATGCTGATAGATGTGTTTACATAGGTCATGTAAATGAAAACAAGGTGTACCTGTTATTGTATGTTGATGATGGATTACTAATTTCAAGCAATAATGAAGCACTGAATAAAGTGGTTTCTGATTTAAAACAAAATTTTAATATAAAAACATGTGAACCGAAGAATTTTGCTGGATTACAGATAGAAAAATCTGATGGGAATATATTTATTCACCAAACAAAGTATTTAAAACAGCTGTTGTGAAATTTAATATGATAAATGCTAACTGTTCCAGTATTCCAGTTGACCCTCACACAATTCTGGAAAAGAGTGGTGTGGCTCATGAAAAGAATATTCCATACAGAGAAGCTGTAGGTTCATTGATGCATGTGGCTATAGTGAGCCACCCTGATATAATGTTTGCATTGTTGCACTAGTACGTAAATTTTATTGTATTCCTATTTGTATGTTTATTTGTGAAACAATAAAGAGTGCTCTATCTATCTATCTATCTATATAGTGAGTCATCTTCTGATTGGAATGAGTCATACTCAGATCCGTGTTTTGGCGGTGATGACTCTTCTCCAGTGATATCTACTATTGACACATTAGTATCTGAAGAGACTGAATCAGACAGTGGTAATGTTGCATAATCTCTTTTTACTGAATACTCTAGAAAAACAACATCTCTGCTCATCAATACCTTCCTGTTTTTAGGGTTGAGCAATCTATAACCTTTGGTATTTTCATTATATCCAACAAATATCATTTTACTTGCCTTTGAATCTAGTTTCTTCCTTTTTTCTTTTGGTGTATGCACCATAGCCTCACAGCCAAACACTTTCAAATGTTTCAAGTCTGGCTTGGTCCCCGTCCACAGCTCCTCGGGTGATGCATATGTCAGCGCGCAAGTTGGACATCTGTTTGTTACATAGGCTGCGGTCGACACAGCCTCTGCCCATTACTGCTTCTGTAATTTTGCATTTATTAGCATACATCTTGCTCTCTCAATCAATGTTCGGTTCATACGCTCTGCTAACCCATTTTGTTCTGGTGTATAAGGGTTAGAAGTTTGATGGGAAATTCCTTACTTAGGTATTCTCTCCCATTATCAGTACGAAAAGATTTAATTTTTGAATTACACTGATTCTCAACAAGGGCTTTGAATTCTTTAAACTTTTCAAAAACACCAGACTTATTTTTAATAAAATAGGTGAATACTTTCCTGGTGTAATCATCAGTGAAGGTGACAAAATACTGTACTCCTCCCAGCGACTGCACCTCTATCGGTCCACAGACATCAGAATGAATCAGTTCTAGCGCGGCATGCGCCCGGGAACCTTCATTTGGAAATGGTTTTCTTGCCTGCTTGCCCTCCAAGCAGGAAACACAAACAATCTTTTCCTTATTTGTTGGGTTAAGTTCTGAAAGTCTATTAAGATCTGAAAAGTTAAGATGAGCCATGCGCTGATGCCATAAATAATAATCATTTTCTTTCACTTTTGCTTCTGTAGTTGTGTATGCTGAGCTTCGTACAGTATTCAGCCGGTACATATTATTTATTAATTTTGCTTCTGCCACTTTTGTGTTTTCCATGTTTAAAATGTTGCACCCTTTGTCATGGAAAACCACTTGACCACCATGGTCAATTAGTCTGCTCACAGATATCAAATTTGTGGCTAACCCTGGTACAAATATGACATTATTAATTTGTATGGTTTCTTCCTTTCCATTTCGGATGACATTTATGTTCGCTTTTCCACAGCTTTCAACCGGTAATGTCATATTGTTGGCTACCTTTATGCTTTTCATCGGAGGCGGGCCTTCTTCATAGAGCCAGTCTCGGTGCATTGTCATGTGCATAGACGCTCCTGAATCGATGAACCAGCTCAAAGATTCATTATTCTCGGTTGCAGAGAACACTGCCACATAGCCAGAATCAGTTGCAGACTTCTTTTTATTCCTGCAATATTTGCTTATGTGGCCGTACTTATTGCATGCAAAACATCTCGGACCTTTACCTTTTGTGTCGGGGTTAGGTTTTTGCTTTCGGGTGTTTCTCTTAACAAAAAATGCTCCATTTCCTGTATTCTTCACTTTCTGCAGTAATTTAGTTTTTACAGAATCGCTTGTAATTGGCACACCGGAACTTTCTAATGCCATTAGCATGGGTTTGTTTTCTTTTTATAATCCAGCGAGTAGGAGTGAACCCAGCCATTCCTCATTAACCTCAAACGAAATGTTTCGGAGTTTGTGTGCTGTGCTCATGATGCGATTTACGTACTGTTCAATGTCCTGGCAGCTTTCCAGAGTCGTAGTAATCAGGTCTCTTAACAGGCCAACCCTTCTTGTCAATCCTTTGTCATCAAATGCACGCGCAAGGTTTTCCCACACTTCCTTTGCAGTCTCACATTGTTGCACGTGTATGTAGTTAATGGGCTCGATGAGTAGGATTAGCTTCGTTTTTGCCTTTAGATCGAGTTTGCTATCGATTGTCTTATCAGTGTTGATAATGCATTGCCACAGATCTTCATGTTGAAAATATGTCTGTACAGCAAAACGCCATGTGGCGTAATTGTCACGACCGGCCAGTTTTTCTAAATTAAATGTAGAATTGGACATCATTATTTGAAATAAGGCACTGTCAATAACTTGAATATATGCTGAAAAGTAAGCCGGCGAAGTTTGGCGGCCACGCGGTTGCGGCACGGATGCGGTAATGGCGGCGCGTACGGCGGCAAAATAAATTATGGCGAAAATTACTTTCATTACGACTCGCGTGATTCTAAATGCATCAGGGGGCACTGGGCCCATAACCTGATGAAATAAAAGAGAAATCTAACAAGAAACTATAGTTTTATTTAATAATTAGCAGAGCTAGTCGAGAGCACATACATACCGCAGGTTAGGAAAAATCAAAGAGAGAGAATTAGAGATGGACACCGTAGACATCTAATTCGTAGAGATGTCCATCTGTACTCGACTACTATGTAATCGATTAGTGAGGCAACTAATTTATATTTAATACAACATTGTCCTACTTATCTGGGTTTTGTCTATGCAATTAAGTCCTAGCAATAAAATGAGTAAGTAATGAATGATTCAATTCACTTAGCATTAATAGCTTGGTAATAAAATGTACAAACTGAATGAAAGTCAGCCTTAAAGTGAAGTTTTATTTATGTAATGAATATGAATAAGATCCTTAAAATGATATGGCAATGGGCTGACCACTATGACTGGCGTCCTCAACTTGGATCGGTTGTGGATTGAAGTACTATAAAAATGATTTTTATTTTTTTATGTGAATGAATTACGTTACGAGCTAGTCGTTCACCTGATGTTAAGCGACACGGCCGCCCATATTAGTTGTAGTGTCATTCGAAACTTTAAAATAATAAAGTTTTACGCACGCCATCCTGAGACATCACACTAAGATCACTAGACTGTGTAATCAGGTCATAAAGTCTCATTTAGACGAACTTTGCAGAAAAATCCTACCACCTTGTAAACTAAAACCTACTTTATTCTTGAATCCATTTAGTGTGAATGGATCTAAGTTGTATTTTTAAAAGGAGGGAGGCCTAGGACTGATAATCGACGGGAATAAAAAATGGGAAATTTCTCGAGTGGCGACTACTAAACAAGAGATGCAGCGTTGCCCCCCCGATGATCTGGTAAAAACCGCAGGAACAATCAGGCATCCAGCAGCAGGCAAACAGCCGTTCAAAGTGATATATGTGAAGGCTTATGTTTAGCAGTGGACGTTTTCAGGGTTGATGATGATGCCTACCTAAACGAACTTTGCAGAAAATTCTTCTTAGAATATGATTGTAAGGAGTTAAATCATTAAAATGGTTCTTCAGGTGAAAGTCAGTCAGTTAAAGACCTTTTTAGAAACCATTAAGAAAAAAAAATATTTATTACCATCCATTCATACACTTTTAACTTATAAAATAAAGAATTCAGAGTCAATAGGGGAAACTTTCTTTTTCATTCGGTTTCTTTTTTGTTTCAAACTTCTAAGTGATGTTTTTGTTATATAAGTACCTACTTATTTCTTTTGTGGAATTTGTTTGTTATTTGTAAGAGATTCTTTTGGGGCTTTTTGCATGACTGCAGGAAAAAATTGTCTCGATTTTTATGTATATTATTGTATATTTATATGACCTTCTATTTTCTTATGGGCTGGAACAGTTTTGAAAAGCAAAGTTTAATAAACTGTTTTGACATTTTCATTACGTGTTAATACGTTTGAATATGATTTACCAACTGTCTATTACATAATTAGATAAGGTACCCCAAGTTTATCATCATCATCATCATCATCATCATCATCATCATCATCATCATCATCGTCATCTGGAAACGTCCACCGTTATTTAGGCAACCCTCATTAAACTAAAAATAATAGTCTTTCCTTACTTTTTGCCTAAAGACACGTACCTATAATATTTCTTTTGGATAGCAAATTGTGTGCATTGCACCTGAATTTAGCAGATATATTTTGATGTTATTTATTAGATTTTTTGGAATTCTCTATATAATAAATCTATGATGATTTATGTAAAACATTGTGTTTCCTGCTTACATGAAGTCTTCGATGTAAGCAAGAAAACAACTTTACTCATAAATCAAAACCAGGATGACCAGCAGCATTTTGGAATATGGAAATATTTTTTCATCCCAGATTTAAAGAAGTTTGTTGAAACATCTTATTTGAAACGGCTCAGAAGTTAGACCCGTCTGAAGTTCTCGACTGTAAACATCCTGGCTCTTGGACCACAGATAAAACAGTATACAGTTAACCTACATATTTGTATCACCAAATTTTGCGTATTTTAACTTTAGAAATCTCGTGATTTTTACGATATAAAACACCCTTAATACTTAGCCATTAAAAATATATTATTGTACTTCACATGACTTATCTTATTTTTTAGTGCACAGCAGCTAAACATAGGCCTCCCTTATAAGGAGGATGGGTTCGCTATAATCACCACACCCCAGCAAGCATCTCAAAGATTGTGGGCAGAGATGTAAAAACATATTACAACACATGCAATCATGCATCTTTGGAAAACAATAAAATAAAATTGAAATAGAAATAGAAAAATTAAAAGGCATTTTTCGCAGTGCTGTGCTTTCTTTTTCCCGTGCACACACATCTGTCCTGTCACGAAAACCAAAGCTGCATCCACGGGAATCATGCTGATGCTTAACCGGCACTACAAAAGCCATCGTGCTCAGTGTGATAACTTTACCAAATGCTCTCTTCAAACTGTGTCTCAACTTTGCGGTCCCAACTCGCGGAGTGAGTGCTCGCAAGTATTAATTGCGCAAGTTGCTGTTTATTGCTCAAGAGTTTTTAAATTGATGTTTATCTTGTAACAGATTGCGTTGAAGAATAGGGGAGTTACGAGATGTTAATAATAGAACTCAGATTGAGTTGGTTGTTGTGTATGTTGTGAATTTGGCAGCTTCTTATGGGGTATTTCCGCTGAGCTACTTCAAACGACGGGTACCTAACTAGAGCCTTAAAAGGCAGGCAACGTATCGGCAACGCCCCTGGTGTTGCAGAAGGCCTAGAACGAACGAATCTTTACGCAAAAGTAAGTGTAACGTAAGTCAGTTGTATGGGGCGCTGATCAAATGTCATACAACTGACTTTTTTTTATGTGAATGAATGACGTGTCGAGCTAGTCGATCACCTGATGTTAAGCTCGGAACTTTAAAATAATAAAGTTTCGCGTGACACTGCAGTGCTTACGTTATCCTGAGACATCATACAGTCTAGTAATCAGATCACTAGACTATTATTGTAATCAGGTCAAAAAGTTTTATTCGCTCAGTAATTTCATTAGCTACAATGCCCTTCAAACCGGAACACTGTAGCACTTGCACACCACTGCTTGGCGGCAGAATAACTGGAGCTAGCTAAGGGAAGGTTTTATATTCCTCGGTTCATTAAAATCTTTTGCGATCATCAAGCCGCCTGGCAAGCGTGGTGATTAAAGTAAACTGTATGATGAGCGTCCAAAGGAGCCCTATGTTCAGTAGTGCATGTCCTCAGGCTGATGATGACTATCTAGGAGTCTTTTATCACCATCATTAACAGCCTGAAGATGCACACTGCTGAACATAAGCCTCCTCCAGGGGTCACTTTGAGTGACTACTCGCCTCCTGCATACCCGCGGCTTACGCCACAGTCTTTTATATTTTTAAATGCCTTTTTTTGCTTTTTCGGGAGTCATTTATAAAAGAAGTATAGACTTTTTATAGTCTTTGTATGAGCCATCGTACATTTTTGTATTATTAGCAATTTTCAACTTTTACCTTATAATCATTTGCATCAACTATCGCGCTCGCGACCCGCGGATGGTGAGTTCGTTCGCAGTCGCATCGCCGATAGATCGTGCTCATCAATAATCATATATCATAAATCATATAGCGTAGAAATCTTACAAGTTTAGTCTTTCAGTGTTAATATAATTAATTATTTTATCGGAAGTGCATTGGAGTTTAATTTAACCGACTATCACTATATCGTACAGTCGTAGTATAGTCTAACTTAGATTTCATTAAAATTAAACTTAATGGCTTTTATAAACTACGTCGTCAAACACCGTCTCACTAAATAACTTCAATAACAAGTTAAGGGACCCTATAAAAGCTTGATGCATCCTATATGAAGTTTCAAACTCATTACCCCACTTTATGGTCGGCAAGGGTACAGCTTGTGTCATAGTGTGTTTGTAATTGACACAGATTGTGGCATAGTGTAAGGGTTGACATAGGTTGTAGAATAATGAGTTGGTGGCTGATAAAAGTCGTGGCGTAGCATAAAGTAGGCATTATTCAGCGCCACCTTTTAAACAGTACTAGCTGATACGCCCAGGGTTTGCACGGGTTAACTAATTTTGCATCGTAAACCTGTCGAAGGCAAGAGGGAAGGAAAGGAGAAAAAAACAAGGAAAAGGATAAGTGGATGGGATTGTGACCAAGTTTCGAAAGAAGCTGCGTGATGCGTGGTCAAAAGGATAGACAGAAAAAAACAGACGAAAAACTATGAGAACATGTTTTTCTTTCCATATAGATAAACAAATGCACCGCAACTAAAATTTTCAAAAAATTAATTCATTTTTATAGTTGCTTTTATTCATTTATTTATTTATACATATTTGTTTGAAACCTTAATAGAAATAGGAAACGAAAACGAAAAAGCAAAGATACAATACAATACAATACAATACAAAAACTCTTTATTGTATACCACAAGAAATAATTAATGATAAATAACAGCTTATAGTAGGTATTACAATCGGCGGCCTTATCACTAAAAGCGATCTCTTCCAGGCAACCTTTAGATGGACAGTATTGGTTGAAGTAGGAGTAGACGGTGGTGTACAATAAGAACCTATACAGAAAAACAACTGTAATAATAATAATTAAATAACTATACAATACACAATATTACACTTACAATATAATAAATAAATACATTTCGGTACAATACATAAAATAAATATATATTAAAAATACATATGTTGTTGTTCGGAAGCGTCATAAGCAGTGACGGCAGATCTACCATAGACTTAAAAAACAGAATTTCCATAGCTAAAACCGCATTTAATAACAAAAAGATCTGCTCAAATCATAAATAGCAAGACACATAAGGAAAAAAATATAAAAATTTACATTTGGAGCATTGCATTATATGGCTGCGAGACATGGACAATGTCCAAGAGAGACAAGAGAAAGACCAGAAGCATTTGAGATGTGGTGCTGGAGGCGTATGGAAAGAATAAGCTGGACTGAAACTAAAACCAACAAGGAAGTTTTAGACATGGAAGAAAAAAAAGAACGTTACTCAGTACCATAGAAGTCAGAAGAGGAAAGATGTTTGGCCATTTGGTACGACATGACGAGTTCATAGAAACCATCATGGAAGGAAAAGTAGAAGGAAAGAGAGGGATGGGACGACTGAGAAGAACATTCGTGGATGAACTGAAGGAAAAGGCAAATGTCATGTCGTACCAAGAGCTTAAAAGGTTCGCAGAAAACCGTGAAGAATGGAAAGAACTCCACAACAAGGGTGTAACTCTTATATGAAGAAGAAGAAGAAAAATTTGTTTGAAGCCTGGCATACCTACTAATACATACCCACCCACCATCTAGTTTTTTCTTCAAAATAACGACCACTTATAAAACCTATATTAATCATAGCTGACACTAATTTGAATAAGATTTGTATGAGACAAAATCTCCTGCAGCATTATGTTTCAAGATACACGTTTTTCATAAGTTGTGGTAAGTTGTTTTAGAACTAATATAATCGGCTCTAAAAATTTTGTTCGAGAATCGAACCTACATCTTCTAACGCAGAGCCACAATGAACAGAGTTCTAAGATGACAAAACATAAAATTACTTGCCAAAAACCAGTCTCTGAATAAACAAACTTTCAGTCAAAAGTTTATTGCCACAAACATGTAACCGAAAGTAAGATGTTAGATATTTCAGATTAAACTCAAAATATGCTAATTTCGGGACGTTCGTATTACAAATTCAAGCCACGGGGCTAAGCAAATTTTCATGAAACTTTTCGTCTGTGTTTGTATTTACTGCTCCGAATGTGCGTGACTGATTTAAATAACATTAAACTTTTATGAGTAAGTCATTACGTATTTATTTAGGTAACTCTACCTGAACTTTATTACCTTTTATGGGTTTCATCAAAATCTGTGTATACATTTTTTTTTTTTTTATTATTATGACATTTTTTAGCTTTTTATGGCTAAAAATCTCATACATTTTATATTACTTAAAAACATATTCTTTCGCATATATTTTATTCTTTTCATATTATTATTCCCTCAAAATTATATAATAATATTTGCTTGTTGCTCAAAGTGGTGTTCCTGGAGGAGGCATATGTTCAGCAGTGGACGTCTTCAGGCTGTTATTGATGAAGATGATGATAGACCTAAGGACCCTATAGGTGATGGTAACTGACCTAGAGTTATCACCTTGTTTGTCTGTCCGTGTTATTGCTGATAAACTAATTTGACAACAAAACCTAGTCCCAAATACTTTGCACATAAAATTGTCATTACTTAAATCTACGTAAGACTATTACAACCCTCTTTTTACGCAGCTTCAAGTAGACAACAATACATGTTTTTCTAAGCGAAACTTTTGCACACACATTCAATAGGATACAGAAAAAAAAAGTCTATAAAGGAAGTGTACGGTAGACGTAAAATAACAATGTGTCTCAAACAAGAACTGACGCGGGTAAATTTGAAAATAGAATTTATATTGAAGGTACTGTGGGTATTATATTACTTGTGGTGAAGGTATGGGGAACGCTCTTCCACATCTTACACCTGAAATGTTCTCACGATATATTTCACAGTATCTTTGTTATCTCTAAGAGGAAGAATCAAGCGATTACTTCAAAAAATACTTTAATTATAGTAATGTTTTACTTCGAACGATACAGGTGGAGGTGACATCACCTTTTTTGCTTTTATTGCTACTTTACATTGGGTGAAATATTGTCTAATGGTAAACTGTTTATTTGATAACAAAATACAAAACAGAGAATCTTACAAGGTTACAATGTGCAGTCATATGAGCTGGCGACACCCTGTCTCCAGCTCATAAGTCGAACTTAAAATTGCTTCATGTATGTTAAATGCTTGCATGTCTTAACGACTGGAATAGAGAGAGACACTATACACATTAGAATAAGACCACAATTTTTGTATTACCTATTTCGCAAGTTAATAATTTGTTTAATGTGTTTAATTGTTTTATAAATACCTACCGTCTTATCACAAAAATAATTTTAAACATCGCTTAGATACTTGTTTAATTAGACAGCGTCTAAAAGTTAAATGCTCCTTAAACGGATGTTTTATTTTTGTTACTACAAAACCATGTTTATACCGTGTTTATTTAAACACTGTCTAACTCGATCCACATTTCTTAAATAAGGTGACATTATACGAAACGTTTCATTCCGCGCAGAACTCATTTTGTAAATCCAATACATGTTAGCGTCATAGCTGTGACCATAGAAAAAACGAAACGCTATTAGCGTGAAGTTTGACTGTGTGTGTTATGGTGACAGCGATAGTTAAACACCTCTTAAACTAAGGGTTGAGTATGTTTAAATTTTAGCACGTGTTTAACGTCCGTCTATATTAAACGAGTGTTAGGCGCGGATTGTGTATGGAATTCATGAAACAACTGTTCAAGAAGTGTTTAAGGCGCGTCTAAATCTTTTGTGGTAAGACGGCTAATTTTTAAGAAGCGATGTGTGATTAGGCTACGATGGGGCTGGCATAAACTTTGTTTAAAAGCCCCGTAAAAAACTAGATAAAAAAAACGCTAAAAAGCGATCTCTTCTAGACAAGCTTTGCATAGACGGAGATAGATCAATGAGCATAAAATAAAAGTGATACCCCGTCTGAAAAAGATATTCAGATATTGTGTCATCATTGCTAGTTTAAGAAAAAATATATGTAATACCAACTACAACTATTAGCATGTTTCTTTAGGAATGATCATAAGGTAAGTAATAAGTATCAACCTACAATTTTGGAGTCAAAAATGTGGTACCTAGAAAATGATCGAGATCTCACTTAGGCTATAAGCCACAATCATGTTGTCATTCTACAAAAGTACGTAAAATTTTTAAATGTTAGCTGAGATAATGATGATGATGATGATTATGTTGAAGATGATGATAGTGAAACTGGTAGTGGTGAAACTAACCGTCTAAGAAAATAAAACTGCTGAATCCAGTTCATTGGTTTGGGAGCTACAATACCTATGTACCAGCGCAACATAAAACAACAATGTTATGGTAGAACTGGTCTCCGTTTATGATGAGTTAAAAATCAAGCAAAACCTAAAGCAAAACTCTAAACTAGTGATGCACCTTACCACGTTTGTCTTCCCAAACAATCCGTACGAAGCACAAAAGTTGTTTTTCTCGACTCGCATTTAAATCGGGTTTTTATTGAGATAATCGCCCTCAGAAGAATTGCTCCCGAACAAACAGACGTACAAACGAGTGGTTGGAAATGCAAAAACCGAAATAAATCTTGGACGGAGACGTCAGACCGATTCTGAGCGTTTCTCATTTAAAATTCTAGTCCGCCCTGTAATTCGGAGCGAATCTGTGGTGCTACCATGAAGTTGTTTTAGTTAGTGAAAAACAAATGACTTTGGTAAAATACGAGACACAAAATGTTATGTAGATACTAGGTGGTAGGACTTTTTACTAGGTGGTAGGACTTTTCTGCATAGTTCGTCTAGGTAGGTACCACCGCTTTGCCAGTTATTCTGCCGCCAAGCAGTAGTGTGCAAGCACTACTAAGTTCCATTGTTGCTAGTGAAATTACTGGGCAAATGAGATTTTATGACCTGATTACACAGTGTAGTAATCTGATTACTAGACTGTGTGATGTCTCAGGATGACGTGCGCAGTGCAGCGTCACGCAAAACTTTATTATTTTAAAGTTACGAGTGACACTGCAACTGTTATGGGCGGCCGTATTGCTTAACATCAGGTGGACGACTAGCTCGTCACGTCATTCATTCTCATAAAAAAAGTGTTTCCCTGCGAGATAAGATCCAAAATGAGAAGATCCGCAGGAGGACTTAAGTGACCAATATAGAATTAGCAAGTGGAAATGGCAATGGGCAGGACACATCGCTCGTAGAACTAACAACCGATTGGAAAGAAAGGTCCTCAAGTGGTGACCACGGACCAGAAGATGCCGAATAGGCCAGCCCCCCTCTAGGTGGACCGACGATGAATGCAGGATATGAACAGCTACTCAAAGTGGTGCTCTTTGGGTGAAACCTATGTTCAGCAGACGTTTACAGGCTATTGATGAAGAATTTAATCCTGAATAACTGTATTTTTTTCAAGATGTCCTTAGTAACCCCCAGGTTCATTTAAATTCCGTCGTGCTATTTGAATTGGAGATTTTACAGCCTTTAATCTAAAACCGACGTTGGATGATGCCGCGTGTGCCTTCATCCTGCTAATTACGGGGCTGATGGGACCAGATGTTGGGTGGGAACTGGCTGGGGTGGAGAACGTACTTGTCGAGGTCGTATTTACTAAGTAGGACCCCGGTGTTTTACCGTGTTTCTTGAAACAAATTTTAATGCGTCATCATCATCATCATCATCATCATTAACAGCCTGAAGATATGCACTGCTGAACATAGGCCTCCCCCAGGGAGCGCCACTTAGAGCGGCTGCTCGCCTCCTGCATCCATCGGCTCCCCGCGGCTTTCACCAGGTCGTCGGTCCACCTAGTGGGGGGCTGGCCTACGCTAAATCTTCCAGTTCGTGGTCGCCACTCGAGAACCTTTCTTCCCCATCGGTTGTCGGTTCTACGAGCGATGTGGCCTGCCCATTGCCATTTCAACTTGCTAATCCTAAGAGCTACATCAATGCGTCTAATGCGTCATTGGGGTTTAATTTTGAGAATATTTGTGGGTTCTACATAAAAATTCTCAATCCTATTCTATCCTACTTATAATATTATATATTCAAAAGTTATCACTTACCTGTAGAAGTTGTAACTAGATCATTTTTGTCCTTTTAAAGGCAATCACAGAGCTAGAATTTGTTACTCAACCTATCTCTACGAAGGGAATTACCGGGGTGCTATGTACCTTTTCCTTCTTAATAGTTCTTGAACTTAAGCACTACTTCCCTGCGTTTTTCACCAGGTCGTTGTTCTAACAAAAGTGGATCTACGCTGCGTCTTTTAGTTCGTGGTCACCACTCGAGAACATTTTTCCCCTTCGGTTATCAGTTCTACGAGCGATATGGCTTGCCCATTGCCATTTCAAATTGCTTTAAAGTAGTTCAGTCAAATTAATCCTTGAAACTTGCTTCGAATCCAGTGCGGTTGTGTCTACACTACATTAACTAAGATGTTTGCTACGCCAGCTCTACAGCTACGGCGTAGCACAACCGCTACATCATCTACACAAGTTCAGTTTCGTTGAATTTACTAGTTCGCTACTTTCTACGTGATTGCTTGTGATATTTACCTTCTCGTAGTTATGCCATTTAGACAAAAATAGAAGACACACTAGAATATACAATGAAATCCTAAAGAAAAGCACAACGCATGTTTGACAGGCGGTTTGGTGATCACAGCAGATTTTATCGTACCAAGACAAATTCTGCTACTCATTCTCTTGATTCCCTTAGCCGACTACGGGAAGAGATGGGGTGCTCCTATTCTCACAATCAAGACCACACGACCAAATATTCCCTCCCAAAGTTTTTACACAACTTCCTACCAATAAGAACATTGTTATTTCCCACACCCAGTCACTTAATTACCCACTTAAAATAAATCTCGGCAGAAACTTCCAACTAAAATAAATAAATAAATGAACACAAACACTAAGGGAGGTACATTTATCAATTAGAAGCAATATCCTTCATAGTGAAACAATGCACTAGACAATGGAGTTTCGTGCATTCAGTGAATCAATCATGCTCTAGCTAGTTGGCTCTGACCAAAACAATACTCATAGATGGATTTCTCAAAACTAGATAGTGAAGTCAAAAAAGAACATAATATTCCCTCCCAAAGCTTCTACATTCGTAGTAATAATGACGTTGCTAAATTAAATTTCCCTTCGTTCCATTAACTCTAAGAAATCTTGGTAGAAACTCCCACTAATGGGGGATAAGTTGGCAAGTAGGACTATAATAACATAAGAAAAAATCGTGACAATAACACAAAAACAATGATTGGGATTACTATTATGTTCAATCCTTGGAATAGATATAGCTTATAAAAAAGCTTCTTACTGCGTTAAAAGTTATGCGCCAAAATAGCATCATATACCTGATAGTAGTATTTGGTTTACTTTCTAATACTTTGGGCCGAATTTTCATTGTATAGTTATAAAATATTATAAATTTGAAATAAAATAATACACAAACTCCGTCCAACCCTAATGATTTTTTATTAATATTATTTATCATAATTTTACGGTGGTCTCATTATCTCGTGTCTATTCACAATAATTACACTCTATAATTGTTATTTTTTTATGGGAATTAGTGACGTGACGAGCTGGTCGTTCACCTGATGTTAAGCATCACGGTCGCCCATAACAGTTGCAGTGTCACTCGAAACTTTAAAATAATAAAGTTTCGCGTGACACTGCACTGCGCACGCCATCCCGAGACATCACCCAGTCTAGCAATCAGATTACTAGACTGTGTAATCAGGTCATAAAGTCTAATTTGCCCAGTAATTTCACTAGCTACAATGACCTTGATTGAAATGGTCAAATCCACACAAAATTGATAAATTTGATTCAAGAAACTAAATTGCTAATCTAGGCACCGGCGCCGTCTACATTATTCTTTTAGTCTAGTAGCAGTATGAGTTTGACCCAATTTCTACTCTACAGTGGCATTGCTGCAGCTTTTGGGAGGAAATGGAAATGATATCTAATCTATTCACTTGTCAATTTTGAAAATCAAATTAATCTAACTAAACCACAAGCCAAGATCTAGAGTTTGCAAACAAAGATGAGCCAAAGTGCGTTACATTCATATAGGCTGGAAGATTTGGAGTGTCTATAGGTCATCGCGCCGAAATTTGGTTTAAACGTGTAACTAAGTTCGATACTTTGCATTTTACCAATAAACGGAACGCAAGTAGAGCCACAGGGTCAATTTCACCGTTCGTATCACAAAACGAGATCAATAGAAATTCGTTCATCATCATCATCATCATTAACAGCCTGAAGACGTCCACTGCTGAACATAGGCCTCCCCCAGGGAGCGCCACTCAGAGCGGCTGCTCGCCTCCTGCATCCATCGGTTCCCCGCGGCTTTCACCAGGTCGTCGGTCCACCTAGTGGGGGGCCGGCCTACGCTGCGTCTTCCAGTTCGTGGTCGCCACTCGAGACTCATTGCCATTTCAACTTGCTAATCCTAAGAGCTACATCGGTCACTTTAGTCCTCCTGCGGATCTCCTCATTACGGATCTTATCTCGCAGGGAAACACCGAGCATTGCTCTCTCCATAGCCCGTTGTGCGACTCTGAGCTGATTCGTTCAAATGTACGTAATTTAAATTATTGATTATTAATAGACTAACAGAAATCCAATTTTTTCAAAACCTTTGTTTATGTTTTTGGGTGTTATTTGATGCTCATAAATGATTATGAGCCAAATTATGATGCCAAATTAAAAACTTAAGGGTAGCACAAAAGTACAAATAATTGAATTGTTTGTCTAACCCTTCAGAGTTTTCGTGGAGGCCCAACAACCAACCCAAGGGTGCTGTCAGCACGCAACAGTAAACAGCTAAAATAAATTACCTAAATAAATAATATTGTTTCCTGATTTGTTTCCAGAAAAGGAGATTTAAATGTGTTCTTTATTCCGTAAGGGATGATTTCGCGTAAATTATATTCGTGACTTTACATTGGGTTAAATGTTTAACTACCTACTGTTTTAATATTTCGGAGATGATGGTAAATTATGTTACTTCTAGAGAAAGGGGGAGGATTGCCATGATCACCAGATCACCATGCTTGGCTGGTAGCTGCGTGATCGCAGAAAATTTTAATGTACCCAGGATGATGCTGCGCATTCCCTACACATTCCCTTAGCTCTTATGTCGCCCACAGGATCAGAAATATAAGTTCTACGCCGGGACCACATGGCCAACTAGTTGTACTGGCTTGTTCCGTAATAAAATAAAATTATGTGACCCCAAAAATCTAATGAGTAAAGTTAAGCAACGATGTCTGCGGTCACTACTATGATGGGTGACCGCTTCAGCAAAAAGTGGTATTTAAAACTGAGCGCTACCGTGCTTCGGAGGGCACGTTAAGCCGTCGGTCCCGGCTGTTGTCGTAAGACAATAGTCGTTAAGACTGAAACCACTTGCCTAAACAACAAGAAGAAGAATCTATTGAGTTCATTTCCATCACTCTTTGCTACCAAAAACATATCAGGATTACTTATTTCAACCTGATATCCTATATAACTTTGGCGGTCTACAACCTGTTAAATCGAAATGGGTCGAAAGTCGGCATAACATTCTACAAAAGCTAAACTTCAGGTAGGGAAGGGTATGGCGTCACTTATTTCCGGTAATAGTAGTGCCGATACCGGTATAAGGGTGTAAGTTAATGCTTCCGGTACCCTGTTTATATAGGAAAAGGAAATATATTTTAGTTCGTATGTTTTTAAGGAAAACAATTACATTTATAAGACGTTAGTTGCCTACGCTGCGTCGTCCGGTTCGTGGTCGTCACTCAAAAGCCTATTTTCCAAATTATTTGTCAGTTTTGCGAGAAATCGAGATTGCATGTCCATTGTCATTTCAACATAACATTACATATTTATTTATTACTTTTTAAACACTCGTACCCATGTGGGGACGACGATGGGGAAGACGCAGCGTAGGCCGGCCCCCTACTAGGTGGAGCGACGATCTGGTGAAAGCCGCGGTGAGCCGATGGGTGTAGGCGAGCAGCCGCTCAATGTAGCGCTCCATGGGGGAAGCCTATGTTTAGCAATGGACGTCTTCAAGCTGATAATGATGATGATGATGATGATGATGTTTCACGTGGTACCGTGTGGTGTGCGAATAGGACCACCAAATCTTCTTGTGAGTACCATAACAGCCAGCTGCCCAGTGAATGGGCTGCAGCATTCTCATTGGTCTTCATTACAATCTACTGCCAAGCGACCTACCAAGTTTGGTGTTATGGCACCTTATAATAAGCGTCCAATGTGGCGTTTTATAGGTGAGGCCAATTTTCCAAATGCAATGCTATAAATAACTATTGATTATGGCATTCTATAAGGAAGGCCTATGTCAATAAATTTAAATTTTTGACGTAATTATTTATATTTAAAGCTAAGACAAAGATTTTTGTAATAAAATTGTCTACTTAATCATGAAATTTTTAATATAAATTTTAGGCGAAGTATGTGTGTGTAATAAGAACCAACCTAATAGAATTTTATCCGAGATAAAGCAAAGTAAATTGAAATTGTAACAAGCTTTAATAATGCCTCTCGCGAAAATTAATTTCGAAAGCCGAACTTATTTTACGGCTTTGTCATTCTACGATAATAGTTTATTATCATAATCGTTAAATTTTAGGGAAAACCGTTTATCTTCCTTATATTTTTATTAATAAAAACTTTACATGTTTAATACCTACAGAAAATTTGTTTTTTTTTAGATAAATATTTATAAAAATCATATTTTATAATATGTGGTATCGCACCAAATCTACTCAAAGATGATTTTTATACATATTTTTGTCTTCATCATCAGCCTGGGGACGATCACTGCTGAACATAGGCCTCTACATAGAGAGTCACTTTAAGCGGCTACTTGCCTCCTGCATTCAATGGTTTCTCTCAGTTTTAATAATTGGTCAGGCCCCAAGTTGGTAGCAAAAGAAATTAAGGGTTCCTTCAAACAATCATCGTAAATAGGTAAATAATTAGGACCCTAAATTCATTAATATTTGCATCATGATTGCACAAAAGGACTTGTTGATTCTCCCATAAAATGAATGATGCATGACTCATTTTGTATATATTACTATCTACTATCCGTGAGGACCTTTAATTGGTTTATTTTTGTGTAATTTATTGTTTATATTGTTATAGCAACTGTTGGTCTTCCAAAAAGGAAATAAATAAATAAACAAATAAATAAATATTACGTTTATAATTAGGTCACTTTTATAGTGCTTTAATTTTTCTGGAAATACTTATGCTTATACCTACTGTAAAGATAAGAAAATCCGTACCTTTGCAAACCGATCATACAGTAAAACAGTTCCACATCACACAAATCCATTCACATCAATAGTATCGTTTTCACAGCAATTGTTCACAAAAATCCAATAGCAACAACATAATCAAAACTTTTCAAATTACGAACTTTACGCTTTGAAGTTACCGCCCAACCGAACAGGTCCACTCAGCTCAACGGCTCCAAGCGAACTGAACAGGATGGGACATATCTGTGAAGCCTATGAGATACAACCTTCCAATTTTCTGTATTTTCCTGCTGAAAATATTGACACACACGATATGTGTTCTTATTTTCAAGTGCATAAGGTTTAGTTAATTTTTAAGCCTGATGTGTGTGTGTCGTATTCATTTGTTTCACAGTACGTTGGACATACAGTAATTTGTGTATGTGACGGTTGAGGTAAGCGGGGAAGAAAACCTTCGGAATTTTAATGTTGGTACTCTGCTAATGTAGTGGGTTTAAGAGTAGTTCACATACGCCTGCTAGTACTACTAACATACCGTTATACCGTATATACATTTTACGGCATGTTTATACGTTTTACGTGGTGTAGTGGCACTCTATAAAAGTTTAACGGTGCTGAGGTGGTATTGGCTTTAAAGTTTACTACTGTTCTACATGTAGAGGGTATAAAAAGGGGTGTTTTAACTGCGTAAGAAGAGCGCTTACTTATAACACCAGCCTCTGGTTTTCCATACGTTTGTTTAAGTTAAACTCCTGTCAAGTTAAAAATACGAAACGCTGATTGGTTGCCGGTTGATCATCGGTTATTTTCAACCAATGAGCGTTCAGTATTATTAAGTTGATGAGTTTAATTTTAGAAACGTATAAGAAACAGGGGTTAAGGCTTTTAATTCGATTTACGACTTGATATCAAACAAAATTTGCTTCCTATAGTTTGCAATGTCAAAGCACGAAACAATGTTGGCGTACCTAAATACTTTCTTAATTACCTTTGTACCTCAACGCATCAGCATTGCAATTCAACGAGGCAATGCTGCCAGCATGTTGGGTACGCTACCTACCGGCAGTGGGCTGGAGCATTTGGACTGTCTATAGGCCATCGCGGTCTATTATACAGTCCATATGTTCTTTGTAGTAGGTATAGTGTAGCTAGTTAGTGTGTAGTGTAGTTTGATCTGGGAGTCCTCAAGTCTAGAGTGAACAGTTATCTTCTAGGCAGGTATGCGCCATCGTAAACCACGTCGTTACTTTCCATCAGGTGAGACAGTGGTCAAATGCTTTGCCTAGACAGAATAAAAAAAAATTTGCCATACTTAGCCTTTTTATTAAAGGTTAAGATGAAAATAAACTGACAATATTTTACTTTTGTGAGATCGTAGAGATGCACGTAGTACACAAAAATCTTCTTATTGAGGGGGAAAACGTGAAAATCTTCTCAATTTTCTCCAAAACAAAATGGCATCTCCCGAGCATACCCCAAACTTACCCTGCCCACTATACCCTTCCGGTTCGTTTCCGCTACCCTTACAATTACGGCACCACAATATGTCCCCACCCTTATGATTTCACAAATAAATGGCGCGTTCTGAGATGCCTTGCATATGGGAATTGCTTACAGGCACCGTACTGTAGATAAGCAGTAGGCAGTCTAGTTAACTCTAGTTCATATTACATATCATCAGTCAGAATACGTCCTCTGCAGAACATTGGGCTTCTCCATAAAACGCCATTTCGGACGTTTATCATAGGGAGGATTTGCCATTATCACCACGCTTAACGGTCGCATCATTTGTCTTGCGCTACTAACATTTTTCAAGATACGTAAGAGACACGACGCATCTTGTCGCGCATGACTTGTCGCGGACGTGTATGACACCTGCGTAGTGTGCGAGCACCAATACAAATGTATATGATATACTCCACCGCGATTAGTCACCGAAACTCGTAATACTACAGTCACCTGGGTGTATCGTAATAGGAAAAGAGCCTTAAACTTTCGTGCAGATGCGCATAACTTGACAAAAACATTTTAAGTGACAATGGAAAGAAATTGTTATATTGTTTGTCAAAGTTCGATCCTTATACAGAAACCAAGAAATGCCCTTACTGTCTATAATAAGACTTTCCCGAAATGAGTTCTTATTTTGAGGCCTTTTACGCGAATATTACGAGAAGTTAGTGAGATGATGGCGTTACTTTTATACCTTTTTGATGTGTTCAAAGTTGTATTTCGTTGGTGGAAAAGAAAATTGATTTTATATAGCAAGTGCCGTTAAGATCAGGTTATTTTCTAATGGTAAGCGATGGCGGGATGGGATGGGCGACGTAAGCGATATAGCATTATCAGTTCTCCTAAGGCTCCGCGATCCGTTTTTCCGTCTGTCACCAGGCTGTACCTCATGAACCGTAATAGTTAGAGTTGAAATTTTCATAGATAATGTATTTCAGTTGCCGCATGAACAAATACTAAAAACAGAATAAAAGAAAATTTAAGGAGGCTTCCATACAACAAACTTGATCTTTTTGCTTACTTTTATAGATAATGTTATAAAACCCTTCGTGTGCGAGTCCGACTCGCACTTGCCCGGTTATTCTCTTTCTCATGTAGGAGTGAAGTGGTGGAAGTGTTCACTCTTATGGCAGTATTTTTAAACTGGCCAAACGATGTCTACTTATTTCTTGTCGTCAACTTCGGTTATCTTGAGACATCACAAAAATATAGCCCTGATTTAGAATAAAAGAACAGATTAAAAAAATCTTTATTGCACAGACCAACCATTAAAAAAAACTAAACATTAAGATGCTCGGTGTTTTCCTGCGAGATAAGATCCAGAACGAGGAAATCCGCAGAATGACTAAAGTCACCGATATTGCCCTTAAGATTAGCAAAATGAAATGGCAATGCGCAGGCCACATCGCTCGCAGAACTGACAACCGATGGAGAATCAAGGTTCTCGAGTCGCGACCACGAACCGGAAGTCGCAGCGTAGGCAGACCCCCACTAGGTGGACCGACGACCTAGTAAAATCCACGGGGAGCCGAGCAGACGCTCAAAGTGGCGCTCTCTGGGAGGCCTATGTTCAGCAGTGGACGTCTATGGGCTGTTGATGATGATGATGATGATGATGAAACATTAAGAAAAAAAAACAACATTACCTTACTATTACTTGAAAATTTGAAGTTGAAAGTTTCATATGAGTTATCTGAGCTAAATAAGCTGACCATGCAAAGCCAAACAAAAAACGTGTCTGCTTCGTACATTTACATAATCCAGTGCAAAAGATCGTTTTAAAAATATATTTCAGTCGTTCAATAGAAGTTTAAACTCATTTTCGATACAGTATCGGCATCTCAAATCCTTTCGGGGATCCAGAGGGACCCATTTACAGGAATCCAATTGAAACTTTTCAATTCGGGGCTGAAATAGGAATGGAATTTACATCCCTGTGAATTTCATACAAAAAACAGAGAGACAGATTACATTTTTTTATATAAATAATAACGCCCAACGATCACAAACATTGATCCTGGACCTTAACTAGGATTCCATGTATCTAGTACGAGGACCATGGTCCCACAGAACAAATATTTGCACATTATTTCCTGTGTACAAATATCTACTTGTCCTGTCGCGGGAATCGAACCCGCCGCCTTCGGGTTATGAGCCGACCGGCTCAACCACCACACCATGGAAGTTGATAGGCTTGCGTTTGACCACTATCTCTTGATGGGAAGTGAAGATGCGGTTTAGTATGTAACACTTGCCTAAAAGATACCCTCTTACTCTCGATTTGGAGACGTTGTCATCATCATCATCATCAGCCCGAAGACGTTCACTGCTGAACATAGACTTTCTTCACAGAGCGCCATTTTAAGCAGCTTACCTCCTGCATACATCGGTTCCCCCTTAGTTTTGAATGTAGAAGTAGATAAGTAGTCAAGGGAAGCGCCTATGAAGACTAAAAAAAAAAACAAAAAGAAATTCATTAATTAAGATAATGGTTGCTTAAACATTCTTTACTCATTTTCAAAGAAATATTTATTTCCTTTTCACAATCTAGGTATTATAAATATAAATGTTTCATATTAAATTATCTACAGAATCTTACTATTATTGTATTTCTAGAAGAAGGGTGGGTAGTTAGTGAACTGGGGCCGTACTGTGAGCTCTTAGCGCGATTCAAAACAGAGCCTATATTGGATCACTTTGTTTTTTTTTTTTGTATAAAGATTTTGACAAGCGATCCAATATTGGCTCGGTTTTGAATCACGCTAAGAGCTCACAGTACGGCCCCTGTACGCACCACAATTATTGATAAATTAACAATACAAACTAATTATATGTATAATTGAATATAGTACCTAATACGTGTATAGTGATCAACTGAATTCCAAATTTACCCACTCTAATTTAGAATTAACTTACAAGCTAGCTATTACTTAGCCCTTATAATTTAGTACTTATTGTCAATATTTCTATGAACTGATATGTACCTATCGTATATCTAAGGTTCTGCTTGTATTTCCTGAGAAATAAATATTCTTATTCTTAAAAAAAAATTACATTCTAATAACATGCAAACAAAACAACCAAATAAATTCAATTACAAATGCGTACAAACAAAACACAAAGAAACTCTTTCCCCACTCCCCATTTTATGTAAAAATGCTCTATTTTTGTAAGGTGGGTTTAAGTTAAGGTAGAGATCTTACTTTTCCAAAGAACGTAAAGGTTCTTTGACGATTGAACCAACAATCTTTCTAACAGCCATTGGTTTCACCGGTGTAATGACGTCACGTTTTAGTGGGGTAGGGGTAACTGTTGTCACTGATATATTATAAAAATAGGTATGTAACACAGACTAAAAGCAGGTAGATATAGCGTAAAATTGGAAATTCTTTCTTGGAAAGAAGCATAGAAAAACTACGAATTAACGTCTGGAATGCTAGCATTTTCCATAACAAAAGAACTACAATGATTGCCGGCTCGATATCGAGCCTCTGGGAGTGTAAGGCTTATGAGCGTATATTATATCAATTTACGCAACTAATCTTAAATCATATGAACGGTAAAAATATCAAACGGTAAAATCATCTCTAAACGCAAAGCGACTGGTACCATGTGTATAAATGGTATAATACACACACAGATACACTCACACAGACACATCCTCTCTCATACAGATTAATTTGTAAAGGAAAAATTAGAATCACGAGCGAGAAGTGAACCCGCATCCATCCTTCCTTGAAGCCGGGATATGCTTTACTTAAGCTACCGTGACAAGTGGTCTCTTGTCCGAGTTTTTCCTTCACCTTTTCACACGACGTGTGAACTTAAGGGCTCCTTAATTATATTACAGATGGGCATAAGTATATTGAAGGAATTTTGGCGGGAACGCGGAAAAGTTCACGTCGTTGCATTGTATTATTTGTTAAAACTTTTGCTTTTTCCAGTGTTGATGTTTAAAATTGGTGGCGTTTTACGCATTAAGTGCTGAATTACGAGCATGAGTGAGGGCAAGTGATATAATGTGGTGAAACGTGATTTTTCGTGTTGCTTCCAAAACTCCATAGTAGCTTCTAGTAAAGTTGCCACCACTTTGCTGGAGCATGACTTAGAGTGGACTATGACTAACTGACTTAGACTGGACTATGACTATGACTAGGACATGACTTTGCGTGAAATATTTTATAACACGATGAAAATATAATACTTGACACTGGCTAAATACACTATGTGTGGAGCCAAAATATAAGAAAAAAGAAAAAAAAAAGTATATTGAATACCTTGTTCTTTTTATAAACTCTATTATTGTAGTATTAGAAATGAAGAATTAGTATCAGAAAGAACAATTTATAAAAAAAAAATCTAACAGATACCTTGTAACTAAATTGACAGCCTGTGAAAAGTTGAAGGGAAACAAAATACTACTTTTTGGCCCTGCTTTTTAGTTACGCGCATGCCCTCTACCATATTCGAGTCTAAGGAATATGCTATACAGATGGCGTTCTCGATCGGCATTGTTCCACGCCCGTGCCGGGATTGCCCCGAATTACGCAAACTTCGTCAGCCGTTGCCGAAACCCTTTAGGTATTCGGAAGCTAAACCCAATCAGGGGCCGTACTGTGAGCTTTAGTGCGACTCAAAGCAGAGCCTGTATTGGATCGCTTCGTTTTTTTTTTGTATGAAGATTTTGACAAGCGATCCAATATTGGCTCAACTTTGAATCGCGCTAAGAGCGGCCCCTGCTGTGTAAAAAACGTATATTATTATAATCTATATGAATTGCTGAAACTTCCTACACTACTACTACTTACTAGACTTTATGTAGAACTAAAATTAAATAATTTCGCAGTCTGATTGAGCGATGAGGTTGCACAACGACAAAGCCCGTTTCTTTCTTCTGTTGATTAAAGATATAAAATAACCTGTTGTTTTGACTGTGGTCTTGCATTTAATCTATATAACGCACTTTATTTCAATGCGATTTCAATCCAAATGTTACCAATTTTGTGATAATATATTTCACTGAAAATTTAATTCCAGGTTGGTCTCGATAGTCAATTCGTTTTTTTTTTCTCTTATATCAGTATAATGTAATCTCGATAGTGCAAAAGGTACACGTTGAACACTTAGCTGAAGCTGAACCTTATAGGTGTTTCACGGGTAAGAAACTATAAAACTCTTGCTGACTTTCTGGAATGAATTTAAGTGTAAACTTACTTTAATAATAAAAACAAAGGATAGATGTAATAGGAACTAGACGAGCATGTTTCTACTATCTAATCGTATTTTTCTTCAATCCTCTTGTAAATATTTATTATTATTTTGCCGATTTGACAAAGCGATCCCGGATAGCTATTCTGAACAAATACAATTGGTCCACTTGGTGCAAATATTGGTTCAAACTGCTTCCTCCTATGTCTACGCTATTAAATAAGTAGGTCACGGGTTTGTTCACAGATTACATTACAAAATAGTTCGAATATTGGACACTGGTTTACCAGTGGAAGTTAAGCTTTAGTAGGAAAAGGACTGTCTCCCACTTCATCCTGCTGATCCTTAGAGTTATGTTGGCGACCCTGGATTTTTGTTTGATTGGGATCTTTTGCCAATACTTTTTTTTTAATGCTGAATGCGCGCCGTTGCTTGGTTTCCATCCAAAATTTTGATTGAGATCAGATGTGAAATCAAAATAATATATAATGGAATCAGCTGCGAAAAATATGAGATGGGATCGATTTGGTGGGATCTGTTTGGGCCTATGGAAATTGAACCTTAGCATGTAGTTCAATTTATTTAACGACTGAGCATGCATAGATTATGCATAAATATTGGCATTTATTAAAAGAAACTGGTCCAAAATATATCGAACCAAGCGACCAAAATAGTTTCAAACACTTCGAAATCTCGCCTGCAAACTTCCCGCATAGTTTACAAACTTCATCTTCGAGGAATGCGCTCGGATTTTAAATCGCTATCAAATTAACTTTTAAGCTGAATAGTTCTCTGATTCTTCGGAAACTTTGATCTTATGAGTTGTCAATAGTTCAGTTACTTTTGTATTAGCGGGAAAATAAACATTAATGCTTATAACCTTTAATAAACGTGCTTTGGATTAATTACTCCAACTTTCGTCTTTTTGTCGTTCGAATATCGAACTCGATCGAAAAAGACACAAGACAAGGTGGTTTAACTTGTCCAAAACAAAGAGTATAAACACTACGCTAAGTCCAAAACCACTCCACATTTAATTAAAAAGGCCATCAGAGTGCATTTCATAAAGTGACACCAATCAATCAAGTTTCAATCAATCAAGTTTTTTATTTCTAAGAATATTACAAGTTTTATGTAAGGCCAAGGGTGGGTTAGGTGAGATACAAAGCATAATATTTTTATATTGAACAAGAGACTGCAGGCAGCTGCATTTCCTTGTACGCCTGCTTCCCAAAAGTGAAATCGCCGTCCCCGAACTAAGAATCAACTTGTATCTCAGGGTACGGGACTCCACCCCGAGTCACAGGTTTGAATGGATGCACTTGCCTGCAGCCATCAATTAGGTCTTAAGACATATTATATGACGTAGTCGCATAATAGGTAGGTACATTTTTACATACATACTTAATTTAATAAATGCCCACTTCTATATCTCATAACAGCACAGTACCCCCCTATTTTGCCCTGCAGGTGTAATGATGCCCATTACAAGGTATAATACCTGATTTATGGGCACAATTAGCTTGCATTGGGTGAAAAATACATGAATATAAGAAAATTGTAGCATAAACTAAGTAATAAGATTCTAAACTTACAAGGTCACTAATATTGGCAACTCGAAACAAATGAGTTAGGTACATTTTAAATATCCGGTTAATAAACAGCATATGAGTAGATAATGAACGAAATCGAGTAAAAACAATATCGGCTTTCTACATACTTACTATTTTACAATCAGGTCCAGCTTTACCACTCTTCTCTTCTTCTTGACCATCTTTATGTAGCTCTCTCCTATTTTCTGCCATTCTCCTCGCTCTTATGCTTTGGGCATCTTGGGTTATCGCTATGGCGCCGTCACACCTTCCCGAGACGCACGTTAGGGCCGGCGCCGCGGCTAATTCGGCTGAGCAGCTAAAGCGGCGCAAATATAGTAACCTCGGTAGCGGTTATATATTTGAGCCGTTTGGCGTTGAGACCCTGGGTCCGTGGGGACCGGGAGCTCACCGCGTTTCCCAAAGTCTATCAGAGCGCCTGGTCGATGCGACGCGTGACCAAAATGCTGGCACTTATTTGGCTCAACGCATCAGCATTACAATTCAACGAGGCAATGCTGCCAGCATGTTGGGTACGCTACCTACCGGCAGTGGGCTGGAGCAATTGGACTGTCTATAGGCCATCGCGGTCTATTATACAGTCCATATGGTCTTTGTAGTAGGTATAGTGTAGCTAGTTAGTGTGTAGTGTAGTTAGTTTTTGTTTAGTTTAGTTTTTATTATTGTAGTAGTTTGCCGTAAGTTGGTTGTAAAATGTTAATGATTTTTGACATCATCACTTATCATGCATGTCCTGGCTCAAAAACGAATACATATGAATTCAAACCCCGTTCGTAATTCAAATTTTCCCTTTACATTTATAACGAAATTCTTAGTTTTTATAAATAAGTAATTAAATAAATAAATATGTGTGGACATTTCACACAGCGCCATCAAGCCCCAAACTAAACATAGCTTGAACTATGTGAACCAGAGAACCAGTTTTCAATACAAACAATTGAAAATCAAGTCACCAATTCCAAACAAGCCCTCAAAATTTTTCACATGGGCCGTCGAAATCGATTGAGTTACTGTTTTCCAAGAAATCTCAACGAGCTCTCAACAATGCTTGTCTATCCAAACTTATTCGATTTGCACTCGAGTCTCATATTGTCGTAATCGAATCCCGATTAATTCGGTTGAAATCGAGAGCTCTCTAACCGTTGTTAGGGGAACGTTGCCTACATTTATTCGGATTTAATGATTTGCGAGTAAATCCGGCTTGATTTATTTGGTACAGAGTGGTACAGATGTGGGGAGTAATTAGGAATTTGTAAGGATTTTTGCGGTTCGTTTTAGGCCAGTTTGTAATTTGTTTGCGTAGGTTCTCTAACAGGCAATGAACCTCGCCCTTATACAGGATGTAATTTAATTCATTAGCATAAATTGAGGCCATGATAGTATATCATTTATACATGATTATTAAGGAGTAAAAAAGAGTAAGAGTGTAAATGAAAATATTTTTATTGAAAATTATGAAGATTGTCGCGGCGCCTAACGCGGTTGGCATGGATGATTTTGATACATTTAAACGTTTTTATATCTTGTATGTACTAATTAAAAACAGTACTTCATTATTTTAATTAAATTTTGTATTTTAGCATTTGATTAAGTAAGTAATTCCATTTTTTTGAGTGATTATTATTACCAAACCAATGTGATAGAATTCAAAAATTTTGGTCCACACATGGCCGGTATCAGGAGTAGATACCTAGGTTCAAAGGATGCTAATGAATTCAATTACACCCAGTATACTAGACGTTGAAAAACGGACAAGCACTGCTGTAAACTGGTAGCTAGCGTAATAACTGGGCAAATGAGAATATATGATCCGATTTCACAGTCTAGTAATATTGATACTAGACTGTGCTGATGTCTCAGGATGGCTGCGCTGTGCGGTGTTATGAAAAACTTAATATTTTGGGGTCTCAGTGATACGCCAACTGGTTATGAGCAGTAGTGACGTTAACATCAGGCAAACGACTTAAGTAACTCATAACATCATTCATTCAAATATTTTATTTTAATTTAAAATTTTTGGAAATCTTAGCACAAAAATATTAAACCGTGCAGTTTTACTATTTCTTTACAATTGCAGTTTTGTTGTATTTGAAAGCTGGTGTAGTCCAACGGTTGTACGTTTTTCAACAACTGAATCCATGTACCGCGGGCAAATATATTCTCAATTTCGATATTTTAGTGGTCAATGAAAATAGTTTTACTCGTTTTTAGGGTTCCGTACCCAAAGGCTGAAGCGAACTCTATTACTAAGGCTCCACTGTCCATCTGTCTGTCTGTCCATGTGTCACCAGGTTGCTGCTCATTAACAGTGATAGTTAGACAGTTGAAATTTTCATAGATGATGTACGTATTTCTATTGCCGCTATAACCACAAAATATTACAAAATAGGATAAAACAACTATTTAAGGAAGCTCCCATCTAACAAACGTGATTTATTGCTTGTATTTATAGATACGGAACCCTTTGCAGGCGAGTCCGACTCCCACTTGGCTGGTTATTCACCTTTGTGTGTTTTGTAACATTGTTTATTATAAGAGCTCAGCCAGTTATATCTACGCTATCCAATCCAATCAGAGCTTTTAGCAGATTATTGTCTAATTCCTTTTCTTTTCGCCGGTTTCACAGCGTGTCAAGGGAATAACAGCCCATCAAATTCTCCATCAAAACAGTACGCTCCCGAAATTCCGTTCTTGCCAATTTCCTGGAATATCTGCACGCGGTCGTGCGAGAAACAGCATCGTTCACAAGTGGTCGTGGGTAGACTAGGGATCCGGTCACTTTAAGTTTCCGGACACTTTAATTTATCCGGTCCGATCATACTTTCACATTACCTACTTAATTAATACTACTCATATTTTTATCCTACATGGGGGTGCTAAATCCTGCACTGACGTCCCGCTTGGGCTGTATGACATTTCCCCTTGCCATATCTCCAGCATTTTTTTGAATCACCCCAGCTTGTTAAAATAACGGAGTGTGGATCTAGTCTTCTTGCACAGCTGCTCTAGTGGCACTGACTTTGGTAATGTTAATAACTCATATATCTTGAGTAGAATGTTGTGAGTCTACTCGTGTTAGCATTCCAGGGTGTTAGCATTCCACCACAAGGTCTTATAGCATTATTACCTCAATATTACTTCAATCATACATTGACAAATGACATAAAAGTAAGAATACTTTAATGTTGCAGAGCCAGAGCAGTTTTGATGACGTCACGTTAACAACAACAGTCATGTTTAACATGACAGTTGTATTTGAGTGAACGATTTAACGTGACGTCATCAAAACTGCCACGTCACGTCGCTGTCAATATGATGTAAGGGTATGCCTTTACATCATATTGACAGCGACGTGCGACAGTGATAACGCTATATAAAAATGTAGACGTCTCGATCTCGCGCAAGAACTTTATAAGTTCATGGTACGAATTCAAACAATATTATTGTAACCTTGAAGCATTACTGTCATGAACTATGATGGTTTGTGTATACTTTGTGGTAGGGCCGCTGATGTGTATCTGGGTTCCTTTGTAGCTGTGCAGTACCTCAGAACGTGTTCCACAGTCTCGTTTTCTTTTTGGCACCCTCTGCATAGGGGGCCAACCGTGGCCCCGGTCTAATACTGTATGATATATAGATGGTAGTACTAATTGCAGTGGTAACTGATAAGAGCGATTAATACTTTTGATTTACGGCAAATATTATGGATTTTAAACTTTAAAACACCAAGCCAATTTTTTGTGTTATTGTGATTAGGTACAGCCTTTACCGGGTACTAGCGGGGGTTTTAACTTTCCTCGTTGTTTTATTCTTACGGGAATATTTCATACAGGATTAGACAAGCGACTGCAAAGTAGACATTAATTTAACTTTCATTAGAATTTTTAATGTTTTTTACCTTGTTACTTTTTTACAGCGCATCTCAGTTTACCTACTTTAGTATGTAGGAACATAATCGACAGAAAATTATGTGTGATGTAATTATTTTATCCGGCAAATTCACTAATATTTCACCTCTAATCAAGACTTTTCCGCGCAAAAACCGGCTTTTTTCGATATAACACAGAATTATTTTTCCTTTCATTGGTCGGACAATACGGGTCATAAAGTTTTATAGTGTCGAAGCCGGTGCTTCGAATACAGGTTAGGGTACGGAAGCTCGGAGCTTAACGGTTGATTAAATAAGGTACGGTTTGTTTTTGGCGTTAAGATGACAGCGTGTAAATGTTTTTGTGAAAACTTTTTTACTCTGTAATATTTTTTTTATGTATCGGATTTGTCTAATTAATTTAATTACAAGCATTTAAGTATGTTTATATATTAAAAAGTATGAAATATCTTAACAAATTTATAATTACTTATACAAAAACGTTCTATCAATCTTTTTTTCAATAATTAATCTGTTATTTTCTCTCCTATGAGAAGTATTACGCCTAAAAGCGAGACAAAAATTTTATTTCACAAGAGCTTAAAAATGGGTTCTTTCGCTCTCCAAAAAAAAACACGTGAATGATCAGTCTTGACACTATCCTAACCAAAGGTTAGTATTAGTGCAGTGGCATCGGCCCCTAAATGCAGGAGCTTATTACCGATCGTCCCCTATTCCGGATTAGTGTGGAAAGCACTTAAGATTTTATTTTTCGTCATTTCTATCGTACATCGTAAAGTACGTGGTAATCGTGGTATAGTAGAATTTGTGGGTGAATTATGGTTTGTTATTTATACTAACTATTGTTTTTACGATTCTCTACACCAAAATAAATATCTCTTTCATCAAATAAATCTAATGAAAACTCAGCGAAAGGCTTCGGGCAATGTTGGCAAATCTACTCCATCTACTACCTACAAAAAGATTCCCCGCGCTTTGTAAATAGTCCTGTGTCAAAATGGAGATAACGGAATCCTCTCACGCAGTTTTTGTATGAAGTTATGGAGAGAGGTATTTTTGGTGTTTCCTTGCGAGATGAGATCCAATAAAGAAGATCCGTAAAGACCATCATAGCTCTTACAATCGGCAAGTTGAAATGGCGAGGTTCTTGAGTGGCGATCACGAACCGGACCAACTAGGTGGACCGACGATCTGGCATAATCCGCGGGGAGCCGATAGATACATGAGGCAAGCAATGGTGTTCTGGGAGACTTATTTTCAGCAGTGGATATCTTCAGGCTGTTGATGATGATGATAAGATCTGGTGCGCATTCTGCAAAATCATCCAAGTTCATCACCAGGGCGGTTATTCTCTATGGAAACACAAATTCCACACGATACGAAACCACGTCGTTATCGTGTCTTGTTCAAATCGTGTCACAGCGTCATATATATACCTTCACTTTACATCAAAGTTATCTTTATTTTGAATAAAATATATTGACATAAGTGGTCATATCTTTTTATGTGTTGATGTTTCGGAACGCGTCTCGGTAAAACATACGATTTTTGACAGTTCAAATCGCGCCAATTCCAAATTCATTTCGTGCGGTTTTGTTTTCGTTTCATAGAGAATACAGTTTTGCAGATTTCTTATGTAAGACAAGGATATTGCGTGGTTTCGAAGTAAGGAATCGATACGGAATAATGGCCCAGTTGATGGCTCTGCGTATGAATTGCGGATTTGTATGTACTTCCAATTAAAGTCAAATTCAGTCCCAGCTGATTAATAAAGCCAGACGATTACATGAGCTTTGTTAAGTGCACCGCGACATGTCTTGGCGGCATTCCAGACTGGAGTGTAGCCACAGGCGTCGTTTTGTTCTGTAGTGTGGAATTTAATTCGACTAAGCATTCTTTTTTTGTTATAAGAAAAACAAGTGTTTTATTTTATGTGCATAGTGAGAGTCTATTGTGTGCCTCACAATGAAAATCCCTTTATAATAACCATACTAGAAAATGGAACCGAAAGCACCACTACAATTTCTGCTTTTTTCAGTCTTCATTGCACACTGCGTAGTAACTCGAGATTTTCCCGTAATGTATGTAGAATGCGATTCAAAGGCAATGGCGGCTGTGAAGTCGGCTCAAACCGCTGCGCAGTGGCAAAAATAGGTGTGCGCGCACAGAGTAAGCGGTGAGCATAGTGTATGGTGTACTTCGCAGCCGCCATTCAGTTTGAATCACACAAATTCATTCTATTATTGGTTTAAATAAAAAATGCGTGTTAATGGTTTTTATTGGTCTGCCCAAAATTATCTTGATTTAATTACTGACTACTTAAATAACCAAATTACCTGACTTTACTTTTGACATTCCGTCAAGGCAAATTACATTATGGTCACAGATAATAATATACTAGTCTAAAGACTTAAGATTATACTAACGACTGCAGTAAAAAATATAAAACGTATCTACATTTTCCAACAAAATCGTATAAAAGGTCCGTAATGAATAAGTCTAAATTCTAAAGGCTTTTGAAAAACTTACTTTAAATCTAGACATTCAAGTGGCAGCTGCAATCCTTGCGTCTGACAATGAATAGGACGTCGTTAGGACGCTAAGCTAGGCGTAACTTAATGTAAGTTGCGTTTGAGTTATCCTCGTTAAGTTTTGGCTTAACATAGTGACAGAGTAATAATCATTATTAATTACTTTAGTTTAAAGTAGTTTGAAGTAATTTTTTTCATTTGTTTTTTTATTAAGAGAATTTTAGAATTTATTGCTTTTCCTCCTCTAAATGTTATTCGATTTTGATGATATTTTATATGTTGTCTACCTAGTCAAAATCTACGTCCGTTTTTTGTCTTCCGTCTTCTTTTTCAAATACAAGGACGCCCTTGGGTGGTGTAAGTAAAAGGTCATAATTTTTATTGCCAAGTAAACAAACATTACTCTTAGAATAACTGTTTAGGCTCCTATCCGGGAGGTAATGGGTCGCGGACTGTAAAACGCTGATTAATGGTACAAATGACTTTAATCTACGGAATGGTAGTTTAGATACAAATATCGAGTTGCGCGGTATCGAGCAACGCCATCGGAGGCGCGAGGTGAAGTGCGGTGGCCGCGGCGCCGCGCGGGTTCGCGGCCGCGGGGACCGGTTCTTAGTCCGGGCTTGAACAATAACTAAAATATTTTGAAACAGAAACCACAAAATAAAAACATTTAAAATCTCTAGGTTTCGTTTACCAATCTTACTATCACTATGCTAAGTACTGTAATTAATATTAAAGTTTATTCAGTTTAAGCCGTCAATTTAAATGCTTAACTGAATTTGATGCGACAATCAGTTTGCTATCTGAGGCAGCTAGCGTGCCACTAATTCGCAGCGACTGATGTCGGTCGTGCCTCGTTTATTTAGCATTGGAACTGGCACTAGACCGACACGTATATCTGCATTTATTTATCTTATAATATTTATCTTATCCTATCTCTATGTATTATATTTTTTGATTATAAATTAAGGTTTAAAAGTAATAAAGGGAAACCTGTTTTGCAAAGCCTATTAGTATAGGTTATTTTAGGTAAAAAAAATTATAGCGCTAATAGATAGTAATTTTAATTTACATTATTATGAGGATTGGACTTTGAGAATTATTAAAAACATTACAAAAATAATAAATAAATTATTTTTTACGTAAAATGCGATAGCCCGTTTTTTTTCTGTAACTTTAAAGAAATAAATTTTGTAATCAAATCAAATGTAATCCAAAAACGAAAATTCCTGTTCATCGGACTAGTTTACCTAGCAATGCGACTACAGATGCAACTCACTCAAGCTTGAACTCCAGTTTACCCTTCAACTAAACTAATCTAAGTATTACAAATAGTAACTCTCAACGACAACTGGAATAATCAATAGAAGCTTAACTGTCTTAATACAAACGGTCCACTGCTCCTAAGCCGAAATTCATATGTGGCTCGGCCCTCATATTGTTCACCGCTGTCACGAGCCAGCGATTGCAGTGGAATTAATCCGTTATGCTTTTTTCAACGTTTTTTAGGATTCCGTAGCTGAGAAACGGAAACTAAAAACAGTTTATTAATTTATTTATAAACGGTTTTTTTATAAGTAAGGTATAATATCAACACAAAACACGCAACAAAGCAAATTCGCGCTACGCAAAAAATATACCGAATATTTTTTTTTCAATTTTCACTCCATATACTTTATCGTACATGGAGTATATTGTACATGGTTTATATTGCATATGGAGTACATTGAATCTGAAGAACATGTACATGGATTTTTTTCTAGGTTGTATATTATACAACCTAGAAAAATTAAAAGAACCGTAAGCATTATCTCTTATGTCTCCTACCGATCGGTAAAGTTGAGTAGCGATTGCTGTAGTCAGTACAAAGATACAGAGATGGAAGTTATGATGCTATTATGTCACTTACAACTGAGTGCTAGGTACCTACCATGTAGGTATGCATAGATGCTACATTGCCAAGCTAGGCATGTCAGAAGATTTTGAGTGGCTTTAAAATTATGACACCAAGGCTGCCTATATATTAAGACGACGGAGAAAAAAAAAACGTATTAAAGAGCGGAACCCTAAAGGTGTAATTGGTAAGCGCACTTGTCCGCCTTTATTACAACATTTGCCAACACTTTTTCAAAAATTTTCAGCCATTTTTTGGACAGTTGGCACAGTTTTTTTCTACGTTTTCTCTATACTTGTGGCTTCAGCGGTTTGTAGGACAAATTAATTGGGTGACGGAGAACTTTGAAGTAAATGCGAAAATAATGAGCGGAGGTTTGCAAAAGGATCTAATAGAAGGAAGAAAGAGGGAGAAGTTAATTCCAAGTCAGAAGCTTAATTGTAGTATTTTTCAGACATTTCAAATTTGGAGTTTTCTGTTTACTGGCTTTGCTTGAGCGGCTACACTAAGGCCTGATTTTACCATAGTAGAATAAGTTTTATTCCAAATATAACGCTAATTGTTACTCTCGGACAGCTGATTGACAAATGAAATGGCGATTAAAAAGACGCCATTCTGATTGTATTTAAGGAATAGGTTTCATAATCGGTGATATATTTTGTGTAGCTTGTTTATTCTCGGAAAGTAATACTTGAAATAAACTTATTCTACTTTGGTGGAATCGGGTCTAAGGGTGGATTTTCGATCTGTAGTTAAGTTCCAATGTTTAAAATATCTATACTTAGTTCAATATACATTCAAATATCGTCTGCAGACGGCGGTTAACGCAGCTGGCACGCAATTTGCATCTATATAGGGTGATTCAGAAACGGTAACAGGAATCGAAATAGAGCATTGAACCGACTTGTGTAATTGATGTTAACACGATGATTGTATGGTGTGTTATAATATAAAATTCATCATTTTGTCATCATCATCATCAACAGCCTGAAGAAGTCCACTGCTGATAGGCCTCCCCCACAGAACGCAGCTTTGAGCGGCTGCCTGCCTCCAGCATCCATCGACTCCCCGCTGTTTTCACCAGATCGTCTGTCCACCTAGAGGGGGGTCTACGCTGCGTTTTCCGGTTCGTAGTCACCACTCGAAAACCTTTCTCCCACATCGGTGGTCACTTCTACGAGCGATGTCCCACTGCCATTTCAACTTGCTAATTCTAAGAGCTATATCGGTCACTTTAGTTCTCCTGCTGTGCTGTGATCTGTTTAGTTCTAAGTAAATTCAGTTATTTAATATTATCAAAAATGTCGCAATATGTGAGCAACCTTAACAAAAGATAATGCGGGATAGTAGAAGAAAACGCATTTGTGTCAAATAAGAACCTTCACATTATAAAATTGGTTAGAGATGCGGTCCGACGCAGCTGTTCGCAATTTGCATCCATACAGCTTCCGTATAACCACATAGAACGCAATAAAGGCTCATTCCAGCTATATTGGAAACCAAACTTGGCAAAACTGTGACCTACTTTGTTTTGCCTTTACTTTTGGTATAGGCTAAACTAGACTCAAAATAGAAACCATATACAAAAAGCATAGAGTTAGTATCGCCATCATCATCATCATTATCAATAGCCTGAAGACCTCCACAGCTCAACATAGGCTTCCTGCAGAAAGTGCAACTTAGAGCGGCTGCTCGCCTCCTGCATCCATCGGCTCCCCGCGACTTTTACCAGAACGTCGGTCCACCCAGTGGGGGGCCGGCCTACGCTTCGTCTTCCGGTTCATGGTTTGCGACTTAATATAGGCAAACTCTTTGACAAAATGTTAATAATTATTATCCACGGTAAGATACTTTGGTAACGTTTTTAAAAAACCACCCTGACACCCTAAAATACAGGTGAAGTAAATGGTAGTAAGCAGGATGACACTGCTTAAGTTTAACCAACTTCAAAATAAAGAGTAGTTCCTCAAGTATAGTCGTCATTTTTTGTCATGATCATCATCAATGTTTTACAAAATAATATACCTGGGTATATTATTTGGTATATTATACTTATCTAGATTAAATTATAGTTTTTGAAAATGCGGGGTCAAGTATAGTAATTATCAATTACATTGTCAACAAAGAATGTATTTGCAAATAAGTTCTTACTATATTTCTAAAAATAAATCCCCGTAAATCCTTTTTGAAAACAACAGAGCAGCAATAAAGCGCACGTAGCGCCGTTCTGTGTTATTCCACTAACCGAATCGGCGCGGCGGCTGGTATCGCGCGATGCGGCCAGCCGATATTCCCAATGATATAGCTACAAGCGGCTGGTGCTGCGTTTGAACGGGCCCACTTGCTTGTCCACTAGAAAGCGTAAGTGACGTATTGCTTTCGAAATTTTAATAATTTTGAAAACTATTTTGCACTATAGTGATCGTTTGGCAAGTGTAATTTGTTAGAAGAGTCTTGATCATTTTGTCCATAGTTGGGCCACTGCTTGGAATAGTATTTTAGTCAGTTAGGTAGGAACTTTCGCAGTATTGAAGACTGTCATTTTGGCTTTTTGACTCAACAATATTTGATGTGTGTCATTGATAACAGAGAGAAAAAGACGAGATGAGATTCAGTTTCTTCAGCCACGTACATCTCCAACTTTAATGAAGATGCCATAGAGAGTGATAACTATGATATTAGAATTTAAAAATATTAATTATCATTTCTCTTCTTACTTAAAATAAATAGAGCAATCCTGATAAACATTGTAGCCTAATTAACTGTAATAAAATTAAACCAGATTTCTATAAAAAAAAACATATAAGCCAAACAATAGCAAAGTTTTAGATGTAATTTACTGTAGTTGAACTGGCATAAACCCAAACCAGGCGCTTATGTTAGCCCATTGCTTCAAGATAATTTTACACGAACTTAATAAAATTACTCATCAAGTAACCCACTTTGCCTTCCAAAAAGCATTCGATCGCGTTCATAATGATATTCTTTTACAGAAATGTTCCTCTATTGGTTTCAACCCAAAACTGTTAAATTTTTTTCTGATAATGGTCAATGACTTACCACAGGCTATTAGTAACTCTCAGTGTCTCTTGTTCGCCGACGATTTGAAATTGTTCACGGCTGTTTCAGGGGATGACGATTGTGCAAACCTACAAGCAGATATAGATGGGGTTGCAGGTTGGAGCGAGGTCAATTGCTTACATTTCAACTCCACCAAATGTCAGGTGCTGACTTTCTCCAGGGTTCGCAGCCCCATATATCACCAATACAAACTTTCCAACACGACACTGGAACGCGTGAATGAGATCAAAGATCTAGGCCTCACATTGGATTCGCAGCTTAATTTCAGAAACCACATCACTAATATCTGTATGCAAGCTTACAGAATGCTCGGTATTATAATGAGAACCTCTTATAACTTTGCAAATACAAACGCTCCAATTGCTCTGTACAATGTTTACGTCCGGAGCAAACTTGAATATAACACGGTTGTGTGGGATCCTCATGAGAAGAAATATTCTCTTATGGTGGAGAAGATACAACGAAAATTTGCGAGATACATCTACAAGAAGATGTATGGGTACTACCCATATATGTTTCCGTCACTTTTCGTTGCCGGCATGGTCGGGATGTATACTCTCGAGCTTAGGCGTAAAATGTGTCTTGTGTTGCATTATTACCTACTCTTCCACAACAAGGTGGACAACCCCTCTGTGCTGGAAGGGCTGAGGCTGTGCGTACCGATGCGCTACCCGCGCGGCACGGACGCCGAGCGCGGCCCGCGCCGCATCCACCGCCTGCTCGCGGCGCCCGCGCACCTGCACTCCGTACGTGCTTACAACGCCCCTACTACCAGAGCTGTGGCGTTACTCAATAACATGCTCGCTCAACATCCAGAACTAGATTTGTTTAATGATAGGGTACGTACATTTGAAAAAGTTATATTTACTTACCTTAGTTTTGCAGTATAGTGTTTTGGACTTAGTCTGTAAGCTATATTATGTAAATTTGATAGTAAATAAATAAATAAATAAATAAATAAATAAATAAATAAATAAATAAATAAATAAATAAATAAACAAACGAATTCTGTAATTCAAACCATTTCCCAGTAGTATTCAAGCATTTTCCAGTAACTATCCTCTAGTAAACGAACTACGGGCTGTAACAACACGTTATCTGACTGCGCGGTCAGGCGTCCGCATCAGAATGAATTTCCAGCAGAAGCGAGCCCAGCCCGCATCAGTGGAAATTGGGAGCTAGGTATCTGATGAATTTAGGAGATGTTTTTAGAAACTGTCTAATATTAGAAGTTTTGGGGTAGCTGTTGAAAGGCAGGAGATTTATAAATTAATTTCATAACCAAAAAGAAATTATGAGATACTTAGGTGCTACTTTAATATTCCTTAAATTAAGGTTACCGCAGAGCCTGAAAAAAAGATTTTCAATCTGTGTGTGTTGCCAGTGATGACTTATGGAACTGAGACATGGTCACTTACTGTTGGCCTCATTAATAAGCTCAAAGTCCCGCAGCTATGGAGACAGCTATGCTTGGTGTTTCCCTGTGAGATCCGCGGGAAAAATAAAGTGACTGATCAAGCTAGCAAGTAGAGCTGACAACCGATGGGGAACAAAGTAGATAGATAGATAGAAAATGCTTTATTGCACAAGAGTAAATCAAGTACATAGCCTCTGTCTTGGGTAAGCCTATGTTCAGCAGTGGACATCTTCAGGCTTTGATGATGATGATGATGATTAAGTTAAGGTTGGAAAAACGCAGCGTACTCCGTAGCCTATTATAGTTGGCATAAAGCGCGTCCTGCATCATGCTTTTTGTTCCAACCTTTACACAAAACAGTTATCAGTACGCTCTCCTCATGCCTTAATCAGCTCAAACGTTCCCATTGATAAAAACAGAGAGATAACATCGAGATAGAAACAAAAAAATAGAGAAAACTGTGAGATTTTAGTAGACGCCAAAAAAGTTGAATGTATTTCTTATACAAGTAGACGTATCTTGACATGTACTGACATTAATGTTTACTGTACGTAACAGTTACAGTCTTTGCAGTCACTCGCTTTTCTAAATCTTTTAATTTTCCAGTTATCCTAATTTAAATTTGTATGTGATGGTCTGACAAATATAACTAGATGGATATTTGTGTATTTAGAGGATTTTTTAGGATTGCTTAGATTTAAATTGAAAAACTTTCATCAACATCAATCCATCTAAAAAGATACACCAAAATGACGTTACCAAATTTTAAAATGTACTCGTAACAGGAAAAAATTACCTAACAAGATTATAAAGTTACAGCAAAAAGTGGTCAGCGAAAACCAGCAGCTAGCCATAATTAAACTGTCGGCAACTAAAAACGAAAAAGGCAACTGCAAAACCTCGAAAATATGACCCGGAAGCTGGGAGAATTCGACATCGTTATCAGATTTCTGGTGCTCCGTAAAACCTAGCTCAAAACGGGAAACCTAAAAACAGTGAAAAGTTCGTAAAATCTAGTATTCAGTAGCGGATAAAGAAGCTTTTGTGCCGAAAAACTAGGTCGTCCGGTGTCAGTGGTACACAGAAATGCATAATAAAGTGCGCGCCAGTGATACGTTTTAATTTTGCAATTTGCCAGGATTTCAGCTGGTATTTTATAAGGCGTTCATAAACATTCGTATCTGGATTGGACTGCTTGAGTAGTTATAGAACGGATCACAAGCTATCACAAGCAAGTTTTTGAATGTTAGTCATACTCATATTCTATTATTGATAGCAATACAGTTACATTTACTAATAGTTGAGCTGCACGAGGCCGATAGCGGTTAATCGCACAATTGAATTCTTGGAAATGTAGGATCGAGTTATATTCTCTTTGAGCCTCACTCGTTCTATAAGCCACGCTCGCAATGCTCGCTCTAAGCTATCATGACCCTGTGATCCACAACTCGCTCCCTGAATGCCCACGCTCTACTTTCTTTTTGAGTCACACTTACTCTCAGAGCTGCACTCGCTTTCTGAGCATCACTCTATTTTGAGCCAAACTCACTATCAAAGTCACGCTCGTTCTCTGAGCCTTATTAACTCTTACTATTCCATGACAACGTAATATTCCTTAACTGCATATGTCATGGGCGATGTCCTGAAGTGCACGTGTCACGCGTGTTGTCCATCAGCTGGACGAAGAGCAGTTTCCAATTATCGCTCCTCTTTGTGTCCGACATAATTGTCGCCCCGCGCGAGACGAGTCAGCACTGCCTTAGTTTTCAGCTGCAATGGTTACAGAACTGTACGAGTGTAACCTAGTTTCAAATAAAAAATCGTGATAAAAGTGTTAGTCCTGTGTACCTGATTTTGTTTTATCTCGATCGGCGGAAGATATTAAAAATCTGGCTTAACTATGGCTTCATGTATAATATTACAAATGCTCGACAAAATATCATGTTAATCCAAAGAAGATTACATTATTTATTTATTTATTTATTTTCGAAGACTACCGACTATTATAAACGAAAGTGAACACTGAATTTAAATAACAAAAAAGTCATTAACAAGTCCTCACATTTAGCAATTAATACAATACGATCAGTTTCTAGTTTTAGTTTGTCTTTTCCTTTTTTATGTGTTATTTTTGTGGAACATTTATAATAGATAGATTTGACGGGCCCGATAGCTCAGTTGGTATCTTTGCCTTCTGAACTGAGGGCTGTGGGTTCGATTCCTACCCAGGACAAACATTTGTGTGATGAACATACATGTTTGTTCTGTGTCTGGGTGTTGTAATTGTATTCTATGTATGTATTTATAAACAAAAAATTGTCTAAGTATTGTATCATTTATATAGTTCCCATAGTACAAGCTATGCTTAGTTTGGGGCTAGATGGCGCTGTGTGAAATGTCTACACACACATATTTATTTATTTAAACTCTTGACTCTTGTCTTTTTTACTTCTCTTGACTCTTGGCAACTCTTTTTTCTCTTCTTTGTCATGATTTTCACGATAACAACTAGTTGTGAAACGTATGTTATTAATTTAACATATAAACATATTTTAGCCAGATTTTTCATAAGTAAATTAAGTAATACCTATTTTCGTTGACCTGAAATTAGTTAAAACTGGTTTAGCCAGCTTGAGTTAAAACTGCTTGGCTCCGGTTTCCGGTATCACAGAACGAGCAATGTTTCTGCCCTAATTACAGAGATGTATGGAGAGAAAATTGTGTTTCTACCAGACCGCAACGATTCAAATGTGAATAATTTTTAATCTCCGATGGTGAATCTGGCTAAGTATGACATCGTAGCTCTTTAACCATAGAGCACACATTGACCGGCTGTTTGCCTCCTGCATCCATCGGCTCCCAGCACTTTTGCACTTTTTGGTCGGCAGCCCACCTAGTGAGGGGGTCGCCTACGTAGCGTCTTTCGGTTCGTGGTCTCCACTCGAGAACCATAAACACCTATATAAACATGACAATAACTTTTAGTATAAAATTTATACCTTAACTTATTTAGTAAAGCTGATTTTCGACAGTCATTACTTTTACTAATGCTTTTTACAAGAACGCAACGTTTCATTTCGATTTCTTGAACATATCCACGTTTTTATGAAACTAGACAGAGAGTTACAAGCTTAGTTAAATAAGGTGAAGGGTGAATTAAACTTTGTTTAATATTAACTAGATTTTCCTTTGTACCCGCACCACTTACCGTTCTCAAAAGAAATCGGGATAGTTATTTGTATTTCATTTCATTCTCCGTTTGTACTTCAAGAAAAGTAATATTTGTACGGTCGTTTTAGGTATAAAAAAGAAAAAAAAAGGCATAAAGAAATATATATTATGTTCAACATTCACCATAGTACATTTTTTTAGTAAAAAAAAAACATAAAATATGTGTGTGTGTGTGTGTGTGTGTGTGTGTGTGGACATTTCACACAGCGCCATCTAGCCCCAAACTAAGCATAGCTTGTACTATGGGAACCAGATAACTGATACAATACTATATACTTTTTTGTTTGTAAATACATACATAGAATACAATATAACACCCAGACGCAGAACAAACATCTATGTTCATCGCACAAATGTTGTTCTGGGTAGGAATCGAACCCACAGCCCTCAGTTCAGAAGGCAGGGTACTACCAACTGAGCTATCGGGCCCGTCAAATTTAGGGAAATACACCTTATACAGAGTAAACAAAATAAAAGACATTCGTTTAGGACAGAACTTACCAATATCACCATCTTCATCATCATCACCAACAGCCCGAAGACGTCCACTGCTAAACAAAGGCCTCCATAGAGCGCCGCCTTGAGCAGCTGCTCGCATCCTGCATCCATCGGCTTTCCTCGGCTTTCACCAGATCGTTGGTCCACCTAGTAGAGGGCCTACGTTGCGTCTTCCACCTCGGTTCTTAACAGTATACTGGTGTGTAAATATGAAATTATGATACGTAACCCTAATTTTTTGGCTAAGTTTATGTTAGGTTTTTGCAGAGAAAAAGTTGAAAGAAGGTATAAAATTATGCAAACAACAAATTGCACCTATACTACTTCACTGCACTTTTTGTATAAATTCATATTATTCATTATAGTAGTTTATGATTGAAATTTAGCTTGTTTATTGTCATGAGATTGCGGTCAAATGCGAGCCTGATCAGTCAAAAAACTGTGACCACTTGACCATTTACCATCGGGTGGTCCTTTGCTTTATTTGCCCTTCATGGTATTTATAATAAAACTACTTACAAGTGGACCATACGTAACAATATTTTTGACTTTGTTATATAGTACCTTATTAAAAACTACTGGTAGCTCTTGGCTTATTACCCACATTTTCATGGCAATGTTTGGCCATGAGCCAAATGGCATTGGTTTTTAAATTTTTAACTCGCTCGTGAGGTAAAGCGGACAGAATTGATGGCAACATTAATATTTCATTCAATGTCCGTACTTTGAAAACTACACTGTTTTTTCAGTGTTGCCGTTTTCCGGGAAAACGTTTGGCTGTAATTGATTTACAGTTTGCTTTGGACAAACTCATTCGTTTTTTTCCATTGCATATTTTTAAAGTAACTGAATATAAATGTCATGTATTTGATAATTATTATACCAAAATCTCATATTCATCTAATTCATCATCATCATCATTACCATCATCATCATCATCATTATCATCATCATCATCATCAACAGCCTGAAGACGTCCACTGCTGAACATAGGCCTCCTCCAGAAAGCGCCAGCAAGCGGCTGCTCGTTGCCAAAATCATTGCCTATTAACAATTTATTTATCTAAAACCACTGATTAGAGAAAAAGAAATCAATTTCTAAAATCGACATCTGACAGGTAAAAAAACATTTGAAAAAATTTGCAGAAAAAATTGACTTCTTTTCAAACGACGGTTAAAATACGATTTACTTCGTCTTCATCTCCAAGTCTAGATAAATTAGCTTAACAAACCCAACCACAGAGTAGAGAAAAGCAGACAAAGTTAATTAGATGTATCCCATTTGGAATTCATTGAAGTCGGCCATCTTGCCGCACGGGACTAACGTAATCTAAGCAAATGTTTGTTAATCATGTAACGATACTAACTAAACTCTGTAACTTAGTTACAATAATGCTTGTGGTCTGTGGAAGGTTTTGGGAGAGAGAAAGATTTATTACAGGCCTAAGCTATATAAAAAAATATATGTTGGTCTGTTTGTGTGATTTGTGAGATTTTCACGCTAATATTGCTGAACTCATTTGAGTAAAATGGGGTAAGTACAAAAATTTTGTTTCATTACCTGGATTACGATTAAAAAATACATAAAATATCTACTTGGTTCGGATATATTACGCGAGAGAATTTATCAAAAACAGGGGAAGAATGTTAGGCAAAAAAAAATATGTCCAACAGCTGTTTTAGGATAAAGAGAGAAATTATTTAAAATTAGGGAAGAGAGTTAGGTTAAGAAGAAGAGGACTAAGCCATGATTTAGGACAAAGAAAGAATTAATCAAAAAGAAGAGAAGAGAGTTAGGTAACGAAGAAGAGGACTAAACCATGATTTAGGATAAAAAGAGAATTGATGAAAAACAAGAGAAGAGTTTTAGACAAAGAAGAGAAATGGCCTAAGCACTTTTTTTAGCAAAAAGAGAGAATTTATCAACAAGATAAGGAAAAAAAAGGGAGGCTAAAAGTAAACGACTGAACAACGATTTAGGAAGAGAAGAGAATGAGGAAGGATTAGATACTTAGAAGTAGGGAGGAGGAGAAACTTAGAAAGCGAGTGAAGCTCAGGGAACCCGAGGCACTCAGGCTGAACTTGTAAAGTGAAAGAGTAAATTGCACTCATTAAAAGTATACATCGTAAGGCAACCAGCATGGTTGCCTTACGATGTTCAAAAATCACACAATTTGAGAACATGTGTCATCCACGCACTTGACTATCAAGGTGGGTTAAGGCCTAGACTCTCTCCTCGTGAAAGAAGGCCCGTGTCCTAGTAGTGGGAATGACTCGCCGACGGCGACGATTACGACCAAAAAAATACAAATAAAGAAAACAAAAAAGCATAATAGAAAAAGAAAGCTAAGAAAAAGAGAAGTTAAGCAGAGAATAGATTTGCGATGGTTGTGTTTTGCGACAGACTAAAAACCAGTGCAGTAGGTTTAATTGGCTGTTTCACATTTAGAATTCATTGAAGTCAGCCATGTTTGCTCTAGGGATCGACGTAATCTAGCGTACTGGGTTACAGTGCTGTTACAAATTCTGTACCCTGCAATATTTGTTAGGTTTTGTTTCCAACTAATTTTGTGGTTTGGACTACAGGGCGAATAAAATGTAGGTAGTTTACAAACAGATGTCATTTGCTTAATCTTTATCTTTTATTATATAAAAGGCTTTTTCCTGACTGATTGACTGACTGACAACGTACAGCCCAAACGGCTGGACGAAGAGACTTAAAATGTGGAGGGTGACTTCCTGTTACGACGTAAGCGCGTGCTAATAAAGGATTATCGAAAATTTAACCCTTAAAGGGACGAAATAGGAAAAAACGTCTATATGAAAAACCTACATTTCGTGGTGTATTGTTTTGAACCTTAGTACATACAAACACGGATAAAAAAAAATAGTTATTTCTCCGTTTTTCGAAATTTGATTCTTAAAGGGGTGAAAATAAACGGTTCTTGAGGGATATTCCACGCGGGTGAAGCCGCGAGGTTGAAGCTAGTTTAATTATATATGACCTCATTGATTTTCCAAAGTTTATCAGAGTGCCAGGACGATGAAACGCGTGACTAAAATGTTGGCACGTAAAAACAAATCAGCGTTGGGAATTTTCGATCATGATTTTCAACAATTTAAAACAAAATTTGCGAAACCAAAACAGTTCAATTTTTACCTTCATCATCATCATCAACAACAGCCAGAAGACGACCACTGTTGAACATAGGCCTTCCTTACAGAGCACTACTTTGAGCAGCTGCTTGCCTCCTGCATCCATCGGCTCCCCGTGGTTTCAACCAGATCGTCGATCCACCTAGTGGCTAACCTAACCTAATGTTTACGTTAGCTTTCTAATTTGAAATAGTTGTAATTTTTATAATTTAATTAACTCCAACTTATGTTATAGCACCAGCTGCCTGAACGACACAATTTAACTTAGAGAATTCTTTTAAATTCTAAAATGTGCCACTCTCTGAGTACTAGCTGAAATTACTTCAACAATAATGTTTTTCTTTGAAGAAAAATCATCTCCATTCCAAGAAAGAGTTTATCACGAGCTTACATTATGACGTTTATGAAATTACTGCTTGAGCCGTAACACGTGTTACTACGATGCCCTTGGTGCCTTTTAGTTTTATATATTGGCTTTTGTCTACCAGATTTTACTTTAGTCAAATAAAAGAACGAGAATACAATAGGCTACAGCTTTCAGGGAAAGAAAATATCGCGATGAAACTATTTTTTGTTAAAATAGGCATACGTTTCACAACATCATTTTACATCATCATCAGCCGCAAAACGGCCCCTGCTGAACATAAGCCTCTCCATAAAATTACACTTCAGATGCTTATCATAGGGGGTAATCCAAGTGAGGAGATCTGCAGGAGAACTAAAGTGACCGATATAATAGCTCTTAGAAATGCAGTAGGCCACATGGCTTGTAGAACTGTCAACTAAAGGGAAAGAAAGGTTCTTAAGTACCAACCATAACCGTAAAACGCAGTAGGTCCCGCACAAAGTAGACTGACGATGCAGATTTTGCAAAATAAAGTGTCATCAATCCAGCACTTCAAGTGAAACCGCTAGCTGCTTCTAGTATGTAGAATATTATTAATGTTTCTATTACATTCAAGTTGTATCGGCCAACAATTTAGCATCATCTAAAACCTTCAACGAATTCCATTTAGAAATTTCCCATTTCATTCCCATATTATCAAATCATATTTTCAATAAAATCTACATTTCAATGGCAATCCGTCTGAGGTTAAACCCAAAATTTCTTCTGTACACAACTCTTCCTGCCTTATCATAAGGCATATTTTTGTCTGACAAATGCAGACTTTAAATCAGTAAGATACGTGAAATTGCAACACGAATTCGGCTTTATTTGGGTAAGGTTAAGGTAGAGATTGGCCTGTAGTTGGTTTAGCTTGAAAGCAGTGAGGCGTAGTATAACCCGGAACGCTTGGTGTAAGTGTAAGCCGCAATCTGCCGACACTCAGGTGGTATGAAAGCTAAAGCGATATGGAGGAGGATTATTTTAAATCACTTTATTTTGTATTACTGTTAAATAAAAATCCAGGTAAATCTAACCTGATTTTAGCTACAATTGCTTAGCATCCGGTGAAATAAAATTCGGGATAGGCAGGTTCGCAAAAGTAAGTTTACCAATACAGGTTTCATAATTTGCAAGCACTAGGTATCACTTGCAGAGCCAAAACCCATGGCGACAATAGGATTTCGAGTGAAGACTTTGAACCAGAAGATCTGGTGTGTATAGGCCTGTCATTAAATTACCTTGTCATTAAATTACCGCAGGGAACCTTTAGATGCAAAAGGCAAGTAACCATTTAAAGTGGAGTTCCATAGGAAGGGCTGTGTTCAGTAGTGGAAGTCTTGCTTGGCTTAAGATAATAATAATAATAAATAATAAATATGTGCGGACATTTCACACAGCGCCATCTATCCCCAAACTAAGCATAGCTTGTACTATGGAAACCAGATAACTGATACAATACTTAGATACTTTTTTGTTTGTAAATACATACATAGAATACAATACAACACCCAGACACAGAACGAACAAACATCTGTGTTCATCACACAAATGTTTGTCCTGGGTAGGAATCGAACCCAAAGCCCTCAGTTCAGAAGGCAGGGGTACTACCAACTGACCTATCGAGCCCGTAAGATGATCGTGCTGAAACTCTAATTTATATACGTTTAAATTTTTTTTAAACATGTGCTATTATACTATAATAGAAGAATATGAGGAACCAGTCAATTTGATCAACAGTAAGGAATAGAAACCACATCACGAATGCATTAATGTAAATAATTAATCATTCTTATCCACCCGACTGCTCCAATACCTATTGTTAACGTCAGTGCCATTACGAGTCTGCACATTCGGGGACTTGGATGACAGTATCGGAACCTAACATAGAAACCTTCAGTAGTGGACAAGTCTCCTACTGTGCTCTTGCCGGCAGGCAGTCACGGAATCGTTCCTTTAAAGAAAGAAAGTCTCGAAGATGTTAAATAAATTCAAGTCCTTTTCCATACATCTAAAGCCACTTTATCTGAATCCAAGCAGATCTACCCGTGAAATATCGGTAGCGCGCGCCGAATGCAAAGAGACTCGCATTACCATATCGCTTGACGTTTCAGTGCCAATTTTATTGCTGCCGTTATCGACGAGACGATGGAATTTAAACTGCGCATTAGAAGCTTTGTTATGTTCTTCAAGATGTTTTGGAGCCCTTTTGCATATTGAATCGGAATTTTGTATCATTATGTCACGTTATATGCCGCGTTTTGAGTGCGTGTCAGCTAAATTTGCTTGTTATTTTTATAGACACGGTTTTTTGGGTTCTCTACCCAAAAGATAAAACAAACCCTATATTAGTAAGACTCCGCTGTCCGTCTGTCTGTCTGTCTGTCCGTCTATTTGACGGTCCGTTTGTCTGTTTGTTTGTCTGTCACCAGCAGGCTCTCAGGCGTATCTCATGAACCGTGATAGACAGTTGAAAGGTCAAATACTAACAGAATTAAATTAATATTGGGCTCCGATACAACAAACGTGATTTTTCACTCTATTTTATAGATAATGGTACGAAACCCTTAGTGCGCGAGTTTGACTCGCACTTGGCTGGTTATTTTAGCAATAGGATTATGTTGCAGAAATAAATAAAGTCTTATGATGGTGTAACAGATGTTAAAACCGCCTCAGAAGGGCTAGTAAATGTTATATAATGTACGTGATATATAGGAGAAACGCGTTTTGAAAATAACAAATTATATTTTTGGGGATGAGAAATATCGCCTCCGTGGCGCAATGGGTTAGCGCGTTCGGCTGTTAACCGAAAGGTTGGTGGTTCGAATCCACCCGGGGGCGTTCTTTTTACAAATACTACTTTAAACACATAATTGTTTTTTTTTTTAATTTGTGTAAAACTAAAAACTATCCCTACCTGTACCCCTAGCACGAGTTTCGATAGTTTACTAAAACTTGATTCGTTTACGTTTTCTCCCTTTTCTCCCATACATTTCTCTGCGGCTCCCATACATTTTCTCTAAAAATGGCAGTACATATTTTAAATCGATTCGCGCGTATTCACGAATTGGAAAACTCGGGCAACCATACGATGAAGATGTGTATGTGCATAGTAGAGAGACAACAAAATAGAGTAGCGGGTGAAAGTAGATTTCAAAAATATTTCAACGTATTTAAATAGATACGGTTACTGTTATTTTTTAGTTCTAAAGCGGTAAGTAATGAATTTGCAAATTTTATTCTAACTTCCTGCGCTTCCTACTTAAGTTTACTTTAAAGTATCTTAATCCAGGTTAAACATTACTCTGGAGCCAAATAAAGCCGGGCGTAAACATTAAAGCCTGTCGGTATCCTATCTTAGTGGGTAAAGTCAGGAGATAATGGTTTGATTCATTGCGAAAGCTCTTGGCACGGTAATTTAATATGATCTTATACAGTTTCGTAGATTTATTCAAAGCACCGGGATCCGTGGACAATTCAATCTGATCTCGGTATCCGCGGATACAAACCCTCTCTCTAGATGACCGAGTAAGTCGAATAGTTCAACCAAAAAGCAAGTCCACAAACTTGATTTAGAAAAATCCCTTGCAATGAAGAGATTTACAGGATCAAAGTGACCAATATAGAGCTCTTAGAACTAACAAGTTGAAATGACAATGGGCTGGCCACATCGCTCGCAGAACTGACAAATGGGGAAGAAAGGTTCTCGAACGGCGACCACGAACCGGAAGATGCAGTGTAGGCCGTCCCCCCACTAGGTGGGCCGATGATCTGGTGAAAACCAGGGGATCTGATGGATGCAGAAAGCGAGCAGCAGCTCAAAGTGGCGCTCTGTGGGAGAGGCCTATGTTCAGCAGTGGACGTATGCAGACCGTTGATGATGGTGATGATAATACTATATTTTTATCAAGACGTGCTGGTCTCCACTCTAGATTAGATCACGTTTTTCCCATTCCTATTGGTTTTATGGCAAATAATATTGTAATATGTATTTTTCAGTTAAAAAAATTATTCATCAGCACTCCAACTAAAAACATTAAACGCTGCAGCTACCCAATCCAGCTGAATGTAAATAGGAATGTACAGGATGAAACAGAAATTCGTTTGAGTCCGCCTTGAAAAAATGCTGAGCTAAGCACGAAGCTGGGCTCAGACAAAAACTGTACCGTGCCGCTGAATTGCTTTCTGACACACAGATTAAAAAGAGCGCAAGCACATTTTTTTGTATTATCTTTATGTAGTCAGTAAGTAGTAGACTTAGAGTAGTTGTCGTTTTACCTCTATCCTGGATACGTCTTGTGATGAATTTAATCATCACATTTCTATTGGTCTCGGTTTTTCTCTAAACCATAATAATTTATCGTTTACAGTGAATGGAGACTCTAAAACTCTCAAATTTTCTCATGAATTAAATTAAAGTATTAACCTATATTATCCAACGTTAAGAAAGCTCGTCAAAAACGTGAAGATTCTAAAAAGCCAATAAGTTTACACGTTTTAGACATAATACAGAATGTAATTTAATTCATAAGCATAAATTGAGCCCATGATAGTACATCATTTATAGATGATGTTTTAAAGACTAAATAGTGTAAATCAAAATATTTCTATTGAAAATTATGAAGATTGCCGCGGCGCCTAACGCAGTTGGCATGGATGATTTTGATACGTTTTAACGTTTATATACCTTGTATGTACTAATTAAAAACAGTACTCCATTATTCCAATTAAATTTTGTATTGTAGCATTGGATTAAGTAAGTTATTCCATTTTTTGGAGTTATTATTATTACCAACCAATGTGTTAGAATCCCTAACTTTTGATCCACACATGACCGGTATCAGGAGTAGGTACCTAGTTTCAAAGGATGCTAATGAACTCAATTACACCCTGTATAAGTAATGATCTAGAGTCGAGATCATAAATTATGAGAGACATAGAATTAATTTCAATAAACACAAAAAAAATGATTTGTTAATTTATTTTATTTTATTTATTTAATTCATCATAATCACCAACATCAGCCTGAAGACGACCCCTGCTGAAAATAGGCCTCACCCGGTAGAGCGCCACTTTGAGCTACTTGCCTCCGGTATCCATCGGCTCCCCGCGGTTTTGACAAGTCGATCGATAAAATTAATTTCTTTTTTTAGTTCTCTTTTTATCTGTGCCACAGAACTGTTTGAAGAGTGACCTTCATAGATATAGATAGCATTATAAACATACGTTCTTCATTCTGCTTGAGAAAAATTTGCTCGCATTACTTAGCAGCTGCCCGTCCCAACAAACTCCTCAGTTAAAATAAGTCCATCTCAATATTCCCTCTGCAACCATTACTTTATACAGCCCCAATTTGGAGTCCTTAACTGGGATATAATTGTTTAAACCTACAGGGCCTGCCTTTAATGAATTATCAGCGCTTAGCAAACGGCGATTACGGGCGAATGGATTCGCCTATGAAATCACTGAGGGTCGGTATTATTTTAGTGAGCTAATTCGTGGACAATACTAAAAATGTTGAGATTCATTTCTACTCTGCCTTTGAAGGAATTATTTGATTGTTTAAAACGATTTATTGCTGGAGATTTGGTTTATGACATTTCGAAGGTGTGAAGCTGTAAATAGTTTTGGTAATATTTTTTTTCTCACTAGATAGTACCTTATCATCAGCCTTTATGCCACCACTGCTGAACATAGTTTAAAAAAATGTAATAAGATAAAATTATAAAATCAAAAATGTAATTAAAAGTAGTTCTTTAAATTATCCAGAATATCTTGTCATGATTATTTCAAAGTAACTGAGTTATCTATCAAGATTATTTCCTTTTTTCATTTTTAAAATTAAAAGAAGGTCTGAGGTAATTATCCAGAAGTTCTTTTCATTTGAAACCTCATGTAAAACAAATTATGGTAATAACTTCGTCATTAATAGATTATCCAAAACTTATAATAATAAATTCTCACATTTAGACCCTTATGCCACCTCTAAACCCTCATTTAAGTACCAGATCTCTAAGACCCTCGAAGATACAGCTGTATCTGTCCTTAATAGGCGCAATCATACATAAGGACATAAAACACTACACACACACACACACACACACACACACACACACTTTTAATATTCACTTATATTATAATATAATATATATTACACTATGAACATAAATTATCTCCTAGTATAATCTCTTAAGATTATCATCCCGACTCGCACACAACCCATACACTTACCCCTACACTTCACACCTCACACACACACACGTTCGCTGGAGAGACGAGCATAATTTATTAAATGTAAAATTATAAGGAAGTTCTGTTATTGGCCTTTTTTTGTAATTTAACTCTTGTACAATATAACAAATGTATTAGCTGTTGATCTTCTCATAAATAAATAAATAAATAAATAATTAATATCTCGTGACTATAAAAGCGGAAAGCCTAAGATTAGCCTAAAAGGTGCACCTGCTTGCAAATACGAGCGCTAGCGGTGAAAGATAATGAGTGCGTCCTTTCCTAGCTTTTGTTAGCTTTCCTTTACGATTATTAATCTTACACAGTCTGTCTGTCAAAATAATAATTTTATTAGCTATTTAATATAACAGCCAACATCGAGAAACAGGACTGCATTTCCTCTCTTTTATATCTCCGATGGGAAAGAAAGGTTCTAGAGGCGCGACCACGACCCGAATGGCGTAGCGTAGGCCGACCCTCCACTCGATGGACCCTCGATGGATGGATGGATCTCGTGAAATCCGCGGGGAGACGATTGATGCAGGTGGGGAGCAGCCGCTCAAAGTAGCGCTCTCTGGTCGAGCCATATGTTAGCAGTAGACGTCTTCAGGCTGTTGATGATGACCATCATCAGCCTGAAGACATCCAATGCTGAACATAGCAACATATTGAGCGGCTGCTTGCCCCCTGCATCCACCGGCTCCCCACAGTTCTGACCAAATCATCGCTCCACTAAGTGGGGGAAGAATATATACATTCATACTAAACCATGTCTCAAAAAAGTACGACAAATCAAAACTACCATTGCCAATAATTTGCAAAAAAAACATTCAATGATACAAACATTTCTGTCACGCTCAATAATGTCTGTGAACGCGTATACTAGGAACGTCACGTATATAATATAGAATCAGTACGAAGTCGAAACTCAAACCGTGCTTGGATCGCAGGTAGAATAAATTAATGTAGAGGCACTGGGGAAAATGAAGAAGTGAGTATTAGAATGGACGTGGCGTATTTGAAATAAGCATAGCATAGTTGTAGCTAGAAAATACTACTCAATTTGTAGTTAAAATAAGGGGGGCACTCTCCTACTCTAAGAGTAAAAAAACCCAAATGTACCCATAACCTTAATGTTAATGGATTGATTCACATTCCAAAATGTTTAACTAGATTACTACTATATACTAGAACTAGCAACTAGAAGTTTACTAGAATCGTAGAATGAGTATAGAGGACCATCTTTTTAACAAACCACACTTAAAAGTTAGCGAGGCTAACAAACTAAGCTTTAAGCCCAAATTTTTTTTGCCTTATGGAGATATAAAAAAATGACTTATTTGACGGATCAAGGACAGGGATATAGATGGCTGAAACGTCTCTACCATCCAGAGTTTGTTAAGACGGAATTTCTCAACAATTAAACTTCGTTCCCATAATATCTTTAGTCAGTCATCATCAGCTGGAAGACGCTACTTGGCGCTTACCTCTTGCATCCAGCGTTACAGCTCCTCAGTTTTCAGTAGTCTACTAAACGAAACAAAACAAGTTAACAATTTAAATTACCCTCTCCACGCGTTCTAACATCCATGCTCTTCCCCTCTCGCCTGGCGTACTGTGAGTCTAATCTGCATGTCGTTACGTATCCTTCGTCCACAGAAGATAAAACAAAATGGAAGTGACTTCCTCTAAAAAATTGAGAGGACCTAACTTTCTTGGTCATGGCGCTAAATTTGCAGTCGAAATGTGGCACTTATAGCTCGTTCAAACTTGTTCAAATACCAATTACCATTTCTAAATTGGTAAAGCTAAGCAACGACCACCGATGGGAAAGAACGGTTCTCGAGTCGCGACCAGGATCCAGAAGACGCAGCGTAGGCGTAGGCCCCCCACTAGGTGGACTAACGACCCTTGAACTATAGGGAGATGATGGATGGATAGAGGTAAGCAGCCGCTCAACCTATAGAGCCTATAGAGCGCCTCTTTGAGTGCCACATCCGAACATGGGCCTCAGCCCAGTTTCAGAAGTGGGCGTCTTCATGCGTTTGATGATGATGAAAGCTAAGCAACTTTTGCAGCATTAAGAACTTACGAGGTCGATGGCTAAATCTGAGGCTTTTGTTTACCGTGACCACCATGAAGGTAAGTGATGACGTAGCTGATGGGGTATTTGCTTGCCTACAAGATACCAGTTAAATCTAGCCTTAAAAACTCCCAGATTATATTTTTCGGGAAATAGTGAAGGTGAGATAATGGTACCTTTAGGTACTCTGTGATATTCTCTTCCTTTGCTGAAATGTTCCAAAAAGCACGTTAATGTTTCAGTGTCTGCAGTTTGTTGTCATTAAGGAAATTATACGTATACTTTGTCATACATAACAAAATTCAAGAAATCAGCATTGCAATTCAATAGGAAAATGCTGCCAACATTTTAGGCATGCTACCTACTAGTAGTGAGCTGGAGCATTTGAAATACAAAACTACGGCCTACACTCTTTCCAAGTATAAAATGGCCTATTTCCCAGCAGTGGGAATTTATTGAGCTCATGACGTATTCAGTTTTTGACCATATGAATGTAGCAGCACAAAGTATACACAAACCATCATGGTTCGTGACAGTAATGCTTCAAGGTTACAATAATATTGTTTGAATTCATACCATGAACTTATAAAATACTCTTGCGCGAGAACGAGACGTCTACATTTTTATATTACATGACAGTTGTGTTTCAGTGAAATATTTAAAGTGAAGTCATCAAAACTGCTCAGCATCAACAACATTACAATATGTATTCTTACTTATAAGTCATTTTTCAAAGTATGATTGAAGTAATAATGCTATAAGACCTTGCGGCCTGAATACATTCTCATGCTAGAATCGCTCATTGGCACTTCCATAGTTTTTTCTTCTTTGACATCATCCATAATGTACAATGATGCTTGGAAGCTAGGAGACGAACTGAGGAATAAAGAACGAGATCTGACGAAACTAAACAACGGAGGCTTTATCTTGAACGAGATAGAAGGCTACAGAGATAAGGAAAATTTTGTTATATGGAAAAGATATTTATTTAGTCGCTTGCTCGTCTTTCAGAGCACGCTGATAAAATTGTCCCATGGTTTAACTGCGTTAATTTAGAGAAAATAAGACCTATTTAAAACTTAATTCACAATATAAATTATACATATCCGCACCAAAAATAACAGCTAATTTATTATTTTGTTAAAATGTTTGGATGTATAGACTTATCATTTACTTATATACTACTGTTTTAATATCTTTGCTTATATACATAACATGAAGAAAATATAATTTGTAAATAAATATGTGTGGACACTTCACACATAAGAAGACATAATTTATTGATAAAATATTTTCTTACATGTCAAATTGTTATCAATACTAAATCGAATATATTACAAGTCTTAATTTATCTTAAATTAATAAAAATCTACTATTTAACCAATACATAGTAATTAAAATTAATTAATCACACGTTTTCAATCAATGTGTTTTGCCAGTGATGACTTATGGAACTGAGACGTGGTCTCTAACTGTTGGCCTCATTACTAAGCTCAGAGTCGCGCAACGAGCTATGGAGAGAGCAATGCTCGGTGTTTCCCTGCGCGATAAGATCCGAAATGAGGAGATCCGCAGGAGAACTAAAGTGACCGATGCAGCTCTTAGGATTAGCAAGTTGAAATGACAATGGGCAGGCCACATCGCTCGTAGAACTGACAACCGATGGGGAAGAAAGGTTCTCGAGTGGCGATCACGATCTGGAAGACGCAGCGTAGGCCGGCCCCCCACTAGGTGGACCGACGACCTGGTGAATGCCGCGGGGAGCCGATGGATGCAGGAGGCAAGCAGCCGCTCAAGGTAGCGCTCTCTGGGGAGGCCTATGTTCATCAGTGGACGTCTTCAGGCTCATGATGATGATGATGATGATGATTTGTTACTTCACAGACAAAAACATAGTTACTATAAGCATTTTTTAATATGACTTTAGGTCCTCTAAGCTACCATACCCAGAAGACAAATCAAAGGCATTTGCGGTGTGATGTAAATGCATACATTATTGAATACCATCGATAGAAGACCAGCTTAAATAGACACTATCGCATTTAAATCCTTACTTAAACAACATAGAGTCCAAGTTTGTGTAACTACATTTTCAGGACCCCATGGTTTAACTTGGTTCTGAATTTCAGGAGTTACACATGTTTCTTTCCTTGTAGCTTTTATTACATGGTGATAAAGTTTGTAATTGGGTGACGCGAGTTGAGAAGGTTATGTTTGTAAATTTGATAAGACCCGAAATTCATCAAGTTTGCCTTTAATGTTGATATTTCATATTCTAAGCTTTTAATGGAGCGTGTGTTTGTATTGCCAGGTTTGTTTGACTTGATGTAATTTTGTTAACAAATTACAAATGTTTGTGTTATTGTCCGAATAAATTTATGTTGATAACAAAGAGTATCCTAATTAATTAAACGCTTAAAGCACAGTTGGTAGTAAGTCGGTATTCGAATCATGGGTTATGAGTTCGTATCCTGCCATGAGTTTAAGGGTTTGAAGTTTTAGGTTAGAGTCAAAATTAAGTGCTTTCTAATCTAAATTCTTTAACCCCCTACTAAATAAAGAGGGAACAACCTATGGGAATAAAGGTTCTTGAGTGACAACTACGAACCGGAAAACATAGCTAGGCTCTCCCATAGCTGGATCAAAGACCTGAGCGCGGGGAGTCGATGGATGCAGGAGGCAAGCAGCCACTCAAAGGATGTCTTCAGGCTGCTAATGAAACAGAGGGGTAAGTTTAACACACCTGTGTGTCTATCTATGGCATCGTAACTCCGAATCGGGCACGAACCAATTTTGATTTGTTGTTTAGATAGGATTTGACCGAGTGCAAAGAGTAGGTATATAATACCTGAGTGTTCAAGAAAATCTTGCCGTTTGAAGATTACCGGCTCTTTTAGTTGTAGAAAGAACTGTCGAATTTTTTTAAATTTGGAACAAAGCAAGTAATTTTATAAAATGGATCTTCTTTTGTAGCTCTAAGATACATCGCCTCCGTGGCGCAATGGGTTAGCGCGTTCGGCTGTTAACCGAAAGGTTGGTGGTTCGAATCCACCCGGGGGCGTTCTTTTTGACTTATTTACAGTACCTACCACAGACAAATTTTGTTACTGTCTCTACTTACACACAAGATAATACCAATAACAATGTTGGTAATTTTTTTTTAATATGCGTGGTCTTTTCACACAGCGCCATCTAGCACCAAACTAAGCATAGCTTGTACTATGGGAACCAGATAACGGATATAATACTTAGATACTTTTTTGTTTGTAAATACATACATACAACATAGTATACAATATTGTACTTAATCGTAGAGTTTTGTGGTAGTTATTTTTGTCTATTCTACGACTCTGCTCTGTCAGGAATTAAATCATATTCATTGAAAAAACGATGTAACTGGGCCAAATCTGTATGTTTGTCTGTTTTTATCATAAATAGGCTTATAACCTTTGAAGGGGGAATTTTGGCGGGAACGCGGAAAAGTTCACGTCGTTGCATTGTATTATTTTTCAAAACTTTTGCTTTTTCCAGTGTTAATGTTTAAAATTGGTGGCGTTTTACGCATTAAGTGCTGAATTACGAGCATGAGTGAGGGCAAGTGATATAATGTGGTGAAACGTGATTTTTCGTGTTGCTTCCAAAACTCCATAGAAGCTTCTAGTAAAGTTGCCATCACTTTGCTGGAGCATGAGTTAGACTGGACTATGACTATGACTAGGACATGACTGCGTGAAATATTTTATAACACGATGAAAATATAATACTTGACACTGGCTAAATACACTATGTGTGGAGCCAAAATAAAAGAAAAAAAAACCTTTGAAGGCACTTCATGCTGAAACTGGGCCTTACTCGTTGAACGGATTTCAAAACTTAATTATATGGATATATAACATTTTTCGGAATCATATTTATGATACTTTTTGGGTCTTTTTTCTAATGAGATACTGTTTGTTTGACAAAATAAATGTAAACAGAAATGGTATAATCCATTATGCTGCAAAAGTTAGTCGGATTTGGTAATTTTTGTAAATTTTAGTATTCTTGTGGATTTTAGATTTTGTCTTTGTTTATTTTTGATTTTGTTTGTTTTTTCATATTGGCTTTTACTTCAATGTTGTCAGAGTTAGTGCTAGTTCCGCACATAACGTGAAAGTCGTCGGTGCAGGTTGAGTAGGATTTAAACCAGAGTGCATCAGTTTGAAAGTGGCACAAGCTACCTCTAAGTCACTCTTACTCAATTTTCGCTTTATTTATGCCAAAATTCAAAGTCCATACCTTTGGCACAAATAACCCTATAGGTTTGGATGACGTATGAATTTCATAAAGGTTTAATATGTAAGACCTACATACATATTAAACCAGAGACCTCTTCATTTGCCGTAACCCATCCCAAGCGGTCCAAAGGGAATGCTCAATGAAACATAATGTTCGGAGCATGCAGCGCTAACTACATTACACATTCTCACTGAGCAGTAACAGAAAACGAGATTTTATATAGGTACCTAACACTGAATACAAAATTGATCAATTACAACCGGTTTGACAACCGATGGGGAAGAAAGGTTCTCTCCCCCACTTGTTGGCCCGACGATCTGATCTGGGGGAAGCATATGGATGCACGAGCCCCACTTCAATCACCTGCTTGAAGTGGCGCTTCCACTCCCACTCCACCAACACTCCCACCACCTCATTCTCTTCTCATGGGTGTAAGATCCTAAGGTAATATCCAGGGAATGTGACCACCAAGCCTCTTGCCAAGTTAGGTGAGTTTCGGTAGCAAACCTACGTGATAAGGATAAGCGTCTAAATGATGGAGGAAGCCTATGTTCTGCAGTGAGCATCTTCAGGCTTTTGAGGATGATGAAGAAAACATTTTAAAACATCATCCTCAACAGCCGGAATACCCGAAATAAAATAATGGATAAAAAATAAATGTAACGTTGCGTGACGTCATAATATAGGGGCGTTCAACGTGTACTCGTAGATGAATTTTTAGTATGTGGACCCTATACTATATGCACTGTATCCATTCGATTAATATCTTTCGCTTCACATCGAGATAAACGTTTAGCAGGTGTACGTAATAGCATCTCTATAATAGCTCTGTCTACGTTATTGTTCCGTCATATTGTTTTCGTTACGGCGCGGCGTAATATTAAGCCTATCTAGAATTTTTATGGCGAGACGAAATGGGGATTCGATGTCAGGTGTGTACGAAATTTTACCGTGTAATAGGCTAAAGTGGGGGAGTGAGGAACAGTTAAGTTGTGAAACTTATTATAGCGAAACAAAACACAAAATAACTTTACATGCGATACACACTGTTTATTAGAATATGAGGGATAGTAATTATCTCAATAATAAATTACCACTTTCTTCTTCTTCTTTATTTTGAAAACTGCTTCTCCGTTTTATAGTTGAAACCTCGACAAAGCTTTTGTTCTGATGTTCTCTGTGACGACTCTGTGCTATCACCACACTTTCAAGTCTGTGGTAGAACCAAAAAACTCTATAAGCTAGCCAAAAATGTAAACTGCATTGAATTGGCAACGTTCCCAGTAAATTATACTTATTTGTTGAAAAGAACCTTCTCTACAAAACATCTGAAATCAAGCACCAAATCTTCGAATGTTATTCCGAAGAAAATGCAAAACTACACAAATTAACAAAGATTACTTCTCCACTCGTACAGCTTTAAACAAACCTTATTCTCTCAGTTATAAGAGAAAAAAAGGTTGCATTCAAAGTTGGTTTTAAGTTGAACTAAAACAGCAGAGATGCAAACAAGGTGCAATTTGAAAAGCGCTCGAGAAGTAACTCCGCTGAATAGATTGTTAAAGCGCTGAAATCTGACTTGTATATTTAGATTATCGTAGACGTTATTGTGTTCATTTGTATTAAATTAATGTTGTTTAAACTGGTCACCTAAGTTTGTTGGAACTTTTTACCTAATACCACAGATTATTTAGAGAATAGATAGATAGATAACTCTTTATTAACTCACCACTGAAATTTACAATAATGCAGAAATTAAATGAATCTTATGTTTTAGTGTGACAATACCGCCCATCGCTGGCAGCGATTTTTTTCAGACAACCTTTGGATGTAAGTGTTAGAAGACAGAATACATGGTGGTTTTAAAATAAAAAGAAATACTTACAGATTACTAGAATAGTTACTCCTGTAACATCACAGATGATCATGAGTTATGTAGCTTGTCTACTCTATATTCGATCATCATCATCAACAACAACAACAACAATCTGTAGACGTCCACTGCTGAACATAAACTACCCCAGAGAGCGCTCAACCAGGGCGTCACCGTCAGTCGATCTATATTAAATGCATCACAATAATTCTAACCATAATATAAAGTTTAGAACATTAGACTAGCTCATGGGCAATCCGATCTGTTAAATAAAGACCAGAAATGTGCCATGCAGAAATTTGCTTTATAAATGCGATGAAATAGAAAATGCATTACTATAATAATTATCTTACTCTATTTTAGTATATTTGTAGACAAAATGTAATCAAAAGAGCACAAATAAAATAGAACATTTAGATATAACTACTGAAAAATCAATTACTATTTGATGAAATAGCAGTGATGGGGTATATAGTAGATTTTTTTTCTCTAATCTGTGGATGGGGTATATAATAAAGTACTTTTCTAACAAGTAGGTACCAGAAAATCAACAATGAGGTTTTTACTCAGTCGCCAAGCGCCAGTTGTGATGGGATTTGCTGAGTTAGTGTTAGTCGGTAGGGATACCTGGAAAAATAGTCCAGCCCCCCTATTACGAAGGAGCTAATAGCAGCGCTGCTGACGCGCGTCTGCCGCTCAATTGCTGTCAAAATTGTATGAAAAATGACAGCAGTTGAACGGCAGACGCGCGTCAGCATCGCTGCTAGCTCGTTCGTAATAGAGAGGCTGAAATGCCTACCAGTAGAATTCTTTGTAGGGATTTTCATAAAATACTGAGGGCAAAATATTGCATTTTGACCGAAAACACTCTAAATCCAAAATTTCATTAAACCAATTATAATGCTAATAAAACCTTGTTACGTACTCAACGAACCGTGCGATGGTGTAATTAAATTTAATAACGGTAACGGAACGGAAGGGTGATTTCAGCCCATAGCGTCATTATGTAGGCAAGTGTATGACGTCATGTTCCCAATGAGTTAAACGGGAAGATTCTTTGAAGTAATTTTGTTAATAGGTATCATTACTTAAAAACAGAATGCCTTGTTGACGCATCGAGTACCGAAATGCTGCCATTTTCGCTGTTTGGCACAATGAAGGCCAAACAGTGAAAGTGCCAGCATTTCGGTTACACTTGGTCAATCATCATCATCATCATCATCATCATCAACAACAGCCTGAAGACTTCCATTGCTGAACATAGGCCTCTCCCACAGAGCACTACTATTGTCCCGGAGGTCCCCACAAAGCTTCTTCCCGGTAGCTCAGTAAGGAGAGGACACTCACGGAAACACGTAAGTAACTAGTGGGAAATCCGGAACTATTGCAAATGAAAACTGTAGGCCTCGGGAAAACGGGTTTATTCACAAATGTAACAACAATTCGGGAATGTTTTAAGGCGTGAAAATCACTGAATTTATATAAAAAATGTATTGAGTGGCAAACAAGCAGGCGGCCTACCTGATGGTAAGTGGTCACCGCCGCTTATGGACATCTGCAACACCAAGGGCATTGCCGGTGCGTTGCCTACCCTTAGAGAGGACCCTTTTAACACTTTTCTTGAAGCTCCCCATACTGTAGTTAAGCGGAATAACCTCAATTGAAAGATCGTTCCACATCTTGCAGGTTCGTGGAAGAAACGACCGCAAGAATCGCAAACTCGTTTAACTCGAACGGTAGTAAAATAAAACTGCTCGAATAGAGCTAGTACCGTTTTTGTATGAACAGAGAAATATTAAAATTTGGTGTAGAGCACAATCAAGGACTGTACGCCTCGGAGGTTAAACGAAGAATGACAAAAACGTATGGAAAATGAAAAGAATGCGACTAATGTTCTAATTTAGAATTTAAATCTAGATTATGAGTGGCCAATATTTGATGCGAAAACTAAGAAAGCAGGTTAATAGCAGAAGTGATGATGAAGAAGGATGACATCGTCACACTATGAGTGGCTGCTTGCCTCCTATGTCCATCGGCTCCCAACAGTTTTCACCTGGGCGGTTATTCTCTATGGAAACACAGATTCCACACGATACGAAACCACGTCGTTATCGTGTCTTGTTCAAATCGTGTCACGGCGTCACATATACTTTACATTAAAGTTATCTTTATTTTGAATAAAATATATTGACATAAGTGGTCATATCTTTTGATGTGTTGATGTTTCGGAACGCGTCTTGGTAAAACATACGATTTTTGACATTTCAAATCAATTCAAATCGCGCCAATTCCAAATTCATTTTGCGCGGTTTTGTTTTCGTTTCATAGAGAATACAGTTTCGCAGATTTCTTATGTAAGACAAGGAATTCGCGTGGGTTCGAAGTAAGGAATCGATACGGAATAATGGTCCAGGTCGTCGGTCCACCTAGGAAGAGGCCTACGCTGCGTCTTCCAGTTCACGGTCGTCACGTGAGCACCTTTCTTCCCAACGGTTGTCAGTTCTACGAGCAATGCGACCTGTCCATTGTTATTACCCGACTAGTAAAAAAGTGGGTTATGGGTTTGACTGTCTTGTATGTATGTATGTTCATATGTATCTTGTTTTGACTTGCTAATGGTGGCATGGGGCAATGCTGCCAGTATAAATAAAAAAAATTAACAAATAATAGGTGTAGTGTATGGGACCAATGATAGACTACATTATACTGAGTGTATTGTTTGGGTACCGAAGAGACATAAGCGGGACTCGTCTCAAGCGCGCGAGCGTCACGCGTCACTGCTCACTGCTCAGTCTCACTGGAGCCGTCGACCGGGGTGGACGTGTCCGCGTCTCTGAGCCGGTGTCGGAGAGACACTCAACAAACACTACAATAGGTATAATAATATTGTCAAAGAAGAAAAAAACATGAGCTTAATGTTTTCACTTCATCATCATCATCATTATTCATCGTCATCATTGTATGCAAACTAATTATTTACTTACATTAGCGGAGTTCTCAAAAATGGCTTACTCCCGTCATTTAGCTCATATTAAAGTTCCTAATGAACTAACAAACTGCAAAACGTAACAAACTATTATCAGTTGAAAAGCAAAAACTAACTTTAAAATAGAGCTGAAAATACGGCTACCATCCTCTCTCGACACGATCCAATGAAGCCCAAATACAATGGGTTTTGTTTTCGTTATAAAAATACTAAAAAGTTTGCATCTGATGGCCATTGTGTGCGATACAAAAGAGCTGCGTATGATGTGCTCATGGGTTATGTAAATAGTGGTGGAGTGCGTTCACTGTCCGGAGTATTTACCATTGAAAACTGACACACTTATACACTTTCTTAGGTTGGGTTTTTTGTATAGTTAAGGTCAATAACTCAACAAACTTTGACCATTTGTTAGAATTTGTTAGAACTGTTGACCAATTAACTCACTTTAACGTAAATAAAATATTCGTTTACAACTTTACAAAAATGGTATGGAACACATGGTCCTGGGGGGTCACCATATTGTCTTATAGAATTATTACTTCAATCATACTTTGAAAAATGACAAAAAAGTAAGAATATTGTAATGTTGTTGATGCAGAGCAGTTTTGATGACGTCACGTTAAATCTTTCACTCAAATGTAACTGTCATGTCATACCGTTAATCATGTTGCATGTGACAGTGATAACGTTATATAAAAATGTAGACGACTCGTTCATGGTACGAATTGGAACAATATTATTGTAACCTTCAAGCCAGCCAGCAATTACTGTCACGAACCATGATGGTTTTGTGTTAGTTTGTAATAGGGCTGCAGGTTTGCGAATAGGACCACGCTATCTCTCCCTTGGGTGGCGTAAGAGCTGGCTAAGGGAGTATCCTTGGAATATGAAGCAGCATTCTCCTCGGTACATTAAAATCTTCGGTGAACACCAAGTCAAGCGTGGTGATTATGGCAAAACGCCTACGATAAGCGTCCAAAGTGGAATTTTATGGAGGAGGCCTATGTTCAGCAGTGGACCAGTTCCAGCTGATGATGTTAATATTGCTTGTTTTTTTTTGCGATTGAAAGAAAAGAAGCTTGCTCTCTTGTATGTTGCTGTCTGGTACATACCTACCCTAGAGAAAACGAGGCTATTTCACAGACCATTTTCATTCTATCTTTACGCTTGGGAATCGCTGGATGAGGGGGTAATATGAAATGAATTATGGACGTGATCCTGTTTTGTTAGAATTCATTTGGGATTTCCTAAGTTTTTCTATTTCAAAATCTTTTTTTTTTTTTTTTTTATGAGAATGAATGACGTGACGAGCTGGTCGTTCACCTGATTAAAAGCTTTTTGACTTAAAATATTAAAAAACAAACGAAACCTTTATAGTGTTACCGATTCGTATGAAATTCACGCCAAGCTCTTACTTTTTATAGATGTACAAGGCCGCCAGTGATAGTTTGAAAATGAGACAAGAAATCACATAGCCGCTAATTTGTGATTCTTGAAATACCTACTCTGTTCATATAAAACCCGTGAAAGTGAACCGAAAAACCGTCATCCTAAAAGTTTGAATGAACTTTCTGATGTTTGTATGAGATAGTACCAGCTCCGATAAAGTTGTCCAATATAATATTAACTGGTGGTCGTGGGGTAGCGTAATTGCGGGCGAAGGAAACAGACGAACTAAGTAATCTAAGTTGGATTGCCTCGATGCCACGATCGTGGTAAGCCTGCGTTCACAGTGGAGTCAAATAACATTATTCACACGTAATATTACTTATAGTAGTTTCATCATCACCATCATCCTTAAATGGAAAACATCCACTGCAATCCTCAGCCCCCACATAAAGTGCCAGTTTGACTGGCTACTACACTCTTGAATCCAACGGCTCCAGATGATTCTGATCAGTCAATCTATTTAGGCATATTTCCAAGATCATGTTTAACTAGTAGCTCTGAGAGCTGTTTACATCGCGAGAAAATAAAACAATATTATATCCAAACGTGCTCAAAATTCCATTCCGTTGAGAAATCTGACCTTAGGCCTTGTCGCCTAAGTCTGGTGGAGATGTTAATCATGCACTCTCTTGCTCGCAACCGTGGACTTGTGAAATGCTACGTGCAGGATGACAGGCGAAGTCCATGTCCAGAATCGTTACGTGATAAGAGCCCTGCAGGGGAGACGAGCCGGAAATCTTTGCGCTCGCTCTGCTAATCTCTCTCTCGTACCTACGTCACCAATCCAATGAAGCTCCGCTGCTGGGGTACTAGCCTTCTTTTACAGAGAGAGACAGAGAGTGTGCGCATCCACCACGCTAGGTATTCTTGCCATGTGCGTTATTATAAATACTTTAGTTAATGAAAATAAATGTACAGTATAAAAGTACAACCTGGAGCTTTACAAGTCGCGAGTAAACAGGTATCTCTAGAAAAGCATGTATCATCGTCCACTGTGTCGTCAAAAAACACGGTTGTGTACAGGACAATTCAGTCATAAAAAATCTGCGAGTTTACCATTATGTAGTCGCCTCAACGATCCCTCTCCCCGAAGTCTACGTAGGTAAGTTTTGACAACTCTTCGAAAGGATAATCATCGGCATCGTTGCAAATGAGGAAACTATCGTAACGGAAACAAACGTAAGCCTACTTCATTAAGAATATTGGGATTGGGATACTGTAACCTAACGAGAACTTAGCACAGATTATAGAAAAGTAATTAACGAGTAACAAGTAATTTAGTAAAACAATTGGGTATGTATCAAAGTTATTAAAAATATTTTGAGACTATTATCGCTCATTTTGCGATATGAAATTTCATTTTTTTTTAATATAATTGGTGTGTCCTGCGGTTTCCGATGCTGCCAATATATTGGGTATGCTACCTACGTATCTGACTGTGGGCTGAAGCTTTTGGACTATCCAAAAGTCAGCGTGGCTTGTAACAGTTCAAATTTTTTTGACGTTGGTAGTTTAGATGTGTTTGGTTTTATTGCAGTAGTTAGTTAAAAGAATAATGACACTTTGTTAAGAAAGAGATATTGTAAAGTAAACTTTATTCTCAAGTAAAATAAGCATCAACGGTAAATCGGCACACTTTTTTCGGTATTGGTGAACCTTCGTACTCATCTCTCTGCACTGCGTCGCAACAGATGTGCGGTGTGCAGGTGTTTGGTTTTATTGCAGTAGTTAGTTAAAAGAATAATGACACTTTGTTAAGAAAGAGATATTGTAAAGTAAACTTTATTCTCAAGTAAAATAAGCATCAACGGTAAATCGGCACACTTTTTTCGGTATTGGTGAACCTTCGTACTCATCTCTCTGCACTGCGTCGCAACAGATGTGCGGTGTGCAGGTGCATGTCTGAAACTAAGGCATTCATAAACAAATATATCTTTTACTAGCGCCTTTTTAAAATTAACCTCTGGTTTATCATACGTTTGGCAAACACATGTTAACTTAACATAATAAATAATAAATACGCTCATTAGTTGACGATAGCCGATGATCAACAGAGCAGTTCCCCTATAACGATTGAGCTAGCGGCGCTGCTGACACGCGTCTGCCGCACAACTGCTGTCAAAATTGTATGAACTTTAACAGCAGTTGAGCGGCAGACTCGCATCAGCACCTCTGCTAGCTCAGTCGTAATAGGGGGACTGAGCGTTTACAATTTTTAAGTTCACCGGAAGGCGCAGCGTAGGCAGACCCCCCACTAGATGTACCGACGTTATGGTTTTTAGCTCCTGGAAACATCATAGTCGAAAATTCTAGTCGTTAACCTACTTCGACTTTTTTCTTTTTGCATGCAGTCCTCCTTCTAATTTTCAGAAATCTTGGTCGTCCATCCACACAACGGCACCTCCTGCTCTGTCTCTCTCTAGCTGATGCTTGCAGACGGTTCTTGAGGTCGGTCCAAGAGGAACGGTAGAAGGTGTCTTCCCAGGAGCAAGAAGAACCTGTTTTAAATAAAAATAAAGTAAAGACTCATTTTGGATTAGTCACTGTCTATCTTACAGTGTGAATGAATGAAGAATTTTTCATATTCTGTAACTGGAAATACTGTATTATGACGTACATAGAAGGTCGCAGATAAGTAACTAAGTTAAATTTTCTGAAATCCCCACTAGTTAAAAAAATACCTGACGGGGATTTTTTATAATAAACAAAAAGGCACTAGATGTAGATTCATCAAAAAATGTTAATTTTTAGTATCAACATTTTTTATATTAAGAAACCCTGTTTACAATAGGTACCTATAATTTTCAGAAGCCCAGTATAAACTGCATTCATCGTCACACAATTCATTTTCATAACCATTTAAAACAATAAAATTGAATCGACTCACCCATAGCTCTGTAAAATTTATGAAAGATATACTAACACAATTTTTTTCTGGCGTGACCATCTTGAATTAGTAGCTATCAATAAGCAAATATGTATTTACTTGCTCGAATCTTTTGTTCAGCCTATTGCAAGTGTCTATAAATACGATACATAACCGGCCCAGTCTGTGTCGAAGTCGCGCATCGAGGGTTCCGTACCTATAAAAACGAGCAAAAAAACACGTTTGTTGTATGAGATACTTTATTCTGTTTTTTTGTTGTTATAGCGGCAACAGAAATACATCATCTGTGAAAATTTCAACTATCTAACTATCACGGTTCCTGAGATACAACCTTGTGACTGACGGACAGATAGACAAACAGATTTTCCGAATAATCTGGATAAAAGCCAAAACGTTTTATATAAGCGAAAGTGCTATATCGTCGAACACATTGTTACATAACCAAACGCAAGGTTACTTATTAAAAAAAAGTACTATAATGACAGTCCCTGACGTATCACAAAACTCTTACTTCCCAAATTAGAATTCCGGGACAAAAAGGACTTTTTATATAATTATTCTTGTCTTTTTTTTACGGGCAATATGCCTTTATTACTCAAGCTAACTACTATAATAATAAAAACTAAACTAAAACTAACTACACTAGACACTAACTAGCTACACTATACCTAGTACAAAGAACATATGGACTGTATAATAGAATACCTATAGACAGTCCAAATGCTCCAGCTCACTGCCGGTAGGTAGCATACCCAACATGCTGGCAGCATTGCCATTACCTTGTCTGTCCCCTCCAGGGGACCGCACGAGGGGACAAACAAGAATAACCTTAAATTGCTATATTAAAAAACTCTGTGTTAAAACTTCAGCAGTTAAATTTAAACGCAATAATTATTACAACCAATTAACACCAGTTTAATCACAACAAACAACAAATCCGGCCTAAATCTCTTGCAAACACCTAAAGCTGGAAACCTACGTCAAAGTCTGGTTCCACCGAAGATAACTAACCTAAACACCTGCTAATTACGGGACCCCTCAGTCACCAAAAATGCGCGAATGATAGCTTATGATCTGCTACTTCCAATGACTAAAACAGACCCGTGAAATGGAATAGCCACATTTTATTATAATGTACATAAATATGATTTGTCAAAATCATTAAATAAACAAAAAAAACCCATAAAAATGTCGTCAAGCATTGGCTTTTCGCAAATATTGGTACCGTTCCATATAATTTCAGAGTACTAATCCATTTTGTGTCCTCAATGCATCAATTTTGTATGCCGACAATTTATTCACGCTGTTAGTTTGGAGCCTAGGTATTCATCTCAGACATCAGACTTTGCCATTTACAGCTGTCAAGTTGATCAATCAGGATAGCGCATTTTTTATGCGTAATTTTGGTAGTCTACAGGTTTTCTAGTTTGTGGGTTCCACAGAAATACACGCCTAACTACAAGACGAACTCAAATAAGCAATTAAACTATAGCCTCCGCAGATTAATTATTTGTTTATCTAACAAACTGAACGGCATTGGTTCACGCTGCTGGAACTCGATGGAAACTCGCTAATTGCAATTATTTTCGGATTTCAAGTTATTTCTGTGTTAACGTACAAATTTCTATCCATCCATGGTTAAAGGTTACTTTTTTGGAGTAAAGTGAACTCTTACATGTAGGTAATCATAGCCTATTACTGAGGCTCCCTGTCCATCTGTCTGTCTGTCCGTCTGTCATCAGGCTGTATCTCATGAACCGTGATAGTTAGACAGTTGAAATTTCACAGATGATGTATTCCTGTAGCCGCTATAATAACAAATTCTCAAAAACACAATAAAATTAATATTCGGGCTCCTATACAACAAGCGTAATTTTTTTGCTGGTTTTTATAGATAATGTGGTACGGAACCCTTCGTGCGCGAGCTTTTTCTATTGTAATAAATAATTACCATCGATAACCACGAATATGAACCTTTCACACCACGGAGAATTCCAGTACCAAACTTTATATTATTGTAGTTCGCAAACACCAGCGGTCCTGTCTGAAAGTGTCTCGGCGATCGTCGCGAGAACTATGCCGAACTTTAGAGCGGGCTATGATTTTAATGTGAGAAGGTTGTTCCTCCTTTGTTTCGCTGTGAACAATGATCGTCTTTTGTTTTAGATTACGCAAATGGTGTGATCTTGGTGTGATGCTTACACTTGCTAAAGGTACTTTTGGGATTAGGTTTAAGAGGACCGTACCGGTATTTGCAAATGTTAATGCCGTCGCTCTGCCATCCTGCACGTGTGATAGAGACAATAATAGCCGGAGAGTGAGGCCACCTACATTTTAGTGTTTTGGGTGAAAACAGTTTTCACGGTCTTCACGGTTTCGCCTTTTGATTTTTATGGGTATGCTTACGTCTTAACTTTTATCTTAATATGTTTCGCATATGGCATAGGTTAGACGCCAAAAATTCGTCACTTTACAGTAGCAATTATTAGCTACTGCAAAAATTCGTCACTCTACAATGGGTGGACACATGACATTAGCAACTGAAAAAGCTTAAAAAAGGAGACTTATGAGCATAGGTTTTTACAAAAACTTTATTATAAAAGAATCATTGGATTCGGATAAGATCTCATCATGTTATTGATTAATATCATGGGGTCCCATCAGGTACAAAAGAAAATAGCCCGAACTTGAAAAAAAAAATAGTAATCGTGTCTAGAGAGTTACTAGTTAGAGTCCAGTGTATTCATTTCGCCCAATACTTCCGCAATAAATGTCGCTTGAAAATCTTGCGTTATGCAGAAATAAAATAATTCGTAAAACAGCCAGGGTTAATCCGTTGTATGGGATGAGGCATCTGTACTGTAGGTATGATATTATCTGGGATAATATTTAAAAAATACAACTAGCTAAGATTGAGTTTTGGCGGGAGCGCGGGAAAAGTTCACGTCGTTGCATTGTATTATTTTTCAAAACTTTGGCTTTTTCCAGTGTTAATGTTTAAAATTGGTGGCGTTTTACGCATTAAGTGCTGAATTACGAGCATGAGTGAGGGCAAGTGATATAATGTGGTGAAACGTGATATTTCGTGTTGCTTCCAAAACTCCATAGAAGCTTCTAGTAAAGTTGCCACCACTTTGCTGAAGCATGACTTAGACTGGACTATGACTACCTGACTTATACTGGACTATGACTGTGACTAGGACATGACTGCGTGAAATATTTTATAACACGATGAAAATATAATACTTGACACTGGCTAAATACACAATTTGTGGAGCCAAAATATAAAAAAAAAACTAGCTAAGACAACTAGTATATTTTGTTGGTAGGCAATAAACCACTAAACATCGAGGAACTAACCCAGATGGAAATAAATAATTATTCTGTTATATTCCATTCCATTATATTTCATTATGCGATTATAAAAGAAAATAGATTGGGCCAAACCAAAGCAATGAATATTTCAAATAATTTTTACCTTTTGCAAGCTCAAAGCATATTTGCTTTTTCCATTGACCTATTTTGAATGTCCATTGCAAATGATTGAACTCGAGTAAGTTATTCAAATAAAACAATTTTTAGTCACACGAGAGCAGGATCGCCGCGGACCGTGAAATTGGTTCCTGAATCGATGACCTAATTTGAGAAGGTTCCGAGATTTATTGTTCCAGAAGGTTTCCGTTCTCATGTGTCACGGGCGGGAGAGAATTTATTAAGTCAGTAGTTTGAGTTTATTGATTGTAGTTTTATTTATAGCAGTTTTGCCTTATTATCAAAATCAACAGGTCAACTTTTGAAAATGATTTCTTTTTCTTTACTTTAAAATTATTTTTTAACTTAAAACCTCGATGGCTTGGCCACGTCGAACAGATGGGTGAGGTGAGGATCGGGCAATGAAACAAACATACACAAACATAGTAACGTACCACGGTTATAATTTTTTTGCTAACTTCTGCACTCTTCATTCAAGTTGCTTTTTTGATGCTGGATATATTAACTGTGACAAAATTATTTGCATTGTACATCATCAAACAGGCTGGGTCGAAAAATGTATGGACGTCGCCATCCTTTTACTACCCTTCCTTCCTTTTTTGGAATTAACTAAATTCTGAATTATTATCTAGGATACCATCATTAGGCTGAAGTCATCCATTGCTGAACATAGGCCTCCCCCGTAAAGCGCCACCTTGAGCGGCTGCTGCCTCTTGCATCCATCGGCTCCCCGCGGTTTTTACTAGGTCTTCAAACTAACTATGCAAGGCAAGCCCTATTGCTACTTTTGGTTTATAGTCGCCACTCAAAAACCTTTTCTTTCTATTTTACTAAGAATAAATCTGAATGGGTGTGTTCTACTTGGTTTCGAAATAAATAAAATATCAATCGTATTCTAACATTTATTTTATTCAAAGTTGTTGAAATTTTTATACAGTCATATATAGGTATAATAATAATAACTTCTCTAAGTAAATCGATGATTTACATTAATTTAAAATTTAAAATAAACTTTAAATAATCAGTCTTTTAGAAGATAATTTTAATTTTGGCTACTCCAATATTTACAGTCACTTCCTGACTTAATGAATAAGAACATTAAAACAGATAATATAACAAAAATACTTAAAATTATCTACTTATCAATACTATGACCTACCTATAATATTAAATTAAATAGTACTTTAAAATTGAGTTCCAACTCGATATTTAATTTACAAAAGTATTATTCCTTACAGTATTACATCATTATTTACAACGTTATAAAATGATATGAACACAACCTTTGAAAAGATTTTTGACTAGAATATCAATTATTTACTAAAATATATTTTTTTTTTATTCTTTGTAGCTACCTATGATGTGGCACTCTGCAGGCTTCTGAAATAAAATATAAATTATTTTTATTATGGCTTTTAGGTGTATTGTTTCATCATCAGCCCGTAGATATCCACTGCTGAACATAGGTCTCTCCCAGGAGAGCGCCACTTTGAGCGGCTGCTTGCCTCCTGCATCCATCGGCTCCCCGCGGTTTTCACCAGGTCGTCGGTCCAAGTGGGGGGTCTGCCTACGCTGCGCCTTCCGGTTCGTGGTCGCTACTCGAGAACCTTTCTTCCCCATCGGCTGTCAGTTCTGCGAGTGATGTGGCCTTTGCCATTTCAACTTGCTAACTTTAAGGGCTATATCGGTCCCTTTAGTCCTTCTGCGGATTTCCTCGTTCCGGATCTTATCTCGCAGGGAAACACCGAGCATAGCTCTCTCCATAGCTCGTTGCGCGACTTTGAGCTTACTAATGAGGTGTATTGTTTATTCGCATATAATTAAATATTATTAAATGAGTATTGAGGATACAATAAAGGTTATCACATTTTTGTCAAGTAAGCTTAAAAAAGGTAATAAATATAATATAAATATGTCTAGAGATTTCACACAGCGCCATCTAGCTCCAAACAAATGATACAATACGTAGATAATTTTTGTTTGTAAATACAACATAGAATACAGTATAACACCCAGACACAGAACAACATCAATGTTCTTTACACAAATGTCGGTCTTGGGTAGGAATCGAACCCACAGCCCTCCACTCCAATGAAAAGACAGAATTACTACCAACTGCGCTATCAGGGTCACCACAAGGTCTTATAGCATTATTACTTCAATATTACTTCAATCATACATTGACAAATGACATAAAAGTAAGAATACTTGAATGTTGCAGAGCCAGAGCAGTTTTGATGACGTCACGTTAAATCGTTCACTCAAATACAACTGACATGTCAATCATGTTGACACTGACGTGCGACAGTGATAACGCCATATAAAAATGTAGACGTCTCGATCACACGCAGGAATACTTTATAAGTTCATGGTACGAATTCAAACAGTATTATTGTAACCTTGAAATAATAATGCCATGAAACATGATGGTTTTGTATTAGCTTGTGGTAGTCCAGCAGGCCCGTCGAAAGTTTGGCAGTCATGGTAACAGAAGAAAAACCATTACTGAATACCATAGAAGTCAGAAAAGGAAAGATGTTTCGTCACTTGTTACTTACGACATGACGAATCTAAAACCATCATGGAAGGAAAAGTAGAAGAAAAGAGGAAGAGAGCGAGCGAGAAGAACATACGTGGATCAACTGATAGAAAAGGCTAATTTCAAAGAGCTGAGAAGGCTCGAAGAAAACCGTAAAGAATGGAAAAACTCCACAGACAAGACTTAGCTCTTAAATGAAACAAGATTTTTTTTATTTTAATTATTACCTACTGAACGCTGCCCAATGTAAAGAATTACAAACAACTTACTTCTTGGCGCACTTTTTAAAGTGGTCGTTCTGGAAACGCAATCACTTTCTTCCGATTCGGATCTCACTTGGAAACTTGTTTCTGGAAATAGAAAAAAAATTAAGTTCCCTGCCGCAATTTGAGCTTCAGCTTTGATCTTGGCTTAGAAAAAAAATGAAATAGAATTTATTCATATTGTGTTAATTTAAAAAAAAATGGATATTTAATGATAAATGATAAATTAATAAAATAAAAATATGCTCCATAAAGGATTTTATTTTTTATTTTATTAACTTAGAATATTAAGATTCTTATGCACCTTCGTAGGCCAGAAATATGGCATGAAAGTATTTTTTTTAATAATAAATGCAGCATAATTATATATTGTGCTGTTTTTTTATTACACTGATTCTATTGATTCTAAAAATGAGTGTGAATATTTCACTATTTTCACTTTATTATATTGTATTTTAGCGCCATCTATTATTCAAACTAAGTAAAGCTTACCGCTATCGTATCTAGCTTTACTATTCCCCGGCAGATGGAGCCTCGTGGGCACTTCCTGATTGTCCACGTGACCAAACGTACGGAACCCTATCGCGAACTGAGCGTACGGACTTATCTCGTACAGTTCTGAAAGTAAAAAAATTGTATAATTATAAAACGAAGTAATGCAACCATAGCATTAATGCAATAACTTCATTCTGTCTACCTACATTTAATAAAAAGGATAAGTCATTTTACAACTAAGATTTTTGAAAAAAGGAATAGGTTAGCCGAATATATAAAAACATGTAAAACCGAATATTATTTGAATGCTTTCAATAACTGTATCAATAAACCGCTTAAAATGTGGAATTTAATTAACACTCTTTCAAGAAATAAGATCAGGAATGGTTCTGCTCCTTCTAAAGTTGAAACAGAGCAAGGTATATTTATTACAGACGAGAAAAATATATGTGAGGCTTTCAACGATTTCTTTTCGTCAATAGGTGGCAAGTTAGCAGCCCAAATACCTGCGTTGCCATCGTTGCCAAGTACAAGTAATTCTAGCAATTCGGCTGACAATTCTCACAATAATCAACTATCAGATCTTGAGCCATGTACTAGGACCGAAATAACTAAAATAATAAATAACCTTAATTCAAATACTAGCATGGGAATCGATGGAATAAATACAAAATGTATTAAATGCGTACGGGATTTAATATCTGATGATTTCGTAGGATGCATAAATTCTGACTTGCAAAATGGGACCTTTCCGGACAGCCTTAAAGTAGCCAAAGTTAGTCCCATATATAAATCTGGCCGTAAGACAGATCCTGGTAATTACCGACCGATCTCGGTATTACCAGTAGTTTCAAAAATTTATGAAAAAGTAATTTACAATAGACTCGACTCTTATTTTTTATCAACAAACTTCCTGTTTGACAGGCAATATGGTTTTCGACCCAAATCAAATACTTTATCGGCCACCATTGACTTAATCACTAAAATCAAAACTAGTATCGATCAAAAACAGTTAGCTCTGGGAGTATTTATAGATTTGAAGAAAGCATTTGACACGGTGAGCCATTCCATCCTACTACAGAAGCTTCTGACCATAGGAATTACAGGAAACGCACACAACATTTTTGCATCCTATCTCAGCTCGCGGTTTCAGGTAGTCAAAATTGGAAGTTCCGAAAGTTCACCTAGGTTGATAACTTGCGGAGTACCACAAGGCTCGATTCTTGGTCCGTTGCTCTTTTTAATTTATATTAATGGCATCAGTGACATTGGACTAAATGGGCACTTGACACTTTATGCAGATGATACATGCTTATTTTATTTTGGATCTTCTATTCATGACGTAATTAAAAGTGCCCAGTCAGATCTGGATAAAATAAATACGTGGTTTCAGACTAACCTGCTTACTATCAACATTTCAAAAACTAGTTACATAATTTTTGCTGCACCCCAGAAAAAAAAAGAAGTGCACTTACCATTACATATTGACGGACAAATTATAAATAAATCAAGTAGTGAAAAATACTTAGGGCTAATATTAGATAATAACCTGACATGGAAACCGCACTTAGAACACTTAAAATCAAAACTACAATCATTAATGGGGCTTTTACGAAGCTTTGTGAAGTGTTTACCACGAAAAGTCAAATATCTTATATATAACTCACTCATAAAGCCTCACCTCGACTACCTCGTAGAAATATGGGGGTGTGCTGCTAAAACTAATTTGAGCATGATTCAAGTTGCTCAGAATAAAATCATTAAAATACTTTTTAATTACAATTTTTTAGAATCAACAGTTAAAATCTATAACGAAACCAAACTTTTGAGTATTAAACAAATATATGTTTCAAACACATGCATATTGATAAGAAAAATACTGAACAAAGATATACATTCAGAAATCCTATTTACTAAAAACATCGAAATAAATAAATTAAATACAAGAAATGCTCATAACATACATTTACGACACCCTAGAACTAACTATGGAAAAAGACAATTTTATATGAAGGAGCCGAACTGTATAACAAACTACCTAAACCTATTAAAGAAGCTAAATCATTCCAATTGTTTAAAAAGCTATTGAAAATCCACATTTTGAGTGATCCAGCTTTACTTCTGTAGTCTACTTAATCTTTGACCAAACTTGTGTTGAAATGTTTTTTGCTTACCTACCTTACTTATATTAATATTTTATTCTTGTTACGCCTGCATGCTAAAGGCAAACTATGTACCTATTTGTAATTTAGCTATAAGTACTTTCTCATTAAGTGAACTATGTTCTTTGAGAATAAATGATCTTAAACCAGAAATAGACATTATAATAACGCATATTCTGTGAAAACTCAAGTCGATTACCCATTATGGTTCAAGAAAATACAGCCGTTTGTTAGTTCGGAGTTTCGGACAGACAGACCGTCTCTTAGGTACTTACCGTGTTTAGCGTCAGCAGTCAAATGCACCGGTGTACTGTAAACTCTAGTGTTGTCAGGTGGTACTGGAGGCGCGGCACTTCGGTCCGATTTACAATCCGCCGTTAGCGAGTTACGGTACTCTGTTAGGTGGTTGTGACTGAAAGAATCCAAAAAAATTGGGTTCGGAGCAAAATTATTTACATACAATTCATAATTACACTGATGATGATGAAAATTGTGGTGATGACGATAATGATGGTAGTGGTGGTGATTTAAACATTCCAATTAAAGAAACTTTCCGTACTAATGAAGACTCAGTTAACCAAGAAATGTATACAGTAATGGCTAAATCTTTATTTTATACTTACTTGTGCCTCTTAACCAGGATGTAAACACAGGTTAGGGAGCAGATCATAAGCAGGATTGAGCTGCAAATTATGACCAGCATATTTATGTCGAAAAACTCAGTTGGTGGTCCAATGGATTCTGAAACAATGCAAAAGTTACACTACTTCAAATAGAAATAAGCTTTGATGTAGTACAGTGTGTAATTGAATTCATTAGCATCCTTTGAAACTAGGTAACTACTCCGTGTAATACTGGTCACGTGTGGACCAAAATTTTTGAATTCTAACACATTGCTTTGGTAATAATAATAACTTCAAAAAATGGAATAACTTACTTAATTAAATTCTACAATACAAGGTTTAATTAAAATAATGAAGTTGGTTGTTGGTTGGTTGGTGTGGTTGGTTGTTTTTAATTAGTACATACAAGGTATAAAAATGTTTAGATGTATCAAAATCATCCGTGCCAACTGCGTTAGGCGCCGCTGCAATCTTCGTAATGTTCAATAAAAATATTTTCAGTTTCACTATTTACTCTTTAATAATCATCTATAAATGATGTACTATCATGGGCTCAATTTATGCTAATGAATTAAATTACATCCTGTATAAAAACCCCGGGGATAGGTGATGGTCTGTATACAAAGTTAATATTTAGGTATTCATAGTCAAATGGCTATAGCTGGTGACAATTAACTGTTATTAAATGTGACCAGCACAAAGCAGTTCCATAGAATGTGTTCAACTTTATTGGACCAGCATTATCCATCACTTAAAAATATAGAAACTATTTAATGTTCACAATACACTATTGCCTAAAAATGAAAGACCAATTTTTACAAATGCAAATAAAAATGGGTAGAGTCACAAATTCAAAGGAACACAGCCACGTTTCTTGCCAGAGTTAGTGCAGCTACCGAGAAATTAAGATCAGAAAAATTACAAAAAATGGTAGTGGACCATATGGAAAGTATAAACTTACCCCCTTGTATAGTGGTAGTAGCGTAACTATAAGTGGTAGCAGTGACTCCAGCAGAGTTTTCTGTGGTCACTCTGATCTGATACCATTGTGCTGGTACCAGGTCTGATATCACGAATGAGTTGGGCTGGTTCCGGACGGGAGACATGTAGTGGTTCCATGGTTGGTCGGTTTGTGGCTGGAAACATGAATTTGTTTTTATTATTGGAGATCAGGGCTCGAATAATAAATAAAATATATAAATAAATATGTGTGTGACATTTCACACAGCACCATCTAGCCCCAAACTAAGCATAACTTGTACTATGGGAACCAGATAACTGATACAATACTTATATACTTTTTTGTTTGTAAATACATACATAGAATACAATATAACAACCAGACGCAGAACAAACATCTATGTTCATCACACAAATGTTTGTCCCGGGTAGGAATCGAACCCACGGCCCTCAGTTCAGAAGGCAGGGATACTACCAACTGAGCTATCGGGCCCGTCATAATGATATTATCTACTCACTGTCGGCCAAAATTATGATCTTTGTTTTGTTTTTGTTTTGATTAAGTGTAAGTAATATACTTAAGTTAAGGATGATATTGTTATCGTTGCCATGTATTTTTCGAAATAAAATCTTATCTTATCTTATGTACCTAATCTTTTACCATGTTCGCTAATAATATTACAAATCTAGTATTATTACATTCTCTGTTAAGGGTTTACTGTACCTATATTTATATATACATACATATACAATTATAACCTCACTGTAATCTTTATCTCCATATCAATAAAAAAATCATATCTAAAGGCATTATCTTTGTGGAAATATTACGGGCCTATGATAGGAATCGATTTAAAAGACATTGTTTATAGATATGGCTACGATTAGATATTAAATATGCTTCTGCTAGTAGTTTTAATAATCAACTTTAGAATTATTATTGTTTTTCATGGTATGATTTTTTTTAGAAGTGTTAGCGTTATTATCTGCCTTATATGTTCCCACTAATGGGACACGGGCCTTCTTTCACAAATAAAGTGTAGGCCATAGCAACCACGCTATGTATTATCATAGGGTCCCATCAGGTACAAACGAAAAATAGCCCGAACTTGAGAAAAATGTAGTAATCACGCCTAGAGAGTTACTAGCTAGTGTCCAGTGTATTCATTTGGCCCAATACTTCGCCCACACGCAATAAATGTCGCTTGATAATCTTGCGTTATGCAGAAATAAAATAATTCGTAAAATAGCCCACATAATATATATATATAATACCCCAGATAATGTGTGCATTGTATACAATGCACACATTTTTTTCATTGGTTTGTAGATGACACGTTTTTTAGAAATTTAATAACTCTCAATAGATATGAAGCATCTAAATTAAACGATCCTACATAAGGAATACAGTTTATTATGAAAAGTAATCTTATTAACCAAGTCTTACCAGTCTATTTTCAGCTCGTTTCCACACCTTGCCCCCGTATTCCCTATAGTCGACCTCGACCCTTGTAATTTCACAGCCATTGTCATCCCAGCCAGTCAGTTGTATGTAGATATGCGAAGCGTTACTCCAGAACCATTCCGTTGTTGTAGGCGCTATTGGCACTGAAATACGAAACAAAAAGTTCGAGATAAATTACTATAAGATCATTATAAAATTATTGATTGGTGTATTTTTCGTGTTAAATCATTCACCGTACACTCAACATTGTGTTCTGATAACCTTCCCAATCCAGCTTGAGTATTCCCTTACAAACACGGTGGTCAAGTATTATCGTCAGTCTGAAGACGTCCACTGCTGAACATAGGTTTCACCCAAACAGCGCCACGTTGACATCCATCGGCTCCCAGTGGTTCTGACCAGATCTTCGGTCTATCTAGTGGGACGCCGGCCAGTCTATGCTGCGTTTTCCGGTTCATGGTCACCACTCGAGAACCTTTCTTCCCCAAGAAGAAAGGCAAAAAAGTTGACGCAGCCGATACTTGACGCGTCATAACTGTGCAACTATCTATGTTTCAAATAACGCCATCTAACGCAGAGTCTAGAAAATTTACTACAACGTTTAAAGGGTTTAACTTCCTTGTAAAGTGTAGGGCAATTACTCACCTCCGCCTAAGGTACTAACATCTACGTAAGCGGGTGATGAAGCACCCACGGCGTTCGCGGCTGCTAATCGCACAGAATATTTTGTGCCGCATTTCAACCCCTGTAGGGTGTATTCTTGCACTCCTTGAAGCGTTGCACCCTTGTTACTCCACGAGTCTTGCCAAGAACCCGTCGCTTCTTTCCAAGTTAAGTTGTAATCTGCAAGGAAGGATAAACTTTATCTGAATAAGTTTTGAATTAAATTTTAGATATTTCCAACTTGGCTTTTCACGGAGAAGATTAGGATCATCATCAAGCTGTATCAGTCCACTGGCGGTACAAAGGCTTTATGCACGCCACTTAGCCTGATATTCGGTTGATCTCATCTAACTGCCGCCAGCCACTCTGCGTATATCGTAGCTCCACCTAGTCGGTGGGCGTCCTACACTACGTTTGCCAAATCGCGGTCTCCACTCAAGATCACACCTATCCCAGTGGTCGTCTATTCTGCGGCAAATGTGAGTGTCTGTCCCGCTGCCACTGCCATTGCTACTGTCAGTTTGCTATTTCTATGGGCTATGTCGATTACCTTTAGTTCCCTAACAAATCACCTCATTTCTGATTTCTGAAGGAACTCCAAGCATCCCTAGCCCTTTCCATAGCTCCCTGAGCAACTTTAAATTGGTGTGGTGGGCCGATAGAAGGAAGACTAGGATATCATCTAAGAATCTAAGATTCGGCCCAAAAACTCATATTAAGCCCATGCAAAACCTTTCGGCGTCAAATTCTGAAACTTTGTCACTATTGGAAATATAATGATACTGGAAGTGGTCAGTTGAAATCAACACCAATGAAAACACTCAACTTACTGATCTTGCTGCTATGTTTCCCATGGGGCATGTCCCACTGCAAATGTATCTCATGCTTCTGTGGCGCTGCAGACAAAGCAGGCGGTGGAGGTGTTGCAAGTACCGACACTAAGTAGGATACCGAGTCTGATCCGTAGAGATTTTTGGCCAGGCAGGTGTAATTGCCGCTTAGAGATTGGTCTATATCTGAAATGAAAACATGCAAACATGAAGTCATCGTCATCAAGATGATAAGGATAACAGAGGTACCAGCACAGTGGACTGACCATTTACTGAGCGAGTCGTATGATTCGTATCGTTTGTTAGACGCAGGAATCGCCTACCGGTATGACTGTCACCTCTTTATATTGCTACACTGACTATCATCTGATATATGACGTACTATGATTTCTAATGCATGGCCGAGAACCTGAAGACGCAGTGTAGAATCTTTCTTTCCCATCGGTTGTCAGTTTTGCAAGCGATTTGGCCTGCCCATTGCCATTTCAATTTTCTAATTTTAAGATCTATACCGGTTACTTTAGTTCTCCTGCGGATCTTCTCATTCGGGATCTTATCTCGCAGGGAAACACCAAGCATAGCTCTTTCCACAGCCGTCTTTGAGCTTACTAAAAGGACCAACAGTAAAAGGCCACGTTTCACTTCCTTAAGTCATCATTGGCAACACACGCTGATTGAAAACTTTTGTTTGCAGGCTCTGCTCAATACTTACTGTTAATAAGCAGACTGTCGTCATGGTTCCTGGTGAACCTGGGATGGTGCGTGATGATGTTGTGGTTGTGGTACCACACGGTGCGCGGCGGCGGCGCGCCCACGCACTGGCACACCAGCAGCAGGGAACTGCCCACACCTACTGATATGTCACCGCCTAGGGAAGCCACGCCGGCTACCACTACAAGAAAAAGTACAAAATGATACAAGAATACCCACAAATATAAGTAGCCCCAAAAATGGAAAGGTAGAAGAAGGTAAGGAATATTAGTGTAACTCCGGTAAAACTTTGTTCCATTGTTCTGTTTTTTTAAGATCATCATCATCAGCATCTTTAACAGCCTGAAGACGTCCACTGCTGAACATAGGCCTCCCCCGGGAGCGCCACTTAGAGCGGCTGCTCGCCTCCTGCATCCATCGGCTCCCCGCGGCTTTCAACAGGTCGTCGGTCCACCTAGTGGGGGGCCGGCCTACGCTGAGTCTTCCAGTTCGTTTTTAAGATGAACTTCTGCAAATTGACGATAGAAAAAACATAGTCTAAGGTCAAACATGTCAGTGACGACACTAGTGAGTATAGCGGCTGGATGATATCATGCCAAATCACAGATGTGGCTACTTTAAGCTATCGAAGATCAGAGTTATACTAGCACATTTTTTCGGTTGAATTCATGTTGTATTCCGTAAAGCTTGAAGCCATCTTTTGAAAAAATCATAAATTGGAGTTTCTAAAACGAATCAAAAAACTAATATCAAATTTTAAAAATGCTTTGAAAATGGACAGTTTCGATGTAAGTAAAAGTATTGAGGCTAAAATAAATCATTGGAGCCTAGACGAAGCGTTTTTTTTGCTCTGTGATTGGTGCCAAAATGGGTAATTTTTTTTCTCTAATCTGTGGTAAAATTGAAAATAATCCATCTTTTTCTTCAATGCGTACCTCTGTCAGTGAGTTGCACGGTGGCGACACTAGATGGCGCTCCCTCCCCCGCTGCCGTGTGCGCCCTCACCGACACTTCGTACTGTCTACCGGTCAGTGACGACAGTGGGAATGTTAACTGACGACTGTCGTGTGCTTCCACTCGGTAGCTTTGTGGTGAATTTGAGCTGGAAGAAAAAAAAGATTTTTAAGTACATTTCTTACAGCGCCATCTAGCCCTAAATTAAACAGAGTTTGGACTATGTGATCTAGTCAACTGATATTACTCAGATACTTTTTAGAATTCCGTACCCAAAGTGTAAAGCGAACATTACTAAGGCTCCGCTGTCCTACTGTATGTCTGTCTGTCCACCTGTCGCAGGCTGTCTTATGAACCGTTACGGACTGGACATATATACAGATGCAGATAACGTATTTCTGTTGCCACTATAAGAACATAATATACTAAAAAATAGAATAAAGTAAATATTTAAGGGAGCTCACACTCCCATACAACAAACGTGATTTTTTTGCTCGTTTTACAGATAATGGTACGGAACACTTCGTGCGCGGCTCCGTCTCGCACTTTGCCGGTTTTTCTGTTTTCACACAGGTCGAAATTAGCCAAACAGCTTACCTAGAAACCGGCTTCACATAAACCGTATAATGCGTAATCTCTCCATTGGGTTGTTCAGGCTTCTTCCAGCTGATGAGAATCGATGTTGATGATGACACGAGAACCTTTATAGCAGCCGGAGGTCCGGGCACTGAAATTTCACACAAACTTCCAATTAAAAATGATCATCAGCCCGTAGACGTCCACTGCGGAATATAGGCCTCCCCCAGAGAGCGCAATTTTGAGCGGTACTCGCCTCAATTAAAAATAGGTATTCATAATTTCTGTTTAATTATTCTTCATCATCATCATCATTATTCTACTCTCGTCCACTGCTGGACATAGGCCTCTCCAAGAGCACGCCACTGAGCTCGGTCTTCAGCTCTCTGCATCCAGAGATTAATTTAGAGTTTAATTATTACCTACTGAAAGCATCTAGCCTTCGCTGTCCCCCACAATCATTGACTATAAATCCAGTTGAAAATGTCAATACTTCCTGCCTACATATATCCATCATATTTCACACTGATATTATAAATTCAATAGAATGTTGTATGTGTGTTTTTGCTTCCACGTTACGCTTTTTCTTCTCCTCGTGTTAGTAATTGGTCAGCCGTGGTGTCAGAATTTTTAGGCCGCCCAAAATCTTTTGACTTGGCTTAAATATTGTCTTATGACAACAGCCGGAACCAACGGCTTCGTGCCCTCTGAAGCAGTAGTACACGCCATTTATTGTAGCAGTCACCCATCAAAGTGGACTTACCGCTGCAACAGCTCATTGGATTTCAATAAAATTTTACACTGAATTGAAACAGAATACTTTTACCGTATTAGGTGGAGCGACGACCTGGTCAGAACCGTGGGGAGCCGATGGATGCAAGAGGCAAGCAGCCGCTCAAGGTGGCGCTCTTTCGGGGAGGCCTATGTTCAGCAGTGGACGTCTTAAGGCTGATGATGATGATGATGATGATGATGATGATGATGATGATGACTTTTGTCCACGCGTAAAAACTTGAGTAAGTAGTAGCTAGTGAATAAGCACAGTCATATATCAACAGATTTTTACCCGGTGGTTTTGCTTTAGAAATTGAAATCTAGATAACTTACCATCTTGCAAAGTGGTGCATACGATAGGATAAGAGAACGGACCCACACCGTAGTTAGAGAAACCCGCAACTTTGATCGTATAGTTGGTGTACTTGAGTAGAGCTTGTAGATAGATCTCGGTGTGTGGTGAGCTTATGTTTTGGAATGGACCATCTGGAAAATTTTAGAGAGTAATTTTATTATATTACAGCCGTTTAGCTTTTATTTTTGGTTATAGCTTATCTGTAGTGTTGTGTGTAAAAGAGAGAGAGAGAGAGAAAAGGGGAGGGAAGGAAAATAAAGGCAAGAAAGAGACAGAGAAGAAGAAGGAAGCAAAGGGAGGGAGAAACTGCGAAAGTGAGATTGCATTGTGATTTGGGTGATTTGTCAAGTACTTTTGTATTCGTGAAAAGGTTTTTAGCCTCTTGCAAAACTAAACAAATTAAACTTATTTCGTTGAAAAGAAAATCGTTAGCTAATTAGGAATTTTTCAAAAAGAAAATTACCTTCTGTGCCAAAATACACAGAGTATCCGAGAAGTGAAGTTCCTTGCGCGTTGATCGGCTGCCATGACACTCTTAATGATGTTGATGATATTCCTCTGCACTCCACTGCTACTGGGGGTTGTTCTGGTGCTGAAAACGGAAAATTTGTTTTAAGTCTAGGGAATCGTTTTAGTTATTCTCCCGCCAAGTGAGTAGTACACAAGCACTTTTGTGTTCCAGTTTGAAAAGCATTAGCTAGTCAAATTACTGGGCATAAGAGACTTTATCATTTGATCTCGTAGTCTAGAAATCTTAATACTTGATTTCTAGGCTGTGTGATGTCTCAGGACTAAGGATGATGTGCGCACTGCGGTATCACGCGAACTTTAATTTTGAGTTCCGAGCGACACTGCGTCTGTTATCGGCGGCTCCTTACCACCAGGCGGACGACTAGCTCGTCACGTTATTCGTTTACATAAAAAAGCAGCTACTCAAAGTGGCAGTCTGTGGAGGAGGTAGCCTCCTCCTAGCAGTGTATGTCTCCAGGCAAGCTCAAGATATGTAGAATAAAAACAAATTAAAAGACGAATATCCAACATACCTCCTTCCCTAGTGGTCTGGTAAACGGGCAAAGAGAAAGGTCCATTTCCGGCTGCATTGAAAGCACTCACTGATACTGCATACCTGAAAATAAAGTTTGATTCACAAGAAAACAGCTATTTTTCTTTCATTCTTATTGTTATTTCTCTTTAGTTGGATAGGATGCGTGCAACTTTCAACTGAGTTCCAATTTTTTTAAACCTAGTTGCGAACTATTATTGACGGGCCCGATAGCTCAGTTGGTAGTATCCCTGCCTTCTGATCTGAGGGCTGCGGGTTCGATTGCTACCCGGGACAGTCATTTGTGTGATGAACATAGATGTTTGTTCTGCGTCTGGGTGTTATATTGTATTCTATGTATGTATTTACAAACAAAATAGTATATAAGTATTGTATCAGTTATCTGGTTCCCATAGTACAAGCTATGCTTTGTTTGGGACTAGATGGCACTGTGTGAAATGTCCACACATATTTATTTATTATTATTTATTTATTATAAGAGTTAGGCCGAAGCCTGTGACAGCCGGTGGATCTAGAAGTTGCATAGTTGGATTATAATTATAGTCTTATGTTGGATGGAAACTGAAAGGAGCGCTGGCTACTGGATTGAATTGTACCACAGCAGCAAAAGGCTTTGGCAGGAAAAGGTTAGTAGTTGGCATTACGGGGAGCATAGAGCAGTAATCAGAACCAAATAAAAATATGGTAGTTTCGCAATTTTTGGAACTAGTTTTGTATCTTATTGCGATAGAAGAGCGTACCAAAATGTTTTTGTTTCAAACGTACTTTGTTTCTCTCAAGTCTCTACAAATCTATGAGTGGAAGTGAGAAGAAACTTTTTGCTAGTTTAAGTAGCTTTTTTGGCGACCGAACTTACCTCATATTTTTTAATAGTCCAGTAAGCAGCGTTTCTTGTTTGCCTGTTCTTGATGTTACTTTCACGGTTTTTGTAAGAGTATCGTTGTGACCTGAAAAAAATGTACCTACTTAATCACTATATTCCCTTGCAAGATAGCAGTATGTTTCAATACAGTACTCCTGTACAATTTCTAGTTGCGATTGGAAGAATTCCAACTAAGGAAGCGAAGCAGTAAATTGGGAAGCGAGGCAACCAATTGGGAAGTGAAGCAACTAATGGAGAAGCAAAGCAAAGATTAAGTGGAATCTAATTGAGAGGTGAAAACACCAATTGGGAAGTGAAGAAACCAATCGGGAAATTCTTATCAATAAAGAAATTTAAAAATTGGATTGGCTGACGTGATTTAGAGATTCATAGTTCAGTGAAACCCTTGAACCTTCTGATGAAAGCCGCGGAGAGCCGATGGACGCAGGAGGCCAGCAGCCGCTCAAAGTTCCGCTCCCTGGGAGAGGTCTGTGTTAATCAGTGGACGTCTTCAGGCTATTGATGGATTCAGTGGAAATTGCAATACACGCGTGATTAAGCAAGTCTTCTAATCCATGAGATACAACAACAATACCTGCATTTTCTGTCTTTTACAGATGTTTTAACCAGTCCATGTATTCTGCGACACATAAGTTATAGTAAATACTTACTATGTTGTGACCCCCCCGCCGGCTGCGCCTTGACCCGGTACCCCTGCAGGAGCCCGTGTCTCACGCCCCCTGGGGGCTGCCACCACACTTGTAACTCGCCCGCTCGCGGGGTCTGCTGAGCTTGCACGCCCAGCGGTGGGGATGATGGAGCTGGAAATAGAAGGATGACAGTATGGAACATCATTAATATAAAGAAGTGAGGTCCTATTAAAAGCAAAATAGACGATCGGGACCAACCACAGACCAAGGTCACATTTTGTCTCACCTGGTCGCATTGGTGTCAAATCCGACCATGTGGAGGGTGGTTGGCAACCGAATGAAAACACCAACCACCATTACAATACAATATAACACCTAGACACAGAACAAACATCGATGTTCATCACACAAATGTTTGTCCTGGGTAGGAATCGAACCCACACTCCTCAGTTCAGAAGGCAGGGCTACTACTAACTGAGCTATCGGGTAATAAGGATCTGAAGTTACGAGCTGATTACCTATGAATCGTATTCACAGACCTCTAATAGTAGTATTATTGTATAATAGTATTAGATGTCTGTGATCGTATTATATTCATTGCTTCAATAGGGTTGAAACCCAAGCCTCATTTTACGACTATTACCTTCTTGCTGCGTAGTGAAATGAACTGGCTGTGTGTACGCGCTGAGGTCGACTTGGTTCCCTGAAGCAATTCGGACGCGGTAATCCATCGCAGGTTGTAAATCTTGGATTTCTACACTTTGACGGATCTCGTTGGCCCTTCTATAATTTAATAAAAGAACTAGGTAAATGAATGTAAGTGAACTAGTCTTCTTTCTTACACAAACATTATTTGGTAATTTAAAAATTATCATATTTATATCTATCATAGAATAGTAACGTAGAGTTTTCCCTGGTAACATAGATAGTCTCACCAGCTAACGTAAAGTTTCATCTGGTAACATAAATAGTCTTACCAGGTAACATACAGTTTTCCCTAGTAACACAGATAGTCTTATCAGCTAACATAGGGTTCCACCTGGCAACGCAGATTTTTTTATCGGGTAACATACGTTTATTATTAACATAGATACTTTTAAGAGGTAACATGGAGTTTAACCAGGTCACATAGATAATCTTACTTAGTAACATGGAAAGTCTTACCATGTAACATGAAAAGTCTTACCTGGTAATATTAACAGTTTTAGCAGCATCCCACATCAATAATTCGTTAGCAGTATATTGTACTGTATAATACTGTACGTGGAGGCTTGTATCTCGCCAGGATAACTGTGCAGATGTACTGGATACAGTATCTAGTTGTAAATCATGAGGAGGAGTAGGAGGCTCTGAAAATATATCAATTTACTGATTAGTCGTTAAATCTAATCTCTAGTCTTTAAATCTGGGTTATTTGAGACGTATCTGGAATCTCAATTATTGTGATGATGTTCCTAAGTGTGTCGTTACCACTACTTCCCCACCGCTCAACTAAATTGCTCAACTATTGATAGTTGAGCAGTGAACTAGTACTTAAAGTCAGGTCGATCGAGTCAGTGTAGGTTTGTTATTAGTTTGACATTCTCAAGCATATCGACTGTGTTATCATTACTATTTAAACTGCGTTTGCATCTGCAAGCATCGATTTGGTTCAATATGTACATTAAAAAATAAAAGTCAGTTGACTACAATTTGTTATGACGTTTCTAAGGATGTTAGGTGCTCCTAAGTATGATGTTACCAACGTGTGATGTCAGCAGTATAGTGTTACTAATATGACATTTTGCAGCCATTTACAGACATTTACAAGACATACCGAGTATATTTAAGTGTACATTGAACACTGCTACTCCGTAAGGATTGCTAGCTCGACATTCGTAAGTGCCGCCGTCTCTGGTCTCGACGTAGTTTATATTTATAACGCTGTTGACGCCATTGTGGGTGAGCGTTTCCGATATGGATATTCTGAAAACGTTTATAGTTATTTGAGTTATCACAGTAGGTAATGTGAAAGGGTAAATTCTTTACCTTCATCGTTGCGTGTGTCTTTGAACGTACCTTGCAGAAGAAAAATCGATAAGCTTCCCATTTTGTGTCCATTTTACTCTGATAGGGTTGTCACCGAGCGGTTGGCAGTTGAGAGATACCGGCAACCCTGCCTTGGTAGTCAGATTTGAGCTTACAGACCCAAAATGCACTGGCTCTAGAAATTATTGCGAGGAATATAGGAGTACAATTATTATAGATTGAAGTTAAAATCAACTAAATATAAAAGATTATAATTCACAAAATTCATAACTATGAACAGTTTTTAGTAGCATTCTTCAATGGTAGGGTAGTTGACGATGCGGCACAGTGGGTACCTTTGTAGATATTATTTTTCTACTATAAGTAGGTTCTAGAAATTTGGGCATCTTTTGAAGCTGTATGAATAAAATTAACAGTGTAGTTTGGGTAACTTAAGATTCCTGTTAATTTTCGTACTCATCAGCAGATGGCGCTATATTAAACAAAGTATTTGATAATCGAACTGCTTGATTAACGTTACAGATATTATAATTATTAAATAGTATTCTACTAATTTACGTAATAAAAACTGTGCTTCTTTTTTTCACATCACGCATTGGTTTCATGTTTGCTTTGAAACATAACCACGCTTGATTAACTAAAACAAAACTTAGTTTAAAAACAGCGCTATCTGTCATCAAGAGTAGAAACGATCTAGTCCTCAAACAAAACTATAGATGGCAATTAGCTTAAAAAAAATACGAGCACTCCTCGTACTATGACCAACATGTTTTGTTACTTACTATTAACACTGATCCACACATTATGGTTTAAAGGGTCCCCCACTCCGTTTTCAACATTGCAAGCGTACATTCCTTCATCCGATAATGATACCACTTCAATGATAAGGGACCCGTTTGGTAGACTCATAATGCCACCTCCAGCTAAATCTAAAACTGGTCTCCAGATTCCTAGAGATGCTAAAATAGAAACATTCTTTAATGAAAATGAGCTCAGTTCTTGCGGGTTGCGTAATGTCAAGCAGTAATCGTAGCCTATGAAAACCACGGCTAATCACGGTAAATATCCCGTAAGTACTATTAAAAACGTAGTAAACAACCGCGAAAGTTTAAAACAGTATTTTATGAAAATCATTTCAATCAAAGACTTACCATCTCTTTTCATCCAATGTATTTGTGGTGTGGGATATCCATTCGCATTGCAAAATACAACGCCTCTTTGGCCTAAGAGCAGTGATGTATTTGTTGGTTCATCTATCCATTTAGGAGCCACTAAAGAAAATTAATAAAATAAATAATTTTAGGATTTTGTGTACCAATAAAAGCCTAATTATTAACGAACTTAAAACAAAATAGCTTTTGAAGATCTGGCTGCATGGGCAAGTAGGGAGACTAAATTTTTTTATTGATGATATTCAAATAAGATCAATTCTACTTTGCACCAACAAAAAGATTTTTGACTAAAAAATACTCACCGTTAATATAAAGGTCTGCAGTCTGGTTAACTTTGCCCACATGGTTTGTAGCTATACACGTGTACTTCCCACAATGTTCTAGAGACACTCTTTTAATGATCAGAACACTAAACAGTTCCGAACTGCGCTCCGTTATCTGAAAGTAGATAGGTTACTCAGGGGTCGTTTATAGGACCAGTGTAATTGTTTGGAAAAGCTTTTATACTGTTCATAATTTCAAAACTTACTTTTAAGCTGGCTGGCATTTTCTTTCCGTCTTTCAACCACGAAAAGTATATAGGTGGGTCTCCGCTTATAATGTTGCATGTGATTTGTACTATTTGACCTTCTTTTAACCCTGTGCCAACTCGTAACTCATCTAGCTCTGGTGCTTCTACTACTTGGATTTCAAAAGATCTGAAAGAATTACATTACCAGGTATACGTTAGTCAGACGCCTGGCATGTGTGCATCTTTAATTGTACATAAATCAACTGTTATGCAGCGTATTGGGATTCGAAACGTAGGTATTTACCGTCTAGCCATCTCCCCATTGGCACTGTAAACAACGCAAGTATATGTTTCCCCGCTTTCCTTGTCCATTCGAGCTATGTTAAGCATCCCGTCTTCACCCGGCTCGACGATCTGTCTTCGCCGTCTTTTGTATGCTCTCTTGTAACGGACATGTTGGAATTCTGAGCTTAAGATTTTTTTGCCTTTGTGTTCCCATTCTAGTTTGCTGAAAAATGAGTCAGTTCAAAAAGGTAGGGTGAGGGATTGATTATCATTTTTGCACTCAAAAACGATAATTTTATTCAAACGGCATTTTAAGCACCATGACGTAAAGGAACGGAAAAGTTTTCAATTGAATCACTTAATGGTTGAAAGAGGGGGAACTTTTCACTAAGAGGTCGTGTAGCTCATCCCACTTATCTTACCTGATTGGATAGCCATAGTATGGGCATCTCAACTTCAAAGGCTCCCCACTTTGCACCTTTATTGGTGGTAGAGATCTGATGTAAGGTGCACCTTAAATCAAACATCACAAAGACCAACATTCAATAGAATCCGTACAAATATTATAAGGAAAATTATTTACTCATGGCTTTTGTCTGATTGTAAAGTTTTCGTGACTAAATGGCTGAACTGATTTCAATAAAAAGTATAAAACGGGCTTGAACTCTGTAGACGATAGTCTTAAATACTTCAGTGCAAAGCCGTGGCTTTCAGATATCAAAATAAAGATGTCGGCTAAGCTTAACTCAATAGCCGCAGCAAGCGCCCACTGTACTTACCAAAAACATCAACCCTGGCCATGTGCCCGACGTTTGAATCTCCCTCAAAAGCAAGGCAAGAATACAACCCTCCGTCTTCCACCCTGGACCGAGATATATTCAGCTGTGCCACCACTCCTAGTCCTGAAGATGACATCATCTGCCCCAATGTGTATCTGAAAAATTGAGGCATCAACTATGTTATGTTGCATTGATCTTTTTCGGTAAAAAGTGTCAAGATGTGGTTTCAGCTAAAATGCCTAAAGTGAAACTTTACAGCACTAGAAGTAGGTACTGATTGCTGTACTTTCTAGTTCTACGGAATACAAAAAAAAGTAAACAGGTGCCTAATATTTTGGTTGTGTCTTTAGTTTGGGGATTATGTTTCTTTTTTAAAAATGGAGCCAAATATTTATTTAGTCATTTTATTTATTTATTTATTTCATGCACAAAACTTTACCTAGGATCAGTGGTTGATGATATGACTACTCCATCCCTCTCCCATATGAATCTTGGAGGTCTGTCGGCAGATGCTGTGCATTGCAAACTTATCTGAAAATATTAAAAAATGTGATGACATGAAACTTGCTATGTTTCCGGATAGCTATAATCTGCATGTTTTCAAGACAAAGATGAACAGATTTCTTAAAATAACTGGCATAAAAATTTAAATAAACTTTGTGTTTTGCAATAAGTGGGTAATATTTTTGTAAAATACTTAGTTTTAATAATTTTTACTAAAATTGCTAAAATGCTTATGAGTAAATTTGGTATTAAAATATAGGGATCATAATTTAATGGGGCAGCATCTAGCGTTTTAGCTAGTTAAGGCTCTGACAGGACCCAATGCGAGCACGTTTATTACAGCAGACAAACTTGAAACTTATTTTGTATCTTATAGGGTCACTTTATGAATAGCAAAAATATGGCGTTACACTTCGACTTTTCCATTTTTTGGTACAAATAATTAGAAAAAAAAAAATGCTTAAAAAAGAAAAAAAAATGCTTATTGTTATAAAAAAATTAGCTTATAGACGGATACATTGAAACATAACTTATCACTATGGTTTATTTCAATGGTCTTATTATAATGTAACATTTTAGGACGTTTGAATGATTTTTTAGAGGTCACTTCACGATTTTTTTCTATCGATAAAACTTTTCGTAAACGTGTTTCAGTTTCGGCAGATGGAAAGGAGATATGACCAGTACTAAGGTGAATTTTTTTTAGTCCTGTAAATGGTATACGTTTTGAGATAATCACGTTCAAAATAGCATTCAGCGCCTTAAGTATACCATTCGGTGATCATTATTAATGCCCTTAATAGTAAACATTTCTATTGATAAACCATAATGGTTAATGTATAATAATAATAATAATAATAATAATAATAATGAAAGTGCAGCACACCTCTCGACACCCTAAGCCACCCACACCAATGTTGCTTCCTCGGCACCAATATGCGGTAGCCACTACAGGAGGCCCATTTAGTGGGTGGCAAGTCATCACCTGCCTCAAACATTTTGATTTGAGACAAAATTGGCAGGTGCCGTTCTCTCATTCCATAACCCAATGTCACCATCCATCCAAAAGTTCACCATAATAGCCCAGATTTATTTTATACCTATACGAAAAATAGTCTATAATAATGCCAAACCATGCCTTGTCTGTTGTAATAATTAATCATGTATTCAAAAGGGCCTCTTGGTGTTAGCTTCGGCCCCACCAATGCCTTCCAAATGTCCGGGCTAGACCCGAGAGTCTAAAGACATAATAATAATAATAATAATAATTGTAATTGTAAAGCAGTAGCAATTCAACCATGTGTGTACAATCAGAATCGTAGTCAACCATGTTCGTAATTGGTACTTACATCTTCACCAGGAGTGACAATTTTGTCATTAAAATATTGTGTGATGACTATGTTACTGGAACCTAGGTCTCTTTTGTTCCTAATGAAGTGAACACCTGGAAAAAATATAAAATACTTCATTATCAGCCTATATTAATCCATTCTGTCCACTGCCAGACATAATTATTCCTGTTGCAATTGATGCCAGGGTTTCAGACCTTGTCATAGAAAATTTTTTGTAGGTCGTGGATCCACCTGGATAACAAACTACGTTTCCCCAAAACGCGTGCCCTACTCAAGGACTCAAGGTCTCATGGTGATCAGTCCAGGTTGTATAAAGAATCAAAATTCTAGGTGCCAGATAAGTTATTATATTATACATAATAAATACCTCTATACTAACTCATTAGGTACTGTATGAAAGGTTTAGATACGTGCCTATGCCTACCTTATATAGTAGGTAGGTAGGTACACTAACGACGCAAATGTAGATAAATTAACATTTAATTTTTGATTTTATCTGAGGGAACTATACCAAGTAAGGTAGATTAGTACCAAGTAGGTAGATACGTAGTATTTTATTAATATATTGATTTAGGTATTTCTTACCTATTTCATTAGCTTCGAGATTAGTACCAAGTAGGTAGATACGTAGTATTTTATTAATATATTGATTTAGGTATTTCTTACCTATTTCATTAGCTTCGTAAATATTGTTTTGCCTCCTTTCAGTTTTTCTATGTGATGCTGACCTGAAAAAATACATTAAATGTTATTAGATCTAATTGATTCGGTAATTAGGTAAATGCTAACCTTCAAGTTAATGATATTACTCCACGAGCCTACCTAAATACCTATAGGTCCTTCCATCTTCTATATTTACTTAAACTGTAGATCAACAAAGAAAAAGGACAAAAGGATGCTCAAAACATCTTCATCCTGCAGCCCTAGTGGCTACGCACGTGGCAAGAACCTGAATCATGTTTCGCATAGCGACATCTATTCTAACTCACTCGGACTAATTAAACCTACTTGGTTTTCCTATGAAAATGATGATCTAAAACGTTAATAGATGGCGTTGAAATAAAGTAAAATTTCGATTAAGGTTTTATAGAAATACCCACACGTTCCATAGCTTGCACTTCTTGTGTGACTTCCATCATGTCATGAGCACACAACATAACTTAGTGCTCGCAAGTCATAAATTCAAATTGAGCATTATGCACAGTCATGGCTCGGCCGCGGTAATTTCATTAATCTCTCTAATTTATGCAGCTAACTGACGGTTAGCTGAGATTGCTTGTGTTGTGGACTGACTTGTCGCAGAACAGAAGCGGCATATTAAACTTTTGGAGAGTGGCTGAAGCCGAAGTTAGACACTTTGTGTTTGTGCAAGCATCGAGCTTTATTCATGAACGTGCTATTGTAACGCATAGGTGATTGAACTGTCCAATTGTCCATAGCCAACGAAAATACTGAAAACCACAGAGCAAAAAAAAAAAAAAACGCTTCCCTCTACATAGAGGCGCCTTTTCGACACTTCTCATACAATTCAAGCGTGTCAGGTATTACAATGAAACCTCTATGGTTTACCTGCGCAGATGACATATATAGCAATTGTCTTGTCATTAGTGCCACTGCTGTCAGCAAAACGTGCTGTGGGTTGAGTCGATATATTTTTATCGATAGTTTGATATGAGTTAAGTACGCGGTAAGGTACCTCTTACCTGATTGTATCATTAGGTACACTTTAGTACCTACCTATATCTTTTGTGCCTTTTGTGCGTATTTCTATGTGTAATAGTGTTATTTTATTCTATTATACTCTATTCCGGGTCGACAATGGCCAGCCGATAAACATACCGGTATAAATCTAAAATAAATAAAATTGAATGTATTGGTATTGGTAGGTACGTCATGTTCGCTTCACGGATATACAGTCCACCTCACCTATTTTATGGCAAATGTAATGTGTGTAAGTATAGAGGTAGTTTATCGTCAGTTTATGGTTATAAAGATTAAGTTTATAAGCAAATCCGATAGGCGTCCAAAGTGAGGTTTTATGGGGGAGGCAATGTTTAGCAGTAGACGTCTGCCGGCTGATGATGTGTGATAGTATTATTATATCTATAAACTAAAGTTTGAAATAGAAGAAACATAACAAGTTATAAAACGAAATAATATATTAAAACTCCAAATACATAGGTAACACGTTTTGCTGATGATTCATCAGTATTGTTGCGTCATGTTTCTTTTTGATAGAATTCATCTGAAAATACAATTTTCAGATGAATTTTTAGGAAAAATAATAATAATGTTGAGTATCATTGAGGTGTTGTAGGTAAACACTTATTTAATAGAAGGAGGTCCTTAGTTTGGCAGTAAATAAAGGTAATTTTTCAGCTCACCATGCGATGTATATTTTAATTTACAGCTGTTTACAAAATAAAAAGCAAGTGAATTTTTTCATTCAATATCGACTAAGACGTAGATTCTTCCGTAGAATCAACGAGATCAGTTGTCTTTAGCAACCAAGAGCAATGGTTTTCTATGAGGCTACCATGGATGAAATAAAAAAAAGAAGGATTGAGTTTTGATTGACATCGAACTGAAGCCCAAAATGGCGGACATATTACATATGTGTGTCAGCTGAAAGTAGGGCGACCGGCTTCCTAAGGGAGCTTCAGTTTCGGATCAGACGGGATTCCCTCCTTCTTTTTTTAATAGCTCCATGGAGGCTACATGAAAACTCTTTCATGGGCGAGCACGCCACATCATTATAATGTCCTCATCAAATAATAAATGCGTATAAGAGAAATTATAGTCATCATCATCAGCTCGTAGATGTCCACAGCTGAACATAAGCCTCCCCCAGAAAGCGCCACTTTGAACGGCTGCTCGCCTCCTGCATCCACCGGCTCCCCGCGGTTTTCACCAGGTCATCGGTCCACCTAGTACCTCGTTAAAAATAGGATAGAGTTTCAATGTGGGAATAGCGTCAAAATATAAACGTATATGGTTAGACATTTTCATAAAACATTCAGCTTCAAAATGCTGAGAGCAAACCGTATCATGTTTTTGAGGAAACCAATTGCACTGTCCAGTTGCGAATATCTATTTATCTTTTATATTAGGATCTGTAGGAAACCTAATAAACATAAAAGATATTAAAAGTTTAATTAGTAGAAGTCAATCTAACCACAAAATAAATTGAAAACATTTAAAACTTATTGTAACAAATTTCCGGATGGCATAATAGAAACTATCGATGTGTCGATAATTATAGGTTAACCAACGCATTACATCACTATCGGTACTTCTGCCATAGGGTAAGTTCGCCGGTTTTGCGACCACTTCCTATATCCGACCGTTTAATGTACATTTGATGAAAAAATACAAAAAATAAAAAGCTTGCGGTGAACACATCTTATGTCCAAATAGGTTCAGTTTTGTAACAAATATTATACGAGAAATCCCCAATTCTATTTTAAAGCTTTGAAACTTAAAAGCACATACATTTTAACTGCCAGTTTTCGACCACGTTTATCCACCATCTGGTTTAAAAACTACAGATACCCAAAATCGCTCGTGGTCGAAAACTAATCCAGCTGCAGAAAAATGCTATTCGACCGCAAAAGCAAACTATATCAAAAACATTATAAATACGTATTTATTTACATATAAAAGTACATAAATAGTCGATTACTTTGTAAGTTTAACTAATTAGACCAGACACGATTTAAAAAAAACGATTAATGCTGGTGGTCGCAAAATAGGCGTGACCAACTGATCGAACCATCATTGAATATTTCTCGCCCAGGGTGTAATGTGGGCTGGCTTTATTACAAAAAAAGTAGCGTATTTAGCTTGTAAACATAACTATGTTTATAAACTACGTTAGCCAATTTTTTTTTTGTTATAGCTGATATTTTAGCCATATCCTTAAATAATTTTTGGCGGTCTCAGTAAGAAAAAAGATCATGCTTTTTTATATGAGTAAGTGCCTCAAAGCTGGAGAAATCATGAAAATACAAGACAGAGGATCTAAAGAAGCCTTTCTGATCATTGTTTCTATCATTTATTTACCACAAGCAGTCAGGCACCTACGTCTTTCAATTTATAGTGGTAGGAAACTAGCGAAAAAGTGGTGGTAAACATAATTTAGTGATCGAAAACTAGCAAAATAGTTACTATTAGCCTTTGGTTTAGATATTTATAAAAGGGTCGGTTATTATAAAAAATGATTGATAATCTGATAATAATATAGAGTATAATATTTGAAACGTAGCTTAGTAGCATCAAGTCAAAAAATGATACTGGTACATTTTATTATGCAACCTAAACTTGACAACTCCACTAAGTGGTCGGAAACTAGCGAAATTACCCTATAATATCAAACTGACACAGAAGAGTACCCCGTACCGAAGTTTGGCAGCAATAATATGATTAATTTCGTCTCTATCTATAGGCGAAGCATCATTTGTTTCATAGCTCTGTGCTGAAAACCGTAAAGAAAAGTTTCCAAATTTGCAATAAATAGAATTAAGATTACTAAGAAATTAATAAGTGAAGCCAGAATTTGGGAATTGAAAAAGTCATTTCATTCACGTACGTAGGTACCATCGTATCGACCGATGTAAATGTAATTGACAGCGGATGAGTATTTCTCATCTAAGGCTTGGTTGATAAATGCACGAACAGGGAGGGAAATCCCAACCAGGCGGAATTGAAAATGCTAATGGAAAATCGAAAGAACTTTTTAAAATTTTCCGGTATTCCAACCTTCCCGAACTAGTGGGGATTATCGCTATTTGTTTATTTTGCTTTAAGGGCATTGAACTTAGACGTATTACGAACGTATCGTGACAATGTACATACAACGTGACCACTGACCATATTACTTTGCAGCAGTACTGCAACATAAAAAAAGCTTCAAAATAACCTACAAAATTTAAAAACACTGCCAAACATCAGCTTTCTCGCAAATCTATCCCATTTTTCATTCCGTTATAGCAAAAATGTTGCATTGAAAACACAACGTTCAGTTTTGAGCAATATTTCAGTGAGATAACCATGAAAACTGACCGTGAGGGATTCTACACTACCCTTTGTGTTTTGCTTTTGAAACATCGACTTTGTAGGAGAATGTTTTGTGAAATGGAGTTGTTTCAGCAGTTTTATCAAGCTGTGCAGATTAAATTATGAACATGAAAATTCCTTCGATCTTTCAAACATGTTATTCTTAAAATTCACGACATTTCTAAAGTATTGTATTTTAGGTCCCACGTGCTTACATCCTTGTCTGAATTCCTATTAATATAATAAATTATTTTATTATATTTTATGCATTTATATTCAATCATTTTTATTTGAAAAGGGGTGAAACTGACTTCAATCGTCTCAATGTCAGACTGAAAACTATTATCTTATCATACAGTTATAATTATTTACTCGATTATTTTGCTTATGAAAACCAAAGTACTACGCTACCACTAAACTTATTTCGATAATATTTCTATAAAACCAACCTGTTAAATAAAAATGTAAACAAACCGATTTATAAACAATAAATATACAATATAATAGGCATAATGACAACATATTTTTTTGGATAAATAAATTATATTCCTCGAAATATAAACATTTGTGAAAACCAAAATTAAATATCTCTAAAAATAACCAAGTTACAACCATTTAAAAAACCGGAATAGAAAGAGATAGCTCAAACGGCCAGTGACGTCAGAGGAAGGTACCTCATTATAAGCTGTGGTAGCTTTTCATACAATCTCTTTGGTATGTGACGTCACGAGTAGATTTTTCATAGTAAATGTGGGGCGCTCTGTTTCGCGAGAAAGGGACAGGAGATGCCTCCTGTAGAAACTTTAAAAGCTTATTACTCCGTGATTTATTTACCGATTTTGCTTATTTTTTTTCAATAATTGCATTCATTTTTAATCTTCTTTATGAGTGTATCATTATTTGTTCATTTTTAATAGTAGTCATCATGCCTATTAACAAAAAGATCTCCAAAAAATTTTAAGCAAATTGAGGACCATCTCTATGAAGTCGTTTCGTTTGGAACAATAATTGAAACCATAAATAAATTACAATTAAATCAAATTAGTTAATTAAACCAGGTATTAAGTTCAATAATTAAGTTAGGTACAACCTAATTAATTACAAGGCAATAATAAAAGCGCTAGCCTGTTTTTAGCAGACTATATCTGTGTGTACGAAGTTCTTCGTTGGGAGTGAAGCCTCATTTTGCCCCATCTCATCAGAAACTTGGACTTAGTTCAAAAATATTGAGGTGAAGTTTCGGTATGAAGTATGGAAAACTTCGCTTTGGGTGCGGAGATAGTGCAAACTTACTTAGCCAGGTGCTTCGTTCTCTCAGCATGATGTGGACCTGTGAAGAAAGGTATGGTTTTAGTTTTGATCTAATGGGGTTGACTGCAATAAAAAATATTTTTATAAACATATTAACAAAGCATTATTTAGCTTTTTACAATAATATGTAGTTAACCACAGAGCCAAAAAAATTTAAAAGTATTGTGTTGACAAGTCCACATAGCGCTATCCAGCCCCAAACTATGCACAGTTTGTACTATGGGAACCAGATAATTTTTTTTTTTTAGTGTGGACATTTCACACAGCGCCATCTAGCCCCAAACTAAGCATAGCTTGTACTATGGGAACCAGATAACTGATACAATACTTATATACTTTTTTGTTTGTAAATACATACATAGAATACAATATAACACCCAGACACAGAACAAACATCTATGTTCATCACACAAATGTTTGTCCTGGGTAGGAACCGAACCCACAGCCCTCAGTTCAGAAGGCAGGCATACTACCAACTGAGCTATCGGGCCCGTCAACTGATACAATACGGGGGGGTCAAAGATCCCAAACGCTAACGAAAAACGCTAACTCCAAAATGTATCGGAATGACATTAGCTGCGGAAAAGGTGAGCGATTACCGAAATGTCATACCAATACATTTTGAAGTTAGCGTTTGGAATTTTTGTTAGACCCCTGGTACAGCTAGAATACAGAGAGCAAAGCGTCAATTTTTAGTGCTGTGTAGAGTTAACAATGTAATAGAATACTGTGGTCACAAGGAAAACCCCCAAATCACACCATCATTCATTCCCAAAAAGAAAAAAAAAATAAGAGCGCTATGTCTATTTACACCAGCCAGTCCCGGTTTGCAAATAGGACTACCCCATCTCTTCCCGTGGGTGCCGTAAGAGCCAGCTAAGGGAATATACAGGGAATAGCCAATAAGATTTTCCTCGGTACATTCAATCTTTTGCGATCACCAAGTCTGCCAAACGTGGTGATATGACAAACCTTTATTGGATAAGCGTCCAAAGCCACGTTTTATGGAGGAGACCTATGTTCAGCAGTGAATGTATTTTGGGCTAACGACGAAGACTTAATACATTACACAAAAAACAAATAATTAAAACGGATTCCATTATGTACTTTAAACTCTAACAAGTACCTGATTCCCCAAACTAATTAAAACAAAAAAAGCTTGTTCCGAAAACAAAATGAAACTTCAGTAGTACTATTTAAAGCGCCGATCGTGCAGTTCGAGTTCCTAGAACAGTTCCACAGAAGAGTGTACCGGGAAATGCTTTGCACTACAAACTTTTCTAGCCTGTGGTTACAGTGGATTTGCTCGACAGTAGCTAAACTTACGCGGCTGTTATAGGTTGTGGCAAAATTGCAAATAGCGAGTGAGCTTGTTATGCTTTAAGTTCTTAAGTCACGAGATTTTATCTGGCTTAAAATCTGAATTCGATGTTTGTGTACCACTACATTTTAGACTTAGATTGGAAGATCATTGGTATGTCAAACAACTTTTATTGTCATTTCCAGGTTACTAAGTTAACTTCGTTCTTATCTCTTTATGACGTAACCAAATGTATTCACTAGGTACGTTGTAGAGGGATAAGTGCGAACTTAAAAGGTGTCAAACTTTAGTGGATGTGCATCAGAGGCAAAGTGATCCCCGAACGGCTAGCGCCGCGAGAAAACAAGTCGTCGCTGTTACCGCGAGACAAAGTAAGGCGCTCCCATAGTCTTGTCGAAAGTGTTGAGAAGATTTTGTCGCGGTGTACATGCTAGCCGGGCTAGTTTAACCAATATGACAAATTAAAACTTACAACTTATATACAACTACTACTATTATGTATATTTATATACTAATATGACAACTTTATCTAACGTATCATGACACCCCAAGAAAACGTGTTCTGACAGCGTTTATCGTTTGTTTCATCCAACTATTTGATTGGGATCAGTTGGGAGCTCAAAATAGTATTGTGGTATCGGTTACAAAAAATAATAGGTGGGATCCCAACATAAGCAACTGTAATACACATGACTGGTACAAAGTTCACCGCCTCCAGACCACTAATCTATATCGAACTTCGCTAATAAACCAAGCCAATTTCAACTTTGAAATACAGACTTTAAGCTGCAATTTCAAATGCTAACAAAGTTGGGGAATCGGTTAAAGTTTGGTGAGAGAGCGAATACCGTTGGTACTTAAATAAGTATGAAAAATATAAACTTTTTCGTTTAGCATCGCTTATCCCTCTGGTAGGAGTTTGTTTGTTTAAATTTCAATTTGAAATGTTTAGTTACCATAACTTTATAAAAACATTTATTTACCTTCGGAATACCTTAGTAAAACCTTAGGAAAACCATAGAGAAACCTTAAGGATACCTTAGGAAAATCTTAGGGAAACATCAGGTAAACCTTAAAAATACCCTAGGCATGCCTTAAAGACACCTTTCAGGCACCTTAAAAACTTTTTGTCTACTCAACTACAAAATAAAATTGCTTAGTAAACACAAGACAAGAAAAACATCATGACTAGAATTGCTGAGAACCGGTTCCTTTTGTGAAATCGCGTAAACATTGCCACACATCTTTCCGTGTACGGAACTACTGAATAAGCTTTTATTCGTTCTTCCTTCTCAAACAACCATTATAACTACAAGTTTTTATGATCAGTTGATTGATTTATATACCCGAAAAGTCTATACCCACGGATTTTTGTTTCTCAAAATCATGTCAACTGAGCAAATGAACATACCAAATTCACAGGAAATCCGCAGAAGAACTAAAGTGACCGATATAGCCCTTAAAATATAAGCAAGTTGAAATGGCAATGGGCAGGCCACAACGCTCGCAGAACTGACAACCGATGGGGAAGAAAGGTTCTCGAGTGGCGACCACGAACCGGCAGGCGCACCGTAGACAGACCCCCCACTAGGTGGAACGACGACCTGGTGAAAACCGCAGGGAGTCGATGGATGCAGTCGGCGAGCAGCCGCTCAAAGTGGCGCTCTCTGGGGGAGGCCTACGTTCAGCAGTGGGCGTCTACAGGTTGTTGATGATGAACACACAAAATACTGAATGCACATTGGTTGAAGGCAACCGATGATGACAGGCCAATAAGCATTTAGTATTATGGTGTAAGTTGACGGTAGTTTCACAAACGTACTAGAAACCAGGCGGATAATACAATCAATTAAATATTATACGCTATTATCCGGACTTCCATTCATCGAAATCCCTCATCTGTTCAGTCCTTTCAGAGCCATATTATTATCGCATAGATTCCGAACTCTCAGAAAAATTCTGCGAACTCACCAAATGCGTATGACAACTCAATAAGCTCAAGTTATGTCCATTTATAAAGTTATTTATCGGATTTTTTTCCGAGAAAAGTGGATTTTCTGCTGTCGGGTTTTCGGAAACTTGGTAGACTAGTTAGAAGCCTATCATGAAGGAAATTGGCTTGAGTAATTTTTGTTCAGAATTTCTTTGAGCCTGATTTACTTGTGGTTCGTATTTATTAGTCTTTATCTATGAACTCAATCAATACATATAATTAAACTGTAACTGGGCTAAATCTGTACATTAAACATTTTTGGAAAATTTTGACTGCATTGCGCTTCTTAATCGATATAGAAATAGAAACAATTTATTAAGTCTGTCTGTCGGCCTGTCCCTTTGAACACGCATTACGCTAGAACTACTGAACGGATTTTGCTGAAATTTTGTATGGTTATAGCTGATTATGCATTTAGGATACTTTTCGTTTTCTAAAACGGCCAAGTGCGGGTTGCACAAGTAATAAGGATGAAATTTTCATTTAAGTTTTTTTTTTGTTCGCATATTATAATTATTCTTGTTTATCAATTTCTAATTTCAATAAAAAAACGAAAACAAAACAAAAAAAATAAGGAAAAATACAATAAAAAAATTTATACTCATCCTGTCCTTGGGAAGATAGAGGAGAAAGGTAAAAAATTAGGGCAAAACCGGGGCGGGTCAGCTAGTACTGAATAATAAGGTTTGTCAATGGAGAGTCTACTTTGCTTGCTTGTGGTGGTTAAAAGTCTGTTTTACCCATTTATCCACTCCCTCATCATTATAAGTAATAAGTAATATGCAGTGGATCTTAGATAAATAAATAAGCCTGAAGATGTCCACTACTGAAGATAGGCTTCCCCCATAGAGCACTATTGAGCGGCTGCTTGTTTGCTTCCATCGGCTCCCCGCGGTTTCAGCCGGATCGTCTGTCCATCATACAAGACCTTGAATTGGTATGTCATCCCGAAATGGGGGGACGAGAACCATGATACCCTACAAGTTGTGAGAGCCTTACTTGAAACTGGGTGTTTACAAACCTCCATGGTAAAAATAAATCCACTCGCAAAATTGCACGTGCGATCACTACGAGAGTTAACAAGATACTATAAATTCATTTCTAAGCACAGGTCATTAAACTCATTTATGTGCACTCGGTTAAGGACGAAGTTCAACGACCCAGCTGCGCTAAGGCTATTTTTGAACGTAAACTTTACATGGCATTTCTTTAATGAAAAACTATTATTTTAGTAAAGTCGTAGAACAAACATTGTCTACATTGGGGTATAGATTTACCCCCTTTCGGGATAACATACCAATTCAAGGTCACCGTGTATAAATAATGTTGATTTTTCTGTTACAAAACTGACAATGAAAATACTCAAATTGATCAAAAGTTGTAGTTGCGTAATATCTTTGGCAAATCAACAACCAATTAATTCGAATTCTTTTTAAACCGATTTTTATTTTTCTAATCTGTGGTTAAAATTATAAAAAATCTAAAAGTTGGTATCTTCTGGGTAAGCCTGTTTCACCTTAGGCTTCATCTACACTTACCATCAGGTGAGATGTGGCCAAAGGTACTTCGTTTTTTATTTGTTAATGGGTTTGTAACAAATAAAAAACAAAGTATTTTCTAACTAAATAGAAAGAAAAAAGCTTGTAAAACCACAGCAATGAAAAACTCGTTCCAATGTAATGATTAAAAGTAAAATAAAAGTGCTCGAAACTCTGAAGTGGAGCTCTACGAATTTCTGCACAATCTACTCCAAAATACTACATGAACAACTTTAGCGCGGTATACTTATGACCAGTACCTTGTATCTTGCTTAACACAATAATTAATGAAAGATTTTCACCGGCTGCTTGCCTTTTGCACCCACAATAGAACCCTGCGGTTTGACCAGTGGAATTACCAGTGGATCACGGAACTCTGATTTGTTTATACATTTCCTTTTTGAAAGATCAACAGCTGCCATGAAATTGCAGCAGATTGCAAAGCAACAAGATAAGTTTCATTCCTAATTTGTAAATTTCCATAGTAACTATGTACAAACAACGTATTGAAACTATCAAAACCATACTTAGTGTTTCTGTCAGTTGCAATCAAGTTCCGTGATCGGTCCATCTGTGGAGGGCACGTACGTTGCGTCTTTTGGTTTGGTTTCTGTTATTTGATGCATAGTAATAATGCATGAAGATGTATAAACCAGTACCTAGCGAAGAAAGAAAACTCACGCGTTTTGACTGACGTACGGACAACAACCAAATTATCATACACACAACCAAAATGGCGTCTTTAGGTACTATTATTTTTTCTCTGCTCTAAGGGCTGAATCACAGAGCATTGAAAAATATGAACTGAACGCTTTGTGCGAAGCGTATTTTTTTCTTGCTCTGTAGGGTCAAGTTTCAAGGATTAGATCTAATTTAAAAAATGTTATAGGAATACAGATGGATTTTTAATCAACAGCATAGTAACAAAATAAGAATTATGATATTGAGATAAATGAAAAAAAAAGAAAAAAAAGGAAAAACGGAATAAGAATTTAAAAAAAAAACTAGATCTTACTTAACGCAACTACACGAAAAATTCATAGACATGTTCCCAGATATGCAGGTCTCCAAACAAAGAATAGGTGATCAAAGAAGAGCAATTTTTAGAAACAAACTACTGACGACTGATCAAATTAACAAAATTAAAACAGAATCGGAAAACTATTTAAAAAATAAATCGAACCATAACCATCAATCTTTACATAACATTCAAACAGAGCTATACGAAAATGAACCCATGAATAACAATAGTCCAGACAACGCCGAACCCGAGCAATACAGAATGATTAGAGATGATGGAAGTCCCAATGTACACATCATGAATGAGAGGACAAATGGGCCGGTCCTTATAGGAACATACGAACAACAACAACCTAATGTCAATAGGAATTCAGGAGAAGAGTCTTACCAGACTCTCCCAGCTGAAAGTGCTTCACAGGTAGCTTCTGCTATGAGACCTGCGACCACCAAAGCTGGTAAACCACGCGTGCGCATGCAATGGAGTAAAGATATAAACATATTCATAATGCGCACATACTTCAAAATAACAAATCTTGAAACAAACCTCACATCTTACAGACAACAATTGTATGAACGATTTTGTCAACAGTATCCAAACACCAATGTCTCAGAACAACGGCTGTCAGATCAACGAAGAGCTATAGTCAACAATAAATTTCTTACTACAGACCAAATAGAAAAAATAAAGGAAGAACTAGCTAAAGAACTGGAACTAGAAGTCAATCAACTACACCCCATGAACACAACACATACACAAAATAATACAAGGAATCGATCCCGCACGCAAAACCAACGACTACGTAGGTTAAACGGTAGTATTACACCAACACAGACATTTGTTGAACAACCAAATGATCCCATGGAGCAAACGACGTATGTGGCACATCTAAACAATGAAAATGTATCTCCTAACCATACACAAAAACAGCTACACAATGATGAAGTTCAACCTGAGAACATATAACAGGAGCATGCGTTACCCTAACACAAAATGACTATACACATAGGCATAACCAACTAGTAAATATAATCCACCAAAAACTTTGCATAAAACACAAACTTTCAAATACCGCCCCACTACCTTATTACAAATATACACCCGCAACATTCTTAGAAAATACTACACATAAAATGTATTACGACCGCACAATTCTAACAGACCACACAATATATAACAACAGACCCGATATAACACTTGTAGATAAAATTAATAAACACACTTATTTAATAGATGTTGCTGTCCCAAATACAAACAACCTACAAAACATAATAGCAGAAAAAACAAGAAAGTACACAGAATTACAACAAGAAATTAAACGACTATGGAAAATGAATAGTGTAACTATTGTACCCATAGTGATTTCAACGACGGGAGTTATACCTAAACATATATTTTGGAGTCTGACTACTCTAGGATTACCTAAACTGTTATATATTCAATTGCAAAAAGCTGCTGTACTGAACACAGTCATGTCGTATAGTGCGAAAATTTTTGCAACTCGACATGGACAATGTTGACACACTAATACAACCAGAACTAGAGTAGCACTTGGTACCCACCTGTGCTACCCTATTAAAACCAGGCGTAAAAACCTGAGAAACGAAAGTTTACCCAAACATAATAATAATAATAATAACGCAGGGGCGGCTTTGTGGCGAGCCGTCGGTGAGTGGCGACACCGCGTACCCTGATTCCAAGGGGCTAAGTGAGACCCCTAACCCCTGGCTTGCCTTAACTGGCTGTCCAGGGGTGGAAGTCGCAAGAACTAAGAACCTAAGCTCCAGGGTGGCACACCTCTCAACACCCTAAGCCACCCACAGCAATGTTGCTTCCTCGGTACCAATATGCGGTAGCCACTACAGGAGGCCCATTTAGTGGGTGGCAAGTTATCACCTGCCTCAAACATTTTGATATGAGACAAAATTGGCAGGTGCCGTTCTCTCATTCCATAACCTAATGTCACCATCCATCCAAAAGTTCGCCATAATAGCCCAGATTTATTTTATACCTATACGAAAAATAGTCTATAATAATGCCAAATCATGCCTTGTCTGTTGTAATAATTAATCATGTATTCAAAAGGGCCTCTTGGTGTTAGCTTCGGCCCCACCAATGCCTTCCAAATGTCCGGGCTAGACCCGAGAGTGTAAAGAAATAATAATAAAATAATTGTTTATAATGTTATAGCAGCTGTTGATCTTCCAAAAAGGAAATAAATAAATAAATAAAATACATTTAAAAAAATAAGAATTGACGGAAAGATGAGAGTTTACGTACTGTATCTTACTTACACTGCGTCCGCACAGAACAACTTCTGTACAATAGCGGACAATCTAAGTTATAAACAATAATTTATTATGCCATAAAGTGTTTATTAGCTTAGTACAACTCAGTAAATTTGTTTAATGGCCCGTATTTACTTATTTATCGGTGTTGTGGTGCTTAAGTTTGATGGACTGATATAAATTTAGCGTCATGGAATTAGGTAAATGTCTGAAGAATCTTAGGTAGCCTACATCTACATTATATATATATTTTATTTTCATTTATGTTTTATAGTAAAGTATGATATTATTAGCTTGGTTATTAGTATCTCGACGATTTTTAGTATGCTGATAAGCGAAACTTTAAAACATAGCTCGAAAATGTTGTTTTAATTTTTGTCTAACATAGTTATTATTATAGTTTGTTACTGTTAACTTATCATCATCATCATCATCATCATCACCAACAGCCTGAAGACATCCACTGCTGAACATACGCCTCCCCAAGAGAGCGCCACTTTGTGCGGCTGCCCGCATCCTGCATTCATGGGTTCCCTGTGACTGTTACCTCAGTGAACGGCTATTTTGCGAAGTTTTTTAGGTATTATGAAATGAGGTTTAAATTTTATTACCTTGTTCGTAAAATGGGATAGGTACCCTTAAGTAAGTATGTGTAACTTCTTTTTGAGAAATAACGAAAATATTTATTTTGCAGATTTATCCAGATTTTGCCCAGCAACTGTATAAAGAAACGTACTACCGTTTCAAACCACAAACACCGAAAGGACGTACCGAACTTACCAACTTAACTTTGAACGATATTTTAACTAACTTTCACTGAAAGTTAGATATACCTAAAGCAATGAAAGTTAGTTTTTTAAACGAGGATTTTTTTAAACATGAGGAAAATTATGGATTTCATGTGTATCATGCATCAGTTTCAAAAGGAATGTCGTGAATTTACTTACTTGAATTTACTTTCTTTATTCCTATTTTACAATATTGAGTTGATTTAATTGTTTTATCACTAGCAAGCTAAAAACTAAGAGAAATCTAACTCTACCCTCTCCTCTCAGTTTGTGTTCCTAACCAAAGCAGTATTACGTACTTTAAATATTAAAGCCTAGTAAGCTAAAATCTAGGATGTACTAGTAGAAACGTTGCTACAAAACCAAAATCAGATTACGCTCACATTTGTTTAAAATAGGACGTAAAAAAGTTTCTTTCTATCAACAGGCACATTTTTTGCGGTCCTCGCAAATTATTCACGACATGGGCTCATTTCGTTTGCACATTGACTTGGTATATTTGTAGACTTGACTGGGGTATTCGTCAAAAGCAGATTAAAGTTAATTAATTTAATTATTCATTATTCGGTTCTTGAGTGGCGACCACGAACTGGAAGACGCAGCGTAGGCCAGCCCCCCACTAGGTGGACCGATGACCTGGTGAAAGCCGCGGGGAGCCGATGGATGCAGGAGGCGAGCAGCCGCTCTAAGTGGCGCTCCCGGGGAGAGGCCTATGTTCAGCAGTGGACGTCTTCAGGCTGTTAATGATGATGATGATGATGATGATTCATTATCGAAGTAAGATATTAGATTAATAGATAGATAAATAAACTTTTTTTTTCCTCCCCCTCCCATCTCATGCTTCCTTCTTTTATTTTTCTTTTTGTTCTTCTTCATTTTATTTTTCTTCTTATTCTTGTTCTTTTTCATTTTTAGAAAGTTTGTATTTTTGTATTTGAAGAAAAATATTCCAATTTATTTTACAGGTAACAATGGGACAGGTAAAACTACATATTATTTCGTTCCATAAAAGTTTTATCTGTCTTATCAGGCATAAGTGACTGTAGGACAGATTTTTATTGTATTATTGATAATAATTAATGAGCATTTTTGTCGATTAGGCGAGTGAGCCACAAGTTATGAAAAAAAAAACTAACAAAACACAAACGGAAATAGGTCGAACATAGGCTAAAATCCGCTTCTTAGCTAGCACAAACTATTTGAAATAGCTTCTAAACAATTTATTAGTGTATTTTTCCACTAGTAAAGCTAACAACATAGTCAATTCTCATTGTCTATTATATAACTTCTATGTTCAGCTATAATTCTCTAAGGATACTCACCATGATGCTCAATGTTGATCCCTTGGGCCGTAGTGGGAGCCTTGTCATCCCTGAAACAAAGGTGTTGGTTAATTATGCGCCGGCTAATCAAGAGGTATCATGTTAGCGTGTATTGTAGTGATGTCGAGCGTGACACAGGAATGTTTTGTAGGAAATGTAGGAACATATATGTTTTCGGTTACTTATTTGAAATTGCCGCTTAGTTTTCGTACATGATCTGTTATGTATGAAAAGTATTCATTTTACGTTACTAAGTAACGTGTTAAGAAATATAATTAAATTGCAAAAAATCTAGCCAAACAAGTTACTACAAAATTCCATATCACTATATTCCGATATTTTTCTCTACCTAAATATTATGCTTAACAATACCGCTAACTACTGCGTGGGTAGTGGGTATCCAAACCCACAAACCGGAAGTTGCTTTTCAGTAACGAAGCGGGTAGGAATAAAAAAAGAATCAGGTACGTCTATCTGCCATCATTTGCCACGAGCAGGAGTTGATAGCTCATAGCTGTTAGCGTCTACAACCATATCTAGAGCCACTGTAGCATCATCATCATCATCATCATCATCATCATCATCATCATCATCATCATCATCAACAGTCTGAAGACGTCCACTGCTGAACATAGGCCTCTCTCAGAGACCACCACCTTGAGCGGCTGCTACTGTACTACATCTACCAACCTATAGGGTAGATAGACATAAGCCTTACCACCTGCCACCAAGTGGGACGTTTGAGGAGACAGATGGTAATTCACTCCAACGTTACAGCTTGGGCGATTTACACCGCGGTGCAAACCACTTGCACTTGTGGTGTGAAACGCCTCATTACCCATTGGTCACTTTTATACATTTCATGATGACGCAAAAAACGGCAGCATTTGAACATCATAACTCATCATCATAAATTTTGGCATCATACTTGGTTTGTCATAGTCATCACGGTTAGCCTTCAGCCTCGGTAATCGTAACAGAATAGAATGCAGACAAGAGTTTGGCTGCCCCTAAATATTTTCTTTGCCGGCTCCTACACCACTCACAAGAAGAGGCAGGATGGTCTTATTCTTATGATGACATATGGCGGTAATACTTTTGTCTGCAAGTAGGTGGACCTGTCATACCTATAGGCACTTTAACATAAAACCGTTCTCTCAATTTAACATTTCAACGGTTTACTGGGCTGTTACTTTGTCAGTCTCGCTCGTAAATGATAAGGTGGTAGGTACACTGAGAAAGCCAGTTTTGTTGTCTGTGGTAATTGTTTATAATAAAACTTCTTTGATTATAGCCAAGGAGTGTTCCTTCAACGTCTCCATATCCTCCCTTTCTACTTGCAGTTATAAAAATATGAATCACGTATTTTGAAAAACGCAAATAGCTCAAAAATATTCATCAACAGACATGCTAAACACAGTCCTCCTCCACAGAACACCACTGAGCAGCTGCTTGCTCCTGCATCCATCGGCTCCCCGCGGTTTTCACCAGATAGTCGGTCCACCTCGTTGGGGGCTGGCCTATGCTGCGTGTTTTCACCAGATCGTCGGTCCACCTCGTTGGGGGCTGGCCTATGCTGCGTGTTTCGGTCGCCACTCGAGAGCTCCCCATATAGTTATGTTATCAGTTCTACGAGCAATGTGGCCTGCACATTACCATCGCTAATTTTTAAAAGCTATATGGTTACTTTAATTTTCCTACAGATCTTCCTCATTTCGGATCTTATCTCACAGTCTAATAATTACTTGAAAATTAGCTATTTCTAGCAGTTTATAATTCAAAATCATACTAAAACGTAGGTACGTACAAAACGTATAACATCGCTCCCTTTATACCCCCACCTCAACGAGTAGGTATATTCAGTGTCATAAAACTTTAAAGCCAATAAAACGGAGGCCATCTCCGAAACAGCTGATAAGCGCTTTTTATTTAACTGTACTTCGGGCACGGTTCGCTCACCGAGTTTCATTTTTCAGTTAAGTGAATTCTAGGATTTCAGACTATTACGAAGTTTAATGCTAATAATTGTGCATTGCGAGCGTTTCAAATAAGGAAGGCTTGGGTCACAAAATAAATATACAAAGAAGTGAAGTAGAATGACCAAATGAAGTCCATTCATTGACGAACATTGAGTTACTCTTGACAATAGATTCGCAGTACTACATTAAGTGAGGTTCCTACGCTGTGCCTTTCGATTCATGGTCGCCACTCGAAAACCTTTCTTCCCCTTCGGTTGTCAGTTCTACGAGCGATATGGCCTGCCCATTGCTATTTTAACTTGCTAATTCGAAGATGTCTATATCGATGACTATAGTTCTCCAATGGATCTTCTCATTTCAGATCTTATCTCCCAGGGAGACACCGAGCATAGTTCTCTTTATAGCTTTCTTCGTGACTATGAGCTTACCGATGACGCCAACAGCAAGAGACCACGTTTCAGTTTCAGATTCTTATGGGAATATCAGTAACCATGAATGCTCTAAAAGTATCTAGGATATTAACATACCTGTGATATTGTTTAAAAATGTGTTCCTTGTCCTTCTTCACGTATATCAAAGAAATGGCAGAGTCTGAAACAAATAAATACATTGTAAAAATAATTTACTAGAATGCTGATTAAGTTTGGAACAAATTTGCTTGGGGAAATCTTTTTTCTGAGAAGCGTACCTACTTCTTCTGCTAGAAAGATTCATTCATTCAGGATTTATGCCTGTCTGCACTTAAGTGATTAAAGTGCAACATAGCGAAGCAATACCTGAACAAAGTGAGACTTAGGCTCTAATTTCCCCTGTATGAACCAGTTAAGGTAAATTACTTCTAAAACTGAATTTTCATAATTAACTCCACTAATTTAACAGTTCCTAAGTTCGTGCTTATCCCTCTGTGGTATTGCTACAGCAACGCATTTAATTACGTCCTACAGAGCTAAGTGCGTACTTAATAGCTTTCAAACTTCAGTGCAGATGGGAATAAACTACTCATTTTTTATATGATTACTTATAGATAGATGCTCTTGGATTAACGTCTGACCTGTAATAAAATATTTCACTGCCAAATACCTATTTTTCCTTATTTTTTCATCCCGTTGCTTAGGCTGAGTTACACCATAATCACAGTTAAAGTTACTGTCAAATTTTGACATTAGCCCGCCCGGCGAAGCGTGGACGGTGACAGTTAGCAGTTAAAGTTAGCGTTAAAGTAAGCTGGTGCAACTCAGCCTTAATGACGCGTCTTACATCTCAGCAATTAAAAACGTCGAGTTTTGGCGGGAACGTGAAAAAGTTCACGTCGTTGCATTGTATTATTTCTCAAAACTTTTGCTTTTTTCAGTGTTAATGTTTAAAATCGGTGGCGTTTTACGCATTATGTGCTGAATTACGAGCATGAGTGTGGTCAAGTGATATGATGTGGTGAAACGTGATTTTTCGTGTTGCTTCCAAAATTCCATAGAAGCTTCTTGTAAAGTTGCCACCACTTTACTTGAGCATGGCTTAGACTGGACTATGACCCGACTTAGACTAGACTATGACTATGACTAAGACTTGACTACGTAAAATATTCTAAAACTAGATGAAAATATACAATACTTGACACTGGCTAAATACACTATGTGTGGAGCCAAAATATAAAAAAAAAAAAAAAAAAAAAAATTAAAAACGTCAAATTGTTGAGCCGAAACAATTTGAATTTTAGGGGTAGCGTTTGTTTTACGGCCGGGTGAAGGTCTAATTTTGTTTTATGCGTAACAAACTTTAATTGCTTTTCACTTGAGCCCTCGCGGTGTTTTGTTACGGAAACTAAAAATTAACATTTTAAAATTGTTCGATTTTAAAATATTCTGAAAAAAAATTTTATCCCGCTGGTTGCTAAAATTTTAAGAGCATAATAACATAAACTTTCTCAAACATGCTTGGTTTGAGCATTATTTTGACAACCTTCTTCGAGATAAATCACAATTGCTGTACTGGCGAGCAGCGGCCGGCAATGTTTGTATGAAAATCCATATCTGCCGTGGTTAAGCGGCCAGATAAATTACATAGTAAACTCGTATCTATCGTGCTGGCTTGCAAATAAAAGGCTGATGGAATTGAATTTCAAAGAATAAACCAGAATGTTGTCCTTAAATTTTTTATCAACCATTGGTATTTGAACCCGCTCCACCTACTCACAGGGTTGGAGCTCTATCCACTAGGGTATGGTTACACGAGCACTAGCTGCAAAAATCTTTAGTACTTGTGTTTCACCATCACGGTGCATTGTGTTCTGCATAGATTTAATTTCCGCGCATTATTTGATAAAAGTACTATACAAGCCTTAGCCACAACTAACAATGCCTCTGTTGGTGGCCGCTGCAGTATTTTGTTCTGCAAAATATAGTTATAAAATTAAATGTATTCAAATTAACCTATTCTTAATATTACTTGGTTTACAAATTATTATTTTTTTGTTTCTGGAGCATTATATTGTGTAAACTATTGTGTATTCTACTTACTCAAAACTATGAATTGGTATTATTTAAGTTTTATACAATTTAAAGGAAATTTTTAATTACCTTAATGAAATATGTAACAAAGTTATATAACTATAAGTGACTGAAAACATAATTAAAAAATACAAATAATTACAACTAAAACATTATTTACAGAATTTACAATGCAAATACGCCATCCAGCTCACCACCGCGGGGTAAGGTTCCCAGAATACTGGCAGCATTACCTAGCTGGATAAGGAGGCTTAACCTCTGGGCGAAGAATGTGCCAGCTCTGGGATCCCCCGAGGCAAAGACCAATCTGGTGGAGATCTGCTTGCAAAATTTTTTGGTGTCGGACGACCACGGGCCCAGTGTTTCCATGGCTAGCGCAAAAAATTCATGATCTGCGCTAACCTGCGCATATTTGCGCCGTTATACAATTATAACAATGTAGAATGTAGAACATTTTTGTACCGTAGCTTAGTACAGAGTGCGATTCTAGTTCAATGGCGGCTGTGAAGTCGGCCTGGAACGCTGCGCAGTAGAAAAAAATAGATGTGCGCGAGGAGAGGTAAGCGGTGCGTAGCATGCGGGGGTTGCAACGCACTTTCACACAGCCGCCATTTAGTTTGTTTCACACTTTATCAGCTACGGCGTAGCGGCTACGCCTGAGCTACGACGACGTAACCCTCCTACGATAATTGTTGCAAGGTGATGTGTCTCTAATAAAGACTTATGACTGTTTCAAGTAATGATTAAGGGTGATGGTTGGCTTATTCTGTTATTTTTGGATAGCACAGACACAAAACAAAACTATATTGGCATTAGTGAACAAATATTTTTATTCATTTTTTAATCGTTTTAACCTTTCCTGCTTTTTCTCAATTGTATTAGCACCATACATTTTATAAAAAAATATTTATAAGTACTTCAAACAATAATAAACTGAAAAACGATGTAAACATACATCCTCAAACACTAAGCGAATTGAATACAAATACATTTTCCAAATAAATGTACATCATTTGAATACAATATATCGCAATTTGTGGATGTTCACGAACTGTTTAATGAGACACCATTCACAGAAATGCCTGAAAATTCACTGAAAATTACAATTTTCGCCGAATGAGGTAACAAGTTGTACAGAAAGTCCGGATGAGTCCCTCTCGCCTCAATTTGGGCTCTATTGTTATGATAATGAAGCTCAATTTACAGTTATACGTTTTACGTAGAAAGCTACCTAGCTTTAAAGCTGAAGCCAAATCACGGACTAGGTCAAATCAAAATACTCCCTTTCCAAAAACAGTTTAGCGCCTTCCAGCAGTTTTTTGTGTATGTAAATATTTTGCCTTTGACGTAAGCTTAATTTCATTGCGTTGTTTGGTTCATAATCATCATCATCATTATCACCATAATAGGTAAGTCTGAAAAACTCCACTACTGAATTTAAGCCTCTCCCGTAGAGCTCTTCTTAGAGCACTTTGAGCGGCTGCTCGTCTCCTGCATCGACCGACGGTCCATTTAACGGTTTTGGTTGATTATCAAATTATCGATGTCAAGAATATTCTACTAAATAATAATTATGAAATACATAGTCATATATAATTACTATGTTATTGAAATGAGGTAGCAAGCTAGTCATTCCCCTGATATTAAGTTGCCACCCATAACCGTTGCAGTGTCACTTTGAACTCTACAATATAAAGTTCACGTGACGTCATTACTAGACTGTGAGATCAGGTCATAAAGTCTCATTTGCCCAGTAATTTTGCTAGCCTCAATGCTCTTCAAACCGGAATACAATATTACTTGCATACTGCTGCTTGAAGGCAGAATAACTGGCAAAGCGGTGGCAAAGTCAGTAGGGCTAGATGAACTTTGCAGAAAACACCAGTCACTACACTACACACCTGTGAAGAAATGATCATTATACGATAAATATTACCAGATCACCATTACAAGTTATAAATCTTAAAAATGAGAATATGAATTTGTCTATCTATATTCGCACTAGAATATAAACTTAAGATATAAGGGTAGTTGTGCACTAACTTCAGCGCGTGTAATTACCCAGTAGCTCACTGGCGGCTGTAAGATACAGCGGCCGCGGCTAATGGACCGAACGCACATTAGGACAGTGCGCTGTTAGGTTGGAGTCACACTGGTCTATCTGTCTTATAATACCAAGAACTCAGAATGACGAGATCGTATAATGACGAGATAGTAGAAAGACGAGATCTGATATTGACGAGATTTCATAACCACGCGATCTATGAAAAATCTCAAACGGACTTATATTTACTGGTGGGGTTTTTAATATCGGTGAAGCAACTTGTGCATGCCAAATGCACCGAATTGATAGTTTATACAAAGTATCAAATTTTGATTTTTTCCGATGGGGAAGAAAGGTTCTCGAGTGGCGACCACGAACCGGAAGGCGCTGCGTAGGCAGACCCCCACTAGATGGACCGACGACCTGGCGAAAACCGCGGGGAGTCGATGGATGCAGGAGGCGAGCAGCCGCTCAAAGTGGCGCTCTCTGGGGGAGGCCTATGTTCAGCAGTGGACCTCTACAAGCTGTTGATGATGATGATGACCACAAAAATACGTGAAACACGAGTTAGTTATAAAAATCCGTTATTAATTATAATACCGTTATGCCCCCGCCCTAACGAAACATTTGCCACTAACGACGCTCCTTCCGTACATTAGTACGTAACATTATCTGCACAGTTGTTATGTAATGTAGGTACATTGTGTGCTAACGGCCGTTTTAACGATTCTACTGGTCGTTATAATGTTTAATCTATTAGTAATTCTACTATTACGTTTTATCTTTTAAAGTTTCTTTTAGTAACCTCACAAATCTTTTTTGTTAAGGAGCCGATGGATGCAAGAGGCAAGCAGCCACTCAAAGTAGTGCTTTTTGAGGTAGCCCTATATTGAGTAGTGGACGTCTTCAGGCTGTTGTTGATGATGAATCTCACTAATTAAAGAATCGTAAGTCTATATTAAGTTTATTTTTGTCTTTTAGAGGGATTGCATAAATACCACTTTTTGCTGCAGGTACCGGTCACCTATCCAAGTAGTGACCGCAGCTGGTAAAAAACGGCTGGTCGTAGTTCGCTATATCATCATCATCATCATCATCATCATTAACAGCCTGAAGACGCCCACTGCTGAACATAGGCCACCCCCAGGGTCCGCCACTTTGAGCGACTGCTCGCCTCCTGCATCCATCGGCTCCCCGCGGCATTCACTAGATCACTTTACCATATGAACGCTACATTTTGCAATGCAATTAAAAATTACTCAAAATTACATTATCTTTAAAATTCTGATGTAAAATAAGCTTCCTTGCAATAACTTCCTTGACTGGAAAATGTCCTGAAAACTCTCAGTACATATAAGTAGGTACGTTAGTAATAATATCAATCGCAATAAGCACAAACCACATTTAGTACATCTAACGACCGTTAGATACGGTCGTTATGCAGTGTAATTATATATTGCGAATATAATACAGTAAATAACACATATTAATTGAGTGAGAGTTGATTACTGACACAATTGAACTAAATATGCAATTACAATTAGAATATTCACGTGGGGCAGTTAGGAATAGTAATTATGTATACCTATCTTTATGTAAGGCTCTCCGCCCTCGTCGTGGTGGCCATAATTTGTAACATCTGCCACTGTGGAGCTGCAGAAGATGGCATGCTATAATAATGTATTCCTAGGTACCTCCACTGTATCGATTGGGAAGGATAGAGATGCATAATTAGATGGATAGAATGAATATACTAAATTGATCAAAAAGTAATGATAAACGGGTATTTTGAGTAGTCCGAAAAATTCGAAAAAATATGGTAGCAGTTGAACACTACTAATTCTAGGTAAAAAAATCATACAAAGAGCACGTCGTCCCTGGAATCTATATTTGTTTGTTAAGAACCAATGGAATTGCTTAAAAAATAATTGTTTATTGTTTTTGCGCAATTCTATTGGTTCTTAACCAACACATCCTTCGCTACACATCCTTACACAATCTGGTGGAATCGCACCCTAATGGGGCAAACCTATCGTTAAAAGGTCGATGATGGTATAATATTAATTAAAAAATTACGCGTCATCGCTTAATTTTACTTCGTTTTACCAAAATAAAACCTTAATTAAGACATCAAGATAATTACGTCTATGACGTTTCAAAATGGCACGCTATTTACTCAATACATTGCAAAGTCAGTATGATAACTCCCAAACTTTTATTGACTGTTATACGCGAGAAATTTACCACTACATTTAAAAAAGAAGCATAGTGTGAATTTACACTGTCTGTCAAAGTCGACTTATTGTCAACGTCAATTCATTGGATTTGAATAGGTTATATTTACTCAATAAAGTTGCAAAATATATTAGTCGCAGAAGCCATAATCAAGAAGTCATGTCTATATATTTGCCGTTATCACCACGCTTGACAGGTTCCCTGGATATGCCCTTAGCTGCTTTCTACGGCACCCACGGGAAGAGATCGGATGGTCCTATTCATAACCGGGACCACATGACACTGTGATTTTTTGCAGGTACTGAATAAGAAATGAAAATTATAGGATACGTAAAAGTTATGTGTAAAAATATTACAAAATTGTGAAGTAATATTCAATTCAATTTTTGGTGTTGAGACCTTGGGCCCGTGGGGACCGGGAGCTCATCGCGTTTTCCGAAGTTTATCATAGCGCCTGGTGGATGCATCGCGTGACCACAATGCTGGCACTTATTTGGCTCAACGCATCAGCATTGCAATTCAACGAGGCAATCCTGCCAGCATGTTGGGTACGCTACCTACCGGTAGTGGGCTGGAGCATTTGGACTGTCTATAGGCCATCCTGGCTAGTTTGCAGTTCAAATGTTATTTGTAGTAGGTAGTGTAATAGTAGTTCTAGTTAGTGTAGTAGTTAATTTGAATAATAAAGGCACATTGCCCTTTGGAAAAAAAAATCTAATTCTTTTATTCCAGCATAGCGATACAGGAGACCTCAGCGCGGAGGCTCAGCGCTGAGGCTCAGCGTCCAACCTCGATTCAACCAACTTTTATTGCCAACTTTTAACCAGCTTTCCGTTCTATTTTCAAATAAAAGTTGGTTGAATCGAGGTTGGATGCTGAGCCTCAGCACTGAGCCTCAGCGCTGAGGTCTCCTGAATCGCTATGCTGATTCCATCCATATTATTAGTAACGCTCAGCTTTACAGCTATGTAAAGCATCAATTTTTTGTCGCATGAAACTACTTTATTCCTAATGACGTTTCAGTCCGAACATCCCATACTGTGACCAAGCTGTACGTTGCCAGTAACTAGCTCCCACAAAAAGGAAAGCAGGAAAACCATTACCTAACGGTGATGTTAGATCGAGCGAAACGCTCGCGTCATTAGCTTAATTACGAAGATGGTAGGCTGGCTTTGAAACGTTTTTTGCTGTGTATAGGGTTCACTTGATGTATTGGTTCGAAAGCGGTGTATTGTGCAGGTATGTAATTTGAGTAAGTAGTGTATTATGGGAGTAAGCTTTTACAAGTAGCTCAGTTGGAAAATTTTATGATTGATTTTAGGTATGAGTTTTAAGTGAATGATTATTATGCAGACTGCACTGTAGTTATTTTTTTTTATGAGAATGAATGACGTGACGATCTAGTCGTTCACCTGGTGTTAAGCGATACGTCTGCCCATAACAGTTGCAGTGTCACTCGGAACTTTAAAATAAAAGTTTCGCGTGACACTGCACTGCGCACGTCATCCTGAGACATCACACAGCCTAGTAATCAGATTACTAGACTGTGAGATTAGGTCATAAAGTCTCATTTGCCCAGTAATTTCACTAGCTACAATGCCCTTCAAACCGGAACACAGTAGTGCTTGCACGTAGTGTGCAAGCGCTTTGCGCTCTGCGCTTGGCGGCAGAATAACTGGCAAAGCGGTGGTACCTACCTAGACGAACTTTGCAGAAAAGTCCTACCACCTAGTTAACAAGCATTATAGTTAATTTGACCGATATATTTCTTAGGATTAGCAAGTTGAAATGGCAATGGACACTGGGCAGGCCAGACCGCTCGTAGAACTGACAACTGATGGTTAAGAAAGGTTCTCGAGTGGCGACCACGAACCGGAGGACGCAGCTTAGGCCGGACCCCCACTAGGTGGACCGAAGATCTGGAGAAAACCGCGGGAATACAGGAGGCGAGCAGCCGCTCAAAGTGGTGCTCCCTGCAGGAGTCCTATGTTCAGCAGTGGACGACTTCAGGCAGTTAATGGTGATGATTATAGTAGTCGATCTTCTAATTAACATATGAGTACTTTCAATCAATCATGGCTCTATAATAGGTACCCAAGTATTTCTGAAACCCATTTTCAAATTCAAAATGTCCTCTCCCACGCATAAAATGTCACAAGTACAATTTACTCCATTACGTATGGGATGTTTTCAATTCCAATATGACGGCACTTCAGTTCAACGTCATATTAGTATCTACTCGCGATATTGCAGGCAATTTTGAAAATACTTCTACCATGTTTACAGAAAGGTTAACTTTCTAGGCCATAATAATATAAACTGGCTTTACGGTCATCATCATCACCTACTTCAGCTAGAAGACATCGACTGCTGACAATTATATAAGCAAGGTAGCTGGCAGCTGAAAGAGCAGACCTGGAAACCGAGCTTTAACAGTGGTATTCGTAAACAAAGGTTGAACAAATCCCCAAAATCTATCATTCCACTTTTACGAGGTGAAATGCTGTTTCATTCTTCTTTCACTTTCATAAACAAACGCTGGAGAAACCCCTAACTGTAAAGCAGAGTTTTTGGCGGGAACGCGGAAAAGTTCACGTCGTTGCATTGTATTATTTTTCAAAACTTTTGCTTTTTCCAGTGTTAATGTTTAAAAGTGGTGGCGTTTTACGCATTAAGTGCTGAATTACGAGCATGAGTGAGGGAAAGTGATATAATGTGTGAAACGAGATTTTTCGTGTTGCTTCCAAACAAAGAAGCTTCTAGTAAAGTTGCCACCACTTTGCTGGAGCATGACTTAGACTGTACTATGACTATGACTAGAACATGACTTTGCATGAAATATATTATAACACGATGAAAATATAATACTTGACACTGGCTAAATACACTATGTGTGGAGCCAAAGTATAAGAAAAAAAAACTGTAAAGCATTTTAAATAAATTTCAGTCAACAAGTTATCTTTGAAAATTCTGTCGAGTGTCATTTTGACGCGACTTTTGAACTATCAAAAGTCGCGCCAAAATGTCAACCGTCACTGACTCACAAAAAAGTTAAAAGAAGGTCGTTGAAGAAAATCCGACAATGGCGGTTGTGGATTTTGAATTTATTTTTCAAAACTAGTGTATCTTGAACTTTAATGTGTAATAAGGGTGGATTATTTTCCGTTAAGTGTTCGTGAATGTGCACGAGTGTTGGCAAATGGTTTCAAGATCATAAAACCATTCATTTTCGTTTTTGCTTCAACGGCCTTTTTTAGAGCCTTCAGTAAAATATCCACCATTTTACTGTTGGCGTTTTGACTGACAAAATATGACTTTGACTTGACATAACCGTACAAATTTTACTCACTTGACATTGGCAGAATTATTGCAAAACAGCGATAGAAAGCCATTAAAGAAGAAGAAGAAGAAGAAGAAGAAGTTAAAAGAAATATTATTTTTGTATACTTTGTGTGCCTATTTTGTGTTAAATATATTATTTTAACTGGTAAATGTTGAAGAAACGGTACCGATATACCTTATTGGTATTTTAAATATCACGACACTTCATAAAATAATAAAATAACACGATTTGAAAGCAAGGATACCGTTTGGTTGACGAAATTAGGACAATCAGCATCCAGCCTCGGATCATGCCAGATTGGGGGCTGCTTTTGTTTATGAAATGCATAAAGCTAGAATTTGCCGCACAGCGCCTGATTCATCCTCTAGAGGAGTCCCAGGCTTGACTATGAATTGCAGTGTAAGTCTCGTGGGAGCTGCGGCCCTACCACAAACTAATACAAAACCATCATGGTTCGTGACAGTAATGCTTCAAGGTTACAATAATATTGTTTGAATTCGTACCATGAACTTATAAAGTATTCCTGCGTGTGAACGAGACGTCTACATTTTTATATGGCGTTATCACTGTCGCACGTCAGTGTCAACATGTTGTAAAGGTATGACATGGCAGTTGTATTTGAGTGAACGATTTAACGTGACGTCATCAAAACTGCTCTGGCTCTGCAACATTAAACAACATCTGTATTCTTACTTTTATGACATCGGTCAATGTATGATTGAAGTAATAATGCTATAAGACGTTGTGGTTGCCCCTTTCTTCTTCAGTATGCAGTTAGTGGTCAGTCATGTCAGAAATTTTAGGCCACCCAACTATCTTACGACAATACAGCCAAGACTGACAGCTTACCGTACCCCTGCGTAGCGCTTAGTTTCAAAAGCCATTTTTTGTTTTCGGTCACTTATTCAAGTAGTGCTGATATTGAACGATTGCTTGCCATTTACATCCAAAAGCTTCCCACGACTGCTTTTTAATGTCATCAGTCTATTTAGTAGGAAGTATCTGACGCTCAGTCTTCCGTTCCGGGGTCATTAACCTTCCTTCCCTTTTATTTCGTATCAGTTTACTTACACAATACAAAAACAATTGCTCCTCTGTTATATAATTCTCTCATTAATTTATTTACATTTGTTCCGCTCAAATCTCGCTAAGACGTTAATTTGTATTTGTTAGTCAAGAATTAGACGCTTTCCCCAGACCTCGTGCCGGAACAAGAATGAACAGTATAAACCGGAATTAACTGGAATTAACCAGATTGAACAAGATTGTGAGCGAAATTGCTGGCGAGGATTCGGCCGCAATCTGAGATTTTGTTACGTGGGGAGGGATATATGAATAAGAGTGGATAAGGTAATAATATGTAAGAATAGCATAGCACCTACATGATCTAAATCTAAGTTATGCATTTTTATAATAGAAAAGAAACCCAATTTCTTAATTAATAATTAAACCAAATAATAAAAATAAAATAATCAAATTCAAGGTTGTATTTAGTTTCAATCTCACAAATGATCTTCTAAATGGAAAACGGCAAGTTTGAATGTCATGGGCCTTCTTAGAAAATATTAAAATACGTCAATATTGCAACTGACGCATCCGAACCCAATTTAGAGAGTGGTGCCACTACTGTATATAAAAAAATTATAAAATATGTATAATACTGATATACCAGGTACCTATCGATTGAAATAAGAACTAATGTGATTTTTTTAGTTCAAATTATGTTATTCTATCGAAAGTTACAATTTTTTTTTTGGATGTGCAGTCTAATTTGCACTTTACCGCGTAACAAAAAGTTGCGGTTCATGTAAATGTCTTTAAGAAGTGCATCGCCTACCTACACAATATCACACACTACTATTTATTCTGTGCCCTTCATATACTAATCGTCAAGTTCAGTGGATATGCCGCATCCATGAAACTAGCATCAAAAGTCGTAACGTTGCGGGTGTGAGCCGAGTTTGCTATCTCTTACATTTCAATTATCTCGAACAGTCTTTATTTCCTCGAACCAAATTTAATAATATCATAGAAAATAATGAGAGATCTCTTCAAATTACAGTTTGAAATCGAGCCGCGTTTCTGCAAATAGAATTAGCGGGTGAAACTCTACGCTACTACCAAAATTGGAGGAATTTTTCGCTGTACTACCTTTGAGGAACACTTTTGTTCTTTTTTTTCTGACCCGTTTATTTGGCCACTTGCATCTTACCCGATATTTTACCTAAAATATGGCTTTAACTTTTAGCTATTTTGTTAGGCCCTACAGTATTTGTAAATAATATTAAATGAAGTAGCAAACAAGTCGTTAGCCTGATGTTAGCCACAGTTTCAGTGCTTTTTGGATATCTAAATTATAAGGTTTTACGTGACGCTGCACTGCACACTTTATCCTGGAACATCAGCAGAGTCTAGTAAGGTAGACGTCTTACTTATGAAGTGGACTAAACACCACTTTATGGCCACTAAAGGTTCACTGCTGGACATAAGCCTCTCCCAAGGCACGCCATTGAGCCCAGACTTCGAACCAACTGTTCCAGTTGCAGCTACCTTGCGTATGTCTCACTGCAGGTCATCTTACACTATGTCTGCCGATTCTCTATACATTCTATTTATTTGTATTTTTGTTTGCTTGTGTATACGGTTGCACGGAATCGGGGAAAACTTTGCGATTGTGATTATGGCTTATTTTTGCGAGGTAAATAAGTTTTTACCCAGAAAATTAGAATTAGAACCACAGGGTGCATTTAGTTTATAATCATTAGTGTACAGTTATTATATCAAACGTTTTATAGACAGCAGGTATACTTACCTCACACTCCCATATTCATTTTTTCAAGAAACATTTTATTTTGGCATCTCCACCCCATTACATTAAGGGCAATTTTTTCCGCTTCTTTTTTCATTATATCATCACGAAAGAAAGATGGTGCCTTTACAAAATAAGTGTGATCCATAGAGTTTTATGAAGGAATTTTCAGAGGGTTAAAAAATTTGGAGCAAATTTTTTGGTAGAAAATATGAAGAGAAATATTTTAGTAGAATACAAGGTCTGAAATATTTTGTCTTGTGGATGTAGGTTAATAGATTGCATTTTTTTATCACATCTATTCGGAAAGAGTTAGTTTATTCTTTGTAAACAGGGGGACTAAAATAGCTTTTTAACCCTTAGCGACTAAAATCAATTTGAATTTGGAATGTCGATATTGTAAGTAAGAGTTCCAATCACCAAAGAGATCAATCTCGAACATTCTATGCCATAGTAAAACTTGCGCAAACATAATTAAAAAAAAAATTAAAAATAAAAGAACCTTCTTTCGTTTGCTTACTCAAATTTAGTTCTAACTTTGTTTTATTGGCTTGACTTTGAACCTTAAATTAAAGAAGAATACGAACTAAAAGATGAGCTTCGATTTTATTTTAAAATCCCATATAAATCCAACCTTTTAATACCAGAGAAAAGCGGTTACAGCGAGTCCAAACGGCGTCTGTAGATAGCGCCAGGAAATAATAGCTTTTTTTATTGTTCAAAGCACTTCGCCGAGCATTTGGAGCTCTAAGAACATCTCGTTTAGAGTACTGTGGGTAATGAATAAAGATGCGATTTAAAACAGTGGTACATTTTGTGCGGGGTATAGGAATAATGGGATATCAATTGATATAGGTTTTTTTTTTTCAAAAAGAAATAGATAACTCTTGTTTTTTAGTCACGAAGGAAAAGTCAAGAAGGAAAAGACGGGGGTTTTTATGTTGAATTATCTTCTTCTCAGTCGCATCGCTCTTGCCAGAGCGGTCGTGGTCGTCACGAAGAGTGGTGGGCGGATGTAGCTCGCCTCACGATATCTTGCCATCTATCCCTGCTGGCGGTCATTCTGGTACACTCATGCAAGGGACCGCCCACAGCAGATTTGATCTGGTCAGTCCATCGCATCGGCGACCTTCCACGCGGTCTAGTGCCCCTACAAGACGTTCTATGGAGTCATTGTCCCGCCTGGAGACGTGCCCGAAGAACTTGAGAATGCGAGTTTGCACTAGCGACGATAGACGCTGTTCAATGCGGAGTTCTTGGAGTACAGAGACGTTTGTACGAAACTCGGTCCATGATGAAGCATTCTTCTCCAGCACCACATTTCTAAGGCATCTACCTTTTTTTTTTTTTAATTTCTCGCAGCGTCCACGTTTTTTGAATTATAATTACTTGTAATTTTGTTAGATTTTGTTTTATTATATCCACACATATTTATTTATTATTTTATTATAAAATGGTGTACAGTTTGTGATGGGTATTGATAATGGGATATCTTTCGACATAATTTTTTTTATTAAAAAAATATTATCCTTGTTTATTTTTTATTTGAAGAAGGAAAAGTTTTTTTTTACGCTTGTTAGGTTTGCGCTTGACCACTATTCCACCTGATGGGAAGTGACGGTTCGGTCTAGGATGTAACACGCTTGCCTAGAAGATACCTGTTCACTCTCGATTTGAAGACCCCCAGGTTGTAGTTTTCGGGAAATATTGACGCCGGCAAAGCGTTCCACTCTGGCTGTTCGCATGTTAGACGTGGAAGCAAAACGCTTTGTTCGAACATGTGGGATTTTAACCATGTAACGGTGACTTTTTTTTATCAATTGGGGTTTTTTATTTTGAATTATAGTTGCTTGTAATTTTGTTAGATTTTAAAGCGGTTCGTACATTTTGTGACTGGTATTGGTATAAAATCATGGAATAGTTATTGATAGACTTTTTTTTTTCAAAATATATAATGGTGTTTTGTTTTTCTGAGAAGTCGGGGCTTAATTTTGAATTATTATCATCAACATCATCATCATCATCAGCCTGAAGACGTCCACTGCTGAACATAAGCCTGCCCCAAAGAGCGCCACTTTGAGCGGCTGCCTGCCTCCAGCATAGGCTATAAATAATAATTGAATTATTATAATTTTAATATGTTAAATACCAATAATTATATTCTGTTCGATCACAAATGAAGTATATTTTACAGAGTTCAGTATAACCATTTACTGTTTATGCTATTTGTATTTAACTAATTAAAAGTATTAAGTTCTATCTAATATTAAAAACTTTTAGAAATTAGATAATAGATCAGCTGATTAACTACAATAGATATTTTTTGCTTAATTATAATTATTATAATTGTTTCTAATTTTGTTTCTTTTAAATTATTCCCCCTATCCTCCCGTGAAAATCCTTGATAAATTTGTATCATACATTGATATTCACGGAATAAAATTTTGATGTGTTGATACACAAAAAACAAACACACAAATCGTAAGATATATAAATACAATACTTTTTAAAATTTAAATATGAACTTAATGCTGTTTAGCATTAAGTTTATCCATGTATACATTTGGTGCGAAACCATTAAATAAATAAATATTAATTCTAATTTAAATATTCTGAATTCTGCGCTCGCTAACCTCCCTTCTACAACTTTACGTAGTTCGACAAAGGTACCCATGTTAGTAAAACTTTGAAACTCTGTCTGGTAATACCTGGTTGAAATCTCAAGTCTAGATGTAGAACTATCCAGGGGTCCAATTACATTTGAATAGTTTTAGTCCCGTTACAGTATAATACGCTGACACTGAAAGTTGGTAATGAGGGGTGGTTAGGCTTTTATTAAAATAATACTATTTTCTTAAAGTAGGTAAAAAATTAATTTAATAATTGAATAAATTAGTAAAATCAGTAAATAAATCACGGAGTAAGCTTTTAAAAATTCTGGAGGAGGCATCGCCTGTCCCTTTCTCGCAGAATAGAGCACCCCACAGTTAATCTAAAAACACGTCATATGACGTAACACGCCAAAGAGATTGTACATAAAGCTACCACAGCTTGCGTAATGAGGTACGATGGAGGTGCAAGAACCGACGTCACTGCGATCTGTCTCTTTCAATTCCTGTAATTTAAAATTCTTATAACTTTTTCATTATTGAGATATTAAATTTATTTACTTTTTTGTTATTGAGGTTTATTATTAATTTGTGACAAAAATTGCACGACACTAGCCTAGAATAGGCTAGTGTCGTGCAATTAATAAGGTAAAGTTACGGAAATCTCGAGCTTACTCCAATTATATTGCAACAGATAAAGTTCTAATACGCTTACCGAGATTGGTTCGATATGGGAATTGAAACCCGGTTGGTATTGTCTCTTAGCCAATATTCGGGACAATTTATTGGCTATCCTTTTGCGTTTTACTTTGCTCATTCTTATTTGAAGCCAGCGCAGAGTGTATTATCTTATGTACTACTTATTTACTAAAGTAAAAAAGGAAAACGTCGTATTTTGTTTGTGTTGTCAATTGTTTTTCTCTAAGTTTTGCGTCAAAATATCTTAACGTCTGCGCCACCTAGTAGCAAGGGCAGAACTAGTTTTCTTTGAACAAAACACCTCATTGTTTTTTTTTTTCTTATATTTTGGCTCCACACACAGTGTATTTAGCCAGTGTCAAGTATTGTATATTTTCATCGAGTTTTAGAATATTTTACGTAGTCAAGTCATAGTCATAGTCCAGTCTAACTCAAGTCACAGTCCGGTCTAAGTCATGCTCTAGTAAAGTGGTGACAACTTTACTAGAAACTCCTATGGAATTTTGGAAGCAACACGAAAATACACGTTACACCACATTATATCACATGCCCACACTCATGCTCGTAATTCAGCACTTAATGCCTAAAACGTCACCAATTTTAAACATTAACACTGGAAAAAACACAAGTTTAGAAAAATAATACAATGCAACGACGCGAACTTTTCCGCGTTCCCGCCAAAACTCCAGTAAGAATATTGTAATGTTGTTGACGCAGAGCAGTTTTGATGACGTCACGTTAAATCTTTCACTCAAATACAACTGTCATACCGTTAACCTTTTTGACAGCGACGTGCAACAGTGATTACGCTATAAAAAATGTAGACGTCTCGATCTCGAGCAAGAATACTTTATACGTTCATGGTACGACTTCGAACAAATATTGTAACCTTGAAGCATTACTGTCACGAACCATGATGGTTTGTGTATACTTTGTGATATGGCAGCAGTTCTTCTCTTTGGATACGCTGCCTACCAGTAAGGGGCTGGAACATTTCGACTGTCTATGGGTCATCGTGGCTAGTATACGCAGTATAGTATAGTAGTAGGCAGTGTATTTAGTTTAGTTTTATTATTGTATTAGTTAGCCTGAGTAATAAAGCCCCTTGATTTTTTTATTTTTTTTATACTTCGCCATGACAGGTGAACTTGTTTCAGTCATCGTAAAAATTTTAAATAAATAAAAAATCGGGTTTTTGCGGGAACGCGGAAAAGTTCACGTCGTTGCATTGTATTATTTCTCAAAACTTGTGCTTTTTCCTGAGTTAATGTTTACAATTGGTGGCGTTTTACGCATTAAGTCCTGAATTACGAGCATGAGTGTGGGCAAGTGATATAATGTGGTGTAACGTGGTTTTTTGTGTTGCTTCCAAAATTCCATAGAAGTTTCTAGTAAAGTTGTCACCACTTTACTAGATTATGACTTAGACTGGACTATGACCTGACTTAGACTGGACTACGACTAAGACTTGACTACGTAAAATATTCTAAAACTCGATTAAAATATACAATACTTGACACTGGCTAAATACACAATGTGTGGAGCCAAAATATTAAAAAAAAACTATTTAGGTTATTACTTTGGCCACACGATAGTTAAAGAGCACTAACCTTTTTGAACTGTACAACTGTCCGCCATTTTGAAAAAATCACGATTTCATAGCCATTGATGAAACTGGTGTCAATCTATAGAAAAAAGTATAGGCTACAAAAAGTATTCCACAAAAAAATTGCCTATTTCTGAAATATTTGAGTTAGAATTTTTTTCTACATACTTAAGTATGATATACTAGTAATATAACTGTAGAGTAATTAAGCTTAAAATAGTAGTTATCATCAACTTCATACAAAAATGTTTGATGCTCTTTCCATAACTTTCACCAGTGCCATCTAGTGAGAGATAAATATACTAAAATAACATGAAGAACACTGCTCGATGCATGAAAAAAAATACCTGTATTCGTAGCACATTCGTAGAAATGCGTAGCTCAACGTAGCAATATCGTAGCCATAGCGCTCCGTAACTGCGGCTTTGTTAGCTAACTCCACAACTTCACATGCACAGAGTAGAAAAAGTTGATAATAGAAAAAGTTCTGCTGCAAAGTTGTATGCAGTTTGCCTTCAATAGACTTAAACTGTGGCTGAAACTTTTATTTGTGTTAAACTATACAACTCGTGTTACCGCTTGTATTTTTTAGAATAAGCTTATGTAGTGTTCCATTTTTAAATTTTGTTATTATTTTATTAAGTGATCTGGTTTCATTAGTCCAAAGTATGCTTAGTTTGGGGCTAGATGGCGTTGTGTGAAATGTCCACACATATTGTTTATTTATATTTCACTTCATACTTCACCCTTCATCCTTCATACAGTCAGTCTTAATCAGAATCAATTTTCTTGGTTTCTTTAAAGACTGATACCTTACTACTTACAAAAAAACAACACATTAACCCCCAAACCATGATAGTGCTTTTGTAAATACCACACTTTGTTAGTGGTCACCCATCCGAGTAAACAACAATCAACTATTAATAATTACATGTTTCTATTATTGACACGGACTCTATAATAATATTGGGCAGGAAAATAATTTTTGTTAGTTTCACAATTTCACGCTTACTCGCCGCCGCCACGCCAGTGTGACAAGTGCCAGTCGGTGACATAAAAGATTATTTATTTTTTTTAAATATATTTGGTTTCATCTTTCAATATTCCTTCGCTCATGTAAATGTAAATAGAGTATAATTATAATGCCACAGCATTTCGGCCCATCAATTTATTAGTCTTCGTACGTCAAATACATAACACGTTGCTAATTGGATAGTATACCCATGGTGTAATTCAGGAACTTACAGCGAGAAACTTATAGGATTCAAATTCACAGTCATTCACAGTAACAATAAAATAAATAGAACATTTTTCCAGTCAAAAGTTCGTCTAGGTAGGTATACCACCGCTTTGTCAGTGATTCTACCACCAAGTAGTAGTGTATAAGCAGTCTGTATTCCGGTTTAAAGGGAAAGCTAGTGAAATTATTGGGCAAATGAGACTTTATGATCTGAACTGACAGTCTAGTAATTTGATTCAGGCTATACTGATGTCACAGGATGACAGTCGCAGTACAGTGCAGTGCCACCTGAAACTTTATTATAAATAAATTTCCGAGTGACAGTGCAACTGCCACGTCATTCATTTATATTGAAAAATTTAATAATATTATAAGTTATTGATCTAAGCATATAAAATTACGAATGTTTGCTTTAAATAAAATAAATTGTAGTATACTAGTAAAATCTATCCATTTAATAAATATTTAATGTTAGCAACATTAAATATTTATGTGAAGAGAAACATAATCTTTAAAACTCGAAAGGTCAAAAACTTTTCAACCGGTGAAAGTCCCGACCTACCTAATTAAAGTTGCGAAAACCGTTTTTAATTATTCAACTTTCCATTTACTCTGAAAGTATTAAAGTTAAATTTTAATGCAAACTTCCAATCATCAAATATGCACGAAAGAAAATTGTAAAAGCGGCTAAAAACGTTATATTCCTCAGTTTAAAAATTTACGACATATTTAATAGCTGGTGCAAAATGCTCCCACCGAATATCTGTTTGCTTGTTTTGGTCGTTTTCAATCGCGTAATTTACATTTTAAATCAAAAATAGATCTCTACATCATAAATAATATCATGATACATTTTACAAAATGATTGTTTGTAAATGAGTGTTTTCACGCCCTTCATTTCTTAGAAGTTCCGTTGGCGGGACTGTTGACAAAAAAGTCTCAATGCGTTACGGAACTACTTCCACGGAACTTCTGGGAAAAAACGATTAATCTGATTATCGTCTGAAAGTATTGGGATAAAATTTCGTACACAGCTTAAACTACACAGGAAACAACGCGGTAAAATTGTAATTTAGTAAATAATGTGTTTGGCGAGCGCTAAAAATACACTAAATTTTTCCCTTAGTAAAGCTATGAAAAGTTCTAGCAGCTTTTGGATCGAAAGTTGGCATTACCAATGGCTAAAAAATTGCGTGTTTGATAGAAATCATTACTACATTTTATAATAATGAGGCAGTTTCAATACGCAAAATATTTGGATTTTTTATCTAATCCAATTAAAAAAAAAACGAAAAAAAAATATATAAAAAAACGAAAATAAAATTTCATAAATTTCACCAATCTGAGTCATTATCGCTGTATTGTTTAACTTGCACCACACACCTCAACTAGAGTAGGTATAACCGCGGAACACAGAGGCGTATAAAACGTTAATTACAATTCGATAATTGAATTTCACCAACACAATGTTCGTACATAATTTAGAATCTTGACGTCACTGAAAATTACCCTAAATGGTGATATTAATTGGAAATTAAACTACTTTGTAACAACAATAATTATGTACCAGTAAAAAGTACTTTTACTAGGTGGTAGAACTTTTCTGTAAAGTTCGTCTAGGTAGGTACCACAGCTTTGCCAGTTATTCTGCCGCCAAGCAGTAGTGTGCAAGCACTACTGTGTTCCTGTTTGAAGGGCACCGTATCTAGTGAACGATTGCACAGTCCAGTAATCTTATTATTAGCCTGTGTAATGTCGCATTGCATTATCACGTGAAACTGTATTTTACAGTTCCGAGTGATACTGCAACTGTTATGAGCGGCCATGACACTTAACATAGGTGAACGACTAGCTCGTCACGTCATTCATTCTCATAAAAAAAGTAGCTAAATTTAACATTGGTAGGTACCAGCTATTAAAAAACCTTTCATTCCATGACTGGGTCGTATTAATTTGCATTCAATTTAATAGGCATGATGACTACTATTAAAAATGAACAAGTAAATAATACTTTCGTAAAGAAGATTAAAAATGAATGCAATAATTGAAAAAATAAGTAAAATCGGTAAATAAATCACGGAGTAATAAGCTTTTAAAGTTTCTATTCATATAGGCATCTCCTGTCCCTTTCTCGCGAAACAGGGTGCCTCCACAGTTACTATGAAAAATCCACCTGTGACGTCATGTAAAGCTACCACAGCTTAGTAATGAGGTACTATGACGACATTGCTCTGACGTCACTGGCCGTTTGAGCTATCTCTTTCTATTCCAGTTTTTAAAATGCTTGTAACTTTGTCCTTTTTAGGGATATTTTATTTTTGTTTACACAAATGTTTATCTATTGAGGAAAATTTTTTATTTATGCAAAAAAATATGTTAGTCATCATGCCTATTACAATTTCCACATAAACGACAAAACTAATTAGCCTTATAATTATTATTCCGTAACGGACTATGCAAAACACATCGTGAACATGATTTCGACGATGAATTATTAAGCGCCGTGTACAAGCAATATTTCATCGTTGGCATTGTAATCATTAAATTTTACGATCCAATATCCATTTATGTTACGATTTATGCAATCACCGCGATGACGGGGTCATTCGGAAATGACCTCTTTAGGGTTCCTTACCCAAAGGTTAAAACGGACCCTATTACAATACAATAGGTACAAATTATACTCTATTGAACACCACCACTAAAGCTTACTTACAAGGCTTACTAAGGCTCCGCTGTCTGTCTGTCCGTCTGTCACCAGGCTGTATCTCATGAACCGTGATAGCTAAACAGTTGAAATTTTCGCAGATGATGTATTTCTGTTGCCGTTATAACAACAAATACCAAAAAACAGAATAAAATAAGAAAGAATAATAATAATAAGGGGGCTCACCTACAACCAGCGTAATTTTTTGCTCGTTTTTCTATAAAAACGTAAAAACGTAAGCGTAAAAACAAAAAAAAACGAAGTAAATTAAACTTAAAATTTTAACCATCAAGGCATTAGAAACATGCGGTTTATGCAATTTACACCTGTTAAATGCCCAATATTTTTTTATATTTGTCTATCACTTGTTTTAGAAATTAAGAGGTAAAAATTAAAAGTATTACAGGTACAAAAGACAACCTAACTAGCTTTCGTGTTCCACGAATTTTGCGCGAAAACAACAACAATACAGAAACAATAGGTCCTCTCGTTATAATTCAGCAGAAATACCTCATTTACGAAATAATACATTACGTAGATACCAACCGAACTATCTCGCAAACACCGTTCATTAGGGGCGCCTTCACTTGTTAAAATTATGAGTTACGCTAACGAATAACACCTCAGTCAGTAGGCTAATATCCTGCTATTAAAAATTAACGAATCAATATTATATCCATCCATAAAGAAGGTTATTAAATGAAAGCAATAATTGAAAAAAAATTTGTAAAATCGATAAATAAATCACGGAGTGACAAGCTTTTAAAGTTTTTTGAGGTGGCATCGCCTATCCTTTTCTCGCTAAACAGAGCATTCCCGCAGTTACTATGAAAACACGCGATAGTGGCATCACATGCCAAAGAGATTGTATGTAGTTACCACAGCTTAGTAATCAGGTACTATATGAGCAAGAACATACGTCACTGCACGTTTGAACTGTCTCTTTCCGTTTCTGAATTCAAAAATACTCGTAACTTTATATTATTTTTTTTTTTAATTTAATGTTGGCTCCACACCTAGTGTATTTAGCCAGTGTCAAGTATTGTATATTTTCATCGAGTTTTAGAATATTTTACGTAGTCAAGTCTTAGTCTTAGTCATAGTCATAGTCATAGTCCAGTCTAAGTCGGGTCATTGTCCAGTCTAAGTCATGCTCAAGTAAAGTGGTGGCAACTTTACAAGAAGCTTCTATGGAATTTTGGAAGCAACACGAAAATCCACGTTACACCACATTATATCACTTGACCACACTCATGCTCATAATTCAGCACTTAATGCGTAAAACGCCACCAATTTTAAACATTAACACTGGAAAAAGCACAAGTTTTGAGAAATAATACAATGCAACGACGTGAACTTTTTCACGTTCCCGCCAAAACTCCAACCTTGTAATTATTTGACATAATTATTTTTGTTAACACGACTGTTCGTTTTTAACATTATTAATTTGTGCAATAATCCATAAATATCCAATCCAATAAACAAATCTTTTTTTACATCATAGTCACTTGGAATAAAGGTCAGTTGATCTTAAACTTTGAATTGTATGAGTGACATAAATGTTAAGCAAAATTAGACGCTCCGTTTTAGTGATAAAGTGTTTATTTAATTGAAGTTTGAAGGAATATTAGGTCATTCAATTAAAGACCGTAAACTCTTTACACTGTAGATACATTTTGCATGACGCCCAATAGCTCAGTTGGTAGTATCCCTGCCTTCTGAACTGAGGGCTGTGGGTTCGATTCCTACCCGGGACAAACATTTGTGTGATGAACATAGATGTTTGTTCTGCGTCTGGGTGTTATATTGTATTCTATGTATGTATTTACAAACAAAAAAGTATATAAGAATTGTATCAGTTATCTAGTTCCCATAGTACAAGCTATGCTTAGTTTGGGGCTAGATGGCGCTGTGTGAAATGTCCACACATGTTTATTTATTTATTTATTATTATTATTTTAATTGCAAATTTAGGTGATTCAGAGGTGCTTTAAAACCAAAATTGCTAAGTAAAACTAGATTGTACATTATTATAATAAAGTTGTAAACGTATAATTGTTTGAGCAAAGGTTGCGCCATAAATTATAGCTCTGTTCCGCCATTAAATTCGTAATTCATTTGTCTGCCTGCTGCAGTCGGTTTGTTTCGAAAAGTTTGCCAAAATATGTATTGTCTTACCACAAAAATAATTTTAAACATCGCTTAGATATATGTTTAGTTAGACAGCGTCTAAAAGTTAAATGCTCCTTAAACTGATGTTTTATTTTTGTCACTACAAAACCATGTTTATACCGTGTTTACTTAAACACTGTCTAACTCGATCCACATTTTTTAAATAAGGTGACATTATACGAATCGTTTCATTCCGCGCAGAATTCATTTTGTAAATCTAATACATGTTAGCGTCATAGCTGTGACCATAGAAAAAACGGAACGTTATTAGCGTGAAGTTTGACTGTGTGTGTTATGGTGACAGCGACAGTTAAACACCTCTTAAACTAAGGGTTGAGTATGTTTAAATTTTAGCACGTGTTTAAGGCGCGTCTAAATCTTTTGTGGTAAGACGGGTTGTGTTTAACTTTAAAGTTTGCAGCTTTGTAATAGGGGTAAATTAAGAGTTTGCTAAAGCCTCAACTGTACTTGAAACTTTTCTGTATTAAACTGCTGATATTATTAATTAACAAGCTTTATAAACTTCGCCGCAGCGTAGGCCGGCACCCCACTAGGTAGACTGACGATCTGGTGAAAGCCGCGGGGAGCCAATGGACGCAGGAGGCGAGCGGCCACTTAAAGTAGCGCTGTCTGGGGGAGGCCTTTGTTCAGCAGTAGACGTCTTCAGGCTGTGTACATGTACTGCTTTCTCCTTATTAATTTTGGCCAAACTTCGGCTAATATCAACGTCAAATGTTTCAAATCAAAACACAAGCAACGAGCTACTTTTCCTGTTTTCCCTAAAACTTTTAAAAACTTACAATATTGTACCATAGATCTGCAATTTTCGTTACACTAATAAGTCTGTCTACGCGCAGACCAGTACCTATAAAGGGAATGCGCGGTGCGCGGGGGCTACTACTAAACCAGCTGACTGCACCACTGCCACCGCCGCCGCCGGTAGGTTCTTATATGTGTGGCGGCGGTGGTCAGTCAGCTGGTTTAGCTGCTGCCCCCGCGCCGCCACACACTCTCCGCGAACCGCGACGCTGGATGAACGCACGTCTATTTATATTAAGAACCTACCTAAATAACAACCGTAACCCTATCAAATAAAAGTCTAGTATTGTGTTACGCACTTTGTTTTATTAACAAAGTCTATGGTCTATGTATTTGCCATTTGACAGACAATGTTTTTAAACTTGTGTGGAAAATAAAACTGCCAACTACAGTTTTATAACTCACAGTGGCCAATATGCACAATCAGGGAAAAACCATTTTTCATTTCAGATTTATGTTCGACTGTAAATCGTTTGACGATATTAAGTTTTGTATTTATTTGGCTTCCGTATATTTGAATGGCTTTTGTGGTTTGAAAGACGACCTCTGCATAATTTAGAAAAAAAAAAACGATTTCCTATACTGTGGTCCTCCCCGATGCATTGTTGGTTAATTTTTTTAATAATACGCAGATTTTCTATTAATTTTCCGCTTGTTTGAATTGAAGAAACAAATGTGAAGTAATTTATTATTGGGTAACTATTGTCGTGAATCTATTGATCATTGTGTGGTTTACACAGAGCAAGAAAAAAAAAACTCGTTTTGCCTTCCGATGCGATACGTCATAATCTTCAAAGCTTTGTGGTGGTTTACAACACTCACTTGCGCCTAATTGAACGGAAGCGAAGTAATACATTTGAGCAAAAAAACAAGAAGTATCTTAGTTTTCGTTTACTATCACAGCCTACTATCAGCAACAGACAAATCGTAAAAAGTCATAAGAATTCACTAATAAATTGTCTTTTGCATGAACAGAACACACAACACACATACACACTCCTACACACATAATAATTATATGTATAATAAAATATTCAGTACTAGCTACTGCCCGCGGCGTTGCCACGCGTGGACTACATTACTTTTCAGGTTTCGGTTTGGGTAATGGCTTTATTTTTAAAAACTGATTTTCTATCAGCCACACTGAGTTTTCTGCTCGTATAATCACTTCCACGAAGTAAAAATGACATGTCTTAATCATGGATGAAATAATTAATTATAATATTTCCCAAAACAGCGTAGGTACGCTAATTATTATCCTTGATATTCCTGGACCAATTTTGATAAAATCTCCACTCATGGCTACTTAACTATAGAAAAATTTTCGATGATATTTCGATAAGTATCATCGAACTCATGATTATTTAAAACCTATATTATATTAAATCTAGGCTTTCAAAACATTTTTACAATAGGGCAAAGTCTGGGGGTCTAGCAAAGATACCAACCGCTAACGCTAAACACTAACTCCAAAATGTACTGAAATGACGTTTCGGAAATCGCTAACTTTTCCGTAGCGAATGTCATTTCGATACATTTTTGGAGTTAGCGTGAGGCGTTAGCGTTAGTGATTGTGATCTTTGCTAGACCCCCAGGGCATTTTACATAACATGTTTTGTACACAGATTAGAGAAAAAATCTACTTCGTATCATTCCAAAGAGTATTATTACACTTCTGTATCATTCAAAGAGTATATAATTTATACGTAACGTAAGAGTATCATTGGCCCACTGCATTAGCCTATGGTGGTAATAGTATGCATTGGCCCTCAGACCTGTGGGCCAAACATAAACGTCATGTAATGCCAAAAATAGGCGTAGCAAGGGTCAAGATTATACTCCCAAGGGTAAAGCTCTAACTATCACGGTTCATGAGATACAGCCTGATGGTGACAGACGGACAGCTGAAATCTTCACAGATGATAAATATATTTTTGTTGCCGCTATTACAAAAAATACAGAATAAAATAAGTATTTAACCCCTTAAATACTTATTTTATTCTGTATTTTAGTATTTTTTCTCTCTCATACATCAAACGTTTTTTTGCTAGTTGTTATAGATAATGATACGGGACCCTTCGTGCGCGAGCCCAACTCGCACTTGGCCGGTTATTTCTCTAATCTGCGGGCACTTAAGTATAATTAACATGTTTGTATCTTGAATGCAATCGATTCATACTACTTACATATTATTTGATGGTATATCTATTTTACTCCAAAAACCCCAAACAACCTGCAAGGGCTTAAATAGAATAATGGTTAATCAAATCTAATAAATTATAAAATTTCATTCCACTGTTTAATGCATATTTACTACCGAAATTAACTCCTATTACTCTTTGTTCATGGCCTTACACACGTTTTTTTTCTTTAATCTGTGCCTTCAGATGGACTTTACGTGAAACATGTGAAATATTCAATAACAACACGACGAAAAATTACTATACTTAACACTGGCTAAATACACTATGTTTGGAGCCATAATACAACATAAAAAAAATTACTGTGACACAAACTAACCGTCAGTAGCCAAAAAAAATTCACCATGAAGCGGCCATGTTGTATAAAATTCCGTCCGGTTTCGTAATGATATTTAATAATTTTGACCAAAAGTTTTTAATGATATTTGTATTTTAATATATCCTATGTTGTGCGCTGGTTATTTCTAAGCATATTAGTGCAACCTGCATGAAAATCAGTTCAGTATCTAGGGATTTGTTCATTAACAAACAAACAAACAAACAAACAGCTACAAATTATTGTCCCTAGATGGCGTTAGATACGATAAATTAGAAAATGTATGGAGAAGGGTAAAAAGCCTTGTAGTCCTGCATCGCGGTTACGATATTTTTTGAACAATAGAACCTACGGGATAAATTACATTTGACATCATTACGTGTGTGTTCCGTAGCGCATCAGAATTACACATTTATTATATGTAGGGAAGGGATAGGGATAGGGATAGGGATAGGGAAAATAGGGAATAGGGATAGGGACACTCTAAGTACACATACACACGAACGCAGCTTTCATGTAATTTATATTACAAGCTAGTAAACACACTTTTTGTTAAATATTAATAGTTTATATTACAAGCTAGTAAACACACTTTTTGTTAAATATTAATAGCGGTTAATTTGTGTGATCCTGTTTGGCCTTCTTTTAAGTCTGTAAATTTGTTAACTGAATATTTGTATTGTTAACGCTGTTGGATTACCTTAATAAATAAATAAACACTCACTTGCGCCTGATTAAACGAAAGTGAAATAATACATTTGAGCAAAAAAAAAGTATCTTAGTTTTAGTTTACTATCACAGGTTACTATCAACAAACAGACAAATCATAAACAAATCAAAAGAATTAAAAAATAAATTGTCTTTTGCATGAACAGTTTTACTCGACTCTGGTAGTAATTAACACCTCCCATAATCAAATAAGAGAGATTAGTTTATTTTAAAAAAGCTAAAATATACCTAATCATATTGAAAAATCAAGTACATAAACAGACATTTCAAAAGCTCCAGGTTGTATTCACAATACTATTCATTGCTACTCAACGGTACATAACACAAACATCTGAAACGCCACATGGCAACCATTACGCTCGAATATATCAAGGAAAAGCGACATTTTCCGCGCCTATTAGGCTATCTCAAAGTGGGGGAAGCGGGCCCGTCGCTTCCTGTCGTTACCCATCAACCGTACAGCGTATCTGTCGGTGGTTACACGAGTACAAAGATAAGGGATGATTGAAGGGTAGAAATGAGTCATTTGGGAATCGGAATATAATTGTGTTCGTATTCCAGTTGGAAGTTAAAACAGAAATTATCTAAGGCACAGATATTATAATACTGATTAGATACTACTATCTGAGGTAAATATCAAGAATTATCTAAATAGTACCTAAAGGCCGTTGGCTTATATTTTTAGGATGCATACCCAAGGTGAAAGCGAACCCTCAGGCCTTGGACTCCATTGAAGGCGAGCAAAAAAGCTCATTGGTGACGATACAATGGTGAATACTAGGCTCCAGAGCTTAGAGCACCGTCGTAAAGTCGCCAGCCTATCGGTGTTCTACAGGTTGCATTTCGGTGAGTGTGCTGCGGAGCTACTCAATCTAATTCCACCTTCTCCATTTCACCATCGGTGACAAGACGTACAGCTACACGCCATCCATTTATGATTGATATTCCTTCAATTCGTACAAAACGGTTCGACTCGACATTTATAATCCGAGCAGCGAAAGAATGGAACACATTACCAGCGTCTTTGTTTCCCGATAAGTACAATCTGGAGCTCTTCAAGTCGCGAGTGAATAGGTATCTTCTAGGCAAGCATGAACCACCGTAGACCGCATCGTCAATTTCCATCAGGTGAGATTGCGGTCAAATGCGAGCCTATGCAGTTATAAAAAAAAACCCTAATACTGAGGCTCCGCTGCCCGTCCGTCTGTCTGTATGTCTGTCTGTCCATCTGTCACCAGGCGGTATATCACGAACCGTGATAGACAGTTAAAATTTTCAGAGATGATGTATTTCTGTTGCCACTAAATTAACAAGTAATAAAAAACAACATAAAATAAATATTTAAGGGGGCTCTCAACTCTCATACAACAAACGTGAAATATTTGTCGTTTTTGATGATAATGAATAAGGTATGGAACCATTTGATAATGTTACCATGTGAACGAATGAAGTGAATAAGTAACCATACGCCTGGTATTAAGCGCCAATCAATCTAACATCAATTTAACATCATCCCAAAACTGTAAAGAAAACACCTAGGAAACGGTAACCTTTGTTTTGTCTCAGAATAATCAAACTCAGAACAGACTGAGATTCTGACTGAGACTGAGTTCTCAGAAAATACTAACTTGAAGGCTGTAGATTTCACCAGGTCATCAGCCAGCATTACCATTATCTGGAATACGTTGATTGCTGAAGGCAAACCTCCCCCATAAACCACCAAGTAGAGCTGCTCTTGCCTTTTGCACCCAAAGACTCCCCTAGGTTTCAGCTTGTTGGTCTACCGGTAAACTTATTCCACTCAAAACCTATAACTAAAAATCAGAAGTTCTGGCGGGAGCGCGAAAAAGTTCACGTCGTTCCATTGTATTATTTCTCAAAACTTGTGCTTTTTCCAGTGTTAATGTTTTAAATTGATGGCGTTTTGCGCATTAAGTGCTGAATTACGAGCATGAGTGTGGACAAGCGATATAATGTGGTGAAACGTGATTTTCCGTGTTGCTTCCAAAATTCCATAGAAGCTTCTAGTAAAGTTGCCACCACTTTACTGGAGCATGACTTAGACTGGAATATGACTACCTGACTTAGACTGGACTATGACTATGACTTGACTTTACGTGAAATATTCTATTAACACGATGAAAAGTTACAATACTTGACACTGGCTAAATTCACTATGTGGGAACCAAAATATAAGAAAAAAAAAAACTAAAAATCAGTATGCCACACTAATAGCAAAGTTCTCTGTGGCCACACCATGCACTTTAAAAACCTGTAAGCTTTCCACTAAACTTGAGAATAAATTGATATGCAAGTCTCGTTGCATAAATATTTATGAAGCAGTCTCGAGTGTCTTGTAAACCGTATAATATTATCTGTAGTGCTGCAAATAACAAAAATAAATCTGGTTTCCGAATCACGCCACAAGAACAGAATCTGTGGTTGTAATTTCCACAACCTAATGTAGGCTTTTTCGCAGGTATTTTTCTCTAAAAAGGTTTTTAGAAGAAAGAAAACAGTTTCGGGCCCGCCTCTGATAAGGATGAATGACGTAAGATACGTCTAGTCAGTGAACCAAGATTTTAGAGAGACATTCAGAGTTAGAGATAAGAAGGGTAGTTTACTGGCTCATTTACTGGATACCCACTTTCGGAATTTGGGTAAAAAATATGGAGGACCACTCGAATTTACAAAAGTGTGTGTTTCCTTAATTACATATATGACAAAATCGTCTGAGTGTTATATTGTATTCTATGTATGTATTTACAAACAAAAAAGTATTTAAGTATTGTATCAATTATCTGGTTCCCATAGTACAAGCTATGCTTAGTTTGGGGCTAGATGGCGCTGTGTGAAATGTCCACACATGTTTATGTATTTATTTATTATTATTATTTTAATTGCAAATTTAGGTGATTCAGAGGTGCTTTATTTATATATATTATTATATTTATATATTTATTTATTTAATCATATCGTGATAAAAAGAATTTTTTACCGCGATATGTTTTTTTTATGATGCCCACACTATGAAGCCGCGATCATCTGCTGTTTGCTATTATGGCATACAGAAATAATTCTTTTTAATTCTATTAATCACTATAAAAAAAAAAACTACTAACAAAACCATGAATTAATTTCACATTAGTTATTTAATGTTTTCCATGTTTCTTTACAAACCCATGGCAACCCTATCCGGTCTTTCCCGCATACAAAATGTATGAGTTTGTCCCGCCCCCTATCGGGTAATGGGGTAAATAGCTTCCGGCAAATCTCTTTGTCCGTAGAATCATGGTCACTATAAAATGTATCAGCTATGTGGTTTTGATAACACCCTTTATACTGTACAAAGGCTGTTTAATGTTGGTACCTTTGAAGAATGATATATTTTGACATTAATAATTTTAGTCAGGTAGCAATAGGCATGATGACTACTATTAAAAATTAACAAGTAAATATTACTTTCATAAAGAAGATTAACAATGAGTGCAACAATTAAAAAATAAGTAAAATTGGTAAATAAATCACGGAGTAATAAGCTTTTAAAGTTTCTATAGGGGCATCTTCTGTCCCTTTCTCGCGAAATAGAGCGCCCCCCAAGTTACTATGAAAAATCCACTCGTGCCAGATATGCCAGAGATTGTATGAAAAGCTACCACAGCTTAGTGATGAGGTACTATGAACGACCTTCCTCTGACGTTACTGGCCGGTAGAGCTATCTCTTTCTATTCTGGTTTTTAAAACGCTTGTAACTTGGTAATTTTTTGAGATATTTAATTTTTGTTTTCACAAATCCCATCCAATTGCCATCTAATACGAATTTTTCCAAAAATTCGGACATGAGACCACTTGTCACGGTAGCTTAAGTAAAGCATATCCCAGCTTGAGGGATGGATGTATGCGGGTTCAATCCCCGCTCGGGATTCTTATTTTTCCTTTACAAATTAATCATGCCTATTGTCTTGTGAGCAATGTGACGCAGTAGTAGTGGCTGAATGGACACTTTTATAACCTAACATTGACTAACATTGCACATAGCTAATCAGTATTTTCTCTTCTTTTATCATTGCCTATTTCAAACGTGATAGAGAGAATTAAAACATAACATAACATAACTATTCCTTCGCTACACAATATTTATTAGTAAAGCCCCTGAAGTCTAACTAGAATATAATAGCTGCTATTAAAGTTATTAATTTGAAATGAAACTTGTTAAAGAGAGCGGTAGACGCGCTGTAACTTGATACGGCTACAATTTAGAAACGCCTTGAAAGCGGATCGGATACCACCCGCTCCTGTACTATTGAATATTCAGAAGTTAGGATTGGGATACACTAACTGAATAGGGCGAATAAATGTAAAACTTATTTTTCTTTTTTGTAATATAAAATTAAAAGATTGATTTAGATTCATATCTATACCACGCGTCATTATTTCATTAGGACACTATCCTAGTTTTCTGCGGTACCATTGACCGGTCAATTTTGGTAGTATTAGGCAGAATTTTATATACTCGATTCTACACCAGAACTTTTTATTATGTGCAAGTTTTAAGGACTCTAATATTTTAATAGATCGTAAGGTCAGGAGGCCATCCGTGATCAACTACTATTCGCAAAACTTTTACTAGGGCAAATTTTAGGCCAGGTTTCAACTCTGGAAACTGCAATAGCACTTCAAACACACTTGCACTTTTAAGCTACTGTCTGATAAGCTGTCGCGTCGAGAAAATCTCTGTAAGAAGTGTCTTACAGAGATTTTTTCGGAGATAGAAACCCGACCTTAGCAGTCAAAGTAAGACCTATATAAAAAGCACAAGCCAACCAACGTATAAAAGAATAAAGAAATTGCAAATTGAATTCTTCGCCATTTACCTGCAGTGTGCTCTAGACTTTAACGTGCAGGATCGGCTACTCCTAAAATATGCACGGGCAATAATCGAGCTCTCCAGTATGAATGGAATGGCTCTCACAACTTTGCACTCACCCGGGTGCAAGCAATGTGGGTAGCAGAGCGATAAGCGAGAGCGTTTTAGAAACTAAAAATACACTGTTCATTTTTCAAGGCACTTCTAAGCTGCGCTGCTAGTAGTGTACGATCTACTTAGTAGGATAATAATTATGATCTATTAAGTATAGATTAGATTAGATTATCGTTATTATTGATTTTATTATTTATAAAATTTTGAATTGTTATTTGGACTTGTAAACTGTAATTTTGTTTATGAATAAAATACTATGACTATGACTATGACTATGACTATGACTATGTATAGATCTATAATAGCGAATAATCGTGCATCATATATATACGGTTAGGCTTTTTTACAACTAATTACTTACTATGTCAATCTTATTTATTAACCATGCAGTTTTGTTATTTAAATGGTGTCTAATAAAGAATACTTTATTTATTTATTACTTTAGTTTAGTTGCAAACAGACAAAAAGAGAGACAAACAAGTATTCACTGATCAGGCTTTTAAATTTTATTTGTTTTACAAGTCTCTAAAAGTTTAAGCGCTCCGATTTGTATCATTTTGTAACAATAAGCGTTTTCATTCTTCTTTGACGTGACTCGTGTACGATATTTAGATGTTGCAATACATATTGTCTATAGGATACTATTACGTAATTTTTCATGTATATACGGCTATTAGCGGTTTTAAATAAAAAAAAGCGTTTAAATCGCTCAAACTTCAAATTTATAGAAAACTACAAAAACTTATATACCTGTAGGTGCAGTAATCCCGCTCATAGCTCCGCTCTTACCTTTACCTGAGACGAGCCCTTTTATATCAGCAATACTAGAAATCGTGGAATTAATTCTATGTTATTTTTTATTAGATTGCACGTGTGTCATGTATTAACACTGGCAATGGTAGAGTTAATAATTAGCATAGTGAGTCCAGGGGGGTCACCACAACGTCTTATAGCATTATTACTTCAATCATACTTTGAAGAATCACATAAAAGTAATAATATTGTAATGTTGTTGACACAGAACAGTTTTGATGACGTCACGTTAAATCGTTCACTCAAATACAACTGTCATGTCATACCGTTAATCATGTTGACACCGACGTGCGACAGTGATAACGCTGTATTTTTATGTAGACGTCTCGTTCTCGCGCCGGAATACTTTATAAGTTCATGGTACGAATTCAAACAATATTACTGTAACCTTGAAGCATTACTGTCACGAACCATGATGGTTTTGTATTAGTTTGTGGTAGGGCTTTACGACGAGATATCGGTTCTATGAGTCTCTTCTACCGTTACTATCATGGGGAATGCTCTGAAAAAATATTTAACCTCATCCCGCCTTCCCGATTTTATTATCGAACTTCTCGGCAGCGTAAAAAAGCCCATGCACATATTGTAGACACGTGGAAATCTCATACGACGCGATTCTTGCGGTCGTTTCTTCCACGAACCTGCAAGATGTGGAATGCTCTTCCTCCTGAGGTTATTCCGCGTAACTACAGTATGGGGAGCTTCAAGAAAAGTGTTAAGCGAGTCCTCTCTAAGGGTAGGCAACGCACCGGCAATGCCCTTAGTGTTGCAGATGTCCATAGGCGTTAACAAAGGGCTGCTGTTTTGTTCCTGCGTTTTTATTGATTTGTTACTGTTGTGTGCAAGTGTACCTATCTGTGACACAGATCATCAAAAAAACAAATGACTTCTGGACTTGGACAAACCTTGAGCTTCCAACATGTAAAAAAACGCCATAAGTAACTCGAGAAAAATTCAGTTATTTAACTCAGCTAACAATTAAAAACTCATAGATTCCGTAAGAAAACCCGCAAATTCAATTTAAATAATTTTTCTCGGTCTCCATCAAAATGGACGGCGTAATCCAGCAGTGAATCACGAAACAATTGCCGCTTGACGCACCGTTGCATAATTAATTTATTATTCTGGCGGTTTGGAGTAATTAAAATTTTTGAAGCGCACACTGGAGGCTATATAATGCATAATTGAGTTTGGGGAAAAATTTGGAAGCATTGTCCCGTTAAGAATGAAGACGCTTGGTAGATTAATAACAAGAAAAATCTTCAGATATGAATACATAAATTCTGTATTTATTACGAAATTTTTAAATTTAAATGAATTTCCGAAATGAATAGATCCAGAAGAACTAAAGTGTTCTCAGAATAAGCAAGTTGAAATGGCAATGGGCAGGCCATATCGCTCGTAGAACTGACAACCGATGAGGAAGACAAGTTCTATAGTGGCGACTTCGAATCGGATTGAAAGACACAGCGTAGGCTGGCCCCCCATTAGTAGACTGTAGATAACATCATTCGGTAACATAAAAAAATGAACATATTTTCTATCTCATCTTCATCATCTTCACCCCGATTAGGATGAGAGACGGAGAGTGTGAATTTCAAATTGAAACTTTTTCGATGGATTGGGGTCGGGGTGCAGTACAAGCAAAATTTTACGCTATACTAAGTAATAATTCAGTGAGCCATGGTTGCTGGCAACTCAAGCCTGAAACATTGTTTCCTGACACAATGCATAGGAAATTAACACTGCTTGCAGCCTGGTACGTAATTAATTATTGTGTTCATAATGCACCTTGTGTGCCGCGTATTTTATATTAACTACTTTTGTAAATGAAATTGCGTTGCAAAGTTCAAGTTAACTTAGCTTTTTCATGCATTTGTACCTGAAACTCTAGGTAACGGTATGGTAAAAAGCATTGTGCGAATATTCTTCTTGACCGGGTCAATTGTAAACAAAGGCAGATATTGATTATTTGCTTTTTGTTCTGCCTTATTATAGATACGGGTCCTAACTAAAATTCCACATACCTACTTAGAAATCCCGAAGCCACGACCAAGACAGAAAAAGTAACAGATTAATTTTAATGTAAAAAATGAGAATTACGAGCGAGAGTCCACCACATCCATCCGTCCCTTTAGCTGGGAAACGTTTTTAGGGTTCCGTACCCGAAGGGTAAAGCGAACCCTATTACTAAGTTAATTCATAATTTATTAGAACACTACATAATTTTAATTTTTTTTTCTTTGCACAAGTGCTTGATCTGTTCAGTTGCGGGTATTGAACCGGCACCCTTCAGGTAGTCTCGTTGATTAACCAGTTAGTATTTAATTATTAGACCAAACAAAGCAAAAATAACCAGCCAAGTGCGATTCGGACTCGCGCACGTAGGTTTCCGTACCAATATTTTTAGTTTTTGTTGTTTTAGCGGAAACAGAAATATATCATCAGTGAAAATTACGGTTTATGAGATACATCCTGGTGACAGACTGACAGACACACAGATAGACCGATAGCGGTGCCTTAGTGATAGGGTTCGTTTTACTCTTTGGATACGAAACCCTAAAAGGAGCCAATTCAGATTCAGACACGTTCTAATTATGTGGAGGCAAATGGCCCGTATGATTAGGGCTTAATTAGTGGCCAGCTGAGCGTCATCGAAGCCTCTGATCTTTATTTATAGAGAGCCTGGTAGGAAGTCAAGTAATTAACTGAACCTTGTTCACTACGTTTCATGTGTAATTATAATACAAGTGTATTTTGGCGTATGTCAACTAATGGGAAAAATTGTATTCTCGGTGGTATGCGTCGTTACGCGTTGTATTTATGTCAATTCGCGTTTCTTTCATTCTCGTACACGCGTTATGTGGCATTTTACCGCGTTTTGCCTATTTTTTAGTCTTCTTTAAGTGGTTTTTGCATTGACTTTTGTTAATTGAAAAAATTATAGCGTGTTATGCCGAGTCATGGTATTGTCAGTCACAAATGTCACGGTAAAGTAGTCAATATTGCTCAGATCTGCTAGGCTCCAGTGCCCCAGGGTTGGGGCTGTGGTCGGAGTGGGTGCGACAATATATTGGCGATGTGTTAAATACTGCTTGTCTGAGCAGTTCCGTTCAACAAAATGCTAGCATAAGCGTAATATTCTATCATTACGTTGACGAAGTCTTTATTTTTTTTTATGTCGGTATACCTGACGTAGCCTCCTTTCCAAGAAGACGGACGATCTGGTTTAAATCATGGGGAGCTGACGGATGCAAGAAGCACGCAGCTATTTGAATTGGCGCTGTATGGAGCCTATGCTCAGCAGTGGTCACCTTCAGGCTATTGATGATGATGATGATGATGATGATGATGATGATGATGATGATGATGATGCTTTCATTAGTGTAAGCAATGCAGCCAATTTAATTCGACTGGCTGATGAAGCACCGAGTCTTACGAGTAGATAATTGAGGGCACGCTTCCCACTGCGGTGTAACTTTACACTTACTAATTGAATATCGGGATTCTGGAGAGGAAGGATGGATTATAGGAGACTGGAAGCGACTTAGCTACGAAGACTCTTTGCATGTAAAAATTTAGATAGAGCCCTGGGAATAGCTTTCAAGATTAGAAGTTACATCGATTACAACCAATAAGGAAAGAAAATATTCTGAAGTCTTGTATGCTAGGTGAGCCCTGGGGCCTTCTCGCGTAAGTCTAGCGGACATGGTAATCATGTGTTCTCTTGCTCGCACTCACGGACTTGTAAATTAGCGCATGCAGGATGGTAGGCAAAATCTATGTTCAAAATTGTTACGCAATCCGGGCCGTTAGACTAGGTTGCAAGAGGTGCTTACCTCTTTCATCTAACGGTACTAATGACGCTACAAAATACGTAATTTGGTTATAAAAAACAGACAAAAATAAACAGGCATGAAATCAGATTAAAGTATGTCCTAGCTGTAAGAATGTATGAATGCGAGATCTCAACCTTTTACAAATTAATCTATCGCTGATACAATTAGGGTAATTTTTCAATCGGGGCACTAAGCATAAGCGTTTGTGTTTTTTTTTTAATATCCCAAGATTACGCCAGCTACGTTAGAGTTCAACGAAACTTCATTATTACTTCACGGATTGTATCCATGATTCCCATCTAGTACAATTGTATATCTGATCACAAAGTTTCGATTGGTACAGCGAGGTCCGCTTCAGCCGTACGAGAGTACTCCCACAGCATCCTACGTTAACATGAGAACTAATTGCCTATTGATTTTTAGGATTTGAGCTTAAAGTGGCCTGATTTTGTAAGTATTTGAAACTACATTTCTGAACTGTAATATATTACGTAGGTGCTAGGCTAACTCAATAGAGTCTTGTCTTAACGAAATTTCGACAGCGCTTAGGTTTGCACTTATCTTAGGACTAACTCTAATGAATTACAGGAGGTACGCCCTGAGTTGTTAACTCTAGTGCGTACGGGCATTTGTCTCCTGAGAGAGTGGACTAATAGGGATTCGAAAGAAAGTAGTGCTGCAATCCTGTCCACATTTCCCATAAATAATTTCAATCGTATTTTTTGGGAAAAAAAACATTTTTTAAAAACCTAAAAATCGTTTTAACTCATAAATAAATCCAACTTTTATAACTTTAAAACTAACTTAATAAATATGTACACCTAACTAAAAACAAAAACCCCATTAAAAAAGCTATGTCCGTTAAAATATGCTATTGAAAAAACTTAAAAACATAACAACCTACTTATAATATTATTACTATAATAATTATTTAGGTAAATATTTAAAATTTGAGAGACACAATATCGAATTGATTTTTGATTTCAAAATTTGTACCTGTAAATGTAAGAACAAAATCAATCGCATGAACTGACGTCGTATGTTAGTACTCGCACACACACCCCCTCACGCTCACACAAGTAAACCTTTAACATGATTATACCCTTTGAGGGTACATTTTGTACGCTACTGTACAAACATAACGACCCCTCCATCTAACGTACAATAACAAACACTTCGGAAATACGTTGGCAAATATTTTTCGTGATACAACTTTCAAAGTTAGACAGAAATATCTTCCACGTTATGTAAATAGGTGCTCAACGGCGCTGAGATATATCGGATTCGAAAGATATGGCAGTGGTCCCACTTTAATCGAGCCAAAAAGCTAACCCGTTGTGCGTAGGGGCTACTCTGTAGAGATATCTACTCCGTAGAGTTATCTACGCCGTAAAGACATCGACACCGTAGATACCTCCAGTTTATTAACTGGCCAGTCACAGGAGTCAAGATGCGTGCATAATTTATATTACCATTAATTTTTGCTTTGTTTTTTACATCTTCTAAAAATATGGTTCGATTGATACTAATCGATACGATTAATTTTCATTTATGCACGCGGCTTCTTTCTTTTGAGCTCAAATGTACTAAATATTCTATTCTTATTTACAAATTTAGTATAGCTATATCCCTCGGTTTCTGGTTTCATATTTTACAGCTCATTTATGTAAAACAAAAACACTCTATTATATTATTGTTTGCGTGAAAATTAACATGCTGACCTATTTTGCGAATTACTATTAGTGATTGAACTCAATCACAGTATATATACCTTTTATACCTTAGTAACGTATCTTCGTTTTTCTGTTCATCATAGCAACATCCGATGTGTTTGTAAAGTTTCTTGACAAAACATGTGGGTAGTCAAAGAAAGTGCGGGTTCAGAGTTTAACCAACTGATTATCATAACATGGCTTGGGGAGGTTCCGTGGAATAAGGGTTCGTGATTCTGAAGTTTTCGGAACGGTTCGGCCTTGTGTATTTGTAAAAGCTATTGGAGAAGGTATTTGTTACAACGATACAGTATATTTTTTTTCATTTTTACCAAAGAAAACTTTATAGTTTTGATTTTAACTGCGCAGCGGCGTGCAAACGAGAGCCCGACTATCGAACCATAGGTGTGACGTCATCGGCATCCGCGTTTTTAAAACCTTTGGCCGGAAATACGCACTTTGATCGTAAATATCTCAGCCATTTTTTATGATATAAAAAAGTAAAAACACAGTTTTTCTCGAAATATTTGTAGATTTATTTGGCATTTAAAGTAAAAAACGTTTGTCAGGTCCATTTTCTTCTTCTTATTTTCGTATAGGCAAGTGGTCACTGGTCAGCCTTTCTGTCAAAAATGTTAGTCTTGACTCTCTTGTCTCGTGTTCTTTGCAAACTTGGCTTAACGACTGTTGTCTTACGACAACGACTTAACGTGCCCACCGAAGAAGCGCTTATAGCAACACACGGCTAGCCATTCATAACCGATAAAATTAAGCACAGTTTGCTGTGGTCACTACTGTGATGGTTGACCACTACATAAAGTGGGATATTCCGGTTCATCGAGTCGGTATCAGCGGGCGATGGACAAGCTGCTTTATGATCCTGTTAATATCACGCAGGTGGCAAACTCGTCGGGAAAAAATTAAATATTACTTAGCACACTTCAAAGTCGCCAGGAAAAAATAACAAAGTACGTAGAGCACTGCAAAGTCGCCAGAAAAAAATATAGTACGTAGAATAGTTCAAAATCACCAGGAAAAAATGCCGGGCTATGGAGAGAGCAATGCTCGGTGTTTCCCTGCGAGATCAGATCCGTAATGAGGAGATCCGCAGGAGAACTAAAGTGACCGATGTAGCTCTTACGATTAGCAAGTTGAAATGGCAATGGGCAGGCCACATCGCTCGTAGAACTGACAACCGATGGGGAAGAAAGGTTCTCGAGTGGCGACCACGAACTGGAAGACGCAGCGTAGGCCGGCCCCCCCACTAGGTGGACCGACGACCTGGTGAAAGCTGCGGGGAGCCGATGGATGCAGGAGGCGAGCAGCCGCTCTAAGTGGCGCTCCCGGGGGGAGGCCTATGTTCAGCAGTGGACGTCTTCAGGCTGATAATGATGATGATGATGATGAGGAAAAAATAACAGAGTATGTAGTGTAAACAGGAAAAAATTACCTTGCTGGCTGTACCTATACATCTTAGATTCCCAGCGGAGCAGAGAAGGGTTATCTGCAGTAAACTAGGTTTACTTTTTTATGAGATTTGGGAAGATAAACTTTCTAATTCCGATATAGATTTGTTTTTTATGGACTTTGAAGTTTGAAGACTGAGTTCACGTGTTTTTGCAGCATTTTGTAGTAATTTGAGCTGTGCTCTGTGGCCCGGTGAATTTATTTAGTGTAACATTTTATGAACGGCTGTGTTTTGTGTAAACAGTCTTTCTCCAAGACATTTTGATTACACATAGAACATTTTGATTAGTATTTCTAAACATAGACAATAATAATAATTATTACCCTAATCCATATCAATGCGCGTTAGCCCAACTTAAATTAATTAAAATGAAGCTTTCATAGAATCCTAAAATTACTATCCATCTCATTGCAAGAAAATTTTAATATGAAATCAAATTAGATTTACTTATTAAAACATAAATCTAAATTCATTTATAAATTCATTTTAAGTTAGCTAACTTGTATGAAAAAACTTTAATTTTTTTCTAACTTCGATTGAATCTAAACTCTTAAAATTAATTTAACTCAAATATATTATGATGAATATCTAAATCTTGTTTAAAGTACGTCCGGGCCCGTAGACGGCAAATACACAAAATTCCAGACAGGATCTTCGTGGGAACTGGGAGTCTCACAAAAGGGGACTAACGAACGAACTTCTTTTTTTTTAAATATAACTTGCCTCAGTATCTGGTTGAAATACTAAACTTTTGTACAGTTTCAAATGATTTAACGTTATTCAGTTTTGGATAAATTCAGAGATGTTAGAGGCAAGCGGCTAACTATTATTAGTTATAGTGCTCAATAATATTTTGTCACCAATATTGTGTGACCTATTTGCGTGTTATTCGTTCTTACCTCTTTTGAAGATATCTTGACTGCTTTTGTGCTCTGATGATTGAACTAAGATTACAACCTAGAAAGCACGGGGTTGATTCCCGCGATAGGACAAAATTATGTGTGTACAGAAAAAAATGGCTTGGTTGGTAATTCCAATTTTAATCAAAGGCGTCATGCAGTTCATAATACGCTTAACCTCCTCAATTTTATGGCCTCCTGGTGCTCACTCACTTCTTTCTTTCTTTAGAAACACCTATTTAAAGACTGTGGGTGGTCGTATCACTAAATATCCTGGTGAATGTTTGTGAATTTACATGAACTTACAAACTAAGCTAGATCACAGATTGAAGAAAAAACAATCTGTGGGCTAGATAAACGATAGACAAAGTCATAGTTGTAAATTTTGCAAAAGGCAATTTAATTCTTATAAAATTACACCCACACGGAACTTATTTCTGCAGTTCGCACAACGTTCAGCGAATTCACAAAATGTCCGCCCGCATCCGCGTGGTAGCCGTGACCACAAAAGGGTGCTAACGAACTCGTTTCAGCTGAATCTGTGAGGAATACTGCTATGAACTGTTTAAATCGATGACCTATACAGAATCTATCGAATAACTTTCATACAATAGTGCTTCTACTAGCCTATTATATATACTCAACATTACCTTATTTATATTTCTTTATTTTAATTTACTAAGCGATAAAATTCGTCTAGATAGGTACCACTGCTTTGCCAGTTATTGCCACCAAGCAGTAACACTACTGTATTCCAGTTTGAAAGGCATTACAGCTAGTGAAGTTACCGGGCAAATGAGACTTATGAAATGATCTCACAGCCTAGAAATCTTTTTAGACTGTGTTCTCAAGATGTCATGCGCAGTGTCGCGTCAAACTTTAATTTTGAGTTCGTGAAACTGCAATCTGTTATGGGTGGTCGTGACGCTTAACACCAGGTGAATGACAAGCTCGTCACGTCATTCGTTTACATAAAAAAATTGTACGGTTCAATGCCGTCGTATGGCCCCAGCGTGAGAATAAGACCACCGTATCTCTTCCCGTGCATGCCAGAGCCGGCCAGGGGAATATTCAGAGCACCTGTCACTTGCTAAGGCTGCGGTGATTATGGCAAACTCTTATGATTAAGGTGGTACGTCACGCTCAAAGCGCCAAATTCAAATTTTCTTGTGTTTTTTGCTAATTACAGCTTACATTAGCAAAAAACGCAAGAAAATTTGAATTTGGCGCGCTGAGCGTGACGTACCACCTTAAGCGTCCAAAGTGACGTGTTAGGGGATGCTTGTTTTTAGCAGTGGACATCTTCTGGTTGTTGAATGTGTATTTCTAGTAGATTCGCTAATATATTGGGAAGATTTTATCCAAATCCATCAAATACTAGGTGCTTTTTTCTGCAAAGTTGTTCTAGGTAGGTACCACCGCTTTGCCAATTATTCTGCCGCCAAGCAGTAGTGTGCAAGCACTACTGTGTTTCGGTTTGAAGGGCAATGTAGCTAGTGAAATTACTGGGCAAATGAGACTTTATGACCTGATTACACAGTCTAGTAATCTGATTGCTAGACTGTGTGATGTCTCGGGATGGCGTGCGCAGTGCAGTGTCACGCGAAACTTCATTATTTTAAAGTTTCGAGTGACACTGCAACTGTTATGGGCGGGCGTGTTGCTTAACATCAGGTGAACGACCAGCTCATCACGTCACTCATTCCCATAAAAAAAAAAATTAAGGTTAGCACGTACCGAGAGTACGAAATGAGGTAGGTACACCTAGTGCTTCGTAAGTTAAGTTAATTTCCCCACTTCCTTCCACTGCATGTGGTTAAGTTGCAGTTTAAATGCAGTTAAAACTTTCTGCGTATTTCGAAATTCCGAACTGGGACAATGCCTGCCCGGAACATCCACCGACGTAGAAAACGGTGGCTTTGTACCGAAAAGTTTACAAGTGCCTACTGCAAAGTTAATTTTAGATTTTGATCGTCGTGCGACGGTTTCTATTTCAGACAGTCACTGAAATTATAAAACTTATACTTTCATATTTCCTTCTGGACAGGAAAAAATAATAAAACTGTTTAAGTAATCAATCTATTCATTTTATGTTTTAGACAATTTTTAAAACTAAATTATCCATACTATATCAAAATTAAGTCATTGCAAGTCTTCGTTCAGACTTTAAAATATTTTTTTTTCGTTTTTTTTTTTTTGTAAATAATCTAATATTTAAGTGATGACATAGTCAACGATGAAATTTGCCTCCTTAAAAATACCGTCTCTTTTCTGTCCCTAAAAGTCACAAAAAGTTTATAAATTAGTGTTTGAACACGAATATCCATTCATATTCCGGTTATGAACCTGAATACAGCTAACTAGTTAACTAGCCAGATATAACCGTTCGTTAGGGCTATTGTGCGGTAGAGAGCCGGGTGCCGAGAGCTCGTTCAATGCGGGCGTAATTTGATCGTATTTTGATATGAACACTAGCTGAATAAATGATAAAAATAATCAATAATTACCGGCCAAGTGCGAGTTGGGATCACGCACAAAAGGTTCGATATCATTTTTTTTTTTTGTTTTTTTGTTTGTAAATACATACATAGAATACAATATAACGCCCAGACGCAGAACAAACATCTATGTTCATCACACAAATGTTTGTCCTTGGTAGGAATCGAACCCACAGCCGTCAGTTCAGAAGGCAGGGATACTACCAACTGAGCTATCGGGCCCGTCTATATCGGCATTGTCACCTTTAACACTGTTTTAAACTTTCACGGTTGTTTACCACGTTTTTAATAGTACTTACGGGATATTTACCGTGATTAGAACCATTTCACCCGTGAAAATGGTGCATGTAACTGTGCCGAAATATCGGCAACTCAAAAATGATTCTAGTCACGGTAAATATCCCGTAAGTACTATTAAAAACATTGTCACGTTTGTTGTATGGGAGCCCCCTCAAATAGTTATTTTATTATGTTGTATAGTATTTGTTGATACAGCAGCAACATAAATACTTACATAATCTGTGAAAATTTTAACGAGATACAGCCGGTGACAGACGGACAGACAGACAGATGCGGAGCTTTAATAATAAATAGAGTTAGCTTTTTTTTTTTAAATCTGCTTTACCACAGACCCCTGGGTCCGTGCTCTTTGTTAGTTTATCATTTATTGTTATATTTGTTTTTTTATTTTATTGAACAAAATATTATACAAGAGAGGACAATTAAGTACTTAACCTATTATTTTTTTTTTGTTTTTTTTTTTTTGTTTTGTTTTTGCTGGTCTGCTCGCGGTGTATGCACAAATAGTTTTTTTTCGATTTGTGCATACTCCCGCAAGCAGCGCCCGTTCACGAGCTTGCCGCATGCGCCAGCCATCGCCCTCCTCAACCATGTTTGAGGGAAGAGGACGACCCGACGCACGACGCCGCCGCAAGAAGAAGCTTTTTAGTGAGCGTGAGTGCTCCCGGTGTAATAGGGTTAGCTTTACCCTTTGGGTACGAAACCCTAAAAACGTGACAAGTAACCAAAATGCTGGCATTTTGTACAACAAATGAGCATTGAAATTCAACGGGAAATTCTGCCAGCATGTTGGGTACACTTCTGATAAGTGGCCTCGAGTATTTTTTATTATACCTATAAATACTAAACTAACTATAAAAAAAATATACCTACCCAACCACAGACTACTAGGTCTATGTACCCAACAATGGAAAGCAATAATGTCAGTTTAAGCTTATAATCATTATCATGTTATGCCAATTCCAGTAATCACTAACGTTTTATAATTCAATTTACCATAAAATTTTTCGAAGCTACGGAAAATCCCGGCACAATAAGTTAATTCAGAAGGCAAACGTAATCATTTTTCAGAAACAAACGAGTTAAATTAGCAGCAGACCCAGCCGTTTTCTTTTTAATAAAGTCTTTAAACATCCTACCCAAAAGTTTTCGAGCCCTCATCAAGTCAAATTCAAGTCGATTTCGTAGGGTCCGGTAAAAAGCGCGCGGTTACCTTACTCTGGGTACAGGGTAAAAAAAGTAGTGGCAGTTTTTATAAACCTAGGGTAATCGCTAGGAGGGAAAAAATGTACGTGCTGCTTACACATATAGGTTGTTTCAATATTTACGGATCAAAACTAATTTGAAGGTGGAGGACTTAAGTAAAGGCTTTAATTACGTAGACCTACCTACCTATAAATAAAATAAATAAATATTTTGTGGACATTTCACACATTGTCATTTGAGCACGTACCTAATAACGATGTAATTAAAAGAGCTACGGATATTTTAAATATTTGCACTCTGTGGATAAAATAGTGGCAATGTCCAGTCCCAGTAAAGCTACTTTTCTGCCTATATTTCCCTATAGAAGGTTTCTCAAAATCTAGGACTTCGTTTCTCTACCTCTGGGTACCTCCAAATTCGTTTTAGTTATATATCTTTGGGCACCTGTATATAACACAGTGTAAATAAATACGTGCAATAGGAGAACACCTACTAACAACAAAGATGAGAATAAAATTAATTGCCTATTGCATGTTACCACAGAGACATTATCTTATGACCAAGTTTCCCTTCTGTATAGATAATTATACTGAGACGTCGCTCTACCGCTCGAGCGTAAAGTTGCCACGCTCGAGTGCAAAGTTACCCTAGAGGTGTGAAGTTACCCACATGGCCGTGCGGAGTTACCCGTAGCTAATGAAGTGCGGGATAAGTTGGCAATTACCGTGGCGTACTCGGATATCAGATATTTACGGTCTTAATTATAAAATAGAATTATAGTGCAAATCACTGTGTAGTTGTTTGTTAACAAACAAACTTTTAGTTGCGTTTCTGTACCAAACTGTACTTGGTACATAATGTACCACGTACTATAAACCATGTACTACATAGTAACGCAAATTAATGTGGTCATCTCACAGATTTCAGTCTGAACAAAATGAGCATAGCGATTCAGGAGACCTCAGCGCTGAGGCTCAGCGCTGAGGTCTCGATTCAACCAACTTTTATTTGAAAATAGAACGGAAGTAGCGTTATCGTTTCTGCAAAAGGCATGAGCTAGGGGAGAGCTTTCCGTTCTATTTTCAAATAAAAGTTGGTTGAATCGAGACCTCAGCGCTGAGCCTCAGCGCTGAGGTCTCCTGAATCGCTATGCTGTTCTAATTGTTATTATCCTCCGACTCTTACATTTCGCATTATTCTTGACTTACACGGGGAGAGTGCATACAGCAAGGGTAGACAAAAATAATGGGCGAATAATGGTGTGTTTTACTTGATTTGGCTAAGGTATTTATTTCCTCTAAAAAGTATCGCTATTGTTGAGCTAATAGTATGCTGCAAGTATTGAGATGATCGAACTTTGCAGAAAATTTCTACCAGTATTATAATTATTCATTATAATAACTTCACATAATAAAATCACTCGTATTGTTAGGAAGACTGTCTCAATTAACTTGTTTTAACTTCAGTCTTTCTTTTATAATATAACAAGCAAACGTCTACACGTCAAATCTTTGAGAGTACATGGCAACAGACTGTGTTGCCATGTACTTGTTTTGTACCAGTATAATTTATTATATTACGTACTAGCTGATCCGCCCCGGCTGTGCAAGCGTTTATAAGTTTTACGCCTTATCACAGTCTCAAGGAAGAAAAAAGGAAGAGGGACTATGGGACCACACGTCACATACCTAACAATAAAACATTTTAATATATTAACATTTTGCCTTGGTATATACCAAGCTTTAGAAACATGTTATGGTGGCACTGAAGAATTACAACTTATTTCTCTAACACCAACACCTTTAAAGCAAGATCGTACGACACTGCTATAGCTCTTTTACCCTTCATTGTCCTTAGTATAAATATCTTAACTTTAGAAAAGAGTTACACAGCACTTGAAGAGTTTGGTGTTTTTACACTCTTATTTAACTCCATTATAGAACCAATAACGGTACTGAAGTTGAAATATATCCTTAAAGTATATAACCAACTTCACTATAGCAAATATATAGCAATAAGTTAGAGGGGTTTTGTGAACACCTTTAGACAGCTTTCAACGCTACAGGCCGCAACAAGCTTTAGCGTAAGAGTACAAGCAGCCACTGCATCTACTCTGACTACATAGGCAGTTTTACTTCGTTGTTTACAGTTTTAATACTACCTATAGACCTAAGTTTATTTCATAACTCATCTATATAGCTTTTGACGACAATGGAATCCATTATAAATCAGAAGTAGCACTCTAAGCTTTAAAATTACCTGCATTAACACTTAAATGTTTGTTGGGATATATACACTTATCTATTTTTTTGACGCTAGCTAAATTATCATATTGAAATATTTTTGCTTTAAAAATATTCAGTAAGTAAGTAATAAAAGCATAACTCTGAATAATCTTTATCCGTAAGTAGCCGCAATGTGTTTCTTTAGTGTGTAGGTATTTTATTTTCTTGTATAAAATATCAACGCAAAAATTAATAACTTGAAACATTCAAAAGATTCAAGTGAAATCCAAATCCAGATCAAATTACTTTCTGTACGGATTCTAAAGAAAACGTCCCGTCTTGCACTGATTGCAAGTCACTCATTAATTTATTCACTCGTTCTTCCGTTCATTCGTTCGTTCAATCGAAGTTAATTTTCAACGAGACGCCCCAATAATTGTCTGCAGAGATTTTTCTTTGCTATTAATTAATTCTTTCTTTATAGTTTATGCTTATAATTTTTCAAATCATTTAGAATCGGATTTTTTTATACATCATCCATCATCCGAACGGCCAAGGAGTGGAATATTCTTACAGCATCAGTATTTCCTCTTAGGGATAATCTGGGTCTTTTCAGGTCAGGAATGAACGCACATCTCGTAGATAATGGATGCGAAAGGCAAGCAGCCGGTCAAAGTGACGCTCAAAGGGGATGGCCTATGTTCAGGACATCTTAAGGCTATTGTTGAAGTCCCATGTAAAAGAATACCGCTATATCTCTATCTCTGTTTGTGTTTTGCTTCTCGTGACTAATGACTAATTGCTGATTGGATTAAAATTGAATTAGAAATAGATATAGATAGTTTGAGCTAATGCAATAATTTGTAGCTAGTTCTTTCTAAATTTACATAATAGATTTTCATGAACATAGGTTATTTTAAGGTTCATGTTCATTCTACTTCTACGAACCAACATTACTAGAAAGAGTAAACCATAAAATAATGTTTCCTTCATATGACAAGATTTTCTTTTTTACTTTTTCTTAGAAACTTAACTTGAAACTAAACTACCTACATTATTAGTCGAAAAACATGCATACACTTTAGAACTTTACATTATCTGTAAGTTTATTTGTGATTTGTTTACGCTGTAATGACTGAAACGTTTGCGAAATGACATTTCATACAAAATCGCCCTGATACCTGGCCAGATAGCTCAGTTGGTAGTAGCGCTGCCTTAACTGTAGGCTGCGGGTTTGATTCCCACTCAAGACACACATTTGTTTTTTTTATGAGAATAAATGACGTGACGAGCTAGTCGTTCACCTGATGTTAAGCAATACGGCCACCCATAACAGTTGCAGTGTCACTCGGAACTTTAAAATAATAAAGTTTCGCGTGACACTGCACTGCGCACGTCATCCTGAGACATCACACAGTCTAGTAATCAGATTACTACACTGTGCGATCAGCTAAGCGATTATGTAACTTGATTGCAACCAATAGAAACATAAAAATGTATGGATTTGACAGTTTCAATACGCAGTTTATGTGCATAGTTACTATGAAAATTTTCATATTCGGAATGAAATTTCTCCTGTTGCATTGCTGTCAAAGTTACGTAATCACCCCACAGGTCATAAAGTGTCATTTGCCCAGTAATTTCCCTAGCTACAATACCCTTCAAACCGGAACACAGTAGTGCTTGCACACTACTGCTGCTACTGCTGTTTAATGAACGTCTATGTTTGTTCTGTGACTGTGTGTTATTTGTATTATAAGTATCTCTTCATCATCATTAACAGCCTGAAGACGTCCACTACTGAACATAGGCCTTCCCCAGAAGGCACCACTCTGAGTAGCTGCTTGCCTTCTGCATGCATCAGCTCCCGCGGCTTTCACCAGATCGTTGGTTCACCTAGTGCTGAGGCCGTTTTACGCTGCATCTTCCCGTTCGTGGTCGCCACTCGAGAACCTTTCCTCCCCATCGGTTGTCAGTTGTACTCTGTGGCCTCGTGTTATTTTAAGAGCTATATCCGTCACTTTGGTCCTGCTGCGGATCTCCTCATTTCGAATCTTATCTCGCAGGGAAACACCGAGCATAGCTCTCTCCATAGCTCGTTGCGCGACTTTGAGTTTCATCATCATCATCATCATCATTAACAGCCTGAAGACGTCCACTGCTGAACATAGGCCTCCCCCAGGGAGCGCCACTTAGAGCGGCTGCTCGCCTCCTGCATCCATCGGCTCCCCGCGGCTTTCACCAGGTCGTCGGTCCACCTAGTGGGGGGCCGGCCTACCGGGACTTTGAGTTTACTAATGAGAAATGTTATCCTTCCGAAATTGCTGATACACAAGGCAGCTTTCTAAATAAACACGTGTACTGTCAAAACAACAAAACTTTCACATAATTCTACGCTAAGTTTCATTAAATCTTCATGTTATAAATTTTTGGCGGAGTTACACAAAGTTCTTGGGATGCCGAACTTGTAAGCTTGAATTTCAGTTATGTATCGCTTGAGGCTAATAGCTTCTGGATACGGATAATAACGTGCGTGTTCTGAATTTGAAGCCTTATTCTCGTAATTAATAATGATCAAATTCAAACTTCGATCTAGTTTTAAACTCGTTAGGCACAAAATGGTATTGTGATAAATGGCAAACACCAACAAAAAAATAGTTTGGGCTTGCAAAAAGCACCTCAACCCTAGGGGTGAGATCCGAAACTAGCGGAGATGATGGTGATGATGACATCTCTTTTTTTCTTAATTATAGTGAAATTAGTATTTTATTATTCCTTTATAACAAAGGAATTATAATCTCAAAAATTATGTTTATACTTACCTAGTTCAATTAGATATAGCATCACAAATAAGTATGAGCCTGGCAGAAAATAGCCACACTTAAGTTATATTTATAAAGACTGGCCGATAGCTCAGTTGGTAGTCGCTCTGCCTTCTGAACCGCACGCTGTGGGTTCGATTCCCACGCCAGACAAACATTTGTGTGATGAAAATCGATGGATTTTCTGTGTCTGGGTGTTGTATTGTATTTTATGTAGGTATGTATTTGCAAACAAAAAAGTATCTAACTAAAATAAATAAATAAATAAATATGTGTGGACATTTCACACAGCGCCATCTAGCCCCAAACTAAGCATAGCTTGTACTATGGGAACCAGATAACGGATACAATACTTAGATACGTTTTTGTTTGTAAATACATACATAGAATACAATATAACACCCAGACGCAGAACAAACATTTATGTTCATCACACAAATGTTTGCTCTGGGTAGGAATCGAACCCACAGCCCTCAGTTCAGAAGGCAGGTATACTACCAACTGAGCTATTGGGCCCGTCTAACTATTATTATCGGACTGGTTTCCATAGTACAAGCTTAGTTTGGGGCTAGATGGCGCTGTGTGAAATGTTTACACATATTTTTTATTTATTATAATTATATTATAGTCCTTAAATGTAAAATTCTTTTAGACAGCTTAGTCGCTAAAAACACTTGGTCCTTAAGATTTTCGCAGCTAGCGGTAACCATAGTTGAATTGGTAGAGCCTCCAATCCGGTGAGTTAGAACAGAAAGAAGCGAGTTCAAAACCGCTGGTTGCTAAAATTTTAAGGACTATAATGTCTTTATAGAAAATAGCATTTTGACCTTTTGTTTTTCATCACTTCCACAGATTCAGAAGAGCCATTCCACAACTGAAATATAGTACCTTTCAGACAATACAAGGGCCAAACAAAAAGAACAGAGTCCTCTCATTAACCCAGAACACGAAAGGGGTCACGGCAATCCGAAATTCTTTTCAAACTCCAGATTTCATTGTGACTAAAATCTGCTCATTACAAACATAATGAGTGCAGGAATACAGTGAATGTGAACCAGTGCTTCAGCGTGAATGAGTGAATGAATGCAATGTGAACGAAAGAATGAATGAACTTTTAAATGAATGTGACGGTTTGTGTTTGCGATTACTTCTGTCTCTTTGCGTAAAGCGTAAAAAAGTCAAACTAAAACAAACCTACATCCTACATTGTTTTGAGTTTCGATCGTTGAATGTGGTGGAAACATAGATTACAGACAAAAACAAATTGGAAACAATGATATAGTGTAAATGGAGATTCTGTTTACAGAGTTTTGAAACTTAAAGTTAATTTTACTAGGTGGTAGGACTTTTCTGCAACGTTTCTCTAGGTAGGCTTTATTCTGTTGCCAAGCAGTAGTGTGCAAGCATTACTGTGTTCTGGTTTAAAGGGCATTGTAGCTGGGACTGGCTAGGTTAGAGGCTGGCAAGGGGAAATGCACAATACACCCCATGCGTCAGTGCAGGCCTCACCGCCCCTAATTTAAATTAGAATTAGGCACTGTAGCTAGTGAAATTACTGGGCAAATGAGAGTTATGACCATATCTCACAGTCTAATAGTCTTATCAAATTTAGTATAGTCTAATTATTCCCCTTAATTGTGGCTGTGTCGCTTACCATCAGATGAACGACTAGCTCATCACCTCATTCATTACGATAAAAAAATATACCGAAAAACATATAAGATTCCATAGTTACCTACGGACGCTAACAATAAGTATAGCTCAACATGCACTTAGCCATCCTTCATCCTATCAGACAATACGACGTCACGTATTCCATCTCAGATATTACGAAGGTCGACGTCTAAAGTCACGTTAATATTCAGTCGAGCTGAAATTAGTAGCCTGAGGCAAAACATGCATAGAATCTGGCCCGTTTTACGCTGATGACGTATTTATCAGTGATGGGTGTGGGTGAGAGTGTACGCATGTGTAAGTTTGGCTGTAGACACAACGAGGCGGGCTGATTGGTGGCTTCAAATCATTACACGTTCAAAAACTTGGCTTGTTTGCTTGTTAACTGCTCAGAACTCTATTTTAGCTGTATTCAGAATCATTACATAAATTACCTATAAAAAATCACACGTAGAAGTTTTTTTTTTATTTTTTTTTTATGAGAATGAATGACGTGACGAGCTGGTCGTTCACCTGATGTTAAGCAATACGGCCGCCCATAACAGTTGCAGTGTCACTCGGAAATTTAAAATAATAAAATTTCGCGTGACACTGCACTGCGCACGTCATCCTGAGACATCACACAGTCTAGTAATGAGATTACTACACTGGTTAATCAGGTCATAAAGTCTCATTTGCCCAGTAATTTCACTAGCTACAATGCCCTTCAAACCGGAACACAGTAGTGTAGTTCAGTTGAAGTTCACAAAAAAACTGATTTTTAACTCTTTCCGAAAAGAAGTGATATTAAAATTCAATACTTACATGCGTTTATTAACATAACGGCAACAGTGAGCTTCCAAATATTTTTCATGTTTATTTCCTGAAACAAAGAAAATTGGACTCAATTATTGATAGCCATGCTATATTCCAAAATTCATCATCATCATCATCATCATAATTAACAGCCTGAAGACGTCCACTGCTGAACATAAGCCTCCCCCAGGGAGCGCCACTTAGAGCGGTTGCTCGCCTCCTGCATCCATCGGCTCCCCGCGGCTTCCACCAGATCGTCGGCCACCCAGTGGGGGGTGGCCTACGCTGTGTCTTCCGGTTCATGGTAGCCACTCGAGAACCTTTCTTCTCATCGGTAGTCAGTTCTACGAGCGAAGTGGCCTGCCCATTGCCATTTAAACTTGCTTATCCTAAGAGTTACATCGGTCACTTTAGTTCTCCTGCGGATCTGCTCATTTCGGATCTTATTCCAAAATTAATTAAAACTAATAGGTTTTGTAAGTATCGAGTGAGCGAAGCGAGCAAGTCTTTGGATTAACTGGCAAAATTTTATTTCATTGTCTGGATTTATGGACTCACAAAAAGGTATCATTTTTTAACTAATCTTTAAAAACACATGGTACCTACCAAATAGAGGTACGAATTTGCATTGCAAAAATATATTAAGTCTGTGGTTTTAAGTAGTACTGATAAAAATTCTTCTAAGCAACTTTATTAGGCATTTGAGCACATAAAATTGATACAATAGTGGAAATTTTTCCAAAAACACAATCAATTGTCGCTAAAACTGCGGGCGTACAAATTCGAGCTGACATATTTAGGTCAACGTTGTTTCCAATCTAGGAAGTTTCGGAAAATAGGATGACTAACTAACCACTTTAAAGGTTTTTTTGGAAAATCAAGTATATATATATAAAAGTGGTAGGTAAATAACGCTAATCAAGCTAAAGATGGATAACTTTTCTTTTATAATTTTTTTTTTTTTTTTATAATCAAAATAATAGCGGGTGGTTATTATTATGCCACATTCTATCTCGGCCTTTGTTAACAGCCTACATGCTGAAGAGCGTTGCTAATATTTATTTATTTAAATTTTACTAGGTAGGTACTACTAAAGTACCTACCTAGTAAATCTAATGTAACATACCTATAATTAAGGAGTGCGCTCTTTGAGGAATTTTGGCGAATGCACACAGGAGTTTGAAGTTGCATAATCTGATTCCGTTGTCACCGTCACCATCGAACAACCAGATTTACAATAAAACGCCGCCGTTACATGGTTAATATCCCACATGTAAGAACAAAGCGTTTTGCTTCCACGTTTATTACGCGAACAACCAAAAAGTTAAATGCTATTGCCAGCGTCTGTATTTCCCGAAAACTACAACCTGAGAGCCATCAAATCGAGAGTGAGGTATCTTCTAGGCAACTGTATTACATCCTAGACCGCATCGCCACTTCCCATCAGGTGGGGTAGTGGTCAAGCGCAAGCCTATCAACCGTAAAAAAAAGTGATTTTATCTTTATGTTGATGTTTTTTTACATTTGAACCTCGCACAGCGTTATCAAATACTTGATTGTTACCAAAAATAATTTTGAATCATTGCAGAACTACCCTCTTCGCGAGAAGAACTTGTAAATTTATTCATAGACCGGTCGGAAATAGGCAGTTTTCGTTATTATCATGTTTACTGGCACTCATGTTCGAGCTAAAATATTATGGATAACATAAAATGTCGGTAAAAATGTCTGTTCATAAAATTGTTTAGTCTATTTTTATGAAGGTTGAGACTTCATGTGGCTGGGTTAGACTGGACTATGACTATGACTAGGACATGAATTTGCGTAAAATAATTTATAACAGGATGAAATTATAATACTTGACGCTGGCTAAATACACTATGTGGGGAGCCAAAATATAACAAAAAAAACATTGCTTTTTCTTTACTGCATTCTCATCGGTATATTTAAAATCTTCTGAGAACACCAAGCCTCCTACTAAGCGTGGTGATTTTGGCAAACCCACCTTCGATAAGCGCCCAAAGTGGCGGTGTAAAGTGGTAGCAGCGGGTATATAAAAGATTAGCCAGATTAAGATGGAAAATTAGTTAGTATATTTTCTTCAAAAGCGTAAAACAGACAAGTATAGACAACCATCTGTCTACACACCACATTTGGATATAGTGACCATAGATAATACAAATAAGTTTGGTTAACCTACACAAATAGTTCTAACACCGGCCCTTAAAGCAAAACTTAATAATGTTAAACAGTTGATATTTAAAGCAACTATAAAACAATAAAACATACCTATGGCCTACAAAACAAAATAACATAACTTTACAAAAATAAATCCTACAAAATCATTTGCACAACCCTAAGTTTAGTTTAGTTACAAACTTAATAAACTTGGCCGTTACTATAGGTTTTGTGACAACACCAGCATCATTTTATCACAGATTCAATATCCGGCTATAATTAACTTTAGCCCTGTTAAATGACGCCTAAAATATCAATGTTAAATTCTAATACAAAACATTGACAGTTCACATAACCTACGTGCAGACTGATTTTATCATTGTAAAGTGTCGTTACAATTATTGTAGTTATGTTGAAAAACATTCGCGTTTTTACCAAATGCTTCCGTAATCCTTACATGCATCGGTAAGTGCCATGCTCGAGAGAGCCACTGTTGTTCGCGACCTAATTCATTATTTCGCTAGCCTAATGAAAGCAAGTCATAAAGCCTAAAACACGACTTTCCAATGTTCATCAAGAAAAACAATCGAAAAACAAACAAACTCAAAAAACTTACTGAACCGGCGATATCAATCTCCAGCCTCGTACGAACTGCAACATACCAAGTGAGAAATCCAATACTCACAGTTGTCGTTAGTGACGTCTGTACATGGATTTGTTTAACTTATAAACATAGTTTTCCTTCCCCTTTACAACAAATCCTTCTGGTTGCTCAATAACGATATCTTCGTCACTATTCAAAAATATTCTTTTTGAATCTATCTGATCTATATTCAGATCATATTCTGCAGCAATAGCAAACAACGTATTAATGTGTGTATATTCCAGGGACATCATCACTTGACTCGGAATCTTCCGAGTCAAGTGATGATGTCCCTGGAATATAAGTTTCATCCAAACAGTCATCTGAATTAACAAGGGAGGAATCATTACTGTCAGTGTCATTTGACACAAGCGTTGGCGGGACCGATTCATTCACTGTATTGCTATTTGTTACAATACAAGGTATCTCGATAACACCTAAATTATCATCATGTGACAAATCCTTCGTCTTACTATTTGAGATAAATTCATTCTCAAAAAATGTCACATTCCTTGCCTTTATGCACTTAGTTGGGCAATCCGGGTCTATAAGTCTATAGCCCTTACTCTGTTCGCAATATCCAACAAAAATATATTTTTTGGATTTCGAATCGAGCTTCTTTCTTTTGTGTACTAAAGCGTATGCTACACAACCGAAAACTCTAAGGTGGCTTACGTTTACCTTTTTGCCTGTCCACTTTTCTTCCGGAGTAGTTCCCATAATGGCCTTGGTTGGTGAACGGTTTTTTATATAGACAGCTGTCGACACAGCTTCAGCCCAAAACCGTTTATCTAAACCCGCATCCTGCAACATACATCGCGCCTTCTCCATGATGGTCCTATTGGCCCGCTCGCTGACCCCGTTCTGGGCTGGTGAGTAGGGGACCGTCGTTTGATGCACGATGCCATTCGCTTTCAGATATTTCTGACTATTGTGACAGTCCAAATCTATCTTGACATTACCTCGACCCATAGCAAAAAGTATCTCACAATTTGCAACATTAACCTTTAAATGAGGTTCTATAGCCTGAAAATCACTAAAAACATTCCTGTTTTAACACATGTGATTTGTAGCTCCTGAGTCGATGCACCACAAGTTATCGCCTTTTACAGCAACTGAAAGTGCCGCCAGACTAGCCTAGTTAGACTTCTCTTTGTCTTTGTTTTCTTTTTGCTTCAATGGGCAGTTTTTCATAACATGCCCTGGCTTTTGGCAACGAAAACACTTCAACACCTTTCTGACAGCTAAGGCAGACTCTGCTTCTGTTTTATCAACGAATGTTCCTGAAGAAGTTTCGCCTTCACCAGTTCACTTGATAACTTGCTTGAGCCATTTTCCAAAGTCATTATCAACGGATCGTACTCAGCTGGTAATCCACTCAGCATAACCACGGCGACAAAATCGTCTTCCAATGGAGATCCTATATCGTTCAGTTGTTGTACGACATCTGTAACTTTGGAGAGATAGGTTTCCATACTTCCAAACTCTGACAGTTTCATGCCAAACAAATTCCTCAGAAGGCTCAATCTCCTGCATAACCCTCTATCCTCATAAGCGCGCCTCACATTATTCCACGCTTCATATGCACTCTTAGCATTTCTCACATGAGGATACGCTGTCGTATGCACCGCCAAGCAAATTTTTGCTAGTGCCTTCATTTGTTTTCGAGCATCCTTGTCCTGTTCCTCTACACAATCCCACAAATCTTCGTGGATTAGGACCGTCCTCATCGCAAACTTCCAGTTGTGATAATCCTGGATGCCCTTCAGTTTTTCCACTGGGATAGATGAAGAACCGCTTCCTTCTCCGGCCATCTTTTCCTCTTTCGGATTCAACGACGAAATTTAAATTTTATACCTTTGCCGTTTAGGTCCGAAATATACCCTGCTATGCGAAGCACAGCATGTCTGGGCCCATAACCTAAAGTGGTAGCAGCGGGTATATAAAAGATTAGCCAGATTAAGATGGAAAATTAGTTAGTATATTTTCTTCAAAAGAGTAAAACAGACAAGTATAGACAACCATCTGTCTACACACCACATTTGGATATAGTGACCATAGATAATACAAATAAGTTTGGTTTACCTACACAAATAGTTCTAACAATAACTTCAAAAATAAACTTTTGAGTGTAAGCAACGTATTAGTGTAGTGGTACAGATGCACATAAGGCTCTATAAATAACGCCCAAATGATTATGTATAATTGTGCATTGATCCTGGACCCTAACTAGGATTTTCTTATCTAGGGACCCACGAGGACCATGGTCCCAAAACACCCAGACATCAGATCAAGTATTAGCGAATTTTTCCTGTGCATAACCTCTTGTCCTGTCGCGGGAATCGAACCCACCCCCTCCGGGTTATGAGCCGACCTGGTCAACCACCACACCACGGAGGCTGTGGCTATGGTGATCTCTTCCCAGCAGGAGACTTGTATGCTTACTTGAATTAACTAAAACAATTGAAAAATAACCAGCCAAGTGCGAGTCTGACTCGCTTACGAAGTCAGCAATAAAATCAAGTTGTTGTATGGGGTGTTTTACTATTTGTTGTTATAGCGGCAACTGAAATACATCATCTGTGAAAATGTCAACTATCTACCTATCACGGTTCAGAAGTACAGCCTGGTGACAGACGGACAGACGAACAGACAGACAGGTGAACAGCGGAGTCTTAGTAATAGGGTTTGCTTTACCCTTTTGGTAGGGAACCCTAACAAACCAAATATGAATAGAAAACGAACATTTTTAAGGGAAAAATTACGGATCCTATAATACCAATGAAACTCACTTGCCCAAATAAATACATTATGTACTTCAAAGCTGGAGGATGATTTTCGCAAAATATTGATAAAATGTCTCCTATAGATGGCACCCTCATCACGTTTGACAGACGTAAATAATATAACTGGAGCTTCTGATTCAGATACTACTCCTGGGAATATATTGATTTCGTTCATTCTTTACAAAGGATTTATGTACTTAGTTACTCTCTTAATTTTCATACAACCTGTTTTGTACTTTACTTCTAAGCATGTATTGAGTAAATGCCTTTCAATTCTGTGTAATCTATTCTACACAATTTCCATGGAATTCATTTATCAGTAAAGTATATATAAATCTGTATAAATAGATTTTACATTATTCTTTGCTAGACCATGCGTGCAAAGGCTTTGACTGCAGGAATATGTACAATGTTTTGTATAAAAAATATTATATACAACATTTTTTTCTTTTTATGCAAAGCATTTGACCACTGTCTCACCTGATGTTATTATTAATTATTCTAATAAAATAATATTAAAATACACCATAAGTACAACATAAACACTTGTAAATTTTAATTTGTACAAATTTTATTATTATTAAAATTGATTATTTATTAAATTGATATGTTGTACAAATTGAGAATTACCTAGGTACTTATTCTAAGTAACGTACTTAATTTTAATAATTCACGTAATTGATTGTTATAGCAGGTGACGTCTGTCTCATCTCATTGTATCAGATGTAAAATTAATTAATCTTGAACCCAATTTCATAAAATTAATGGCTTTTGATATTTCTATCTAAAGAAAAATGAATTTAAAATGTTCACTTCGTATTTTCAATATTTATTTTTCAACACTAAATTATAACAATAAATAAATAACAAACATTTTGAACTTACTAGGCGTTCCTAAATTTAATGAATATTCAGTAAAATAGTTAAGTTACATATACTAATTATGTAATAGGCTGCAAACAAGCACTTATCTAATTCTGAATTACTTAGCATTTTTAGATTTAAATTAATTTATTATATTTTTATTTTTTATATAACATAATGAATTCAAAGGTATACCAAAAAGCAAAGGAGTCGCGAATTGAAACTTATTTGAAAATTATAATTAAATACCTAATAATTACTAATGTAGGCCGGCCCCCCACTAGGTGGACCGACGACCTGGTGAAAGCCGCGGGGAGCCGATGGATACAGGAGGCGAGCAGCCGCTCTAAGTGGCGCTCCCTGGGGGAGGCCTATGTTCAGCAGTGGACGTCTTCAGGCTGTTAATGATGATGATGACTAATGTGCTTGCTTGCATGAGTAATCCTCCGTGATAAAGAAATGTCATCGTGTTAATTAACACGCCGTTTATTAATATGACGTAAACGATAAGAGCTACCTAAATATCATTTAAATAATTTTATAGCCAATATAAAAAGCTTAAAGCTAAGCTTACACTTACCGAATCAAAATCCAAGAACCTCAAACGCCGAAATGTTCACACAACAACCAAGCACGCCAGCAAAGTTATATTTAAAAACAAACTACGTTCGAAAAAAGAACTGTCCGTTTTCCCGCCTAGAGAACTTGCGACGCGACCGCCCTCTATAGAAGCTAGAACGGCACTGGCACAGGGGTGAGTTTTGTGGAGATGGAAGCTGGAAGCTGCAAATGATAGCGATGTTCCAAGTTTGAAAGTTGGGAGGTTGGTTAGTTTATGAGGGAAGCGATTGGGAATTGTTTGGAACTTTTCGTAGTTTGGTCGTAGGTGGTTTTGGGACGGGTATAGTTTTTGTTCCTTGTTGTTATTAGTAGTAACTGCAAAGATTCTCAATTCTACCTACATTGTTATAACTATACCAGAGCTAGCTTGACTTTTGCGATTTCATTTTAATTGACTATTTTTGGACACAATTTAATAAAATTAGCCTATTTAAGGATTAAAAGTGTCATAATAGTGGGAACTCAAGGGTAAGTTTAGTTTTGGGTGTCTGTGTCACTTAATATCATGCAAATGACCAGCTCGTCACGCCAGTTCAATAAAAAAAGCATCCTTTCTCTGCAGTTGTGAAAGTTTTTTCCTTAGCCGCTCAGGCGCTTCAACCACATGTGCGGCCGGCATCGCGCAACGTGGACCGCTCCCCACAACAATTGTGGCTTACAGCTGATTGCGCTACTAGGGATGGCAATCAATTTTTAGAGATGTCACTCGTTATAAATCGACTAAAATTGAAACTAGTTGAACATCACTATCGAATAAAGTAAAAGTCTCTATGGTTCAGGAGAAAAAAAAACGCCTCAGTCTAAATTGCATCTCGCGCCGAGCCGGCGCGCGCCGGCGACGGAGTAATTTCCTTTAGGTACGGCGGAGCGTCAATTATTATGTGTAGTATTGATGTGTGTGTTTTTTATACTGCAACACACGTAAAAATGCATTTGTTTTGATAGCCAAGTAATGCTACTTATCAAAACTAGTTTTGAAATTTTATAACACTGCTTAGTTTATTCGTATAAACCGTAAATATGCAACACCATAGCGCGCTATTTGAGGAGCGCTTTAGGACCTACCTACGCCCGCCGCACCGCGCCTGAGTGGTTAGGAATCTATATAGTTCTCTAAATCTGCATTATTTTAATTTTGATAAATAAATAGTTAGTCTAAATATGTGACGTTACACTGTCTTTAATATGAATAATTCAGAATATTTTTTTTTAAACTGACCTACATTTTTGATATTATTTCCAAAAAAAAGTGTATTCTACCTAATTTTAGCGGACCACTTTCAAAAAGCTTTTGCCATGGTTATATCCTCTCCTTTATTATGTATCTATGGTAATTAAAATTGGTAATGCCATAAAATATAGTATTGTAACCTTGTTGTAATATAACTATCAATAATCGCTCCTCGCTCCGCTTACCATCAAGCCCGTGTCCTGCAGCCACGTGACCACCAACATTTCGCGGGTACGACCGGTTATTGAGTTATGAATTTTGGAGACAATTTATTTCCAATTTACTCGATTTATAGGGTTTACAATATTCGTTAATACAATAGCGCGTGCTTCTGGGAAGTTATTGCTTTTTTAATTATATTTTTGTGTGTAATTATGTATTTATAATTTTGGGTTGACCGTTTTCCACGAAAGTATATACGTAAGGCCAAAAAGGATAAAACCTTTTGAGTTAGTTTAGTAATTATAGATGGACTGTATAATAGACCGTGATGGCCTATAGACAGTCCAAATGGTCCAGCCCACTGCCGGTAGGTAGCGTACCCAACATGCTGGCAGCATTGCCTCGTTGAATTGCAATGCTGATGCGTTGAGCCAAATAAGTGCCAGCATTTTGGTCACGCGTCGCATCGACCGGGCGCTAAAAGTAATACAGTGACAATCATGCAGTGTATGTTACTCAAAATTCAAATATAATTGAACAAGATTCTTCTCTTTAATTGAGACCTTAGACATCAAGAAAAGTGTTGTGGAGCTGATTTTAAAGTATAAACCACACATAAGGCCTTATTAATAAAGGTGGAGTAGCTTTGGATTAGTTACTCCATTAGTTACTTTTTCTGACATTCGAATATCGAACTTGATAGAAAAAGACAAAAGGTGGTTTAACTAGTCCAAAGCTACTCCACGTTTATTTATAAGGCTGTTAAGGTATATTATATAAAGATATAACTCATAATATACTTATAATTCAACTAGCTAGCGGTCAGGTAACCGTAGCTCAATTGGTAGAGCGTCCAATCCGGTGAGTTGGAGGGCATGGGTTCAAATCCCGCTGGTTGCTAAAATTTTAAGGACTAATATCTCTATTATGAAGTGTTTTTCTTTCTTTCTTTCATTCTTACACGATTATTCTACTTTAGAAGTTTAAGTCGAGTTTTTCTAAACAAAGGCAATGGACCTTTATAATATAAGGTGACTTTGAATTGGTATGTTATCCCGAAAGGGGGTGAATCTACACCCCAAGTAGACAATGTTTCTTCTACTACTTTACTAAATTAATAGTTTTTCATTGAATAAATACTATGACAAGTTTACGTTCGAAAATAGCCTTAGTGCAGCTTGTAATGCTACATGTATGTATATATTATATATTACCTGGTTTCTATTATTCATTCACAACTTTCTCATCACAGCACTTGACAGTCCTTTTCACAGTAATTTAAGCACAAAAAGGACCTAATTTTGCATCAAATTTTATATCATTTTATCGATTTTTCACTGAAAAATACTAAAACACGACTGCTATCATCTAGACAGTTGTTTTGAAACTGTTTTTTTTTGTTTTGGATTTTGTTTCTTTTAAAATTCATTTTTTTCTTTTTCTACTGTCAATTTCAGTGAGGTATCTCATAGTTTGGCCATGATTTTTTTTTTACTATTCTGTATTCAAAATTTTGAAAACTGCAAAAGTCTAGAACCTTGGAATGCTAGCGAGGTTTCTTTATAAAAACTGTCGCTATGAAATGGCAGTCTCAATTTACTCCTCGAACGAGCAACACTAAATTGATATAAGGCCATTCCCGGGCCAGGCAAGGCCCGGGAACTCAAGAACGCCTTCAAAACCCATCTTTGGCTATCCAACACCAAAGTTGTGAAGTGAATCTCCATCTACGTCAATCGCTGCGCCACGACATATCCAATGTCAAATCGCCGATCGCCGAGCTACATCCGCTACAGCCAGTTGCGGAACTACGACGAATCTATCGCCGAGAGCTGATCACCGAATCTATACCTGTTGTCGCCGTCGGCCGCCGTACATACCACGACGAATCTATCGCCGAGCGTCAACCAGTGAGACGACCGGCTTGGCTTCTTTAAACTTTGAGTGGCAATATAACTTCATCACCATGTTCCAGCCCGTCGTCCGTTGAAGCTGTGACGACTAATACCTGCGAGTCTCCTGCTCCTGCATCTTGAATCTGAGCTGCGTAATAATACTTCATCGACGGTGGAAAGACGAGAATCTTCTTCTGGATTCAGAAGCTAATAACTGAACGAGCTAGCCGCTGAACTCTGGAAGTCGGCTAAACTTAAGGCAACGAATTCCTCAGTCTCTATAACGACAGTGGGCCTTGTTTGAATAAAGACCCGGAAGTGGGCCTTGTTTGTTTGAAGACCCGGAAGTGGGCCTCGTTGAAGACCGGAAGCGGGTTTTGTTTAGCTGAAGACCCGGAAGTGGGCCTTGTTTGGATCCAATGACATTCTAATTCTACCGGGATAACTTGTAGGCCGTAAACAACCTAAAATTTCACGTTCTTCCGCATCATTTAGACTTTTTTTTTACCTTTCTACAAAGCTTGTAAAATTTACCAAAATAAATATCTGTTACTAATTTCTTTTTTTTTCTCTTCAGCTCATAGGATCCTGCCAACCTAGGCACTGTTTAGGTAGGGGAGGAGCTGCTCATTAACTTGTAGCGTTCTATCCTACCTTTTTCACAAGGAACGAATGTAACGTGACAAGCTGGGTGGTTGAACTTCGTCCTTGACCGAGTGCACATAAATGAGTTTAACAACCTGTGTTTAGAAATGAATTTGATTTATTTTTTACCGTGGAAGTTAGGACACATACTGTTTCAAGTAAGGCTCTCACAACTTGTAGGGTATCATGGTCCCAGTCCTCCCATTTCGGGATAACATACCAATTCAAATTTACCTTGTATTTAAAATTAGTAAGTTTGTTTCGTAAAATCAAAATAAAAAATATGTGTCTGTTAAATGTCTACTCTTTTCATGTTTGTCTGTGCATGTTTACTTTAAAGAAATGCAAAGTAACCTCAAAAGTACCTATAAATCATAACAAAATTCTTAGCAAACTGACGTGAAGGGCACGCCGCATTAAAATAAGAGACAAGTTTGATTTCTGATTCATGAACTCATTATAAAGTTTCCACTAAACTTAAATTGACTTCCCTTGTCGCGAGCACCACCTTACATTTTCACCCAACTTATATAAACGTTAAGCCATTATAGACTTTATTACATTGATATAAGAGTTACATTTTTGCTAGTTTTGTTATTTGATGTGGTTTTTTAAGTTTGTGATTTTGGGGCATTGAGATGATTGATAATGTTCGATGAAAGATGACAGAAGCTTCTGAGATTGAAGACTTAATTCAATGAGGCCTTGGTTAAAGATGTTTTATTAAAGTAGTAGTAGTACTTAGGTAAATTATTATTGCGTAAGTGAGCGTTATCGCTACACCTAACGCTCACTTAACCGACCTGCCCATGTTGCTAATACGCTTAATTTAGCAAGTTGAAATAGCCATGGGCAGGTCATATTGCTCGCAGTTATTATCACCAAAAACAGCCTGAAGACGTTCAATACTGAGCATAGGCCTCCCCCAAAGAGCATCATTTTGAGCGGGTGCTCGCATCCTGCATCCATCGACTCCCCGCGGTTTTCACCAGATCGTTGGTCCATCTCGTAGGGGGCCTACGCTGTGTCTTCCGGTTCGTGGTCGGCACTCTAGAACCTTTCATCCCCGTCGGTTGTCAGTTCTGCGAGCGATGTTGCCTGCCCATTGCCATTTCAACTTGCCAATAATAATAGCTTTATCAGTCACTTAAGTCCTCCTGCTGATCTCCTCATTCCGGACTTTATCTCGCAGGAAAACACCAGACGAGGGGCTGTATTGGGACGACGATGACAAAGTGTACGTATTAGTAGAATAATACAAGGTGACCTTGAATTGGTATGTTATCCCGAAATGGGACTGGGACCATGATACCCTATGATACAAGCCTTACTTGAAACTGGGTGTTTCCAAACTTCCATGGTAATAAATAAATCTACTCGCAAAATTGCACGTGCGATTGCTACGAAAGTTAACAAGATACTATAAACTCATTTCTCAACACAGGTCGTTAAACTCATTTATGTGCACTTGGTCAAGGACAAAGTTCAACCACCCAGCTGCGCTAAGGCTATTTTCGAACGTAAACTTTACATAGCATTTCTTTAATGAAAAAGTATTAATTTAGTAAAGTCGTAGAAGAAACATTGTCTAGCTTGGGGTGTAGATTTACCCCATTTACCAATCCACGGTCACCTTGTATATGTATATTGGTACTAAGTAATATTAAAACCACCAGCAAGAAACCACGGCATATGAATATTTGCGCGTGCACCCACCACAATAAAGGCGCGTACACACGGTACCGCCAGATAAATATTTGATTTGCGCTGAGATGAGATTTAACTGCGGCTCTCGAATTATGAACGTCTGGATGAGATGGGTGAAGGGTGGGGATGTACTGTGATATTTTTTCTAGGTGTAGATCTTGTAGGATATAATGACTTAATTTTTCAGAAACTTATGTCCATCTGTCTATACTAAAGTTCGATAACTTCTATGTTCGTGCTTATTCCTCTATGACGTAGCTTTTGCGATGCGGTTGGGTATGTTTTAGATATAAGTGCGACACTGTCAGACTTTAGTGCAGATGGGCTTTAAACATTCATCAACATCGTAAGCTGACTAGCTATCTAGACAGACTATTGATGATGAATTTAAAATTATCAAGCACCAATTTTAATTGCAGTGATTTGAATAGCACCGAAACCATATTAACATCTGTAAACTTTTTTCCTCACTCCTAGGCAAGCTCCACCATGATTGTCATTTATGCAAGTGCAAAAAAGATATGCAGGTAGAAGCCCTATACTAGAATGTAAGTTTCTAAACAATTCGTTCTGTAAACAAAATTCATAGCTTACCAGTGGGAAGTTACATCAGAACTCTTATACTCCTTTTCTCTAGCTACCTACACTAATTAAATGGCTTAAATGTTGAAAATGTACAGGGGTTCTATAGATACTTATTCTAAAACTAAACTATATTATGCTCTACATGTGCACACAGCTTTACAATCTGAGGCAGCCGTAACATATTACATTTCTAATCTGAGATCGAGACGTGGTATATTTAGTTTGATTTGGGAGAATCTCCATATAATTTGAGCATGTCTATTTCTGATCATATCAACTGGCATATTAATGGCGTAGGGTCTAAATGTTAGTTGGGGCGGCGATATATTACTTTTTCAATCAATATAGTTAGATTGCCATGTCATGGTATGTTGACTTATGGAACTGCAACGTGGTCTCTTACTGTTGGCCTCGTTGGTAAGCTCAAAGTCGTGCGAGTCGAGCTATAGAAAGTTATGCTCGGTGTTTCCTTGTGAAATTATATCCGCAGGAGAACTAAAGTGACAGATATAGCTTTTAGAATTTGCTAATTGAAATCGCAATGGGCAGGCAATATTGCTCGCAGAATTGATAACCGATGGGGAAGAAAGGTTCGAGTGGCAACCGAACCGGAAGTCGCAGCGTAGGCCGGCCCACCACTAGGTAGACCGACGATTATGGTGAAAACCGCGGAGAGCCGATGGATGCCGGAAGCGAGCAGCTCTCTCAAGTGGCGCTCTTTAAAGACCTATATTCAATAGTGGACGTCTCCAGACTGTTGTTGTTGTTGATGATGATGATGATGACGATGATGATGATAAATTTTAGTAGGTATTGTCTTAAATTTTGATTTAATCAAATTACATTATTGATTGGTTTATTATTTTATACCCCTTGCCTGATTCTAAATAACTTTACCTTGCAAATGGCTTCTCAAAAAGCTGATTATCAAGAAGATGAAGTCTAGACTGCACCCACACTAGGTGAATCAACCACAATGGTTAAAATCGCAGGACTCCGTTTGATGCTAGAGCCAAGTAGCTATTTAGGATGGCGTGTTATGGGGGGGGACCCTAAGTTCAGTAGAGGACAACTTTCAGCTGATGATGAGGATCGCCTATAGCTCACAATGTAGAATTGAGTGGAGGGGAAATCAGCCATTATTTCCATAAAGTAAGGATGTTAGTAAAACCAAACTTTAGTTGTTTACCAATTCCCATCCAAAAAATAAGATCTCCAAACAAAGTCCACTAACTTCCCCAAAAATAAGGAAGTTATCCCATCAAAACGCCGTCACCACTAATTTGAAGTCCCTAGGTTTGCAGTAATAAGGCGACACGAGAACCCAATTTAACTTTTGCAGAACTTGCTAATAAAATTCATGAATTACAAATCTAATAGACTAGTAGACACCGGGTGGTTATATAACGATAACTTTAAAACCAACCATCGTAAAAAAACAATGAATCATCTCCATTTCGACATAGAACAACAAGACGCGGGGAATCATTTAACCCCTACGTAGTAGATTTACCAACGTGTCGAACTAAGCATTTTGCTGACTCTTTTATCATGCGATCTGCTAAGGAATGGAACTCGCTACCGACTTTTGTGTTTCCTAACAAATATTATTTGGGTCTCTTTAAGACTAGAGTGAATAGGCTCCTCATGGGCCAACGTTCTACACCTTCGACTGCATCGTCGCTTAACATCAGGCGAGTTGCAGTCAAATGTTGGCCTATTTATACATAAAAAAAATCCTTGAAGATGTTCACTCCTAAGCATAGACTTCTCCCAGAGAGTGCAACTTTGATTAGCTGCTTACCGCTTACATCCATCGCCTCCTCACGGTTTTAACCAGATCGTCGGACCACCAGTTATTCTGCCGCCAAGTAGTAGTGTGCAAGCACTACTGTGTTCCGGTTTGAAGGGCATTGTAGCTAGTGAAATTACTGGGCAAATGAGAATTTATGACCTGATTACACAGTGTAGTAATCTGATTACTAGACTGTGTGATGTTTCAGGATGACGTGCGCAGTGCAGTGTCACGCGAAATTTTATTATTTTAAATTTCCGAGTGACACTGCAACTGTTATGGGCGGCCGTATTGCTTAACATCAGGTGAACGACCAGCTCGTCACGTCATTCATTCTCATAAAAAAAAAACCTAGTAGGGGGCCGGCCTACGCTGCGTCTTCCGGTTCATTGTCGTCACTCGAGAACTTTTCTCTTCCATCAGCTGTAATAATCAATGGCTACCTTGAATTTGTAATGATTTAAATAATATTTTTCAAATGAGCAATCCCAAACTTATGAAATAAAAATACTGCAATTTTATACTGTAAGTGAATGTGGGTTTCAAATTATGTAAATACGCGTTTATTATTACTCAATACTCAATTATTTATTGCAACATACATATGTACATATTTTTTAATACAGGTGGTATGTATGAGTGTGCAGGACATATGACCCCATTAGGGTATAGCAGCAGTTAGGTCCAGCACCAGGCCGATTCATTAAATAAATCTACAAAAATCTTTCTACAAAAAACCTTTGGGCAATGTTTTTAATAAAATGGCTTACTTTTATCATTCAAGAAATCTGTCAAACTGTAGTAGCATTTTTTTTTCCAGAAAGTCTTATTATTTCTTTATTTCAACAAGTCTTGTATTAACTACACAGAATCCGATATGAAAATTATAGATACTCGTAATTAAAGTATGCGATGGCTGCTCTACTACAAAGGAATCTCATCGCAGCAGTGTGAAATTGGAAAAATATTTTTTAATGTCTCTGAGATTGCAATTTTATCCTGCAATCAGTCGTAGGATTAAGATTTCTATTTGAGTATTTATTTTATATCTTTGTATCTTATCTTGTACGTGGTTAGTATTGACGATCAAAAGAACTCTCCAGCATTTGTCAGACACAACCATGGTTTCATAAAAATATGGAATTACTTTTCAAAAATCATCAACAATCCGTACAGTTTATTCTGATTTTGACCACGCTGGTGAGCCCTCAAAGCTTTAACAGGTTTTTACCTAAACCATGGGGTCCCATCAGGTACAAACAAATAATAGCCCGATCTTGAAAAATGTTTTGTAACCGTATCTAGAGAGTTACTAGTTAGTGTAGTGCCAAGTCAATACACTGGTGTATTCAGTTGGCCCAATACTTCGCCAACACGCAATAAATGTCGCTTGATAATCTTGCGTTATGCAGAAATACAATAGTTTGTAAAATAGCCCGCGTTATTCCGTTGTATGGGATGAGGCATCTGTACTGTAGCTATTATATTATCATGGTCTAAACTTAGGTCCATCATCTTCAGCCTGAAGACGTCCACTGCTGAATATAGGCCTCCCCCAAAGAGAGGAGGCGGAGCAGGTGCTCAAAGTGGCGCTCTCTGGGGAAGGTCTATGTTCAGCAGTAGACGTCTTCAGGCTGTTAATGACGATGATGAAAGAATAAAGCTTCTGGCAGTGAAAAGCTTTCAGCTGTATTGATTGTCTCTTCAGTCATAGTTAATAGAATCCTCAGCGTCTCACAAGCTATCAAAACTTTAGATAAAATTTCTCAACAACCTATCGTCATAGCATAGGATGCCCAATTAATTACGTAACGCTAGCGAACACCGCCATCTAGTTTCGTTTTGTGGAAGTAAACTTTGAAACGTGCCTACCGTCAAAGTTATCTAACATAATTTTACCGCCTGCCGCCCACTAAATTATGAATAGGTACCTAATTATGGAACCTTGAAACTTTGCTCAGCTTCAAAGATCTTGCTCATCCCATTTATGGTAGTTATGTTCTATTAATCCTTGCTACAATTATTAATGTAGTATTAGTTATTGTAACTTTTAAAAAACTATGATAAACATGAATTACCTATACACTGGTATGTAAATGTTAATTGACATATTTAAGTTTGAACTGCTTGTTTCATAAAACATTTTTCTAACGTGAAACCTTGCAACCGCAACATTTTTCCAACGTGTCAACTTGCTGTGCACGTCACGTTGTGATGTTAAGATCATGCCATTTTTAGGGTTCCTGACCCAAATGGTAAAGCAAATCTTATTACTAAGGCTCCAATGTCCATCTGTCTGTCTGTCTGTCTATGTTTGTCCGTCTGTCACCAGGCTGTCTCTCATAAACCGTGATAGAGACAGTTTAAATTATCATAGATGACGTATTTCTGTTGCTGCAAAAACAAAAAATGCAAAAAACTGTAAAACAGAATAAAATAAATATTTAAGGGGGCTTCCATACAACAAACCTTATTTATTATTTCTTTCTTCTTTCTTTCATAATTATGACCATGCATGCGTCATCACTTACGATCAGGTGAGACAGTGTCAAATGCTATGCCTATAAATTATTTAAAAAAATGTCAGTAAAAGGAAACAAAATTTATTTATTTATTTTATTTTATTTTATTAAGGCACAAACAGTTTACTATACACAAAAACTCAAGCTCCAATAATACTTGTGTTAAGTCACGCTTATCTATACATATAATAAAACTGTAGAGATAAAAAAATCTGTAAATGCAAGATATCGAAAAAAAAATTACACAGGTTGGCTTGAAATTTTTCGCTGATCACGTTAAGCTACTTTTTAGACATTTTGTCTGTTTGTTTGTTTGTTTGTTTGTTTGTTACGGCACAGCTCCGAAAATACTGAACGGATTTTCATGCGGTTTTCACTAATAAGCTTAGAAAAACCCGGCGCAAAACATAGGATATATTAAATTTTAAAAATCGTTAATTTTTTTGTGAAAATGATTAAGATTTCATTATGAAAAACGAAACGAGATTGTAACAAGATGGCCGCTTCAAGCCTTCGAGGTAAGTTTTTTTTATTATGTTTTGGCTCCACACATAGTGCCTATTTAGCCAGTGTCAAAAGGTAAGTTTTATTTTGGCTACTAATCATAGATGAGGGAAAAAATCTCTCTCTCTCTCTGACGGTAATTTTATCTCGGGTTTATCCGGAGGCACAGATTAAAGAAAAAATATCTGTTACTATTATGGCGCGGCTTTATATACCTTCGCTGTTGAGTTGGCGCGCAATAACATCTCTATTGACTATCCTCGAAGTTTTTGTAGCGCATAAGCGCACGAACCCGGACACACAGTCAATTTGTTTGTCTGCTGCGCGACCGACGTGGGCTAAATAAAATGGAGGAAGCAGTAGCGTTATATTGCATGTCGGCGAATAAATATGTTTTACAAACAGTGAGAGTATTATTTGCGACTACAAAAATAAATTTTAATAGTTTTCATTTATCAATATGAAGTAAAGCATTTTTTATTATTTGTATGTTTATCTGTCCCTTTGAATACGGATTACGGTTGTTATAGCGGCAACAGAAATATATCATCTGTGAAAAATTCAACTGTCTAACTATCGCGATTCATGAGTACATCCTGGTGACTGATGGACAGACAGACAGACGGACAGCGGAGGTTTAATAATAAGGATTTACCCTATGAGCACGGAACCCCAATCATTTTTATTTCATTCTGAACAATCCCCACTGCACTAAGCAATAAGGAAGTAAATTAATGCATGTTTTTATTTATAACTAAGACAAAAAACAGTAAATAGCAATTGGCGCGCCTGCATTACCGGCAGTGTACCGTGCTTTTCGGGCTACGGCGAAATACATCGCGCGATAACTTCGTCTGAGCTCGATGCAATGCAGATTAGAGAAAAACAATGTGTTCATTATGTAAGTAACTATACCAAGGAAGTCATATGTATTTACATATAAATAAATTTTTCCGTTAATCTGTGGTCCAAACTAAAAAAGAGGATAGGTATGCGAACCTTCTTGAATATGAGCACGACATACACGGAGAACAAGGAATCTAGAAAACTAAAAACTTCTTAGACTTTTTTTATAAGTTTTAAGGCTTCACGCGTTATCATATTTAGCCAATATTGAAACATAACTAAATTATTATTCATGTTTTCGATTTATTGAGTTCTGGCGAGGGCAAAATTCTTTATTGGCGATCTGGTATTATGTCTTAGTTTTCAAAAATCTACTACGCGTTACCATTCAAATAAGTATTTAAAATTGTATTTATGGATGGATGGACATTTGACAATAATTGTATTTATAGTACCTATAGCTTATTCTTTAGTAGTAACATATTCAGTAATCTGTGCCTATTGACTCTTACTTTTGCTACGCATTGTAAACTCTTTTTTATTTTGGCATTAGACAATATTTGTATATAATGACAGGAAGTATTTTATGAAAACTGTTTAAAAGGGTAGGTACTTAGACTTTTTGTAATTATTCATAAGGCTTCACGCAATTATCATACTTAGCCAATATTGAAGCTTACTTAATTAACATTTTTATTCAAGTTTTCGATTTATAGGGTTTTGGCGGGAGCAATGTTCTTTATTGGCGATCTGGTAAAATGTATTAGTTACATGAACTTACTACACGTTACCATTCTAATTAAGTAGATAAAAATATTTTTGCGCCACTGCTACATTCTTGATCGACCCCAAGGAAGTTATAAGGTACCTGGGGGTCTAGCAATGATCCCAATCGCTAACGCTAATGCCTCACGCTAACTCCAAAATGTATTGGAATGACGTTTCGGAAATCGCTAACTTTTCCGCAGCGAAAGTAATTTTAATACATTTTTGGAGTTAGCGTGAGGCGTTACCGTTAGTGGTTGGTATCTTTGCTAGACCCCTTGTAGTATTTATAGCTACTTAAGTTATAGACCCTTACCATTGCTACGCATTAAAACCTTTTTTATTTTGGCTTACTTTAATAGCCAGAGGGCGTGCTGTTATTTGTATTTAGCCAATGATACGAAATATTTTAGGAAAAATGTTAAAAAGGGTAGGTACTTAGATATAATAATATGTAGGTATTAATTATGGCAATTGTATCCTCGAATTAACAACATGGCGCGTAACGTTCGTTTTTGACCTTTTTTTGATTTGTTCTTCTTCTTCTTGCATGTTGAAATAAGTTTTTAATAGTTAAAATATTTTAAATCTGTGGGCTTTTAAATAAACCACGGGAGCAAAAAGTGATTGATTTCTCGGTTACTTCAAGGTTATAGTTATAGTAGGTAATTAACTATCTTTGGGTGTAAGTAATAATTATGTAATGACGATTTAACCTACTTCCTCACTTTCATCACTAGGTAGGTATGTTGAAAGTGCAGTGGGAATGAGACAGCGTGGAAGATAAAGGACATAATAATAATTATAACTTACGATTCTTTAAGGAGTGGTGGTTTAGTATTTGTAATTCCTAATTAATATTAAGAAAATTAATTATGTACGCATCGTACAGGTAAATGCATATGTTCAGCTATTTATAAACTTATCATTGACACTGGCTAAATGTAGGTAAGTACTCAATTCGTATGAAGTCAAACTTAAGAAGGTAAAAAAAATGGAACAAAAAGCGCGCGGATAATATGTAAAACAGCAAAACAGCATCATCGTGTGTGATTCTTCCATATTTTTCTAACTGTACCTGCCTGCTTAGGTAACTACTGCCTAAACAAAATTTACTGAAACTTCTGTTAAAGACCTGAGTGAAGTGATGATGATTTCTTTTTGTTGTAATATGAAGAGGTACTTATAAAATTGTAGTTTTTTGTTTGAAAATTCTTTTACTGTTATCAATCTATATTAGTCTCAAAACATTTAATTTTAGGTAATGGCTTAAATAGCTTCCACTCGCGGCTATGCTTGCGTTATACCTATACCTATGCTAATACAGGTTTACTGTGCTCAGCTTCGAAAAGATTTAGTGGATTTTGTTGTTTCGAAATGCATGATCTATTATTAGACTATAACGTAAAAATAACATAACACAAGCGTGCGAAGCCGCGGGCAAAAGCTAGTCTTCAATATAGTATTTCAAATTTTCCGAATCCCTTTCAACTTTAATTCAAGTTATTTTAGAAACGTTAAGCCCAGTTTTCGAATAGGACTTACTGAACGTTTGTTCTAATGCTCGGGATAACGACGCAAATCTCAGTGGTATTGTCGTGTTCGTATCGGAGAAAATACGTCTGAGTATTCAGTATTGGATTGACTTGAACCGGCACTCAAGTTAAAATAATGTACGAATTTAAAACCACTTCTGCTTTCTGGGTCGTTACTTCGTGTTAGTTGGTTAGGTTGTTATTTCGTTGTCTATAATTAATTAGCATCTATTTTATCTGCAGATATAGTCCATTAGTTTCTAACCCAATATCTCAATTTATGTTGTCATGATACAGTTTTTTATTATTTGGTGACTGGTAACTGGACTATATCTTTTTGCGCTGTGGTATGTGTTTTGTCATTTTATTGGTGTTCCAACTATCTAATGTGTTCAACGAATTATTTCTGCTTGAGTGGTCACTACCACTTTCCTGTTTAAAGCAGTAGTTAAAAGGATTGCTATGATGATGTTAAACTTTCGATAGGATTTAGGCGTGAGGCGTATTTATAGTCACAGGTAAAAGTCACTGATAAAAGAAAGTCACAGTCAGTCACAGCGATAAAATACCTCCGGGAGCAGCGCACTGTGACTTGTGCGCGAGTCTATGAGAGCGTGCTAAAGTAATAGGTGCATCCTTTTCTCACGAAGGCGTCTGTAGCGTGGCAGAGAGGGACAATCCTAGTATTTTTTTCAAAGGAGCTGTGACAGCGACATGTTTTGCCAGCCGTCAATTCAAAAGTAATAGGAGCATCCTTTTTCCACATAGGCGTCAGAGAAAGACACACCTATTATACAGGGTTACAGGGAAAATCGTGCTAGATCCGTTTAGGGCGTGGAGTACCCATCATTTCTGACTTATTTCACTATGTAACACCCTAGCCTAAACTTAACCCTTTTCGAGATCATCATTAACAGCCTGAAGACGTCCACTGCTGAACATAGGCCTCCCCCAGGGAGCGCCACTTAGAGCGGCTGCTCGCCTCCTGCATCCATCGGCTCCCCGCGGCTTTTCGAGATATTCGACTTTTAATATTTTTTGTGAAAATTGCCGATTTTTAGGCTACAAAATTTAATTTTGTTTATTTTGTGTGTCTTATTATTATGATTATTGCATTTTTACATGTGTATTAAGATGTTTTAGGACGGCAATCATTAAAATAGTACATAAGTTAATTGAATAGACCGTAGTAGACAAGTGAAAGTTAAGAAATACAAAAAATATTAGAAACTGTATTATTTTTCTCTAAGGAATATCTAAATAAAATATTAAGTTGAGGCTAGGTTGTTTCATAGTGAAATAAGTCAGAAATGATGGGTACTCCACGCCCTTAACGGATCTAGCACAATTTTTCCTGTAACCCTGTATATCTACGTTCTGTAAACGTGACTTGTGCCGCGAGTAAAAAATACTCGCTAGTATTTATTCACAGGTATTTGTCACAGGTATGGCTGAGTCACAGTCACAAAGTCACCTAGTATCTCGATTTACCTAGTACGACCCACCTCTAATAGGAGTGGAACCAGATGGCTTCTAAGTACCTATAACTTCACGTTTAAGATTCATTCCAGTACTGATTAAAATTATTAGAATATCACGGTTATTTTTCTATCAAGAACAAACAGTATTTCCCATAAAAATTAAACCCCCAATCCATCTCCAGATAAACCCCAGAGACTAACTGAATAAAATGACTGCGTTTCCAGCCCCTGGAGGGGCGTTCTGAATCTGTCGCTCTATTCAGTCTAAGATACATTGCAGTTCAGTTAAGAGCAGTAAGGGATTTTCATCTAAAACGTATTACATAAGGTATATTAAATACACTGACTCAATTAGAATGTAAGCATGGCCCAATGTAGAACATGTCATTGCTTAAAAATCAGGAGAGGCAGTGGCCAAATGTTTTGTCTACCAGTAAATAATAAGATAAAGAATAAGGACTTTATATCGCGAAAAACGCGTGCGATACCACGGGAACCAAGCATACTACCAAACCAAAGAAGTACCAAACCACCAAAACCAACCAGACCACCAAAATTTACAAGGGTTAAAAAAATGACGGAACTCTTAGATGATCACTATTGTCTGTCTGTCTGTATATCAATGCCTTGTCAAGCACGACTGAAGGTATTAACAATTGTTAACAAAATCTTGATCGTTAACCATCCAAACCCCCTTGCTACATTTATTTTGTATCAACGAGGAATTCTGGGTACGTATTGACATTTTGTATTGATATTGAGTTCTATAGGGAATAGTTGAGTTCCAGTAGTTCCAATAGTCCTACCCACAATGTCTTTCCATTTGCTTGACATTTCGTGATGCGGTTTCGCACCTCTTGGTGAGATACGCTACAGAAAACATTTAGAAGATATTTAAATCATTTCATAGTAACATAGTTAGCATACGGGCATACATTGACGGGCCCGATAGCTCAGTTGGTAGTATCCCTGCCTTCTGAACTGAGGGCTGTGGGTTCGATTCCTACCCAGGGCAAGCATTTGTGTGATGAACATAGTTGTTTGTTCTGCGTCTGGGTGTTATATTGTATTCTATGTATGTATTTACAAACAAAAACGTATCTAAGTATTGTATCAGTTATCTGGTTCCCATAGTACATGCTATGCTTAGTTTGATAGATGGCGCTGTGTGAAATGTCCACACATATTTTTTATTTATAGTTATTTATTCATAAAAACAGGATTTACATGTCAAAAATAGCAATAAATAAATACCAGTAGGCCTAGCACAAATATTTACGCGCGCTTAAGTGCAATGTTAACACAGTTGTATGGCATTTGATCAGCGCCTAATACAACTGCCTTACGTTAACGTTACACTTACTTGCGCGTAAATATTCGTGCTAGGCCTACAGTTATTATGCTGCGTAGCTCTACACATTGTAGGTACTAGGTCAGGTTTCACTAGGTGATGATGACATCAACCGTTGGATGATCCGGTTGGTAGACCGACATTACCCCTCGGTTATCATCCACTTAGTTGAGGGCCAAAGACTTTTTATCCAGACCACTAATACGAAATTAAAGCAGGGCAAAACCGTACACACCACTTTGGGTGTGATTGAGTCTCAGCTGTCAAAATCAAAATCAGTCGTTACTTGGGTGTGCTTTTGAATACATACCAAAAAAATGCCGTCTTGCGTGATAAAACTGTGTTGCAATCACTCTAGGCACGAATCACAGAAGCACACGATCACAATTCACTTGTAAGTGGCCTTAATCATGTATTTTTATAAGATTATTTTAATTATTTCTATTTGACGAAGAGTATTTCACATTTCACAATAAAAAGTTGACATGTCAAAATCAGTATTGCCACACGACATCTGAATAATTACCCGATTTCTTTTGTATAGATTTCCAACAGATCCACCCATGTCTAGCTGGGCCCTTATTCCGTATCGATTCCTTACTTCGAAACCACACGAATTCCTTGTCTTGCAAAAGAAATCTGCAAAACTCTACTCTCTATGAAACGAAAACAAAACCGCGCGAAATGAATTTGGAATTGGCGCGATTAGAACTGTCAAAAATCATATGTTTTACCGAGACGCGTTCCGAAACATCAACACATCAAAAGATTATGACCACTTATGTCAATATATTTTATTTAAAATAAAGATAACTTTAATGTAAAGCGAAGGTACATCTAACGCTGTGACACGATTTGAACAAGACACGATAACGACGTGGTTTCATATCGTGTGGAATCTATGTTTCCATAGAGAATAACCGCCCTGGGAGTCTAGCAAAGATACCAACCACTAACGCTAACTCCAAAATGTACTGAAATGACATTTCGGAAATCGCTAACTTTTCCGTAGCGAATGTCATTTCGATACATTTTTGGAGTTAGCGTGTGGCGTTAGCGTTAGCGATTGTGATCTTTGCTAGACCCCCTGATCGTTGGATAAAAGTAGTTCAAAAAAGTCGAAATGAAGATTGGTGGAAACCGAATACTCGCTCAATAATATGTTTATTAATTTGAATCCTTTTTATTAACAGATTACATGAGCTATGGTAATTAATTTTATTATTTTATATTTTTTTAATGTAGGCGTTATATAATTTTTATTATTTACATTTTGAATTTAGCTAGATTTGTATTTAGGTACCCGACTAAATCGGGTAATACTATTTATATGGTATGTTGAAAGAGGAACTGACATTAGAAGAAAAAAAAATGTGCTCTATGGTTTGATTCATGTTCAAACAAGGTTAAGTATGGAGACTTCGGTTCTGGACCTATGTAATAGGGGGAATTCTGTGTTGAGGGCCTACGTTGCGAATAGGCATGATGACTAATTTTTTTTTAGATAAATTAATTATATTCCTCAAAATATAAACATTTGTGAAAACAAAAATTAAATATCTCAAAAAATTACCAAGTTACAAGCATTTTAAAAAGCGGAATAGAAAGAGATAGCTTAAACGGCCAGTGACGTCAGAGGAAGGTCATTATAGTACCTCATTAGTAAGCTGTGGTAGCTTTTCATACGATCTCTTTGGCATGTGACGTCACGAGTAGATTTTTCATAGTAACTGTGGGGGCGCTCTGTTTCGCGAGAAAGGGACAGGAGATGCCTCCTGTAGAAACTTTAAAAGCTTATTACTCCGTGATTTAGTTACCGATTTTGCTTATTATTTCAATAATTGCATTCATTTTTAATCTTCTTCATGAATGTATTATTTACTTGTTCATTTTTAATAGTAGTCATCATGCCTATTGATTAAAACCTAATTTTAATAGGCACGGCTACAACTAACTCTAATTAACTATTTATTAGCATTTAACATTTACGTTTGAAACTTGAATCTTTGAGGCATTATATTAGGAACTTTTTTACATACAATTTTAAAAACCGTAATGTTATGTACAATAATAAAATCAATTAAAAATAATTTCGAACACTCGATGAATTCCCGCGCTTGTGTTAAAGCGGACATAAACAAAACAGGGTTCGATTTGCCAGGAAAATTATCACGATACTATTGTTTTCGAGTAACATAGATGAAGAATCTTCTAGAAGCGATTATAAGTATTAATATTTTGTAACGTTTATTTTAAACAGCCTGCAGACGTCCACTAGGACTGAACAAATGGCTCTTCCAGAGAGCGCCACCAACATATCCTTGGTTGCATTCGTTGAAATAGAATAGTAATATTTTGTTGCAATATTGGGGTGACGTTTGTTGGATAAGCATGGTGGTGTTTTTAAGTACCCTAGTGGCATTTGTGGCGTTAGCGAGGCAGCAATTATTGCAAGTGTGGTGGTGTTTATAGCCGTAGCGTGTCGGCATTTTTACCATAACATCGTGGCGCTTATTGCATTAGCGTGTTACGTTACCGCGTGACGTCAGCCCACAGCTCACCGCGACTGGTGCCATCCAGAATTGCGCCGAGGCAGCAGACAGTATCTTACGTCATTTCGCGTGTTTCTGAATGGCATAAGGCACTCCGGTCCCGGCCTTGGGGCCGGAAGCACCACCTTAGATTGTAGGATTAGTAAAATACGTACATCGTGTAATATTTGAAAGTCAAAATATAGATTAATTTACCATAGAACCCATATTAGTTTCACTTCTGCATCCTCCACCTGCAGCCTCCGTAACTAGCGTGGTGCATTCGTTACATTATCGTGGTATCATTGGTTGCATTAGCGTGGTGGCGTTTGTTGAATTAGCTTGGTGGCGTTTGTTGCATTATCGTGGTGTAATTTATATTGCATTGGACAGGTGGAGTTTACTTTAGTGGTGTGGTGGTGTTTTTCGCATTAGCATGGTGGCGTTTATTGCATTATTGTGGTATTATTTACTGCATTGGAAGGATAGAGTTTATTTTAGTATCGTGATGGCGTTTTTCGCATTAGTGTTGATATTCATTGCATTATGGTGGTATCATTGGTTGCATTATCATAGTGGCGTTTGTTGCATTAGCGTGGTGGCGTTTATTGCATTATTGTGGTATTATTCATTGAATTACCGTGGTGGCGTTTATTGCATTATTGTGGTGTTATTCATTGATATACCGTGGTGGCGTTTGTTGCATTATTGTGGTATTATTCATTGAATTACCGTGGTGGTATTTATTGCATTAGCGTGTTAGCTTCTTATGCGCGATAGCGTGATGTAACTTTTTTATCCTGAATTCCAAATACATTTCCAGTATTAACTCTTTTTACATCAACGTACACACCTACTTATTTGGGCGCAAACTGATAATAAATGGAACCCTATTATGCGAGATTTGTAGTCCCGATTCAATTGTTTCACGAGACGTTTATAACAAATGATTCGAAAATAAATTCATTGTACCCTGACTAATGGGTTGTCATATTTCATAACCAAAACCCCAATTTTGATTGGTTATTAAAATGATTGTTGTTGAGAAGACAGAATGTATTTGAGAGTATTTCCTTCTGAGAATTTGACTTACTGTTTATTGATCAATCATCATCATCATCAACAGCCAACCTTGTTAGCCAGTCTTGAAGACATCTGCTGCTGATAGGCGTCCTCTAGAGAGTGCCAATTTGAGTGGCTGCTCGCCTCCTACATCCATCGGCTCTCCGCGGTTCTGATGAAGACGCAGCTTAGGCCGGCCTCCACTCTAGTTTTCATAACAATATTATGGAATTTTCCTAACTCACCATTTCTCCAATACTATTATTCTATGTTAGTGCTCATCAGAAGTCTCAGTGCTGTCCGACGAGTTGCAAAGCTTCCGGTACGGGTGTCTGAGAGCGTTTGACAGTGGCTTATCACCAACTGTCCAACTTTGAGAGGTGCTTCTAAAGTCTGGTGGGAAATTCATTTATAGGGACGTCAACTTGATGTACGATATCTGCCTTCAATAGAGAAATACAAAGTCAACGATGATGTAAGAAGAATTTAACTGGAAGACGCCCCGCGGTTTCATCCGCTAGTATAACAACACGCGCATGACTTCCTATTATATGTATACCCTTTTAAAATGCACATGTCACCCTTAATTTCACGTGCAATTATATTTACAAAAACACAACTAAAGCTATTATTAGTATTTTTTTTTATCCAAGTAATTTCAATTCTAACACAGTTAAGATTATTTATTAATATTTTTGTATATGTATAATATAATATTACATTGTTTTACCTAACTGTAACGTCAGGAACTTTGAAGATAATTTTCTTTAATTACTTACCTAGGCTTTGCAGGTACTAAGTCACTTGTCGCTGATCAACGATATTAAGTTATTCTGTTTTAAAAAATGTTATTCCTTATTTGGCTGTAAATTTAAGTAATAATTGGTTTATTGTGTTTATTAAGATAAGAGCTGTGGAATAAATAAATAAAGAAAATAAATAAATAGTAGCGGTTCTACCTTGAAGAATCTCACGCTTTCGTCCAATCATACGTCAGTCAATGTTGCCAACCAGAAAAAACCGGCTAAGTGCGAGTTGGACTCGCATGCAAAGGGTTCCGTAGCATTATTATCTAAATAAACTAGCAAAAAAACTACCTTTGTCACCTTTGTTACCTTTGTCTTTGTTTGTTTGTGTGTTGTTTGTTGTTTTTGGCCTTTGTTGTTGGTCTTAAATATTTATTTTACTGTGTTTTAGTATTTGTTGTTACTTATAGCGGCAACAGAAATGCATCATCTTTGAAAATTTCAACTGTCTAACTACCACGATTCATAAGATACAGCCCGGTGACAGATGGACAGACTGACAGCGGAGTACCAATTAGTCATTACTAATAGGCATGGAGCTAATAAAAAAAGAAGGAGGGAATCCCTTCTGATCCAAAACTGAGGCACCCTTAGGAAGCCGAAACGTTTCGTACTACGAGCGGGGCACGCACACACTCACATCATATGCAGCCGGTCGCCCTACTTTCATCTGATACACATATGTAATGTCCGCCATTTTGGGCTTCAGTTCGATGTCGATCAAAACTCAATCCTTCTTTTTTTTTTTCATCCATGCTAATAGGTACTCCGCTCTGGGTCCATTTTATCATTTGGGTACGTAGTCCTAAAAATCAATTCACCCAATTGTATTTCTAAAAATAGAAACATATTAATAAATTCACGACAACTAATAAAACTTAAACAATCGTCAAAACCGTTAAAGCGGCAAAATACCTACCATAGAAAGGTATGTGACATTTAAAACTAACTTAAAACACACATTCAAAACCTTTTATCCAAATTGTTGCCAGTTTGCAGGAGAACGACTGTACCAACCACTTGTGTAAAAGAACCAAAACAGCAGTTCTTTCATACTTTTACAAGCAACTTACGTCTTTTCTCAACTGATACTGAAACGATAGTTATACAGAACTAGACGATTTTGAACTTTATTGCTGAAGTGGTAAAGGTTATCGGGCAAGTTTTAAAATCGTTCTGCATTTGGTTACTTAGATTTAATAATTTCAAGGATTTTTGTAATAATGTGCACTGAGCACTTTTCTTGAGCAGAAAAACTTAAAGCAAATTTAATTTTGCGCTTGCTAACATTTTTATAGCAGTTTTGCAGACTAATTTTCTTAAAAAGCATTGTAGATAATTAGGAAAATAAATGCTTAAAAATAAGGGTAAGATTTACGTTTACATTTAATTTTATAGAATAATATTATTTGACAATTTATTGAATTTAAATAATTTTAAAACTAATTCAATAAATATGTACACCTAACTAAAAACTAAAAACCTAATAATAAATTTAAACCAAAATTAATGGCAGAATATTATATAATCATCATTTGACGGAGCTCAGTTGGTAGTAACCCTACCTTCTGAACTGAGGGCTGTGGGTTCGACTCCTACCCAGGACAAACATTTGTGTGATGAACATAGATGTTTGTTCTGTGTCTGGGTGTTATATTGTATTCTACAAAAAGTATCTAAGTATTATAATATAATACTGAGATGCTTTATTATTTGTAAATACATACATAGAATACAATATAACACCCAGACACAGAACTATATAAATTATATCAGTTATCTGGTTCCCATAGTACTTACAAGCTTTGCTTAGTTTCGGGCTAGATGGCGCTGTGTGAAAAATCCACTTATCATCTTTAACAGCCTGAATACGTCCACTGGCGAACACAGGCCTCTCCCAGGGAGTGCCACTTTGAGCGGCTGCTCGCCTCCTGCATCCAATGAATATTATAATAGTGCTGGTTTATAGATAAAGATATTATAGACTCCATGATATACATACCGGTTAAAAATTATATCATAAAGTTAGTATAAATAAATAAATAAATAAATATTCATTTATTTCAGACATTACTGGGTCCATAGTACACATTGTATAGTACTGTACTTTTAATAGTTTGTAAGAGTTCCGTAACTATACTATTAAATGGTTGTATCTCTTAAACTGGAATAGATAAGTAGCCGGCTGAAATTTTTGCGGAATATGCCATTGGTGAATTCACTAACACTAATCAATAACAAATACAAAAAAAAAACGTTATAAGATTTCATATTTAAAAAACCACAGACTAACTTCGAACTTAGTATGATTATAGAGCACACTTAAAAGCATAATAGTCAATACTAAACACCCGCCAACGTGTTGGAAAAAAAAATGTGTACGGAACCCTTAGTACGCAAGTCTGACTCGCTCATAGCCGGTTAATTTTTTCCTATTTCTATTTATTTATTTATTTATTTATTTATTGTTAGGAAGGCCAACAGCTTTTCTTACATAATAGTCACTTAAAATATGCACTAAGAAGCCAATTAGACGCCCTCACGTCTAGCAAAAAAAATAATATACTAATTTACTGTACACCACCGGCCTCTCTAGTTTATAATGTTATTTCTGTCCATTCAAAGGTTGTCTGGAAGAGATCGCTTTGAGCGATAAGACCACCCATTGTACTACCTTTCTTAAGAAATATTGTTCGTTAGGTACTTATGTAGTATCTTATGTGTTTATTTTGGTCTGCAATAAAGTATTCTTCTATTCTATTCTATTCTAATTATAGCAACAATGCCTGAGCGTACGATTATGAACACCTGATTATACTTAGTAAGAGAAATAAAAAAATAACTTTGACAAAGATCGGAAACACTAAAACAAAAAAATTGAGTGTAAGTAAACTACGCGTAATAGATAAAGTGGCTATTCATGAATTGTTCAGTTGCGAAATATAATAGGCGGGATCCGTTTAGTGGGGTCTGTTGGGACCTACTATTTTTACCCCACAGCAATTATTATACCAACGCTTGTCACCCTATTACAACAAAAATAGCCAATCTTCTGATCAAAGCACTAACCACGGAGTCCATGGAGTCCATGATGACAGGCGTTATAAATGATCGGTAACAAAGAGGCCGTTGTATTGTGGACAATGAGCTATTGTCTCATCTTTGGTATTAGTTAATGCATTGCTGAGATAGTGCATTCGGCTGGCAAGGATGCGATGAAATCGTTTTGTTTATAAAATCAATTTTGGATCGTTTTACCTTTTCATCATAGGTAAGTCCGTCATTATGACGGGCCTGATAGCTCAGTTGGTAGTATCCCTGCCCTCTGAACTGAGGGCTGTGGGTTCGATTCCTACCCAGGACAAAAATTTGTGTGATGAACATAGATGTTTGTTCTGCGTCTGGGTGTTATATTGTATTATATGTATGTATTTACAAACAAAAAAGTATATAAGTATTGTATCAGTTATCTGGTTCCCATAGTACAAGCTATGTTTAGTTTGGGGCTAGATGGCGCTGTGTGAAATGTCCACACATTTTTTTTTATGATCTTCAGGCTTTTAGCGCACTTCTGAACATAGGTCTCCTCCGTAAAAGGGGTCTGCCATATTCATAGCGTTTGGCACGCCTCTTGGTAATCGCAATAGACCATAATGGAGACGAGGAGAATGCTGCCTGTTCCCTGGTCATTCCTTTAGCTGGCTCTTATGGCACCCACAGGAGGAGATAAGATGGTTCTATTCTTACGCCGTGATCACACGCACGTTAGGCTAAATAGATGAAAGGAATACAATCATCATGAAGATGTTCAAGAATCTTCAAATTCGAGAACAATAACTGTGCAACCTCTATTGATACTCACTGGTGGAACTCCGTGGTGGAATAAGCCTACACTCTCGAAATTCCAAAGTGATTCTCGCTTTCTCAGTCTTTATTATCATTTTATGACTAGATAGTTAGGTAGTTTAAATCCTGAGAAAGTGTTTAGATATTTTACAGTTACTTAGTTGGTTCATCATCATCATCATCATCATCAGCCCGTAGATGTCCACTGCTAAACAAAGGCCTCCCCCCAGAGAGCGCCACTTTGAGCGGCTGCTCGCCTCCTGCATCCATCGGCTCCCCGCGGTTTTCACCAGGTCGTCGGTCCACCTACCTAGTGGGGGGTCTTCCTACGCTGCGCCTTCCGGTTCGTGGTCGCGACTTGAGAACCTTTCTTCCCCATCGGTTGTCAGTTCTGCGAGCGATGTGGCCTGCCCACTTAATTGGTTAGTTGCGATTAATTCAGTAACTTTCCCTAACTTCTTTTTTTACGTGTATTTAAATAAAAAGACGTACATAGATTCTGGACCCTAACTAGGATTCCTCTAGGGACCCAGGAGCTACGACGACCATGGTCCCACAACACCCATACTCAGAACAAATATTTGTGCTATTATTTCCTGTGCACTAGCGGTGGCAAATATTGCGATTTTGCGTAAATTTCATAAGCATGCTAATTCACGAGTCTTAGCATGCTAATTGCTATTGCTATGCTATTTGCTAAAATGAAATAAAATGGAAATAAAAAATAATGTGAAAATTGAAATGAAAAATTAAATGAAAAATTGTAAGAAAAATTACATGAAAAATGAAATGAAACTTTAAGATTAAATTCAAAATCAACCAAATGAAATGAAATGAAATTTCATATTTCACAGAAATTCACCAGAAGATCAACTACAATTAATTTGCGAAATGCTAATTGAGTTTTCACATATTTTTTTACAATTTATAAGCATAGCATTTGACCACTGTCTCACCTGATGGTAAGTGACGACGCGGCCTACGGTGGTGCATGCTTGCCTAGAAGATACCTGTTCACCCTTGACTTGAAGACAACCAGGTTATAGCTATCTGGAAACAAGGACGACGGCAAGGTATTCCACTCATTTGCTGTTCGCACTATAAAGTTTGATGCGAAACGCTTAGTGCGGGCTGTAGGAATATTAACGATATAGGGATGCCGAGTATCTGTGCGCCTTGTAGTCCGATGAAAGAATGGAGATGAGGGAATTAGTTCGTGTAATTCCATCGCACACTCACCAAAATGTAGCGTATAAAAAACCGATAAGCTGGCAACTTTTCGTCGGTGACCCAAGCTTTGGAGCTTAGCTTCAACCAACGCATCGTTACCAATGAGCCTTTTGGCTCGTCTCTGAATAGAGTCCAGGGCTTCGAGCTGGTATTTAGCTGAACCATCCCAGAGATGTCTACAGTATTCCACACAGGATCTGACTTGCGCAACATAAAGGCTTAAGAGCTGTTCTGATGTGAAATACTGCCGCATGCTAAAAATGAATGCGAATGCTAATTAATCCATCACTGTTGTGCACGAATACTGGTCTTGTCACGGGAATCGAACCCTGCGACTCTTCTGAGTCGACCTGCTAGACCACACAACACACGCTGTCATTTTTTTTGTGCTTGCAAAACTGCTAGCAGTACCTAGGATCTTACTCGTAGCAATTTGATTGCACTATGATAATCTGAACGGCCTATAATGTTCGGTCTCTAAGGGGGTTGAATGAATGAACGAACGAGGTAAGAGCTATATTGTGTAAGGGATGAAAACTTGGGCACAGGGAACAAATAGCTATTGTTTTACATCCCTCTTGGTACAGTATAATAAAACCAGTGACAAAGATTGTGCGATGTTATAGTTGACAACGCGGGAGATGAACTTTATGATAAAAAGAATTCTGGTAATAAGACTAGTCATCATAAAATAATGACAGTTACAAAATGAAGAGGATAGTATGCCTAAGTCATATAAAAGGAAAAGAGATACATTATACAGTCTTATGGGATGAAAATTCTCCGATTATCTTTTTGTCATAACCATCACTATTAAATCTATAGAAAAATTATAACTTACCTATTGTGTTTTGATTTATAGCTAAGCTTAGTAACTTATATACTTAACTGATTTATGTTGCTGATTTGTGTTGTTGGGTTGTTACCCTTATAGGCTAAACTAGTCGTCAGTCTTTCAATATACCTGTCAAGCTGTGGAAGTTAAGCAGAATAAGATGGAAATTTTACGCGCTTTTGTCATCTTATTTTCATCGCCATTGTTACCGTAAACAGTTTGTTGTGAGCTTATATACTGTTTTCACGAGTCTACTGCGTCCGTTCTAAGTCTGTACGAATGCTTTGTGCATGTTACGGATAAACGAGAACTAAGGAAATATGAGAAACGAATAGTTTTATGCTAATTAGAGTAGATGAGAAAAAGAAAAAAAAACAAGTTATACGTTTTAATTGAGTAAAGGAAAATATCACGACCATTATGCTTTTTAGTACTTATCTACTTATTTTTTTTAAATATTTTTAAACTTAATACTTATAATTGTTTCCATGATAAAAATTCCAATGAGGCCCTTCGTAGTTAAATCCGAAAGTCATCGAGTTTTAATATTGTCTGGATGAATCCACTTTGGACGCTTATCGTTAGGACGCTTGTCATTTCACTTCAACCTGAAAATTCACCCTATGTTTTCTAAGCGAATTGCTGATATGAATAAAAACTAAAAAATATAGGTAAATGATTTAAAAATAGCCTCTAGTCTGTAAATCGAATCTAGTGATTTAAAAAACACCTTGTATAACCTTTACGCCATTACAATGTGTCTAGAAAAAAAGGAGTTCTCAACCAAGATAAGCAGAAAATAGGATAAAATATTTTTTACACCTACTTACACCAAAACCAATTTTTTTTATCAACGATAGGCTAACATTTGACCATGGTCTCACCTGATGGTACGTGTGACGACGCGGTCGACGATGGAGCATGCTTGCCTAGAAAATACCGGTTCACAAGGTCAGAACCTTAAAAACTCCCAGATTATATTTGTAAGGAAACAGGATTTTTAAACATGCTAGATAGAAAGAAAATACATTTATTCAGGACATCACACAACACTACATGATCCCTTCACTTCATGATGTGAACAATCTTAGATATATTCTTCCATTCACGTTTTATTAGATAAACGTTTCACATGATCTCGAGCACGAAGGTTGTCGTGCAAAAACTTTTTACGACACCTACTTACCGTGCTACCGTCAACCTAAACTATACTTTATTTCTGGCGGCAATTTCTTGATCTGCCATATTTTCTTCTAAGAAGTAAACAACGTCAAAAAATCCAACAAAACACAATTCCAAGCGATTCGTAGTCGATCATCAAATGAAGTGGCAAGACTGGGAGTTTACATTACCGATGCATACCGTGAGCTTCATGCCACATTGAATGTCACAGATAAGAAAACCTGTGGAATATTGCATGCGCACCGCGAGAAAAGTTGTCTTCGCTGTTAGAGTGAGACATACTTAGGCGCTACCATAGTCTTGTCACTGTCTCTCTCGAGAAAAATTGTCGAGATAATTTTGTCGCGGTTCGTATGATAACCCGGCTGGTCTTACTGTGAACGTTTCTATAATTTTATTCCTTAAAATTGAGCATATTTTTGTATCGCGCAGAACTAGTTAGCCGTGTCCAGGGGTTCTAGAAATATACCTTTCTATTAGCGTTAACGCCAAACGATAACTCAAAACGTATAGGAATGACATTTCGGAAATCGCTTACTTTCTCGCGCTAATGTCACTCCAATTTTAGAGCTAGCGTTTTATTTGGCGTAAACGCTATGGAAAGGGATCTTTGCCAGACCCCTGGTCCATATAGGAACGAACCACCTCTATTGACATAATTAATAATTCTTAAGTATGTTATTTTGTAAATTACAAAGTTAATGAGTGAAGCCACAAGTTAAAAGTAATGTTATGATTGCGCGTGCTATTCGGCGGTTTAAAATGCAGCACTGCCCTTGGTGATTGGTTACTTAAAGTTCATCTATGGTATTCGTCCAATCACAAACAAGCATTACATTAGAGTATTCTGAAATGAATGAAGTATATTCTTTTCGTGTAGGGAAATTGGTATGCTCAATGAACTTTTCTAGTCTGTGGACTCTGTGGTGTACGTAAAGAAGGTGTAAACGTACAGATTTACAACCGACACACGTACCCCGATAGACTTTGGCTGGGCACGTGACCGAGAGGATAAAGTTAAGTTGGAGAAAAATAGACTTTGATACGAGTTTATAAGATTTAAGTCAACTATGTGACTATGCTGTTTTGTTGCAGGTTATACCTTTGCATGTAATAACCTTAGCTGTATTTTGTTGTTGCCGTTGCCTGTATTTTTTGGGCCGATCTTTCTATAGTCAGTTGATGATGTTCTTATTCTAAAGTTAAAGTATTAAAGGAGTTGCCTAAGGCAGCCTTTTTAAATTTCTGAATTGGATAAAACATAGTGAAAAAAATATATTGTTGACTAAATACTGAAAAAATAATTAAAAAATACAATCTGAATAGCGGAAAACAATAGCTTGTGTAATTAACATGCTAAATAAATGAGTGGTACGTTTTATATTAATTGTAGGTACTAAGAATAATACAAGAGTAAACATACTTGCATATCACTCTGAGACATTACTAGAAAAACGAGAATAATAAGTACTTTGCCTGTATTACAAAGTTTTTAACCTAGAATGCTCGTCTGTATACAGATACAAACGAGCGTTCTAGTAAAGACAACACCGAGAACACAGAGTAGCCTAACTCTCTACCCCCAGTTTTGCGTAAGTTTGTCTAAATACGTAACGGTACGCTCGTTGAAATGAGTAACCAATGAGTATTCAGTATTGTCAATGAAAATACCAAGATCCAGATTCACGCTCCTACAGTTGCAGTGCCGATTGACAAAACAAGAGGGGTCGGAGTTTTGGCGGGAACGCGCAAAAGTTCACGTAATTGCATTGTATTATTTATCAAAACTTGTGCTTTTTCCAGTGTTAATGTTTAAAATTGGTGGCGTTTTACGCATTACGTGCTGAATTATGAGCATGAGTGTAGGCAAGTGATATAATGTGGTGAAACGTGGTTTTTCGTGTTGCTTCCAAAATTCCATAGAAACTTCTAGTAAAGTTGCCACCACTTTACTAGAAGATGACTTAGACTGGACTTTGACTACCTGACTTAGACTGGACTATGACTTGACTTACGTGAAATATTCTATAACGATGAAAAATTACAATACTTGACACTGGCTAAATACACTATGTGTGGAGCCATAATCTAAGAAAAAACAAGTTGCAGTGCCAATCAAAACACATAAATAGTTCCGCGTTGACTGCACTGCGCACGACATCCTGAGACATCACCACAATCTAGCAATACAATTACTAGACTGTGAGATCAGCACATAAAAGCCAAGTAATTTTACCAGCTACGGTGCCCTTGAAACCAGAACACGGTGGCAGAATAACTGGCAAAGTGGTGCTGCCTATCTAAACGAACTTTTGCAGAAAAGTCCACATAGTACTTATTTTATGCATTTTTTTTAAGAAAAGTTATCATTGATGAAGGATCGCGAAGATGCCACCTATTATGAATAAAGAAACACGTATTCGCGTACGTATTCCAGAACAGCGAGTGCGCGTTTTAAATCGAATTGAATTCGTATTGAATCCGCCTCCGTATTCGAATGAGGCGCGCCCGCTTATTCGATTTGTTGCCGGCACGAGATTTGAGTTTGTAAAGCCCGCGCGCCGCGGAAGCTAAAAAAATAAACCTATGGAGATGGCATTGAGACTAATTTTATTTTAGACTTTTTTATGTAGATTGCAATATTTTGGACACTCATACACTCCGCCTTGATTATTGTGTTTTTATAATTTAATGCTAATTACTGAAAATACAATGGCCTTGGAATTTGAAAGAAAATAAGAACACATAAGAATACATCTATTCAAGACATGGCACTAAATTTTAAGACATGAGAATAAAACGACAGAGAGAAAGATACAAAAATATAATAAAGGTTGTCTGACGCCATGATATAGCTAGGTCCCGACTCAGCGAGAAATTAAGATCATACGCCTTCAGAGTCGTTATTATTTTATAACTGCTTTCAACTCATCCTCCTTTCTGTGACTGAACGAATCTATCAAAAATAAAAACTCTATCAATGTCCTTTATATATTAATTATTATCATACCTTGTAAATCATGATCTTTTTTATTTGTTGTAAAAACTTAAATAACAGAAAATATGTACTAAACTAAAACTAGACCTAAAATCTAAACTATACCTAAAAACATTAAAACTAAAATATACCTAAAAATTTAAATAAACGGTTGGTGCAGGGAAAAGTGCCCAGAATGCTGGCAGCATTACCACGTTGAATGGCAATGCTTACCTTTTGTGCAAAATAAAAGCCAGCATTCTGGTCACCTGATGCCTTCACCAAACGTTTGGCCAAGTCCCGGTACATTTCAGTGTCAAGATTTCTTGATAAATATGTAAACCGCAATAACATTTTGAATGCTTGACCATTCCAAAATGTATAATGAACAAAGATTTTCCTACTCAATAGATTTTTTGCCCTGTAGAAGCAGGATACGAACACTTTTCAATGGAGTCTTTACAACTAGGAATCGAGTGAACAAACGTAAAAGTGGTTCGAATTGGAGAGTTTACAATTTCAGTTTTATGAATAAGAAACTTCTAAGATGCTTCTAAGCTTACAGCTTCACACGCGTAGACAATTGCTTGAAATCTAAACAACGTTTATTTTTTTTAATTATGGTATTCGTTTAAGCAACTTAGGAAATAGCTGTTAATAAATAAAAATAAAATAATGAAAAATGGTTATTTCAGGTTTATTTATTTTATTTATTTATTAAACAAAACCACAGCTCTTAACTAAAAACAAATACATCTTTTAACAAAACTTACAGCCAAATAAGGTTTTACATTTTTTTTAGGTTGTTCACCCATAGTGATAAATATAATACTTTAAACTTAAAATCTATATTAGTAAATTAAATACACTAAAAGATCATACATTATTTATAATGATATTGAGCGGCTTACTGAGCCACGAGTTGAGCAGCCGTAGGCGGTTTGTGCAGCTCCCCCCATCGCTTCAGGAAGCCACTCGTGTAGTCTCCAGCTACTAGGGCCAGGAGGCTGTTGGTTGTGCCCCACACGCGCCACCTCAGGGACGCCGCGCGCGCACGCTAGATTGCAAAAAAGTCATCCGTGCGCGCGTCGGCGAACATTCCGGACGCGCTACAGAACCGAGGCAGACTCAACAGCATCCTGAACTCATTATTATATATTATACCTTTATAAACCGCGCCTGTCGGTCATATAATGAGAATTTCAATGATTTGGATATATTCATGTTAACCTTATCTAAATTTGTTTGTGAACTTAAATCTCATCAATAGGATCCTTTCATTAAATTTTTTTTTTTTCTTGTTTTTCTAAATTTCGTAGCGATTTGAAATCACTTCTGGTATTTAAAATTTAGTGGTAGGTAGGTATGTACTTACTATAGGTGTTTTTTTCATTCAAGTTTGATTAATATGTAGAGACTTTATTGGTTTAAGTGTAAGAAAGATTAGTTAATTAAGCTAAATATTGTACTGTTTGTTTCTCTTAAACATTAATAAAATAAAATAAAAATAAAATTATATCCTGTCCATCCAACAAAGTTATCATCTGTGACCTAGTGACCCAGGTACTTAAACTGCTTAACCCACGTAAGAGGAGCTAAGTAGGTTTCAAATAAAAATAGCTAACCCAGACCAAGTGCGAGTCGGACTCGCGCACGTAGGGTTCCGTACCATATTTATTAAAACGAGGACGAAACCTCATTTGCAGTATGGGAGCCCCCCTAAATATTAATTTTATTCTGTTTATTTTTTTGGATTTATTGCTCGGTGTTTCCTTGTGAGATAAGATCTGGAATGCGGAAACCCGCAGGAAAATAAAGTGACCGATATAGTCCTTAAAGTTAGCAAGTTGAAATGGCAATGGGCAGGCCACATCGCTCGCAGAACTGACAACCTATTGGGAAGAAAGGTTCTCGTGTGGCGACCACAAACCGAAAGGCGCAGCGTAGGCAGACCCCCCACTAGGTGGACCGACGACCTGGTGAAAACCGCGGGGAGCCGATGGATGCAGGAGGCGAGCAGCCGCTCAAAGTGGCGCTCTATAGGGGAGACCTATGCTCAGCAGTGGACATCTACGGACTGATGATGATGATGACGATGATTGTAGCGGCAACAAAAATACATTATCTGTGAAAATTTCAATTGTCTAACTATCACGATTCATGAGAAAAAATAAATCAATAAACCTGCGGTTTATACCAAAACCCACGTTCCAGATAATTCCACTCATATTCATAGCAGTAAAACTAAAATTTTATTCCCGCACACAAACTGACTTGCAAAAGCAGATCCGGGGCTCAATGATGCATCTTTTACAATCACCCCGTCCTTTTCTAACTCGTGCAAACTGTAGCGAGGGAGAGAGACGGAGTGCGGTTATAATCTGTCAACAAGTACACACTAATTGCACACTCGGGGTTGTGTATTGAGGTGTCCATGGATTGGGAGGATTTAGGATAAGAAATAAAAATTTATACAACAAGTAGGTGTGTATTTTAACAGAACCTAAAGATAAATGAGGGAGTATAGGGAAACGGAGCAGAATGGGCTCTTGATTTTTTTTTTTGTGGACATTTCACACAATGCCATCTAGCCCCAAACTAAGCATAGCTTGTACTATGGGAACCAGATAACTGATACAATACTTATATACTTTTTGTTTTGTAAATACATACATAGAATACAATATAACATCCAGACGCAGAACAAACATCTATGTTCATCACACAAATGTTTGTCCCGGGCAGGAATCGAACCCACAGCCCTCAGTTCAGAAGGCAGGGCTACTACCAACTGAGCTATCGGGCCCGTCAATTATTCTAATGGTTCGTATTAATAATCTAAAAATAAAAATATAACGCCCAACGCTTACATAATATCCCATAATCCTGGACTCTAAATAAAGGACAAGCATTTACGGTCTTTTCTGTGCATTCTTCTGAATTGGACCCGCACTTTATAAACCAAGCTACTTAACCAATACAACACTGGCATCTAGATTATAGAAGTCTTCTTTCTACATATATGTATGTCTTTCAAAGGCGGACAAGCATTGAGATCATTGAAAAAACTGTCAGAGTATGTGTAAGCGTATGGGTGCGTGCGTGGGGGAGTGTATTTATTTGTTTGTATGGTAAAATTATCTTCACACCAATTTTATCAGAATTGGTGACAAAAAGACAAAGAGATAGGTTAAGGTACTTACCCAGTCCCTATTCCTGATAATTTATACAAATTAAATCTGCGCTATGGATCCTGTTACCAACCCTTTAGGAATCTATCAAAATGAAAATAAATAAACTTACCTAATGATTCCCGTGTTCTTTCCGAGTTTAATGCGAACATTCACGAAGTTCAAAACAAAGTTTGTCCGATTCTTCCCTATAGCACAGTGCCCCTTGCTATCCTCGTGAATGCGCGTCGTTAATTAGTCGGTTTATTAGAGATTCAAGTGTTGTTTACGGAGGTCGCTACAGATACAGTCTGTTTTTTTCTGTATAAATTCTTTTTAAACGTGTATTTTTATGAGTGTACGGGTTTTATGTGAAGGGGGATGCGTTTTTATGAGTATTTAATGGTGGCTTTTATTCTTTTCCAGTTTGCTCACTCGTTTATATTTACTTGGTTCATGAAACTACTATAATTTATTATGATACATTAGCGTGCGATTTCACCAAAAAAACAAAAAATCTTTAGATTTCTGAATTGGTTGCAAAAAACAATGCAATAAATGGAAAGCAACTGAATGTTTACGCCATAGACTAAAGGTTGCAAAATCTGACGATGTTTTTCTCAAACTATTTTATGAAATTTGTATGGGACCAATCCGTAATTATAATAATTGTCCCTAATTTTAAAACAACAATCGGTTGAAAATTACAATTCCTGAATGAAATCTTCACTTGAGCATCGATCGATGGCTGAGCAAGGATCTGTAATACGGGCTGACACATTCTCAAATCGAACAAAGAAATCTGAAAGAAAGTAACGAACCCTTTTATCTGGATTGAATGTTCGCCATTTTACCAGTTTTGCACTAAGAGCCCTTCTACTGCTCTACCGCTTTATCAATACTATCTGGCTTCAGCGAATATTCGCGTCATTGCGCGAAGTGGCCAATACCTACTTCGTTGGATTGCTGCAGCTATACACTATCGCACTATACGAGTATTCGCGCGATAATTTTGGTATTTCATAGGTTAGATTTAATTTAATTTATTGCATTATTTACCCACTACAAAATTACCTAAATGTAATAGGGCGAATTCTGTGGTACCTAAGGCTAAAGTCATGCAGCAACTTACATCTAACCAATACCTTGGTTAACTGTAAGTTGGTGCATGACACAATACTTGAACATGCCAGTTTATTCACGATGTTTTCGCCTTTGTAAGACCAAGTGCAAATTTCACACATAATTTGAGAAGTTTAGTTTTAGCTTTTAAGTTTAGTATTTAGTTTTTAGTGTAGTTTAATTTAATAATAATTTTATGTTATTTTAATTTTCATGTAAATAAATAGTAAAAAAAGGAAATAACTTGAGAAGTTATTGGTCTGGGGCTGAGCGGGATTCGAACCAGGGTACGTTAGTTCAAAAGCCCCGTGGGCTACCATTGAGCCACAGTCTATATGTCCAAATTGAAACAGACTTCACTAAAACCGAATTTATATTCAATATCGTCATCAAGTGCGAACCATTACTTACAGAGTTGGGTAAAGTGGTTATATCTGCAACTACACTGAAAGTTCGACTCGCCTAGCTTGTACCAATTAATTTATTAGGGCTGGCACTAATTGAGTTAAATTAATGGGTTGGATAATAATTGCTTATTTTTCATGGTTAATAAATATATCTACTTCCAAGAAAGACATGATTTTTGAGCACCGACGAAAACTAAACTCGTAAGTTACAAAAAATGCTTTGGATACTGATCATAGGGGGCGGTTTGGTAATTAATTTGGCAGCACTATGCTTTGGCAGCTTGGTGATCTGAAGATTTTAATGTACCGAGGAGAAAGTTTCTACCTATTCCTTAGATATTACCTTAACTGACTCTTTACAGCACCCGCGGGGAGAGATGGAGTGGTCCTAATCTCGCAACGAGACCACATGACTTAAAAGCAGGTTATTCGTCGTAAAAATGTGATCAAGCAAAATTTTTCCTATCAATCTTGCCAGTGATGACTTATGGAACTAGGACGTGGTTCCTTACTGTTGGCTTCATTAGTAAGCTCAAAGTCGCACAACGAGCTATGGAGAGAGCTATGGTTGGTGTTTCCCTGCGAGATAAGGTCCGAAATGAGGAGATCCGCAGGAGAACTAGAGTGACCGATATAGCTCTTAAAATTAGCAAGTTGAAATGGCAATGGCCGCATCGATCGTAGAAATAACAACCGATGGGGAACACAGGTTCTCGAGTGGCGACCACGAACCGGAAGATGCAGCGCAGGTCGACGCCCCACTAGGTGGATTAGTGATCTGTTGAAAGCCACAGGGAGCCGATGGATGCAGGAGACGAGCAGCCGCTCAAAGTGGCGCTCGCCGGAGGAGGCCTATGTTCAGCAGTGCACGTCTTCAGGCTGTTGATGAGAATGATGATGATATTTATTTCAGACTTAACAGCCCTAATCCAAAGCCAATTCAATATAAGTAATTCGTAGAGCTCGCCTCTCAACTAAGTGCAGTCGTACTAGGAACTTAGTTCTCGTAGTGTCAAGTTTTAAGGGTACTAGTTGGGTACTAGTCGAGTGGTTTAGTATTGGACATTAAACTTGCATAAAGTCTTCATCATTAACAACTGATTCTGTACGTTTTTACCATCATCATCATCAGCCCGTAGACGTCCACTGCTGAACATAGGCCTCCCCCAGAGAGCGCCACTTTGAGCGGCTGCTCGCCTCCTGCATCCATCGACTCCCCGCGGTTTTCACCAGGTCGTCGGTCCACCTAGTGGGGGGTCAGCCTACGCTGCGCCTTCCGGTTTATGGTCGCTACTCGAGAATCTTTTTTCCCCATCGGTTGTCAGTTCTGCGAGCGATGTGGCCTGCCCATTGCCATTTCAACTTGCTCACTTTAAGGGCTATATCGGTCACTTTAGTCCTGGGGATTTCCTCGTCCGGATCTTATCTCGCAGGGAAACACCGAGCATAGCTCTCTCCATAGCTCTTTGCGCGACTTTAAGCTTACTAATGAGGCCAACAGTAAAAGACCACGTTTCAGTTCCATATGTCATCACTGGTAATACACACTGATTGAAAACCTTTGTTTTCAGGCTCTGCGGTATTTTGGATGAAAGGATAGGTCGAAGTTTCCCGAACCATAGACAAAGTAAAACCTGACGCTTGGGGTGCGAACGTGAGAAGCGTAATTTTTAGTATATATATAATCTTAACTATTTATTGAACTTAACCTATCTTGAAGTTAGTAATGTACAGAAACCAGACCACAGTTTATTTTCATATTTCGGCCTAAAACTATAAAAGCTTGTTGTTTTTCCTTCTCAACGATAATCTAAGAACTGCCGTGTTAGCCCTGTGATACCAGCCTACGAATAGGACCACCCCAGCTCTTCAGGTACTGTAAGATCCGGTTGAGGGAATATCCAGGGAATAAACAGCAGCACTATTCTTGGTACATTAAAATCTTCTGCGATCACTAATCCACCTTCCAAGGGTGGTGATCACAGACATCTGTTGAAAGCCGTTAGGAGTCGATGGATGCAGAAGGCGAGCAGCAGCTCAAAGTGGCGATCCCTAGGGAGGCCTATGTTGTTAATGATGATGATAATAAATCAGTATTTTATCTCGTTTTATCATTGCTCATTTCAAACTCGATAGAGAGGAACATAATGCTATATATCATCCTCCGCTGCACAATGTTATTAATAGAGCATTTCACTTAAATTAAAAATCTAATTTCATCCCCAACCCAGTGAGGTGCCAACTAACAAACTCTTGAAATGTAAATCAGCATTGGCTATACAAAGCTTCTAAACTACCGCGATTGATATGCATGAGACCACCGACAACGGGTAATGAATTACAAACAACACCTACAGTCGTAATTAACTAAGTTAACAAGCATTTTCATTAGTACGGGGTGGTGGTTTGCAACTACGAGACTGGTTATGTTACAATGAAACTTAAATTCAGTTACAGTTGCTTTAAGTGAAATAATTAGGCGAAACATTTTTATCATTGGACTGTAACCCCTGGTTTCATCTTCTGTGCTCGTTTGTGGATATGTGGGACTTATCGCAGATAATAAATTAATTCACCTACCGATGCACAATTCTTTTTGTTGATCTGTGATACTCACTCACAGAGTAACTATTCCGGCTAAATGCGTCTCCGCGTAAAGTCAAATAAAAACTTAAATACCTGTTGTCAACGTCAACCCGACAATGACATGAGTTTGACGTTGACAACAGGCCTATGTTCAGCAGTAGATGTCTTCAGGGGGTCTTTGAAGAAAATCCGACAATGGCGGTTGTGAATTTTGAATTTATTTTTTCAAAACTAGTGTATCTTGAGCTTAATGCGTAATAAGGGTGGATTATTATCCGTTCAGTGTTCGTGAATGTGCACGAGTGTTGGCAAATGGTTTCAAGATCATAAAACCATGCATTTTCAATTTTGCTTCAACGGCCTTTTTTAGAGCCTTCGGTAAAATTTCCACCATTTTACTGTTGGCGCTTTGACTGACAAAATATGACTTTGACTTGACATAACCGTACAAATTTTACTTGCTTGACATTGGCAGAATTATTGCAAAAAAGCGATAGAAAGCCATTAAAGAAGAAGAAGAAGAAGAAGAAGAACGCCATTAAAGAAGAAGTAGTAGTAGTAGTAGATGTCTTCAGGCTATTGATGATGATGATGATGAATATATCTTTGTAAAAGTTTTTTTGTTTTTCGTTTCGAGTTTTATGTTAGAAATGGCATAACCTACTGCGTTTTCTACAATGTCATTTTTCATAATAATAGCGACATAAATATGATACGTTTCTTACGTTTACAACGTATACAATAATGTAAATCGCTTTCTAAAGCGCTTCAGCACAACATGTCGACCGTTTATCAATCAATTTACATACTGTATCGTACATTAATATTGAACGCGTTGGAATATGTAATGAGGATACGGAGGAAATATTGACACTCTCGTTGCTGTCAGAGCATAACCCGAACCAAGAAAGAAAAATACTAGTAAAGGCAAACATTTCTATTGCTGTCTCGCTCCCTCTGCACTTAAACACAATAGTGGAAGAGGGAAAAGAATAGTTTCACATTTGGGTCAGATTATTTGCTTTAATGACACGCGTTATATAAAACCCAACGTTTTTTAGGTATAATGTTTCGTTAAGATGAAAAAGAAGAACAATTTAATAACAATTATATAATTACTAGGGTGGTAAGACTTTTCGGCAAAGTTGTTCTAGGTAGGTTTTGCCACCACCGTTTCAACAGTTATTCTGCCGGCAAGCAGTTGTGTGCAAGCGCTACTTGTATTCCGGTTTGAAGGGCAGTGTAGCTTGTGAAATTACTGAGAAAATGAGACTTTATGTCCAATGACCTTATTTTTTACTACACTGTGATGTATCAGGATGGCATGCGTGTGCATGCGGTCATGTTGTTTAACATCACGTGAACGACAAACTCGTCACGTCATTCACTACCATTAAAAAAAAGTCTGGCCGAGTTGCTGATCGATGTGCTCTCTTGCTCGCACTCACGGACTAGTAAATTGGCGTGTGCAGGATGGTGGGCAAACTTCTAAGTCCAGAATGACTGCGTAAGAGGTGCTGACATGCAGTCTAGTAATCCCTTCGTCTTGAGCTCGGTCTTACAATTAATATGTTGTAATTAAATGGTTACTTTTTATTTTTTTGAGAGCAGTGGTCTGAGGTTGTGAGGGACCGGGATATCTGGAAGGATATGGGCCGCCTTTTCCTATCAGTGGTACAGTATAGGTTAAGAGGATAAAATATTTTTTGAATAGTGTAGAAAGCGCAGTCCTTAACGCGAAGTGGTCGCTGTATCTCAATTGCCATGGTTGTCGTAGAGCATGGGCTTTACAGGTTATACCGCGATACAGCCTATGTATCTACATACCTGCCCACTTACATTATGTTACATTGTGTGTAAAATTATGTAGTCCACCTCATAATGCCTACGTGAAAGTGGCAAAATGACAAGCTCGTAATATTAAAGGATTTTATAATGACAACGTTGTAAAATGACCATGGATGTAAAATGACAAGGTTGTAAAATGGCAAGGTTGTAAAATGGCAAAGTTGTAAAATGACAGCCATTACCATTAAATTAAGAGATGTCAAGATTCAGTACAGGCGGGCATTAACCTCCTAGATAGGCTTTATTTTGGGTAGCGATACTGTTCTATAAGTAGTATTAAAACAAAGTTACTACAATATGATTCAACAGTATTTGATATCAGACATTATAATATAAAATAATATTAGTTCTAGCTTCTGAATTTGGGAGCTCTTGTATACAATACAATAGAATCAGATATCTCTATTATTATGATATCCTTACCCCAAATAAATTCTAACACATTTGTTTGGTAATAATAGTAACTCCAAACAATGGAATAACTTACTTAATTAAATACTACGATACAAAATTTAATTACAATAATGAAGTACTGTTTTTAATTAGTACATACAAGGTATAAAAACGTTTAAATGTATCAAAATCATCCGTGCCAACTGCGTTAGGCGCCGCAGAAAACTTCATAATTTTCAATAAAAATATTTTCATTTACACTCTTTACTCTTTAATAATCATCTATAAATGATGTACTATCATGGGCTCACTTTATGCTAATGAATTAAATTACACCTGTATAACGTCCCCAGCATGGTTAGCACGGACGGTAGACAAAATCGTCTTTCCCCTGTTTTACTCCACTTGACATGTAAATTGTATGAAGAATTTGACATAAAACAGGGAAAGACAATTTTGTCTACCGTCCGTGCTAGCCCGGCTGGTGAACATAGCCACATATAATGCCACTTTCGACGCTTATTATAGGAGGGTTTGTCATAAAAACCACGCTTGGCAGGCGTCTTGGTGGTCGCAGATTTTAATAGTCCCACTGTCAATAATAACAAGACAATTACTTACTTTTCTCATAGTCCCCATATTGCATTTTCAACGAGAACACTGGCCTTGATAGCTCAGCATAGCGTTTCAGGAGACTGAGGTCTCCTGAAACCAACTTTTATTTGAAAATAGAACGGAAGTAGCGTCATCGTTTCTGCAAAAGGCATGAGCTAGGGGAGAGCTTTCCGTTCTATTTTCAAATTAAAGTTGGTTGAATCGAGGCCTCAGCGCTGAGGCTCAGCGCTGAGCCTCAGCGCTGAGGTCTCCTGATTCGCTATGCAGATGGTAGTAGCTTTGCCTTTTTTTTATGAGAATTAATGACGTGACGAGCTGGTCGTTCACCTGATGTTAATGTCAATACGGCCGCCCATAACAGTTGCAGTGTCACTCGGAACTTTAAACTAATATATTTTCGCGTGACACTGCACTGCACACGTCATCCTGAGACACAGTCTAGTAATCAGATTGCTACACTGTGTAATCAGGTCATAAAGTTTCATTTGCCCAGTAATTTCACTAGCTACAATGCCCTTCAAACCGGAACACAGTAGTGCTTGCACACTACTGCTTGGCGGCAGAATAACTGGCAAAGCGGTGGTACCTACCTAGACGAACTTTGCAGAAAAGTCCTACCACCTAGTCCTAGTACCTGCTTTCTGATCTTTAGGTTGTGGATTCGTTTCCCACCTAGGACAAACATTTGTATGATGAACCATGTTGGACTGTGTCTGTGTTATACTGTTTTTGCGTATTTAAGTATTCTATCAGTTATCTGGTTTCCATAGCTCAAGGCGACAACAGCGAAGAGCGAAGAGGCAAGCTTTGCTTAGTTTGAGGCTATCTAGTCTCAAACTAAGCAAAACTGCGCTATGAGAAAAGACCCCAAACGAAATAAAAATGACTTGCTTACACTAACATTTCTCTTAGATGTAATTTGTGGTTCTGTATTAGCTTACAATTTTATTTTAAAATCACACTCACGAGTATTTCTATTTCAATGTTGGCTGAAAAACGTAAAATAAGTAAAATGTCTCATCCAAAACCACAAGAACTTGGTAAAATTATGATAGCAACGAAACTCGCAAGCAAGACGGATTACCGCGTCGCTTCAGTACCGGCACTGGGTTTATTTAAATTTGTACTTCTGTACATAGCTTTATCGCAGTACGGTGTGGAAACAGTAAGAGCACTTTCAAGATTTCAAACATAAAGTTTCTAAGTATTATATCCGTTATCTGGTTCCCATCGTACAAGCTATGCTTAGTTTGGGGATAGATGGCGCTGTGTGAAATGTCCACACACATTTATTTATTTATTAAGATAACTTTCATTTGACAACCCCATCATGCCCCATCCCAGAGGCGGATGTATCATGGGAGAGGTTAAGTGGATAGGTACAAGTCCCACAACCCCCTGCCATCATCCCCCTGGTGGCAGGAAAGTGCGAGGGCATGTTCCTCCTCCAATAAATGGGGTAAGGTAATATAGGTACTTGTCTCGTTGCAACACTGAGTGGGCATAAAAAAACATAATACAAACTTTCGGAATTATCAACAGATTAGTGATTAGTGTCCAGTGTTGTTGTGTTGTGCTGTATTGTATTATGTCAGTAAGCTATGGTAACTACCACGTAGGCTTTTACCATACAACTCAACATGAAAAAATAAATATAGGATTACGAGTTAAGTATTTAATCGTTCGATTGTTCAGTGGTTTAGTCGACCAAATTAAACGATACTACAAATATTAAAACGCCCTTACTGCTGGGTAGTTTATAGGTCTGCTTCAAGTTGTTGATGGACTTTGAAACTGGATCCGAGTCTTTTTATCCAGTTTTTATTTACGTCGTTGAATTTTATCGAGTTGCCGAAATGTAGGCAATATTATTTAGGTAAGAATGGTCAAAGTTTATTTATTGAACTCGTAAAATGCGTTCATTGTGAAGTACTACGAGCAACCACTCAAAGTGGCTCTCTGTGGGGAGGCCTATGTTCAGCAGTGGACGTCTTCAGGCTGTTGATGATGACCTAAGTGAAATAAAAAAAAAATGACATTATCATTTATCACGCATATCCTAGTTTCAGGGATGGATGGATGCGAGTTCAAATCCTATTCGTGATTCAAATTTTATTTTTAAATTAATAGATAACGCTAAGCAGACAATACTGCCATAAAAATCACTATCGAGGATGTTGTTAGATATCTATAAATCATTTCCTTAGGTGATCTCTTGGTGATGATGATGTTGATGTTGATGATGATGACGATGATTATGATGGTGATGATGACGATGATGATGATGATGATGATGATGATGATGATGATGATGATGATTTTAGCTGTCATAGGTTTCGTTATTGAAATACGAAGTCTTGTATTGTGTAAATTCAGTACAGTCATCTTGAAGCCTCTACAACGCAACACTAACAAGAGCTCGTCCGTAAGCCCACAGATTCAAAAGTATTTGCCAGTCAAATGAGGCGCTCGACAGTTTGAATTGCAAAGCAGATGTTTTGTCGCCGCCACTACATGGAGTCTCGACTCTCGCCTAATGATAATGATTGAGTTTGCTTCCTGGCTTCCTTGGAGGAATTTATATCTAGCCTACAGAATTCTTTCAAATTAATTATTTTGTTTTGACATGCCAAAATTGTAATCGGTGTAAAACTGTAAGTTAGCATGGGTTCAGATTGTTGTCGATTTCCCATAAAGTCTTAGTACCTTTCACGTCGAATTCCCGATACGTTGACTTCTTGCAAATCGATCGCTTATTTGATGTCGACTGACTCTCATGATGTAGTTTTATGTGGTAATTGTAATTGATTCTGTCGTTTTTATCACAATAAATAAATAAATAAAAATAAAATATATTAACAGTTTAAAAAATATGATTATTATTATATCAACCTTGGACTTGCCCCGTATTAAAGAACTATGCTGAGTCGTATATCGATGCTCTTCATTATCATCACCATCATCATCACCATCATCGTCACCATCATCATCAACAACAACATCTACATCATCAACATCAAGAGATCATCTATGGCAATGATGGTTAATAGATATATCAATATATTAGTGATAGTTCCTTTCTATCGATTGACACTAGTTTTACTACTGGGCAATAAATCATGTTTTTTTTATAGCAGATTATGGACAGGCCACTCTCCATACAGAAATGTTCGATGCTCTTTATGAAGAGCCAGTTCTAAATACGAACAAATAAATAAAAACACTGGCAAAGAAATCGAGTCAGCCCAGTGCAGTAAAATCGAGTTAAAACTGAGGATGCTACGCGGTTAGCGCGCGAATTTACTTTTTATTTTACTAAGCGGCTACTGACCTTATTTTTGATGCCTGCTGTAAGTAACGTTTCACTGAAAAAATGTTTCAGTTGAATCTCATGGGGGCCCAAACTGTGTATTCAATTAAATAACTTTGTAGATTATTAGTATTTTTTAAATTAAGTTGAGATTCTTATTAGTTAAGTAGGTATCCATTTTTTACTGTCTATAATTTCAGACTTTGTTCATGCTTTTTTTTAAGTACCACTACTTGCAAGGTAGTATATTATATTCTGTGGTAGTTTATATTTCTCTGTACCACTTAACACTTATAATACCTACTTATGTCTTAAAATCGTAGGTCTGTATAAATGTATGGTGTTTTCCAAAAGTCTTTTACTCCTAAAATCTCAAAAATGGAATACCTCTAATAAAATTCAAACCATTCCACGAAGATTCAAACCCACAAATCTCCAAACTCAACATCCGCATCCGCTCCCAGGATCAAAGCGCGAAACTCGGCAACCTAATTGCTTTTCAATCATCGGATTCGAAAAACAAATCATAAACAACTTCGACTCGAGTAATCGGCTGCAATCGAGTCAGCATCGGTAAATCGAGTTATACGTGCGCCGTCGTCGGTCGCTGTCCCGTAAGTCCATTAACACGGGCGACTTCAAATCCCTTTAAAAAGTAACTTTTAAAATACCTTTTGCATTATAACTGAGCACAGAAAATACAAACAGTAAAATAATTTTTAAAAACCAAAAAAAAAAATACTGATTCCTATAATTAATTGCATTTTCTGTTTAAATGAAATTATCTTGTTAAGCGACTTATGGGACTAGAAGACTACGGCCCATATTCAAAAACCAATTTTAAATGGTTCCTGAAATGTGTTCTAGGTGATACAATTTTACGCTCAGACAGCTCAAAGTATGTTTTCATTTGCCTATTTTAGTTAGAATGGCATTATTTTGGTTTTACACGGAACCAGTGGATTTCGTTCGATCTTTCATTCGAAAATAGTTTAATCTGTATTTTTGATCACTTTGTTTTTTATACGATATGACAAATTATGACTAATAGCAGTTTTTACCAATGTACTCTGTGTATAATAGTTATCTGTGATGACAAATGAGAATTCGTTTGTTTCTCGAAATCCACAATCCACATTTTCTTTACAAGTCATCAGATAGAGTTTTGGCGGGAACGCGGAAAAATTCACGTCATTGCATTGTATTATTATTCAAAACTTTTGCTTTTTCCAGTGTTAATGTTTAAAATTGGTGGCGTTTTACGCATTAAGTGCTGAATTACGAGCATGAGTGAGGGCAAGTGATATAATGTGGTGAAACGTGATTTTTCGTGTTGCTTTCAAAACTCCATAGAAGCTTCTACTAAAGTTGCCACCACTTTGCTGGAGCATGACTTAGACTGGACTATGACTACCTGACTTAAACTGGACTATGACTATGACTAGGACATGACTTTGCGTGAAATATTTTATAACACGATGAAAATATAATACTTGACACTGGCTAAATACACTATGTGTGGAGCCAAAATATAAGAAAAAAAAAATCATCAGATATCGAACTATTTGCATTGCATCGTGTTTACGTATATTGTCACCTGAATTTAATCATCAACATTAGCCTACTCCACTCCCTAATCCACTGCTGAATATAGGCCTTCCCCAGAGAGCACCACTTTGAGCGGTTGCTCGGCTACTACATCCATCGTTGAGGTTAGTAAATTCTAATTTACTTTGGATCGCTTTGGGACCTACCTACGCCCGGCGCGCCGCGCCTGAGTGGTTAAAAGCAAAGACTTTTATCCAGTAACGAAAAAAAAAGTAAGGCAAAACCGTACACACCACTTTGGGTGTGATTGGATCTCAGCTGTCAAACTCAAAATCAGTCGTTGCTTGGACGTACAACACCCAGACACAGAACAAGTATTTGCGCTTTTTTAGGGTTCCATACACAAAGGGTAAAATGGATCCTATTACTAAAGACTTCGCTGTCCGTCTGACTATTCGTTTGCCCGTCTGTCACCAAGCCATATCTCATGAACCGTGATAGATAGACAGTTGAGTGGTTTCACCCCCAAAAATAGCCTACAATAAATCTAAGAAGAAATAAAAGCTATATAAATCAGAAAATTTGTTTCATTTAATCCTTTCTAGAATATAAACTCATACATTTTATTAGTTACTGCAGGAATGTATCATGCTCCTGTAGTATTTAATAAAATGTATTATGATGTTTAAAAAGTTGTATTACAACACCAATAACTTTCTAAGTTACTCCCATGTCGTTTTTTTTTTGCCACGGCGCGTATATACTGTGCTATCGATATCGATATTTGAACATGGAACTAGGTGCACCACTATGGTGACACAAGCGCTTGGTGGAGACACTGTAACTAACTGTCAACCATAGAGCTCTCCTATCCACAGAGTACATTGGTAAAGATTGAAAGTCCTATCTGTCTTCACTAATATAATAGATAGCTGTGATACAAAATTGTTGAAAATAATTTATTGAAATTATTATGTGGCTTCAAAATCACGAACGATAGACAAACGGGAAAAATAAAACAACCAATTGACGACAAAGCGAACCGCTATAATTATATGAATCTCCATACTGCAGTAGAAAAGCTTGTTTATAATATCGGAGAATTCGCCCTCATGTATGAAAATACATGAGATAAGGAGATAAGAATATACGATAGCTATTTCAACACGTAATAATCCTGACCTAATGCAGGCATATATCAGGATATATGGCCGTGTATTTAAAAGCTCACAGAGGAAGTGACCAGACGTAGATTCGACGATATAGCGTTGCGGAAAGGAGGACCTGGAGGAATATGTTAGGTGTATTCCACGACCACTGCATGTGTTTTCCGAGACGATTTTGTAGTGTTTATTATGAAAAAAAATCACCACTATGAAATAAATCTACCATTTGCATTCAGCTTTCACAGTTCACTTACTTACCTTACCTACTAAAGATAGACTAAACAGTGGCTTTATTTAAGTAGGTATACTCAAGCACTGTTTTGAGTTTGTTTACCTAAATACTCTGCAAGAAACATAACCTGCCTGACTGATACACCTGTTAGGTGTCCACCAAAGCGCCATCCATCTAACAACCACTAAACCATTCAACACCACTTTGAGCGGCTGGTTGCCACTTGTATCAATCGGCTGCTCTGCGGTTTTAACCAGATCATCGGTCCATCTAGGTTTTGGGAGGCCACCCTACGCTGCATGTTCCAGCTCGTAGTCGCCACTCAAGAACTTTTCTTCCCCATCGGTTTCAGTTCTATAGTTAGTAATGTGCGACGTGGCCTGCCCAGCCCATTGCCATTTCAATCCACTTGTGTAAATAAATATCAGCCGCTTTAGTTCTACGGATCTGCTCATTTCGGATCTCATCGGATATCCTCCCAAAATTGCACAAATTTGGTATTCCGTGGTGTTGTCTTTACCAATGTACTCTGTGGTGGTGTCTGACTTACCAATGTACTCTGTGATTTCAAACTTGATTTGGGACAAAATGGAACTAAATATGAAGTAGATATGAGCGCCGCGTTAGCGCGCCGCCGTCACCGTAAATTCATGACGGCGCTGAGCACAACACGGCGGCGTGCCGTCGTGGCTTGCTTTCTCGCTTTTACTAATGAGTACTGACCGATCCGACAGTTTCTGAAGAATGCATCATAACGCTATTTTGATGTAACACCACATAATCGCAATATTTTTGTAGTCCAAGCGCTAACGTACTCTACAGACATGACAGGCTCATCTCCGCATCGTCGTCACCCTAGAAATATCTTGGGTGACTCAGAACACCCTATTACACACAGCCGTCATATCGATTGCGCTAGGATAGTAAAGCGGAATCTGACCTAAGTGAACCATATTATCTTTCAGTTTTACACTTGATTGTACTTAAATTACTTGACATATAGCGTATTTGGCAAATTTCATGATTGGACAAAAAGACAATTTGACGAACTACCGATTTGACCAATATCCAATTTGACAAATTACCGATTTGACGAATATATGATGACTGATGACTGATAAAATACTATATAAGTATTGTATCAGTCATCTGGTTCCCATAGTACAAGCTATGCTTAGTTTGGGGCTAGATGGCGCTGTGTGAATTGTCCACACATATTTATATTTTATATTTATATCTAACTTGACCAATGTCGTTCAACCCTCGTTTTCGTCACTGGTATAAAAATCGACGTAACGTGACAATGACAACAGACTATCTCGCCGGCAAGGTCGACCGACCGTGTGGCCCCGTAGCAATATGACTTTCTGTAAGTTTTTTTAAAGAAATTGTACGCAGGAAAAAATCTCAAACCAAGGTCGCCGCGACGGCGAGCCGCCGCCGCCGCCGCCGTGAAGACTTTTAGTACACGCCGCCGCCGTAAAATTGGTCATCAGTGCTCATATCTATGAAGGCGTGAACCATTTACGGGCTGCGATTTTATGGGCGGGGTTATAGAAAAAATGGGTGCGTCTATTCCCTCCAGTGGATCGTTATTGGTTAATAAGTACTTTATCTTGTAAATAATAAACGATTTTAAAGCTAGGCACATATGACTTGGCCAAGTTCATTGGCTGATTGTAAAATCTGAACATCCAATGAATGAGCTGTTTTTTTTGTACTGATAGTTACAGGGTAAGGTGGGTCCGGTCGTACCCCCTGAATAAAAAACTGGTAAAAAATGTCTGTCTATGTATTATAAATTAAATCAAAATTCTTGCGTAGTACCTACATTGATTCTTTAGTTATTACGCTAAATCAAAATATTATTAAAATCTTTCAGAATTTAATTTACATGATTTTAATTTTTATTCTAATTTATTTTTATACCTACCTACTTACTTAATTATTGATTCATTTGTATTATGTTTTATAGGGCCAATGTCTGAAATAAATGATATTTAATTTAATTTAAGTAATTTAAATTTTTTTAAAACAGATATTCATCATCATCGGCCAGAAGACGTCCACTGCTGAGCATAGGCCTCCCCCAAAGAGCGCCACTTTGAGTGGTTGCTTCCACGGTCCACCTAATCTAGTGAGGGGCCGGTCTACACTGCATCTACTAGTTCGTGGTCACCACTCGAGAACCTTTCTTCCCCATCGGTTGTCAGTTTTACGAACGATGTGACCCGCCCACTGCCACGTCACTTGGTAATTCTGAAAGGTATACCGGTGACTTTAATTCTCTTGCACCTCATTTCAGATCTTGTCTCGCAAGGAAACACCGAGCATAGCTCTCTCCACAGCTCGCTACGCGACTTTGAGCTTACTCATTAGGCCAACAGTAAGAAACCAGGTCTCAGTGCCGTAAGTCATCACTGGCAACACACACTGTTTGAAAACTTTCATTTTCAGGCTTTGAGGTATTTTAGACGAAAAGATAGGTCGAAGTTTCTCGAACGCTGCCCAGCCGAGTTGGATTCTCCGTGCGACCTCTTTGTCGAAGTTGGACCTACCCATTTGGATCTATCCTAGGTAGGCATATTTTTGTTGAAAACACATTGAAAGTATCGTTCCCATCAATTACCGGTACAGGTGGAACATGGGCATTAGACATGATTTTCGTCTTGTCCATGTTCATCTTAGACCAACGTGTTGGGAGACTATTGAGATCGTTGAGCATGGTGCTAATAGATATTATACCTACATATTTCAATGTGTTTCTAAAAAATACTTTGGGTACAAACTTACAAAATAACCGGCCAAGTGCAAGTCAAACTCGCGCACTAAGGCCTCCGTACCATTAACTATAAAATGACCAAAAAATCACATTTGTTGTATGGAATAAGAAAATAGTATCCATTATGACAATTGGTGAAATTGGTTGAACTAATTTATTGTTGGTGTATGTATCTACTAGATATTACTAAACTATCATCTTCCGTGACTTGTTTCCAAGGCATTATTAAATATTTTTTTATGCATAAATTAATAATATTACTCAAAAGATAAACTTTAGTGAAAACAAAAATAAAATATCACAAAAAATTACAAAGTTACAAGTAAGCATTTTAAAAACAGGATTAGAAAGAGATAGCTCAAACGGCCAGTGATGTCAGAGCAAGGTCGTTCATAGTACTAGGCTGTGGTAGCTTTACAAACAATCTCTTTGGCATGTGACGTCACAAGTGGACTTTTCATAGTAACTGTGGAGGTGCTCTGTTTCGCGAGAAAGGGACAGAAGATGGCCTCTCCTTTCTATACCGATTTTACTTATTTTTTTAATTATTGCATTCATTTTTAATCTTCTTTATGAAAGTAAAGTATTTACTTGTTAATTTTTAATACTAGTCATTATGCCTATTATTGTCTTAGGCATTTATGCAACTGACTGAGTTTAGTGCACCGAATTTTTATCGTTTAGTAAATCCTAGAGAAATAAAAGCAAACCTAGGAGCTGTCAAACTTTAGTGCAGACGGGGATTAGACTGTGGTACGACTAAGGCAACCTTTCTCTAAAATAGTGATTGGTTAAAAGAAAGATTCCATTTGGCCAATGACGACGAGATCTTCATACACAAGCATGCGCAGTAAATGCCATTTTACGTAGAAAGTTTTTTAACTAAAATGTTCTAAAACTCTTATAGAGCTGTCAAATGCAGTGGTATTCAAAAACGATCATCAAACTGTTCTAGTCATAGATAACAGAAAAAACTATTGTTACTCTGTGGTTTTAGTAATATGACGTTTCCAGTAGCATTAAAATTATTTTACACGGAATTCGGTCACATTGTTCAGTTTTTTATCAAAATGCTTATTCTTATCTATAGTAATTTTTATAACTTAAAAAACCAAGGAATTCATATGCTCATACCTAACTGGAACGACGACGTTCCTCACGAACCTACCAAGATACGGCAAGATTGGTTGAATAATGCGACCTGTACGCAAGTACGACATCGTACTTGCGTACTCACTTCGTTCGCTTTGTCAAATATTTCCCAAAGAATACACAGTCGTGAAAGGTTCTCGAGTGGCGATCACGAACCGGAAGGCGTAGCGTAGGCAGAGGCCTCACTGGATGAACCGACGACCTGCTGAAAATCATGGAGAGCCGATGGACGCAGGAGGCGAAGAGCCGCTCAAAGTGGCGCTTTCTGGGGGAGTCCTATCTAATGTCTAGAAGCTATAGATGATGATGATAATGAAGCAGTTGTGAAAGCTACAAGCTATTTTAAAATAAAGGAATAGAGAGAGACAGGTCTAACATTCTGTGACGTCAGTTCTTGCTCATTCATAGTGCTTCATTATTTAGCTGTGGTAGCTTTACATACAATAGAGTATTATCACAGAGTAAGCAACGCATCAATGGCACGTCTTAGGCTACTGTGACCTCTTCCCATCAGGAGGGCCGTATGCTTGTTTGCTACCTATAGCATAAAAAAAATCACATGAAGTTATAAACGTGCGTTTTCAAAGTCACTGTGGGGAATCTCTGTTTTGCAAGAAAGGGACAGCCAATATCTCCTCTAGAAACTTTAAAAGATTATTACTCCGAGATTTATTTACAGATTTTACTAATTTTTTCATTTAATTTGAGCCTACAAGCGCTATTATGAAAATAAAATTTTAATTTTAAATAAGAAACATGAAATAAGAACAATGTCTCGAATAACCTTTTATTTTAGTTTCATCCTAAGGGTGAACATATTCAACAATATGTGGTATACCACAGATACTGCTATATAATGTTACTATATACGTAAGGCCTCCGTCACTCGATGTACTTGCGCGCGCTAACTACCTACCGTCAGATGGATTGTCGAAAAGCCTTAAATCAGCGCTGTTGCCGCCAACCGCGTGACGCGGTCGGACAATTCAACTTTACTAGGAATTGAATTAGTGTTAATATAACTTTTAGAAATTTATGTGCAGGTAGGATACGTAGATGTACCTACATCGAATATAAAAAAACAAGATTTTCTACAGGATGTAATTAAATTCATAAGCATAAATTGCACCCATGATACTACATCATTTATAGATGATTATTAAATAGTAAAAGTGTGTAAATGAAAATATTTTTATTGAAAATTATGAAGATTACCGCGGCACCTAACGCAGTTGGCACGGATGATTTTGATATATTTAAACGTTTTTATACCTTGTATACTAATTAAAAACAGTACTACATTATTTTAATTAAATTTTGTATTGTAGCATTTGATTAAGTAAGTTATTCCATTTTTTGGAGTTATAATTATTACTAAACCAATGTGTTAGAATTCAAAAATTTTGGTCCAGACGTAACCAGTATCAGGAGTAGGTACTTAGTTTCAAAGGGTGCTAATTAATTCAATTACACCCAGTATATTTTCTATTTAGGTACCGGATAATGATGAAAGTAAAACCGTAAGAAAGTTAACCAATAAACATGTTTCTGATACCTACTGATGTAGGTACCTACTTAGGTATTTTATATATTTTGTCATTATCTTATTAGTTAAAATATACACAGGCCACATCCACATCTAATCTAAATATTGGAGAGAAACATTGATATTGAAAAAGTGGCTATCAGTTGACAACGACAAGCGCCTCCCTAGTCACTATCTCCCTCGAACCACGTTTCCGTCCGATGTACAAATTCCAGTTAGTATAGAATATCATATTAAACTTCCATGTGCTTGACATCAATTAACAACATCTGTCACTGTTGTGTAAATTATATACTCTTTGACTGTTGTTTGTATTTTCTTTGTACGACCATGGTATTTTAAAAAATAAATCCAACAAATTGTGGTGAATTATCCACCAAAAATAACTTAATAATCATAAAAAAATCACCTACTAAAATAAATTGGAAAAGCAACGTAAACTACTTATCTGACAAAGTGAGTAGTACCTACCAGACCGATACTTCTATTCATCGATAAGTTACCACGCATAGCTCCATGATACCACGATTGACCATCATCAGTCGGAAGGGGAGCACGTCCACTGTTGGCTTGGGTAACTAGCCTCTTGAATCCAACAGCTCCTGACGGTTTTGTTAATATCTACCTACTCATACGTTACGCCTTATCGGTCCGTGGTATCCACGCGAAAATCTTTTTGGTTCTCATCGTTTATATCTTAGTGTCAATAAAGAGTTTATAATATAATTCTTTTCTGTGTTTGGTACCGAGTAGGTATACAGCAACCATAATTTAAAGTACACAGAAAGTAGAGCCTATGTTCAGTAGTGGACGTCTTCGGGCTGCTAATGATGATGATGATGAGAAAGTAGAGCTAGGTACTACCAGGCCACCACAATGGCCACAATGGTCGTGTTTTTTAACATTTTCACATATTTCGTATTTTGTTTCAGAAATGAGAGCCTGCAGTACCTACTGTGTTGTGCTTTTGTTACAGTATTGTGATCATAAAATATTGGTGATATTACGTTAAAGCGCATGCAGTTTCCGCAACGACTTTGTAAACATGAAACATGACTACCCGCCTCTTATAATGCTACAATTTACACCCGTTGAGCTAGATGTACCTTATTTGTCTTTGGTACTATAGTCGCATTATGTATTTATACCTTCTTAGAATAATTGTATTTATTTTATAAATTGAAATAAAACTTTGTGAGGTCATGTTTTGCATTATACTTCACCTATAAAAACATCTCCCCAGGATCCTTGCGTCTTTTTCTCACAGGGCTTATTTATACGCTCGTTATACGGGTAAATGGCCAGATGAGACCAACAGCATTAAATTGGCACTACAAAATTGCAGTTTCAGTAATACAGCACTAGTAAGATAGACCTAAGTCTCAGAGTGGTATTTTTTATGTCGATGAGAAGTTTGTGAATATTTACATGAAATAAATCACATAAAGCTAAACGAGATAAGTACCTATGTTTTCCTATTGTATTCAACCGTGTGGTCCAGGTATAACTATATATAGGCCCACCACAAATCTTGTCATGGCTACCATAAGTGCAAGCAATGGGCAGCAATATTCTCTTTCGCACTGAACTGTAATTAAGGGAAGCTCAACTACTTAGAACGAGCCGGTAAAGCTAAGCAATGGACGCCATGATCCCTGCTTAGATGGGTGACCGCCACAAAAAGTGATCATTTACAGCTGAGCTCTACAATGCTCCGGTGAAAGCACGTTAAGCCATTGGTCCCAGCTACTGTGAGCAGCACCAGAGCTGACTTCAATTCTTCAAATCCTTGAAATTCATCCTTTCTCGTGAAAGAATTTCAATCACATTGTATACCAAAGCCGTTTGCAGTAATCATATCGCAGATTTCTTTTTACAATACCCCACGAAAATGTTCAATGATCCCGTTAAAGTACCCTCCTACCTATTTTAGCTTAAAACACGATTTTAGTGACGAAATCAGCGTTTTCGATTACAATTTTTTCTATTAAATCGGTGATTGTCCGCTCTGATTGGACGTTTTAACATGACGTTTCAAACTTTGCTCTGATAGGTTATAATATCGTTTAGTATTTGACAGATTGATGACAGATTGACACAAAATGGAGGATAAAATGATGATAAAATTCATTTTTGAATACAAAATTTCACTAATCTCGATTTCAGAACGATTTCAGGAAGCTTTGAGTAAATTCTGAAATACACAACTTGCATACATGCCTTTATAATAGAGATAAAAATGGTTTTTGAATACAAATTTCGTAAGTAGTTTCTCAAACGTATCTTTAATCGATTGCAACTTTCTTTGAATATGCCCCTACGTCCGCAACTTCGCATGCCAGCTTTTATACTTTTTGATCGCAATTTTTCGCTGCGTTCCTTTTTTGAAAACATCCCGCTTGCGATGCTGAGCTGGATTTGGAATGACAGGTTATCTTTGGCCTTTGAGGTCTTTTGCTTTGCTCATAATTTCTTTTTTTGTTTTGTTTAACTTATTTACCTAATACGTATACAAGGTGTATTTTTTGGGTTGGGGTTTCATGGAGACTGTATTATTGCAAAGTATTGCTTTTTGCATACGTATACTAATAGTCAGACGTGACTTCGCCGATGTTTATATTTGGCGTTTTGAACGGAATTACATTAAGTTATTTCTGTGTACATACCTAACCTATACAGGATGTTATTGAATTCATTAGCATCCTTTGAAACTAAGCACCTACTCCCGACACCGATCACGTCTGGGCAAACATTTATGAAATCAAACGTATTGACTTTGGTATTAATTATAACACTAGAGAATAAGATAATCAACTTAATCAACTACTGTAGTATACAAATAACAAAATAAAAATTAAGCACTGTTTTAACAAAAAAATGTAAAAGTATCAAAATCATTTGCGCCAACTACGTTAGACTCCGGCAGTATTCATGAGATAACTTAAGAGTTTCGGAAGTCACTATTCTAATATGCCGCAAGCGTCTACTAAAACCAATCTGTCAGATGTGTATTTGTTAGTAAACTTAAAAATATTCAACTAATTTATCTGCTGTTGTCATGAATAAAACATTTTTCTTTCTTTCTTTCTTTCTACTACCTTAGAGCAACGTAATAAGAATAAAAACTGCGTAACATCGCAACCTTCGCCACGCCTCCCGGCCTTCCTGGTGATCTTGCGTCTTATTCCAACCAAACAATCGGCGCCGGCCCCCCGCCCGGCACGTCACTCGGTCATCGCACTCCCAGCTGGTCATCTATCATTACCTAATCTGTGGTCTCAGTCGTCACTCGCCAGCGCAGCGATACGGTCGCCGCGATAATTTATTGCAGATGCGATCGTATTGAATTTCAAGTACCTACCTTCTTCTAATGTTTTATTTGATACCTACTTTTAATGATAATACGGACAACTTAGTGTTAACGCAAGTAATGTTGTACCGATCGTTTAAATACGCTATGACCATGTTAGGTGGTTACTGGTGATTAAATTATTTGTCTATCCTTTATCAACTTAATCAACGAGTATTTTTCTAGGTATGTATTATCCATTTTTTATTTCCAAATAACTTCCTAAAGTCACAAATTATGTTGTTAGCAGGTACCATTATTTTGAGTGTCCTAATATCAATTCGCCGGTCAATGTAACTATTAAGAAATAGTTTGTAGATTAGGTACACAATTGATTAGATACCTACTTACTTGAGGTCTTAAGGTTTTAACTAGTGCAAATACCGTAAAACATTAGATCCTAGGATAACTGCGTCAGTTAGGTAGAGTCGAGTGTGATGGCGCGGGGCGCGGGACTGGCGGCCGGCAGGGCGGCGCGCGCGCGTTCTGCTATTATTACTTTGTGGCCGTCGCGCGCCGTTTCTATTCCTACTTGTCATTGTAATAGGTACGTATTGCGCGTTTGCGCGCCGCAGTTTTTTGGTAGTAATCATATTTTTTAATAACAGCTTCAAATTAATTTTTTATTTTTCATTCGTTCTCTTTTCTCTATAAAATCCATCAATGTCTTCTCTTCGCATCATGCCTGCATGCGGACATAATCCGAAGAGAAGACAGCAAATTTAAAATGGTTTGATTATAATCATTCGCAGTATACCTAAAAGGAAGCTGGTTCATTTTACTTCTATAATTATTCAAAGATTTCTAAAAACACAATTTTTTTATTCACACAAAATATTCATAATCATTTCCTAAACTCTATGAAACTAGCCACTGCTTTAAACACGTCATCAGCGAAGGTCTTCGGTCTCTCGAAGGCTGCGAAGTGACCGCCAGTCTCCACGGTGGTAGAACCTACCAAGTTGGGGTACTTCCACCGTAGGAGGAAGTCAGGGTGCTGGACTAACTCGTACTTTAGACGGAGAGCCCAGGTCGGAACTGACGTAGGGATTCTAGAAAAGAAATTTGAATTTGAATCTGGAGTAGAACGGACCCCACGCTGCATATAACATTAGCCTTGTTATACGGAAACAGCAAAAAGTGGCATGCTTCCGTTCAGGCTTTGATCAAGTTATCGGAGGCTGGAGACTCCTAATAGCAGTAGGTGCAGTTTAGCAGTTTTTTGAATACATACACACATGGCCTTTTCCGTCTTTTGATACAAGGAATCCTAGTTAGGATCCAGAATCTATGTATGTGATCATTGGGTGTGATAACCACTTACTGAGCCAAAGCCTGCTGCACATCACCATTCTTAAAAGACTCTTTATACAGTCTCATAGATGTGGTAATGCTGCCCGTAACCCAGTACAGCATAATATTGTCCAGCAGCTTCTCCATGCTATAATGTCTCTTCAGACCTCCCATAGATTTTCTCTTGTTTCTAGGATCCGTGAATATCATAAAACGGTCCAAGATGTAGGCTGCTAGACCTACTGGAGAGTCTTGGAGGGCTATACCTGGAAGAAGCAGATTTTTATTGGCGTTCTTCTTGGTAAATTAAAATAATCTTTGCGATCATCAACCCTGCCTGTAGTGATTAGGGCAACCCCTCCCTAGTTATGACAAGCATCAAAAGTAGCACAAATTAAAACGCCCGTTGATAGCAGCTCGTGAACATAATTTCTCCTACAAACACGGCTCACTAGCGCGGGCAGGGGGCAAAGTAACAAAACGAGACAAAAGCATACGAAATTACAAAGAACAGAGCAGGATGGAATAGAGGACGCAACGGGTGTCTTTTTCCTCGTAAAAGTTTAGTGGTTAGAATACACCACTTATTTTCGTATAAAGAGAAGTTGTATCGTAGTTCAACTGGAATTATAGTCAATGTAAGTAGCGTTTCGTGAAGGAGGCCTGTGTTCCGCACTGTACGGCTTCCAGCTGTCGATGTGTTGTTTAAAATTAACTTTATAAACATCTTACCAATAGTATCAGGCTTTGTAGTCTGAAGATGCATATACCCAGATTCTTCTAAATAGAACTTCGCCTTATCCATCAACGGGTACATTCTGTTTTCGATATTCTCAAACACCTTGCTCGGGTAGATGCTACTTAAAACCCACACCCAATGAGCGTACTTTGACAGGTTTGCTGAAAACGAATGTGATTATTAGAGAATTACTATCAGTTGAGAAGACTACTAGGTTACTGTTTTCATTGGAATTAGATTAGCCTAGATTAGTATAATCGGTGTTTCCCTGCGAGATAAGGTCCGGAACGAGGAGATCCACAGAAGTACTAAAGTGACCGATATAGCCCTTAAAGTTGAAATGGCAATTGGCAGGCCACATTGCTCGCAGAACTGACAACCGATGGAGAAGAAAGGTTCTCGAGTGGCAACCACGAACCGGAAGGCGCAGCGAAGGCAGACCCCCCACTAGGTGGACTGACGACCTGGTGAAAACCACGGGGATCCGATGGATGCAGGAGGCGAGCAGCCGCTCAAAGTGGCGATCTCTTGAGGAGGCCTTTGTTCAGCAGTGGACATTAACGGGCTGATGATGATGATGATGATGATGATGATGAGTATAAACGGTACAGTAATAAGATTGAGGCATGAATGGAGTTAGAAGAGATCGCAATGGTATCAGGACAATACAATCAAAAAAGTCTAGACCTAAGTGGAACCGGAGCGTTAAAAATGTTTCTAAAATATGTGGATAGGGCAAAAGAAAAACAGGGGGAGGGAATGGGATGGAATGACCAAAGGAAAAACAGGCTGTATGTGAATAGATTAAACTTTTTTAAATTTAAATATCAACTCGTATAAAGCTGGGGTAGGTCAGCTAGTTCATTCACAATGATCAGTTTAGTGTACTCCATCCATACGTCTCGAGTTGAAATGTGCTAACTGTTCTACCCGGTTTTGTTTGGTTTTGTTTGTTCAGTTTGTTTATACTGCCTATGTTGCTATCATACCAATAAATTTAAGCCTGACCTACCAGGGAAGTTAGTATGGAAGCCCAAGACTTCATCTGGGAAGATAGTAGCCATATGTGAGCCTATAACATGGCCAAAGTCACCGCCTTGAACATAGTATTTGGTGTGACCGATTCTATGCATCAGGTTCCTTATAATGACAGCCATTTCCACAGGAGACATGCCTGGTCTAGTTGCACCCTGAAAATATATTTTATTGCATCATAATTGTAAACTAAGACACTTTACAAACTGATGATGAAATCCTTACCTCAGAGTAAAGGAACCCTGGTAAACTGGGTGCGATGACCTCAAAGACGAAATCATACCCCTTCCGGTTATTAGTCAATCTCGGAATCGTTTCGTAGAACTCTCTAATAGAGCCTGGCCATCCATGTAGCAACACCAAGGGATATACCTGTATCACAATATCTTTATAAGTGTCAAATATTAAAACCACAGAATTCCCCCTATTACATAGGTCCAGAACCGAAGTCTCCATACTTAACCTTGTTTGAACATGAATCAAACCATAGAGCACATTTTTTTTTCTTCTAATGTCAGTTCCTCTTTCAGCATACCATATAAATAGTATTACCCGATTTAGTCGGGTACCTAAATAAAAATCTAGCTAGATGTAAAATGTAAATAATAAAAATTATGTAACGCCTGCATTACATAATTTTAAAAGGCATGAGCTAGGGGAGAGCTTTCCGTTCTATTTTTAAATAAAAGTTGGTTGAATCGAGGCCTCAGCGCTGAGCCTCAGCGCTGAGGTCTCTTGAATCGCTATGCTGATGGTAAGTGAGGAAGTTGTCTCAGGTAGGTCACGTTTGCCTTTGAGATGCCCATTCACTCTCGACTTGAAAATACTCAGAACTTGACTTAACTTTTCTTCAATTCAACCGACACTACTTACTTTAACATTCTTATTCATCAACTTGGGTTTCACGTGAATAAAATGCATATCCAGGCCTTGGATCTTGGTCCTGAAGTGGTTATATTTATTCAGAAACTTGGCCTGTTCTCTGAAACTGTACTTGAAGATCCAGTCCGTCATGAACTCTGCAAAGTCAGTGGAATTGATACCGTAGGTCCAGGCGGACTTTTCGAGGCTGGTAACTTGGGTATTACGCCGGTACAGCTCAAAGAGTGTTCGCATATCTTCTTGCAACTGGAAGAAATAATAAATTAGAGTTTTTTTATTAATACAGTATCTAAGGTACAGTACATACTAATAACTCTCTAACTTTTCCTTTTACTTACTGTTTTTTGGTCGTTCTAGCTCTACTTTTATATAAAACCATATCTCAACGCTAAAAAGCCTATTTAAATTTCTGTTTGGCTAAAAACAAGTTGAATCCGGAAATGAAGTTTCAGGAAATCAATTCCTACCGGAATCGGAGCTGCACTATCAAATTTTAACTTCTCTTTCAGTGGATACAAAGCACACTAAAAAGAAACAATGCGAGCTTGTGCAGAAATACGGAGTTCAAAGCAATTTATTGTGTGTTTAGTTACCAATATTCTTTCACTGAGCTATTAGATTATCAGCGCATCAATTCTAGCGCAATTCAGTGTAGTTTTTTTTATTGTTTGACCACTATCTCACCTGATGGTGGGTGGTGAGTGGTCTCGGATGTAACGTGCTTGCCTAGAAGATACATATTCACTCTCAATTTGAAGACTTCAAGATTGTACTTTTCGTGAAACACAAACACGCAAGCGTTCTTTTCTACTCTTTGGTGGTCCGCATGATAAATATGGCATGATAAAAGTTTGCAACTAGGGATACCGACATACGATTTTTTAATTAATTCTATACCATTAGTAGGAATAGATTAATCTGTAACAAAATTTAAATGAGGAACTGGATTTGAACCCGCTTCTATCCATCCAAGCCGGGAACATGAAGAATTGAAGATACTGTTCCAAGTGATCCCACGTCGGAATGTATCCTTCTCCTCACAAATTATGTAAAAATCTTCGTCATCATCATTAACAGCCCGAAGACATCCACTGCTAAACATAGGCCTCCCCCATAGAGCGCCACCTTGAGCGGCTACTCACTTTTTGCATCCATCGGCTCCTCGCGGTTTTTACCAGATCGTCGGTCTACCTAGGGGGAGGCCGACGATGCCTCTGTAAAGTCTGTATGTAAAGGTAATGCCTCCTAAATCTGTATTTAGTATTTATGATTTTTTTATTACTAAGTATGTTGATTACGCAATGCAGCAAATACTGCGATAAAAATCGAAAAATAGTTTATAATTTTATTTATATCATGGTTGTAAGCTAAGTGAAAAATATCAAGAATCTGGTTTTGAAATCTAATTATATGAAATTTGTGATGGTATCTTTTTATTATGAGAATGAATGACTTGACGAGCTCGTCGTTCACCTGATGTTGAGCGACACGGCTGCCCATAACAGTTGCAGTTTCACTCGGACCTTTAAAATAAAAGTTTCGAATGACACTGCACTGCGCACGTAATCCTGAGACATCACACAAGTCATCAGATACTGGACTATGAGATCAGGTCATAATGTATCATTTGCCCAGTAATTTTACTAGCTTAGCCTTCAAACCGGAACACTACTGGGACACTACTGCTTGGCAGCAGAATAACTGGCAAAGCGATGTAACTTCCACTATGATCACCTAAATGATCACTGATCATAAAATACATCATAAGCTTTAAATGAGAACGTAGAACAAACTTTGTTACTTTTTTTTAAATCTCCTTTACCACAGATACCTGGGTCCGTGCTCTTTGTTAATTTATGATTTAATGTTATTTATGTTTTATTTTATTGAACAAATATCATACACGAGATGACAATTAAATACTTAACCTATTTTTTTGTTTTGTTTTTGTTTTTTATTTTTTTGTTTTTCGATTTGTGCATACACCGCTTTGTTACCTTTGGGAAATACATCATGAACAGCTTGAAAACGGCACATAGGCCGCACAAAGTGCCACTTTGAACGGCCGCTTGCCTCTTGCATCGGCTACTCGCGGTTTTAACCAGATCGTCGGTCTACCGAGAAAGAACCTTTAATCCCCAATGCTTGTCAGTCCTACAAGCGATGTAGCCTGCCCTTTGCCATTATATCGGTCACTATAGTTCTCCTGCGGACCGCCTAACTGCGGTCGGTTAGGGTATATTTGCCTTCTTTCGGGATAACATACCAATCCAAACAGTACTTACAGTATCAGTAAACATAATCCTATAAGGTCTGATTGAAGTGTCCTGGACCTCTTTGCTGTCTGGACCCCAATACTCGTTCAGGTTTATTTTTGGCATCGGCGGAACATAGCTCACGACTGAATAAACTTGAAATGCTACTATTGAAATTATGACGCCTGTGAGTGCAGATGATAATAGAAGCTGAAATTAAAAATAAACAGTCAATAAATTTGTTTTGACGTATTTTTAGAACTTTTTGTGTGCTGTTGTTTATTATATTTGTAATAAATTTTATTTTTCAATGGTTAGTTAGATAAAAAAATAAAACTTAACATAAAAAAAATTAAGAGTGAATTTTGTAAAATTATGTTGATTTCCATCATCATCATCAACAGCCTTAAAACTTCCCTTTGGGTGCCACTTTGAGTGGCTGCTTGTTTCTTGCATCCATCGGCTCCCCATGGCTTTAACCAGATCGTCAGTCCACCTAGTATATGTCCGGTTCGTGGTCGCTCGAGAACCTTTCAAATGTTTTTTTTTTAATCGGTCTATAAGTTTATTAGTACGTATATAACAGTTTATATAGACATTGTTAAATCACCCCTAAGTCAGTCGCGATCATGTCGGGAGTCATAGGTTTATTTAGTACGGCGGGTACGGCATAGTTTTCTACTATCTGTGGTACGGCATTAGCGTAACGCTTTTCACTAAGTACTTTTGTTAATAACAGATACTCCCTAAATAGTTACCTACAGGTTATCTTATTAGATCTCAAAGTCATCATCATCATTGGCCTTTAAGTCCATTACAGACTATTTAAGTTGAAAAACACTTCTTTTGGTGGCTGTATAAGCCGATACGAGAGAGGCACATGCGTCCACACCTTGCGCAGGCGTGTGTTGCGACAGATGGAGTAGTGTCACTGTCATGCCATTTCGCTCTCTTTTCCGCAAGCTTGTCAAACCAAGCTCTATCGTGTAACTTTCGTGATTATAAAGTACATTTTTAATAATTACTTACTATTAATAATATAACATTTATCTTATCACATTAAATACTCATCAATTAAGTCACTCATATCCATAGACATATATATTAGATCTATGCTCATATCGTAAATAGCTACCAACTTTTTATCATCATCAAGTGATTATGAATAGGTACACGTCAGTCAATGGCAAAACGTCAACAGCTTTTTACAGGTTAGGGTCATTGAAAACTTCAGCACTTGGTTCATATCATTATTTTTTTTTAATCACGAACGGTTGTCCAACTCGCACCCATCCGTCCCTAAACTCAGGACATGCTTTACTTAAGCTACCTTAACAAGTGATCAAAATTCTTCACAACAAAGGATCAAGAATTAAAATGAAGTGTTGAAGGATAATTCTTATTAGAGTACCTATTCTTTTTCCCCTTTTTTCTTTAAAACCTCATCTGTTGAAATATTATAGTGGTGAACTGATATGCTCACATCTATTTAGAATTTTGTTTTTGTTATATTTACAATTTTAAAATAAACCGCAGTTGATACAACCGGAACAGAAAATTATTAAAGAATCATTCCGGAGTTTTATTTGAAAAATGTATGGCAGGGGACCGTTTTAGGTATCAAACCGGAATAGATCAAATTACCAGACATAAACCACACTTTTAAAATTTTTTACATTTGATATCTTTCAGTCTAAACATAACACCATCTACCAAAATAATATAATATTGCAATTAGTAGTGTAATAGTTAGTTTGATTAATAATAAATATGTGTGGACATTTCACACAGCGCCATCTAGCCCCAAACTAAGCATAGCTTGTACTATGGGAACCAGATAACTGATACAATACTTATATACTTTTTTGTTTGTAAATACATACCTAAAATACAATATAACACCCAGACGCAGAACAAACATCTATGTTCATCACACAAATGATTGTCCCGGGTAAGAATCGAACCCACAGCCCTCAGTTCAGAAGGCAGGGATACTACCAACTGAGCTATCGGGCCCGTCAAATAAAGGCACATTAAATACTTAACTAAGATAAATTTTATTTATAGGTACTACAACTTGCCGATCGGATCGTAGGTATAAAAGAAAAACTGTTATTACTATAAAATTAAGCAGTAACTTATAAATTGTCTACTTACAAAATTTAAGATTCCGCTAGTTTTCTTTTTTTGGGCTACATTTTTTTTGGTACTTTCTTTTGTTTTCTCATTTTCAGCTTTCGCGTCTTTTTCTGTTTTCTTTTTTGACATTTTTATCACCAGTCCCAATACCAATACCAATACTTTCTTTTCTAAATGCACCAACCACACTGAAGTCTAATTAATGTAGTAATATCTTATCTATCTATCAGTCAGTGTGATATCGATTCATTATTTACGTGTACTTATATTATGAGTTTTATATCTGAATTTATGTAATTTTTAATCCACTGATAACACATTAAAAATGATGGAACATATTATTATCAATTTTATTTGTTATAATATATAATATATATGTATTTAAATACCTTTGTAGCCGCAATTTTAATCACTCTAATTATGATATTTTTAGTTTATAGCGTAAAGAAATTACGTGTTTAATTTTAATTGGCTATTTTGGCATGTTGTTAAATCTATCCCGCCCGGTGACGCTGTAAACGTCGGTAGAGACCAACAGCCTTAGGCTGTTCAAAAAAATTTGTTAAATCTATGTTTTTGTGACTGATTACGGACACCTAAAATGTTGCATTTGAGACATTATAATGACTTGGGTTTATTATAAATTTGTCAATATGAGTGGGTAACAGTTGCAGATGCTTCTTGAAACTCTATTAATGTAATTAACGAAATATTCAGTTTCGCTTGATACTACACTGCGCACGTCATCCCGAGACATCAGTACCTATCAGTATAATGTGGGATAATAGGCATGATGACTAAAATTTTTTGGATAATATAGTTATATTTCTCAAAAGATAAACATATATGAAAACAAAAATTAAAAATCTCAAAAAATTACCAGCATTTTAAAAACCGGAAGATAGCTCAAACGGCCAGTGACGTCAGAGGAAGGTCGTTATAGTACCTCATTACTAGGCTGTGGTAGCTTTTCATACAATCTCTTTGGCATGTGACGTCACGAGTAGATTTTTTATAGTAACTGTGGGGGCGCTTTGTTTCGCGAGAAAAGGACAGGAGATGCCCGCTGTAGAAACCTTAAAAGCTTATTACTCCGTGATTTATTTACCGATTTTGCTTATTTTTTCCATTATTGCATTCATTTTTAATCTTCTTTATGAAAGTAATAATTACTTGTACATTTTTAATAGTAGTCATCATGCCTATTCTTTACCTTAAAACCTTTTTATGATTACCGAAAACCTTAAGATAATTCCTTAAACTTTTCAAACATACTGGGATACTACCTTCCAAAATCCACCATGCTGGACAAGTGTTGGTTGGTATATTACAGTATGTCATCATCATCATCATCATCATTAACAGCCTGAAGACGTCCACTGCTGAACATAGGCCTCCCCCCGGGAGCGCCACTCAGAGCGGCTGCTCGCCTCCTGCGTCCATCGGCTCCCCGCGGCTTTCATCAGGTCGTCGGTCCACCTAGTGGGGGGCCGGCCTACGCTGCGTCTTCCAGTTCGTGGTCGCCACTCGAGAACCTTTCTTCCCCATCGGTTGTCAGTTCTACGAGCGATGTGGCCTGCCCATTGCCAGTACAGTATGTACCTGAATTCAAATCACTATAGGAATTTTTAAAATGCGGCTTTCTTCCACAAATACCCCATTTTTATTTACTGGTACTAGGAACGCATAATTATGCAAGACATACATAATTACATGCTTTTCACACTGTGTATACAGGCCACAGATACCAGTTTCTGGGTCATCCGTTTCATGTGGGGTAGTGCAATGACTTCAAAGGCAGGCGGGGCAGTGACCATGAGTTAGAAAAATAAAGATTAGATTATTTGAAGTCTCTTCCCTAATATTTTCGCTACTTTGAAGTACTCGGACATCCTGGTTGATTGGGTCCGATAACCGATGAGAAAGATAGGTTTTGGAGTAACAATCATGGACTGAAAAATACAACCAAAGCCGGTCGTTCACTGAGTTGACCGATGGTCTAGTCAAAAGATCTGGATTAGGATGGCCTTTTCAGCTGTGGACATTTTCTGGCTGATGGTGATGGTGACCCTGTTTTTATGATACCGTCCAAGGAGTCAATCATAAGGAGCAATCTAATCCCTTCTTGGGGCCATAGACTTGGTTCAAGTTATATCTACTAAAATCTTACAACTGAAAAATTCAATACTCTAAATTATTTATTTTTCAATATGAGATAAGATCCGAAATTAGGAAATCCGCAAGAGGAGTAAAGTGATCGATGTAGCTTTGAGAATTAATCATCATCAATCAAATTGAAATGGCAATGTGCAGGCCACATCGCTCGTTGGACAACCGATGGGGAAGAAAGGTTCTCGAGTGGCGACCACGAATTCCGATGCGCAGGCTTAGACGCAGAATAGGCCATCCCACTACTAGGTAACTAGACGATCCGGTGAAAGCCGTGATATCCAACAGTAGACGTCTTCAGGCTGTTGATGATGATGATGACGATGATGAAACTTGAATCCTGATAGAATGTTGGTCACTCTAGTCGTCTCCCCACGTCTTCACTTACATGTAATAACAGTAAGCTTTTACTCTTCTCGCAAAGAAACAACAGCGCTGCTCTATTTTTGGTACTTGACCTTTTGTTTTATGGATGAAAAACCTAAAACATTTTTTTTTTAAATAAGACCCAACGATTGCATACATACATAGATAGATCCCAGAACCTAACTAGGATTTCCGGTATTTGGGATCCAGAAACTAGAACAATGGTTCCACAACACCCAGACACAGAACAAGTGTTTATTTCTGTGCACAATTACCTATTTGTCCAGGGCCCTTATTCTGTATGACCATTTAGACACATAACGCGGCGCGTTACGATTTCTTTGTGGAATGTTTTGGGTTTAAAATGCTATTCCGTTGTCAAATTCGACAAATACGACAACGCACGTCAAAAATAGAAAACACTGCGGGGCTACCACAAACTAATACAAAACCATCATGTTTCATGGCGTTATTGTTTCAAGGTTACAATAATATTGTATTCGCACCATGAACTTATAAAGTATTCCTGCGTGTGACCGAGACGTCTACATTTTTATATGGCATTATCACTGTCGCACGTCTGTGTCAACATGATGTAAAAGTATGACATGACAGTTGTATTTGAGTGAACAATTTAACGTGACGTCATCAAAACTGCTCTGGCTCAACATTAACGTACCCCACGTTTCACTCAGCGCGGCAAATTCAAATTTTCTTGGGTTTTTTGCCAATCTTAGCTTAACTAACTATGGGAACCAGATAACGGATAATAATATAATACTTAGATACTTTTTGTTGATCCACTTGCCTCAAGCAACATGGACGATGGGGGAGTCTATGAACCAGATGAATATATTTAAAAGTATTATTATAAACCAAGAGACATTCAACGAAAGAGCCTGAAGGCGTGAAATAACAAGAAAACTTTACCGTCACCATCTTTGATATCATCGGAAATTTCGCGATTTCCAAATAATTATGGTTTAGTTTGAACTCCGCAATACTGTTTTTCATAATGGTCTCAGCCGGACTGAAACTTGGGAGTTTTAACAAGTTCCGAGATCTTTTGTACTTCGAAGTTTTGGTGGACCGATTAACATTGAATTTTCATAATAAGAGGTAAAAATATAGTACCTACAATACCAAAGTACCCAAGCACAGAATAAGTTTATGCAACAAGTTGAACTGACAATGAGCAGGCCGCATCCCTTTCCCGTGTCATCCGGCACCTGGAGGGTACTGGGCCTGGGCTGTCGGAGGCCCAGTATGGGTTCAGAGCAGGGCGGTCTACTATAGACGCCCTGCTCTGGCTCAAGAGGTGGACGCAGGATGCGGTTGGTGGAGGGGAAAAGGCGTTGGCTGTGTCGCATGACAGCAAACGCCTTCAACAGCCTTCCACACGAAACGATACAGGAGGCACTCCGTTATCACGGAGTGCCCCTGTATCTACGGAGGCTGTTGGCTGTTGGAAGGGCGCGGCGGTTTGAGGTACCGTCGCTTCTCTTGCGGGGTTCCACAGGGGTCGGTCTTTGTCTAAACCGAACTAAAATAACCAAGAACAAATGATATTCATCACAGAGACAAGCAAAGTGTTATAGGACATACAATTCTTGGGAAGTACCATTTATTAAACAATAGTAATACGATAAAAGAAAAAAAATCTTAATAAACAAATAGACGGCTTTATTTTAAAATGGTATTCTATGAAATGAAAAACACATATAAATCATAGTTACAATTATATTTGTTACTGTGTTATGTACCTACGTTTTTAACGCGCATAAATTTGTACATCATTAGTTGATTTCTAAATATAATGATTGCAAATACATATCTAATTATCAGTATCACCCTTTTAATGAGGTACCTTACCTACCTAACGTTTAAAAACGAACGTAATTTACGCAGCAGTCGGTAAAGTGCAACCAAGTAATGGAGACAACCAAAAAATATGGAGTCGATAAAAGAAAAGATAATATTTGCAGTGGGAACCATCTTCTCAATACTGTGTTCTATAGCATTGGTAACAGCATGGTGTCTGATGCCCGCGTGGAGAACTTTGCACAATTACATCAGTGTAAACCAAATAATATTTGGGACGTTACACCTTTGCTGGATCACCACAGAATTCTTTGTATTTGATAATGACGCCGGAATGCCTAACTATTCTTTATCAATTGAAGACTGTTTATTCATAACAGCGTTATGTTGGTCTTTGAACGCCACCATGCTCGCTTATCTGAGACTGGTCCTAGTGTATAATAGAAAAATAAGCTACGAGAAAAGAAAAGTATCCATTTTGGCATTTGGAATGGCGGTAACAGTGTCTGTTTCTTTTAAAATTAGTGATACCATTAATTACACTGTTATTCAGATTAATAATTATCTATGCGTATTTATAATTTTAACTATTATAATAGCGTTGTTAGTGAAGATAGTGACGTCAGTGATGTCGTGTTGTAAGAGAAGAATGTCGAAGAGACGTTTTAGTCATATCACGGCGCTCATTGGAGTAACTGTCCTCTGTGACACTCTCACAGTGTGTTACTATTTCGTGGCCTTTTTGCCAGTTTATAGTCATAGCATGGAGAATTTCTTGAACATATTTTTCTCATTAAGGCTAATTCCGCATACAATAGTTATATTATTTAACAGAGTTTCAAGAGAGCACTGGCAAAAATATTTGAGAAGAAGGAATCGTATCAGAGCTGCATGAGTGTAATCAAGTGAAACTTTTTTCCTTCATTACAAACTCCGCTTTTATCACAAAATGTTTAAAATTGTGTCATTCTCAGACTCTATGTGGTGGTCTCTCTCTCTCTCACCTCTCTCTTTTTCTCCCTGTGGTATGCTCTATTTGCGTTTACCTTAAACTATTGGATGACTCCATAACAAAAGATATACGGTTAAAAAGCTTATAAGTATACAACAAACAATCCACAACTTAATAAGAACCTTTTTTGGTAGTCAAAAGCAATTCTAATCTTAACCAATGCCTTCGGAAATCCAACATTCATAGATTAACAAGATAAATCGCTACAGGCAGATCGTCTTCCCGATAGGCACAAAAACCTCATTGGTATTCACGAGCACAGCCCTCGCTTCTGTAGCCCATGAGATCCAGAATATTATGCGATGTGATTCACTTTATGCAATGCAATTGAAGAAGGAACGGATACTAAAATAATCATAGAAAATTACGTTTAAGAACTGTTTAATGAACTATTTAAGAAAACTCACATCTAACAGCAACGTTATGGAAAGAAAATAAACAATTGAATCAAAACTTGTTTTATTACTATGCAATTACTTCATTACCAATTAGCAAAATAAAGTAGAGAAATACATATTATGTCCTGTCTTTTGAAAACAATAATATGTTTATTTGGTAAAAAAAATGCCCTTTTCTTCCATTTTTCCAAAGCAATGATAGAATTCATTTTTGGTAAATAATATGAATCATTAATTAAATAGGAATCGGTAGGTATTGTGTGCAAATCAACATCATCTAGGTACTATAAGGATTAAGTCAATGTAGTATTTGAGGTACGATGAGTTTTACGAATGATAGTGATTACAATTAGTAAAATTATTCTGTCTGTATTTTTGCCCTCAAGCAAGAAAAAATAATTCCTGTCTGTCCCCGAATCGTCACCGAATTTAAAATGGAGGGCAGACAGTAATTATTTTTTCTGAGAAAAAACTAAGTCTATCTTAGTAGTAACTCAGGAATTTTATTCATTCGTATTCGTAGTTTTCTAAAGTGAAAAAACTCATTAACTCATATTTCATAATATAATAAAATAACTGAACCAATATTGCACACGGAATGATATTATTAAAAAGATAATAAGAAACTATAATCCAAAGCTATAATTAATTATAAACTATAATTACCTAGACACAATGAGCGGTCTTATTGTCATACTGCAATCTCTTCCACACAGCATTGGGTTGAACAGGATAGTAAGAGCCTATCGTACTGTATCACCGCTTGAGTAGGTACTATGAATATCTTTTTCGATTGGGCATTCCACTGGTGGGTGGCAATCAGGAATTATTTTTCTTCTTATCGTGTAGGCAAGGGGTCAGCCCTGGTGTCAGAATTCATAGGCCACCCGAAGGCAATTTTTAGGCCGCCTGAAGGAAGGCAAATAAAATTCACAGTTCTCATGAGGTGGCGACTGAGAAGCTGTTGTCCCCTCTTCAAATTGATGTACAGTACTGCGCCGATCACCCCCCTTTTTGTTACATTTCTGTCTATCTTACAGCCACGATGAGTAAGCGGTCAGATTTTTCTAATGTTGTTTTGTTCATTCATTCATTCATTCACTAAATAGTAGATTACACTCGTGCAGCTCTTAAGATACGATTTCTTCTTTTCAAATATTTATTCCAATGCTCTCTTGAAGATTTGTTTAACAATATCACCATTGTATGAGGAATTAATCTAAACGAGAAAAGTAAGTTTAGAAAAGTAGCCATTTTCACACCTGAAAACCCGAGAAAATAGTAACACACTGTGATTGTGTCACAAAGGACTGCTACTCCGATAAGCGCCGTGATATGACTAAAACGTCTCTTCGACATTCTTCTCTTACAACACGACATCACTGACGTCACTATCTTCACTAACAACACTATTATAATAGTCAAAATAATAAATACACATAGGAAATGAGTAACCAAAAAAATAGTATCATTATAGTAGTAAACGCTATTACTGATTTCAGATGAAATTGTAACTGCTGCTGTCATTCCAAATACAAAAATGGATACTTTCCTTTTCTCATAACTTATCTTTTCATTGTATACTAAAACCAGTCTCAAATACGCGAGTATAGTTGTGTTTAAAGACCAACACAGCGTTGTTATAAATAAGCAGTTTTCAATTGATAAAATATGGTATGGCGGTAAGGAGTATCCAAATACAAAGAATTCTGTAGTGGTCCAGCAAAGGTGTAGTGTCCCTAATATTATTTGGTTCACACTGATGTAATTGTGCAAAGTTCTCCACGCTGGCATCAGATACCATGCTGTTACCAATGATATAGAACACAGCATTGAGAAGACGGATCCCACTGAAAATATTAACTTTACTGGTGACGCCATTATTTTTTCATCGACTCCACCGTTGGTCTGTACTGACTGCACGCGTAATTCATTATCCTTTGTTATTCAACGTTAATTAAAAACTTTTATACTGATAACTAAGTTTATTTAAATATAATAATTATAATCAATTAATCATTTACAGTTCCTTGCAACAGTAATTATACATTTCGTATTTATAAAATATTGTTTGTATTATGTTTGTATTTTTTTATTGTATTGAATTTCTGAAAAATGTACTCAGGCTTAAGATATTGGTATAGTTTAATACCAATAAACACTCTATAAGGTGACCTTGAATTAGTATGTTATCCCGAAAGGGGGTAAATTTACACCCCAAGGTAGACAATGTTTCTTCTACGACTTTACTAAATTAATAGTTTTTCATTGAAGAAATTCCATGTAAAGTTTACGTTCGAAAATAGCCTAGGCGCAGTTGGGTGGTAATATCTTGTTAACTCTCGTAGCAATCGCATGTGCAATTTTGTGAGTGGATTTATTTTTTACCATGGAAGTTTGGAAACACCCAATTTCAAGTACGGCTCTCACAACTTGTAGAGTATCATGGTCCCAGTCCCCCCATTTTCGGGATAACATACCAATTCAAGGTCACCTTGTATATCAATATCTAGTGTCATATTTAGCACAAAGTTTACTAAAATATTTTAAAATTCTGTTTAATCAATTTGTTGATTATTATTTCAAAACTTAAGTTAGTGACTATTTCAATTTATCCACTCATTCCTTGGATTTTAATCATTTCAGTCTTAAATACTTATAATTGTGTTTGATGTAACATACTGTAGTAGAGTGCGATACAAACTCAATGGCGGCTGTAAGTCGGCATGAAAATTCGTTGGCAGCGGTAAGCACTAAGTAGTGAGCGCAGTCTGCGGGGGGCTTGCAGTGCACTTCACACAGCCACCGTTGAGTTGGAACCACACTAGGTACCTATATATCTCTCTCTATTTTTTCCTGGTCAGAACCGTGGGGAGCCGAGGAATGCAAGAAGCAAGCTGCCGCTCAAAGTGGTGCTCTTTGGGGAAGGTCTATGTTCAGCAGGCTGATGATGATGATGATGACCTATATGTCTGTGATCCTTTTTCATTAACTTATCTAATAGTTGTATTAACATTCATAAAATTGTTATTAAAATACACAAACCATATGTTATATTATAAATAACCTAGACAATTTGCACATTTAAATAAAGTTTAATTACAAACATAAATATTTATGAACATTAAATAATTGAGCACTATTTAGTAACTTCTATACCTGTAGCACTATTTTGTTTCGATTCAGCGTTTTATTTCTCTTTGTAACATACGATTCCTCTTCCTAAAGTATATTCGCCAATGTTCTCTTGAAGATTTATTCAACAATATGACTATTGTATGAGGAATTAGGCGAAACGCAAACAAAGCATCCGATAGAATCGCCCAATGCTTTTCAATATCATTATTCAAAACTGCACTGAAATAATATAAAACCGTAACAGCGTCACAAATCACAGCTACTCCAATTAATGCTATGACATGACTAAAGCGTATTTGCGACATTCTTCTCTTACTACAAGACATCACGGATGTCACTATCTTCAAAAACATTATTATAATAATTGTCATGATAATAAACACACACAAGTTGAAACTAAGACTGATGTTGTCACTGTTGCGGTAAATACTGCAACAGATTTCACATGTAGCACTAACTGACACAGCCATTCCAAATGTAGAAATAGTAACTATTCTCTTCTCGTAGCTGATTTTTCTGTTAAACACTAACACAAGTCGTATATACGCAAGCACAGTTGCGCTAAAAGACCAGCACATCGTCAACAAAAACAAACAGTTATTAATCTTCAGATAATAGTTAGTTACGTTAAAAGAAAACACGAAGCCTGTGGCGCACCAGCACAAATGAAAGGTTCCGAAAATTATTTGGTTCACACTTATGTAGTTGTGCAAAGATCTCCAATGTGGCATCAAGTGCCACGCTGATAACAATGATATACAACACAACGCCGAAAGGAAAGATGATGTAACCAACACCAAATTGATTATAAAGATATAGGAATACATTTTGTATTTTCACTTTGCTTTCATTTTGTAACTGTTATAAAGTTGACATAGCTTAATTAGCGTGAGTTAATTAGATCTGTTAATAACATAAGATAAGGTATCTAATAATTATAAATATTATGGCTGACCCTTAAACGAATAGAAAAATATAAATTGCTGTTTTTTAACATATTTTATACATGTTATTTAATTTGCCATTCATTTTGAATTTGTGGAAGGAAGTATTTCATTTTAAATAATTATTACTAAGTATATTTGAGCGTTATCTACTTTTCAGGTGCATCAATTTATTTAATAAATTACACAAAAAAAATGAAAAAATATTAAATATTTTACAATTTATGTACTTAATTATACAACATGATTACACTAGTGCTGCTCTTAAGATACGATTTCTTCTTCTCCAACATTTTTGCTAATGCTCTCTTGAGGCTTTGTTGAACAATATCGCCATCGTATGAGGAATAAGTCTCCAACGAAACATCGCGTTCAAGAACGGTGCCGTTAACGAACAGTAAAGTCCGAAAACTTGAATCAAATAATAACACACTGTGATTGTGTCACAGAGGACTGCTACTCTGATAAGCGCCGTGATATGACTAAAACGTTTCTTCGACATTCTTCTCTTACAACACGACATCACTGACGTCACTATCTTCTCTAACAACACTATTTTAATAGTCATTAATAGGAATACACTTAGCGTGACATTATGATAACTTATAAACTGACTGTTATGGTAAATACTAGAAATAATTTGACCAGTAATTATAAACGTTATTGCCATTCCATATGCTGAAGCTGTCACGCTCCTCTTCTCGTAGCTTGCCTTCTTATTGTACACTAACACCAGTCTCAGATACGCGAGTAATGTGGCATTTAAAGACCAACATAACGTCAGTACAAAAAAAAAATAAAGTTATGTTTTGTAGAAGTGGTATGTCTCTTACGAATTTGGATAACAACAAACAAAGGTGTAACGTCCCGAATATTATTTGGTTTACACTGATGTAATTTTGCAAGGTTCTCCACCCTGGCATCAGATACCATGCAGTCACTAATAACAGACAACACATTATTGAGAAAAAAGATGCCGGATCAAGCATAAACAGTTTAAATTCAATCATTATTGTTTCATTGACTCTCTGATTTAGCTGCGTTGCCGACTGCCTTATATGTGATTAATACAGTTACTAAACATATTGAAAATATAATGTTGATAGCGATAATTAGGAAAGGTGATAATGTTCAAAACGAATCATTTCATTTAAAGTCAAGCTGTTAGATTAAACTTTATAGGGCCAATATTGGCAATAATTATTATTAACTGGAAAAAGTGCTACATATCTAATAAATAATAAATAAATATCTGTGGACATTTCACACAGCGCCATCTAGCCCCAATCTAAGCAAAGCTTGGACAATGGGAACCAGATAACTGATACAATACTTATATACTTTTTGTTTGTAAATACATACATAGAATACAATATAACACCCAGGCGCAGAACAAACATCTATGTTAATCACACAAATGTTTGTCCTGGGTAGGAATCGAACCCACAGCCCTCAGCTCAGAAGGCAGGGATACTACCAACTGAGCTATCGGGCCCGTCGATAATCAGCGATATTACCCAATAACTGATCATTAATGGCATTGAAAGGTGGTCTAATACTGTTGGTCTTTTTTGTATATGCATGAAGGTGCTTCCGCTTCGTCGGGACATCATCTGAACGCCATAATATTCGGTTCTACACGTCTGCCATTCCTTCTTCTCGACCGCTTCCACCTTGTTAGGATGGCAGTACCGTTTCATTACGTACCATATGTACCGTCAAAATAAATTGCATATACTCGCATCTCCTCTCTCTCATTCAACTCTCCGCGAGCCCTCTCTTACAATAATAAATAACAATTGATTTCTCATTTTAAACTGGTCATCAATTCAAATTGGTTCAACAAAACCGGTAGTATCTAGTTACGTGTTTCAGAAACTAATACTTAATATAACTTCATTGAATAAATTTAAAACTAAATTGAACTGAATATAAACATCATCAAAATACTTACCAGTATTAAAATGCGGTTTAAAACCTCGTTTGTATTTTTTATATATTAATCGCACTCTCTTAATAGAGACATTAAGAAAAGTTTTAATGGACACATTCTTAGAATTACTCTACTTTAGCAGTTAAAATACTTATAAGCCGTAGAAATGGCTAGATTGTAATTCTAGTGAAGTACTACGCTCCTTCATTATACAAAACAAAAAAAAATTAATCGCACTCCACACGAACTCAAAGTACCAGTCACCAAAAACAAAATAACTTTTCCCGCCAAAATGTCAGCTTGCAAAATGGCGTTCGCGCTTATCTTTGCGACGTGAAACATGACATAATCGTCCGCAAAATTACGCCACAAAAATTGTCAGAAAAACTTTATAGCTCTGATAGAAATAGCTTGTGACGATGTCATCCTCCTTCATCATCATTTCAGCTATTCACCTGCTTTCTTAGTTTTCGCATCAAATATTGGCCCCACGTTGGGCGCCAGTGTCCCGGAGGTCCCCCCAAAGCTTCTTCCCAGTTTCATTCCATTAGCTCCTGATTTCCCACTAGTTTCTACGTGTTCCCGTGAGAGTCCTCCCCTATCTGAGCTACCGGGAAGAAGCTTTGGGGGGACCTCCGGGACAAGCTTAACTAACCTCACGGATGAGTACCAGGGTAGCATCAATTAAGAAGAGGTTTGACCTCCACCTATTCATGGAGCCTGAACCTTTTGTTCATCATCATCATCATCATCATCATCATCATCATCATTAACAGCCTGAAGACGTCCACTGCTGAACATAAGCGTAACCCAGAGAGCGCCACCTTGAGAGACTGTTCACCTCCGGCATCCATCGGCTTTCCGCGGTTTTCACATCGTCGCACCACCTAGGAGGGGCCAGCCTACGCTGCGTCTTCCAATTCGTGGTCGACACTTGACACACGTCAGCCTATCTAGGAGGTATCTGATATATTAAATTTTGTTAACGTTTGACAACAACTCACCTGATGGTAAGTCTAAGTTGTCTAAGGTGGAGCGCATTTATATACCCATGAGATGCCCATTCACTCCTTTACTCTATTTTTTATGAGAATGAATGACGTAACGAGCTAGTCGTTCACTTGATATTAAGCGATACTGCCGCCCATAACAGTGTCACTCGGAACTTTAAAATAGGAAAGTTCCGCGTGACACTGCACTGCTCACGTCATCCTGAGACATCACACAGTCTAATAATCAGATTACCAACCTGTGTAATCAGGTCATAAAGTCTCATTTGCCGAGTAATTTCACTAACTACAATGCCCTTCAAACCGGAATACAGTAGTGCTTGCACACTACTGCTTGGTGGCAGAATAACCTACCACCTAGTAGGCATACGTTTGACCACAACTCACCTAATAGTAAGTTACGAAGTAGTCTAAGATAGAGCACTTTTGCCCATGGGATGTGCATTCACTCTTCATTCTCAGCCACGTATATTTCTCCTATTTCCCGGCCATATCGGGCACTTTGACCTATTTTGTGCGTTAATTGTCATCCGCAGTTCGGGAACATTGCGTTGTGGCTAGAAATAATTATGTGTGGAATTCAACCAAACACAATATGGTTGAAGATGTACAAATAATAGAGGTGGTAGTTTACCACTCTTCTACACACCTCGTGAGACGACAGCTCAACTAGGATGGGTGATGACTAAGTGGTATCCAGAAGTGATGCTTTGTGGTACCTATACGAAGCTCGAATAGTGCGGTCAGCCCTTGGTTTATCCAGCACTAATGCTTCGTAGTACCTATACGCAGCTCCACTAGTGCTGTTTGCACTTGGATGGGTGACGACTAAGTGGTATTTAACGGGCTCAGTTGGTAGTAACCCTGCCTTCTGAACTGAGGGCTGTGGGTTCAATTCCTACCCGGGACAAACATTTGTGTGATGAACATAGATGTTTGTTCTGCGTCTGGGTGTTATATTGTATTCTATGTATGTTTTTACAAACAAAAAAGTATATAAGTATTGTATCTGTTATCTGGTTCCCATAGTACAAGCTATGCTTAGTTTGGGGCTAGATGGTGCTGTGTGAAATGTCCACACATATTTATTTATATTTATTTAACAGTGATGCTTTGTGGCGCTCATATCGAAATTTCACTAGTGCGGTTAGACCTTAGATGGGTGACGGCTAAGTGGTATTCAGCAGTGGTGTTTATGGATAGTAAGGTTGCAAGACAAATCCTTAGATAAATAAGGCGAATGATTTCATTTAATTTGACTTGTAAAAGTGCTATGAATAGCCTATTTGCAATAAAACACATGTCTTGTCTTGTCTTGTCATGACCTCAGTCCTCACAGCACTTGAAACAACCAAGACAGGGACGCGTACATCAAATTTCCCGTGAGATAACTTTCGACTCTAAGATATTCTGCCGTCACTCAAAGTAGCAAAATGTCGCTTCTATTTCTACTGTAAATTATAATACAACTCTTCCCGTGGTAGACGGGATAAATTCTCATGTAGGGTATACACGGTTTCGTAAAGTAAAAGCTCAACCAACTGTATGAAAGATCAATAAAATTCCTAGATTTAAAAAAGGATAAGGTATAAGTAACACTGCATTCAGAATATAAGAATCCAGAAATCGCCACATTTCATTTTATAGCAGAAGCCAGGGTGGTAACTCTGTAACATTTATATTTGAATAATAAATATATTTGTATTTGTATTTCAACACATCCTATTCTGGTGAAGCAACATACTTTTTTCTTCAACTTGGTCTCATCTGCCCCGGTATTTCTGCCTAAAATGTGCAAACGGACCCGGTGACTTCAACACATTTACCGGGGCTAATGGCACACAAAAATGTCATCAGGCTCGTTATTATTGACTGCATCGAGAACTGCACTGCAAATTATCAAATAAGAACTTTTATATGTATAGGTACACTCGTATTAGAACTACTAATTCCCCTTTCCACAACTTACCACCTTACGACTAGACGCACAGAAATACTGCATCCGTAAAAAAAATCCTCGATTACGATTACAAAGCTTTTTGATTCCTCATTTAAAAATCGGACAGCAAAGGAATGGAACATCTTACCAGCGTCATTAATTCCTGCATTCTAAAATATAATTAATTATACAGCCTGCCATGTCGCGTCCTCGACGCTCCGTGGTATGAAAATGTCTGCGTGTGACGTCACAAATTGTCCCTCTATTCAGTTGCGAAATTACGGGCGTCGACGCGTGCCGAACTAATTTTGTACCGATTTTCCGAACGAAATTACGTTCTCAATCACTTTGGATTTCAAATTTGAATAAGTATTTATTTCTTTTTTGAGAAATTATAAGTTAATAAGCTGTGCCCGTGATTTTACTAGCCAATGTTTCATACAGCAACTGCTACAGTTGGCATTGCCAGTATAACAGCTCTGCTTTTTTGTAGATTGCATCTATAGGGTCTGTGATTGTGGGTTCTATTCTCACCTAAACCCAGAAGAAATAAAACATTTTGTGAATGAATGCGTTGTGTATTGTCTATGGCTATTTTTATAATAATTTTAGTTTATGTTCTGTGGTTTTCACGGTGTATTTGCAAATCTTTTGCAATTGGAAATGGAGAACTGTCAGAGTATGCTTTAAAAATAAGGAAAACCTAAAATAAGTAATAAAGACCCAGTATCGCTTGTAATTCAGTGTTTTATTAAATACATAAATGAATGAAATCTTTATTTTATCTAATAGGTATTTATAACTACAATTCATTGTCAACATAAGCTGCCACAGAGCGGATTTGAGCGGCTGCTATGTGCTCGCCTCCTGCATCCATGGGCTCCTCGCGGCTTTCATTAGATTGTCGGTTTACCTAGTGGGGGGGGGGGGGCTACGCCGCGTCTTCCTGTTCGCTGTCGCCACTCGAGAACCTTCCTTCCCCATCGATTGTCACTTCTACGCTTTGCTTGGGTGGGCCTAGATGGCGTTGTATAGAAAGGCCACATATTTATCCATAGGAATCGTAATAATAGGGTCTTGACGTAGGTAGTATAGTTTTATGAGTACACTAATTAGATACCTTAGATATCCACCACCACTTCAAAAATCCAGACCAAACTGAATAGAAACATCGTGATCGTTTCTGAAAAGAAAAAACCCTTTGAGCGATCGATGACGTCATTACCGGTCCCAATGCGCACTCCAATTAATCTCGATGTACCCTCAAAAGTGACCTCGAAACTCTTTTAAACTCTATTACGATGCATCCATTTGCAATTGCAAAAGATTTGCAATTGCAAATGGAGAACTGTCAGAGTATGCTTTAAAAATAAGGAAAACCTAAAATAAGTAATAAAGACCCAGTATCGCTTGTAATTCAGTGTTTTATTAAATACATAAATGAATGAAATCTTTATTTTATCTAATAGGTATTTATAACTACAATTCATTGTCAACATAAGCTGCCACAGAGCGGATTTGAGCGGCTGCTATGTGCTCGCCTCCTGCATCCATGGGCTCCTCGCGGCTTTCATTAGATTGTCGGTTTACCTAGTGGGGGGGGGGCTACGCCGCGTCTTCCTGTTCGCTGTCGCCACTCGAGAACCTTCCTTCCCCATCGATTGTCACTTCTACGCTTTGCTTGGGTGGGCCTAGATGGCGTTGTATAGAAAGGCCACATATTTATCCATAGGAATCGTAATAATAGGGTCTTGACGTAGGTAGTATAGTTTTATGAGTACACTAATTAGATACCTTAGATATCCACCACCACTTCAAAAATCCAGACCAAACCGAATAGAAACATCGTGATCGTTTCTGAAAAGAAAAAACCCTTTGAGCGATCGATGACGTCATTACCGGTCCCAATGCGCACTCCAATTAACCTCGATGTACCCTCAAAAGTGACCTCGAAACTCTTTTAAACTCTATTACGATGCAGTAAGGTCAGTTTTCGAAGAGCGGTTTGAGTGCCTTTGTGGGATTTTAATTATAATTTCGCCGTGTTTTGAATGAAGGTGTGCCAGTGTTTGACAATAATTGGAAATACAGAAGCGTTCCACTTCATACACGGTAATTATTCATCATCATCATCACCAACGGCTGTGTCAAGAAGTCGACTGCTGAACATCGGCCTCCTCCAGAGAGGAGACACATCTCGCCTCCGGCATTCATTGGCTCAGCGCGGTTTTCTCCAGATCGTCGCGTTAGTCCACCTAGTGGGGGGCCGGCCTACGCTGTGTCTTCCGGTTCGTGGTCACCACTTTCTTCCCTATCGGTTGTTAGTTCTGCGAGTGATGTGGCCTATCCATTGCTGTTGCAACTTGCTAATTATTTATTTATTTATATAGAAACACCAACAGTACATGTATTAAATATTATCAATAGTGAATATTATTATCATTAAGCGGACAGATGATGCCCCCTATAGTAACATTAAAAGCTTATTACTCCGTATTGAGATAATTAAAATCATGCCTCATTGTTACTCCGTGACTTATTTACCGATTTTATTTATTTTTCAATTATTGCGTAGTTTTTACCTACTTAGAAAATAATATTAACTTGTTAATTTTAAAGGTTCCTTACCCAAAGGGTAAAGCGAACCCTATTACCAAGACAACGCTGTAGGTCTGTCTATCTGTCTATCTGTCCGTTTGTCACAAGACTTGCGCAGAATGTATCATTGAAAAGAGAAAGAAAGATACACCTCATTTCTATCCGAGGATACATATCACTCATTCAGCTTACTAACTCTTTTAGCTCAGTGATCAAACAAGGGTTTCGTCTTATCATAACTCGTACATTTCTCCTGAGCGACATTAAGGTACACAGAAACGTATAGCTAGGTTTTGACAGAGTGTTATATGATCTCTCTCAGTTATAGCCACTTATCTCTCTCTCTCTCTCTCTCTCTCTCACACATGGCTTCAGCATGCCATCGGCCAACTACCTGTCTTGTGCCTCGCTCACTAGTCCCATTCATGCGCCACCCGGCTCAGTAGTCATTTAGTAATCAGCTCGATAATGAATCTTAAAACTTAGTGATATATTTTAAAAGCAAATGAGCTGCTGAGTGATTAGCTCACTTGAAGTGAAACGTTTCATTTTTATCTTTCTCTCATGAGTTACCCAAGTCTATTTGTCACCAGGCTGTGTCTCATTAACCATGATGGTCAGAAAGTTGAAATTTTTGATATATTTATGTTACTCCCATACAACAAACGGGATTTTTTTACTCCTTTTCATCGTACGGAACCCTTCATGCTAGCTTTCGTGGGAAATCGTGGGTGAAACCGCGGGTCACCCCTAGTTATCAATATGAAAGGCTCCAAACGAGCATTTAACGATTGTAACTTGGCACGTTAGTCACAAAGTTGGCTCGTTTGTATGTCGCAGTAAATCAGCAACAAATGCTGTTTATATCGGTAATTACATTATCATGACGCATTGGTGTTCACAAAATATTTAGGGTTCCATCCCTAAACGGTAAAAAAAGTTCCATTAACAAAAAAACATAATTCTTACCACACAATTCAGGCGTTAGAGAGCTGTATTATTATTTATTTATATTTTTATTGTTGTTCATCAGCATCAACAACCTGAACGCGTTCACTGCTGAACATAGGCCTCCCCCAGAGAGCGCCACTTAGAGCGGCTGCTCGCCTCCTGCATCCATCGACCCCCCGCATTCACCAGATCGTCGGTCCACCTAGTAGGGGGCCGGCCTACGCTGCGCATGGTACTACATATTATAGGTAGGCAGCAGCAGGCAGACAGCATGTAGGCAGTGGTTGGTAGTCCTATATAGTGCTATTTAGATAGGACTTTATGTACCTGTATACCTAGACAAACTTAGGAAAAGTTCTGAGTCTAGTATAATCCTCTTCATCCAAAGGTTGCCTGGAAGCGGTTGTAAATCTTGAATTCCTTGTAAAAATTATTCTTTGGTGTATCCAATAAAGAGTTTATATACTACCTACCTATCTATCGTACATTTATATTTACTTAGGAAACTAGCTCAGTGCGTCCCACTCGTGTGTACCATACTAAGCAACCAGATTTCAGTTGAAATTGGATTTCACACGCACCGGCGGGAATGGTGAATACACCGCGTGTGGGTCGCTGATTCGATTCCCGTGCTGAGATCGTGAGCCGAACACCGGGCAGAGGTGCTCAAAGTTTACGGTGGCCTGTCACCTTGGGTCGACGAAAATTGGGAACTGAAAACTTGGGTTGCATTTGGGAGAGTCTTTGAAAGTGAACAACACGTTCGATGCCCAATGCCCACGTGTTTTTTTTTTACATTTTTTTAGCTTGTTGAAGTTCCTCCCACCGATGTGGGTTATGTAACATTTTTTTCTACCATTTATCTTCAAATTTCAATAGATCCCAACGAAACTCGAGTAAATCTGTTCCTCATACGGCCGGCTACTTGGTCTATTGTAAGCCACTGATTCCTGAAATACAGTTTAAAAACTAGTTCAGGAATCCACGAACTCATTAAAATAATCTCAAAAAATGAATGTCAGTAGGTAAACTATTTTGTATTTATGTTTTTGTACCAGAAACCGGAGGTAAGTGTTTGTACTACAGATTGAGAATCACTGTCCCTGTGTACGTGCCGCGATTGCTGTGACAGAATGACGTGACAAAGTGACGGAACAGTTCTAAATGAGGGTGACAAATATTAAGTGACACAACACTGATAGTAGGTATATTATTATAATCTTTGTTATTCCTGGTCAGAACGGTGGGGAGCCGATGGATGCAGGAGGCGAGCAGCCGCTCAAAGTGGCGCTCTTTGGGGGAGGCCTATGTTCAGCAGTGGACGTCTTCAGACGATGATGATGATGACTCTTTTTTATTCATTAAAATATTTATAAAAAATATATCAAGAGACCCGACGGAATGACTTTAATACCCTGGAAGATGGGACGGCCTTTAGTATGGGACGCAACTTGCGTCGATACTGTGGCACCGTCCCATCTTCCCGAAACAAAAAGTCAAGCTGGCAGTGCTGCTGTGAAAGCTGAAAACCTCAAACGGCGCAAATATGGAAACCTCGACAGAGGATACATGTTTGTGCCGTTTGGGGTCGAAACCACGGGACCGTGGGGACCAGGTGCCCTAGAAATCTATAGGGACTTGGCAAAACTTTTGGTGGAGGCGACAGGTGACCAGAACGCTGGCTGTTATTTTGCCCAAAAATCAGCATTGCCATTCAGCGTGGTAATGCAGCCAGCGTTCTGGGAACATTCCCCTCCACCAAGGGTCTTTTTGATAATCTGTGATTTTTATTTATTATAATGTTTTATTTTTAGGTTTAGTATATTTAGTTTTTAATGTAATAGGACAGTTTTAAACGCCAGGTAAAAGAATATTTACTTAAGTCTCTAAACTTGATATAGCTGAATATAGGAATATGTATTTATTTATTATTATGTAGTATATTATATATTATTATTATATATTATATATTAGTTGTTTAATTAAACATTACCGGTTATTTTAGTTTGTATTTTATTAAATTCATAAAATTATATGTATATGTATACTGTCTTGTATCTTAATAGTTAATACTTACTTTAAGTATATTATTTATATTTAGTATGATCTGCAATTTTGCTCATATCCGTTTGTGCACGCCTAATCTACTTCCTTTTCTTCACACCTTGGTTGACTGGTAGAAAATGCTGTTAGCATTAAGTCCACCTTTGTACACATTTTGTGCATAAAGAATTAAATAAATAATAAATAAATAAATAAATAAATAATTGAAAAAATAAGTAAAATCGGTAAATAAATCACGGAGTAATTAGCTTTTAAAGTTTCTATAGGAGGCATCTCCTGTCCCTTTCTCGCGAAACAGAGCGCCTCCACGGATACTATGAAAAATCCACCTGTGACGTCACATGCCAAAGATATTGTATGTAAAGCTACCACAGCTTAGTAATGAGGTACTATGACGACAATGGCCGTTTGAGCTATCTCTTTCTATTCCGGTTTTTAAAATGCTTGTAACTTTGTCGTTTTTTGAGATATTTTATTTTTGTTTTCACAAATGTTTACCTTTTGAGGAATATTTTTAATTTATGCAAAAAAAAAATTAGTCATCATGCAAATTATAGAAATGCCAGAAATTATATCATAGCAATGGCATAAACATAATTACTTATTAAATTATTATTATCATTCAAGGCCCCACATCATCGATACACATAATCATTTTTTTTATTATGGTAACTAAATAAATTTTCTTAGGTATTAGATGTATTTTTACAATGAGCGGTTAACTATAGTTACGTTTCAATCCATTCACGACGTGGCCTTCATTCGCCCCGTAAATGTAGAGATAGGTACAAAGTAATGAAGAACCACTATGTTTATGCGGAGTCTGTGGTGGACTGCTTTTCGTGTGATTTCTCTCGGGAATGGGTACTATAGCAAACGAGAATAACTACACCTACACACAAGACGAAACAACGGCTAAGGCGAGGGTTAAAAGTGGATTTAAAACCGTTGCAATCCACCAAACTGGTAAAATTAGATTATAATGCTGGGTTCCATGTAAGTTCCATTCATCATCATCGTCATCATTAACAGCCTGAAGACGTCCACTGTTGAACATAGGCCTCCCCCCGGGAGCGCCACTCAGAGCGGCTGCTCGCCTCGTGCATCCATCGGCTCCCCGCGGCTTTCACCAGGTCGTCGGTCCACCTAGTGGGGGGCCGGTCTACGCTGCGTCTTCCAGTTCATGGTCGCCACTCGAGAACCTTTCTTCCCCATCGGTTGTCAGTTCTACGAGCGATGTGGCCTGCCCATTGCCATTTCAACTTGCTAATCCTAAGAGCTACATCGGTCACTTTAGTTCTTCTGCGGAACTCCTCATTACAGATCTTATCTCGCAGGGAAACACCGAGCATTGCTCTCTCCATAGCCCGTTGTGCGACTCTGAGCTTAGTAATAAGGCCAACAGTTAGAGACCACGTTTCAGTTCCATAAGTCTTCACTGGCAACCTGCACTTAAACCTTTCCATTATTAGAATAAAATTGGAATTAGCTAGTTGAAATGGTAATGGGCAGGCCACGTCGCTCGTAGACAACCGATGGGCAAAAATGTTTCTTTCTTGGGGGGCGACCGCGAACCGAAACACGCAGTATAGGCCCCCCACTACATCAAAAACCTATAATGACCTCCATTGCTGAACATGTGCCTCTCCCATAGAACGCCTTTTTTGACGCTTGTCATAGGGATGGGTTGCATATCACCACCATTTTACTAGGTGGTTGGACTTTTCCGCAAAGTTCGTCTAGGTAGGTACCACCGCTTTGCCAGTTATTCTGCTGCCAAGCAGTAATGTGCAAGCACTACTGTGTTCCGGTTTGAAGGGCATTGTAGCTAGTGAAATTACTGGGCAAATGAGACTTTATAACCTATTACACAGTGTAGTAATCTGATCACTAGACTGTGTGATGTCTCAGGATGACGTGCGCAGTGCAGTGTCACGCGAAAGTTCCGAGTGACACTGCAACTGTTATGGGCGGCCGTGTCGCTTAACATCAGGTGAACGACCAGCTAGTCACGTCATTCATTCTCATAAAAAAAATATCAAAAAAAGATTTTAATGTACCGAGGATTCTGCTGCCTATTCCCTGGATATTTGTTTCGCTGGTTTTACGGCACCTTTGGGAAGAGGTGGAGTGGTCCTATTCCGATACAGCCAAAAAAACAATAATCAATGAAAAATCTCGTTACTCACCAATGCAACCCGCATGAAGTCGCACGTCAAAGACTAAACACCACAGAGATACGACTATCATGTTTTCGAACATAGCAACGCAAATTACCTACGTGACCTAATTGCGAGTTGATAGAGGCGAATATTGGCTGTACTATTAAATATTCTGTGATATTGAGTTTAATCATGTACAACGTGTGTCTGCAAACAAATTGGTTATTGGACGTGCATTAAACTTAAATTTTGCATTTATTTTGGGTTTCTAATTAAAAGTAGGTTTATTAATAAGTAATCATAACTGCGCCGCGTGGTGTCGCTCGAGCGGACATAATTATTGGTCTAGAATAAAAAGAACAATCCTGTGTGCACCTACTTTTAATTGAAATCCAGCTTAGCCCTACACCAATGAGTTTTGAAGTCATCTGCGGAAAAACCTCTCTGTTTTTCCCATGTGAAAGAAACTTTGAGCTCAAACAAGTATTGTCATGGGCCCATTTGATTATACAAATGAGAATGTATTCTAAGAAAAAAATTGTGATAACGTTTCGGAATCTTGATTAAATGGGCCATCTTTTGATGTAACATGCTTGTAGAGTTAAAGTAAAGTTTGTTGATATTTTTTTTTATTTTAACAAACCGAGAACTTTACTTTATATCCTTCCTCCCCTGCCCGCTTGACGTTGAGTTCTGGGACACCCTGTATAAGTATTATTATGCATAATTATATTATGCTCGTGCTCGTCGTGTTTTTACTGGGTCAACCAAACCGTGTATGAAAACAATACCTAACAAAGTTCCCGTTACTAGAGAGATTGGTGGAAGACAGAACAAACGGTTTCCACGAAGCTTGTATTTTGTAGGCTTCGCTGTTTGCTAGTTTCTCAACAACAACGTTCAACTAAAGCATTAATAGCAATATTATTTGCGTGATTAATATTATACATATATTAACCTTATGAATAACTATACAACAGCCTTTAGTATGTTTTATCGAAGAGCGGTGAAGGGTTCCTTGACAAGTGCGCCTGAAATGGTTGATTTAGGTATAACAGAGACTAAATAACTTTTCTCACGGCAATGCACGGGATCCCGACGTACTTCGAATCCGTCTCTACGCTTAGGATTCTACTCTAGAATCTATTGCTTCACTTCAAACAATTGCTCTTGTCCTAAAGACATTATTTTGGTTCCTTGTGACACAATCTACAATTTTTGGCTCTCAAAAATTTAGAGTTCCTGCGAGGAACCTAATTACTTTTTGTAATTTTTTTTATGAGAATGAATGACGTGATGTGCTGGTCGTTCACCTTATGTTAAGTGACACGGCCACCCATAACAGTTGCAGTGTCACTCGGAACTTTAAAATAATATAGTTTCGCGTGACACTACACTGCGCACGTCATCCCGAGACATCACACAGTCCAGTAATCAGATTACTAGACTGCAATGAGAGATATAAATTCTCATTTTGTCCAGTAATTTCGCTACCTACAATGCCCTTCAAACCGGAACACAGTAGCGCTTGCACACTACTGCTTGACGGAATAACTGGCAAAGCGGTGGTACCTACCTAGACGAACTTTGCAGAAAACTCCTACCAGCTAGTAAAATCGAATATTTCCAACTTTAAACCTATATTTTCCAAACCACGAAAAACCAACATTTTAAAAAGATACGATACCGGGAACAAACTCCGTATAAATTGAATGGAGAGGCGAAGGAGTCACGCGCGAGATATTGAAAATTGGTTCGTGACTCCGACCTTGCGAGAACCTCATTTTTAAGGATAAACTAGGTATCTATTGAAATTGAGTCGCGGTAATCTTAAATGGCTTGGCTTAAATATGTTTTGGTAAGAAAGCGTGGGATGACTTTTATCTTCCTCTATTTAGGGTTGTTTTTCAAGTCACAACGTCTGTTACAATGACTCTCATATTTACAAATTATTTAGGTAGGTACAGGGTCCATCGTCTATGGTTAAAATAAAATATTATTAAAATAAAGTCTCGTAAAAGGTTCCTGGACTAAAATGAAACGTCATGACTTACTACTATTTAAAATGAATGCAATAATTGAAAAAATAAATAAAATCGGTAAATAACCTGTGACGTCACATAGCAAAGACATTGTATGTAAAGCTACCACAGCTTAGTAATGAGGTACTATGAACGACCCAGCTCTGACGTCACTGGGTGTTTGAGCTATGTCTTTCTATTCCGGATTTGAAAATGCTTGTAACTTGGTCATTTTTTGAGATATTTTATTTTTGTTTTCACGAATGTTTATTTTTGAGGAATAGTATTAATTCATGCAGAAAAAAATATTGGCCATCATGCCTATTATGCGGGAGCATAGGCAAATGCAAACTTAGAAGTTAACTTTAGTATATACATCAACTTGGAAGCTACCTATTATTGTTACTTGATATTTTTTGATTGCACAAGTGTCCCCATTGTATTACATTATGCATTGTGTGGAATGTGTGGTGTTCATGAAATACAGCTTAGTGACAGACGGACAGACAGATATAGACAGACAGCGGGGCCTTAGTAATAGCATATGTGTAATATTAATATGTACTAGGTAATAGGGTCCGTTTTATCCTGTGGATACGGAACCCTAATCATAGCAATATTATAAACATGAATATTGTATGTAAACGGCTATCACAATCGAAATTCAGTCGGAAAACCGTCGAGTTTTCGTGAAATAACGTGAATCTCGAGACTCACGGTAATCTAGTAAAACTGGAGTTTTTAATTAGGTAATGTCACAGAATAGTTATCATCTATGTTCTATCTTCTTCTATCGATACATATAATAAATCTGTACCTAACAGGGCTAAATCTATACATTAAATATTTTTTTAATTTCCACAAACCGGAAACTCAGTGTAGGCCGGCCCACCACTAGGTGGATGGACCGACGACCTAGTGAAAGCCTCGGAGAGCTGATGGATGCAGGAGGTGAGCAGCTGTTTAAATTGGTGCTCCCTGTGTGTGTTGACGTCTTTAGGCTGATAATGATGATGATATAGAAATAAAAACAGTGTTTTTTGTCTGTCTGTCTGTCTGTCTATTTGTCTCTGCGAACACGCATCACGCTGAAACTAGAACGGATTTGGCATGGTAGTAGGTAATTTTTGATAATTATATTTAGGACACTTTTTGTTTTCTAAAACTGCCAAATGTGGGTTACGCGGAGCAATTAGAATGTAATTTTATGTAAGAACTAGCTTTTGCCCGCGGCTTCGCACGCTTGTGTTACGTTATTTTTACGTTATAGTCTAATAATATATCATGCATTTCGTACCAAACAACCAAATCCACTAAATCTTTTCGAAGCTGAGCACAGTACATGAGTACAGTAACCTGTATTAGTTAGCATAGGTATAGGTATAACGCAAGTATAGCCGTGAGTGGAAGCTTTTTAAGCCATTACCTAAAATTAAATGTTTTGAGTCTAATATAGATTTATAGCAGTATAAGAAGTTTAAAAAAAAAACTACAATTTTATAAGTACCTCTTCATATTACAACAAAAAGAAATCATCATCACTTCACTCAGGTCTTTAACAGAAGTTTCAGTAAGTTTTGTTTAGGTAGTAGTTACCTAAGCAGGCAGGTACAGTTTAGAAAATATGGAAGAATCATACACGATGATGCTGTTTTGCTCAGTTTTACATATTATCCGCGCGCTTTTTGTACCATTTACCACATTTTTTTACCTTCTTAAGTTTGGCTCCATACGAATTGAGTACGTACACTTAGCCAGTGTCAATAATAAGTTTATAAATTGCTGGATGCATTTACCTGTACGATGCGTACATAACTAATTTTCTTAATACTAATTAGGAATTACAAATACTAAACCACCACTCCTTAAAGAATCGACAGTTATAATTATTATTATGTCCACTATTTTCCACGCTGTCTCATTCCCACTGCACTTTCAACATACCTACCTAGTGATGAAAGTGAGGAAATAGGTTAAATCGTCATTACATAATTATTACTTACACCCAAAGATAGTTAATTACCTACTATAACTTTCTTGAAGTAACCGAGTAATCAATCATTTTTTGCTCCCGTTGTTTATTTCAAAGCCCACAGATCTAAAATATTTTAACTATTAAAAAGATATATCAACATGCAAGAAGAAGAAGAAGAAGAACAAATCAAAAACAGTCATAAACGAACTTTACGCGCCGTGTTGTTGTTAATTCGAGGATACAATTGCCATAATGAATACCTACATATTATTATATCTAAATACATACCCTTTTTAAACATTTTTCATAAAATATTTCGTTTCATTGGCTTACAAATAATAGCAAGCACTCCGTCTTACTTTAATGCCAAAATAAAAAAGGTTTTGAAATGCGTAGCAATGGTAAGGGTCTATAACTTAAGTAGCTATAAGTACTACAGGGGGTCTAGCAAAGATACCAATCACTAACGCTAACGCCAAACGCTAACTCCAAAACTGTATTGACATGACATTAGCTGTGGAAAAGTAAACGATTTCCAAAATGTCATCCTAGTACATTTTGGAGTTAGCGTTAGTGGTTGGTCATCATTAACAGCCTGAAGACGTCCACTGCTGAACATAGGCCTCCCCCCGGGAGCGCCACTCAGAGCGGCTGCTCGCCTCCTGCATCCATCGGCTCCCCGCGGCTTTCACCAGGTCGTTGGTCCACCTAGTGGGAGGCCGGCCTACGCTGCGTCTTCCAGTTCGTGGTTGCCACTCGAGAACCTTTCTTCCCCATCGGTTGTCAGTTTTACGTTCTGTCAGTAGTGGTTGCTATCACTATACAATAACTACGCTAACGCTAACGCCAAACGCTAACTCCAAAATGTACTGAATGACATTTCTGAAATCGCTTACTTTTCCGCAGCGAATGTCATTTCAATACATTTTTGGAGTTAGCGTGAGGCGTTAACGTTAGTGGTTAGTATCTTTGCTAGACCCCCAGGTACCTTAAAACTTCTTTGGGGTTGATCAAGAATTTAGCAGTAGCGCAAAAATAATTTTATCTACCTAATTATAATGGTAACGTGTAGTAAGTTTATGTAAATAATACATTTGACCAGATCGCCAATAAAGAACATTTCTCCCGCCAAAACCCTAGAAATCAAAAACTTGAATAAAAATGTTAATTAAGTAAGCTTCAATATTGGCTAAGTATGATAATCGCGTGAAGCCTTATGAATTATTATAAAAAGTCTAAGAACCTACCCTTTTAAGCAGTTTTCATAAAATACTTCCTATCATTGGCTAAATACAAATTTTGTCTAATGCCATAGTAAAAAAGGTTATACAATACGTAGCAAAAGCAAGGGTCAATAAATTAAGTACCTATAGGCACAGATTACTGAATAAGCTACTACTATAGGTTAAGCTATAGGTACTATAAATACAATTTAAATACTTATTTCGAATGGTAACGCGTAGTAGATTTTTGAAAACTAATACATAATACCAGATCGCCAATAAAGAAGTTTGCCCTCGCCAGAACCCATTAAATCGAAACCATGAAGAATAATTTTAGTTATGTTTCAATATTGGCTTAATATGATATCGCGTGAAGCCTTATAACTTATAATAAAAACTCTAAGAAGTTTTTAGTTTTCGAAATTCCTTGTTCTCTGTGTCGTGCTCATATTTAAGAAGGTTCTCATACCTATCCTCTTTTTTAGTTTGGACCACAGATTAACGAAAAAACTTATCTTTAGTAATACCACAGATTAGAGAAAAAAATACATAGGACTTCCTTGATTGTTTTTCTCTAATCTGCACTGCATCGAGTAATCGCGCGATGTATTTCGCCGTAGCCCGAAAAGTGTGATACGCTGCCGGTAATGCAGGCGCGCCATTTGTTATTTACTGTTTTTTGTCTTTTAAGTTATAAATAAAAACATGCATTAAATTACTTCCTTATTGCTTAGTGCAGTGGGGATTGTTCAGAATGTAATAAAAATGATTGGGGTTCCGTACTCAAAGGGTAAATCCTTATTACTAAACCTCCGCTCTCCGTCTGTCTGTCCATCAGACACCAAGATATACTCATGAATCGTGATAGTTAGACAGTTGAATTTTTCACAGATGATACATTTCTGTTGCCACTATAACAACCGTGATCCGTATTCAAAGGGACAGATAAACAGACAAATAAAAAAAATTGGTTCTACTTCATATTGATAAGGAATTATAAATTAAAACTATTAAAATTTATTTTTGTAATCGCAAATAATACTCTCATAGTTTGTAAAACATATTTATTCGCCGACATGCAATATAACGCTACTGCTTCCTCCATTTTATTTAGCCCACGTCGGTCGCGCAGCAGACAAACAAATTGACTATGTGTCCGGGTTGGGGCGCTACAAAAACATCGAGGATAGTCAACAGAGATGTATTTGCGAGCCAACTCAACAGCGAAAGTTCGGGCGTATATGAAGTCGCGCCATAATAATAACAGAGTGTTTTTTCTTTAATCTGTGCATCCGGATAAACCCGAGATAATATTAGCGTCAGTAGCACAAAGCACATTTTTTTTCTCTCATCTATGATTAGTAGCCAAAACAAAACTTATTTTTTGACACTGGCTAAATACCTATGTGTGGACCAAAATATAAAAAAAAACTGACCTTGAAGTCTTAAAGCGGCCATCTTGTGAAAATCCGTTCCGTTTCATAATGAAATCTTAATCATTTTCACCAAAAAAAAAAAATTTACAATATTTAAAATTTAATATATCCTATGTTGTGCGCCGGGTTTTTCTAAGCTTATTAGTGAAAACCGCATGAAAATCCGTTCAGTATTTTCGGATTTGTGCCGTAACAAACAAACAAACAAACAAACAAACAGAGAGACAAAATGTCTAAAAAGTAGCTTAACGTGATCAGCAAAAAATTTCAAGCTAACCTGTGTCATTTTTTTTTCGATATCTTGCATTTACAGATTTTTTTATCTCTACAGTTTTATTATATGTATAGATGTATAGATGTATAGATGTTGTTTGTGTATAATTTTTTTATTTACCTATTTATTCATACTTAGTCATCCTGTCGAAGTGAAGAGAGGGGAAGGGAAAGGGAACAAGATTGGGGGAAAGTATGAATGGATGGGACGACAATAGAAGGTAAGCAGATCTTTTTCCGTTTCCCATAAACAGTGTCAGGATTGTTTTTTTTTACAATTTATAGGCATAGTATTTGACCACTGTCTCACCTGACGGCAAGTGATAACGCGGCCTACGACGGTCCATGCTTGCCTAGAAGATACCTGTGCACTCTTGACTTGAAGACACCCAGGTTATAGCTATCTGGAAACAAGGACGACGGCAAGATATTCCACTCATTTGCTGTTCGCACTATAAAGTTTGATGTGAAACGCTTAGTGCGGGCTTTAGGAATATTAACGATATAAGGATGCCGAGTATCTGTGCGCCTTGTAGTCCGATGAAAGAATGGAGATGAGGGAATTTGTTCGTGTAATACCATCGCACACTTATTCGCACACATAAAACAAATTAACCCGTGCGAAGCCAGGCCGGATCAACTAGTAATATTATACAGTATAACGGGTTGTTTAATTATGCGCACAATTTGGATTTGATATAAAATAAGATCCGTGCAAGTAAATATAGTTAATTGAACGCTATCGTGTACCGCAGGTGGTTTCAGTTATGAAGTCGTATTTAATTTTACTCGTAACAATATTTTCAAGTGTTCTAGCCTGTACTTTAGAGTCTGGAGGGTGTAAAAAAAATGAAATCCCGAAATTTGAAAATACGTGTTGGGGTGCAGATGAAAGCAAATGTGTAAATGATACCACAGTGAGACCGTTTAAAGTGATATTTAGTCGACAGGTGAGTTTTTCTAATAATAAATGATAGATTTTTAAATGACGTGCCCTATAGCTCAGTTGGTAGTAGCCCTGCCTTCTGAACAGAGGGCTATGGGTTCGATTCCTACCCTGGACAAACATTTGTGTGGTGAACATAGATGTTTGTTCTGCGTCTGGGTGTTATATTTTATTCTATGTATGTATTTGCAAACAAAAAGTATCTAAGAATTATATACGTTATCTGGTTCCCATTTACAAGCTATGCTTAGTTTGCGGCTAGATGGCGCTGAGTGAAATGTCCACACATATTTATTTTATTATTTATTACTACACCATGTCCTTCACCAAGCTATACCATAGCTGTGATATGATAACCTTCGTCGATAGGAACGAGAAACCTAAAAAACCTTTGGTTCATTTGCCAGTTCCTTTTGGCAACCTTAACCTAGTTAAGTTGGATTTTTAAGTGGAAATAGCCAAGCTATTAGAAACATTATAAACAGGCAAAGCAAGATGCGAAAATACGAAATAGAATAAAACAGCCGTGTCATAGATAAGTTCTAGTACAGCATAGAGCAATGACCTTTTTTTGGAACGTTTATTTTCGTGCCTGAAGACAATTATTTTTTCTCTAATCTGAGGTCAACAGCCTTTGGGCGGCCTTAACGTTGTGAACGATTTGCTGTCACGAGAAGAAGATTGTCGAGTTGGCTGTAATTAATTGACTCGGAGCAATAAGATTATGGTTTGCTTAATTTAATGATCAAAACTTGGGTTTTAAAAAAATCACACCAAAAATTGCAACCAATATCACCAATTTCAGATGATAATGGACTTGAAATGTCGTCTCAAGATGTATCGACCACCAAAGCCAACATATCCGAACGTAGGCTTCGAATACGGCTTTAACACCAGAGAAATGCCTAGTTGGATCCAATATTGGTCAAATGAGTATCCTTTCAAACAGCGTGAGGCTTTCCTGAACCAGTTCCCACAGTTTAAGACTAATATCCAAGGTCTGGAAATACACTTCATCAGGGTAATTCCGAGGGTAAGAAAATCTGGTGATTATCAACTAATATTAATGACACTCAAGAAGAGTTCATTGCAATAAAACGCGTGATGATGGTCCATTATGATTTGAATTTAAAGCGAGATATTTTTCGCCATGGCGTCTATTCGCTTGGCTGCCGTAAAAGTCGGCTGAGGGAATATCCAGAGAATCACCAGCAGCATTCTCCTTGGTACAAATTTTCTGCAATTACCAACCCGCCTTCTAAGGGTGGTCATCATCAACATTATTGTTAACAGCCCACAAGACGTCGACTGCTGAACATAGGCCTCCCCCATAGAGCCGGCCACTCGCCTCCTACATCCACCGGCTCTCCGCGGTTTTCACCAGATCGTCGGTCCACCGAGTGGGGGGCCTACGCTGCGTCTTCCGGTCGCCACTCGAGAACCTTTCTTCCCCATCAGTTGTCAGTTCTACGAGCGATGTGACCTGCCCATTGCCACTAATCGTGTTGATTATGGCAAAATGGCATTGGGTTGTGTGTTATAGACAATGGATGCTGCTTCTCGTTCTCTGAATTTTACTCTGGCCGGCTTTTACAGATCTGCAGGATGAAATAGGGTAGACCGATCGTACGATCGCCATAACAAATCATCCACATACAAACAATAACATCTTAACACCATCTCATTCCAATTTCATTTTGTCATCCACCAGGTCCCAGACGGAGTAGAAGTGGTGCCGTTACTGCTGTTACATGGATGGCCAGGGTCCGTCAGGGAGTTCTATGGCAGTATACCATTTCTCACTGCTGTTAGCAGAGACAGAAACTTTGCTATCGAGGTAGTGGCACCAAGTTTACCAGGTTTTGGATTTTCTGATGTAAGTTAAAAGGCTTTTGGACTATTCTGCAAATATTTGGGTCTATGCCACAAGTCCTATCCTGTTGTTGATGAGACAACTGCCAATATTGCGAAGCAGTGTACTCTACACTACACATGCACGATTTTGCCCAGTAGCCCCATTTGGCACTATTATTCACTTTCACTAGGTGGTAGGACTTTTCTGCAAAGTTCGTCTAGGTAGGTACCACCGCTTTGCCAGTCATTCTGCCGCCAAGCGCCAAGCGTTGTGTGTTCCGTTTTGCAGGGCATTGTAGCTAGTGAAATTACTGGGCAAATGAGACTTTACGACCTGATTACACAGTGTGATAAAAAAAAATGTTATGGGCGGCCGTGTTGCTTAACATTAGGTGAACGACTAGCTCGTCACGTCATTCATTCTCATAAAAAAATGCTGTTTTTTATCTTTAAAGGCAAAGTATTTGACCACTGTCTCACCTGATGGAAAGTGATTACGCAATCTACGATGGTGCATGCTTGCCTAGAAGGTACCTGTTCACTCTAGACTTGAACAGGGTTTTGACAGGCTAACGTAGACACATCCAATTTGAAGCACACATTAAACACCAACAGCCGATAAACATCGACTGCTAAACATAGGTCTCTCTTACAAAAGCCACGTTGGATACTTATCATTGGTTCATCATCATCATCGTCATTAACAGCCTGAAGACGTCCACTGCTGAACATCGCCACTTTGAGCGGCTGCTCGCCTCCTGTATCCATCGGCTTCCCGCCGCTTTCACCAGATCGTCGGTCCTCCTAGTGTGGGGCATATGCTGCATCTTCCGGTTCGTGGTCGCCACTCGAAAACCAATAGTGAATAAAAATATTGCAGGGGGCAGCTCATCCTGGTCTAAACGCTGATGCCATGGCAGTAGTTCTAAGAAACCTGATGAGCAGACTCGGCCATAGGAAGTTTTACGTTCAAGGAGGAGATTGGGGGTCCATAGTAGCCGCTAATATGGCGACTTTGTTCCAGAAAGTAACGTATATCTGACATATTTATAATTGCCTTGATTTCATACTAAGAAACATTATCATTATCATAATTCATCATCTATACTGTATGTATTATATTATCTGGGATCTATACCTACAAATATTTTCTTTAGTAAAATCAAAAGGTTTTAAACTCAAAGTAGTGGGATATTTACCATGTAATTTATTTGTTTCGAGTTGCCGATATTTCGGTACTGATGCAAGCATCATGATCACGGACGAAGATCTTGCGGGTAGATGATAATAAGTAAACAATATGTGAGTAATGTTAGTGACCATGGAAGTTTAAAATCTTATATCAAAGTAGTGAACTAATTTTGATATAGGTAATGTCTATGGAACCAATCTAAAAGAAGGTGCCATACACAAATCGAAATAAAACAAAAAAAACGAATCGGCTTTAAAATGTCAGAGATATGGGGTAGGTAAAAACTATACCTCCATGGTAAAAACATTAAAAATCAAACATACAACAGAATTAAGACCCTCCTCCTTTTTTAAAGTCGGTTGAAAAGCTAACCAATTTTTTTCTCAGGAAGTTCTTGGTTACCACACCAATCTAGCCTTACCTTCCACAACCAGAAATTTCATACTCAAAGAAATTGGCTTGTACCCTCAAGTCGTAGCATTCAATGACACTGATGCTGTCCAGGAAAAAGAGGATAAATTAAATAAAATGCTGGAAGAGTATGGTTATTTGCATATACAAGCCGCAAAGCCTGACACTATTGGTAAGGGACCAATGCCCGTCTGCACTGAAGTTAGACAAGTTCATCATCATCACCATCATCGTCATCATCATCATCATCAACAGCCTGAAGACGTCCACTGCTGAACGTACACCTCCCCCACACAAAGCGCTGCTTAGTTGCTTACCTCCTGCATCCATAGACTCCCCGCGGTTTTCACCAGATTGTCAGTCCACCGTCAGGGTTCGTGGTTGCGACTCGAGAAGCAATTTTCTCCATCAGTGATCAGTTCTATGACCGAAATTTTGTACACCTACTATTTAATGCTTTGTTTATCAACTGGGCACTTTTCACAGGAACAAGTCTATCAAACTCGCCAGCAGGTCTCCTAGCTTACCTTTTCCAAATATTTTCCTCTGCAACTCGTCCTTACTACGTCACTAGGGAGAACGGAGGACTGAACCACTATCCAAGAGATACTCTCATTGACAACCTGATGCTGTACTGGATAACTGATTGTATTTCCTCTTCATTCAAAATTTACTCGGAGACGCTGTTCAAAGGGTTCTACAGTGGTGTGAATGAGTAAGTCTGACTTTATTATCATAACTAGCTGACCCGCCCCAGCTTTGCACGGGTTTGTTAGTTTTACGACATAATCTTAGTCTAAAGAAAGAGGGGAAAAGATAATGGAAAGGGATGAATGGATGAATCGATAAATGGACGCAGGTCCTGACGCACCTTCATCCATTCCTCTGCTGAAACTTCTTGACATTATGTTTTTTACAGCGCACAAACAAGTGTCCCAACATGGGTTCTCCAAGCTGAATATGAAATCACGTCTCAATCTCCAAGTGTCCTGAAGACGAAGTATCTGAACCTGCTGCATGTAACCCATGCGGAAAATGCGGGACATTTTCTAGCGCTGGAGCGGCCGAAACTCTTCTCTGAAGATGTGCTGGCTGCTGTAGAAGCATTTAGAAATTTTAGACAATATTAAAAACCTAAAATAAAGGCAATTGAAATCGGCCACCTTGATCTTTTTCTCCTCGTGTAGGCAAGTGGTCAGCCTAAATAAACGCTTAAATAATACAGTGAACTAATTTGATGGTTTTAATACAAAAATGTAACCTGAATTTCGCATTCATTTTCAGTTTTAAACTGAAGTGAGGTACATTTTGCAAGTTTTTCATATTTCGTCACGCGAGCATCGCCAGTTTGCAGAGAAGCACCGCCACAGCCTGGCGGATGCTGCATGTAATGGCAGAGTAGACGACGGACAGAGACAACTTCTGATAATAAATTGTAATACGAAAAAAACAAATCTTTTATGGAATGGTTAGCATTCTTTTTTATATTATAAGTACATACAAGTAATATCTATTATTATTTAATAGTACCTAAATAAAATATTATAATGAATGAATAATTAGTATGAGACTATTAAATTGGGTGCACATTGCATAGCTATCTATTCAAAAATCCATTGCTTTTGAACGTTCCATATAAACCGGCAATATTATATCATTATACCTACTAAAACCATTACTCCTGCAGAGCGTGCGTTGGTATTATATAAATTTTATGAGATATTTTAATGAGCAATATCAGGTTCAGAGGAATCCGACTGAAGTATTAAAATTTGGCGCATCTGCGAACCGGCAGCGTCAGCGACGTGAAACTATTCAATACCCATCGCTCCCGCAGTGATCGCTGCACGGCCGTCTACGAACCCAGGCAGCGATACGTATCGAATGGCCGATACTTCACTGATGCCACTTGACGCGCCGCCACCGGTGTAGTTCAAGCTTGACGTAAACAATACCCAAACCATGTAAATTTGGACATGAACATGTTCATACCATTTACTGAAGTCTCTGCATTCAAACTATTCTGCAAGCACTGCACCTTGTGTAGTATCTAGCGTGATATAACGGTACGGTTGGCTTGTCAAGGTGAACTGACAGCAAAATAATTAAAAGAAATTAAACGGTCAAATTAAAAATAACCTTAGAATACTAATGCTCAATCTTAGTGACTACTTTTAGTAGGTAGTATTAATATTCATTGTGTTATTAACGTCAGTACGGATCAGATGATCCGTATTAATCGATACCCTGTGTAAAGAGCGCCACTTTGAGCTTCTAGCCTCTTGCATCCATCGGCTCCCCGATGACCGGCGGGGTTATAACTTAACTCGCAATCAGTTTGCAACAGCCGCAAATTGCGCAATCATTGCTGTCAAACGTCACTTTGACAGAGCAGAAAGAGATCGAGCGCTAGATTTCCGACTGTAGGACAATCGATGAACTAAAACTTACATTATTTTGCTTCCATCTATTGCTGTTATGTTGCTAGTGGCGCTAGTGTCTAAGGCCAATGTACATTCAGCGACAGGTCTGCAAACGGCGGACATCTTGCGACCGATTGCTAGGTGTTTGCTGTCGCATTGCTACTGCTGTTGCTTTGCTAATGCTGTTGCAATTTTTACGTAATACAGTTGCGGATCGTCGGTTCACTTAGTAAGGGGCTGGCCCCCGTTTCGTCCTCCGGTTCGCGGTTACCATTTAGGGTATGAACATTGAACATTCCCGACGACCTACCTATTATATCCGACGTAGCATAAGTTAGTAATAAGCTAGAGCCATGACAGTCACCATGTAGAAACGGTACAATACACTCATGCAAGCAACAACATCTTTCATTGCCAACATGGCCCAACATCGACCTTATAGAATTTCCCAGCTACTTGATCTGCACTTTACTATTAACTATGACCTTAAAAATATGAGTTATTTTGCGCACCGTACCCCATGTTACGCACTCACGTATATAAGTGTGTGTATGTATAAATAGAAGAAGAGTTAACCGTGTGAGAAACCCCTTTTATGATACCGAGGAGACTAAATGGGAGGTTTTACTCAAATTGCCGTTTTGCATCACCTGTTTTTTATTTTTTGTTTTGTGTCGTAAAATATTTTTTACACAAACTCCGTTATCCGTTCCTTATTTATTCTAAGTCAATCGGTAAAGACCCAGATATTATAATACCTACAATACAGATGCCTCATCCCATACAACGGAATAACGCGGGCTATTTTACAAATTATTTCTGCATAGGTAACGCAAGGTTATCAAGCGACATTTATTGCGTGTTGGCGAAGTATTGGCCCAAGACACTAACTAAAAGAAGCTTAGTGTTAGAGTTTACAACTAGTAACGCTCACAACACGAACACTACGTTTTTTTCACGTTCAGGCTATTTTTTATTTGTACCTGATGGGACCCCGTGGTAAAGAGAAACATTTTTTTTTGTTGCGGACATGTATTTTTTTATCTACTTTGATGGGTGACCGATAACTATTGTTTACATTATTTTGAACGCTACTTTGCTTTGGAGGACACGGACACGCAGTCAATGCAGTGCAAGTCTATTCTGATTTGGGATTTTACTGGAAAATAGTAATTTAACTATCCAACCAAGCGGAAGATTTCAAACCCCCCTCCCCCCCTGTGATGGGACCCCGTGTCCCATCAGGTACAAACGAAAAATATCCCGAACATGAAAAAAATTTAGTAATCGTGTCTTGAGCGGTACTAGTTAGTGTCCAGTGTATTCATTTGGCCCAATACTTCGCCAACACGCAATAAATGTCGTTTGATAATCTTGCGTTATGCAAAAATAAAATAATTCGTAAAATAGCCCGCGTTTTTCCGTTGTATGGGATGAGGCATCTGTGCAAAACAATCTTTGAATCAAAATCTAAATAAATAAATCTGCCAAAATGCCAAGCTCCCGTCAGTTTTGTAGAAATTATACGCTCATAATTGACGTTCAAGGCTCAGGTATCATTCCAACTGTTTATCAGAAAGCCCGGAGGGGCAGTGGTTGTATCTATAGTTAGCTCTGTTGTAAAGCTTTCAGTTTCTATGATGATTATGTGCCTCTAGGGACGTCTGAAAAGCACTTTTGATGTTTACATCAAAGCAAACAGCAAAGGAATGGAACACCTTACCAGCGTCGTTGTTTCCTGAGAAATATATTTTGGGGTTATAGTTAACGGGTATCTTCTAGGCAAGCATGCTCCATCGTCGACCAAGTCTTGATATTTATGAGTTTAAATAAGACTAACACATTCTTATACTGTTATGTGCACGACACTAATAAAATATTCCCTTCGCCATGGTATTGCAGCTTGAAAGCGCCGGCGCCGTAGATAGAGTGGGATACTAACTCAATGGCGGCTGTAAATTCGTCACGAAACGCTGCGCAGTAGATAGCATAATAATTAGATGTGCTCGGGAAGATGGCGGTGTGCGCAGAGTGGGGGCAACGCACTTCACAGCTGCCATTAAGTTTGATTCACGCCTCTACCTACCTAACAATCGAATATTTATAAGTAACAACTACCCACTCAAAACAACGCTAGTTTATATTATAATTAAGCGGAATATAGAAAAAAAATAAAAATACAACCACAAATATTCCCAAATTCAACTGATCACAACCAGCTTAAACTGGTTATAAGCAGCTGTGACTAGTTTTATCCAGATATTCTGCTGTTAAACAGATTACCAGTCATAAGCTCCGCTCGCGTGAAAACGGACAAAAGAAGAGCCGTGGAACAGGGTTGCCTCGCAAACCATAGTGTTACACAAAACCTTATCTTTTGTTAAGGGAGTAAAATTACGCTATTTAGATATTTATATCATAGCAAGTAGGTAGGTATAGAAAGCGAGATTAGATCCGAAATGAGGAGATCCGCAGGAGAACTAAACTGACAGATATAGCTCTGAGAATTAGCAAGTTGAAATGGCAATGGGCAAGCCACATTGCTGGTAGAACTGACAACCGTTGGGGAAGAAAGGTTGCCTCAAGTGGCGACCACGAACCGGAAAACATAGCATAGTCCCCCACTAGGCGAACTAACGATCTGTGGCCTTACCGCGTAAGACCGGTGGCAATCGTAATCGTGTGCTCTCTTGCTCGCACTCAAGGGCTTGTACATTGGCGCAAGCAGGATGGCAGGCGATGTTCATTACCAGAATGCTTACGCGGTAGGGCTGCTGGTGAAAACCACGGGGAGCCGATGGATGCACTCGAGAAGCCACTCGAGATGGCGCTCTGTGGGTGAGACAGAGGGTGGGTGTTCAGCAGTGGCCGTCTTCAGACCATTGATGATGATGATGAGGATAATCCTGCTGTCCATTCCCTATTATTCCCTTGGCAGGCTCCTAGAGCCCCCACGCAGTGATGGGGTGGTAATATCCGCCCACTGAATTGGACACAATTTGACACTTGGTCAGTACCTACTAAATCCACTACGGAGTTCCATTGAGGAAACTAGTGAGAAACACATTTGTCAGAAGTTCCGTTGACGGAACTATTGCAATAAAAGTCTCAATAGTTCCGTTACGGGACTACTTCCACGGAACTTCTGGGAATAAACAGGAACGGCACGGTTCAAATAATTAACAATAGTATGCAAAAGCTCAACCCTAATCGCCGCTTTTTATGACCTTGATATATCGCTTTGGAAACTAATGTAGCGAGTGGGATTCAGTACTATCTGACAGCTTCTGTTCCACTTACTCTCCCAATATAACTGTATAGAACTATTACTATATTTAGATATTCAAAGTGTTTTTAATCAGGAAAATGTGTAGTCGTTTGGTAAAGTTGGAGTGAGATTTGAGGTCTTTATAATAAAATGTCATCTTCATCATCATCATTAACAGCATGAAGAATGCTGGACATAGGCTTCCCCCAGGGAGCACCACTTAGAGCGGCTACTCGCCTCCAAATCCATCGGCTCCCCGCGGTTATCACCAGATTATCGGTCCACATAGTGGAGAGCCAGCCTACGCTTCATTTTTAGGTTCGTGGTCGTCACTCGAGAACCTAAATAAAATGTATATCTAGCTATAGAAACCGGCAAGAATTTTCTATTGCTGCAAACAAACAATGAAAACATAAGAATAGAAGAAAAATATACCTCTTTACCTATCTATTGTATTTATCTAGTACCTACCTATTTTATTTACTATTATGGTTCTTCATTTCTGAAGATGCACCGTAGGCCCCTAGGTAAGCACACTAGGTAGACCGATGATCTGGTAAAAACCACAGGGAGCCGACGGATGCTGGAGGCAAGCAGCCGCTCAAAGTGGTGCTCTATGGAAAGACCTATGTTTACTGGTGGACATCTTCAGGCTGATGATGATGATATTATGGATATTTTAGTCTTACATTAGGTAGGTACAGAACACATTACCCATATACATTAGTATATACTTACACACATATTATTACAGCACATAACACCCGTTATTGCTCAGAGCAACACTCTGTAAAACGGAAATAACTTCTGGAGATAGCAGAATTAGTCGTGAGCGCGCTTAACGTTGTTGGAAATGAGATACAGAGATGGCTACTATGTGTTTTCCGAAAATGATATAAAAAAATGAGAACGTGAACTAAAAATAATGTTTGGTGGACTGCTGACTTTTCTGCAAGAATATTGGTCTGATTAAGTAGATACCTCTATTTTGCCTCTCTTGTTATTTTGCCGTCGAGCAGAAACATGTGCACGGAGCGCTACCTGTGTTCCAGCTCTAATGAGTGCCAGATTTAGAATAAGTAGGTACATAACCGCTCAGGCACTTCAACCACATGTGCGGTCGGCATCGCGCAACGTGGACCGCTCCCCACCACAATTGTGGCTTACAGCTGATTGCGCTACTAGGGATGGCAATCAATTTTTAGAGGTGTCACTCGTTATAAATCGACTAAAATTGAAATTAGTTGAACATCACTATCGAATAAAGTAAAAGTCTCTATGGTTTAGGGGAAAAAAACGCCTCAGGCTAAATTGCATCTCGCACCGAGCCGGCGCGCGCCGGCGACGGAGTAATTTCCTTTAGATACGGCGGAGCGTCATTTATTATGCGTAGTGTTGTTGTGTGTGTTTTTTATACTGCAACACACATAAAAATGCATTTGTTTAGATAGCCAAGTAATGCTACTTATCAAAACTAGTTTTGAAATTTTAAAACACTGCTTAGTTTATTCGTATAAACCGTAAAAATGCAAAAACATACCGCGCTATTTGAGGAGCGCTTTGGGACCTACCTACGCCCGCCGCACCGCGCCTGAGTGGTTATAGAACCCCAGTAGGTACATTCGTGAACTTTAAGCCATTTATTTGATTTGAAAATTAATTTGAATGATAATTTTGCGGTGACACAACCCATCAAAAAAGCAGCATAAGGGTTCTGGGGTGACTATCCACTAGTAAGCTGTTAATACTTAAATACCAAAAAAAAGTAGCCTACGTTTTGAGAAGGAATTGTTTGGAAGTATACCTTCTAAGGTCCAGCGTGTTAGCTACGCGACACATCGCACAGTAGGTGAAAATATTATTAAACAATGCTGACGTCTAGTGACGTATCCAGTCTATGTCTGCAGTACAATGTCTCTAACTCTTTACCCTGTGTTGCACATTCCAACTAGGAACCTTTTCACACAAAGTCCTTTCTCGACTTTCTCATAGTAACACCCCCAACTTTACCACCCGTGTGAATCAGCCAGGTGGTGCAGAAATTAGACGGCGAACGTCAGAGATCTTAGAAGAATTATTATCTTATGGTAAGGACAATTTTCTTAGGGCCCTCGGTAAACACGTCTTAGTTTTTCTTTCTCTGGATTAGGTTTGTAAATACTGTCGCTCTTTTGCTGCGGGGAAATGGATTTTGCTAAGTGTTTTCTGTACCAATTTTGTGTTGTTGAGTCTGAAAGTAAGGACTGTTATTTCCAAATAAAATACTTGACGTATTGGAAGTGGCTGAGTAAATTTACGTTTGATTTTATGAATTACTAGTACTCTATACAAATACAATATACTTATACCATTGTTGAATAGTCTATTAGGTATCCAACTCGGCTAGACAGCGTTCTGGAAGTTCGATTTATCTTTTCGTCTAAAATACCGCAGAGCCTGAAAACAAAGGTTTTCGATCAGTGTGTGTTGCCAGTGATGACAGTTCCATACTGAGACTTGGTCTCTTACTGTTGGACGTATTAAGGAGAACTAAAACGACCGATATAAGCTCTTTAGAATTAGCAAGTTGAAATGGCCGCCACATCGCTCGCAGAACTGACAACTGATGGGGATGTAGGATTCTAGATTGGCAACCACGAACCGGAAGGCGCAGCGTAGGCCGGCCTTAGTGGATCTACGATCTGATGAAAGCCACGGAGAGCTGATGGTTGCCGGAGGCGAGCTGCCGCTCAAAGTGGCGCTCTGTGAGGGAGGCCTAGCAGGTTCAGCAGTGAACGTTTTCACGCTGTTGATGATGCCAACCCATTAAAATTATTCTAATTAGTTATAGGAAGGTATTAATTATGTCAATGCCTAACAGTTTTTATGCAGTAGGGAAGAATATCTATCTCTGTGGATAGGACAAATAATATCCTTTGTCTAATTGATTTAGGGTCAAGCAAGTTGAATATATCTCTAGTTAGGGTCCAATTAGTGCATTTTATGTCAAAATTTCCATCATTTTTCTCAATCTATTCTTCTTTTCAGCCAGTAATTATTTTAACGTCCGTCAAAATTAGTCTTGTTCTTCTTCCAACAATTTAACTAGATTTTATTAATGAACGAACTGTATCACGGCAAGTTTCTCGTTACAATTTAATGGGCAATGAGTTATTATGGCATCATAATTAATTTCGAGCGAGCGATGCGCCTGGTGGATTGTTTTTAGCATCGCGTCGGTTTATGTTTTGAAAGAATATCGAAATACATGTATATGGCACCGTCTTATTGTAAAAACCGTTAGTTTATAAAAAAGTGGTTATTTATAACTGTCGATTTATTGCAAACGGGCAATGTATCTCACAATAAAACGGTCGATTATTCGGTTATTTATAACTAATCGGCATCACTTCGTTTTTTCAAAATTGTGTAATTCTAGTGTGGTCAAAACTAACTTATCACTCCTCGCTTCACTCATCGTAACCTACTGGTTAGCCACTAGTGACACTAAAAAAACAATAAATTACAATAGGCATGGGACTATTATTAAAAATTAACAAGTAAATATTACTTTCATAAAGAAGATTAAAAATGAATGCAATAATTGAAAAAGTAAGCAAAATCGGTAAATAAATCACGGAGTAATAAGCTTTTAAAGTTTCTACAGTAGGCGTCTCCTGTCCCTTTCTCGCTAAACAGAGCGCCTCCGCAGTTACTATGAAAAATCCACCTGTGACGTCACATGCCAAAGAGATTGTATGTAAAGCTACCACAGCTTATTAATGAGGTACTATGACGACATTGCTCTGACGTCACTGTTCGTTTGAGCTATATCTTTCTATTCCGGTTTTTAAAATGCTTGTAACTTTTACGTTTTTTGAGATATTTTATTTTTGTTTTCACAATTGTTTATCTTTTGAGGAATATTTTCAATTTATGCAAAAAATATTTTAGTCATCATGCCTATTGGTTCACAATTAAACGTTACTAAAACCAGTTTTTTTTACAAACTCACCGCCAGGCAACTACTGTTTATAAATAATCAAAATATCATCCGTGTTATGATTATTAGTTTGCAATAAATTGACAATTTATAAATATCCTGTTTTAATGTCGTTTTTTATATACAAACGGCTTTTACGATAAGACGGTGACATATTTATTATCAATTTTCTTATTTTGTCTAGGAACTCATCAGTCAAGTTATAATTTAGAGTATTTTTAAAATTGTTTAGAGTACGTAGGTACTTATAGCGCGCAGCGACACTAACAGTGGTATTCATAATGATCTCAGACCCTTCAAAGTCACAGAAAATTCCGTTATGCGAATAAATGAAAGATGAATAGATTGTGAATCGGTAAGATATTTTATAGCGCCTGCTAGATTCTTTACAGCAAAAGCTACGCTCTACCACATGGCGCTTAACTTTCAACCTTCTCTAAAATATACCTAGGTTCATTAGATAGATGTATGTACTAACATTAACATTAGCTACCGTAAAAGAAAGCCTCTCTAATCTTCAGAACCCAGAGGTCACTGCACAATACAAATCGATGCGATGGAGGACCGCGATAACGGTATTACCTATGCTTTAATTAACGTACGCCAATGTTAAACGATATCCTATGGAATACGTGATGCTGGAATATACGGGCTCGTATTACGATGAATATTTTAATAGATGTAAAAATACTTACAGAATAATGTGTAAAGGAAAACTTTGAATCACGAGCGGGACTTGAACCCGCATCCATCCATCCGTCAAGCTGGGATAATAATATGCTTTACGTAAGCTTGTTATAAAAAGCTGAAGGAAAAAATCGGACACGAGACCACTTGTCACGGTAGCTTAAATAAGGCATAGGTATCCGAGCGTGAGGAAAGGGTGCGAGTTCAAGTCCCGCTCGTTCAAGTTCTTTACAAATTTATCTGTAGACTACGCTGAGCAGGCGATACTGCTATAAAAATCATAAAAAAAGTAAAAATACCTACCTACTTACTAACTGTGTGGGTACCAAGACTCTCCGACGTTTTACTTGAAGCTGCAACGCAGGTAGAATTACTACCAAAAATAAACTTATTTTTCTAAAATCAGAAATACATAAGGTAGATTTTTTAAAAAAAATTACGCTCACATCAGCCGCGCTTATTATTAGTCGTCATCATCATCATCATTAACAGCCCGAAGACGTCCACTGCTGAACATAGGCCTCCCCCAAAGAGCGCCATCTTGAGCGTCCCCTCGCCTCCTGCCTTTAATTGGTATGCACCTCTACAGTGGCACTTATCTCTAAAGTTCAAATTCGCTAAATTTTTTTCCGTATTAAGAAGGGAGTCCGGCTTGTCTGCTCTAATGTTCGGCTAAACTGGCTGATCTGTTCGGCTATTGGGTTATAATATAAGACCTGGCAACCCTCCTACGAATAAGAAGCGAATCAACAAAGGGAACACCGTAAGCTTTACATATCCTTGTCCAAGTCCGAGGTCCTCCAAAACTACTTCCTACTAAAAATAATAATTATAATGCGACCGAAAGTTTGGCAGGAGTCTTGGTAATTTTTCATCAAGACATCAATTCTGCTATAATAACCTGTCCAATACAACTACTACTTGTTGAGTTTACCTTACGTCTATGTATAACAGTTCGTTTGTTTTAATCGGTCTCGTACAAGTTATCATTATCTCAAACTGTTAATGCCTTGATTACCACCCGTATGATTCGAACAAGCGTGGTCCAACCAAGCGTCTTAATTAGCTGATATATTACATGATTACACATGCCGTGAGACGTGGTCTCTAACTGTTGGCCTCATTACTAAGCTCAAAGTCGCGCAACGAGCTATGGAGAGAGCAATGCTCGGTGTTTCCCTGCGAGATAGGATCCGAAATGAGGAGATCCGCAGGAGAACTAAAGTGACCGATGTAGCTCTTAGGATTGGCAAGTTGAAATGGCAATGGGCAGGCCACATCGCTCGTAGAACTGACAACCGATGGGGGAGAAAGGTTCTCGAGTGGCAACCACGAACTGGAAGACGCAGCGTAGGCCGGCCTCCCACTAGGTGGACCGACGACCTGGTGAAAGCCGCGGGGAGCCGATGGATGCAGGAGGCGAGCAGCCGCTCTAAGTGGCGCTCCCTGGGGGAGGCCTATGTTCAGCAGTGGACGTCTTCAGGCTGTTGATGATGATGATGATGATGACATGCCGTGAACGCACGGGTGATTATTATTACAATCTAAGTATGAGTATTATGACTGGCCTGATAGCTCAGTTGGTAGTATAGCCCTGTCTTCACAACTGTAGACTGAGGGTTCGACTCCCACGCGAGACAAACATTTGTGTGTACATAAGTGTTTGTTCTGTGTCTGGGTGTTATATTGTATTCTTTGTATGTATTTACAAACAAAAAGTATATTTTATGTTATCTGGTTCTAATAGAACAAGCTTGCTTAGTTTGGGGCCAGATGGCGATGTGTGAAATAGTTTTACGTTTCACACAGGACTTAATCGCGCTAAAAACATTATTTATTTACCTCGACGTTTCGGCAAGTTTCATTGATGTGTGAAATGTCCACGCGTATTTATTTATATTTATTTTATTATAGGTACTTATAATAAAACTGCAATAGGACCAGTTCTGTACATTGAATATATTTTAAAATGTTTTCAATGACTCTCTATGATCGAAGCCAAAAATCCATTTAATTATGTAAGAATGATCTTCTATGTCACCAGTGCTAAGTAACGATTTCTGCGACTGGTCTTCATATCAGGCGTGTTCCTATTCATGGTGCGGTGGTCTCCAAGGAAACTACGATTCACGGACACAAATAAATATATAATTGAACTGATACATAGGTACTGATATAACTAAATAATATAAACTATGACATGACGCGGTAGTGGTGGAGAGACGACAGCCTAATTTTTTTTTTTTTTGAACGGGCTAATGCTTTTGGTCTCTAACGACCTTTACAGCGTCACCGGGCTGCCTAAATTACATCTCGCACCCTTTATATAGGTCGGCGCCGGCGTCGTCAATATTATAAACAAATGTGTCCCTACAATTAGTTTTTGTCTGTATGTCTGTCTGTTTCTTGGCTGAGCATCACACCAAAACTACTGAATGGATTCAAATATAACTTGGCATGATTTGATTTCATACTACAACGACATAGGATACCTCCATATCCCGAGATAGGATTATTGTCAACGTCGAGTAGCCTAAATACTACATTTAGTCATATTTTATCAAGCAAGTCTACGCGCAAAATAACGTAACTGGCTAAGTAACTATAGCTAGTAGGTAAACGTAATTAATATTCCATAGCCGTAACCCGTTATCTACTGTATTACATAAGCCGTGACAGATATACACCCGCATATAAATAAATATTTATGCTAATGACTTCGAGACAATTTTAACTCTACTAGGTATTTTGTTTATAGTGCGAGAGCCCACTGCACAAATACCTACGTCAAAATACCCTTGTTAATACATAGATTATAAGGTCTGCCAGGTCTAAACTTGCAGGAACTTGGTGTTCAAGTTATTTGAAGTTGGATTTCCATGAACCGGCAGGATCGGGACTGGCAGGCATTGACTATAAATCCAACGATACAACTTCCCCTCGTACGAAAATAAGTAGTATATTTCAACTGCTAATCCTACAAGAGGAAGCGAGACACCCAATGTGTATTTTGTTCCATCCTGCTCTATCATTTGTAATTTCGTATGACTTAAATAAATAAATAAATAAACATTTGTGGACATTTCACACAGCGCCATCTAGCCCCAAACTAAGCATAGCTTGTACTATGGGAACCAGATAACTGATACAATACTTACATACTTTTTTGTTTGTAAATACATACATAGAATACAATATAACACCTAGACTCAGAACAAACATCTATGTTCATCACACAAATGATTGTCCCGGGTAGGAATCGAACCCACAGCGCTCAGTTCAGAAGGCAGGGATACTACCAACTGAGCTATCGGGCCGTTTGTCTCGTTTTGTTACCTTGCCGCTTACCCCCGTAGGTGAGTCGTGTTTGTACGAGAAATTATGTTCACGAGCTATCAAAATCTCACTTAGTGCACATGAAACGAGGCGTTCCACAAGGCTCTATTTTGGGTCCAATACTTTTTGTAATATTCATGAATGACCTAATCAAATATGTATGTGACATTGTATCTGATTTACAAGTAATTGTCTATGCGGATGACACGAATGCAATAGTATCAGGAAATAACATCCAGCAATTGGAAACAAAAGTCAACTTTGCTCCTGCATCCTTTCGTGATTGGTTCCTTGCTAACAACTTAAAATTGAACATAAAGAAAACGCAAGTTATTCTCTTTAAATCAACGGTACACAATCATCAGACGATGAGTATAGTCCTCAAAGAAGATAATATAAGCACTGTAGAATGTGTCAAATTCCTTGGAGTACAAATCGACCAATTTTTGAATTGGAAAAGTGAACTAGCTTCCATTGATAATTATATAAGCTCAGCATGTTACGCTCTCAGAAGCCTACGCGATGCAGTAAACATCAAACAACTTAAAACAGTCTACTTTGCTCTTGTGGAGTCCAAGTTGAGATAAAGCATCCGATGTTGGGGTAGTAGCTATTATAATATCAAAAGGGCGTTTATTTTGCAAAAGCGTGCCATACGTACCATGGTAGGCATTCCACCGTGGGAGTCCTGCAGAGATAAGTTTAGAGAACTACAAATCTTGACGGTTCCTAGCTTGTATGTTATGGTTTTGCTCACAGATATTATTAAATTTAGACATAAATACGAGACAGCGGAACAAAAAATCATAAGATTAGAAACAAGAAGAAAAGATTTAAATTGTGCTCTTTTACCAAAATTGAATATTGAGAAACACTGTTCTAGGTATCAAGCTGTCAAGCTATTTAATTGTTTGCCCATGGAGATGAAATCGATCGATAGTCTTTCTATCTTTCAAACAAAACTGAAAAGACTTTTGCTGGAAGAGTGTTTTTACTCCGTACAGGAATTTATTGACAAGAACGGCAATGTTTGATAACTTCACCTCTTATAAGTAATAAGTATTAGAGGTACATAATATTAGCTACTCGTGATCCTACGGACTTACTGACGGAATTAAGAAATATGTTATGTTATGTGTTATTTTTCTTGTTATGTTATGTGTTTTATTAATTTTCAATTATAATAATTATGTAGGTAGATATTTTAATTTTCAGACACAATGTAAAAATTGTTATTGAATAAATTAATTATGAATTATGAAACGATCTAAAGATAACTTATTGGGGTACTCGATGACGTAGGTATTTGTGCAGTGGGCTCTCGCACCATTACTGTCCGTCGTGCGTTATTGAAGTTTTCGATGGAGGTTGTACGCGCTTGAACTGTTGGAAAATCATTTGTAGGTATTGTAGGTAGGATTAGCAGTTGGAATTTAGATGGATGGAATAGAAAGGACAATGGGCAGGCCACATCGCTCGCAGAACTGACAACCGTGTTATCAACTACGACTGTAGCTAGTTATATTAAATAAATAAAATATAAGCGTTACAACAAAAACTGAACTTTAATACTTTAATGTTAAAAATAAGGATTCAACAAATTATTATGACCTACAACGACCGTCTATTCCTGGGGCTCGAGCCAAAGTGAATCACTAAACAAAGATAATAAAATAAATTGACCAAGGAGCCACAGACTATACATACTCGAGATTTTGTTCAAAAACGTCAGCTATCAACCGCCCGATGTAACATAGACTGCGATTTGTCTTGGTGTTGCTAACAACCGATGGGAAGAAAAGGTTCTCGAATGGTGACCACGAACCGAAAGACGCAGCGTAGGACCGACCTGGTGAAATCCGTGGGCAGCCGATGGATGCAAGAGGCGAGCAGCCGCTCAAAGTGGCGCACTCTGGGGGTGGCCTATGTCCAACAGTGGACGTCTACGGGCTGTTGATGATGATGATTAGATGCCATGACTGTGTAACGTACTACTACGTACCTAGTTACGCGTACTCGTGGCTTAGGTACGGTATTATATTGTGGGGAAATAGCGTAGACGCCCATGACCTTTTTATTTCCCAAAAAAAATGTGTCCGATTCCTGTCTAATATAAAAGAACCAGCTAGTGGTAAACCGCATTTTATTAATTTCAAATTATTAACACTAACGTCAATTTATATACAAGAAGCATGCAAATTTGTAAAAAAGTACCCCCAGTTTTTTATAAAAGAATTAGACCAGCCCCGACGGTATGAAACAAGATTTAAACACAAACTCGCCGTACCAAGATCTAAGCTAAAAATGCATAGTTCAGGCCCCAACATAATGGCAGTAAAAATATACAATAAAATCCCGAAAGAAATTCTCACTGAAGAAAAAGAAACGATATTTAATAATGTTTTGAAAGATTTTCTGATAAAAAAATGCTACTATAGTTTGACAGATTTCTTCAATGATAAAAGTAAGCCGTTTTAGTAAAAACACTGGCCGAAGATTTTTTGTAGATTTATTTAATGAATCGGCCTGGTCCTGGACCTAAATGTTGCTATACCCTAATGGGGTCATATGTCCTGCACACTCATACATACCACCTGTATTAAAAATATGTACATATGTTGCAATAAATATTTGAGTATTGAATATTGAGTATAGTTAAAATATTTAGCGTTCTTCACCATGTTGTTATTCATCCTAGTTCCAACAAAAGATTTGAATTTGCCGCCATTTGCGCAGAAAAGTGCTGACAATCTAAAAAAACAATTTTATCGAGAAGAATGTTGCCCATTCCATAGATATTCCATTAGCTGGCTCTGACACTCACGGGAAGAGATTGGGTGGTCCTATATCTATTCTTATATACGCAGGCCACACGGTTATAATACCATCATAGGTAGTTATTCTATGACCATCAATATTGTTTCGTTTAAAAACCTTTATTCAAAATGATAGTGGGAAAAAAAAATCTACAAACCAAACAATCTCAAATTAATCTTACTTCCGATTCCGCTTTGGTCAAGGATATGGACCAAGAAAGTAAACTGTTAGCAAATAACGTTTTTGCAATATTAATCCTTAAATACACAATTTTAAAATTGCCTTGTAAAAAATCCTGGTAGATACTGATAACGATAATGGGGAAATCTGAAAACGCACTAACACAATAACCGTCTCCAAACACGATTCGCTCCAATCTCATTTCTTATCAAACAGAAATTCCTAATTTCTTAAAAGACAAAGTACTAAATAATTGATCAAAAGACACACAGTTACATTTTTTTTCCTTGGAGGAAAACAGAGGAAAAGGAAGTCAGTAGAGGACGAGCACGTGTTAAGATTTATAAGATAGAGCGTTGATGACTTAATGCCGTAATTCAAGGCATTAGTGACCTTCCTCGTTGAATTAAGTGTTATTTTGCAGTGATCACATACGTCACTTGCTACTATATTATTATTTAGGTTTGTCTATTTAATACAAAGAAAGAAAGAACATAATTTATTTGTGACAAAAAACAAAAACGAATAGGTACTAAACATGATCGACAACAGAAAATTACCATTTGCCACAAAACTGTCCCAACTCAGCATAATGCTGGTCGTAGAACTAGCGCTGGAACGTGACTGCGTTCCAGCGCTAGTGTCGTCATAGAAAGAAAGAAAGAAAGAAAGAAAGAAAGAAAGAAAGAAAGAAAGAAAGAAAGAAAGAAAGAAAAGGCTAATGTCAAGGCGTCAAGCTGCAAATCTCGCAGAAAATCGTTAAGAATGGAAGAAACTCCGCAGTTAAGAGTTTAATGAAGAGGAAGAAGTTTAATACAACCTCATACACCAGGTTTTTGATGGCTCTAGTCTGAAGCTTGATAAAGGAGTTCTGGTTTTGATTGAAATCAAAACCAGAACTCCTTTATCAATCTTTTCAGCTCGAGATAATAACGCATGTAAAATGACCTTGATGAAAATCAGAAATAGAATAGGTGACAATATTGAACCCTAAACAACCCATGTTATAATTTGAACGCAACACTAAGGTGGAGACTGTAATACAACGAGTATTAAATATAAAAAACTCCAAATGTCACCCAGCAAATTGCCTTGGATAGACCGGTAGATTCATAAGGTAGTAGTAGTTACGGTAAAGCTAGATCCTCTATTCAACCCAGTCAAAGGCTTTAGCAATATTCAATCAGTCGAGCAATTAAGTATTTCGGGTTCTTAGTTATGTCACAGAATAAGTATGTACGTTCAAAATGTGTACGTACATTTATTTTCTTATTCGATCTATTTTCAGAATACTGCTCTCACGTTAAGCCGTCGTCGGTCCCGACTGTGGTCGTAAGACAATAGTCGTTAAGCCAAGTCAGAAGCCTTTGGGTGGCCTAAAAATTCTAACACCAGGACTGACCACTTGCCTAAACGAGAAGAAGAAGAGAGCAGTTTATGAAGTCACGTATAAAACTTGTTTTCATACTCAAGAGGGCTAATACTTAGTTATTTTGAACTCTAGTAAATATTATTTGGATTTATTATAAAACGCTCCTTCACGGTTTATTATTTTAATCTCACGGTCGATTAGTGATTTTCCAGCACATCAACATACAATCATAAATTGAGGTTTTATAGGTTCATGCATAATAATGAATCAGTTTTCTGCTCTAAAGTTAATTTTCTTTTTCTTTTTGATAATTTTTCTAAGGAAGGTAATAGGTACACCGACAATTATTAAAATCTAGATTGCAGATTACAAGTGCCTTAATAACCTGATCTAGCCTTGACATATAAAGTCCAGTCATGTGGTTTCTCGAGCAATGAACCGGAATTAATAACTTAACTTACCCGTACAAAATAGTAGTTTAGTACAATTTATCGTCGGGTCCATCAGGATGTTGTCCTTCACAGCTGTATCAAGCCCATTGCAAGATACTTTTGATAAGCTACCCAAGTGTGTTTGGTTGTGTCCAGGATCTGGTCCTTCACTACGGAATAAAGCTCATTAGAAAGTGATTTTCATTGAGTAAAGTGCACTGGTTGGTTCTAGGATGTTGCTCTTTAATGCAGGATTAAGCTCATTGCTAGCTACTTTTGCTTGAATGAAGTTCATTGGTCAGTTTCAGGATGCCCTTCACGCGGGATCAATCAACTTTACTACAAGATGTTTTTGCTTAAGTTATTGAAGATTATTGGTTAGCTCTAAGATTTTGACTTTCACTGCGGGATCTTGTTCATTGCAACATGTTTTTACTGCCATAAAGTGAAGCTTGTCTAAGACGTTGAACTACATTGTGGGTTCAAGGACATGCTCATCGCAAGATGCTTCTGCTAATTTTAATTTATTGGTTGGTTTCAGGATGTTGCCCTTCATTGCGGGATCAAGTTCATTGCGACATGTTTTTTTACGGGTTTGAACCCTTTCTTGAGAAAGCTTATTGCAAGATGCTTTTACTTCAGTTGGTGAAGTTTATTGGTTGATTCTATCAGGGTCTTGCCCTTCACCACCGCTTGAAGCTCTTTGCAAGATAGCTTTGATTAGTAAATTAGTTAGTTTCGGGATGAAGCTTATTGCAAGCTGTTTTTACTGCAGTAACCTGAAGTTTATCTAAGATATTGGTTTTTGCGGCGGGATAAAGAAAGTTTATTGTATGATGCTTAATTATACCCCAGATAATATAATACCTACAGTACAGATGCCTCATCCCAACAAAAATTTTACAATACTATTACCTGTTGGATCACAATTTGACTCACACTACTTGAATCAGCTACTATTACTACTACACATCAAAACTAGCTACTAACTAACCATTTTAGCTTTAATAATACATAGTAGAAATATTATGATAATAAAATTGCCTATCGTAAACTTTACGACATGAAATCCTTGTCGCAGATATTAACACTGACATTTTTAAGAAGTCAAGGTCAAACAAGGCTTAACAATACCACCAGTTCATAGATTCCTATAAACTTTCAAATTAGACTATTTCTCTTTTTTTTACATCAGACTTATCTTGCATTTGACCACGCTCTCACCTGATGGTAAGTGACGATGCGATCGAAGATGTAGCATGCTAGCTAAGTAAGTACCTATTCACTCTTCTCTTAAACACGCCCGGGTCATATTTTGCCGTTTTTTCTCTCTCCCGTCATCATCTCTTCCCGCGAGTGTTTTACGATCCAGCTAAGGGAATACCTATCCAGGGAATATACACCAGGAATTCTTTTCCATAAAATCTTCTTCGATCACCAAAACGCCTACCAAATACGGTGATAATGCAAGCCTCTCCATCGCCTTGCTTGCTGATGATGCATGCTTGTGCTTGCATGCTTATGCTTATTTTAGTTTCAATAATAGACTGCACACTACTGCTAGGCGGCAGAATAACTGGCAAAGCGGTGGTACCTACCTAGACGAAATTACTGCTGAACATAAGCCTCTCCCAAGGTACGCAACTGAACTCGGTCTTCGATTCTATTCTAATGACTGCCAATTACCTTGCGTATATCATCGCTCCATCTCGCTGCAGGTTGTCGTACTCTACGTCTGCCGATACGCCTTCTCCACCTATTCCCAAACCATCGAAATAGGTGAATTCAAAACGCTCTCCATCTCCATCTACTACATTCAGAATGAAGAAGACGTGTGCCAATTTCGGATCGAAAACTTTTCGATTGAACATGTCTATCCCAAATTTTATTACCATGACCGTACATATTACCTGTACCTATGTATTCGTACGTCACCCGTGAAGAATGTTCATCATCATCAAGACGTTCATTGCTGAGCATAGCCCAAGAATGTTATATTATATTGTAAATAATGTTAACCTAAATGAAACATCATAACCGCATTGAATTTTTTTTCGTAACACTATAATCACTAATCACATAAAATTAATGATAAAAATAATTTCCTATTTCTTTGATAGTACACAATTGTGAAAGTTGTATGGAATCTGGTCGCTACTTGATTTCTATTATTAGATAATAATAAAAGCAAACGTCAATTAAAAGTTTTATTTTTTACAGTTACGCATGTTCCAAGGTCTGAGAGTAAAATATTTTATAAGTCTTGCTTGAGTTTTACCTTGTACTTTACATAAATGCAGTTTTGACACATTCCTTCGGAGGCTCTAATTAAACTTGACAAAGTGCGAATAAATAAGTGTGAGTTGGTGACTCTTGTAAATTACAGTGGCTTTTGATTTGAAGCAGCTATTTGTTAAGGAACGTCGCTTATAAAAGTTAAAGGAGTGATTTTTACTTACAAACCAATTTAAACCAATTTAAATCAATAATAAGTGTTTTCCCTAAAAGGCAAAAAAATTAAATTATAAAAAATATAGAGAGTAAGACCATAGTCCATATTATTATATAAGTCCTTTCTCAAAAAGGACAAAAAAGTTAAAAAATTGAAAAGTTTTTTGAACGATATTTGTTAAAGCAGTCTCTGAGCTCCGTCTTTTATTAAAATTTAATAATTCTTTTTATTAGAAACGATTAAGTATCAAATTGGTCCCGTAAAAAAATGTATATACGATATAGTTTTCACTTTTTTAGATTAAAATAGCTGGAATATTCTAAATATTCAAAACAAATAACCTTAAAAATTATATTAGTTCAATGCGTTACAAAAATCATAAGGGCTGACAAACTATTAATAACTGTTGAATAAACAATCATTAATTAGTCAGTTAATTTTTCCAGCTCGATAGAAATACCTATGTAGACTGCACGTTCAATGCAATAGGTTTGTCACAACATAATAACACACTTAAATAAAACCGCGGAAAACGCTTCTCAAACAGTTAAAACAGATACATTGTGAGTCGCGCACGTGAGAAACTAGTTCTACAAACGCGGTATCTTCGCGCAAAATGTATAAAATTCTTACGTTTGTTTATTTCGTGAGTTACGCTCTCGCGGCGCCGGGTACCCTTGACTTTACTCCGCTCAACGAGTTCTCTCTAAAGTTACTCGATCATACGTACACGTTCCAAGAAAATTTCGGGAGAAGCAACATAGCTCTATCGCCGATATCAGTATGGAGTCTCTTCTCCTTGCTAGCTGAAGGATCATCGGGACAAACGTTTAAAGAATTGATCACGGAGTTAAGATTACCTGCCGATCTACGAGGGACACAGGCGCTTCACTTAGCATCAAGCCAATTATTAAGAAACGACTACAATGATGTGACATTAAAAGGGCAATCAGCTATGTTTTCTGACTGCACGCTGCAAATCCATCCTGAATTCTGCCAAGCTGCTACGTCATACAACACGGATATATACTCAGTCGATACTTCAAATACAGCAAAACTGGCTGCAGATATAAATAGGTACATCTGCTTAGCCACTGAGGGAAGAATTTTGAATGCAGTTAAAGAAGAGAGACTACAAAACCTACGCTTAATTCTTGTCGATGCGTTGTACTTCAAAGCTAACTGGACTGTTCCATTCGACCCTACAGAGACCAAAGAGGAGGACTTCTATAATTACCAAGGCAAATCTATTGGAAGGATCAACATGATGTACCATAAAGGTCCTCATCATGTGGCAGATGTGACCCAGCTCCAAGCTCAAGTTCTTGAAATGACTTATGGGAAGAACAAAGAATTCTCCATGCTAATTATTTTGCCGTTCGATGGGACGCCAATCAAACAAGTTCTGGAAAATCTGGCATCTCAACCTTTAACTTGGATAGATGATTTGAGAGCTGATGAGGAATCTGACATAGATGTTTATGTACCGCGTTTTAAAATTTCATCCCAAGCTGATTTGATTCCGCCGTTGCAGTACACTGGAATCCAATCTATATTTGACGTGGAAAAGGCGGAACTACCAGGTGTGTCAGATAGTCCTCTATACATTACTTCTGTGACCCAAAATGTAGATTTAGAGGTCACTGAAGAAGGTACTGAGGCTGCAGCTGCTGCAGTCGTAGGTTTAGAAGACAGGTTCTTAGGGAATAGATTCGAAGCGAACAGAAACTTCGTCTTCATGATTATGGAAAGGAAATCTAACCAAATATTATTTGCTGGTGTTTATCAAGAACCTTCTGTGGTGTAACTGTGGACATCTGTGAAGTGATCAGTGAATAAACGATAGATAAATGACGGTAATTTGTGTCAATTAGATGTATCGTGGAATGAGATATGAGTGCTCGTTATTATGTAATTTGCGTGTGGTTAAGTTATTATAGCTTTTGGTTTATTTATTTGGGGTTTTATTTTGTTCAGAACAGGTAAGGAAGTATATTAAAATACTGTGAAATTGGTATTATAATACGGTAATGTAAGGTTATTCAACACAATACCATAAAATAACTCCGTATTTATATTAAACAGGTGTTGTTTTGTTTCACGTTGATCATTTGCATAGCTTTTCGTTCTTAACGTTAAACGGTTTTTTCTTTCTTGTTTCTATTGATATTTTTTGTATTCATTGCGATTGATTTCGTTCGCACTTAGGCCTTAGAATATTCTAAGAAATAGGCCTAATTTTATTACGCACAAAAGTAGATCACACATAAAAATATGGTCGAATTATTTACTGTGATTGAACGGTTCCCTCGCGACGACTTCATTCATCATTGTAAATCGAGTGAAAATTACTCGTATAATTTGGGAAATTACTGATACTATTCTGTATTCTGTGTGGTTTGGCTCGCTGAGCGGGTTTGATCCATGGTCGTTATGATTATTCTGTGGCCGTGGTGTGTAAGATTGAGGCCCGTATTAGAGACCAGTGCTCATTCTTCGATCCGTTGCTCTTATCAAGATTTTATTCACAAATTGATCATTGTCACATAATTACTAATTAGTCATTTGGACAGCAAAGTAATTAAATACTCATTTTTTATTCTTACCTAAGTATAAATAATTTTTGACGGATTACTTAACATAAAATTAAAAGAACTAAAATAATTGAAACATTAAAATTAAATGAATAAAGTATTTAATTATTTTAACGGGATTCTAAGTTTATGTTTTACATTCATTTTTATAGAAGTTTGTAAAAACATATATACCTACCTAAGTAATGGAAATAAATGAGAAAACAATCTTTACCATTAAAAAATCACCTTCTTGTAATAAAATAATCGACAAATACTTTAACGGGTTTAATACAAGAAGGGAAGCGATTAAAACGTATCAATAAAAAAATGCATTATTGTGTCCAAGAATTTTATAGTGTCCGTAAAAACAGTGTTAAAATTCGAGCTTGATAATTATATACCCAATCATATTACTCGTTGAGTTCCAACAAGTAATGCCATGCCATACATGACACAACCAAGGCAAATCCATGGATACATCTCGTGGCGTTTACTTTAAATACTTTAAAATAGTGACCGGTTTCAAACACTAAAGAACTAACAAAAATATTACCGAGATAGCGATGCATCCTATTAAGTTTTTTACTTCTACCTGGTTTGTCGAACTGGTCATGCCTGTTTATAACTGAAAGATAAAATTATGTTATTATTACTTGGATAGGTATCTAAAGGACATTAAGTATAAAAAATAAGCCGGTTTCTTTACTATCTTAAGTATAAATAACCTAACCTTTATTACTAATACGACGTTATTCGAATGCTGTCATCATTATCATCATGAACAGCATAAAGACTTCCACTGCTGAACCGAGGCCTCCCACAAAGAGGACCGCTTTGAGCAGCTGCTCGCCTCCTGCATCCATCGGCTCCCCGTGGTTTTCATCCATCGGTACATCTAGTGGGGGGCCGTCTTACTTCGCTGCATCTTCCTGTTCGTGGTCTCCACTCGACAACTTTTCTTCCTCATTGGTTGTCAGTTCTACGAGCAATGTGACATGTCAAGTGCCCTTTTCCATTTCAACTTGCTAATTCTAAGTTCTATATCAGTCACTAGCTCTGCTGCAAATCTCCTCATTATTTTGTTTCGCAGGAAAGCACCGAGCATAGCTCCCCACAGCTCATTGCGTGACTTTGAGCACACTTTAATCAGGAACATTTTTAGAAGATTTTTCATTTGACTTTTGACTAAAAGCTTCCTTATTGTGGTGTGTAATTGCCTTCTAGTATTCATTGAACTCGTTTGACCCCGAATTTAGAAGCTATTGTAATGCACATTTTTTGACAAAATTACGTCTATCAAAGTTATGCAAATTTTATTACATCCAAAAAATTCTATAATTCGCTTCGTCTATTATACCGCTTCTCACGGTAATTGAGTTGTGACGTCATAGAGCAACAAAAAGTTAGGTTGGCGTATCCAGTTTTTAGCTTAATTTTAACATTGCTATCCGGTTATAAAGTAAATTACACCTGAACCTAGTATAGGTAATTACTGAGGTATTTTTTAATCGTGTTCAGACATGTTTGTGGGTGATAAAAAATAACATAATTACGGTTATTTTACTTCCTATAAAAAGCATTATTCATCTTTGATTATTTTATTTTAAATTGAGATTTAATATAATATTAAATTTATTACTTCGTCAATTTTGTTAAAAGCTACGTGCGCCTTTTTACATTACATTATTATTTGCTATGCCTATAAATAGTTATACATAATGCAACACCTCTCTTAAATTGTCAGCTAAAATTATATTATAATTAATTTAAATATAAAAACAAAAGCCTATAATATTATGATAATGAAACAAACAGGAAAATTAACAATTAATAAAAAATTATGTCATTAAAGGAATACCAACGCATTAAATTAATTGTTATCTTTATTAAACAACTTCATAGGTATTTGTAGTCGTAATGCTTCGGAAAATAACAGTGAATAATATTATTATTAGGTACGCATCAATATTTAAATGTTTATAATAGTATATTTTTACCTATCCTATATATAACTAAGTGCTGCCGCATAATACCTATGGGTAGTGATGGATTAATTAGCATTCACATTCATTTTTAGCATGTGAAAACTCAATTAGCATATCGTAAATGAAATGTAGTTGCGAAATTCTGTGAAATATGAAATTTCATGTTTTATTTCATTTTTTATTTCAATTTTAGTTTCCATTTCATTTCATTTTAGCCAATAGCATAGCAATATCAATTAGCATGCTAAGACGCGTGAATTAGCATGTTTATGAAATTTACGCAAAATCCCATTAATTGCCATCGCTACCTATAGGAATCAGAATCAGAATCAGAATCAGAATAATTTATTGGATAATTGATACAATGATATTTGGCTAGGTCTAGTTGCACAATAAAGTAAGATCAATTTACCCACATCGGGCATTCAATAATATTGGAAACATAACAATATGTATACAATTAAATAAATGGAAATTATGAATAGCATGACTGAACCGAACCCAAAATATTATAAAATTTTATTAACGCATGTTGACGCAAGAGTTACGTAGGTACATGAAATAATAGATTTTACACAATGTCACAATAGAATAAAATTAATGTCAAAAAAAAGGACTAGGTACAGATATACTATACTAATATCAAGTACTATTATTTATTCTATGGGCCATTTTGTTTGTTGATAGGTTTGCGTTTGGCCATTCTCACCTGATGGTAAGTGTAGATGCTGTCTTGCAAAATAGACGATCGGGACCAACCACCGACCAAGGTCATATTTGTCTCACCTTGGTCGGGTTGGTGTAAAATCCGACCGTGTGGATGGTGGTTGGCGACCGAATGAAGACACCAACCAGTATCCACACGGTCGGAATTTACACTGAAAAACCGAATAATTGATTCTCTAAATGTTGATTCAATTTCAGTTGAGTTAACATAAAATTATGTTCTAATAAACATGGTGTGAAGATTGATTTAACAAAAAATAAAATGTTATGTTGAAATAGGTTATTGCAACCACAAAAAGGGGTTAGTCTAACACCACATTGTATGTTCGGTCAGATCCAGGTTAATTTTACTGCTTATTTAGTTAGATCAGCATATTGCCTAAGTCTAATCAACAACACAACTTAGTCAAATAAAAGAAACTGAAGGAACAAGGCAGAGTTGAATATACCATTTTAAAAATGTCTTGGAACAACCAAAGTGACAGTTGTTAAATTAACTTTTTCAAATAACAATTTTCGTTTGGTTGATTCAACAATTCGTCTCGGTAGTCCTATATTAACATAAAATTTAGGTTGAAAAAAGGTTGAAACAACTGTTTTGGTCTTTCAGTGTACACCAACCCGACCAAGGTGAGACAAATGTGACCTTGATCGGTGGTTGGTCCCGATCGTATATTTTGCTTTTAAGGTCGGACGATACCTATTCACTCTGCTCTTGAATACGCCTAGATTATATGTAGAAGGAAATACCATTGTGGGAAGCAAGTTCCATTCCCTAGATGTGTGGACCAGCGTTTACGTAACTCCTTGCGTGGACGAGTAAGTGGAGGCGAACCAGCTTAAGTGTTTTTTTTTTTTTCAAAAATTGTGTAGTCGGTGCGTGAGTGAAAATTTAAAATGAGTGCGTAAGGGTATAAAACAATAAAATGAACAATAATAAAAATTAAGCATAATATTAAAAAACAATTCGGTAAGTTTTATAACGGAGTTATTTAAAGTTGCTAAAACCATGCACGGAAACTCAGTGAATTTGATACCGGGCGCGTAAACTGCTTACGTTCGGACAATCCGCATCGGGTCTTCGCGATATTGTGCAAGATTATTATGAACTTTGTACCGTCCAAATAAAATTAATGTATTTAATCTTAAGTTTTAGCATAAATACATAGAGCTAAGAATAAATAGATATGGTAATTAAGTAATAAAATAATTAAGTATGTGAATAAAAGTTATGATTGAAAATTTAAAGGAATATTATCATGAATTAATAGATATTCGCAAATATTTAATTAAAAAAGGACAAAGTAGGTATAAATGTAAAACTACTGAAATTAAGTTGAGTGAAGCCAACAGTATCTTTGATATATGTAAGGAATTATTTTCGATTTTAGAAACAAATAAGGATGCGGCAATAGTTTCTACAGCGGCAGATCTTTTACATAGAATTAGGAACACTTATCAAGAAATTAATATTTTATGTGTTGTACCCAGAACAGAAGACAAAATGGAATTCGTGGCGTGCAGTCTGATTCCAGTTATGGACAGCATGGAGGCGACCACAAAGCGGATGATTGAGGCTGTCGAGATGTACGGCAGCATGATTGAAGACAAAGGTAAGGCCTTATTAATTACGTTTGTTCTTAAAAGTAGGCTGTCAGAAAATGCAAAGCTGCGTATGTCGAGTAGCTATAGATCCGTTGAAGATTTAGTAAAGGACTTAAAGCAGCATCTTTTAACTAAAAAATCATATGTGTCTATACAGACACAGCTCCAAAATATTCGTCAAAACACAAGATCCATTGACGAATATGGTACAGAAATTGAAAGACTTTTTACAGAGATGACAATTTCACAGGCAGATGGAGACTCCCAGGCGTATACAATATTGAAGCCAATCAATGAAAAAGTTGCCATTAAACGGTTTTCAGATGGCCTGCGGAGCTCGAGGTTAGCAACCATCATCGCTGCGCGCAACTACAGCAGCTTGAAAGATGCAATCCAGGCAGCCAAGGATGAAGATATTGCATCATTTCATCCACCAGGTAACATCATGTCGTATGCATCTAACAGAGGACGAGGTCTTTATGCAAGACGGGCGCGAAACCAGTACCAACAAGGTCATAACAGTTATGGTCAATATAGTAACAGCTATCAAGGACAAGTAGGACGTGGTTCACGGGGTAATTTCATACATTATAGAGGCAACAACTATCGTAGACCCTCAACATTTTATGGAACACAACGAGGAAGAGGTAATAGAAGACTGACGAATGATAGGAATCGTGGAGGCGTTCGTAATAATGTGTATGTGACAGAACATGTTAATGACAAAAGTGGAAATTCTGATGCTGATGATGTTAGGAATCCGAACCAGTTTTTTCGTTCTTAAACAATTTATATTGTCATTCAATGATAATGCAAAATATGCAGTTTTTTATATAAATAACATCAAAAACTATTGGCTTATCGACACAGGCGCTACATTATCCGTTGTAAAGAGTGGTGTTTTACCAAGTAACATCTTAGTACATAGAGATGACACCTTAATTAATGGAATAGGAGGACAAAAACGGTCACAGGGTTCTGTAGACTTAACTTTGCAAAGTACCAACAACGTAGTATATCAACACAAATTTTTGATTTTCGATTCTTTGCCACTACAGGTTGATGGAATTTTGGGTTTAGACTTTTTGAAAAAATATGATGCAAATATAAATTTATACACAAATATTTTAACACTCAATAACAATGGAGCTCAATATAATTTAAAGCTTGAAAGTAAGCATGATCGAAGCAAAGAGGTACTAACTATTCCAGCGCGTTCTGAATCGATACATTACATATATTTAGAAAATTGTGTGAATGATGAAGTGATTGTATGTGGAAAAGAGTTAGCGAAGGATGTGTTTCTAGCAAACACGATAGCAAAAGTGAAGAATAATAGGATTCCAGTAAACATTTTGAATGTGACGGAAGAAGAGGTATGTTTACCACATTTCATCCCAGGTTTACAACCGTTAAGTGACTATAATATTTGTGAATTTAAAAAATGTAATATTGACGTTGACAGAGTTCAAAAACTACTAGATGAATTAAATTTAAAACACTTAAATGAAGAAGAACAGAAAACTATTGAATCGATTTGTGCAAAATATTCTGATGTGTTTCACATGACAGGCGATAAATTGACTACAACAAATATATACGAACAATCTATCACTTTAAAGCCTAATTCTACTTCAGTATATGTTAAACCTTACAGATTACCACAAGCATTAAAACCGGAAATAGCTAAAGAGATAAATAGAATGAAAGAGAATGATATTATAGAAGAATGTAACAGTGAATGGTCAAGTCCAATATTACTTGTTCCGAAGAAAGATATAGAAGGTAAAGAAAAGAAGTGGAGATTAGTAATTGATTACAGAAAATTAAATGAAGTCATTTGTGATGATAAGTTCCCTTTGCCGAATATTAATGAGATATTAGATTCACTTTCAGGAGCAATTTACTTTAGTCACCTTGATCTTCACCAAGGTTACTACCAAGTGACCTTGAATTCAGAGAGTCGTAAACTAACAGCGTTCACAACTAGCACAGGTCAATACCAAATGAAGCGTTTACCTATGGGATTGAAGACAAGTCCAAGTGCGTTTAGCCGGATGATGTCTGTTGCAATGTCTGGCCTAGCATTTGATAAATGTTTCGTATATTTAGATGATCTCATTGTTTTTGGCCGTAATTTGACTACCCATAATCAAAATTTGATAAATGTAATGGAAAGACTTAGAAAAGTAAATTTAAAATTGAATCCACAAAAGTGCGATTTCTTAAAGAAAGAAATTTTGTATTTGGGTCATGTAGTTTCAGAAAAGGGAGTGTCACCTGATCCAGATAAAACAAAAGCATTAAAAAACTATACTACTCCGAAAAGTGCAGACGAAGTTAAACGCTTCGTAGCTTTTTGTAATTACTATAGAAAATTTGTAAAATCATTTGCTGATATAACTATGCCTTTAAATAAATTGACTAGAAAAAATGAACCATTTATTTGGACAGATGAATGTCAACAAGCATTCGAATATTTAAAAAATGCTTTAATTTCACCACCTATTTTACAATATCCAGATTTTTCTGAAAATAATGAATTTGTGATACAGACAGATGCCTCAGGTACAGCTATAGGTGCAGTATTATGCAATAAAAATTTAAGACCAGTGGCTTATGCCAGTAGACCTTTAAATAAAGCTGAGAGAAAGTATCCAACGATACAAAAAGAACTTCTCGCAATAGTTTGGTCAGTCAAATACTTTAGACCGTATGTTTATGGTAGAACTTTTAAAATAATGACCGATCATAAACCATTGATATATCTTTTTGGAATGAAGGATCCATCTAGTAGACTGCTAAAATTTAGGTTAACGTTGGAAGAGTATAATTTTGAAATAATTTACGTAAAAGGTAAAGATAATGCTGTAGCAGATTTTCTATCTCGTATTAGTATAACATCAGATGAACTGAAAAGTATGCATGAGCAAGTTGTAAATGTGATGACAAGAGCACAGAAAAGAAGAATGGATGAATTAGAAAATAAGAGTAAGAGTGAAATAGAGAAGAATGATAAGGATGACACGCTTCTTAGTAAATCTACCGATTATTGGCCTGATCAACAAAGAATTGTGGATATATTAAGAAAGCCGTGTGATTCAGTTGAAATGGTATTCATGGAAGGAAGAGAGATTAAGAAGATGAGAGAGAAAAGTTTGGTAACAGAAGAATTTGAATGTTTAGTGTTCATCATGAGTAAAAGGATGTTATGTGTAAATCTTGATTACAAGGCGCATTTCTGGCGAGCTGAATTTGTGCAGAAATTAGGTTTATTTTGTAATAAGGTGCATATTGAAGAAGTTTGCATAATAAAAGCGAAAGATAATATAGATTTTATTAAGAATTTATGTGATGAAATAAAGTCACTAACAAACTGGTCCGGACCACGAATATGCATATTAAGAGGAATAAAGAGAGTTACTGATGATAAAGAAAAGACGCTTATAATGAATGATTTTCACATACTGCCATCCAGTGGTCATGCTGGTGTGCGTAGAATGATAAATACAATTAAAAGACGATATTACTGGCCAAATATCGAAATGGACGTCCAAGACTTTGTTAAGAAATGTACAAAATGTCAGAAAATGAAGTATTTTCGTTATATAAAGGAACCGATGGAAATAACCACAACGGCTTCCTCAGCGTTTGAGAAAATATATTTAGACGTAGTAGGACCATTAGATAGGGATGTAGATGATAATTGCTATATATTGACCATACAATGCGAATTAACTAAATATGTTTTAGCTATTCCTTTAAAAAATAAAGAAACAGTATCCATCACTGATGCATTCGTACGACATTTTATCTTAATGTTTGGTATCCCAGAAAGAATCGCTACAGATCGAGGAACGGAGTTCATCTCATCGACTATGGAACAGGTATGTAAACTTTTGAATATTGAAAAATTGACATCTACTTCGTATCACCACCAATCAATAGGAGCATTAGAAAACACACATAAATCATTAGGTGCATTTTTGCGAATCCAATGTGAGAACCACACAGATACATGGAGTTATTGGTTACCATTTTGGAGTTTTAGTTTCAACACTACAGTACACACAGAAACCAATTACACACCATACGAACTAGTCTTTGGTAAACTTTGCCGCATACCTTCTAAAGTTTTAGATACAGTAGAACCATTATACAATGCTGATGACTATCCATTACAATTAAAATACAGATTACAGTTGGCTCACTCTGATGCAAAGAAGAATTTGTTAAACAGTAAATATAAAAGAAAAGAAATGTATGATAACTATGAATTCAATTAAGTTCGAGAAGGATGATTTGATTCTTGTGAAAAATGAAACAGGTCGAAAATTAGACCCACTGTATAAAGGTCCTTATGTTGTTGTAGAAGATTTAGGATGTAATGTAAAAATAAATAATTATAATAAGTTTGATATTGTTCATAAGAATAGAACTAGACCATATTATCAATAAATAATGTAAGTAAATAAAACTATAATAATATTAACATGTTAACCTATGTAAGTACTTATACTATAAGAATGTATTGTTTGTCCTACATAATTTTTTTTTTAATTTCATTTTATTTTGTTGTTTAAGTGCATTGTCGTAAAATATCAGAAAATGTTTAATTATTTAGGTACATAAGTATAATGTATTACGTAGAATACTAAAATTAATTCGATAGGCTATTAATTGATAAAAAATAATTGTTTTGTAAACATTTTTTTTACATTCACCCCCGGGAGGTGAAGTGCAGTAAGTATCTAGATAACAATTAGTGTATTAGGTTCCTTATATTATTAAGTAGGCACACGCCTTTAGCTATAAATGTGCAAGCGCAGTGCTTTACATATTGCGCGGCACGTTCATGTATTGATTAAATTAGACAATAAACCAACATCAAGTAAGAAGGTTGTCTTTTACTTGTCACCGAACGCCCCAACATTACAATTATAAAAAAAATTCTGCAACGATTTGTGCGAACATGGGGTACATCATAGCTTACTTTATATTCAGAAAAACTAGGAATAATTTAACAATACAGGGCGACGTCGCAGGGCGCTTCTAGTTAACACCACGAATCGCGCCGGTGTACATAATTATTATACATAATTAATAAATAATATGGTTATAATGTCTTTCCCAATTAAAAAATATTCAAAGAAGTGGAGCTAATTACGTATTTGTAGTAAGTATACTTATGTAATATTTATGAGTGCTTATTATTGCTACTAGAAGCAACGTAAACCAAGCCCCATGGCGTACCTAACTGGTCCAAACCGTGGGGGTCTATGGATACAGGAGGCAAGCAGGCTAACTTTGGAGAAAAGTCCTACCTACCACCTAGTAATATTATTGAACAGAAGTTGAAATACCATAGAAAGGAGGTCAATCAGACCTATTTATGCCCATGGTGCAAAAGCAAAGTCAAGAAGGTCAAGAAGGGAAAGGCAAAGTAGGTACTTACCCTAATTTGCCTTTTGTATTGTATACAATAAACAATAGGTTTCCTACAACGAAGGATGGGTGTGTGTTTGTACCGATTGTAATGTAACAATTGTTGATGTACATCGGATGCGTGGAATCAATGATGCAACCCTGGTAAGAAAACCTTTACGAAAGAACTAAGATAATTTTAATGTAGATCTTAAAAAGGAAAAGAGGCGCTCAAAGTCGACCAGCAAGCTAGGGAGAGAGCTAGGTATGGTATAGGTATAGGTATAGAATAGAATAGAATAGAATAGAATAGAATAGAATAACACTTTATTGCACACCAAATATACACCAGATAAAATTAAAACACGAAAAATATAACAAAATGGTAGTACAACGGGCGGTCTTATCGCTTAGAGCGATCTCTTCCAGACAACCTTTGGATGGAGAGATACAGATTAATACTTAGGGAGGATGGCGGTGTACAGTAAATGAAAATAAGTAAAAAAAATAAAATTAATACTATAAATACTAAAACTACAAAATACATATTATACGACATACCTAACATACATAAACATACACACTACATTAATAATATAATAAACATATTTACTATTACATATATTACATACTAGTACAAATATACTTATCTATATATATTATAAAAACAAAATCAATAAACATACATAAATATTATAATTAGAATATATAATACTAGCTAAGATTGGATAAGTAACGCGTCTTCACCATAGTCTTGAAAATTGCCAAGGACTTTGCCTGCCTGACAGGTACCGGAAGCTCATTCCAGAGCATGACGGCTTGCACGGAAAAAGATTTGTGGTAGAATTGGGACGTGTGGACAGGAGGTTTCAAAAGGAGGTTTTCGGAACTACGTAAGGAGCGAGAATGGGACTGGTGAAAAAATATGAAGCGTTCTTTCAGGTAGGGAGGGGTGGAGGGGAGAAATAGGATGCTGTAGAGAAGGGAAAGGATGTGAGTATTTCGGCGAAGGCGGATTGGTAACCATTTGAGCTTGTTACGGAATTCAGTGATGTGGTCATACTTTCGTAAACCAAATATGAAACGAATGCAAAAGTTCTGCAGACGTTCAAATTTGTTGAGTTGCTCTTCGGTTAAGTCCAAGTAGCACGCATCGGCGTAATCCAATATCGGAAGGAGAAGAGATTGAGCGAGAGCAGTTTTGGTGGTAATCGGGAGAAAATTACGTAATCTGCGCAGAGAACCAGCAGACGCAAAGATTTTTCGGCTAACTTCAGTCAGCTGAGGTTGCCAGGAAAGCTGCCTGTCCATGATAATGCCTAAATTTTTTACAGTTTTACTAATTTCAATGGGTATGCCATCGAACACCACTTGAGGGAGGCGGAACCAGTCAATCTTCGAAATCATTCGTGAGCTGCCAATGACAATGGTTTGTGTTTTTGACGGATTGACTGATATTCCGAAGGATCTACTCCATTGCAAAATTCGTTGTAAATCACAGTTAGTGGCTTCGATGGATGTATCCAACTGATCCAATGGAGCCTGCGTATAAATCTGTAAGTCGTCTGCATAGAGATGGTAGGAAGAAGTAAGATGCTGGGAGATTGAATTTATAAAAATTGCAAAAAGAAGAGGAGATAGCACGCCGCCCTGAGGAACACCAGCAGATATATCACACCAAGTGGAGTATGAATCATCAATGCGTATACGTTGCCGGCGTCCCTGCAGGTAATTACGAAACCAGTCAATTACCGTTGGAGATATGTTAAGAGTGCAAAGGAGTCCCAGCAGGATGTCAAAATCAACGTTGTTGAATGCGTTGCTGAAGTCTAACAATGATAGCACAGTAAGTTTTCTATTTTCCATTCCAAACCTAATGTCATCTGTAACTTTAGTCAATGCAGTTACTGTACTATGTCCAGTACGGAAACCAGATTGGAATGGATTAAGGAGGTTGTTATTAATAAGATAGGAGGACAGCTGTTGGTGGACTAGGCGTTCAAGCACTTTTGATAGGAAAGGGAGTATAGATATGGGACGGTATTCAGAGAAAGAGGACGGGTTGGGCTTTTTAGGAAGAGGAGTGACTTGGGCTTCCTTCCATATTACTGGAAATGTTCCTGAGGAAATAGAGAAGTTTAGGATGTATTGAATAATAGGAACAATTTCGTCAAGTATAGGTACAATCATTTTACGACTGATACTATCACTGCCGACTGCGTTGGAAGAAATGGATTGAATGCCTCTCTTAACATCACAATCGGTAAATTGTTTGAAGACAAAAGATGGGTGGTCAGGAGTTGGAGTAGAAGAAAGATAATTAAGGGTAGAAGCCTTAGTGAATCTATCAAACTGAAAAGAAGAGGAGAAATGCTGGTTTAACTGATCAATATTTAAGTCTTTAGGGATAGTTTCTTGTCGAGATTTCCCAACTCCTAATGACTTGAGAAACTTCCAAACCTTGGAAGGATCATCATTTTCAACAGAATTATGGATATGTCGGCGTTGAGCATTCCTACACATTCTATTGCAGACATTACGGCGTTCGACATATTTATCCTTATTTTCCTCAGATTGGCGGCATTTCAGTTTTGTTTTGGCTACTAGTTTTTGATGCATAAGTGCTCGGATTTCACTGTTAAGCCACGGAGCCGGTGTGTGTTTCATTTTAACCGCGTGAACGGGAGCGTGGATATCATATAACAAAACCAACGTGCGGTTAAATTCATTTATTTTGTCATCTAAGGTGACACCATTTGCTACCGCAGACCAATCTAGCTCACGTGCATCTCGCCGCAAATTGTCCAAATTCATACCACCAAAACTGCGCTGCAGAAGAATTTTTGGCTTGGTTTTGGGCGGGCGGATTTTGTAGGACATAAAAATCAAATCATGGTATGAGAAAGCGTCCGCCGCGCACTGGCCATGTTTTCTAACGCGATTTGGAGACGATACAAGTATTAAGTCTAGAAGAGAAGGGCTAGCATTAGGGAAGTTGTGGGTAGCACTAAGCGGGAGAACGGTTAAGTTAGCTGATTTTACTACTGTCTCAAACGTCGCAGCTCGAGAGTCCCGTTTCAGTAAGCAGGTGTTGAAATCACCCATAATAATTGTGTGATCGTAGGTGGGAGAAAAGTTTTCTAAGATAGTTTCAAAGGATGAAAAGAAATTTATGCGAAGTGAAGGGCAATAGTAAACGCCAAGAAGCAATTTTGTGTGATGTAACACCACCTCAATAAAAAGATGCTCGCCAGCGTTTGGAGGGGGTGGTTGAGCCGACATACTTACTATCGTGAAAGGAAAATGGGTTCGAAGGTATATGGCAACACCACCCCCGCCACTGCCGGTACGATCATTCCTTATGAGGTGAAAACCAGGTAATGTGAACATTGAGGAAGGGAGGCAAGGTTTTAGCCATGACTCAGAAACTAGTAGGGCATGAATATTGGTATTATCAAACGATGCAAGCAAATCTGGAAAATGGGCCGGAATACTCTGTGCATTAATATGTAAAACATTAAAATCATTCCGACTGTCGCTTAATATCGACTCAAGCGTGTCGGATAGAGTGGGCATACTACTAAAACTGTCAGTTTCAACACTACGTGACGAGCAAGAAACAAAGTCAAGACTATCATCATTATCACTACTAGCATTAGACATTTATAATAAATAATGATTATGTAAATAAATACTAATAAATTAAATATATGTACCTAGTGTATAAAACTATTTAACTATTTAATTAATCTAATCATCCACCTGCCAGTTGCGCTATAACAGGAAAGTTGAGCAGAAAAAGAAAATTAACCAAACACTGTGACTAGTTACTAAATAACATTAAACACATTAATTAACACATAACACACTAGTGATAACACTGTATAATAGTGCAAAGTGAAAACAGAAAAAAAAAAGAAAAGAAAGTGCCTATATGGCAGAATTTGTACATACAAAGTGTCGTAATTATCAAAAAACAAAGTAGACTTTCAAGACTGGCAATAAAAGGCTTAACACGAAAACAAACTATAAGAACAATAATCTCAAAATATAAAATTAAGATATATAAACAGGCTAGGTTGAAGACGCTAGAACAAAACTTTATTATTTTGTCTGTGGCGGCCATAACGATTACGTTAGGGTTACGTGAATCGGAACGTAACAAAGCGTTATACTCTGCGATAATTCTTGACAGTGGCATGACACATGACATTATGAGATAGCACTGACATTATTATTAGACAGTGACGTAGACACTGACAGCTTGACTAGGCAAACGATATAAAATTTTTGCAAAAACAAGAAATCAAAATCACAGAAAAATGCAGGCATAACAAATTATTATAGCAATACCCACAACCACAGTCAAATTAACAAATTGTTATTAAACCTACCCTATACACAGCCAGTCAAGAAGAACAAATGATGGACACAGTTGAGAATAAAACTGTTTTCAAAAATTATGATTTCTTCGACGCCGCAGGTCTCCTAGTCTTTGGTGGGACTGCGCTAGCTGTCGCCGCCTCCTTCGCTGAGACCGCCGGCTCCTTAGACGCTGCGGTCACAGCCTTCGTCGGTGTGATGCTGGCGAGGTCCGATACGCAGTTAACGCGATGGCGAATTCCGTCGGAGCCCAAGACAAAAACATGGCCTTGCCTCGTCCAGCATTTCGTAACACCAAACCGCTGACGACCCGCAAGAAACACATCGTGACGCGTCTTTGTGAGAAATTCGGATAATGTGAAGCCTGAACCCTTGAGATTGGTCTTGGAGGACCAAATCTTGTCACGCATGGCCACATCGCGCAACTTGAACAGAATAGGTCGAGGCCTATCCTTGCTAGCCGCACGACCCATCCTGTGACATCGATTAATGTCAGCAGCACAGAAACCGGACAACTTCAGATGTGAACCCAATGCCTTCACAACCACCGCAGACGTGTCTTCCTTATCTACCTCAGGCAGACCATGTAGCAACAGTATCTTACGCCTTCCCTGCATCTCAACTTGGTCAACCTGTTGAGCCAACATTGCAATCTGGCATTGTAATGCACGCATCGACGCCAAGGCAAATACCTTAAAAGAAGCCAACTCTGCAGCTACACTTCCGGGGCTACCTGGCGCATTCTTCGGCAGTTGTCCCTCAATAGTGTCCATGCGTCTATTGAAGTTCTCCATCATCTGGTTCAAGGACTCCTGAATTGCGTCCATATTGGCAAAATGTGCAACACAGTGATGTGGTAATTTTGTGATATCAGTGCACAGTTAATATCAATAGGAGATAACGCTTAGTGGCAGGTAGGGAGTTCTAATACATGCATTTATGCATGCATTTATATTGTAAGTATACTTTTACTATTTTATTTCACTGATTAAAGAAGGAGAGTTAAAAATGTAATGTTTCTTTTTCTACACCTACCGCCCAAAAAAAGGTATAGGTGTTTCCCAGCGTAATAGGATGTGGAATGACAAGATCCGCAGGCCACAGCGCTCGCAGAACCGACATGTGATGAATAAGAAAGGTTCTCAAAGGCCTAGGTGGACCGATGATCAAGTGAAAAGCACGGGGAGCCGATGGATGCAGGAGGCGAGTAGCCGCTCAAAGTGGCGTTTTGTGGGGTTAATAAGTCAATAACATTCCATTTCACAGAGGGCACCTAGCTGTAAGGAACAAGAAAACCCGCACCTCGGCACTCGGTACTTGGTGCAAGCGCCATCTATGCATTTCCGTGACAACTACTTTCTTATGTCCTCTCTAAAATTTTTAGCAAGATTTTCCTTGATTAATAAGTAACAACATGATCATACTTTCTTGGGAAATTAGTATCTTACAAAGCCCAGAGATGACGCTGTGTTAAAAAATCCTCAACATATTATAAAAAATTCTTATATTGTCGTTTTATTTATACAACCATAATAAATAATAAATAAATAAACATGTGCGGACACTTAACACAGTGCCATCTATCCCCAAACTAAGCATAGCTTGTACTATGGGAACCAGATAACTGATACATACTTATATACTTTTTGTTTGTAAATACATACATAGAATACAATATAACACCCAGACGCAGAACAAACATCTGTGTTCCTCACACAAATGTTAGTCCCGGGTAGGAATGGAACCCACAGCCCTCAGTTCAGAAGGCAGGGATACTACTAACTGAGCTATCGGGCCCGTCCAATAAAAACAATGGTCCACAATATTCTCTTCAGTGTTAGGCAGATTTTTTGCTACGTGCCATCCGCCCCAGTGTCTGCGCCGCCACAAAGGCCGAGGGGAAAGAGTGTCAGTTGCTCTAGTTAAACTAAATTCTGATTCGTATTATTTAAACACTTTATCTAATCTATCTTAAGTAAGTATTATTTAAAGACCTTAAAGGTAAAGTGAATCGTCCGAAATAAGGAGATCCGCAAAAGAATTAAATTTACTGATATAGCTCTAAGCAATCAGCAAGTTGAAATGGCAATGGACAGGCTATGGCCTGTGTCCATTGCTCGTAGAACTAACAACTGATGGAGAAGAAAGGTTCTCGAGCGGCGACCACGAACCAGAACACGCATCGTACTCGTAAACCGGCCACTACAGATAGACCTACGACCACCACGTGGAGCCGATGGTTGAATTTGGCAAGCAGCCCAAGTAGCGCTCTCTGGGGAAGACCCATTTTCAGCAGTAGACGTCTTCAGGCTGAAGATGATAAAAGAGAAATGTCACCTAAAATAACATATTATAAAACTGCACAGTTCTTAGGTACGGGGCCAGGGGGTCTAGCAAAGATACCAACCACTAACGCTAACACCTCACGCTAACTCCAAAAATGTATTGAAATGACATTCGCTGCGGAAAAGTTAGCGATTTCCGAAATGTCTTTTCAGTACAGTTTTGGAGTTAGCGTGAGGCGTTAGCGTTAGTGGTTGGTATCTTTGCTAGACCCCCGGAGTCACCGTCACACCGAGTAACGAACTCCAGCTCTGTGGTCACACCACCCCAGTGTGAAACTGAAGCATTTTAATTTACTTCATAGATTCTCCACAGTCACACCTTATTATTAAAAAACATGGCACATCGAATCGAAGTTTCAAAATGCAAAGTAGGTAGTGACTACCTAGACTCGCAGGCTAGAAACGATAACACTTTACCGACACAATGTGATGACTCAATAGCATAATCACAAAAAAGTCCAAGTGCGTCGGTGCCCGACATTTCCTTCTAAAGATCGTGAGGAGACGTCACGACGCCGTGACATCCCTATCATGTACCTTGGTAGGTACTTATTTAATGATATCCAATAAGCTTATGACGGGTTTACCCAGAGTTTATACTATTCTATTTTGTGGTTAAATGTTTCGACTTCTGCTGACTATATAGGTATTTCATCATCATTAACAGCTTGAAGACGTCCACTTGTGATCATAGGCCTCCCCCAGGGAGCGCCACCTTCCATAGGTCATAACATAACATAGTATAAATATACTATGATCAAAAGCGTTAAATTACGCGCAGACACCACTTACTTAGGCAAAAGGTTAGGTATTCCATTTTTGTGACGCAGGCAGGTGAGGTAGGGTTTTGTAGGGGCTATCTACTTATGAGGCTACTACTTAAGTATCTGTTGATATAGGTATACAAATACATCATGTCCTACCTATAAGTAATGACGCAATCAATGCTGCATATTTTACGGACTATCATCATCATCATCATTAACAGCCCGAAGACGTCCACTGCTGAATATAGGCCTCCCCCATAGAGCGCCACCTTGAGCGTCCACTCGCCTCCTGCATCCATCGGCTCCCCGCGAGGAGGTGTAGGTATTTATACTAGGTATGTTATGAGCTATATTACGCGCAGACACCATTTACTTTTGAAGCCATAAGGCCACCTTACACCTTAATAGTCCACGCGTCAAAGAATTGGTATTTTCAAGAAAACTGATCAATAAAATTATAAATCAAAATTGTCCGAATTTAAAATGACCAATTTTCTATGTAAGATGGGTGAGCCATGTGAGGCCACGTTCTTTGTAAGGCCAATTGTTCATAAATAGCAGTTTCTTGTCAATTGCAATTTTTAGCTGACGTAAGCACTAGACTCTTGTTGCTGATATAGCTTTTACATACCTTTAGTGTTTTCCAAAAAGATGGACTGCAATTAAGTAGGTTCCTAACTAATACGTTAAAGACAACAGTATGTAGTTAGAATAACAGTCCATGTTGATGACTCTTCTTTGTCTGTAGATATGTACTGGACAAAGGTAAGTAAGTATTCAAGCTTTGTAACAGATTTTGAGTAGGTACTTACATTGTAAATTGTATGGTTACAGTTACATGGTCACAAAAGAAAAGCATTCATAGCTAAGCGAATGTAGGTGGGTAATGTGACAAAATGTCTGCACAAAGAGATTCAACTATAATAATATGTAAGTATGTAAGATATGCCTATTTATTTATTTATTTATTTATTTGAACACCAACATAGCAAACACCAATTCTAGCTTCAGAAAGTACTTAATTAAATTATAATAATATAGCTAAGTGTTGATATAATTATAGGTAAAGACACCTTGCAAACTTTCTATTTGAAAGAATTTTTGATGTGAGCGAGTACAATATCAAATTAATTTCATTGAGTTTTAAAATATAAATATAATACAATATAATAATATAATATAAGGCAATTTCAGTAGTATTAAAAGAGTCTAAAATATACACGCAATTGGAACGCCTCAACGAACCATTAACAACGAAAACATAGTTAAGCTTATAGGTGAAAATTACAAAATAATTAAATAATATCCAATACTAACTTTAGCTGAAGTGGCAGTGGGCTGGCCACATTTCTCGAAGAACTGATAACCGCTGGGGTAGACGGGTTCTTGAGTGGAGACCGCGTTTAGGCAAACGTAGTGTAGGGCGCCCTGCGGCCAGGTGGAGTGACGACTTGCGGAAAGCGGCTGGTAGAGACTGGATGCAGAGAGCTGAAGACCGAGCTCAGTGGCGTGCTCTTGGAGAGGCCTATGTCCAGCAGTGGACGAGAGTAGGCTGATGATGATGATGATGATGATGATGACCAACTTTAGCCTGTGTAATATAAATTCTATGTATAATTAGGTAGTAGCATTAAAATAATATATCAACTTTTAAATCAAAATCATAACTTCTAGTAATATTAAATTAACATTTAAAACATTACATTTCATTTAAATAATCAAATATAATTAAAAATTTAAATAAATAATATGAACACACAGGTTCTTATTTACCCATTAAATAAGTTCAAGCTTCGTGATTGCCTCGTTGTAAGTACTACCTACTTACAATTCATTATGTTATTCCATTGTTTTCTGTATAGATACAAGCAAATAACTCACGGCAGCACAATCATGTTAGGTTGGTGACTCAAGCGACGCCTGCGCTGCAAGAATAAGTTCTTCTAGCTTTATGCGGTTGTGATTGGTGGTTTTAATAGACATGATGACTACTATTAAAAATGAACAAGTAAATAATACTTTCATAAAGATTAAAAGGGAATGCAATAATTGAAAAATAAGTAAAATCGGTAAATAAATCACGGAGTAATGAGCTTTTAAAGTTTCTATAGGAGGCATCTCCTGTCCCTTTCTCGCGAAACAGAGCGCCTCCACAGGTACTATGAAAAATCCACCTGTGACGTCAGATGCCAAAGATATTGTATGTAAAGCTACCACAGCTTCGTAATGAGGTACTATGACGACATTGCTTTGACGTCACTGGCCGTTTGAGCTATCTCATTCTATTCCGGTTTTTAAAATGCTTGTAACTTTGTCGTTTTTTGAGATATTTTATTTTTGTTTTCACAAATGTTTATCTTTTGAGGAATATTTTTAATTTATGGAAAAAAAATTAGTCATCATGCCTATTTATTGTCCTCCTTCTGAAAGGAATGTTTATTTATTTATCGAATTAACAAATCCCTTTCGAATTGCAAAGGTGTATTATAATTGGCTGTTTGCACGCTGTGTTTTCTTTAAACAGACAATGCATTATGCAAATATATATTTATGTTTAGTACTTAACTAATATTTAAGTTTTTTTTTTTTAATAAAATATGTAAAAGACCCGCCTATTCTAATAAGTCTCCCCCTGGTGTAGTTGGTATTCATTACACTGGCTGCGCTGCCACGCTCGATGGCTATGGCAAATCCCCGATCCAGGCACGAGGTTTAAAATAGTGTTATTGTCAATAGGAAACCTAAAAAGTAAATAAATAAAACTGCACTTAATACCTACTTTCTTTTCCAACTTTCTCTCGTATCATTTCACGAAGGAATACCCAAATGGTAAACCCAAAGACGCAATCCACTCTGCGCACGCGTGGGTTTTCCTGCTACAAGATAGGGGCGTCGTCGAATGAATTACTGTCAAATTGATTCGATTTGGGTTGCACTTACCTTGCGACACACACACTGACACAAAAGTACAAAAGCCAAATAAATAAACAACAACACACAGGTATACTTATAGATCCTGGGCCACAACTGTGATTCCCTGTACTTATTTACTATTTAGGGACCCAGAACATGCAGAATCCGGGCTTTGAGAGTTGAGACCACCTGCTCCTGCGACTGCAAAAATGCTGATAACGTGTTCGTTCAAAGAAAGAGTACTAAATCCAATATCGACATCAACCAAATAACCCCCATTACGAAAACCTCAATGGCATCACCAGAGTTTCCCGTTCGTATTTTATAGGGACATAGGGCATTCTTAGGAAGGCAATAAGCTTTTGTATTGTAACCCTAAAATAGTTAATTAATGGGTAGTCCTTAAAGAAGTCAGGCATTTTATGGCTAGTTCGTTGGCAGCGTAAAATCGAAAACAAATAGGTACCAATGCGGTGGTGGTGGTTGGTTGGTACCAATGAAATCCAATTATTTGTATTTTTTGGAAATGCAAATGTACTCTGTATTTTTACAAGTGCCCATCATGGAGCTAATAAAAAAAGAAGGAGGGAATCCCGTCTGATCCGAAACTAAAGCACCCTTAGGAAGCCGGACCGCTTCGTACGTATAAGCGGGGCACGCACACACTCACATCATAGGCAGCCGGTCGCCATACTTTCATCTGACACACATACGTAATATGTCCGCCATTTTGGGCTTCAGTTCCATGTCAATCAAAACTCAATCCTTCTTTTTTTATTTCATCCATGGTGCCCATTATGTTTTTTGTCACAAATAAATTAAATTACTATCCTTCTTTCTTTCTTTTAACCCCAAACCTAATAGCAAGAGTTCGCCCGTCCATGCATATTTTATATTTTATTGTGACAGCTTTCTCAGGAAGGAAGGAAACTTCTAATGCTGACATTGCTGATTGTAAGTTTTAAAACACTTCACGTAGGCACATTAAAAATTCATTAAGCCTCAGCAGGTAAAACAGAAGGTAAGGCATAATATACGAGTATCATTGGTATCATTGACTTAATACCTAATCCAAGAACTCGATGGCATCACCACAGCTTGTACCTACTGCGTATAATTTTCTGTAGTTACAATTACAACTATCTCAAGAAGTAAGGAAGCTTGCAAGAAAGATTGATTGTATTTTCTCACTTCATTTAATCTTTATTTTTTCGATACCCAGTTCTCTAGTGTCCTCCTTTGATGATACCTATAGCTACCCCTACTCGTCACGACGAGTATTTGCCAGCTAAATCAGCTTGTAGCTGATACTTAGATGTCGTAGAAACTGCGGGCATTAATGTATGTACAATAGGCATGATGACTACTATTAAAAATGAACAAGTAAATATTACTTTCATAAAGAAGATTAAAAGGCAATAATGAAGGCAATAATTAAAAAAATAAGTAAAATCGGTAAATAAATCACGGAGTAATAAGCTTTTAAAGTTTCTATAGGAGGCATCTCCTGTCCCTTTCTCGCGAAACAGTTCTCCACAGTTAAGTTACTATAAAAAATCCACCTGTGACGTCACATGCCAAAGATATTGTATGTAAAGCTACCACAGCTTAGTAATGAGGTACTATGACGACATTGCTTTGACGTCACTGGCTGTTTGAGCTCTCTTTCTATTCCGGTTTTTAAAATGCTTGTAACTTTGTCGTTTTTTGAGATATTTTATTTTTGTTTTCACAAATGTTTATCTTTTGAGCAATATTTTTAATTTATGCAAAAAAAAATTTAAGTCACACGCCTATTGTACACCTATCCATATAATCACAGAGCTTTGAAAAATATGGCACTTTCGCGCATCGGTGTTTTTTTTCTCTGTGTATAATCATTATCAAATGATGCAGGCACAAGTTCATTGGAACTTCCAAAGGTTATGATTGCGAGAGGTTACTAGCACCTACCTACATTTGAATTGCTGATAACTAAGTATTACCTGTTACACAATTTTAATATGGTATTTTTAATAGATTGCTTTTTAATGGAGGTATGTAATCAATAAGAATGGTAAAGCTAATTACCACAAGTTGAGAACCTGTCGCCAAATACTACGGCCGTGCCAGCTTCAATTTTGAGAGCCTCTGTGGTGCAGTGGTTGTAGGTCGGCTCATAACCCGGAAACGGTGGGTTCGATTTCTGCGACAGAAAAGTCATTCGACAGAAAAGGAAACACGGAAAAAAGCTACGTGTCTAGAAGTTGTGGGACCATGGTTCTCGTAGTTTCTGGGATACAGGGAATCCTAGTTAGGTTCCAGGACCAAAGTATGTGATAAAACAAAACTGTTATAGAGTGGAGTTACCTTACGACATGTCATTTCACCCGCCGCCTGCGAAAAGTGATAATTGTGTATGTTGCACCGTAGGGTACTATCGCAGATCCTATGAAAGACACTATAAAGCAAGTTTCCCTCTAATGGTCTCCCATGACGTCTATCCCCGTATTCCGAGTCACGCTAAAATCGCTCATAGCGCTCCCAGCGCTCACGTTGATTTTTGAGCGTTCCGATTCAGATATTGCGCTCAATGACTTTGACCGCTGTCAATGACTCGGGACAACCAATCACGGACGGCGATATCGCAAGATGGCGTCGGTCATGACGTTTACAAGATATTTCATTGTCGCGCTCACGGCAATTCGGTACGCAATAATGTCGATATTATCGGTTTTAGCGTGAATCGGAATAGGGCCTATATTTGGACCGTGTTATGCCAAATTGTTCCAACCCACAGACATTTTGTATGAAAATGATTTTTAGCAATTTATGCAGAAATGATCCAAACTAAATTATTTTTTTTGTTAATGCTTGTTTAATGGCTTTTATCGAATGATAATGAAATGAAAAGCATCAAAGTAGCTTTATTTGTTCATGAACTCTATATACGCCGAGTTTCATCCAAATCAGTTCAGCTGATACAGCGTAACTAAGCTACAAAAATAACATTGCCCCTACATGCAAAACAACACTAAAGTGAAGTAACTCTTGAATTAAACTTTAAAAGTTTTAATGCAATCATGTAACTACATAATAAAACAGATAAACTAATTAAAGTTAAAAATCTAAATACTCTTCATCTGCGACTTCGAGCTCCAGCACGCCAAAACCATTATACTTAAATCATCATTCACTCTTTGCAAACCTTTTGTTTCCTAGTAACCAATTGCGTCGTTTGGTATAAGATCCATAATTGCCAACAAGTCTTTGACTTTTGTCTCTGTGATTTCCTGTCGACGTGTTCCCTTACTGTTGGCGTCCTTATTAAGCTCAAAGCTTAAAGTCATGCACCAAGGTATGGAGGGAGCTATGCTCGGTGTTTGCCTATGGAGGAGGAGAACTAAAGCGACCTATATAGCTCTTAAAATAAGTTGAACTGGCAATGGGCATGCAACGTGGTGACTACAATCGGAAGATGCAGCGGAGGCCAGCCCTTCACTAGGACTACTAGGACCTGATGGTTTCAGGGTCCTTTTGGCAATAGCTTTATTAGAAACTTTTTCTACCCCATCGCTCGCTTGTAGAACTGTCAACGAATGGTGAAGAATGGTTCTTGAGTGGCGACTACGACCGGAAGACGTATCGTAGACTAACCCCTCGCTAGGTGGACCAACCATCTGTTAAAAACCGTGAGGAGCCAATGGTTTCAGGAGGCAAGCAGCTGCTTAAAGTAGCTTCTTGTGGCCTAGGCTTATGTTCAGCAGTGGACACCTTCAAGCCATTGATGATGATATCCTGTCCATTTGGCAATGGCCTTTTGCAATATATTTTTATGAAACTAAATATTTTCTGTCCATTGCTAAGGGATTTAGTACTGCACTGCGTTATTGGTTGTATCCGATCAGATTTTAGGATTCTACCTTGAAATTCTGTTTCGTCTCTGCAGGCAATTTGGTGTCTATATGGCGTAATAAGTATGAACCTACTTCTTGTACTCCTGTATTTGCTTCGTCCTCAACCCACATGTAGCAATTGCAATACCCTCTGTTATCAAATGACATATATCGGATGAATGCAAAATAAGAATCGTTTGCAGGTAATACAAATGGAATCTCACAATTTCTTGCCTTCTAGTAAAATAAGACAGTCAACAGAAAGCTTATTGTTAGCAGAAACAAAGTAGACTAGTTGATGACTCAGAAAAGATTCCAGAGTCTTCCTTTTTAAAAGAGCCAAATATAAAATAGAACAACCAATAGAAATCACCAGTAGTATCGTATCGCTAAGCAATAATAAATAGTCGAGCCATATATCCTTATACGGCCAAATAGACGGGAAATCGCAGAGCCAAAACATAAACAAAGACTGGGGCTGGGGATGATGCATCTCATACTATACGACACAGTCTCTCTATCGATCTATTTTAATTTAAACACTAAAAAGTTCCAAACTTACATACTTCTCCATTGCATTGAATTTTTTGAAACATTTATACAATTCTAATATTATTCCAAACGTCTTAGGATCGTTTTGGCATATATTTTAATTCCGTCACAAAATGCTCCAGGTGTTTTGGATCATAGTGGCTTAAATGTTTTCTCATTTTCTAATTTGCAAAATGTTCCATACGTACTTGGCTTTAAAATTATCAATATAGCCCCTACATGTGGGTTGGAACACCATGGTCTATGTAAGCCTCTGGTACAGATTATCGAATGGGTGTCTTCACAACATGAAAATAGGGCTTATTTTAGATCGAATGGCATACTCAACTTAATTTTGGCCAGTTTGTGGATTGGAACGTTTTGGCATAACACGGTCCATTTAGTAGCGGACGTCAACTTCAACTTCAACTCTTGGTTAATGGCCTTTGTGGAGAGGTGACCACAATTTTGCCAGTGTCACGTGGACTAAGATAGAACATCAAACGAAGATTGTTCAGTGAGAAATTTTGGCACATGTAGGTAATGAGTATGAAGACAGCTATGAGCTACGAGTGGTGATGAAAGTAGCGGACGTCTTTCGGCTGATTATGTGATGTGAAAAAGGCATCCAAACAAAAAAGAGCATTGCCTTAATGCCTTATTGACCTTGTAAAAAATAACAATTACCTACCTACCTAATATCTTCTTTGGGTGAACTTATAACATTGATTTTAACAATTCACCCGCTGACCATGGATGAAATAAAAAAAGAAGGATTGAGTTTTGATTGACATCGAACTGAAGCCCAAAATGGCGGACATATTGCATATGTGTGTCAGATGAAAGTAGCCCCGTATTCCGAGACACACTAAAATCGCTCATAGCGCTCCCAGCGCTCAGCTCACGTTGATTTTTCAGCGTTCCGATTCAGATATTGCGCTCAATGACTTTGACCGCTGTCAATGACTCGGGACAACCAATCACGGACGGCGATATTGCAAGATGGCGTTGGTCATGACGTTTACAAGAGATTTCGTTGTCGCGCTCACGGCAATTCGGTACGCGTTTTTAGCGCGATAATATCGATATTATCGATTTTAGCGTGAGTCGGAATAGGGCCTAAGGCGACCGGCTGCGTATGATGTGAGTGTGTGCGTGTTTCGCTCGTACGTACGAAGCGTTCCGGCTTCCTAAGGGTGCTTCAGTTTTCAGATCAGACGGGATTCCCTCCTTCTTTTTTTAATAGCTCCATGCCGCTGACATTACTGTTACGGTCCTCCCTGGTGAACTGAGCAGGTGTACCACGAGTTGACTTTTATCACGATAAAAATAAATCGTGGCCATGCGGGATGGGGCCTCGGGATCGAGGTACTCAGGGAATACCCTGTCACGGCCATTAGATTTTTAAATTTACCAAAGGTGGTGGGTAGGGTACAAAAAGGTACACGTAAGGGTACGGGTAAGACACACACCACATACTTAATACAAGTTTACAAGAAATTCAAGGAACCAAAAAGAAGGAAGAAAGAAAGGAAGGAAGGAGGTAGGAAGGTTCAGCATCATAAAATATATTTTTTGAATGTACCTAAAGCCTTGGTACCTAAAGGTTTTCTGTATGGCTTACATTTGTTTAAAGCTGTCTAGGAGAACAAAAAGTTATCTAATGAAAAACATTAAACAAGTGTTTACTGCGATTCAAACGTTCGTAATTAGCCAGCAAACCGGTTGAATTTTTTTGGGAATAACCAACAAACTGCAAATATTCTTGCAAATGACCAGCGATAAGGAAAAGCTGAATAAATCATAATGTAAATATGGTGATAAGTAGTAGTAATAATTATTAAAACCGTGTTGTTTTGTTTGCTGAGTCGAGGACACTTACGGTACGACTAGTCCACCAATTTAAAGTTGAGCAGAGAGCCATGTAAAGGGCTATGCTTGGAGTTTATCTGAGGGACCGAATCAGAAATGGAAGTGATCCGACAGAGGACTAAGGTAACCGACATAGCCCATAGAATTAGCAAGCTGAAGTGGCAGTGGGCTGGTCATATTTGCCGCAGAACCGACGACCGCTGGGGTAAACGTGTTCTTGAGTGGAGACTGCGACTCGGCAAACGTAGCGTAGGATGCGCTCCGACTAGGTGGAGCGACGATATACGCAGAGTGGCTGGCGGCAGCTGGATGAGATTAGTGGAGGATCGGGCTGAGTGGCGTGCATTAGGAGAGGCCTATGTCTAGCAGTGGACTGATACAGGATGATGATGATGATGATGATGATGATGATGATGATGATGATGATGATGGTGATGTTGATGATGATGATGATGGTGATGATGTTGATGTTGATGATGATGATGATGATGATTGTTATATTTGGTAATATTTGCCAAGAGGTAAAATATAAATGCCGTGTGATCCTGGCGAATAGAACCACCCCATAACTTCCCGTGAAGATATGGGGTGGTGTTGCTACCCATTGCCTGGGCATTCCCTTAGCCAGTACTTAAAGCACCCACTGGAAGAGATGGCGTGGCTCTATTCTCACACCGGGACCACACGACTGAGCTATAGATATAGACAAACGTACCTACGAAAACCCTGGGATAAGTGGTAGGTACCTATTTAGCTAAGATTTAGACGTCTGAAGGCCTGTGCCTTACATAATATTAATTCACAATTCTCAACATCTACTTTCTAAAGCTTTCTCATCAGAAAGTATAAGGAAGCGGAAAATTAAAATAAACTGAAACAAACATATTTTTAAAAGCACATTTTTGCTCAAGGCACTTAAGTAAATCCTTGACTTGCCCGCGCTCTCGTGTTAGCACTGCAATAAAAAAACTTTTTTTTTTCTTATATTTTGGCTCCACACATAGTGTATTTAGCCAGTGTCAAGTATTATATTTTCATCATGTTATAAAATATTTCACGCAAAGTCATGTCCTAGTCATAGTCCAGTGTAAGTCAGGTAGTCATAGTCCAGTCTAAGTCATGCTCCAGCAAAGTGGTGGCAACTTTACTAGAAGCTTCTATGGACATTTGGAAGCAACACGAAAAATCACGTTTCACCACATTATATCACTTGCCCTCACTCATGCTCGTAATTCAGCACTTAATGCGTAAAACGCCACCAATTTTAAACATTAACACTGGAAAAAGCAAATGTTTTGAAAAATAATATGATGCAACGACGTGAACTTTACCGCGTTCCCGCCAAAAAAATATAAAAAAAAACTTATTACTTACCTACCTGATAATAATAAATTCTGGCGTTGACGTAATATTGAAATGACCGGGCATGACGCCGTCACAGCCTCTGTGTGATGAGGTTGTGCATTCTGATACCTACTAACCCTTGGGTTAGTGGCTCGATGGATGGTTTTAAATAGGTACCTACTTCTCATAGTTAAAACCTCAAAATTTGGAAATACCACCATTTCTTTCCTTAGCCTCCTAAAAACTATATTATATGTTATGTACATTTACATAAACGTGTAGGGATTTATTCGATTTACCTACTGGATTTTGCTGTCAATTATCAGGAAATATCTATGAACTTGTACGTGATGTTATTGAGGATATGCCTAAACAATTAAATATTTACCGTCGGTATCCTTCTGGTTTCTGTGATTACAGCAGAGCTGAGGTTTGACGTAGAAAACCAGCTGACCCTGAGCCCTCATTGCTTTATCACTACCCGTCGTTATTATTACAAGACGATTAACTTTATTTAAATGATATAAATATTTATTCTTATCATCGCGTGAGAGTCGTCCGGTAACGTTTCGATTGTCTGGCTCTAAAAATATCAATGTAAGATTATGTCCTTATTGAAGGAAGTACTTAGAAATGTGGCTACGTATGGGTACTCCTCAATGTCGGTTGCAAACATGTTGCAAATGACAATGGTGACATCCTAATGATATTGTTTTCCGAATCGTGTGCATACAGATTTTTTAAAGCTCATGCTTCAAAATATGACAAATTCCGGTTCCCAGCTTAACCATTCATGCCTGATCCATCTCGATCACCTCAAGACCGTGACAATGTATTTTAATCAAATGTAATAAGAATCATATTCGAATGGTACCACTCGATAACTGTAAACTTGTATAAATTAGTCACAACATTCTCGTTTTGCATCGTTATTGTTCAGTACATTAAGAGGCACGGTCGAGGACACAATGTTATCCATCGTTTTAGTTATATTTTTGGCCAGTTCGTGTTTGTGTGCGGTGGATTTTAATGAGCGACCGCGGAATTTTAGTATTGAACTGCTGTATCATACGCAGTCTGAAACCAATGGACATGTAGTGATATCACCTTTTGGAATATGGACTCTTATGACGGGGGTGGCCATAGGAGCGACTGGCGAGAGCTACAATCAACTTGCGCGTGCGTTTATACTCCCCAAAAATAACAAAGCTTTGATTAAGGGATACAAAGACTTGACCAGTGAAGTGTTATCACCGCCATCATCAAGTGGAGTTAGTTTGACAAGTAAAAATTTCGTGTTTTTGGACCGCAGTTTCATGGTTTACGAGCAGTTTAAGCTCACTATTCAAGATGACTTCGCTGCTTCGATCAAAGTTTTGGATTTCAAAGACCCGAATTCAGTGCGTATCGCAAATACCTACATTGAAAAATCTGGCGGTAGAGTCTCCAATGTACTTCGTTCGGACGACTTCCAAGAATCCAAGATGATATTGACCAACGTGATCTCCTTCAAAGGATTATGGGCTTCACAATTCAATGTATCTGATACAGTTCCAGAGCCATTTTACAATGAACAGAAGGAGATTATAGGAACCGTCAACATGATGTATCAAAAAGGACAATTTCCATTCTCCAACATAAAAAATCTTAAATCTTTCGTCCTGGAACTACCCTATGGAACCAATAATAAGTATTCCATGCTTGTTGTCCTACCATACGCGAGCCAGAAAATTTCTGACATGTACAGGAACTTCGCCTCGTACTCTTTGAAAAGCGTGTTTGATAAACTGAAGGCGGACGTGGATGAATACGGCTTGGATGATATTGACGTGAAGATGCCAAGGTTTCAGATCAGTACCAATATAGTTTTAAACAAGCCTTTGAACAAGATGGGTGTATTCGACATCTTCCAACCAGATTTAGCCAATTTTCAGAGAGTATCGCGGGACAATATCTTCGTGTCTGCCATAATTCACAAAGCTGATATCGAGGTTACGGAATCTGGGACAGTAGCATCGGCTGTGACTGAGGCTACTTTCCAGGACAGGATTTCAGCGCCTGCCTTCTATTGCAATCGTCCTTTTGTGTATTTTATTATGGAGAAATCAACAACGACTGTGCTCTTTAGCGGGATTTACTCTAGCCCCACAGTATATTAAGTTTGTGAGATAAAATTCAAATAGGTATGTGTTTTTAGAAGCGTGCGTGAGTCAGATTTTGTTACCTATGGCTATGGGATTGTTTATCACAGACTATGTAACAAATACACATCGCCTTTGTGTGCTGGTGCCAGTTGGTGTACATAATTATAGATAGACCGTTAATATTCATTTTGGAGTTCCTCAAGGGCGTAACCTAAATGATTTTCCTTAACGTCATTATGACACATTGATGTTTCTTCAAAGTAATTTCCTGTTTGTCAATTAAGTAGATATTGTAAATTATAAATGATGATTGTAACGTGAGGCAATGTGTTTTTCTTTAATTTTATGTAAGTAAGTAAGAAACTTATATTATTTCATACTGGTATGTACTGGGTTTTTCATTTAAGTAGGTACTTCGTTAATAATTATTTAAAATCTTACCCACTTATACTATATACCCATTACCCACCTACCAACGAACAAACTAACGAATTAAGTAAACGAGTTTTTGTTTAAATCCTAATCACCTACCGACTTAAGTACCTGAGACTGTACATAATTAAAAATTGTGTACGTAACGGCGGAAGCAAGCATAAAACTTTGAAAAAAAAACATGCTTGGCATTCATATACTTATGAGATTGTCGTACTGTTGATTAAAGTCTAGCTCATATTATTTACTCTTCAGTTTAAAGACAGAGTGCTTAACTTAGGTATACCTACCCACAATAATACCTATTATGTTGCTGCCCGTACCTCGCTACGACCCACGCCCATGGTTGGCTTAGTAAGCACTTCACCCCAGACCAGCAGCGACTTATATGACATTCTAGGTCTAGGTAGGTACCTATAGGTATAGATAGCTTAGAGTTTAGAGACTTGAATTTGGACTATAGAATTCTGTGAGGTAGGTAATAGGTAGTATGTATGTCTAAGTCATGCTCCAGCAAAGTGGTGGCAACTGTACTAGAAGCTTCTATGGAGTTTTGGAAGCAACACGAAAAATCACGTTTCACCACATTATATCACTTGCCCTCACTCATGCTCGTAATTTTATTCAGCACTTAATGCGTAAAACGCCACCAATTTTAAACATTAACACTGGAAAAGCAAAAGTTTTGAAAAATAATACATTGCAACGACGTGAATTTTTCCGCGTTCCCGCCAAAACTCTCAGACTAGACTATGGCTATGACTAGGACATGACTTTGCCACGGAATTCCCCTCTATTACATAGGTCCAGAACCGAACTCCCCATACAAACCTCGGTAAAATAAAAAGTCAAGCAAATATTGTCTATGATCATAAGAACACGAACTTTTTTTATGTCGTTTTTACGTCCATTTTACGTCAGTTCTGTAAGTACCAGCATACCATATGAAAAGTATCACCCGATCAAATCGGGTAAATGAAGAAGCAGACCCAAGAAAAAAATACATCAAGTTATGCATGAAGAAATTATTATAATATGTTTGACTGAATATGGTATATGTAGTACCTATGTGTAGGAAAACTTTGGCAGAAAAATTCACAGAATAGACGTATAGTACTGTAGTAAACTATATTAGCCATTCTGTACGTAGTATGTACCAAGGACTTTACTCGCTCTGTCATTATGTCTGAGTAACCGAAGTGTTTGTTAACTAACGAGTGTTTAACCGGTAGAGCGTCGGCGTCGGCGTGCAATCATACATTGTTGGACGAAAACAAGTTCACCTGACACGTCTCGAATTAAAACCTGGCAGCTTAACCCGTGTGGGAAATCTTTAATAATACATAAAACACAGGTAGAGTCCACGCCAAACGTTTAGGTGGCTGTGAAGTACGCTGCAAGCCCCCCACACGCTGCGCACACCACTTACCTCTTCCCACGCATATCTACATTTTGATACTGCGCAGCGTTTCACGCCGACTTCTCAGCCGCCATTGAGTGTGGCGCAGACTCTACTCACAGGAGCTACCTACCTTCTACACTCTAACAGACACAAAGCTGTGGCTGTAGAAGCCCTTCATAAACATTAAAAGTTCCGTATATCTCGGTGTATAAATAAATAAATAAATATGTGTGGGCATTTCACACAGCGCCATCTAGTCCTAAACTAAGCATAGATTGTACTATGGGAACCAGATAACTGATACAATACTTAGATACTTTTTGTTTGTAAATACATACATAGAATACAATATAACACCCAGACGCAGAACAAACATCTATGTACATCACACAAATGTTTGTCCTGGGTAGGAATCGAACCCACAGCCCTCAGTTCAGAAGGCAGGGTTACTACCAACTGAGCTATCGGGCCCGTCAATCTGTAGTATCCCGCTATGACGTACCTACTGCAACGTATTTGGAGAGATAAGTTCGAATATAAAAGCGGTCAAACTTAGGTGCAGACAGGCATATGAATATAACTTATGTTATGTAACAAATGCGGTAGATAACTTTGACGTTACTGCTTTATTTCAATTGATGATGGCATTTTTAGCAACTAGGTTTGAAATTGCGTAGAATTTAATAAATTGTTGAACATAAATGAGGTATCCAATTTATATTTCGACTCTGATATATTATGTAGGTACTAGGTACTATTTATATCTCACCCACATAGATTTATATATCAGGATATGCCCGAAGGAACATTTTATTTTGTCAAAATGGCGTGGGAAAAGTCAGCGCCATCTCTTAGATTTCGCGTGAACTACGACAAGATGAGAAAATTAGGTGCCTATCGCTGCCGTCAATGTTTATGTTTACAATGATTATTCCAAATATAAATTCGATTATTTTGTTACAAAACAGAGTGTAATATTGAAAATATTGAATTACTTGAGGTAAGAAACTTGGTCTTTCTTTTTACTGCACTTTTGAGTATAGATTGTGCAACCCTTCACAATACAACTTGGCATATTTTGTTTGTGACATTCGACCGATGCCTTCTAACTTCCATCACAGACTGAGCGCTAGTGGATGCCAATCTGTAAAACTGGCTCCCACTCTGAAGCGACTTTTTAACCTGTCATTAGGCCTGTCCTTAATATATATGTCTATGCTCACCCACCATCAGTACGGCGGGCATGAGTGGTCTGTACGCGATTGGCCCTATTTCTGATTTTGCTCCTTAGTACGGATATGCTAAAACTTTAAGCAAAAAAATCGGGAAATATTTTATACATTGTGTGGCAATACTGATATTAAACTCTTTGTTAGACAAAAGTATTTTAAAATACCTTAGATAACACATATTAATGCCCAATAACTTGCGAAATAGCAACGTTAGCTTCCGTGTTCGGTGTTTCTCGTAATTTCTCGCTATCACGCAAGGTGGCATTTTCTGGTATCTTTTCACAAGTACGTCCAAGCCACAGACAGAACACTTTTCCTGTTGAAGAAACTCCGACAATGGCAGTTGCAAATTTTTGATTTTATTTTAAAACCTGTGTATTCTGAATTTTAATGTGTAATAAGGGTGGATTATTATCCGTTAAGTGTTCGTGAACGTGCACGAGTGTTGCCAAATGATTTCAAGATTATAGAAACATGCATTTTGTTTTTGCTTCAACGGCCGAATATTCGGTTCGGTAAGCTCTGGACCGGATAATGTTCGTTTTTCGGTTCGGTTCAAAAATCCATGTTCGGCGCATCTCTAATAAAAACCATTACAGTGACCTTCTTTTTTCGGGAGGCGTTTATATAGTGCTATCTAAATATATGTTAATAAAACTGTTTATTTGGCATAAAGATTCATAGCCAGGGCCTAGCCATATGTTGCCTAATACGTTTTATGAACACATCATTCGTATTTATACCTACTTTAATTTTTTACATCATAGAGACCTGCCCAAATATGCACGACTTAGTAGGTACACTACCGATAAAATATTCATTCAAGAAAAGGACAAAACATGCACATTCGTAATCACAAAATGCATCGGCATTATAGTCATGTCTCAATTATAATCATTATTATGTGAATATGTTGTATTCGAACACAATTTGGTCATTCTCCCACACTTTCGGGTAAATTGCAAGTTTGATTGCTGGCAGCACTGGTTGGTTTTGTGTATTGATTGCATCTAAATAATTTCATTAAAAAGTGAAGAAATCAGTGGAATAATAACAAACTTACTTGTGAAAGAAAAGTGAACCCCTGACTTTTTAAAATTAAACTGCTATTATTTCGACAATTTTTTACAACGCAGGACGGCATTTTTGGATTTCTTTTTCCGTCACGTTGACAGCGTCTTGTGTGAGGTCTGGAGCAATACTGGCGGGCGGCCGTCTTCCTATGATGTGAGTGTGTGCGTGCCCGCTCGTACGTACGAAGTGCTCCGGCATCCTAAGGGTGCTTCAGTTTGGGATCAGACGGGATGCCCTCTTTCTTTTTTTATTAGCTCCATGATTAACACATTGTGTTACTTTTAATTTTTTTCGCTTTCCTTCAACGTACCAAATGTATATTGTGTGTGTGGTAGTCAAATGCTTTGCCTATAAAGAATTAAAAAAAAAAAATTTTACGTTATTTTGTACAACAAAAATACATTGTTTGGCATCACAGAGAACTTTGTTTGGCATGTAATGTAATCAGCGTTGCCAGAAGGTTACTTTTGTAACCTTTTAGGCTACTTTTAGCATCTTCAGGTTACCTCTAGGTTACAAAACTCAAAAGCTTACTTTAGGTGATTTTTTGAGATTTGGAATATTATTTTTATTATAATAATTGAACCGAATCTAAACACAGAAAGGTCTAGAAAAATAGATGTTCATATGAATGGCAAGCACTGACGACTCCTATTATTTTACGAGGAAGTTTAACAAACGCGAAGTGAACAGACCAGTTTATTTATACCTTATACGTTATACCCATTTTGCTTTTTATTATTAAAAAGTATATCCACGGGCCTCAAACAAGGCAATAGCATGTATCTTAGGTACCCTAGATAATATTTATGTTCCCACACCACGGAGGCTGTCAAGCTCAAGACATCATAAGTACTTAAGTTTACAAACTGTCCAAGATGCCACCCTACTACTCATGGATGCAGAACAATACTGTAGATGAGCCGAGACGTGGATTCATCGTCTATTTTATGAACTAGGTACTTACCTGAAGTTTTTCATTTTTATGCTGGCGTCCGTTACATGTGATTTCATCAAGATTGAGATTCTAGCTATTATAAAGCTGAAGTTGTTATAATTAATTATATTTCATCTAGATTCGATTAAAAATTTTAGCGCTCGTTTCGCTCGCGCTTTTTTATCTTATGTGTCAGTATCTGTAGGTATAGTCCTTCATCTTATTATGAACTACTGAAAAATCAATTCATTTAGATTCTGGGATCTCAGTCTGGTTCTAATTATGGAAATAGATTTTTAGCCACTTTCCTGACTCTTTTATTAAAAGAAAATTGAAAATTGTAAAAGAAATATTTACTGAATTCTCGCAGATGGGTGGCATCCTCTATTATCCAATAGTGGTATAAAAAATCGATGGGTCCAGCTTCCCCAGCCAATGCTTTTTTGCCTGCCCCTCTTCCTGTTTTAACGAAATCCTACGCCCGCGGTACTCCTAAGGTGCATCATTAAACGTTTCACATTGACATCAAAGGTAAATTGCAACTTAAACTCAAAATCACATGTAAATTAACCATATTTAAGAAAAAGAAGAAAAAGAAAGAAAAATAATTTATTTGTGACAAAAAAGAAAAACAAGTAGGTACATAATATGATTGACAACAAAAAAAATACCATTTGCCACTAATCGGTCCCAACTCAGCATAATGCTGGTCATAAAACCAGCGCTGGTCTTCCGTTGGGGCCGGTTTAGTGTGTATTTCTATAATTTAACACAACTTACATCTGTCTATCAACTTTTAATACATAAATACCAAAGAAAATGATTAAAAGATTTCACACTTAAAGGTTACTTTTTACCTCTTCGAGGTATCTTTTGACCAAACCTATCTGGCAACACTGAATGTAATAGCCTAGGCAGTGATGCCGTTTTAGCGACTTTGTCACTATATCTAGCGGATTTTTAAAGTCTTCAGCGACTTTTTTTTCATATTGGACCCCAGAAAAATAATCTAGCGACATTTTTATATCCAAAATTTTACAATGAACCAAATAATATTTTCAAATTATGACAGGTTTAGTCAGTCAAAATCAAACATTGTAGCTGGCTACATTATGAATATGTACTGCGGCATTCAATTCACGGGAAATCCCCTATCATAATGACTTGTGGTCTCGAGGTTCGATGTTTCTCACTCTTTCGTACGATAATCAAGTATTGCTAGCTTTTCTTTTCGTTATTATCATTCATCACCGTGAAAAATAACATATTATTCATTTATTTTACGTAATCCTTGAGAATCACGTAGTTCTATGTGAATATTTAAATGCTTAAGCGGATTTCTTAAACCATGATTATTGTTAAAATGATGGATAATCCCACATAAAATGTTCAACTTACTATAATTAAATAACTATTATTAATTATCACAGCCTAGAAATCTTTAATGATAATCTAACTTTTTCATATCTGTCTGGGGACTTTATATTTATGAAACGGCAACACTGCCTAGGGCACAGAGTACATTGGTTATTGGCAGTGCTGCCAATTGCGGGGAAAATCCCCGATTTGCGGGGAATTGAGAGTTGCAGCGGGGAGAGCGCGGGGAATGACAAAAATCGGGGAATTTCGGGGAATTCAGACCTTGATTTCGGTGGGTAAAAATATTTTTTTTGTTGGTCATCCGAAGATAAAAAAGAGTTTCGCGCTCGCTTCGCTCGCATTTTTATTGTTTCTATACATATTTAGCTCGTATTTGGTGGCGAGTGTGGTGAGGATTCTGGGTGTAGTCCGTCGGTAGTAAAACTGCAGTTGTTGAGTTCACGAACAGTCTTGTATTTGCTGTTATATACACGAGTTATTGCGACTACACAAAAAGGGCCTCCACGGGCCACACGAACTATTTTACAATTTAATTATAAATTATTCGCGGAACGACATGCGCGCTCGCGACGATGAGGAACCAGAAGAGAGGTTATTCTCTGTGGCGCCAGAGGGCGCTGCCGAACTATGGAATCCGTTCCATAGTTCGTTCTTAATATTACGCTTAAGCTACATACACATTTGCACAAGAGCGTGGTGGTGCTCTTCTTCAAAAAAGGTGATAACACCTTATTGAAGAACTATAGGCCCATCTCGCTCTTGAGTCATGTGTATAAGCTGTTTTCGAGGGTCATTACGAATCGTCTCGCACGCAGGTTTGATGAATTCCAGCCTCCCGAACAAGCCGGTTTCCGAAAAGGCTTTAGCACCATAGACCACATCCATACGCTACGCCAGATTATACAGAAGACCGAAGAGTATAATCGGCCGCTATGCCTAGCGTTTGTGGACTATGAGAAAGCCTTCGATTCAATCGAGACTTGGGCGGTGCTGCAGTCCTTACAGCGATGCCAAATTGACTATAGGTATATCGAAGTGTTGAAGTGTTTGTACAGTAAGGCCACTATGTCAGTCCGACTACAAGACCAGAGTACGGAACAGATCCCATTGCAGAGAGGCGTGAGACAGGGAGACGTTATTTCTCCGAAACTGTTCACAAACGCATTGGAGGATGTTTTCAAGCTCTTGGAGTGGAAAAGATGTGGCATCAACATAAATGGCGAGTATATCACTAACCTTCGTTTTGCCGATGATATAGTCATAATGGCGGAGTCGCTCGATGATCTCAGCACCATGCTCAACGACCTCAGTAGAGTCTCCCGACAGGTTGGTCTTAAGATGAACATGGACAAGACGAAAATCATGTCAAATGCCCATGTTCCACCTATACCGGTAATTGTCGGGAACGATACTCTCGAAGTTGTCGACAAATACGTCTATCTAGGGCAGACTGTCCAATTGGGTAGGTCCAACTTCGACAAAGAGGTCGCCCGAAGAATCCAACTCGGCTGGGCAGCGTTCGGGAAGCTTCGACCTATCTTTTCGTCCAAAATACCACAAAGCCTGAAAACAAAAGTTTTCAATCAATGTGTGTTGCCAGTGATGACTTATGGAACTGAGACGTGGTCTCTAACTGTTGGCCTCATTACTAAGCTCAAAGTCGCGCAACGAGCTATGGAGAGAGCAATGCTCGGTGTTTCCCTGCGAGATAGGATCCGAAATGAGGAGATCCGCAGGAGAACTAAAGTGACCGATGTAGCTCTTAGGATTGGCAAGTTGAAATGGCAATGGGCAGGCCACATCGCTCGTAGAACTGACAACCGATGGGGAAGAAATGTTCTCGAGTGGCGACCACGAACTGGAAGACGCAGCGTAGGCCGGCCCCCCACTAGGTGGACCGACGACCTGGTGAAAGCCGCGGGGAGCCGATGGATGCAGGAGGCGAGCAGCCGCTCTAAGTGGCGCTCCCTGGGGGAGGCCTATGTTCAGCAGTGGACGTCTTCAGGCTGTTAATGATGATGATGATGATGACATACACATTTACACATGGAAACAGAGAATATAAATCAATGCAATATAGTGGCGCGTACACACGCCACATCACCCCCCTACGGAGAAAAATACAGCCGGAGTAAAAAAAAAATATAACAAGTGTAAAATTATATACATTTAACATTATAGATCCAGGATGTCACGGAACCTGACTCTGCGACCGGTGCGGGTGACGACTGCGGGAGTAGGGGAGGGGACGGATTGTGGGTGGGCGGAGGGTACGGGGGACGGAGGCTGTGGAGCAGGAGGCGGCGTGCTGACCGGAGCGGGTGCGGAAGGAGCTGCGCTAGACGCTCGTGCGTCTTGCTCGACTTCCAGGTGCGCTGGTTTGACGCGGTCGACGCTGACCTCGTGTCTCTTGCCTGCAACATCCAGTGTGACGGTCTTGGGACTTCTGGCCAAGATCTTGTAAGGACCGCTGTATGGTGGTTGGAGCGGTCTCCTTACAGTATCGTCGCGCAGGAAAGCGTGCGTAGCAGACGGCAGGTCTTTGAAGACGAATGTCGACTGCTGTGAGTGCCGCGATGCAGGAATGGCGCGAAGACTGACCATCTTGGAGCGAAGCCGGGCCACGAAGTCCTCCGTGCTGGTGTCGCTGTGGTCTGGCGATGCCGGTACGACGAGCTCTCCGGGTAACCGCAGAGGTTCTCCGTACACGATCTCGGCAGAGGAACACTGAAGGTCTTCCTTCAATGCTGTGCGGATGCCAAGCAGGACGAGTGGTAGGGCTTTGCTCCAAGTTTCGGCGTGGCACATCAAGGCTGCCTTAAGTTGCCGATGGAGGCGCTCTACCATGCCGTTCGCTTGCGGGTGGTAGCTCGTTGTGCGGATGCGCTTAGTGGCACACACTTGCAACAAGCGGCTGAACAAGGCAGATTCGAACTGCCTGCCCTGGTCGGTCGTAACGACAAGTGGAACCCCAAAGCGGGAGATCCATCCGTTAACGAAGGTGTCGGCTACTTGTTCAGCAGTGATGCACGTCATTGGCCATACCTCCGGCCAACGCGAAAATCTGTCGACGGCTGTCAGACAGTATGAGTAGCCGTCGGAGGAAGGAAGCGGGCCAATGATGTCCAGGTGGACGTGCTGGAAGCGTCCAGAGGTACTTGTAAAACTACCCAGAGGTGCGGTAATATGCCGGGTAACCTTGCTGCGTTGGCACGCGACGCAGGCGCGCGCCCAGGAGCTGCAGTCCTTGCGGATGTGAGGCCACACGTAGCGGTCAGCCGCCAGGCGGGCGCTGGCGCGCGCGCTGGGGTGGCTGAGGTTGTGGAGCCTCTGAAATGCAGCACGACGGAAGGAAGCCGGAAGGTAAGGTCGCGGCTTTCCCGTTGAGGTGTCGCACATGATGGTGGTGTCGGTGCCTGGAATATGAGTAGGCACTAGTATGAGGGATGAGTCGGTCTGCAACTTAACAAGTTCGTCGTCGACAGCTTGAGCTTGTGCGAGAGCGGCGTAGTCGTCGGTGAGAGAGACGGCTTCAATGCGGGACATCGCATCTGCTACTACGTTGTCCTCGCCTTTGATGTGCACAATGTCAGTGCTGAACTGACTTATAAAGCTAAGCTGGTTTAGCTGTGCGGGCGGAAGCTTTTCTCGCCGTTGCTGAAAAGCGTACATAAGTGGCTTGTGGTCGGTGTAGATGGTCACATGTTGGACCTCTAACAAGTGCCTGAAGTGCTGTACGCTATCATAAACGGCGAGGAGCTCTCGGTAGTAAGTAGGCCACTCAGACTGTTTAGTCGTCAGCTTACGACTAAAATAAGCCAGAGGTTGCCAGGGCGCCGTGTTGTCGCGGCGTTGTTGTAAGCATGAACCAACGTGCGTACCTGAGGCGTCCGTGAACAGAGCAAGTTGTGCGCTACTGTCCGGGTGTGCCAGCATAGTAGCAGATGCGAGGCTCGTCCTGCATGCGTCGAAGCTCGCTTCAAGCTCAGGTGTCCACGGAAACGGTTTAGGTCCCTTGCTGTGCGTGGCGGCTACGGCGTCGATCAGCGGTGCCTGAAACTTAGCAGCGTTGGGTAGGTATCTACGGTAGAAGTTAATCATTCCTAGAAACCTACGCATGCCTTGCACGGTTTTAGGAGGGGGGAAATCACGCAGTGCTTGGATGCGGTCTTCGGGTGGGTGGGTGCCTTGAGCGTTAATGCGGTAGCCCAAGAACGACACTTCCGCTGCCCCAAAAACACATTTAGCTGGGTTGACCATCACCCCGTACTGGTGCAGGCGGTCGAAAAGCAGCCTGAGGTGCTGGATATGCTGGGTACTGTCCACTGAGTGTACCAGGATATCATCCACATAGGCATAACAGAAGTCCAGGCCGCGCACCACCTCGTCGATGAACCTTTGAAAGGTTTGACCGGCGTTCCGCAATCCGAAAGTCATATAGGGAAATTCGTAAAGGCCAAAAGGTGTGATGATGGCGGTTTTACAAATATCTGCACTACTTACGGGAATTTGTTGGTACGCTTTGACTAAATCGATTGTTGAGTAGATGGAGGAGCCAGCCAAATTTTGAGAAAAGTCCCCTATATGACGCACCGGATATCGGTCCGGGATGGTGCGGGCGTTGAGCGTTCTGTAATCGCCGCACGGGCGCCATGTCGCATCCTTCTTGGGCGCGAGGTGTAGGGGGGACGACCACGAGCTGCTCGAGGGTCTGGCAGTACCGGCGCGGACCATCGCATCGAACTCCTGCTGCGCGATGCGTAGTTTGTCTGGTGCTAGGCGGCGGGGACGGCAGGTGACCGGTGGACCATCAGTAGTGTTGATGTGGTGGACAGTGGAATGCTTGATCACTCTGTCGATGCCCGGGGGGCGCGTGACGTCAGGGTACTCAGCGAGCAGTCGCTCGAAGGGTGAGTTCCCGCCTGTCACGGCTTTGATGCTGTCCTGGGCGGTCTGTGCTGCGGCAGCTGGTATCCACAGTTTGGTGGTGCCATCGATCACCCGTTCATGCCTGCAATCAGGTAAGAGATTGTAAAAACTCAGGAAGTCTGATCCGATAATAGGGGTACTAACATCAGCTATTACGAAGTTCCACACAAAGTCACGGCGTAGCCCTATGTTTAAATTTAGGGAAATACTGCCATAAGTTTTTATGGATGTGCCGTTTGCAGCGCTGAGGTCATAACCACTGCTAGTAAGGCGGCCTCTAGCTAGTCTTCGGGGAAAGCAACAGATGTCTGAACCGGTGTCTACCAAAAATTTTTGGTTCGTACCCCGGTCCTGAACAAAGAGGCGACGACTTGCGTGTGGGCGGTCGGTACTCGCCACTACCGACCGCTCGTCATGTTTCCCGAACTATTGTTCCAGGTACATGGCTGAGTACATTTTTGTGCTCGAGCCCCAAAACAGTCATGGTACCAGCATAGGTCAGGGTTACGCGGACGTGAGCGACTACGGCTGCGCGAACGGTTCGCGCTGCGACCATGTGACCTGTTGGTAGATGGCCCTCCAGTGGCTGAGAGGGCAGCAACAACACGTGTCAATTCTGCTACTTGATTTTGTAGCGCAAGTATGGTGTTCTGTTCCGGCAGTGGGGGGGTATGTAATGCAGTTGTAGTACATACCTCTGGTGGCTGGGACTGAATGTCCATGAGCGTATCTGCTAGCTCGGCTAGCTCACCAAGTTGATCTAGGCGTTGTGCGGCCAGAACTATTTGCAGCTGTCGGGGAAGTCGGCTGGACCAGATGGACTTCAGTAGCCTGTCCGGAAATGCAGGTCCTGCAAGTGACCGGAGGTGACGGAGGAATGATGACGGCCTCCTGTCGCCCATCTGTTCGTTGTCTAGGAGTCGCCTGGTCTTTTCCTCATACGACTGCGAAAACCTAGAAATTATTGTTGATTTAAGTGCCGTATATGGATCAGTCTGCGGGGGAGAAATGATCAAATCCTCAACCTCAACGGCGCAGTTGGTATCCAGCATTGATACTGCGTAGCTAAATTTAGTTGCTTCCCTGGTAATTTGGTTGATAGCAAACTGTGCCTCTAAGCTGGCAAACCAGAGTGCGGGTCTGTCTTTACAGAAGGGAGGGGTGCGGATTGATATGCGGTGCACTTCTTGCGGCGGGTCTTGCATGCTGTTACAGCTAGCACTGTCAAGTGACCCCTTGTTATCACTTTCAGCCATTTTAAAGTGCAAAAGTTAGTGATAGGCGATAACAAACACAAAAAAACACAAAGAAAACGCTTAATTTTTCTCCGTATGAGGGTTAGAATAGCTACCACACACACCCTTAAAACTAATGCAAAAACGCACTTAAAACTAGGCAACACAAAACAAAAGTAAATATGCGCAAAAATAAACAAAAGTGTATAAGTACCCAAGCAGTCGTAAAAACCACGTGCAATCACACAAAAAATGCAATTGGGTTAATGAACGCAATTTTCTTATAACTAAACACAATATTGCAGCAATAAACTGTCCAAAAACACAATAAAACAAATGAAAACCAACAAAGAATTTACAATTACGAATAATAAAAACACAGAGTAAATAACAAGTCACAGCTGATTATGACAGTTCGGAGACTTGACGTGAGTGATTCTGACAGTTCGTTGACGTTGACACTCACGGTTCGTGTCGTGCAGACGAATGAACGTTCAACTGAACTGCACGACTGCACGAAACACACCACACAAATTCAAATGTTAGTGCACCAAAGCGTCCGATATGTTTGGTGGCGCCACTATCAACGCGATTTGCGCACGAGTTTATGACTCGGTGTAAGCAAAGAATGGCGGAATTATGTACAAAAAGATGAATGAAAATATAAAGGGCTGCACAAACTGATCTGGTGCGTATGCGGGAAAGGTGCCTCCGCATACGACACGATGCTGCAGGCTCCTTGGCGGTCCTCAGGGACACTTTTAGCTCCGTCGCGGCGCATGCGTGGTAGAGCTTCGCCCCGTCGAGTTTGCTGCGAGGCTGGTCGGAGAGCGTGCGGGCATGGGCCTCCACACGCGTAGCTTCCGATGGCAGCTCTGATCGAAGCTGCGCGTTGCTCAGCGTCGGTGGTCACCAATTTAGCTCGTATTTGGTGGCGAGTGTGGTGAGGATTCTGGGTGTAGTCCGTCGGTAGTAAAACTGCAGTTGTTGAGTTCACGAACAGTCTTGTATTTGCTGTTATATACACGAGTTATTGCGACTACACAAAAAGGGCCTCCACGGGCCACACGAACTATTTTACAATTTAATTATAAATTATTCGCGGAACGACATGCGCGCTCGCGACGATGAGGAACCAGAAGAGAGGTTATTCTCTGTGGCGCCAGAGGGCGCTGCCGAACTATGGAATCCGTTCCATAGTTCGTTCTTAATATTACGCTTAAGCTACATACACATTTACACATGGAAACAGAGAATATAAATCAATGCAATATAGTGGCGCGTACACACGCCACACATACATTATTTTAATCTGAAACCAGTGCGCTTGTACTGACATAATAATTCTGCAAAATTGTTTATAACACTGATTAGGTGCCAGCAGCGCACCAATGTTCAACCTAAATACCAGTATAAATTAAATTCCTTAACTATTGAAATATATTTATTTTATTCGAGAATTGGTAATTATTATTGATTTACCCAAAATTTAAATACAAATTACTTAAGATGATTTATTGCACATGGGCACTGTGGAATCAATTGCTCAAATGGCCATACTTATTTTCTGGATTATAAAATGTGACACATACAGAAATTTTTGCGCTTGCTTCTCACTCTCAATATTACACAGTCATTGCTGCTTTCAAAACACCGCTGGCGGTGCCATACTACCATCGCGCTGCGCCACCGAAAAGTTGTCTTAAGTTAGGACTTGGCTCTAAGTCGCGACGTGTAGTTGTAGGGAAAAATAATCAGATGGATCCGGCATGAGAAATTCCGGACTTGGCCCAGGGAAGGCAAAGAGTATGTAAACTAACAAACAAACAAACAACAGAAACAAAAAAAAACAATTGCAATTAATTGAAATTTAAACTATAATGCAGGGGGGCAAATCTGTGAATAGTAAGACTATGGATTTAGTCTAGATGTAAGTTGTATATAGTAGTATATTAGACAAATCATGTATAAAACGTAAAGTAAAACGTAGTGTTTTTGTTCCAAAAATGTCGTTTCGGTAAATTAATTATAAAGTGGCGGGGAATTTCGGGGAATTGGCGAAACTGACGCGGGGAATGGAGAATTTTTTATTGGCAGCACTGGTTATTGGTAATGGTAAAGGGAACTTCCGGTTTGGCGGGAACTGGAGACGCGCGTTTTTCGAAACAATAAAACAAATTTTATTTAATTTTTAAGATTTCTACAAGTTTTAGTGGCAGGATGGAGTCGGAAAGTGATGGAGATGACTCTGGATTCACTACTATTGCCAAAAAAGTGGTCAAAAAGAGGAAAATCCACAGTGAGAGCGGGGGCAAGAGCGACGCGTCGGGCTCTGCTGGTAGCGGTGGCGGTGATTCTGAAAGTTCAGCTAAGTTTAAGCCATTTATCAAGCCAAACTACAAAAGACTATACCCTGATAAATCTAACCACTCTGAATTTTCAGTGTTCCTTGAGAGCACCTCTGATGATAAACTAGGAAACAAAGACCCAATGTCTATACAAAAAATATTAGGACACTATATAAAAGGACAGTACGAAATGAGCCGTGTCAACGCTCAAAAACTTAAAGTAACATTTAAGCAATCCACAGATGCGAATGACTTTCTATGCAATGAACCCTCCCTATGCCGACACAATATAAGAGTATACATACCATCATCTTTTGTGGAAAAAATAGGCGTGATACAACATGTATCGACTGAACTAAGTAATGAAGATCTATTCCGAAAACTCTCAGGCGAATTTGAAATTGTAGCTGTGCGTAGATTTAGCAAGAAAGTTGACGATAAGATGGAACCACTAAAGACTGTTTCAGTGACGTTTGTCACTGGGGTTCTACCCCAACATGTGTATATGGATCACTGGAGAATGCCAGTGAATCCATATATACCTCCTGTCATGCAATGTTATAAGTGTATGAAATTTAACCACTCTGCAAAAGTGTGTAAGAACTCTCAGGTATGCTCAGTGTGCGCGGGTGAGCACTCCTACAAGGACTGCAACAAAAATACAACAGAGGATATTAAATGCAGTAATTGTGGGGGTGCGCATCTAGCCATTTCTAGAACATGCCCGGTAAAAATGGAAAGATTAAACAAACAAAAACAAACAATTACATATGCAAATGTAGCAAAAAATGACTACGCAAAGAGTTTCCCAGAATTACAAAAACCCTATCAAAAGCAGCCTGGGGCTGTAAGCCCAAGAACAAACCAGTTGCCCCAAACCTCCGCCCAAGTTTTAAAAAATAAGAAACAACCTCAACAACAGACTAACAGTAACATAGTTATTGACGACAATATAATTAACGCAATTGTAAAAACGTTAGTTGTTTTGGGAAACATGACGGAAGATGTTCCCAAAAACACAGCAACAATAAAAGAAATTCTGCTAAAAAACTTAACAGTGTCAACATAGAACAACGTTTTATCAGAATAGTTCAGCATAATATTCAAAGCCTAAATAATAAAAAAACCCTTGTTGAATTTATTTTTGTTAGAGAAAAATATAGATATCTACCTCATTAACGAAACTTGGCTAAAATCATCTAGTAATCCAATAAAATTTCAAGGATATAATTTTATAAATAAAAATGCAAAAAATGAACATGGCGGTGTAGGTATTTTAATAAAAAATAAATATAAGTATAAGATTCTTGACTGTTCATTCTATGAAAACATACAAGTGCTTGCAGTGTCTGTTGAAACTACAGCTGGCCCTCTTTCAGTAGCTTGTGTTTATTGTCCACCTAAAAGCAGTAGAATACGTCTTAGCAAATTAAAAAATATTTTAAATAATTTACCTAAACCATGTCTGGTTTCCGGTGATTTTAATGCACACCATATAGCTTTTGGTTGTGATACAACCAAATCAAGGGGTAATGAGCTATATGACATTTTTGATGAGTTAGATTTATGTATATTGAATACAGGAAGTCCTACTACAATACAAAATCCAAATAGGTCTGCATCAGCCATAGATGTATCATGTGCCAGTCCAACTATAGCCCCACTGTGTGAGTGGTATGTTGGTGAGGACTCATTAGGTAGTGACCACTACCCTACCTTCATTGATATAAGTGTTTCGCCATTAATGTATCATTGTAACAATAATATAAAAAAATATTTATATAAAAAAGCAGATTGGTCTAAATATTATTTAAAATCTAAAGAACTTTTTGAAACATTTGTAACTAAATCAAATCCGTTAGAGTCATATGATACCTTTTGTGAAATTTTATGTAACTTAAAATCTGAATGTATTCCACTCTTCACAGGAAATAGTAGTAGTCACCTGATCAGGCCACCAGCTCCTTGGTGGAATGATGAATGTGTAGAGGCTGTAAAAAGGGCAAAAGAAGCTCTTGTAAAATATAGAATAGAATATACAATAGAATCCTATGTAGAATACAAAAAACTAAATGCTGCCAAAAAACTTTGTTTAAAAATTACAAGGAAAAGTAGTTGGGAAACTCTTTGTGAATCATTAAATAGGTATACCCCTATTTCAAAAATTTGGAATTATATAAGGAAGTTTAAACGTATACCCATTAAACCACCTGTCATGAATGACGAATTTATTCCTGGGTTTTTAAAAAAATTATCACAGTCATCTATGTCACAAAATATAGACATGGAGTATATTTTTGAATTAAATAATAATACTGAAGTCGCTACCTTTATATTGAAACCATTTGCATGGAATGAGATGAACTATTCACTTGATTCAAGAAAAGACACTACTCCAGGATTAGATGATTTTCCATATATTATTTTAAAGAAATTACATCAATCAGCAAAAAAGATACTGTTACTAATCCTTAATGAGCTATGGTCAAAACAACTTATACCAGAGTCATGGAAAACTCAATGTGTAATTCCAATTTTAAAACCTGATAAACCAACAGATAATTTTAACTCGTACAGACCAATTTCGTTAACCTCATGCATTGGAAAATTATTAGAACAGATGATAAAGGTCAGATTAGATTATTACATTGAACAGAATTGTATCTTACCTCATTTTCAATTTGGTTTCCGTAAAGGTAGAAGTGCTGCAGAAAGTTTTGTGTCACTCATATCTGATTTAAAAAAATGTCAGTTGTCCCGAAGTTCTACAGCATGTGTCTTCCTTGATGTTCAAGGAGCATATGATAATGTTGATCTCCAGCAACTTGCTCTTATTCTGTCCGAGTTGGAATTACCTGGAAAATTGATAAAATGGATATTTTACTTTCTTTATGAACGTAAATTATTTGTTAGATATAATAACATACTACATGGACCAGAAATGGTTAGTAAAGGCTTGATGCAGGGTTCATCTCTCTCACCAATCCTGTACAATTTATATACCTCACAAATATTAAAGTATGTAAATTCAGATGTAAAAATATTACAATTTGCTGATGATACTTTACTGTACTATAATAACAGAAATGTTAATATGATAAATCAAAAGTTGAATGATGCTCTTAAGCAAATGTATAATTATTATGTTAATGTCCTAAAGCTAAATATTAATAGTGAAAAGAGTTCTTGCATGTTAATTGGTACTGGTGAATCAGAGATTCAAGTATCATACAATAATGAAAACATACCAAATGTAAAACAGAAAAAATTTTTAGGAGTAGTACTGGATGATAAATTAAAGTTCAATAGTCACATTAATTACATTAGTAAAAATGCTTTAAAAGGTTTAAATATTTTGAGATCTATAACAGGTACTTTTTGGGGATCAGATCCGAAAATATTAAGTTTACTATACAAAAGTATTGTCAGGAGTCACTTTGACTACAGCTGTTTGGCATATATTAATACAAATCCAAACACTCTTAAGAAATTAGATGGAATTCAAAATAGGGCTTTGCGAATAATATCTGGAGCAATGTGTACCACCCCAATCAATTCAATGGAAGTGGAAACATGTACAGAACCATTAGTAATAAGAAGGTTAGGGACAGCTATTAAACATTGTATTAAAGCTTTAACTATAGATAATTCAATTGTGTCTAATAGTCTAAGCTTGCCAATTGAATTAGGCAATGCTTTATCCAATTTCGAAATTACTCCATCAGATGTTTCTTCAAGAAGACTGCCTGAAATGTGTACTATTATGGCTCAAACTAAAATTATATGTAAAAATATGTACCATAGTGAAAGCTGGCCAGTGTATATGTATCCATTTGATGCACTCTTATTGAATAATATTCAATTAGATACTAGAAAAATAGAAACTATTTATGATTTTCGGGAACATATGGCTAATATTCAAGCATACAGGATATATACTGATGGATCTAAATCTATCAATGGGGTTCATGCAGCTATGCATGATCCACAAAAGAGCATTTCAAGGTGTTTCAAAGTACATGATTCATGCAGCATCTTTACCGCTGAAACATATGCTATCTATTTATCCCTCATCTATATTCAAAATGTATTAAATTATAATCAATTTATTATTATATCAGATTCTTTAAGTGCTCTGACTGCTCTACAAAATACAAACTTGTCATACAGCCAAAATTATTTAGTACAGAAAACAAAAGATTTGTTGAATAGGCTTAAGAAATGTAATGTAAATGTACAATTTAAATGGGTTCCATCGCATCAAGGCATTACTGGGAATGAAAAAGCTGATCAAGCAGCATGTGGGAAATGGGACGAAGATCACTCGGACTCCATGAAAATACCTTTCACAGACGTTTTCAATATTATAACAGATATTAAAAGAGAAACTTGGAAGAAATATTGGTTACACATAAACCAAACAAAGGGCAATTGGTATGCCAATATCCAAAAAGACTTAAAAGCCACACCATGGTACAATAGTCCAATACATCAGGATGATTATGGGAGGAGGTTCACATCTGTAATAAACAGAATGAGGTTTGGCCATTGTTTAACACCAGCACACTTACATAAATTTAGAATCACAAACAGTATGTCCTGCTCTCACTGTAATGAAGAAAACGCCAATCTGGAACACATTATCCAGGCATGTCCTGCATTCAATATTCAGAGATTGATTATGATTTCGGATATACTGGAAGTTGAGAAAGAAGTGCCCCGCCGGCTTCAAGATCTATTGGCAAATCCCAAACTATTTAGTGCGATCTATAAATATGTAGTGAATACCGTAGAAAAGTTATAAGTTGTGTTGTGATTTGTGAATTGGATTGAAAAATGACTGTTGTGTGAAACAAAGATAATATAATCACCACATAATCACTTACGTGATATATCAAATGAAAACAAGATAATGGCTACACAAACTAAGTACAGGATTAATATGGCAATGACCAGAGAAAAATAATATGCAATGACATTAGCATAGAACAGACATGGCCAAAAGGACTTGACTCCAGGCCAGAAAAAAAAAAAAAAAAAAAAAAAAAAAAGTAATGGTAAAGCCTAGGGCGAATTCTGTGTGTTTGGCAAGAAGTTTTAAAAAATTCAAAACTATTAAGATTTAACAATGATATTACAAAGAAGTTCGAGTTTGCGATCGTGGATATTAAAAAAATATTTACTAAAGGATGTTGCTACCTGTAGTTTAGCATTCACCAGAATCCAGAAATACAGTGGTAAGAAGGGTAAGACGAATATTTGTTTTGATGAGCATCCATACACAACAGCGAGCCTATTTAAAAATTATGGGAGACTTCGGACTCCTGCTAGACAGTTCAGTGAGGGATTAGCAGACTACTGATCCCTTATTGTTTAAAATAGGTATTTAATTGTTAGAAATAGCTATTAAAAATACAAGTTGATTTATTCTATACTACAGCCTTTAATGCTGGTACCTCCATTATTACTGATGCTGACTATAAGCAATCTCGGTCTTGCTGTGCTGTGTTGGTTTAAAAGCAAAAGTCATATCAAAAAATTAATTATCCGTTAATGAATAACCTAAAATCTCCCCGTTCCAGGTTTCCCATCATGGATCCACCGTACAAATGTGATTATATCTAGATACAATACATTGGCACACCAAAATACGAGGTTGCCATTATTTATGCCTGCAAAATGGTTTTCCAAAGGATTACTAGATGGGGATGCCACTGAATTACAGAAAGAAAATGGTAAGTTGTTATTAGGGTTACATACCCAAAATGTAAAGCGAACCCTATTACTAAGGCTCTGTCTGTCTGCCTCTTTGTCTGTCTGTCACCATGCTGTATCTCATGAATCGTGATAGCTAGGCAGTTGAAATTACACAGATGATGAATTTCTGTTTTTGCTATAACAACAAATACTAAAAAACTGAATAAAATAAATATTTAAGGGACTTCCATACAACAAACGTGAATTTTTGGTTCTTTTTATAGATAATGGTACTGAACACTTCGGGCGCCAGTCCAGCTGGTACTTAGCCGGTTATTTAAGTTTATTCTATAGGACATTGCTATTTTGTTAGGTATATTCATTCAAGACTTTCCAATATGCAATTTATCTCAATATCAAAACTGAAATTTCGTGTTGTAATTCCAGAACTAAAGAAAATCACAGAGCTGTTCCCTGAAGCTCGGGTGACTCTCCACATCATCTCTCAACGGAGTCCAGACAAAATCTATGACATTCACTTCAAGCAATATATGCCAGGGAAGAAAGCAATACGGAACCATGAGTGGACATGCAGCTATAAGTTTGTGTGGCCGGAGAAGATGAAGTTTGATGGGTGATTCTTTTTGTTTTGATAGATTTATAAAACTCTTTATTGAACTCTTTTTATCTCTTTTTCTTTGTTTTTTCTCTTTTTTTTTTGTTTTTTTTTATTTACTTTTTTCTCCTATTTTTCTCTTATCTATATCTACCTCTTTTTTTTCTTTATTTTATATGTCCATCTGCATGCGACACCTAAGTTTGTACTTATCCCTCTATGACATACCTCATACCTGAATATTTGCTTCTTCTATAGAACCCCATTTTGAGCGACTGCTTGCCTCTTGCATTCATCAGCTCCCCGCTGTTCTAACTACCAGTCTCTGCTGCATCTTCCGGTTCGTAGTTGTCAACCAAGAATCATTCTTCTCCATCGGTTGTTGGTTCTGTGAGGATGTGGAACTTTAGTTCTCCTGTGGATTTACTCATTTCGGACCTTATCTCGCAAGGAAACTTTGACCATAGCTCTCTTCATTGCGTGACTTATTCAGTTCAGATTGTTATAGTATTGATTCATTTTAGATCATCATTTGGTTCTTAATTTTGATGATAAAGCCCCAGATTTTCAGTTTTTTATCCCACTCAATAGCCAACCTGTCAGTAAAATTTTCTAACCTCAAATTTCTCATTTTCAGTACAGCCATATCAAAACGGGTGGCAGCTGAAAAGGCAGCAATACAAGCGCTGCACTGGCTCTATACAAACAGACGGATAGACAGCAAAGGCCATCTGGTATATGATAAGAAAGTTCTGGAGAAAATCAAGACAAATCTAAATGAACCGATACATGCGAATATTAGTGAGAAATCTGTGGAGCGAATTGAGAAGATATGGAGCGATTATGAAAATGGGATAAGTAGGTTTGTTTTAATTTTTTATTAGCTTTCACGTCCCTGATACGTGTTGTTTTCCCATGGAGTAGTCTTTTTTCTTAAATTTTAGGGTTCCGTACCCAAAGGGAACCTTATTACTGGCTTGGCTGGCTGGTCTTTCCGTCTGTTACCCATTATGATCTTGAGTTATGCTACTCACATCATCATCGAGAAGTTTACTGCTGAATATAGGCCTCCCCCATAAAATGACACTTTAGGCGCTTATCACAGGGCGGAGATGCCATAATCACAACACTTGGCAGGTGGCTTGATGATTGTACAAGATTTTCATTTTCATTTACCCTCAGTTTATAAAATGTAGTTAACAAGTGTGTCCGCGGAGTGGGATCCTGGTGACCTAATATACAGGTTTTTTTTAAAAACCTACATCAGGCACCAGTCTCGAACAAAGCGGGTAGCAATGTTATGTTAATCTATAGCACTTAATATTATCAAATAACATCATTACTAAAATAAATGATTATGATTATGATTATTTATGTACCAAGGAGAATGCTGCTGCACATTCCTTAGGTATTCCCTTCGCCAGCCCTTACGGCACCAACGGGAATAAATGGGAATTTATACCACTCATAATGTTTGTGTTGTATAAAGTTTTTGTCGTAGCGTAACCTGCATAAAACTAATAGGCATGATGACTACTGTTAAAAATGAACGAGTAAATATTACTTTCATAAAGAAGATTAAAAAAAAAATGAAATAATTGAAAAAATAAGCAAAATCGGTAAACAAATCACGGAGTAAAGTTTCTACAGAAGGCATCTCCTGTCCCTTTCTCGCGAAACAGAGCGCCCCCACAGTTACTATGAAAACTCTACTCGTGACGTCACACGCCAAAGAGATTGTATGAAAACCTACCACAGCTTAGTAATGAGGTACTATAACGACATTCCTCTGACGTCACTGGCCGTTTGAGCCATCTCTTTCTCTTCCGGTTTTTGAAATGCTTGTAACTTGGTCATTTTTTGAGATATTTAATTTTTGTTTACACAAATGTTTATCTTTAGAGAAATATAATTAATTTATCCAAAAAAAAATTTTAGTCATCATGCCTCATCATCATTAACAGCCTGAAGACGTCCACTGCTGAACATAGGCCTCCCCCCGGGAGCGCCACTCAGAGCGGCTGCTCGCCTCCTGCATCCATCGGCTCCCCGCGGTTTTCACCAGGTCGTCGGTCCACCTAATGGGGGGCCTAATGTAAGTGTAATATTAAATTTTCAGGTGAAATTTACGAGAAAGCTGCTAAAAAAGCCAGACTAAAAGCGATAGAGGCGCCAGCGCAACTAACCAAAGACTCCACTATTGATGAACAAGGTGATTGGATTTAACTATGTATCCCTTTCTTTTTTACCCGTAAGAATGAGATAGGTTACATATGTAGAATTACTATACTTGAAATTTTGACTATTATTTTATACCATTTTCTTTATAACCATCAAAGACAGGAATGATTTACTTTGATTTATTATAAATATAATTTTTAAATAAAACACTTTATGAACAAGGAATCTAAAGTGTCCCTTTCATTTCAAACCAATAAAAATAGACAGGATACTATTGTGTAGATTTTTGAGATCTTAAGCATACATAACACTTGTTACGCGTAACCTGTCAGAAGAGCTGGCCCCCTATTACGAAAGAGATAGCAGCGCTGCTGACGCGCGTCTGCCGCTCAACTGCTGTCGAAATTGTATGAAAATTGAATTGGGCAGAGCTATAGCGTTAGAAAGAGAGGCACCTTTTTATGCTAGGTGTGGTTGTGTAGTGCTGTTTAAGCTGAACGTTATTATACTTTATGGCGTTGCAACTAGAGTCGTTATTCATGGAGTTAAGTTTCTCTACTAGTCTTCCGTGATTAAATATGAGTATGAACTATTGTTTCAGATGAATACCCGGAGGACATTAACGTGGATGAACAATTAGCTGTTACACCAGGTAAATAAAATTTCATCAAGTCATAATAGGCATGATGACTACTATTAAAAATGAACAAGTAAATAATACTTTCATAAAGAATATTAAAAATGAATGCAATAATTGAAAAAATATGTAAAATCGATAGATAAATCACGGAGTAATAAGCTTTTAAAGTTTCTACAGGAGGCATCTCCTGTCCCTTTCTCGCGAAGCAGAGCGCCCCCACAGTTACTATGAAAGATCCACTCGTGACGTCACATGCCAAAGAGATAGTATGAAAGCTACCACAGCTTAGTAATGAGGTACTACGACGACATTGCTCTGAGGTCACTGTCCGTTTGAGCTATCTCTTTCTATTCTGGTTTTTAAAATGCTTGTTACTTTGTCGTTTTTTGAGATATTTTATTTTTGTTTTCACAAATGGTTATCTTTTGAGGAATATTATTAATTTATGTAAACAAAAAAATGTAGTCATGCCTATTATGCAGGGAACGGGCAGTAGCATTCTCCTCGGTACATTAAAATCTGCGATCATCAAGCTCCCTGCCTGTGTGGTGATTATGCCAAATCCCCTCCTATGATAAGCGTCGAAAGTGGCGTTTTATGGGCGAGGCCTATGTTCAGCAGTTCCAGCTGTTAATGTGATACAAAGTGAAAAATCGTAAGTATCAAAATCATGCGTGCTGACTACTTTAGGTGCCGCGGAAATCATCATATTTTTCAGTAGATAAGTTTACAGTTCTTTACTTTTCAAAAATCATCAATGAATTATGTACTATCATGTACTGAATTGGAACCTGTATAATTGTATAATAAGCCTACTTCTGACAGCCTCTGTGGTGTGATGGTTGAGCAGGTCGGTTCATAACCCGGAGGCGGCGGGTTCGATTCCTGCGACAGGACAAGTATTTCTGCACAGGAAAAAAAACGCAAATACATGTTTTGTGTCTGGGTGTTGTGGGAGCATGGTCCTCGCAGTTCCCGGGTCCCTAGATACAAGGAATCTAGTTATAGGCTAGGCTATCTATGTAGATATTTGATCGTTGGGCGTTATTTACGTATTTATGACACCTAATTCTAAAAAAAAATTATACAGATCTCAAAAGCCCCGTCCACCCGGTGTATGGCAGGGTAATAACACCGCCCACACAGCAAACGTTGAAGAGACGAGCAGAAGCTTTGGACAGGGTGTTTGAAGAGTACAATGGAAATATCACCCCACTGCCTATCGACCAGTACTCGTGAGTATTATTATATTTACTGATAGCTAATTAATTAAAAAATAAATAAATATGTGTGGGCCTTTCACACAGTGCCATCTAGCCCCCAAACTAAGCATGGCTTGTACTATGGGAAGCAGATAATTGATGTCCATCATCAACAGCCTGAAGACGTCCACTGCTGAACATAGGCCTCCCCTTGAGAGCGCTACTTTGAGCGGCCGCTTGCATCCTGCATCCATCGGCTCCCCACGGCTTTCTCAAGACCGTCGGTCCACCTAGTGGGGGGCCTATAAAGCGTCTTCCGATTCGTGGTCGCCACTCGAGAACCGTTCTTCCCCATCGGTTGTCAGTTCTACGAGCAATGTGGCCTGTCCGTGCCCATTGCCTGAACAATTAGCTAGTTTTAAGAGCAATAGCGCGGAATAATTATTTAAGTGACCGACACTTTAATTCTTCTGCGGATCGCCTCATTCCGGATCTTATCTCGCAGGGAAACACCGAGCATAGATCTCTCCATAGCTCGTTGCGCGACTTTGAGCTTACTAATGAGGCCAACAGAAAGATTCTACTAGACCAGATAACTGATATTATACTCATGAGAATATTACCCCAGTTGATAGTAGGCATAGATATCTCTAAAGAGATGCTACTCCGCTTAGTACTAAATAGTGGTGTCGAAATATCGATAGTTTTGATAGCGATAGTTTTCATCTGACAGAGCCATGCTATCGATAGTATCGATACTATCGATAACTCAGGACGAGGCGATACTATCGCATGAGTGCCGTACTATAGAACGCATTTTTGTTAAAATTAAAAAAAAGTATCGATAGTCGCTAACGTTAGAGACTGTTTACAGATTTTTTCATTTACGATCCTTAGGGCATCTATCGGTTAGACGTGTAAGACGGATTGTACCAAGAAGAATGCAGAAACCCATTCTCTGGATATTCCGGGGTGTAGCAGTGCCAGTTACTAATCACTTAGATCCATTAGTATATCTCTAACTAACATCGAACCTTAACTTTGGCTTGTAAATCGAGTGAAGGGATAAGTTGACTGCACAGAAGACTAAACGCCAAAGCCTTGACCACCGACGTAAGGTTGCCATCCTATCGGCTTTAACATGTTGCACTTCGGAGAGTGTGCGATGGAATTGCAAAACTGATTCCCCCATCCCCATTACAACAGATTTGATTCCTCGTTAATAATTCGGACAGCAAAGTAATAATTAGTAAAAATGGAATACGTCCGGGAGCACTCACGCTCACTAAAAAGCTTCTTCTTGCGGCGGCGTCGTGCGTCGGGTAGTCCTCTTCCCTCAAACATGGTTGAGGAGGGCGATGGCTGGCGCATGCGGCAAGCTCGTGAACGGGCGCTGCTTGCGGGAGCTGGTCTGCTCGCGGTGTATGCGCAAATCGAAAAACAAAAAAAAAAGAGAAAAAAAAACAAGGTGTCTGTGGTAAAGCAGATTTAAAAAAAATATGGAATACGTTACCACACGGGTACAATAACAAATGTAATACTCAAGTAGCACACAACTCACACGTTCATAGTACCCGCACACCGCAACACAGATTAAAATTATTTTATAGTTATTCCGAAAACAACACACCCACTTCGACACGTTGTTTTTTTGTTAATATGACATAAGCTTGGCATTCCTCTATGAGCTTGGCCATATTTAGCCATCATAAAAATCCGTAACATTCTATAACCGTCCTAAAATCCACAACAACCTAAATACTAACGATCTAGTAACCCAGTTTTCCTGTCCCCGTTCCTGCTATCGTGACCTTCAGTCCCAGAAATGGTAACTCGACCTATAAAACGGGACGAATCTGACCTTGTGTAGCATCCAGTGACCTTGAATCGGAGTCTTCTGACCTTAAAAGCTCGGTATTGACATTGACATTGCTTCTGCTCTAGATTTTAAGGTCATGTGTTGGTATGTAGGTTTTCTGGTTTTGTTTTATAAGGATGGTCTACGTGGCAGCAGGAAGTTTTTACAGTTTTTGTTGGTTTTGTGGTTAGTGCCTACTATAGGTAGGTATAAGATAATAAACATAGCGGAAAGTATTAGTTATTTTTTACTTAATTTAATCATTACCATTATCAGCCTGTACATCTGTCGACGTCTCCACTGCTGAATATAGGCCTCCCACAAAGAATGGTACTTTAAGCGGCTGTTTGGGACCTGCATCCATCTACTCCCCGCGATCGTCGGTCCATAAGGACTGACGATCATTAATCATGTAATTTTTCGGTATAATGCGGGTTTCATTGTTTTAATAGTGAATCATTAAAATTGCTCCATGAATTATTATTGCTCATTATAATACACGTGGGGCAAAATACACTGTTTACAAATACCTGATGACTAATTTGTATTTTGATCAAATAATACTTTTCCTGGAATAATGTTTGATCATTGCGGAAAACTGTGGTCGGGGTTACCACGAGGTCTTTTGGGAGGTCTTTGTCACAGGTTTCGTATCGTGTGGATTCTGTGTTTTCAATGCGAACAAGGGCCCTGGTAGGAACCGATATACTTTTACACAGATTAGGGAAGCATTGACTATAAAAATAACCGGAATGCGCAGCGTAGGTAGCCCCCCACTAGGTGGACCGACGACCTGGTGAAAACCGCGGGAGCAGATGGATGCAGGAGGCGAGTAGCCGCTCAAAGTGGTGCTTTCTGGGGGAGGCCTATGTTCACAGTGGACGTCTACGGACTGAAAATGATGAATGACTATAAAAATGACAATGTATTAATGTAATCTTCTAATTGGCCTAGATTTATGTATGTTCAACTGCAAGCCTGTCACACAATAGAAAAAAATAACAATTTTACTACAAAAACGGGCACAAAATGTGAATCGAGGTCACTTCGCTGCTCATCAGTGATACTTGGAGTGCAGCAACTTTCTAACTTTCTAACGCAGATGGGAGAGATGCAAGTAGAAAGTGTAGGTATTAAAGGTTCCAATCCCTGGCGCTTTTTAAATGTTGTTTCCATAGAATAACAACCTAGTTGTTTCCTTTTTTTATATTTTTAGGGTTCCGTACCCAAAGGGTAAAGCGAACCCTATTACTAAGGCTCCGCTGTCCGTCTGTCCGTCTGTCTTTCTAACCGTGTCTGTGAACCGTGATAGTTACTGTTCAATACTTACCTAGACAGTTGAAGCTGTTAGATCAGATCTTGAAGTCTCATTTGCACAGTAATTTCACTAGCTACAATGCCCTTCTTACCGTAACGTAAAAATATTTCTGTCTCATTCTAGCCTAGATACTCGTGCTAGTATAAACTATCCAGAATCATAATACTCCGTAAAACTACTACAGACATAAAGTTCACTATGTAAAAGACGTCATTGTGACGCCAATTTACGTCATGAATGAAATCAAGAGTAGTTTTAAGCGAAAGTAAAAGTGGAGTCTCACTTTCAAATAGCTCTAGCCGTTTCACGTCACACACACGTCGTGGTGACGTCATAATGACGTATGTAGACGATGAATAGCCGACCAAGGTGTCTATCATAAAATACTAATATTGTTATGTGCTGTTTTTGTCTAATTAGACTATGTTCTATGGCAAATCGTAGTAGGTTGTTGTTATCTTTTGACCACAGTCTGTCTCTATCATACGGCTTACTTTGTGTACGTCACCGTCTTTTTGTAAAAACCGATTGTTGATAGAAAACGTGGTTATATTTTATAAACCGTCGGTTTATTGTAAACTGACATTTTGTCTTGCAATAAAACGGATGTTTTTTTGATTATTTGTAATCACTAGGTGCCCAGCGATGAGTTTACAAAAAAGCGGTTTTTAGTATCGTTTAATTGACAAACCCATATTAATGCACCACCAATTTTTGGTGTAATTTATTGATTTTTAGAGTCTCCAGTGGCTAACCAGTAGGTTACGACGACGAGTGAAGCGAGGATTGTTAGGTTAGTTTTGACCACACTAGAAGTACACAATTACCATAAAACGAAGTGGTGCCGATTAATTATAAATAACTGAAAAACCGTCCGTTTTGTTGTTTCATTGTCCGTTTGCAATAAATCGACAGTTTATAAATTACCGCATTTTTTTTATAAAAAAATGGTTCTTACAAAAATACGGTGACCATGTACCAGAAGAACATGTCCGCTCTGCATTTGACGGCTCCAAGATAATACTGGTTTAGTTTTACGTTTCACACAGGACTTAATCGCGCTAAAAACAACGCTCGTAAAACGATGTGTTCAAATCGCAAAAATCTAAGAAATACTAATACTGGTTTGTCTGATGTGCGCTAAAATGGCTAGCAAAATTAAATTTGGTCTTGAATATATAATCAAGGGCGTACGGTGCAATGCAATTTTTTGTAGTTGTAAAGATGTGGTCTTCGGGTCTTCGCTAGGTCTGCAAGAGGAACAATGGAGACACCTACCTAGTTTTATTTTCTTTTTTTTTAACCAAGCTACCTAGCTCTATTGAAGTATCTATCCATGGACCTAAATAGTAAAATAGCATGATAACCTAGTTAAGCTCTGAGTTGACACGGTCAGACATTATTGAAGACATTATTAAGTACTAGCAGCAGCAGCAGCAGTGTAATTTATGTGATTTAAGTAGGTTCTACAAATTTACATTCTACCTAGATTTGACAAGTGGGCTACAGAACAATATTATACTTCGGACTGTACCGCGTTTTACACGTTAATTACACTCTCACTTTCGAGGTTGTGTCTGCGTCGACGCTACATTTCTCACTCGCCCATGCTAGACAGTAGAACAAACCAGACAGATGGAGTGGATCCGATCGTCTATTGAAGCATTTAAACCGCGCCTGTTTCTTTTACCACGTAATAAATAATTTATTTATTGAACGCCATCATAATGTACAATAACAATAAGAATACAACCAATCTGATCAAGGCCTCCATTAGCCGTTTTATCCATTCATCTTTTTCCCTCTACCTTTTCTCTTCCTTTAGACTAAGGTAAAGTGTAAAACTAATACATTTGTGCGAAGACGGGGCTAGTGCAGCTAGTGCTAGATAAGTAAAACAAAAAACTGATATGAGCAAAGTGACCTAAAACCTTTCATGAAGGAATAATAAGAGTAATAAGCCTAAAACTGCCAACTACACTCTTGGAGTACGCTAGCATGCCTCAGATCAGGCTGCGTTCAATATTTCTGGTCAGTTCTCATTCCATGTTTTCACTTTCGGTTTCTCATGATGACGTAGTATGTTATCTAGAGACGTCATGACGTCGCAGGCATCGCTTTCGGATCATCATGACATCAAACGTCGGTAAACGACGTAGTGTTTCGCTGTTTCGGTGACTGTAGATTTCGTGTCAAGCCATACTTTCACAGTGAAAACATCTTGTAAGAGTAGGTTGATGGGTCGCATAGGTTTAGTGGGTCGTGAATGTGGGGCAGACTTGTTATGTTCTTTCTGTTGAAAGCGAAAAAAGCACAGAGTAGGAAAACCACGAATGTTGGTATTACTTTCGCTTCTATCGGATCGCGAGCGTGATTTGTTTTCTTGCTCTGTGGAATGAGATTACATTCTACTTGGGCAGTGTGATTCGATTTCGATGTAGGTGTACTAGTGTATAGTTATATTATACCCAAGATAATATAATACCTACAGATTATACTTATATATGTTTTTCAGGTTTTTTTTAGAAGCTTATGTTTCAAGTTCCCACTGTCATTACGATTAATCAATTACAAAAACCGGACATGAGGGATTCGGACTCGCGCACGAAGGGTTCGTACCATTACCTTTAAAAATTAATCAATCAATCAATCAATCAATCAATCATTTATTTATTTGCAAGAATACACTGTTAATTTGGGTACAAGATCATAGAGTAAGTAGTGGACACGTGGATTCAGCCTGCAAGCAAGCGTGCAAATATTAAAAAATATTTTTGTTACTAGTACATGTTACATATTCCTTGACACTATAAAAACATTTGCTTAAAAGCCAGTCACTCAAATGATTTTTAAACGTATTTGCTTCTAAAGATTTGAGTAGATTTGGTAAATTATTAAAAATAGTTATAATTAATCATATTATATACGTTTTTCTTATAAATGTCTTTTACCACCCAAATTTTAGCAACCAAATCCCGTTTGTGGAGCCCCCTTAAATATTTATTTTATTTTGTTTTTTTAGTAAGTACTTATTTGTTATAGCGTCAACTGAAATACATCATCTGTGAAAATTTCAACTTTCAAGCTATCACACAGCAGGTACAGCCTGGTGACAGACGGACAGCGGAGCCTTAGTAATAGGGTCCGTTTTACTCTTTGGGTACGGAACCCTAAAAAATTATGACATCGTTAAACATAATCATGGTCTCTTTCCATACATAATAAAATTATCTTTGTATGGAATTTTTGTATAATAGATAGTTAATATACATAAATATGGTATATTCTTTTTTAAAGCGTAGAATTTTAAAATGTGTTTTTCTTTTTTATCATAACAGTGAGCAGATAATATCGTGTCTGCAAGAAAGCCGGGTATCCGTGATAGTTGGAGCGGCAGGGTGCGGAAAATCGACGCGGGTGCCGGCGGCAATCTTGCGGCATTGCCGCGTCGGGGCTTCCATTATAGTGGCAGAGCCGAGAAGGGTGGCTGCCTTGGGGCTTGCAGAGAGGGTAGCTGAAGAATTTGGTGAACAGGTATGTATGAAAACTATGAAGCTTCGGCCTCAGCACCGAGAAGTCTGCGCTGCGAGTGACAGCGTCAACGAAGTGAAACTATTCGGTAGGGATGGGACCTAAGGGAGGAAGAATCGTTTTTTGATAAGTAATCGATTAGTTTTTGGTCTAAAAAAATCGATTATCAAAAAGTAGATTTTAAAGTTAAAAATCGAATTAGAAATTGATTAATAACAAAAACAAATTAAATTAACTTTATTTCTATCTTTGTTTGTCTGAATAGAACCTCCGTTACAGGCATTTGGTAGTGGTGTGGGCTTATTATTTGTGGCTGATTTTGACGCTTCATTTACCCCACTTGAGAACCCCGCCGCGGGGTTATTACGTAACTTTGCAACAGGCGTAAGGCGTAAATTTCGCAATAATTGCTGTCAAACTTGACTTTGGCAGATAAGTGACGTTTGACAGCAATCGATGAACTAAAAAGTTCATTGTTTTAGTTCCATCTATTGCTGTTGAGTTGCTAGTGGCGCTAGTATCAAAGGCCAAGTGTATTCAGCGACAGGCGGACATCTTGCGACTGATTGCCAAGTGTTCGCGGTCGCTTTGCTGTTGCTGTTGCAATTTCTACGTAATACAATTGCTGGTCTGGCTGAAGCTAACCTACACGTTTCAATAAAGAAAAGAACAGACATTTTTATTGCTGTCTCACTCTGCACCTAAAAAAACGACAGTTAAACACCTCTTAAACTAAGGGTTGAGGATGTTTAAATTTTAGCACGTGTTTAACGCCCGTCTATCTTAAACAAGTGTTAGGCACGGATTTGTGGTATGGAATTCATGAAACAACTGTTCAACAAGTGTTTAAGGCGCGTCCAAATCTTTTGTGGTAAGACGGTATATGTTTAAAAAAAGTATGTAGAATTATTTTACTTCGACCAATGTACTTAGAATCTACTCTAGAATAATTCACTTCACTCTAGGTTCAAATAATGACTTGTTAATACTTGTTCTGTGTCTGGGTGTTGTGGGACCATGGTCCACGTAGTTCCTGGGTCCCTAGATACAGGGAATCCTAGTTAGGGTCGATCTATGTGTGTGATCGTTGTGCGTTATTTATTATTATTTCTTTTAATTACATTAATTTGATCCCATGTGACACAATCTACTATTAGAGAATTGGTATCAACTAAAAAAACCTGTTCGGTTACCTAAGATTTACATTATCAATATTTTTTGTCTTGCAACATTAATTTATATGAAGAATATTTATTGTACACTAGCTGCGCCCCGCGGCTTCGCCCGCGGAGTTACTGAGTTGTTTCACGTGTAGAATATCAGGGTATCAAAGATTGCGATTCAGATGTTTTTGCTTCGTATCACATTCACTGCGCAATGTCAACACCATTGGCACCTAATATGTGTCAATCCTATCTTACTTTCTGTTCTAATAATTATTATCCATGCGATGCTTTGTATGTGTGTGAATGTTTGTTAGGTACCTTATATCTCTGTAACTAAATCGAGTTTGATGAAACTTTTACATACAAAATTTAGAACTCCATTGTAGGTGGGTTGGGAGAGGCCCCAGGTTTAATGTTAAGGAATAAAAAAATATTTGATTATGTATTTTTTGGTTTGTTTATACCGAGTTTTGAGTGAATCAGTCCAACGATTAATAAAATAACGATATTAATTATATTAGAAAATAAAAAATACGTGTTACATTATTTATTTTTATGTATATTTATACCGAGTTTCAGTGAATCAAACCTAAGAGTAATATAGTTACAAAGTTCTTCTTCCTCTCGTGTAGGCAAGTGGTCAGCCCTGGTGTCAGAATTTTTAGACCGCCCTAAGGGTTCTGACTTGGCTTAACGACTATTGCCTTACAACAACAGCCGGGACCGGCGGCTTAACGTGCCCTTCGAAGCACGGTAGCGCTCAGTTCTAATTACCAACTTTTTGCTTTAGCGGTCACCCATCATAGTAGTGACCGCAGCGAACGTTGCTTAACTTTACCGATCGGTTAGGAACGGCTAGTCGTGCGTCGCTATGAGCGCTACGAAGTTGAGTTTGTTATATTTTTTTTATTGTTTCACTTGAAGGGGTTAGTTTTCCGGGATAAAAAATATTCTACGTGTTAATCTAGTATTAAAACTATCTACATTCCAAATTTCATCGAAATTAGTTTAGTAGTTACAGAGATTAAGCAACGCGATTAAACACTTTTCATATTAAGTTTAAATCTCCATTTTATAGTCCTTAGGGTTTGTTTTGAGAAAATAAAAAATATGTGTTTTAATATTCATTTTTATGTTTGTTTACGCCGAGTTTCAGCGAATCAAATCTAAGAGTAATATAGTTACGAAGTTAAGTTTGTTATATTTTCGTTTATTGTTCCACGGGAAGGGGTTGGTTTTCCGGGATAAAAAGTATTCTATGTGTTAATCCAGTATATAAGATATCTACATTCCAAATTTCATCGAAATTGGTTTCGTAGTTACAGAGATATAAGGTAACAAACATTCACACACACACACACCAAGTTTCGCCTTTATAATATTAGTGTGAAGTTTGTACCAAAAGCGCGAGCAATAGCGAGCGCGAAAATTTTTTGATTGCCGTATTGTATTTCAAAAAACACGTGTGGCTATTCAAACATGAATTACATGCCAGTCAGGAGGTACAAACGCGCTTGCTATATTACAAACAAAATATAGTAGATACCAAAAGCGCAAGCGAGAGCGAGCGCGAAAAATTTTTTGATTACCGTATTGTATTTCAAAATACACGTGTGACTATTCAAACGTGAATTACATGTCAGTCAGTAGGTACAAACGCGCTTGCTATATTGCAAACAAAATATAGTAAAAGTATCAAAAGAGCGAGCGTAATGTCAAAGTTAAGTGAAAATGCTATCCCACAGGATCTATTTAAGTGTCCGGGATAATAAATTATGTCTGTCAGTACATATACTATAGACATATATAAATTAATTTAATGAAAATTTATTGACAAAGTTAAGTTTGTAAGGCTTTCCCGCGGGAACGGGTTACTTTTCCGGGATAAAAAGTATCCTATGTGTTAATCCAGTATATAAGCTATCTCTAATCCAAATTTCATCCAAATCGGTCCAGCCGTTACGACGTGAAGAGGGAACAAACACACACACACAAACTTTCGCCTTTATAATATTAGTGTGATGTGATGTGATAGTGTGATAGTGTGATAGTGTGATCATCGATTGTTTGGAACATCGATGTAGGCATTTGTCTCATAATACCCACAGATAAAGTGATTTATCGCTTGTTTTGATTCCCTTAAAATTTATTGATGCACATTTTGTTTTTCTTTACACGTTATCTTAATAAACCTACTACGTTTTTTTCTTTTAAATGGAGATAATTTTCGATGAAACTTTTGGTGATGTTTCTTCGCTTTGGCAAATTTATTGTTAAACGATTTTGTCCTTCGTTATTTTAAAGGCAACGAATGACACCAATATCCTAGCGTACGTAAGTCTGCTAAAATAAATAAATAAAACAAAATTAGAAAATAAAATAGATAGTCAAATTTAGTTTACTCAGTAGTGACGTCGTGATAGTATATTATCTTAAATACAAAATAATACAAAAATATGCCATCTCTTTTCGTGGGTGGCAGCATTCTCCTTGGTCTTCGCCATTATAATCTACTGCGATCACCAAGCCGCCTGCCAAGCGTGTGATTATGGCAAACCACCCCTTATGACAAGCACAAATGCAGGAGGCGAGCAGCCGCTCAAAGTGGCGCTCTCTGGGTTAGGCCTATGTTGGCTTTTGATGATGATGATGATGATGACAGAAACATGTATAGTGCTAAAACCCTAATATTTGATACTGTTACTGTGGAACTACACTTAGTATGTTTGTATAATTTTCGGCCTATATTAGGCTTCATGATTGTTAGGATATTGTTGTTCTTGTTAATGTTGAATGAAAAAATGTTAAAATAATTTCCTAAATTGGCCCAACACAGGCGGGCGAAGTTCTAAATACGTACACATATAAATAAAAAGTAATAAACGGGAAGAGTTCTGAGTCTAGTTTTATGTTAAAGTCCACAAATCACAAGCGTTCTGGAACTCTTAGCCACTCAGGCGTGGTGCGGCGGGCATATGTAGGTCCCAAAGCGCTCCTCAAATAGCGCGGTATGGTTTTGCATATTTACGGTTTATACGAATAAACTAAGCAGTGTTTTAAAATTTCAAAACTAGTTTTCATAAGTAGCATTACTTGGCTATCTAAACAAATGCATTTTTACGCGTGTTGCAGTATAAAAAACACACACAACAACACATAATAATTGACGCTCCGCCGTACCTAAAGGAAATTACTCCGTCGCCGACGCGCGCCGGCTCGGCGCGAGATGCAGTTTAGCCTGAGGCGTTTTTTTTTCTCCTGAACCATAGAGACTTTTACTTTATTCGATAGTGATGTTCAACTAGTTTCAATTTTAGTCGATTTATAACGAGCAATCAGCTGTAAGCCACAATTGTGGTGGGGAGCAGTCCACGTTGCGCGATGCCGGCCGCACATGTAGTTGAAGCGCCTGCGCGGTTATGTAACTTAGTTAGTATTAATGACGTAGACCTTAAAGTCTCAGCCCAGTAAACTGTCCATGGACTACTAAACCCTGCTAGTTTGTTTACTTGGCTGGAATCGTAGATACCTATAGGTACTTCACAGTATTTTTACCTCAGTAAAGTTCCGGCCACACTATACTTTCTATCCAAAGAACGTATGCACTGACACGCGTATATATTCCAGCAGACCCTCTAATTCCGCAACCATGCCCAAATGATGTTACGCCGATCACGGTCTTCTGGCATTCTGAAGCTTGTCCGGCAATATGAAGTGGACCCCCGCTGTCGCCTTTGCATGTATCCCTTACATTATATTCGTCTTCGCTGCCGTAACACATCTGAATTGAGTGGTCGTACCCTCGTTCCAGTTTAGGTTGTTTTCTGTACAACATCGAGCATTTTGTTTCGTTGAATTTCTTAAGACTCACCATTTGTAAAATGTCTGCAACATTTTTCTTGTGATCTGTAACTCCCCAGCCGGTAGCCTCGGCGTCAATATCCGAAGCATCCACGCCCAAACGAGGAAGACACGCTGGCAAAACGTACTTATTAAAACTTATAAGTCGGTCTGTCTCTAACAGCGCAATGTCGTTGTACTTAGAAGGTGACGAATACTCTGGGTGAGGTATGATTTTTGTTATATTGTAAATATGACTTTCTTTGAGTTCTGATCGCTTTAGGATGCCTAAGGCGGCGTATTTTACTTTACTTTCGTAATTGGCAATGCAATGTCCAGCTGTCATTATGAACCGATTGCTAATGATGGTTCCACCGCAGTCCCAATTTATCGATCCTTGTTTCATTTCGGTGTCGTACCCGAGTAACGCCATGTGGGGGTTTTCTAGCCTTGTAGTGTCTTTACCATAAATTATATTGCGGAAGGTTGGTTGAGTATCGAGTATTGAGTATTCAAAATTTATCCCGTAACAATTCGCACTGGCGTTCCACTCCTTACGCATTCGACTCAAGTTATTTTTGCAAGCATATGGAGCACTTATATAGTAGTCTATGCATTGGTTCCAAGATTTCTGATCGGTCTTCCATAGGACTCCGCCTGTTGGATCCACCACTGCGTTTGTTACGTCTTCTACCGTATCGCAGCTTGAGCAGCAGATTATCGGATCATCTCCTTCGAAGGAGCATACTGGAGGGAACTGGTTGTTGTCGTGGTCTGCGACCATAGTGTAGCACTGCTTCCAAAGCCTACAGGTCCCTGGATGGCCCTCAACCTCACATGACGCACCTTCTGGCAAACTCAAGTGAGCGAGATTAAGATTGAATATCGTCGCTAACAAAATCCCTATGGACATCAATGCCACCATTATGTTTTAATTGTTTATAGTGCCACAAACCACAAAACAAAAAGGTCAAACTATTCTCTGGTGAATAGTTGGTATGTTCAGCTTCGACTGGCAGGTATCACAAAACTTTTGAGTTTTATTTAAAACTTATTAGGTAAGGAAACCGACGACCTGGTGAAAGCCGCGGGGAGCCGATGGATGCAGGAGGCGAGCAGCCGCTCTAAGTGGCGCTCCCTGGGGGAGGCCTATGTTCAGCAGTGGACGTCTTCAGGCTGTTAATGATGATGATGATGATGAGGTAAGGAAATTATTATATGAATGATAAAGAGACAGAGCCTACACAAAAAAGAAAACCCACTGATACGTTGCGACTTGTTATTGGTTTTGCATCGAGTAAAATGATTTAATGAACTTTTTTTTATTGTGATTTCTTCTGTTATCTAAGTAAACCTAATATGTATATTTTATTATACAATGAGGATTGCTAGTGGTCACTGATCTGTGTTATATCAGCATGCTGGATCGGCTGTGTCATTTAAAACTGCAGTTGTTTTAGTGCCAGTTTTAAATCGCGTCTGAAATAACTAATAGACTGTTGGCAGGCATAAATGATAGGCGAGGATGGTCTTATTGTATTTTACCATGAATTTAAAATTGATTTTCTATGGTCGTACTGTTTGTAGGTACCCGACTACTGTAGATGTTATAGGGAGAAGTCAAGGCAATATATAGTGATTTAATTGGTACACAGCATAATGTCACAGTGTCCAAATATGCAAATGTGTAAGTATCGAAGACGTCCAAAAAAAAAAATACGAAAGACCTCCCCGACCCGACCCGTTAGTTCATTAAAAATGTGGTTTCTATTTATTTTTGTTTGGTTGTGGATAATTTGTGGTGGTTTGTGGTTGGTTTAATTAAGACCGCATGTCTCCACTGTAGGGTTAGCACGGATGGTAGACAAAATTGTCTTTCCCCTGTTTTACTCCACTTGACATGTAAATTGTATGAAGAATTTGACATAAAACAGGGAAAGACAACCTTGTCTACCGGCCGTGCTAGCCCGGCAGGTGGGCGAATCAATCGGCTACCAAGTGCGTCTGAACTCGAAGCCGCCGCGGCCGCCGCCCGGCTCTATCCTTTACTGCACTTCTGGAGTTTTGCTGAACAGATTACATGGTAACCCTGGTAAGTAGTTTTTGTGTGATAAAAAAAGCATATGGCCCTCCTGTTGGAAACCGGTAACCGTAGTGTAGGCTATAGTAGAATAGAATAAGTAAAGAATACTATGTTGTGCACCAAAATACACACAAAATAGTCCTACTTAAAGTACTTAGATTTACTTTTGGACCTTTTTTATGAATCCTAACGATATAATATGTATCGTTGACACTGATAATATTATGCGTAAAACAGGCGGCCTTGATATCGCTTCGAGAGTTTTTTCCAGGTGACCTGTGAATGGACAGTAATATAACGATATACTAGAGGGCTCGGTGGTGTACAGTAAAAATCTAAAACAACAATTTCATGAATTAGATTCAAAATTAATGCAATGATTGAAAAAATAAGTAAAATCGGTAAATAAATCACGGAGTAATAAGTATGATTTATTTTGAGGAAATTTACGGTTCAGTTAATTATAGTAAGTATAGGATTAGCGTTCAAGAGAGGTTTAGATTGCAGTGAATAGTAGGATAATGGATATTCTAGTCATGGAGCTAATAAAAAAAGGAGGGCATCCCGTCTGATCCCAAACTGAAGCACCCTTAGGAAGACGGAACGCTTCGTCCGTACGAGCGGGCACGCACACACTCACATCATAGGAAGACGGCCGCCCGCCAGTATTGCTCCGGACCTCACCCAAGACGCTGTCAACGTGATTACAAAAATGCCATCCTGCGTTGTAAAAATTTGTCGAAATAATAGTAGTTTAATTAAAAAAAGTCAGGGATCACTTTTCACAAGTAAGCTTGTTATTATTCCACTGATTTCTTCACTTTTTAATGTAATTATTTTGATGCAATCAATACACAAAACCAACCAGTGCTACCAGCAATCAAACTTACAAATTACCCGAAAGTGTGGGAGAATGACCAAATTGTGTTCGAATACAACATATTCACATAAGATTGATTATAATTGAGACATGACTATAATGCCGATGCATTTTGTGATTACGAATGTGCATGTTTTGTCCTTTTCTTGAATGAATATTTTACCGGTAGTGTACCTACTAAGTCGTGCATATTTGGGCAGGTTTCTATGATGTAAAACATTAAAGTAGGTAAAAATACGAATAATGTGTTCATTAAACGTATTAGGCAACACCCTGGCCAAATAAACAGTTTTATTAACATATATTTAGATAGCACTATATAAACGCCTCCCGAAAAAAGAAGGTCACTGTAATGGTTTTTATTAGGGATGCGCTGAACATGGATTTTTGAACCGAACCGAATAACGAACATTATTCGGTCCAGAGTTTACCGAACCGAATATTCGGCCGAACAATTCGGTTCATTTTATTTTACACGAATTTTTCGGTACATTCAGTCGCTATGAAACTTCAACAAAGGTTCCACTGCAATGGAAACAATTTTTATTCCACTATTTTTTGTGAAAAAACTATCTTTATGAAAATTTTCTATGAAATGAATAGAAGTGTATGTATGTTATTAATTTTAATAAAAAAAAACCCAAACAAAATAAACACATAAAAACAGAATCCTTAGAAACAAGCGAAACGTTGTATTTAGCGCAATTTTGTATTGTAAATGCAATTACTTACCTAAAAAAGATTATTCAAATTAGATATTGGACCAATCTACAAGTTGGTAGTGCCCGTTAGGCACAACATATAAGTTTTCTGGTGACCAAGCGTTTAGTGCCTAGATAAAGCATGTTACCAGTATCTAGAAAAACGATTAAAAAATGCTAAGTGTTCTGATTATCTACGAATGAGTTCCCATAAAAGATAATTATGGAAGTATTTAGCGGAAAGTATTAAAAAATATTCGGTAATTATTCGGCACTTTTACCGAATATTCGGTATACCGAATAATTACCAAATATTCGGCGCATCCCTAGTTTTTATTCATCGTAATATATGGTACCTGAAAGATAGTCCATGCGGCGAAGCCGCGGGGCATAAACTAGTAGTTTTTATAAAAATCAAATGGGACAAGTCTTGAGGTATGAAAAATAAATAAGACATGAAAATTTGACTTTGACTTGCTCTTGTAGCTTTACGGCCATATACTTATATAAGGTACAAAACGTCAATCACGCCAACTTCGGAAGTTTTTTTTATCGGATTCGGGTAATTTTCCCCACATGGCAATCCTTTAATCTGACACACATATTTATGTGTCCGCCATTTTGTACTTCAGTTCGATGTCAATCAAAACTCAATCCTTCTTTTTTTTATTTCATCCATGGTTCTAGTCTACTAAATTATTCGTGTATTGACTAGGTGTTAGTTAGGTATTGTCTCATTACTTTAAAAGGATTTGGATTACTACCTTATCACAACGTACGGGTTCTACCACTATTAGGAGACGATCACTTGTCCATAACAAATCTAAAACATACAACAAACTTAGGTTATTTCTAGGTTAAATTTAGATTCTTTTCAACGGTTTTAGATTTGCTAGCGCGTATTCAACTTCAATTTATTAGAGACGTTTAAGTTTATATATTAAAGTTAAGTTAGTTATTAAAGATACAATTATATGAATATAGAAAGGGGGGGGGGGGGGGGGGGCTGTTACAGTATCAACTAAAAAAACCTGTTCGGTTACCTATCAATATTACATTATCAATATTTTTTGTCTTGCAACAAGTAGGATATTACGCTAATTTAGTGGGACGATAAATAAAAGCTTGCGAGTCCGGTGAACAACTGACTTTATTGCGTTACCCTCAAACTAAGCAATAACTAATAATATCGTAGTACCCTACACGTCCCCCCCTTAACTGGTACACTCTAAACACTAAAAAGTTATAAACATAATAATTATAACTAGTAGGTAGACCATTCGATTTGGGCGAGAAACGCTGGGTAGCTTGAACCAGGTTGGATATCAATGACTAAATATGCCGGGTACAGGTACACATACGTACCTTTTTAATCATTGATAAAGTATAGATATGTTCAGACACTTTAAATTTCAGACACTATATACATTTATAGGTATAAACTAGTATTTTGCTCTGTGCGCGGGCCGCGAGCGGCCCGCGTGGGTGTTTTTGTGGCTGTTTTGTATTTATAAAAGTCTTTGTGCTAAACTTAAAATTATGCAAGTACAAGTACAAAACGGCGGTATTTTTCATAGAAAATGATAATAGAACTGACTTTAGCATGGCGGCCATCTTCTTCGACTTGACAGTATCATTTGCACCGTGCGCAGGATGAAAGTGGCACACTTGCACCGTGCGTGGGCCGCAAGCGGCCCGCACACGGTACAAGTGTGCAGTTGCAAGTGTTGATCATGACCGACAACTACCAATGACAATTCGGTACGAACGACATCACATTTTGAAGGTTTAAAAAAAACTGACATTTGACATCTGTCGAAAATTTGACATTTGACATATGTCGAAAATTTGACAAATGACATTTGACATCTTTCAAAAACTTGACATTTACATCTGACATCTGTCTCATCTTGACAGCGGTGTTAAGAACCGGGTGCAGGTTGAAAGTGGCACACTTGCACCGTGCGCGGGCCGCTAGCGGCCCGCACACGGTACAAGTGTGCAGTTGCAAGTGTTGATCGTGAACGACCACTTATACCAATGACAATTCGCTAAGTCCGTCATCACATTTTGTAGGTTGAAAAAAAAAATTTGACATTTGACATCTGTCAAAAACTTGACATTTGACATCTGTCAAAAACTTGACATTTAATCTTGATAGTTGTGTTAGAACCGTGCGAAGAATGAAAGCGGCACACTTGCACCGTGCGCGGCCCGCAAGCGGCCCGCATACGGTACAAGTGTATAGTTGCAAGTGTTGATCGTGACCGACCACTTATACCAACGACAATTCGCTAAGAACGTCGTCACATTTTGTAGGTAGAAAAAAAATTGACATTTGACATGTGTCAAAAATTTGACAACTGTCAAAAATTAGACATTTGACATCTGTCAAAAAATTGACATTTGACATCTGTCAAAAGTCAAAAATTTGACATTTGACATCTGTCAAAAATTTGACATTTGACATCTAACAAAAATTTAACGTCTGTCAAAAACTTGACATTTGAAACTATTTTTGACATTTGACATCTGTCAAAAATTTTGACATTTGACACCTGTCAAACCTTGATTTTGACATCTGTCAAAAATTTGACATCTGACATCTGTCTAATTTTGACAGTGGTGTTAGAACCGTGTGCAGGTTGAAAGTGTTGACCGTGACCGACCACTTATACCAATGACAATTCGCTAAGCCGGTCGTCACATTTTGAAGGTTGAAAAAAATTGTCAAAAAAAATTGACATTTGACACCTGTCAAAATTTTTGACATTTGTCATTTGTCAATCTGACATCTGTTAAATTGGCATCTGTCAATATCTTGGCCTGAAGGTGTAGGTGATGAACGGAAAACATCAATATGCATGACGGCCATATTGAAAAATGACAGATGACTAAATTTTACCAAACCATGCTGATCAGCATCCTTCGGGGCCCCCAGATATCGATTTTTATCCCGATCGGAGCATCTTTTTTTCGGAGACGCACCTATAGACCGCCATATTGAAAAAAATCTTGTGATCACCGTTTGCTCCTCTCAGTACCGTACAATATGAGAACAAATCGCCCTTACAAAAGTCTCACAGTTTCAGCGATAATTGCTAATTAAAAATTCTAAAAAAGTCAAATTGAATGTATGCAATTTTTCAAAATGGCGGTATCAAAATATTTTGAGACATTCCTACCAAGTATACCGGGGGATTTTCAGATATCGATTTTCATTCGGATCGGATAACTTTTACCATGAGTACGTCTACAGCCGCCATCTTGAAAAACATCAATTTCGCTGTTATTGCATTTTGACCCTTACAACATCTATACTGGATCCCCAGGACCGACATTTCTAAAGCTCTCGTAACGGAGGCGCAAAAAAGCAAAGTTGGTATTTCGATAAAAGTACCTTTGTATGGCAGCACCATTGAAAAATGACAAATGTCAAAATTTGATTACAGAATGTTGATCAGCATCCCCGGGGACCCCCAGATATCGATTTTCATCCGGATCGGATAAACTTTTTTTTCAGCAATGACCGAAATTTCGGCCATTTTGAAAAAAAAAAATTTTGCCGATCTTTCCCGCCGGCCTCGAAACAATATTAGTTTGAGCTCTTTATACTAAAGTGACGTAGTTTCGCCGTCATTTGCGGTTAAAATTTGTATGACGGATTTTTTTTTCCGCCATTTTGATTTTTTTTTGATAGCTCTAAAATCGTCCCAGGGTTTGCTATGACATTGCTTAAAACGCACATGACCCATCTCGTATCGTTTAGTCAGGACGTTGACCGTCCCAACGACGGAAGGTCGAAAGACCAAGTCGTGAATTTTTCTAAAAACACCTGGTACACCTTGACACGAATGTCCATAAAAGTGGTCAAAATTTTCCATAGGCATCGAGAAAGAGTCCGTCAAAAATGGAAAAAAAAAATTGTATGGCAGCCATCTTTAAAAATGGCGGAATCCAAAATATTTTTTCAAATATCGAATCTACGGCCCCGAAAACCCCCCCATGCAAAAAATCACCCCGATCGGACCAACTTTCAAAATGGCCGCCATTTTGAATCCGCCATCTTGGATTTTCATGACAACCAACTGACAGCCCTTGTCATCCGCTATGACATTTGGTCGAACGCTACCCGCTTATCTCTTACCGTTTTCGATTTATGAGCGTTTCCATTTTGTATGGGATTTTTATTTTTTTGTATGGCAACCCCATTTTTTTTCATTTCTCTGTAAACGTCCCAGGGTCTACTCCAACTTTAGTTAAGACGGGACACCCATCCGACTCATAGTTTCCGAGATCCGTTGACCTGTTCCATCTCGGAGACGACTTTCTGGTAACGTCATATTTTTCCCGGGGTCACGTGACCGATCCCTATACAGCCTCGTACTCACTTTTGACGGACCACCTTCACAGGGCCGGGAACAATGATGTCAATCATCATCAGTCAGTCACTATCTCCTGGGTATTTAATTTTATATAAGAGTGATGATGAAGTGATTCTATACGTGTTTGTTAATGACCATACCCATACTATCCAACCCGGAACCAATTTTGCGTAAATCTATTAATAACAATGAACTGCTGAACAGCTAACACATCCTAATTAACATGGAAATTAGAGGAAAAACATAAACATTAACTGCTTAGGTGGTTAATTTACCTCGCTAATTTTTCTGACATTAAACAGAGACTGAGCACCCTACTATAAATTGAAATAACAAAAAAAATAAACTAAAAAAAATACTTATTTAACTTATTATAATAACAATAATGTACTGATACGAGTACTTTAGTAGGTCGTGTAAGCCGCTTATGCTTAATGTAAACTAATGGATAGGTATAGTTAGGTATAAGTATAGGTACAACGGCCAAGAAAGATGGTAGGTATGTTAGGTATTCTTAACTAGGTAAAAAAACTGATAGTATTGAAGCATGAGGATTATAGCCTACCCATCATACCCAACAAGCCCACCCATACATACATACCCACACTATAGTGATTAAGTAATTAAACATATTTTCCCTCAAACAGACATGAACGTTTAGCACGCGTTTTATTAGATTGTTGAGCCGGTTTCGGTTGCACTGGAGCGACAACAGACCTAGTGGGAGTCGAGGTGTCTACGATTACGTCTCCGATTTTTGACTGATTGCTATCATCGGCATCGGTTGCATCATAAAATTCATCGTCGGAGGTATGTTCCTCTTCCTCTAAATGCACTGATGAATGTCGCATTGACGTGAGAGATTTATTGGGCAATATTTGGTCAATATGTCGTTTTAATTCCCGTCCATCAGAGGTGCGTACGCGGTAGGTAAGGGGTGCGTCTCGCGCTTGCACCACAGCCGGAGCCCACTTATCGGCGCGCGCGCGGTACTCCCGCGCCAGCACGTGGTCTCCGAGCGCGACGTGCCGCTCGGCGTCCGGCCGCAGCCGCGCCGCGCTTGCCGCTCGGCCTGAGTACGTCCAGGCGGCAGTGGAGCCGTCTGCCGAGCATTGCAACGGCCGGCGCCACACCGGTAGTGGCGTGCTCGCAGTTGCGATAGTGAAATAAGAATTTAGCAACTGCTGTGTCGACATTTAACCCGTCGCATACAGCTTTTTTCATCGCGCGTTTCACTGATTTAACTGCGTTTTCTGCTGCCCCGTTCCCGGCTGGCCTGTAAGGGCTCGTAATCATATGCGTTATAAAATTTTTAGTCATAAAATTGGATAACTCTGTGATGACATGATAGCGCTGGTGGTGTCGCTATCTATGTCTGGTGAGCTGGGCTGGAGGAGCCAGCTCTGAAGGTGGTCCAGGTTCTGATGTGGTGATGATTGAAAGATGGTGTTCGGTAGTACTGGAGTATATTGAGGCGTCTACATGGTGGAAGGCGTGAGCTTATACTACTGGGTCGTCCTTACAAGTAGTTCGGACGCATGTTACGGGTATTGTTGTGATGTAGCGGTGCAAGTCCGAATTTCCACACTACATCACCCCCCTTATTGAAAAAAAATGGACTTACTACTTGTAGGGACATTTTTTTTTTCTATTACAATTCATGTTACGTCATACTTTTTATATCAAAAATACATAAAATCCGTCTTACTTCATATTTCAAAATTACATATTATTTTATTTTCCGTCTTACTTCAAATTTTATAAAATTACATTATTTTACAAATACAAAACAAATACAAAATTTATTTATTAACACAAATATGGTTACAGCAATTTTACCGCCTTAATTCAAATAACCAATTAATAAAACATAAAATTTAACAATACTACATTATAGGTTTCGATTCATATAATAATACAAGATATTTTAAAACTCTAATTTTGCCTATATTTAAAATATAATTTTTCTTTTATTTTATTTCTACATTATGGTTATTTTAATTCTACAAATTTTCCTACAAACATTAAGACCGCAAATATTTTCTTGATTAATTGTAACTAAAAAATTCATCTTTTATTTTAAATCATTCCTACTCATACCCACATTACTACACTTCAAACTTTCGTTTTTTAACATCAACAAGCAAAAATCTCAGACCATTTTCCGCTATTTATTAATACAGTTTTTATAATCATTTTATACATATTCCTTTTTATCTAAATACCTCATACTAAATTTTTTACCTATTTACCTATTTTATGTACCTAGCCGCTTACACAAAAAAAAAACAAGCCTACTGTTGTCGTTAAGTAATCTATTTATGCTATCTATCTATCTTATATTCTAAGTTATTCCTACTGAACGCCTGTCGTATCTCTCATTCAATAAATTTCGTTGAAAATAACTCTTTTTCTTCTCTAAACGCATTTTTTCATCGACACTTTCATCATAATACTTTGCTAACTCACTTTCTTTCCTATTTTCTCTCATATGAGCTACCATGTTCCTTAGTTTTCTAATGGAACAGGCTCTTTCCACAGGATTATCACACCTGGGTTCGAAAGAGTCTTTGTTTGTCATATCCGTGCATATTTCTCCTACTTCTAACTCTGTTTCTAACTTTATTTCGTCTTTAGCGCTATTTTCTGATTCTAGTTTTTCAAATTTACTCAAACTCACAATTTCCCTATCTTGTACTGTATCAAAACTCTCTTTTTCTAAAAATAAACTTTCAATGTCAAAATCAAAATCATCTTGAGCAGGATCACCATGTGATGACATGATAGCGCTGGTGGTGTCGCTATCTATGTCTGGTGAGCTGGGCTGGAGGAGCCAGCTCTGAAGGTGGTCCAGGTTCTGATGTGGTGATGATTGAAAGATGGTGTTCGGTAGTACTGGAGTATATTGAGGCGTCTACATGGTGGAAGGCGTGAGCTTATACTACTGGGTCGTCCTTACAAGTAGTTCGGACGCATGTTACGGGTATTGTTGTGATGTAGCGGTGCAAGTCCGAATTTCCACACTACAACTCGTTAGACCCGAATGGTGGTCCTCCGTCGCTTACCAACTGAGAAGGGAGACCAAAACGCGCGAATAACTCCTGCAGCTTTGCAATTGTAGCCCCAGCATTTGTGCTTGACATTTTCTGCACTTCTATCCACTTACTATGGGCATCAACAGTAACTAGATAATGCTTCCCTTGAAATTCCGCGAAATCAGTGTGTAATCTTTGCCAAGGGCGAGTGGGGAAAGCCCAGGGATGTAACAAAGAACGCGCGGGCGCATCATGCTGCTGCCGACAAGCGTGACACGCTTTACTGATCGCTTCGATTTCCGTATCTAAATTAGGCCAGTATACATAACTTCTCGCGGTGTTCTTCATTTTGACAATGCCCAGATGGCCTTCATGAAGTTCGTGGAGTACTTGCTTTCTCAATGGCTCGGGTATGATTACCCTGTGGTTATATAATAAGCAACCTCTATCAATGGACAAATGGTCTTTACGAAAATAATACGGTTTTTCCAGCTCACTCGAAACAACATGCGGCCAGCCGTTCATTACATAGTGGGATATGTTTTTTAAAACCTCGTTTTTTTTTGTTGCCGCAGCCACCTCGCTCGCGCTAATCGGAAATGTTTCTTCTACATAATGCATGTAAGAAACCGAATCCAGCTCATTACAAAGTTTATGTTCCCGAGGCAGAGGCAATCGTGAGAGGGCATCAACATTACCGTTTTCTTGAGACTTAACGAACTCTATTTCGAAATCATACGACGCTAGCCTAGTCGTGTATCTTTGTAGCCTACTATCTGCCGTTTGGGGTAGCCCAAATTTCGGCCCAAAAATGAACGTCAGTGGCTTATGATCAGTCTTTATAATAAAATGGCGACCGTAAAGATATTGATGGTGCTTAATCAACCATTAATAATTGCCAACGCTTCTTTGTCCAGTTGACTATAAGCCCGCTCTGCTACGTTTAACGTCCGCGATGCAAAACAAATCGGGCGCTCATCGCCATTCGGAAACCGGTGTGATAACACGCTGCCAATGCCATAGGAGCTACTGTCCACCGCAAGGATCAGAGGCAGATTTGGGTTATAATGCGCCAATACTTCACTACCCAAGATCGCGTCCTTGACCCTTTGAAACGCAGTTTGACATTCATTTGACCAGACCCAATTAGAATTCATGCGTAATAATTGGTGCATTGGATGCAGTACTGTACTAAGGCGCGGAATGAACTTGGCATAATAATTGACCAGACCCAGGAAAGATCGAAGTTGTGTCAAATCGGTGGGTGGAGGAGCGTCTACCATGGCTTTAATTTTATTTGGGTCCGGATGCAAACCGTGTTTGTCAATAATAAAGCCGACGTATGTTATACTATCTTGCATGAATGCACATTTTTCAAGCTTAATTCTTAAACCAACGTCACGTAACCGGCATAACACAGCTTTTAAATTAGCAATATGATCCGCTTGATTGACCCCAGTGACCGCAATGTCATCAATAAAGTTGACGACGCCTTTTAAGCCTTTTAACGTCTCTTCCATAAACTTTTGAAACTTCTCGGGAATGCAAGTAAGTCCGAATGGTGTTCGCTGATAAACAAACGTACCCACATGGGTGGTGATGGCCGTGCATGCCTGAGAAGCCTCATCCAAAAAAAATTGCTGGTATGCGTTCGTAAGGTCGATTTTTGAATAGGGTAGACTGGGTACGGTTGAAACATTTTAGCATTTATCATGCATAGCATCGGGATTTGTTAAGCGAGCGATATCGGAAATATACTAAATAAAAGACCTTATAACTATCTACTATAGGGCAATGTTATTTAAGATCACTGTATAGTAATTCCTGAGCAAAATCAAATTAAAAAAAAAGAGTAATTTGTTTTAACCGTGTCTGGGGTCAATTGAAACACATGCAAATAATACAAAATATAATCAATTATCATCTTTTATTAATCTTTTAATAACATGTTTCAAATAGTAATGGCACAGTTGACTATCACAAATATTTTTATTAAGTAATATTCTAGTCTTTGACTATATTTATAATCTAACATTATTTTATTCAGCCTTCAGTTTTATATTAAGTACAACTTAAACTAAATAATAATTTGATGTTGGTAGCGATCATTCTTTGGCTATACTTATAATCTCACATAATTTTTAATCAGCCTTCAGTTTTATATTAAGTACCTATAATACCTATAACTTGAACTAAATAATAATTAGATGTTGGTAACGATAATATTTTTTAAATAAAGTTACTAAGCAATCATGCTTTTATATTTCTCAACTATCAACACTTAATTATAAACTATGCAAACAAAAGACATCAATTAAATAAAAATGAAAAATAAGATATAGTAAAATTTTAAACAAAAATACTTTAACGGTTACAGAACAGTGGTTCAGTCCATTTTTTTCTCCCGCTGTTCTCAACGAAGATCCCGCTTTTACATCTTCATAGGCTCGTTGGTATGTTAATAAGTCGGCTTGACCTTTTGTAGTCTTTCTTTGGCGTACCCTCGGCATCTAAAAAACAAGAAAGTTTAATAAATAAACTGTTTCAACCGTACCCACAAATAATGTTTCAACTGTCCCCACCCCCCCATCTTGGTATAAAACGGTTCAAAGTAAGAATGGCAGTAAATTTAAATAAAAACTAATCATACTACGATATTGTACAACCTTCAAGTTAACTGTAACAAAACTCTCAATACTCTAACTATAAATGAAAACTTAATAATTGCAAAAATGTAGATATCGAAATACTTACTTTTCCGTTAAAAAACACAATGGGGCCTCCTACAGACAAGCACAGCGCCCGAAGAGCCATGCAATACTAAGATTCATGTTTCGACCTGTCGCCCGCTTCTTACTCCCCTTGTACCCTTCACCTCATCGCACACTATTCACAAGATATTCACTTTGTTTCAACCGTCCACCGTTTCAACCGTACCCAGTCTACCCTACCTTTCACCGCCACTTAGAGCTGCAAACAATTCTTCGATTCGCGGCATCGGGTACGGTTCGCGTATTAATTTGGGGTTTACCGTTACTTTATAGTCGCCACAAATTCGTACATCCCCTGATTTTTTAATAACTGGGACAATTGGTGTCCCATAATCTGAATACTCAACCTTGCGAATCGTACCCTCAGCCTCTAACCGTTCCAGTTCGAGTTCTACAGGCTTACGTAACGCCAAGGGCAACGGCCTAGCTTTTATATAAACAGGGGTTGCATCGTTTAACCTTAACACCATTTTTTTTGTACATGTTCCCAGACCGGGGGCAACCACAGAGGGAAATTCATATTTTAGTTGGTCTACCAAACTATTATCCGACAAGTTCATAATCATTTCATTAATCTGAATATTATCGATATTCAGTTGGCGCAACCAAGACCTGCCCATTAATGGTGGCCCTCCGTTCTTTATAACAAATAACTTAAGATTTCCCGCGGTGTGTGCCCCCATTACGACATCAACAAAAACATAGCCAGCCGCTTCGATCAAAGTGCCGGTATAAGAATGTAAGTTTACATTATACTCGATCAATGGCAAATGCGAGAAATGTTTCTTATAAAATGTCATATTAATTGCAGACAACTTACTGCTTACAGTGTCCAGTTCAAAGGTTACCAGCTCGCCGTTCACTTTAGCCTGCACCGCATATGGCTTATCATCACTGTTGCACACCCTAATGTTGTATAACTCACACTCAGACTCGGTATCGCTTTCGATAAAATTTTGGCGGCGCCCCCGCACTGGCTGCCCTTTTACATCTCCTTGACGCGGAGAACGCTTGCACATCACTTTTAGGTGGCCCTTCTGGCTGCACACATCACACGAATAATTTTTAAAACGGCAATCAGCTGGGCGATGATTTTTGCCGCACCGCCTGCACGGCTGCGAGCCACCGCGCTGTTCCATAGCAGCAGCACTACCTCCGCCACCGCGGTCACCCGCCGATTTAACCATACCGCTGCCGCGGGGCCCGTATTGCCCCGTGGACGATACTCGATGAAGCGACTCGACCGCCGCCGCCGATCCTTGGGATGTCATTGTTCCGCAGCCCGAACTACTTGCTAATGCATGACTCTCAGCCGCCTTGAGTGCAAATGCTAGCTCCACCGCTCTTTTGTATGTCAAAGCCGGTTCCGCAAAGAGGCGTGACCTCAATTCATCGCTAGCAAGCCCCGACACAAATTGATCCCATAGGTTTTCTTCAAGGCTACTCTTAAAATTACAAGTACTCGCTAAATGCTTTAATACTTGTAAATAGTCACTGAGACTTTCGCCTGCTCTTTGCCGTCGAAGCCGGTAAACATGCCGTTCAGCTAATTTCCGAACGCTTCGGCTCGAGGTGGTCACCGACAATTTTCACCAACTCCTTAAAGTTTTTATTTTCTGGATTCTCTGGAGCACAAAGATCGCACATAAGATCGTATGTTGCTTCCCCGACCAAAGTCACTAGCGTAGCCACTTGTAAATCCACTTTGATTTCGTTTAAGGTTATAAATTGTTCGACCCGACGAATATACGCCGACCACTTTTTGTTTGATAAATCGAACCGTTCTATTTTGCCGATAGGCATTTTTGCAAAATAATGATGCCTGCACTACGAAGGAACGATTAAAATTAATTTTAACGGTTTTGACTCGTCTCCAGTATTTATTTTATTTATTTATTTTATAGGTGCATATAACAGATAATGGAACATAAAATTACAAAACAACATGATTTAAACAGTAAATAAAATCAATCCCATAATCCAATAACACATGCACTCTGCCTGGTACAAACAGTGATAATTACATACCTAGGATACAGTAGGATATTAGGTACGCTAATTTAGTGGGACGATAAATAAAAGCTTGCGAGTCCGAACAACTGACTTTATTGCGTTACCCTCAAACTAAGCAATAACTAATAATATCGTAGTACCCTACACAACATTAATTTATATAAAGAATATTTATTGTACATCATCGATTGTACGGGACATCGATGTAGGCATTTGTCTCATAATACCCACAGATAAAGCGATTTATCGCTTGTTTTGAATCGCTTAAAATTTATTGATGCACATTTTGTTTTTCTTTGCACGTTATCTTAATAAACCTACTACGTCTTTTTCGTTTAAATGGAGATAATTTTCGATGAAACTGTGTATTGGCTTTGGTGATGTTTCTTCGCTTTCGTCAATTTATTCTTAAACGATTTTGTCATACTTTGTTATTTTAAAGGCAGCGAATGACACCAATATCCTAGCGTACGTAAGCCTGCTAAAATAAATAAATAAAACAAAATTAGAAAATAAAATAGATAGTCAAATTTAGTTTACTCAGTAGTGACGTCGTGATAGTATATTATCTTAAATACAAAATAATACAGAAATATGCCATCTCTTTTCGTGGGTGGCAGCATTCTCCTTGGTCTTCGCCATTATAATCTACTGCGATCACCAAGCCGCCTGCCAAGCGTGTGATTATGGCAAACCACCCCTTATGACAAGCACAAATGCAGGAGGCGAGCAGCCGCTCAAAGTGGCGCTCTCTGGGTTAGGCCTATGTTGGCTTTTGATGATGATGATGATGATGATAATGACAGAAATATGTATAGTGCTAAAACCCTAATATTTGATACTGTTACTGTGGAACTACACTTAGTATGTTTGTATAATTTTCGGCCTATATTAGGCTTCATGATTGTTATGATATTGTTGTTCTTGTTAATGTTGAATGAAAAAATGTTAAAATAATTTCCTAAATTGGCCCAACACAGGCGGGCGAAGTTCTAAGTACGTACACATACAAATAAAAAGTAATAAACGGGAAGAGTTCTGAGTCTAGTTTTATGTTAAAGTCCACAAATCACAAGCATTCTGGAACTCTTAGGTAACTCTTAGTTATACCATTAATTGACAACGTAGAACCTTAAAGTCTCAGCCCAGTAAGCTGTCCATGGACTACTAAACCCTGCTAGGTTTACTTGGCTGGATTCTTAGATACCTATAAGTACTTCACAGTATTTTTACCTCAGTAAAGTTCCGGCCACACTATACTTTCTATCCAAGGAACGTATGCACTGACACGCGTATATATTCCAGCAGACCCTCTAATTCCGCAACCATGCCCAAATGATGTCACGCCGATCACGGTCTTCTGGCATTTTGTAGCTTGTCCGACAGTATGAAGTGGACCCCCGCTGTCGCCTGTGCATGTATCCCCTACATTATATTCGTCTTCGCTGCCGTAACACATCTGAATTGAGTGGTCGTACCCTCGTTCCAGCTTAGGTAGTTTTCCGTACAACATCAAGCATTTTGTTTCGTTGAATTTCTTAAGACTCACCATTTGTAAAATGTCTGCGACATTTTTCTTGTAATCTGTAACTCCCCAGCCGGTAGCCTCGGCGTCATCCGAAGCATCCACGCCCAAACGAGGAAGACACGCTGGCAAAACGTACTTATTAAAACTTATAAGTCGGTCTGTCTCTAACAGCGCAATGTCGTTGTACTTAGAAGGTGACGAATACTCTGGGTGAGGTATGATTTTTGTTATATTGTAAATATAAGGCATATTTACATCTTTGAGTTCTGATCGGTTTAGGATGCCTAAGGCGGCGTATTTTACTTTACTTTCGTACTTGGCAATGCAATGTCCAGCTGTCATTATGAACCGATTGCTGATGATGGTTCCACCGCAGTCCCAATTTATCGATGCTTGTTTCATTTCGGTGTCGTGTAACCGCCCGAGTAACGCCATGTGGGGGTTTTCTAGCCTTGTAGTGTCTTTACCATTGGTTATGTAAGGGGTTGGCAATTTTTTATCAACATAATTTTCAAAGTTGATTCCAAAACAATTCGCACTGGCGTTCCACTCCTTACGCATTCGACTCAAGTTATTTTTGCAAGCATATGGAGCACTTATATAGTAGTCTATGCATTGGTTCCAAGATTTCTGATCGGTCTTCCATAGGACTTCGCCTGTTGGATCCACCACTGCGTTTGTTATGTCTTCTACCGTATCGCAGCTTGAGCAGCAGATTATCGGATCATCTCCTTTGAAGGAGCATACTGGAGGGAACTGGTTGTTGTCGTGGTCTGCGACCATAGTGTAGCACTGCTTCCAAAGCCTACAGGTCCCTGGATGGCCCTCAACCTCACATGACGCACCTTCTGGCAAACTCAAGTGAGCGAGATTAAGATTGAATATCGTCGCTAACAAAATCCCTATCGCCACCAATGCCACCATTATGTTTTAATTGTTTATAGTGCCACAAACCAAAATACAAAAAGGTCAAACTATTCCCTGGTGAATAGTTGGTATGTTCAGCTTCGACTGGCAGGTATCACAAAACTTTTGAGTTTTATTTAATACTTATTAGGTAAGGAAATTATTATATGAATGATAAAGAGACAGAGCCTACACAAAAAGAAAACCCACTGATACGTTGCGACTTGTTATTGGTTTTGCATCGAGTAAAATGATTTAATGAACTTTTTTTATTGTGATTTCTTCTGTTATCTAAGTAAACCTACTATGTATATTTTATTATACAATGAGGATTGCTAGTGGTCACTGATCTGTGTTATATCAGCATGCTGGATCGGCTGTGTCATTTAAAACTGCAGTTGTTTTAGTGCCAGTTTTAAATCGCGTCTGAAATAACTAATAGACTGTTTGCAGGCATATGATAGGCGGGGATGGTCTTATTGTATTTTACTGTGCATTTAAAATTGATTTTCTATGGTCGTACTGTTTGTAGGTACCCGACTACTGTAGATGTTATTGGGAGAAGTCAAGGCAATATATAGTGATTTAATTGGTACACAGCATAATGTCACAGTGTCCAAATATGCAAATGTGTAAGTATCGAAGACGTCTAAAACAAAATACGAAAGACCTTCCCGACCCGACCCGTTCGTTCATTAAAAATGTGGTTCTATTGATTTTTGTTTGGTTGTGGATAATTTGTGGTGGTTTGTGGTTGGTTTAATTAAGACCGCATGTCTCCACAGGTGGGCGAATCAATAGGCTACCAAGTTCGTCTGAACTCGAAGCCGCCGCGGCCGCCGGCCGGCTCTATCCTTTACTGCACTTCTGGAGTTTTGCTGAACAGATTACATGGTAACCCTGGTAAGTAGTTTTTGTGTGATAAAAAAGCATATGGCCCGCCTGTTGGAAAGCGGTAACCGTAGTGTAGGCTATAGTAGAATAGAATAAGTAAAGAATACTTACTATGTTGTGCACCAAAATACACACAAAAAGTCCTACTTAAAGTACTAAGATTTACATTTGGACCTTTTTTATGAATCCTAACGATATAATATGTATCGTTGACACTGACAATATTATGCGTAAAATAGGCGGCCTTGATATCGCTTCGAGAGTTTTTTCCAGGTGACCTTTGAATGGAGAGTAATATAATGATATACTAGGGGGGTCGGTGGTGTACAGTAAAAATCTAAACTAAAATTTCATAAGTTAAGTTCAAAATGTATGCAATGATTGAAAAAATAAGTAAAATCGGTAAATAAATAAGCTTTTAAAGTTTCTGGAGTTGTCGTCTGTCCCTTTCTCGCTTAACATACCATTTCCACAGCTACTATGAAAACACGGCTTTTTGACGTCACATGCTTACGGCTGGTTTCCGAAAGCGTGATGAACAGAAAATTTTGAAGAATATTACTTTTGTCCAATAAAAATTTCTGGGAAAATGAGACCTTATAACCCGATTACACAGTCTAGTAATCTGATTGCTAGGCTGCGTGATGTCTCAGCATCCAGGATGACATGCGCAGTGCAGAGTCGCGCAAAACTTTATTATTTTAAGGTTCCGAAGTTCCGAGTGACACTGCTTCTGTTATACGCGGCCATGTCACTTAACATCAGGTGAACGCCTAGCTCGTCACGTCATTTTTTCGCCCACAGGTTTGGTCGGATGTTCCCACGTTATAATCGACGAGGCTCACGAGCGTGACGTGAACACTGACGTCACTATGTTGCTATTGAAACGAGCCATGAAGCTGAACGCTGACCTCAAGCTACTCATTATGAGCGCCACACTCGACACCAAGGTTTTTACTGAGTAAATACTTATCTATGTATCTTCTAACTATTATATCGGTGAAAACTAGCTTCTGTGATGTTGACCAGGTCGGCTTATAACCTGGAGGTGGGTTCGATTCCCGCGACAGGACAAGTATTTGTGCACAGGAAAAAGCACAAATACTAAAAAACAGAATAAAATAAATATGTAAGGGGGCTCCTATACAACAAGCCTGATTCTTTGATCGTTTTAGTAGACAATGATACGGCACCCTTCGTGCGCGAGTCCAACTCGTACTTGGCCGGATATTTCAATCAAAATAGCTGGGATGAATGAATCGAAAAGAGTCCTTACATATATGTAAGGCCTTTGCCGTTCCACCACATTCATCCTTTTCAACTATCATTTTCGCTTTTATTTTTTGTTAATAGGCTTGCGCTTGACCACTATCTCACCTGATGGTAAGTGACGATGCCTAGAAGATACCTATTCACTCTCGATTTGAAGACTCCAACATTGTACTTTTCGGGAAACACAAACGCCGGCAAAGCGTTCCACTCTTTGGCTGTTCGCATGATAAATGTGGAAGCAAATCGCTTTCTTCGCACATGTGGGATGTTAACCATGTAGCGAAGGCGTTTTTTCGTGCATCTGGTTGTCCGATGGTGGAACGTTGATGGCGGAATCAGGTCATGCAACTCCAGTGCGCACTTTCAAAATGCACTCGATAAAAGACCGATACCAACTGGCTCTGGCTTTCCTCTTCCGTTGGACAGCTTTAAGGCGTAAAACTAATTAACCCGAGCGAAATGGGGCGGATCAGCTAGTTCACAATGCTTTATTTACCCTTTCAGGGTAATTTATTAATTTATAATAAGCGCTATTTTATATCAGAAACAATTTTTTACCTACCTACAACTTTTAGGTAGTAGGTACAAGCTTTGATTTAACTGTATAGGTATTGTAAAGTTTTTGGGAAATTGCCAGCTGTTTTTTTAATAAAGCAAAAAAAAACTATTCTTTCCAAATATTTTGCCTCATAAAGTGATAAAAAACACTCTTGACGGGCCTGATCAGTTGGTAGTAACCCAGCCTTCTGATCTGAACTGAGGGTTCGATTCCTACCCAGAACAAACATTAGTGTGATGAACATAGATGTTTGTTCTGTGTCTGGATGTTATATTGTATTCTATGTATGTATTTACAAACAAAAAAGTATCTAAGTATTATATCAGTTATCTGGTCCCATGTTACAAGCTATGCTTAGTTTGGGGCTAGATGGCGCTGTGTGAAATTTCCACACATATTTATTTATATTTTATTTACTCTTTCCAGATACTTCGACTCGTGTCCGATTATAGAAGTGCCAGGCCGTACGTATCCTGT